>JAYESA010000009.1:45869015-47366515 GCA_036927795.1 Iris macrosiphon
CATACAAAAATTTCTTTTTTATTTAAGAAAACATAATATATATATATATATATATATATATATATATATATATATAATGCAAATGACATCTAGTCTAGTGGTTAAGACCGATGCATATTATTCAGGAGGTTGTGGCTTTGATCCTCCACTACTAGAATAAGCGGGATTAGCGACGTATTTTAGCGACTCCTAGTAAAAACGTCGCTAAATTAGCGACTCGGTAAAAATCGTCGCTAGGCGTCGCTAAATGGCGACATTTAGCGACTTTTATTAAGATTTTAAAAGAATAGTCGCTATAAGTTCAATTATGGTCGCTAAACATCGCTAATATATCTGTTTTAGCGACGTTTAGCGTCGTAATTAGCGACGTATCTATCTAAAATATTTAGCGACGTATTTAGCGACGTCTTTGGCGTCGCTAATTTTTATTTTAGCGACGTTTTTATTTGACGTCGCTAAACGTCGCTAAATTTTGGTTAATTAGGGCTCAGTTTTCTTTTCTCCATCTGTCAAAAATTTCGAAATCGTTTCGATTTCTCCCGCCCCCCCCTCCGGCGACCGGGTCTCCACGGCTGCGCCCCCCCTCTCAGGCGACCGGGTCTCCACGGCATCCCCTCCTCCTCCTCGAGCTCTAGGTAATCTCTCTCTCTCTCTCTCTCTCTCTCTCATGTGACACTGACACAAGACACACTTGACAGACATGACACACGCACACAGACACACACGACACACACGACACACACACAGACGCAGACACACACACACGACACACACACACAGACGCAGACACACACACGACACACACACACGACACACACACAGACGCAGACACACACACACACGACACACACACAGACGCAGACACACACACGACACACACACATAGACGCAGACACACACACATAGACGCAGATTAGGGTTAGGGTTAGGGTTAGGGTTGGGGTTAGGGTTAGGTTTAGGGTTAGGGTTAGGGTTAGGTTTAGGGTTAGGGTTAGGGTTAGGATTAGTACATTCCATTATGTGATTTCATGTCTTCCATATATATAGATAATTTGATATGATTTGCAACATCCAAACCATCTAACCTCTTCTTCTTAGCCTCGGTTGAACCTACCACTTCCTGTGAATGCAGTCATGCATTTCTTATTTTAATTTTATCATATTATACTATTATTGTTCATTCATCCAAATTTCATGTTTTATGTTTCATCCAAATTAGCAACAACTGAATTTCATTAGAATATAGATCAAATCTAATCAAAAGAGCAAGTCCATCTTTCATTGATGCTAGACATAGTCACATATATAGTAAAAATTCACAAGACATGCACTCGAAGAATAATGTACAAGCAACTGAGAGAGAATTGAATACCTGATTAGTTAGCTTACATTAATAGCAAGGACATATAACTCTTCCGTTCCGGTCCAATAGCTAATTCTTTGCTAATTCTTTGTTTTCATCTATCTTACCAGATGGCACCCAAGAGAGCGACACCTCCTACTGTTAAGGAGGAAGTGATGCCTCCTACTGTTAAGGAGGAAGAGATACCACCTGCGGGGAGTTTCAGTCACCCAGCACCTATCGCGGCTGTATCTCAGACGGGGAGTTCCAGTCACCTAGCACCCATAGCGGAGCTTGATAACATAAACGCTGTTTATGCGCAGTATTTGAGGGACTGGTATCTGCCCCATTTTGGAAATCCTCGAGATTGATACTATAATGTTTCATATACTTATATATTATGCATTTTGTGTTACTGTGATACTCTGATACTTATATATTATGTATTTTGTGATGCTGTTTATGCCCATTTTGTGTGACTGTGATATTGTGATACTTTTATGACTGTGATACTTTTATTGTCTGTCTATAATATTTGTGTGTATTAATTGTATGACTGTGATACTCTGATACTTCATATTAAATATTATTAATCCGGTGTTGAGTGTTCCACCGAAGGGGTCGACGAACCCATAAAATTCAACGGAGGGTTGCTCTGGGTCTATTTTTAATTAGAAATTTATAAATTGCAGGAATAATAGTTTGGAACAATTTATTTTTTTTGTTTTTTTTGTAAATTTAGCGACGTATTTAGCGACGTTTAGCGACATCTAGCGACGTTTTTACAAGTCGCTAAACAAGTCGCTAATTAGCGACGTGTCAGTAGCCGTCGCTAAAGACGTCGCTAAACGTCGCTAAATATGTCGCTGTACGTCGCAAATTGCTGACATGGCAGTACTGCCAGGTCATTAAAGACGTCGCTGTTACGTCGCTATATAAGTCGCTAATGAGCGACGTTTAGCGACTTTAATAAACGTCGCTAGTTAGTGACGCCGCGTCGCTAAACGTCGCTACATTTAGCGACTCAATAAAGTCGCTAAAAAACGTCGGCATAGCGACGTTTAGCGACATTTTTTCGTTCAGCGACTTAGTATCTTCCGACTGCGTTAAAACGTCGCTAATTACGTCGCTAAACGTGTTTAGCGACATTTTTTTTGTTATTTGGCGACGTTTTTGGGCGTCGCTAATTTGACTTTTTTTGTAGTACTCCTGGGCGTCATTTAATTTTTTTTGGAGAATTAAGTGGTGAGTTGGTGATGGATGCGGGTGCAGACCTTCGGGTCGAAATATGGTGGACCTTCGGACCAGGAGTCTGTAACACAATTACCTCTTTAAAAAAATGGATGTGGATCATTCCTTATATATATATATATATATATATATATATATATATATATATATATATATATATATATATATATATATATATATATCACTATTTGCGGGTATGTGGATCAAAAGATTCGTTTTCGGAGTCCGCTCGAGTCCCGTCCTCCCCTCGTCCGTCGGATCGGAGGGCCCGCACGCGCTCTCGTGGGGCTCGCTCGATCCAACGGTCGGGAGCGACGCGGCTCCCGCGGGGCTCCGCAGGCATGGCTCCCTATTCGCTCCCATGGATCATTCCTCATATATATATGGGCTAAGCTAGGACTACAACCAAATGCCTACAACCCTCTTATAACCGCCACGTGACGGCCACGTGGCGTCCACGTGGCGTCCATGTGGCGACCGTCCATTGGAGGAGGGGGGAGAGGTGGGACCCGGTGGCTGTCCGGGTGGTCTCCACGTGGCCGGAACGCCACGTGGCGATCGTTTATTGGGGGAGAGGTAGGGCCGGGGGTGGCCCACTTAGCAGGAGGGTGTGAGAGGGTTGTAAGAAGGTTGTAAGCATTTGGTAGTAAACTTAGCATTATATATATATATATATATATATATATATATATATATGAGGAAGGATCCGCATTTCCACATATTATGCATCCTCAAGCATTATCCTGTTTACAACCGTTGGATCTTGTTTAAGTCATCTAATCTTAACCGTTGATTTGAATGGTTTAAATCAATGGTTAAGAGTAGATGACTTAAACCATTCTCGAACGATTGATAATATGAGAATGTTTGGGGATAAAAAAAATCGAAAATGTGGATCGCTCCCCCCCCCCCCCCCCCCTCTCTCTCTCTCTCTCTCTCTCTCTCTCTCTATATATATATATATATATATATATATATATATATATATATATATATATATATATGATTGTAGCTAATATAGATTATAAACATAAATAATATTGTTGGTTGTCATTAATAATTCTTATATATCTAGAATTTTAACTAAAAGTATACCAGATGTTGCAACTAAAAGTTATCATAAATTTATACTTTAATAAAAGTAGACTGGAAATATATTTAAGAAAACAGATTTTGCTTAAGAGAATATAAATGAGGGTATGCCATCCAGAGCAAGCTACAACTAAGTGATTGTATATAGATCGAGGGGGCATCACCCCCCCCCCCCCCCCCCCCCCTTGTAGCGGTTCGAGGATATTGAAGTCCTCGAAAACAAATCAAAATTTTAAATCTTATTTGCTTCGAACGATTACCATCAAGATGAACAAAATTGAACGATTACTATCAAAATTATATATTTGATTCTCTCCCGCTTCAATAGTCTCTCTATTTTTCAAAACTTTCTTCTTGCTCAAAGTAAACTTTTTTTCCTGGTATTTTCAAATTCTTTTTCTTTCTCCATTTTCTTACCAACTAAACACATCCTAATTAGTCTAATTACTTGGAGAGCTTTAAACATATGTCAACTTGCTTCAAAGTTCCATGGTATATAAAAAAAATTTGAGTTAGAATTTCCTAGGTTAGATTTACTATCACTGGACTAATTTTTATTTTATTTTATATGTTATTTTTTTCGGATTAAAAAATTTCTAAAAAAAAATCGAATCGTGTCAGTCTCTATAAAAGTCCTCTATTATAACCAATATGTCAGTCTCACGGACATTACTGAACTCAATTCAATTGATCCTCATTGCCATTGCCATTGCCTTTGCCATTGCCATGTGGCACATGCAGCATCCAAGGCGGCCGCTTCGCTCATCATCCTGTGATTAAAGGAGAGGAGGACAAATTGTGGCATTTAAGACCACATGATATTTTCACCAACACCAAAACGGAATATTCAGCCAAATAATTATCAATTCCAGAAACTAATATTATTATTGCTTAGCCTTCAGTTGCTTGAGTTCCTCCTTTGATATTTCTGCAAGCTCGCTCGGGCACACATTTATTATGTATATAAAATCAGAGTCAGCCATGAGTTCATGGAGTCCACACGGACTTTCAAAATGGAGCCCACGTATATAATATAAAAAAAAATTTAAAAACTGAAAAATAAAAGTAAATTTTAAAATAAATGTTGCCACCAAAAATTGAATTATGATTTCTAGTGCACAAGTCTAACATAATAACCATACACTACAATTGTTTTGTATTAAAAAGGTCCATGATGCATACTAGTTCTATTTTAGATACAAAATTATTAATATATATGTTTAAACTAATTTTTTTAGCCATCCTAATCCGAAAGTCCTGGACGGTCGTCCTAGTTGTCCTGTGCCAGGACCTATCTTGTATAAAATTAAGAATTTTTTATAATGTTTAAGGATTTTTAAAATAGATTATCAAAAATTATCCATAATTTACAAAAGAATATATAAATTTTATTTTTAAAAACTATAATAAACTAATGTTTTGTTTGATTGCCGTTTTTTTTTCATAAAAAATATTTGTATCAAAAAATTTCCACCATAGTGTCTGATAACTTATATTTAAAAAAAAAAACTATTATTTTTTATATATTTTTAATAGTGAAAAATAAAACTTATCTAGTCTATAGAAAAATATTTTTTTTATTAAAATAACTATGGAAATTAATGACAATAAAACATTAAATTTAAATTTTTCATAATTTTTTTTTTAAATGTATAGATTTTTTTTTAGTAAAATAATTCTGTAAAATTAATTTATTTTTCATATATTTTTTTATCTTACAATCAAATATATCTTAAAAATAATTTTAATAATCTACTTTAAAAAACTGTTGATATTGTAAAAACTTTCTTGACCGTTACAAGTCCCTATGGATACATATAATATCGAGTATATATGACATGAGCTAAGCAAGAACCTTGAATGTCAACATTGATTGATTTGTGAACTGATTAACATACATTTGTACTATATTATAATAGTTCTGTGAGCATTAATGTCACATAATGCAGACACGTGGCTCGGCATTGATGACTAGTGATGAGATTAGTTAATGGTATTGCATCACATGGAAGAATGTGCTGCTGATTTCTGGCCTTTGAGTAGGGATTTGCTAGGAAGAATCCAAGTTGCAGGCTTTTATCAGGTATATATATCACTGGTATAAAATAATACTAACTACATTTATTTTTTATTTTTTATTTTTTAAGAATTGCCAGTTTGTATAGAGTTCTCACGTGAATGATAGTGTTAGTCGCATTGCCACCTCCTCCTCTCTTTAATTTTGGTGATTAGTTTCCATATAAACTAGCATTACAAGATGGTGCACATTTTCTTGCACCCATCATATATGGTTCTATTTACCATTAGCAAGGCCAAAGTTGGCACTTAGTTTATTGTCCTCTTGCAAGCAGGAAATCTCCTCATAAAAAAACTTTTGTGAAGGCCACCATCGATCGCATTTGTTTGTGAGGATAATTACATATCTTAATTAACGTTGCTTAATCATGTGCATAGGTAGGTATAATTTTTATATCACCAGTGGTCCAGTGGAGAGTAATTTAATTAAACTGATTCTGAATAAGAAAGACATGGTTAAGAACTGTAAGGTTCAATTACTTAAGGCTTCGTCTGGTCCCATGGATGGAAAAGTGGTGGTAAATAAAAAAGGATGTATTTTTATTTTTATATAATTTTTTCTTTTCTTTTGTGTTTGGTAGAAAAGATTAAAAAAAAAGAAAAAAAACATTTTTTTTGTTTGGTATGAAAGAAAATAAAGTAAAATAAATAAATATAGATTTTATCAATTCTATCATCAACTAAAAATACTTATTGAACATTTGACTTCATGAATAATTTTTAAATAATATAATTAATACGAGGGTATAACTGTTAATTAATACAAGCTTTAACTTATCTTTTGCATATCAAACAAGAAAAAATGAATCATTTTCTCCACTTTTTTCTCCTACCAAGGTGTGTTTGGTAGGAGGAACAAGTGGAAGAATAATTCATTTTCTCTTGTTTGATATGAAAAGAAAATTGGATGGAAGAAAAAGTGGAGGGATTGGTTTTCGCTCATAACCTAAGAAAATCAATCATTACAAAAGTGGGAGAAAAAATAGAAAAAAAAAAGTGGATGCTCATCTTCATTTACAATTATGCTTATATGAATTATATTACTTAAAGTAGTTCAATAAAGTCAAATGGTAAATAAATATTGTTAGTTGAGGATATAATTGGTAAAATTTATACTTTTATTTTCTTTCCTTCCACTTTTCTTTTCATACTGAAAAATATATCACATTTATTTTCCTTCCATCGTATCATGACCGATCATGAGATTATTTCCTTCCCTCATACCAGGACTGATCATGAGTTTATGGGGTCCCTAGACGAACTTTAAAAATGGACCCCCTATATATAATGTAAAAAATAATAATAATAATAACTGAAAAAAAGTAAAATAAAAAACATGCTCCACCAAGACTTGAAACCTAGAACCTTTAATACACAAATCTAACACAATAACCACTACAACACAATTATTTTGTATTAGAAAAGACCCATAGTTAATATTAGTTTCATGTTAGATACAAAATTATTAGTATATATATTTATTTAAACTGATTTTTTGGGATCTCCTGGTACATGGGTCCTGAACGTCCTGCATCCTACTAAACACAAAGAACAAGAAAAAAATAGTCTTTCCTTACCACATGGATAAAAAGTATATCCGGTTACTTCTTCTTTTTTCCTTTCACTTTCTCATCCTTCGTGTGAAACGGACGGTGCCTAAGTAAGCCAAGCCAGGATTAAATCAAAGCACATTAATTAATATACAATCATTTGCGTGTGGAGGAGGAGCTTGGGATGCAAAAGTCAGCCTTCATCTCTGTATTTTATGCTTCTTCGCCTCTCCCTCCCTCCCCCTCTCTCTCTCTCTCTCTCTCTCTCTCTCTCTCTCTCAATTCTTCGAGTAAGTAGTCTTGTTTGTTTGTTCACAACAAATTACCAACACATTCATTTGAAGTTTCTTCAATAACATATATAGCTAGCTAGGGTTTTTATAAAAATATATATATATATATATATATAAAATCGAGATTAATGTTTTGGTTGGATCGAGAGAGAGCTAGGCATGCATAGTTTCTACTACCATGGCGCTGCCGAGACAGTCGTCGTCGACGGAGGTCTCGGCGATGTAGTTGGAGGCGGGCGCGGCCGCCGCGGTTTCGAGGAGGAGCACTGTGTGATGATACCTGATCCGCTGCAGAGTAGTGCTGCAGCTACCGATGACTACTTGCCTAACGATGATGAGTTGATCATGGGACTACTCAACCCCCCTATCACCGCGAACTACTTCCAAGACCAACTACTCTCGACGGGGGGCGGAGTGAAGGCTTCTACTTCTACTTCTACTCCAATATTATTGCCGAGGCCGAGGCCGACCACCACCACGAAGCCCCCTCCGACGAGAGCTGCTGCTGTTCCTTCACTGTCGTCGTCCACTTCTCGTGCCATCGGGATCAGCAAGAGAAGGTCTGGATCTGTTAATTTGTCAACTCCTATATATATATATATATATATATATATATATATATATATATATATATATATTAATTTGAACTTTAGCAATTATTTCACTAGTCTTAAATTAAGAGGATATTGATCTTTCTACCTTGCTAGCTAGTACTGCTTAATTCCTTGATTATCTTTTATTAAGGAATTGTTCGAGAAATGGAAAGAAAACAAAGAAAAGTGAAACCGGCCAGGTGTAATTGAGCGAAGAAGCGAACCGATCAGAAAGGAAGGCTGGGGACGAGAAAAGCAGTAGAGGCCGGGAAGGGGAGATCTATATAATCAGCACATCTTACTGACTTCCTCGACCATTTTAAATAAGCTAAATTAATGGGTTTAATTTACTAAACTAAGCTAGCTTCATGATGGTCATGTTCTTCGTCTTAACAAATTTTATTTTTTTTATTTTCGACATAACTCTATAAAATAAATAAATAAATAAATAAATAAATAAATAAATAAATAAGGTCATTAGGAATTGCATTCTCACACATTAATTACTAGGACACACTCTTCCCATAGATATTGACCTAAAGACACGGATCTTGATCTAAATTAATGGTGTACGTACACTCGTTTAGACGTAAATGTTGAAAAAATATTTCGCCATCTACAACCAACCTGGGTTGCTGCTCAAATAGCATGCAATCTTAAAGTGCATGAAAATTATACAACTGTAACGATGGTTAACAGTTATATTTTTCATATCACTATAATAAAAATACAAATTACTTGAAAGGGAATCACAAATTGATAGCTAGGGTTATCTATTTTTTTTCCCCCTGAATATAATTAATCACAGAAGGTGTACACATGTAGCAATGAGCGTGTAGGATCACGAGACAATATATATATATATATATATATATATATATATATATATATATATATATATTGATAAATGATAAATGGAACGGAGGTTGATCGCAGATTGGCCCGCGGCCGGCCCACCTGCGCAAAATCCGATCACCCTCCAATGGGGGAGCCGACGCGTGGAGTGCGGGCTGACCCGCACGCGGACAAGGTAGCGCTCTATAAATTTCTAGGATTTTCGTATATGTATAACCTCACTTTAGTTAAGCTGTATATATTTCTACTACATTGAAGCTATCTACAAAATCTTGTGCAGATCGAACATACAAAAAATTAATGGGGTCACAACAATGAATTAGTTGCTTGTACAGTTAATTATATATTAATGCATAATGAAATATATATATATATATATATATATAGAATTAATGTTAGCTTCTCCTTGTGTTAATTGTATGCATGTATAGTAGAAAAGGGCAGGCGAAGAAGGTGGTTTGTGTTCCAGCACCAGCAGCAGATCAAGAAAGCAATAACAAGGCAAATGTTGTGGTTCCATCTGATCTTTGGGCTTGGAGGAAGTATGGACAGAAACCAATCAAAGGCTCTCCATATCCAAGGTTTATTTATAACTTCTACTTTAATCCTCTTTAATTCAATATGAATTATAATAGCTTTGACGTAGATTTCTACTCTTCAATTTTAGTATGGTTCCTTCTCCTCCTTTAACTATGGAGCATGTGAGAGCTCCATAAAATTGGACCGATGACCGACTATTAACCTGACGTCGTCCCTGTGTGCTACTGCAACGTGTAGTATCTTGTACCCTTCCACACCATATTCTTTCTTTCACAATTAGGCCGGTTATAAAAAGTATTCTAAGAGTTCTTAATTAAGACGACATGCGCTTTTTTTTACCTTTAAGGATCAGTCGTAGTCCTCTAAAGTCTACTAATAGTCTCTGTGGACGAATTTTTGGTCCTTCTCCTGTTGTGTCAAAGGGTGGTGCACAGTATCTGTTTGTTGACTTTCATTGATGACTATTCAAGGAAGGTGTGGATGTCTTTCTTGAAGCGCAAGAGTGATGTGTTCGTCATCTTTAAGCAGGCCAGGAAGGACTTCAATTCCCTGACTCCAATATCCTCTACAAAAGGAGCACCTCCGTCTTTTCCAGACGGCCAAATTATCTCGTTGAAGTCCCCAGCTAAGCAAGTGCAAGAATGAAGGTAAGAGTAAGAGAGCTAGCTAGCTAGGCTAGCACGAAGTTACAAGCCTAGGTAGAGTAAGAGAGGGTGTTGCTATAAAACCTAGAAAGTTATTTGCAAGAGAGGTACACTTGGTCAAAAAAATTCTCCCCTTCCTTTTTTCCTAGGTTTCTTTAATTGGGTTTCTTAGGCCATCTCCAATGGAGATTTCTATCTCCCATATTTCTGTGATAGAAACTCTTTTTTAGAAGGAAAAGAAAAAGAAAAAAATTCTCTCAACCATGATTTCTTTTCCAATTTTCATCCTATGTAACAGTGATCTAGGATGAAGAATTTATATATATGAGAATTTTTACGTATAGAAACTCTCATAAAAATTCTCCATCTATCATATCCATTAATATTTGACTATACATCATTAAATTGATCATTTTATGTATGATAGAAATGGAGAACTATTAGAGAGTACGTATCTTTGTGTACGTACAATTTCTATGTAAAAACTCTACCAACTAGGATATAAATTTCCTTAAAGTACAATATTAGGATAGAAACTCAATTTTGGAAATCCCCATTGGAGAACCTAAGTAGTAGAAAGTATAGTGAAATTTCTGGTGGAGGTACCTAAATGAACTATGGTTAGTTATGATCAAATTACACTTCTCAATCATACAATTGATTATCAGTTGTGACACAGGTCTTGTCAGCTAATGCAACCTAGAAGAACTATCCAACTTCCATATATATGCTAGAAAAGAGTATAGACATACACACAATACAATTTTAGTATAGATGCCTCTTCTTACGTGACTATATAAGGATAAAGGATGCCAACAATGTACATGCAGAAGATGGAAAAGGCATGTCCATTTTCATTTTTTTTCCCCTTGTTTCTTATGATGATTTTCCTTTTTGTCAGACGCTAAGAAACTTATTAGTATCGCTAGCTAGTACCTAGAATATGACAAAGAAATCCACAAGGAAAGAAGTTAAAATGAAAAAAAATATATGTGATTTAGGAAGAACTAATTAGTGATGTTAAATGTGTGAGTCTTGTGTTTAAAGACTGTTACTTATAAGACTTTTGTTACTTCAGTTTACAAACAGAGGATCAAACATTACCCAATCTTATTTATTTAGAAGAAAGTTTGCATGAGTAAGACACGAATAGGGTTACGGACAAAGATATGGACAAAAGTTGATAGACATTTCAGATAGGTATCATAGTAGTCACATGTGTTGCATTGCATGAAGATGGACATGAATACAGATACGATAAGGATACGAACATTGTTTCCATGTGCGTTCATACAATATAGGTGTCAACTTGGATGAGTACGGACACGAATAGGGTTACGGACAAAGATATGGATAAAACTTGTAGAAAGAAATTGATTTATTTCTCAAAGATGGGGTACATATATAGTAGGAGGCTAGCCTCCTCCTTACTTTCTATCCAATATGGGACTAAATAAGTCCCCATAACTCAACACCCCCCTCAAGATGGACGATATATATCAATTATTCTCATCTTGTTATAAAAGATATCAAACTCTCTAGAACCCAAACCTTTAGTTAAACAATCAGCTATATTGCTTCGCTGCTTTTATATAGCTCAAAGTCAAAAAAAATCTATTCAGTTGCTCCTTGATGAATAACCAATCAATCTCTACATGTTTGGTGCGATCATGTTGTACTGGATTGTTTGCAATATGGTCAATTGCTGATTTGTTGTTACACCAAAGTTGCAGGGAGTCTCCTCTAAACAAACGCATATCAGACAACAAGCTCTTCACCCACATCATCTCGCACAGGCTAACTGACATAGCCCTGTACTCGGCCTCCACTGTAGACCTAGCCACTACATCTTGCTTCTTGCTACGCCAAGATACAAGATTGTCTCCAACAAAAATACAGTAACCTGTAGTGGACCTGCGATCGTCTATACAATCCGCCCAATCGGTATCACAGTAGCCTTCAACTCTCAAATGTCCAGAACTTCTGAATCATAACCCATTTCTTGGGTTTTCTTTAATATACCTGAGAATTCTGCGAACTGCCTCTATATGTTGTTTTCTGGGATCATACATATATCTACTCACCACACTCACGGCATGAGTAATATCAGGTCTCGTATGACATAGATATATATATGTATAAGCCGGCCAATAAATCTTTGATATTGCTCCTTACTCACCGAATCACCACCCTCAGTACACTACTTGTGATTTTGCTCGATAGGAGTAGAAGTAACCCTGCAACTTAGCATTTATGTCTCTGAAAGAAGGTATAGAGCGTACTTTCGCTGAGAAAGCACTATAGCCTTTCGTGATCTTACAATTTCAATTTCGAGGAAGTACTTCAACTGACCCAGATCCTTAACTTCAAATTTCTCTCCAAGTCTTTTCTTCAGCCGTAGGATCTCCTCAGTATCGTCTTCAGTAATTATAATATTATCAACATAGACTGCAAGAACAGTAATACGAGTCTTGGAGTACCTTTAAAATACAGTATGATCTCCATTGCACTGCCTATATCCCATACCACAGACTGCAAGCCTGAATCTATCAAACTATGCTCCCAGAGACTGCTTTAGCCCATACAAAGACTTCTTCAATTTGCATACATTTTCTGTTACTTGTGAAGTAGCAAAGCCTGGTGGAATCTCCATATACATCTCCTCTTGGAGATCCCGATGCAAAAAGGTATTTTTGATATCTAACTGATGTAGTTGCCAATTGAAGTTGGCAACACATGACACCAACACTCGCACAGTGCTCATCTTTGCTACTGGAGCAAAGTTCTTGTCATAGTCGATACCATAAGTTTGTCTATAGCCTTTAGCAAATAATCTGGCCTTGTACTTGTCAATCTTGCCCTCTGGAGTCTGCTTAACAGTATAAACCCATTTATATCCAACATCAAGCTCCCAGCTGACAGTGGTGTAGAAGCATAAAAAATTATGCAGGCCGCATAGAGGTCATGCCCCTTCAAAAATGAAACTAAGCCGCAGAGAAGTCATATGAGGCCTGAATAACCAAGCCACAGAGAAGCCATATGCGGCCTGATCAACCAAAGATCTAGAAGCCGCATAGTATAATATATGCAGCCTGAACAACCACAGAGCAGGGAGGCCGCATAAAACCACCCTGACACAGCATTCGATGACTGTCAAACTCTGACACATCACTCGTCACACTGAGATGCTTCGAGATTCGAGATGACGACTCAGGAAAGTCACATCACGCATTGATGGAATCGACAGATGTACCACGCCACGTGCCCATTAATATGCGACTATGTGCCCATGCTGCCTCGTCGTCATGCGACCAGAGTGTCCATCCGACCAAAACCAGAAGAGAGCTTGCCATGCTACGTGCCCATTCATACGCGGCTATGTGTCCATGCAACCTCGTCATCGTGCGGCCAGAGTGTCCATCCGACTAAGGCCAGACGAGAGCTTGCATGCGACTATATGCCCATACGACCTCGTCATCATGCGGACAGAGTGTCCATCCGACCAAGGCCATACGAGAGCTTGCATGCGGTTATATGTCCATGTGGCCTCGTCATCATACGGCCAGAGTGTCCATCTGAGCAAGACCAAACGAGAGCACACATGCGACCTCGACTCTATGCGTCCTCATCCTCATGCGGCCAGAGTGTCCATCTGACCAAGGCCAAACGAGAGCACACATGCGGCCTCGACTCTATGCGTCATCATCCTCATGAAGCCAAAGTGTCAATCAGACCAAGGGCGGACGAGAGCACATATGCGGCCAAGAAGTTATGCGACCTTCAAACTTGCAAGATCTTTTTCGTTGCAACAGAAGAGATCCTCACGCAATTAGTGCTGACCACGTGTCTAGCTGACCAGGTCGTGCACATAATGGGTCAATAATGACCACACCCTCTTCACCGAGATTGTATCAATCGCATATCCCAACCAAGGCAATGTGGCAGCACGCCCGTAGTATGCGGCCCAGTTACAACCGTATTCTTTTTAAGTAGACCCCATGCGGCCACCAAACAAAGGCATATGCGACATTTATAGCCCGTCAGTCAGGCGGCTATAAATAACATGGTAGCACACTCACACACAGGGGAGGTGAGCAACAGGTACATGAGAGAGAACAAAAAAGAGCTTCCTCACGCCCGCATCGGACCGTCAACGGAGTAAAAGAGTCACTGCATCACTCAATCTCCGTCGTCACGCCCCAGAATCAAAAATTGTACTTAGATTGTCTGTTATGACCTCTTTGTACTTTCTTTAGTATGTTATTAAATTAACCCAGTTTAATGGCGAACAAGTGGTACTAGCTCCCATGTGTCGTTCTTCTTCAAGGCATAAAGTTTCTCCTGCATGGCACTCAACCACCTAGGATCTTGCTTAGCTACATGTCAGTTGTTAGGTATAAGCACTAAATCTAATGATGCAAGAAAGAACTTATATGCAGGTGGAGTGGATGCATATGAAATGTAATGTGCAATGTTAGTATCCCAACTGCCAAACTTAGCTGAAGGTTTTCCAGCATTAACTCTAGAAGTTCTACGAAGCAAGACAAGAGTATTAGAAGTATAAGGGGAAAAATTGTTACCAGGTGACCCAGGTGGAATGACTGAAGAAGGTCCTAGAGAAGAGGGGCTTAGGATATCAGTATTTGTGAGTACTGGCCTAGGCACAGAAGGAGAAAGCTCATGATGCTACTGTTGTTCCCTATATACTCTTAGCTCCCCCTGATTGTCGGCTCCCCCTGAGACACCATCACTCCTCGTCACAGAAGAAGGAAGCTCATGTAGCTCATGCTCATGCTGTTCCAGCTCCCAATATACTCTCAGCTCCCCCTGATTGTCGGCTCCCCCTCAGACACCATCACTCCTCGGTGACTCAAAAGGACATGGAATCATACCAACCACGATGCCACTTTCATTTTTTCCCTCTCTACTAGCATTAGTAGAGTCATCATCGAACAAGGAACTTAACTCCGTCTTCTTTCCATAAAATGGTTTAAACTCCCGAAAGGTCACGTCCATACTGACAAACAACCTTCTTTCAGTGGGACCAACACTTGTATCATTTCTGACTTAACGAGTAGCCCACAAAGATACATTTAACTGCTTGTGGATCCATCTTGCTCACCATCATTCTGTGATCTCGCATAAAATATGTGCAGCCAAACACTCTGGGTGGAACAATAAAAATATTAGGCCCAAGAGCATCTCATATGGTGTCTTCATCCCTAATACTCTTGATGGCATCATGTTAATTAGATAAGCTGTTGTCATAACATCCATACTCCACAAAAACTTTGGCACATTCATTGTCAGCATCGAAGAACGTCACTCTAGTATATGTCTGTTCTTGCGTTCAGCCACTCCATTCTGAGCAAGAGTGGTTGGGCAAGTGGTTTGATTTAGAATTTTCTGACTAGAGATGCAATTAGCAAACTCCTTGTTGGTGTGCTCGGTCACATTATCTGTTAGAAAAAATTTCACATTTACTCCAAACTGGATCTTCACATACGCCGAGAAGTCTTGAAAATATTTGTACACCTCATATTTCTGCCTCATCAGGTAGATCCAGGTCATACATGAGTAGAAAATCAATGAAGGTAACAAACCATCTTAATTCACTGATAGAAGTAGTATGACACGGTCCCCAAACATCAGAATGAACAAGTGCAAATGGCTCAAAACTTTGAAGACCAACCATTTTATAAGTAGAACGTGTATGCTTCCCAAGTTCACAAGCATTACAAAATGATATTTTTTTGTCTACTTAATGCATTATCTCATGTTCTAACTTATTCAAATTATCAAAACATAAATGACCCAACCTGCAGTGTTGAAGCATTGATTCTGTCTCTGGCCCTCCACTAATAGTAGCAGGGAGCATTACAGCCTCCCTGTCCAGGTACCAAAGGCTACTCAGGATCTTGCTGACACTACCTACCTTGGTAACTTTACTAGTTACGCTGCTCATATGTGCAAAGGTATCCCGGTTCAGACACTTGCATCCAGTAAATCTCATAACAAGGAAAGGATCTTGATTCAATCTATTCCAATCGAACGATATCGAAAGTATTTCTTAGCCGCGCTCCCCGAATAAGGAGAACGGGGCACTACAAAAGCTATGGATAAAAGTTGATAGACATTTCAGATAGGTATCATAGTATCATAGTAGTCACATGTGTTAAATTGCATGAAAATGGACATAAATATAGACACGATAAGGATACGAATTGTTTCCATTTGCGTTCGTACAATATAGGTGTTAACTCATTATATTGAATTGGATGAGTACGAACACGAATAGGGTTACAGACAAAGATATGGATAAAACTTGATAGACATTTCAGATAAGTAGATCATAGTAGTCACCTGTGTTGGCATTGCATGATGATGGACATGAATGCAGATATATATATATATATACAAGATATGGATACGAACATTGTTTCCGTGTGCGTTTGTACAACATAGGTCTTAACTCATTATATACTGAAATGTTGTTGTTATATATTGTTAGTATATATAGATAAGGAGAATACATACATATTCTTATTTCTCTTCTGATATCAGTCTGTTAAGTATTCCATATATATTCATTAATTTCAGGGGGTACTACAGATGCAGCAGCTCCAAAGGATGCCTAGCAAGGAAGCAGGTGGAGCGAAGCCCGAGCGATCCGACCATGCTAGTCATCACCTACACTGCCGAGCACAACCATCCATGGCCGACCCAAAGGAACTCCCTTGCAGGCTCCTCCAGAGCATCTTCTTCGCACCCAAATAAGAATCACACTACTACTAACATGCATGTCTCTGAGAGCAGCAGCACAAACCATCATGTCGACGCAATAATATTGCACTCGAGTACTGATCCGCCGCCTCTAGATCAAACTACGGTGAAAGAAGAGAACTGGGAGACTACGTTCGAGCAAATCTTCAGTAATAGCTACCAGCCCTTGCAGACGTTGGACCAGGAGTACTCGGAGAATCTAGACTTCTTTGCTGAACTGGGAAGGTTGGACCCTGACCCGGTGAGCCTCTTCTCCTCCTCCTCAGGATCGGGTATTAATGTCATAGGGGACAGGTTACAACTTGAGGTAGAAGAAACCAAGGCGGCATTAGATCCTTTAAGCTTATTTGATTGGGATGGGAACTAGCTAGTATCTCTGGGGATCCACGACTACGTACCGTACAAACGTGTAATGAGAAATGTGTTACGAATGCATGCTCATATGTGTATGTTTATCCCATCTGGCTCATCTATCAGATAAAGAACGTGCGCAGGATGCAACATGCTTCAGAATTAAAGGATTGTTTGGTGTAATAAAAATTGAAATTGATGACTCCGTTCGGGTTGAATAACTTGAAGGTTTGTATATGATCAGGAAAGGGGGGACCATGATCATAGCTTCGTTGAACGATAACGATCACAGCCATTTGCTTTTAACAGTCTTGTTGTGAAACGCTTACAGGATATGGTGTTATTGTATCAATATATATTTGTTGCAGCATTATTTGATATTTTCAGCATTTAATTTGTTTGATATCTATACTACTATATAATGCCAAAAGTTGGTTTCACCGTGAAACTTTTTTTTTTCTAATATACCCTTGTATATATTGACTAATTAAAAGTGTTCATTAAAGTTAATAGGGACAACTAGATAATTACAAAAGTTATCTTTTGGTCTTCATGTATAGTCTTAGGTATTTAAATAATATTTATACTACTATATAATGACAAAAGTTGGTTTCACCGTGAAACTTTTTTTTCCTAATATACCATGCATATATTGACTAAGTAAAAGTCTTCATTAAAGTTAATAGGGACAACTAGATAATTACAAAAGTTGTTCTTTGGTCTTCATGTATAGTCTTAGGTATTAAATAATATCTATATATAATAACATAATAATAAATTTAGAATATTTAAGGGTTTGTCTTTTAGACTTCCTAAGTAGTCCTTAAAATATTAGAATAATGATAGTAGTAGTCTTTTAGTCTTCCTAATAATTATCTATGAAATACATGCAACGCACGTGCATATATACTAGTAATTAGTAATGCCAATTGGACGACACATGCAATATGTACATGTTCATACATGTTTCTTGAAATTATAATCGCCTTCTACCATTATATTGTCATGCTTAATGATTGGTTGTCGATATATGTTACATGCGTATCGAGAAACTTACTACGGATTGATCGAGGTTTTGATGACTATAGTGCCTAGTTAAAGTCTGTGTTGAGTTTTCTATTGTTGATTACATCAAGGGAAGGAAGACCATAAATTATTTAGTGGAACAGGCTCATCACGTGACAATAGTGAATGGTACTGAGTCCGTACGTCTAATGGTCTAATGATACATGGTAATATCAAAACTAAAAAAATAAAAAAATAAATTTTTTTTACCAAATATCATCAAAATATAATTAAAAAATAATAATAAAATATTACCGTATATAATTATAATATTGAACGGATTCACTATTCACCACTGTCATATGGTAAGTCAGATCTCCGTCCCACTGAATAATTTCTAGAGGAAAACCATGCGCCAACACATTAGCATTGCACTATTATTCTATTAGCGTGATGCACGCATATGCCTAACCACCGGTCTTGTCATAATAATCTAAGTTTAAGTCGTAGCAGGTTGGTTTTGAAAACTATTGACAACATAGCTTGGCGTCAGGATTCTATGATTCTTTTTCCCAACAACATTGTCTGGCTCAATCCATTGTTTGAGCATAAATTCATAAAGCTCGAGCCAGCTTTGTGCCTTTGACCTTGACCACGTTCATTATCATGTGCCAGTGTTCCCGTATGTATATCAGTTAATGGTATGAAATTTCTTTATGTTTTATTTTGGATTGAGAGATTCTTTGCAATTGCGTATCTATCACTAAGTTTCTGCACATAAAGTACAAACTACCAGACCAGTCAGATGTAACTTCTTCAAAAATAACTACTAATCCATCTCTACAGCAGCAATCAACATAATTTCTTTTTACTAATGTTTAAGAAGCCAATCAAAATCAAAATCAAAATCTTTGATATAAATTCCTATAGCAGGAAGTTAAATTCCACAAGTTAATCTGAATCGATGAACATCAAGAATTTTCGTTATGCTGACAATATACATATAGATATACATGCAATATGCGGGAAGTAGGAGAGATGGATCAATGTGTGTGTTATGTATACATGACTTGTACTTGGATGGGCATTCAAAGACTAGAACATAGAAGCACGGAAGAGAAGAGTATCCACCACCTCTTTAATCCATCAGTAAGAATGAAGATACTCAATGGAACATACAAGAACAGTTTTGCATAAGCTCTGTAACTCCGTTTCATTATCGTTGTGCCTTTTTGCAGTCAGAAACTAGCAAACAGAGCTGGTGTAACCGAAGCTAAAATAAAACATAAACAATTTCTGAAATTGGTACAAGGGAATTTAACTAAAATCAGACATCAACAAATATCAAAAGTCAGCAAGCAGATGCCGGAATGATATCTCATGTTCTAGCCACAAAAATTAAGCTTCTTCATCACCGTTGCATAAGCTGCATGAACAAGTGCAGGCTTCCGAAGTCTTCTCTTTGCCTCCTTGGACTGTATCAACCATAAGATTCCCAATTAGTCCAAGAATATTGAGTTTAGTTCTAGACAGAAATTTAAGCCATGCCCACGGCTGCTAAAGCTTAATTCATTATAAATAACATTTGTTTCAAAACTGAAGTATAACTTCCTCTTTGTGAGAATGAGAAATTAATAATGAATTTGAAAAAGAAAAAAAAAACTATTGCACTTCGACATAAAACTAGTAGGCAATTTATCAAAGATTGATAATCAGTAACTTTATTGAACAATCATGAATGATGAGAATAACTTAATACTATGCAACTTATGAAAAAATTAGCAACATAAATAGCAAATATAGTACTTTTAGAATAGTTAAATTCAGTATTTTTTTCCAAGCCGTTAAGCTCAAAGGTGAGAAATACAAAAGAAACTATCGGTTAATTGGATAAAGGTAACATTATCACCGAGAAACCTATATCTGAATGAGGCTTCTGGTCTAGGGCCTCTAGGCAGGGTCAAGATGCATGCAACTTTACCACCATATATAGAAGATTATGTTTCTATAAACCATATCCTCTAGGATGCAAACCTAACCGGCCCGCCGAGCGACACCTCACAACCAATAATCACAAGAAATTACAACACGGATTTAATAAGCAGAAACTCCACTTTATGTCTAGCAGTTGAAATGTTGATTAGATTGAGCTTTCCATGTTCACAACATATACGCTTCACATGAACAAGAAAACATCTGCAATGTACAGGTACATACTTTGCCACTTGAGAAAAAGATAAAACTGGCATATGCCCTCACAACTCCTTTGTTTCACTCATAGTTTGCAGTATCGGCCGATACCGATCCGATACGGCCGATATTGATACGGTTTGGGATGTCCCGATCCGATACAAACCGATACCCGATACTGACCGATACCGACATTGGGGGTCTCATTTCTGGTCAATTCCGGAAAGAAAATTGAACGAAAAAGACAAATAAACAAGGATGTAAAAGCCTAGTAAGGTTGTACAAGCATGTAAAAGAAGAAAACTTATCTATCACATGTAAACCAAACAGCAAAGATGACTACTATTTCATTCAATTTCAAAACTACTAAAAAACAACACAGAAAATACTTAAAATTATGCCTAAATGTATAAAATATATTTTCAAAAAATGTTAATAATTATTTTCTTTCCGATACAAAAAATCCAATACTCCGATCCAAAACCGCTGCTGATACCGCCAATCCCGATACTCATAGGAATTGTCCGATACCGATACCGATTCCAATATTGCGAACCTTGGTTTCACTTGTTCGAGGCACACCCTGTTGGGCCGCAGTTTGATTGATCATAATTGATCAATTTGATGAAAGTAAATCCGTGTCTACTCATCTGTGAAATAATCGACTTAAATGAAACAAACTTCAACTTCATCCACCACCTACATTTGAAATTAAATCTCTTCAATCCTTTTATCAAAACCTAAAGTTATGCATCACACCTTAGTTAAAAAGTCAATATGTGGATCAACTTGCAGTATTATTACAGCTCACTGAATGTCCAAAATTTGATGGTAATGAATAATGATGGAAGATGTGACTTTAAAGCTATCCAAGTGAATATAGAACACCTATTCCTCCTCACACACTTGGCAAACTCCTTTCATTAGAGTGACAGCAGTTGCTCTACCTATAGTGTAGCCAACTCAATACTCAACCTTCTAGCGGTGACTTCTCATTAGTGTCAGTCGATTGCATAGTCTTGGACCCAAATTAGTGCGGGAGACATATAAGCTCATTTGTTCAGGGTTCTCTCCCAACCACTAGTTCTCTACTAGAATAATGACCACTCATTTCCTAGGTAATAAGGACCATGTGCATGATCACTCTCTATTTCCTAAGAAGTTACTTTGAATTTTTTTAGTAATTTCGCTGTCGAGATTGAGGGAGATCTTAATGCTATAGAGATTCCATACAAGATCATCGAGATGCCCATCCATGTACTGTTACCATATACCTCCGCCTAAGAAGTATAATGACTGCTAAATCTTTTTTACATCAAAGATTATATATTAGAGGAGATCACAGATCTGGAATTTCAGGTGAACAACTTGCAGACTTGGGACTTGGAGATAGTTGTGCATGCTGATAGATAAATGTTTCTCCAAATTTGAGATTGAAATCATGTCACATGCTTTTCACATTGCTAGGAAACTATTATGCATGGCAATGAGCACAAGTTATGGATCATACAAACATGAATTTTGGCATCAAAAGACTGTTGTAATCAAACGTGTAGGTAGAAGTTTCCAAAAAGGCTATTCCAGTTAACTGATGGCTTTGATGCAAATCTAATTCATTTGGCTCAGGTTTAACAAATAAATATGCTCGACCATTCTTGAATTGAGTGCAAGTAGAAGTCTCCAAAAAAAAGAGAGAAACTATTCAAATTACGTGCTAGCTTGATGTAAATCTAATTTGTTTGCGCTTAAGTTCAACAATTAATATGCTTGAGCACTCTTGAAATGAGGCATTCTCAGGATATATAGATAATTTCCTATTGCCTTAAAACAAAAATAACATAAACTATGGAAAAGTATTTTTTTTACAGTGCTTTACTTTCTAATTTAGCACACAGCAACTGGAGGGTCCTCAGTGCCTGGTTTTTAGTTCATTGATCAGGCATGCATCTTATCACAAGTCATAAAATAAAGATCATATTCCCT
The DNA here is from genome assembly GCA_036927795.1 of Iris macrosiphon. Taxonomy (NCBI): domain Eukaryota; kingdom Viridiplantae; phylum Streptophyta; class Magnoliopsida; order Asparagales; family Iridaceae; genus Iris; species Iris macrosiphon. Next base: position 45,891,564 of record JAYESA010000009.1, read on the forward strand.
ATAGGTGGAGGGGCTTGTTTTAATAACTGGATACCCTAAACAGGTCGTGTAATTGATATAAATATCTATAAATGTTTTGTGGGGAATTCTGGTATATTCTGCTGCCGCACTCCTAAACCGTGTTCCCACCAAAATATGTTACGGGAGAAGAATTTCATTCATGCTGAAGAATGAAGGAACTGGATAGTGACCATCCTCCCTAATTAAATAAGGGTATAGCAAATTTTAAGGATGCCCTTGTGGTGTCCGTGGGGGTTGGTAGCTAGTTAATTACAAAAAGAACCAAAGGAAGAAAAACAATTCGGAGTATAATATTGGTTTTATAAAGTTTCTGGTGCCAAGTATCTTTCGTGCAGTGTAAAGAGGATGCTTTTGTCAATAAGACTGTGAGGGTATTAGAAGACAAGGGTTTTAATTCTGAACCATTGACATATTGATTGTTTTGTTTCAGAGGGTAGAGAGGGAGGTTCAGTGATTCTGTGTGTGGGTGGGTGGGGGTGGGGGTGAGGTGGTGTGTGTGAGTGTGGGTGGAGGGGGGGGGGGGGGGGGGGGGGGGGTTAGAGGGGTGGGGATTGGGGGGTGATAAGACATTAATTCTCTTGTATAGTTAGTATAGTGCACATGAGGGTTAAAGAAGTAGCAATGAAAGAAGAAAATATATTCTCTTCTAGAGTAATGTCTCAAAGAAAGAAAACGTAAACGAGTAGCAACATCGGTAGGGAAGCAGGAAAAGATAAAAGGATTCAAGGGAAGTCTTATCTTCTTTCTCATTGAGTGTCAAAATCCTTTAGAAATCAGAAGAAGAGTTTCCACTCCCTTATGAATGGCCACCCTCTCGTTGATAATCCCTCTTCTGATAAACATAATAAATATTTAATAATTATTATAAGGAGAAGTTTCCGTGAACCCTCGAAACTTTAGAAGAGACAACCCCTCTAATTTTCAAAACAGGACATCAAGGTTCCCTAAAAGTTGTGCTGAATCCAGGGCATCCGAAGGGCTAACAGCATTATCAGAGCATGCATCTAAACAACACATGAATGCCCTTATCTTACAATCTAAGTTCTATAAGATGAGCTCCTATACTTAAATATCTTACAATCAAAGTTCTATAAGATGAACTCCTATACTTAAATATTTACCGAGTCAGGGCCAGCCTCTGTATATTTCAGTCATGTCACCGTCATGTGGCCAACTTGGTCAGGGTAACAAATTGATGAAAGTGTCCATGTTAAATCTATAGGGGTTTTACATGCTCCTATTCTTATGTTTGCAGGTGTTATACTTAGACCAAACTACTTTTCCATTAAAAACAATAATTTTCTGCTAAATCAGCTTGACATGCATACTGATCCATTAATTTAGAATCATAAACAAGTCCTAAGCAGATATCTTCCTCTATTTCCTCCTATATTTTCCTTCCTCGTTGTTGTTGCATCTTTGAACCTCCTTCTAACACTTTGGTGAAGAAATGATTAAGAGAATATGTCATCTTTTCTCCTCTTTACATCACTCATTTCTACATATTGCTTGGATGTGGCCTAATATTCCTTTGTCGCTAGAGGTATCCTACCTAAACCTAAAATAAGAACTATCACCAAATTCTTCAACTGCATGGATAGTTGAAAGTAACTATTTCTCTACATGGAAGACACGAGGTCATACACCATTTCATCGCCTAAGACTTCAATTAGAACTCAACGTTCAAACTTTTACATGGAAGACCCTTTAAATTAGTATCACAAAACCAACGCAACTTGTCTTTCAAGTACCCTCATAATTAGTTTTGGGGTAATTTAAACTAACTACCCCTAAGTTTTTGACTTATTACACGGGGTACCCCTATTTTTAAACTAATTATATTGACCATCCCTATGTTTTATGTTTATTACACGGGGTACCCCTACTTTAAGATAAAAATGAAAAGTTATAACACTAACTACCCCTTATTTTTAATTTTAATTTTCTAAAGGGAGGGGTGGTCAATGTAATTAGTTTAAAAGTAGGGGTATCCCGTGTAATAAGTTCAAAACTTAGGAGTAGTTAGTGTAAATAACCCTTAGTTTTGACAGAAGCCACCTCTCTACACTTTGCATGAAACACTTAACAATAAAACTTCAAAGTTTATAACCAACATCATAGTCCACTTGTCTTCTTTCCAATCCTATTATTTTCAAAAATTCCACAAAGTAATTGAGTTGTTTAGGAGGTCATATCATGGCATTTGTATCTAAACTAAAGGTTGAATCTAGAGCCACCTCTCTGTACTTTGCACGAAAACACTCCACAATAAAACTTCAAAGTTTATAACCAACATCATAGATGCATAGCCCACCTGTCTTCTTTTTAATCATTATTGTTTCCATAAATGCCATAAATGAATTGAGTTGTTTAGTCATATTATGGCACTTGTATCAAAACTAAGGCTGGATCTGGGCAAGTGTGTGAGAAAAGGTCCAAGTCCCTTGCATGAGAGGCTAAAAATGGAATGGTATGCTGGTGTAGCTTACACTTCAAGTGGCTAGCCACAATCTTCGTGATTTACTTTTGACTATTGGTGAACCTATAGGGTATTAGTCATGGTTCATATATTAGGTTGGAAATGGGAAGAACAAGTCTGGTCCCTATGCCCTATGCCTAAAAAATAAGTTTGCAGAATTCATTTCCACTAAAGTAGAAAACTAAAAAGATGTTGAGCAGCAGTAACTACTACATCACCTGTAATTATGTAAGCACCTTGGCCTACACCTCTACTTTTCCATGATTGCCAAGAAACAGAGATACTCTGTTTCATGGGAAGTTGAACCACATTAAGGCCATTCACCACCAAACACTTAAAAAAGTGATAATAGCATGGTGCACAACACAGGAATTTTAAACAAGATGGTAGTTGAAGGGTGAAATTAAATTGACCTGCAACTGCTTGTTGCATGAATATTCCTGGTAAACTATGTTTTTTCAACCTGAAACAATGCTGCCGTTGATGTTGAAGTCATCTATAAAGTATAAAGAACTCAATTTTTAAAAGAGCTTTTCTGTAAGTAGCACTAGTCAAGATATTCGTACAATGTTGAAAGGATGGATACTCATAATTAGTTGTGATTTACTATGTTTTTTCCTGATTGTAAAAAAATCTTTGTACTTACTTGAGTATCATTGGGAGATATCAACTTGCTTCCCATACTGCTATGAGAAAACAAAATTTTATGTTCCTAAAGTTCCATCCTAAGTATGACAATAAATATAGTTTCAAACAAAATATTCACATCTTGGACATAAGAAGGTAACTTTCAACCCACAACTCAAAAATATCTGTACTAATATGTGTGCTTGTAAATCAATCATCTCATAAACTACCTTAATGCAGAAAGTCTACATGCTACTTATGGAAGTGAAGAAATGCATTAGATGAAAAGATACTTATGTTCATTGTGAATTTACTATAATTTGGGTGAACTAGCATCAGGAAGAAAACATAAAAGGAGGATTATACATTTATATTTAAGGATCAGTTGGTGTACTATATTCCCAGGTCTTATTAACAGTATAATTGCAATTTCTTAGGCACTCTTTTCTTTAGATATGTTAACCATGGTGCACAATAAGATTAGAAAAGCAGGACGCGTCAACTTGTCACAACTTTCTATTCATGGGTACAATTCGGATGGAAAACAATATTTTGCCCTGACAAATGACCCTGGTCAGTTGATCCCTAATATTTCGCAGGCTATGTATGTAATACACTAATGCTCAAAGTGTAATGAGTTTCAAATCAATGCTCCAAATGTAGGCTAAATTTCAACTTGATACCCTCAACTATTCAAAATTTTCAACTCGATACCCTGAACTTTAAAATTAGACAATTTGATACCATCAACTATTGAATATTTTCAGGTTGATGCCCTCTGTCAACCAAGGGTTAACTTTTCCGTTACAAAAATAAAAATAAAGGACCAAATTAAACCCCCTCTCCCTCCTCTGCCCAAAACCCCCTGCCCCCCCCCTCCCCCCGCGACCCCCGCTGTCGCCCAGCGAATCCGAATGAAGCATGGACTGAAGAGCACGCTTTGGCTCCTTCTGTGCTGGAATGTTTTTCCTTTGCAAATGGGAACTGAAAACCAGAGGCCAATGGTGGCGGGGTCGGTAGCCTTGGAGGGAGGGAGGGAGTAGGACAGCAGATAAGAATGGCAATGCTAATGAGGTGCAATCTGAGAGAAGGGTTATGCCGCCGAGTCTCTCGTCCGGACGGAGCAAATCTAAGTCTATAGGTTTTCTTTGCGTCGAAATAGGGAGGAAAGAGCAGAAGTATGACAAGACGAGGCACGACGGAGAGGCAGAAGTAGGAAACAAGGAGTCTAGTGCAGTCATTGAACCAGGAAAGAGAGAAGAAACATACTGTAAGACTTTTTTTTTACCGAACATTCGGATAAGGAGAGCATGACCCCTTCAAGTTCTACTGCTCAGAAGTTAATAAAGAGGAAGTGTATAGATATGCAAGGAACTGTGAATTCATTTGCAGATTTAAGTTTGGAAGATGTACTGAATGAGGATAAGACGACTTCGACACCTGAAATTGTGTGTCAACTGCTTGAGACGAGGAAAATTTTATGCAAAAACTTTCTTCTTGTAAAGCATTTCGTTCTGATAAAGAGAAGTGGACTCCTGAAGTTCCCAGAGAGCTGAAATCAAATGAAACTCTTTGCAGCTATCTTCTAATGATTGATGGAGCAGTCGAAGAAGCTTTCATATCGGATAAGGAGAACGTGACCCCTGGAGAAGTTTCATCAGTAGATTGGAAAAAAACTATCATCCAAAAGCCATACTGGAAGAGAACAACTGATAGAGAGAAGAAAAGAAAGGGTCCCCTTTCAGTCTCTGCTAGAGAACTCTCCTTCAAGGAATAACAGTCCTGTCAGCTTTAGAGAAAGGCTTCCCTTTCAATCTCCAATAGAGAAATCTCCTCTGGGGAATAATAGCATTGTTGTCAATATTGGCAGATGAAGGCAACATGAAATCTTCTTTTAGCCATCGAACCATGGACGACAAACTACACAATTCACACAATTTTTCTGTAAGTTATCAGAAACTCTGTGCTTTTCAGTATCACCGTATATTTGGTCTGAGTTCAATTCTACTGCAGATTGAATGCCTGAAATCTCCTCTCAGGAATAGCATTCCTGTCATTTTTGCACAAAAACTAGTAGATGAAGGCAAAATAAAATTTTCTTTTCGCCATAGTGAAATAGATGACAAAGAAAAATACACAATTCTTCTGTATGTTTTCCGAAACTGATCAATAATCCAACAGAGTATCACCATATATTTGGTCCGAGTTCAATTCTACTGCAGAGCTAATGCATGAAACCAATACTACTTCACAAGGAAGGAGAGAAGAAATGGAACATGGTGGCCAATGTAGACTGCCTTCTCAATGGTGGATCAAGAAATTCATTGCAGCTACAGGATGGCCTCAAAGATACTCATCTCGTCATCCCAAGGATTGGTAATGTGCGCTTTATTATCATTCACAGTCTATGTCTAATCAAGACCATACATCATGAGATCCTTACTTGTTTCCTTGTTTGTATCAGTAAGTAAGGAACTTGACTGTTTGAAAAGGTGCCAGCCTCCTCCCGTTCAGAAGGGAAACTAAGGCTGCTTCTTCTGCGCTGCAATGGATAAAAGAGTGCATGGTGAAGCAGCTGGTGGATTCATGTCCAGACTTTGTCCGAGTCTTTGCCCGTGCCTCAAACACCGAGGTTTACCAAAGTAGCACAACCCACGGTTACTTGGAGTGCTTCGGAAGGCATAATAAAATTAGGAATGTGTTACACTGGTTAAACTTTAAAGCATAATTAGCAGTATCGTCCGATACCGATCCGATACGATTTGGCATGTCCCGATCAGATACCAACCGATACCAATATCAGAGGTCTCTTTTTCAGTCAATTCAAGAAAAAAAAAATAGAAAGAAAAAGACTAATCAACAAAGGGTGTAAAGGCATAGTAAGGTTGTAAAAGCATATAAAAGAAGAAAACTTATCTATCGCAGGTAAACCAATCGGCAATGGGGACTACTATTTCATTTAATTCCAAAATACTAAGAAACAACACATGAAATACTTAAAATTATGCCTAAATTTATATAAAAAAAATTCTAAAATTTTAATAATTATTTGTTTTCTGATACCAAAAAATCCGATACTCCGATCCGAAACCGCCGATATTGCCAATACCGCCGATACCGATAATCATAGGAAGGGTCCGATAGCGATTCCGATACCGACACTGCGAACCTTGCTTTAAAGTGCATATCAAATGGAAATGTGGTAATTGGAAGAACACAAAAGGAAAACATGTCTTCCGGAACGCAATTCACCGCAGTGTTAGTGAATTTTGGTAACACTGCCATGATTTGCTATAGCTAAAGTGATAATCTCCAAGTCTGGGATGTTCTTGGCTGCGCCCATGATTTGGACCCTAACAAAGACAAATCCGGGCCTAGAATTTCACGACATCGCTTTTTCTTACATTGATTTTTAAGTGGATTATGTAACAAATTAAAGATGGTACAACTTTCCATCATCAAAACCATCCACAGTCCGGACTGTCATCTCATCTCATTCAAGTTGTAAATAGATGGAAATAGATCATATAAAATCAATCACCGTGCCTCAAAATAATCCTTCTGTGCAGCTAGTAGAAAAACATGAAAACAGAAAGTGGCACTAGCCTACAACAAAATTTTCAAAATTTCGGTGGGTGGGGGAGGGGAGGAGGAGAGGGGGCAATGAATCTTTTCTTCCATCCTTCTCTGTTAAGGACCCATCTCCTCTCTAACATTTGCAATGGCCATATCTTTTTTAATAACCTCAATTCAAGTTTGTTTAGGTACTTCCACTGGTTCCTTTAACTAAGATCCTAGCACTCCTAACTGGTGCATGTATCGGCCTCCACTGCACATCCCCAAAATGCCTTAAAAGGATTTTCTCTCACGTTATCCTCGATCAACCCGCCTCCAGCTCCCCCACTAATACAATCATTCCTTATCCTATCTTGTATTGCCACTCGTCTTTCTCAACGTTCTCATTTTAGCAACACCTCATTTTTTCGACTTGCAAAAAAAATCTCACTTAATATCCAACGACAAAAGATGAGACCGCCCTCAAAAAGGAGAACCTAATGAAATGGATGCCTTACAATGCACTTGCAACCGAGCAAAGAGATTTCCAGCATGTGTATTTACATCTATACATATGTTACACCGACATGAATACTACGCAACACAACATGGACATGCCGACACTGGAACGTTAATTACTTCCACGAATTATGAACTGAAAGATCGCATGTTTCCAAGAATGTACCTTCGAATGGGCGTTATGCGCCTTCCCCGACCTCCAGCGCAGGATCGTCCCGTCGTTCCGAGCCCGGAATCTGGACTTAAAAGACCTATAAAAATAGAACCCAAAAAAATTACAAATTTTCCACAAGCCAAAGAAAATTACTAACAAAATCACTAATAAATCAGAACGTACGAGTAGCCCTTGATCTTGTATTTCTTCACTTTGGAGACGATTGGCGCCGTCGCGCCCCTCGACCGGGCTTTCCTCCTCTTCTTCTTCTGCACCCACAGTCGGTCCTTCCTGAAATGCCGCACCTGAACAAAGAATCAGAGGCAAGACCCACTAGTAATTATGACATAGCCGAACGAAACCCTAAGGAAAGATCAGATCTTGGGTGGGTAGGGTTTTTGGTGGTACCTGCTGGAATTGGGGAGGAAAGGTGGGGGCTTGGAATTGGAACCCTAGGGTTTTGAAGAGGGGGGCGGTGGAGAAGGGTTTAACTATGGAGAGTGCCACTGGGGGGACTGGGCGGCGGAGGAAGGAGGAGGCGGAGGAGAGGAGGGGGCGGCGGAGGCTGCTGCATATTTTGTTCATTGTGTGTGATTTGGTGGAGGGAGAAAGAAATGTTTTCTCTTGGAAGGGTTTTCAGTCGGGGGCTTGGGATGGCTGCTGCTTTTCAAAAAGCAACTTCTGACAAAAGCTTTTCACCGGAAACTGTGATTTCTTTGTTCTCATGGTGATTTATACCATCCCAAAGCAGCTTCTGACAGCAGCTTTTCACTTGCTTTCGGAAACTGTGATTTCCTTGTTCACATGGTGATTTATATCATTTCCACAGAGACTAGCACAGATTAGTATCAATTCCAATATATTGATAATGGACACCACTATTTGAACCGTGATTTTGATTCACAGCTTTGATCCGTCCACCACGTGTCTTCGTTCCATTGATAGAGAATTAGGTGATGGACTCAAGCAAATAGGAGACCAATAAAATTCGGCCAGTTCAAATCTGTGGACCAGAACTGCAAGCAATTTAACATTTTCGATTGATAATTGATAGCTTATCATAATCTTTCCATAACAAAAAAATTCGGTAGAAGATAATATAATTAAAAAAATTATAAATAAGATAAAATGTATTAGAAAATTCAAATGAAGATATTTTTTTTAGTGATGAAAAAAGTTTTCGGTGGTAATTTTTTTTTTTTAATAAAAGTTGTGCCCAAACCGCTAGTGCCACTGGCAACTTGGCTCCAAGGAGACCACACCGCCAGTGACATTGGCAATTTATTGCAAAATTTAAAAATAAAATAAAATTACATGTGTATGCATGCATATTAGCAAGCATTAACAATGGCCAAACGAATGCATGTGTCTACATGCATTATCAATGGCCAAACAAATTACCAATGGCCAAGCCGCCAAAGCAAGTTTGCATGTGTTCGCATGCAGTAACAATGGCCAAACGAATGCGTGTTTGCATGGATTAACTATGGCCAAACAAATTAACAAGGTCTGCTTTTTTCTTTTTGGCTTTTTCTTTTTTAAATGCAGTGAGGACGTCAATTGCAATGACAGTTTTTTGGCTTTTTGCATTTTTGGGAGCCTTTTCAGCAAAATAAATAAATAAATTGATGTCATGTCGCCAGTATGTTTCTTGGTTTGCTATTACCTTCTACGAAAATTTCTGAACTCATAACTACCTAGCTCCAATATAATTAGTTGGCATTCTAAATTGGAATTTGATATATGGACTATGCTTAAGAAATGTGCTTTTCGTATAACCTCTGCAAGAATCAAGCCTTTTTATAGTTCTTAGAAAAACAAATAGTTCAAGTGCAGCATACATGGATAACGCTCAGAAGCAAATCTAATTTTTCAGCAAATTTTGAGCTCTCAAATATAATACATGACCAAATTGCACTTGGCTTACCAGTAAGCACTGACGCTTACTATGGAAAGTTCACACGAAATCAGATTGAAAAATTACTGTGTAATTGAAGAAATTTATACACATGTTTATTAGCACACTAATAAGGAAGAAGTTAAATTAGCAGATGTAGTAATGTGCGCCAGAGAGCTTCCTGAGTCCACCGACAAAAAGAAAGTTGATGGAACAGAGAATGGTATACTGGCCTACACGTCAGGCTTCAGTAGGGGGCTTTAATCTTATCAGTCGTCTGATTCTATCCTTTTCCGTGTTCTCCAGCATCCCCTACACATTTTAAAGAACAATGTATTAGCCCATATCACTTTCATTACATTACTATCCAATCAACACCAAAAAAATATGGAACACTTGCAGTATTATGAAGCAAGTAATCAACCTGAGGCTAAAGTAATTATGATCATGAGGTGGTCGTACCATAAAACCTAGATGGACGGTCAGCAGGTAGGCAGACCGAACTTTTGGCCCTACAGTTTAAAGTTTAAGTTCATGCAAGCAAGGAGCACTTTCAAAGCTCCGCTATAGAGTATAGACTAAGAGAAAAGACGATACAATTTGCAACTGGGGATCACATTCACTTATGACAAATTAAGTCAAATTTCCATTATGAAACAAGGTAATATATCCTCAAATAATGAAATAACTAAATGTTTAGAAACAGATAAAATTTTAAGATTAAATAAGCATATGAAAGACAATGTGTTGCCAATCTACCTTCCAAACAATTTCATCAAGGCAAAGGCATATCCTTCCATACTTGTCAAGGAAGAGGCGTTCAGATGGAGGTTTCCCACAAACATCCTTCATCGATGACGTTATCACATGGAGAACCTCCGATACTTGAAATTAGAGAGAAACATAAGGTTCCATCAAAATTAAACTGAGGGTCTAAGGAATCAAACCTTGGAGAGTTGAGACTCACAAGCAAGTTCATCATACTCATCCTTGCCAACAACAAATATGCAAACATCCCCTAGCATAGTGTAAACAATATACACAGACCTGATGGACATGAAAAAAATTACTGTTGCAAAAAGGAGAATATCTAAATGAAGCTCAGAAATGTGTGATGTACTACTAGCATGCGTAGTAGATCATTGGAGCACACAAATATTAAGGGACCAAAATTCAAACATGAGAACGTGATATTGGTTCTAACTTGTATAATATGTGATAGAAGAAGGAAAAAAAAACAAGGAAATATAAGTGGAAGTAGCGCTGATCCTTTTTTGCATTTTGCTACATCAACATATGGTGAAATTCCATTTACCTTGAGTTTCAGCTGTCGTTCTCTCAACCTTCCTTTTACTTTCTTTCAATAATAAAGCTAGGAAGAGAAACTTTACTGTAAACCTTTCAATTTCTCTGGAATCAAGCACAACCACTGTCTAACAAAAGTCTTGGACATAAGTAGCTGCGTCAATTATGTGCATCAATTTTAAAGGTTTCTCAACTTCTAAGAAAACATATATAGAACAACTGAGGGCCAAAGCCAGCAGGGTGAGTTACTTCATGAGGACAATTTGCCATCCGAACCAGCCAAAAGGGACATACCGGTGTGACTTGGAGCCTTCCTTGGGAATGGAAGGTCCCAAGTCCAGAACTCGGGAGAGCCACCTACAACGGATGTCCTAATTTCTCACAGGATTTAAAAGACTTTTTTTTTTTTTTTAAAGCACCGCAACAGCTACCACCTAGTGAATCCAAGAGATTTTCGTACCTTTTGGTAACTTGACTTGCAAAGAAGAATATGAACATTATGCCAATGAAATACTGTATGCTTATTATCAATTGAAAAACTACAAAATCTATGTATGAGAGAATAATTTTCAACCCTAAGCTTCATAATAACAACTGGTGGAAACTAAACCTCAAGCACTGAAATCAGGTTCCATAACTGGTATCCATCCATCTTTCAGCTCTTAACAAATTTGATTACAATGTGAACATCTTATGTATTTACATACTTGTGTGAAGCAACAAAAAGCTCTTCATTTTTTGCTCCTTTGAGGTTCTCTGCTCCCAACTTTACTAAGAAAGTTCGCCAGTGCAGACGCTCCTCTGCAGGAACTCCATGAAAGCTGCAATATGAAGTAGAGGATATCTAGGTCATTTTAATAAATTATCCATTTTATGAGGTGATGGCCTTATCAAAATACTAATAATTAAAAAAACTCAGCAATTTGGATTTTAAAATAAATGATAAATAAAGGATGTCAAGGGTACATGAGAAAAAATGTGTGAAACTTGAGGATCCTTCCTACATCCTCTCTGAAACTACCATGTTTCAGTCTATCAGTCACTTGCAAGCATAAGTAATACAGTAGCTACTGATAGTGCAACATCAACCCGAAGAGTGAAAATGTAGTGAAATAACAGTTTCCAATTTCCATTAAGATGTGATCCGAGAACCTCTTTCAATAATAAGTATATCAAATCCTAGAAACAAGCACAATTGCTATAGAAAACTAAGCTCTGAGTTACATGTGAAAATACATGCTAATAGAGAGTGTTGTTGCAGCAGATGTTCAATAGATAATTAATTGAATAATAAGGTGCTAATGTTTTATTGATTGAAATGTTAAGAAAATAAAGAATTCAAGAATATTAGCATCACAAAGATGGAATGTGGAGGCAAGAAACACAGTTAAACTATAAATATATAATAAAATCATAAAAGTGAGGTCATCAAATAAACTATTTACTTATTTAGAAGACAAAAATTTAGACACTACAGTGATGGAGTAGCATCGGTATGCTCAAACTTTACATAAAAACAAGGGCCCTCGATAAGGAGAGGCAACCAAGGATCTAGGTCACTAGGTGGATGGGTAAAACAAGAAGATACGAGAACAGAAGTTAACAAAAATGTTACAAGAAGTGCAAACAGAAAAGTCAAACACAGTCGGAGATGAGAAGACCTACTGGCTGTGTACAAGTGTATCTTGTGTGCCAAGTGCCAATAAGAGACAAGACCAGAACATAAATACTACAAAAATGGAAGTAAGAGACAAGCAGAGAGGAGAACGCCTAGTGGTTCTATGTTAGTGTATCTTATGCGCCTTAGTAAAGTATAATTACAGCCAAGTTGGCAAGCAAACTATTAGAACAAGCAACAAAAGGGTTTGGGTAGGGGGGATGTCGAAGACCGGCCCTTGTTCTAAAAAATATTAGTAGTACAAGGAGGTAACTGAGTAAGCATGCTTGAATATGTGCAGTTAAGTTGACGACGATAGTACTGTTATGATAGCACCAATGTTGCTTATTTACAAATTTTACAGTAGACAAGCTTGTGTGCTGTACAGATAAAGTCAGCCTCAAATAATTTTGCCAAAGAATCTTTCAAGATAAATGCATAAAATACAGGATCTTTTTTTCGCGAAGAAACCTTGAGTTCGGCATCCAAGATGATCCGTGACTCCGTGTCCTTAGAAGCACGACTCAAAAGTGTATGAAATTTGAAAAATTACAAAAGAGACTCGACCAAAATGATAGTCAGAAATTTTTAGATTGTAGAGCAATACTGATGGAGATCCAATGTGAGCTCCAGAGTAGTCGGGTCATTTTATTTTATTCTATTTTAGTTTTTTTATTTGTTCTTTAGTTGAGATTGTATCCAACTAAGTCTATTGTGTTCATTTAAGTTTGAGTCTAGGTCAGGTTCTAGTTTGCTTGTAATTATACTTTATTTAGAGCTTGCTTTATTCGAACTTGTTTTCAAAGTCTACAAAATATATAAAAAAGGATGTATCAGACTTATATTTTCACTGAATGAAGAGTTGAGATTTCTAACTGATAGTTGCACATGACTTGCAAATTTGGTGTGAAGCCAAGCGTGTGAAACCGAAAACCCAAATCCTAGGTGTGAAGCCTAGATAGCTCTTTTTCTTTCCTCCTCTCCTAGCTGCAAATCCTCCTTTCCCTTCTCTCGCTTACTGTTTTTATTGTTTGTAGTGCTGCCGACACCTACAAAACCCACCACAAGTCACTTGTTGCCTGTTGCCTAGGTTAGCATTTGCAGACAGCTTGTAGGCTATCCGCCCCCTCTTTTTGCAAACTCCTGCACCCAATAGTCCTTACATCTACTACACTCAATTTCCTCTTCACCCCCTTACAAAATCAACCAAAGTTATCTCTTATTCATCTTTTATCCAATCTTTATACCATCTAAAATGGATCAAGACCTAGTGTTAAGATCACAGTTGAACCTTGGATATCGGATGTGAGGCTTCAAAACGGAGGAATTTCTTCCAATGGCAAGATTTAGACATGTTTTGATTGTGTGACCTCACTTCACCAATCCTCATATAGCCTTAATCTTGCTTTGTTATTTGATTGCAAAGTTTTGTGATTCTTTAGGTTTCTATTGGTAGATTAGTAATAATCATTGATTTGCTTCACTTGTGTGGATCTCCTGTGTCCTATCATTATTATTTAGGATTGCATATATAAATTGATATATATTGCATATCACGAGTTGTGTATGTCTAGCATCTTGGTTTTGATTCATCTATCAGATATATGTGGGGTTCTTGCATCCGCTTGCTTGATTGTAATCATCTGTATCATTCCATCTATGGTTCCCTTTAGACTTGTCCTGCATCAAATACTCGTATCCTCTACCTGAAAAATATTAAGCAATAAGGATGCAAAATATTAGCACTAAGGAAAGGGAAACATGCACCTAAAAAAAGAAAACGAACTACTTACCCTCATCAGACCCCTTTTACAGTTGACGAGCTCTATCTACCTTGACTTTCCGCATAGTATGCAACTTGAATGCCAGAAAAGCACAGATTTGAGAGACTAGAGTCACTTTCAACATCTGATGGTTGAGTTGAAATTAATGGTGATACAACTATAAAAATGATGTGGTCCCAGGCTGCATGAATAAAAACCTATGGATGATTGATAAGCTAAGTCACTAACATGCCAATTAGCCTTCTTCATTCATTCAACACCATCTTGTAAGTAGTTTATTTTTTCGGCACCAATGCTTTAGAAGGGTGATGCCATGTTAACAGACAGTCACAGAGGTCAAGCAAACCCCGAATTGTGCTTCATAGCCGACCATAATTTCGATGACAAAGGTAGTATAAAAGTGATGGTAGTGGTAAATTCTGTGATATGCTTATGCGACATGAAGCTGCTATAAAGGAGTTGGTAAAGAAAAATGGTTAGATAGATGTATCAGTAACTTAAAATTTATCCTCCTTCCATTACTTGGGCAAAATGCTCATCATCTATAGCCTTAGCATCCACTTGCACATTGAAATGATCGTGCAATTTAATATGGTTCAAGGTCAATCGATCAAATAAGATTAGTTATATTGAGACTATTAAGGATATGTAAGATAGGGTTACGACGATTGTGTGAACAATTAGAGGAGATAGTAAACCGTTTACTATTACCATTGGGCTTACATAAGGATCAATGTTAAGTCCTTAACACTTTTGCGGTAGTTATGGATGAAATTACTAGGCATATCCAGGAGGAGATTACATGGTATATGATATTTGTTAATGGTTGTGTTCATTTATAAGAGTAGAGAAAGGTTTAGATTCCAAAATAAAAGTTAAAGAAACATTATAATCTAAGGGGTTTAGAATTAGTAGAACGGAAAAATAAACTATATGAAATATAATTTCAACTAGAAGTCCAAGAGAAATTTCGGTATTTAAGATCAATAACTTGTCATACTGAAGAGAATTAATTAAGAAGGATGTTATGTATAGAATCAAAACATGATGGATCAAATGGAGGAATGCATATAGAATACTTGCTGAATGAGATAACTCTGAAGTTGAAAGAAAAATTCTACAATATTGCTATAAGACAAACTATGTTTTATGGATCGGAGTATTAAACAATTAAGAAACAACATATCCAGAAAGTTAGTGTAGCCAAAATGAGAATCATATAACGGATGAGTGATAATACATTAAAGGATATGATAAGAAATAAGTGTATTCGTAGAAAGTTAGAGGTGGCGTCAATTGAGGATAATATGAGAGAAAATTGACTTAGGTAGTTTAGACATATATGACGTAGACTAATAGATACTCCTATAAGGATGGGGTATAGTATAGTAGTTAATGGAGATGCTAGAACTAGAGGCAAGCCTAGATGAACATGGCTTGAATCGTTGAAAAATGATATGATTTTATTAGCATTATAGAGGACATGGCCTTAACATAGCCGAATGGAAGATGAGGATTCAAGTAGCCATCACGAAACTTTTTGGATAAAGGCTTTGTCGTTGTTGTATTATTCCACTTACTCGGACTTACTTTATTTGGGACTTGTTCCAAGTCTACAAAATCTATAAGAAGGATGTAATTGAACTTTGTTATTCATTGAATTAAGAGTCAAGATTTCTAATAGAGAGTTGCGCATGACTTGCAAAATTGGTGTGAAACCAAGGGTGTGAAACCGAAAACGCTAATCCTAGGTGTGATCCTACACAAACTATCACTTTTCATTCCTCTTCTCACCTAGCTGCATATCCTTCTATCCCTTGTCTCATTTTTTTTATAGTGTTGTCCGTACCTAAAATACCTGCTACAAGTCACTTGCTACCGGTTGCCTAAGTCAGCATTTGTCGATAGCTCACAACCTCCCTGACCTCCCCTCGTGGAAAACCCCTGCACCAGATAGCCCTAACATCCACTCCATCTAATTTCCTTTTCATCCCAAAATCAGCTAAAGACTTATCATATTCATCCTTAACATCACTTAAAACCTAGGAAGCACGGACACGCCAAAAACCACGGTTGTGTCATGTCGGACACATATCGGGCATGTGTTGGATACAACTCGACACTCTAAAACATCCTAGGACACACCAAAATAGGTGTTGTGTTTGTAACCTAAGCCAATATCCATATCATCTAAAATGGATAAAGACCATTGTATTAACACTGTGGCTAAACCTTGGATATCCAATGTGAAGGCTTCGAAACAAAGGAATTACTTCTAATGGCAAGATTAAGACATGTTTCAATTACCTGGCCTCACTTCACCAATCCTCAGATAAACCCTGATGTTATTCAATTGCAAAGTTATATTAGTTTTAGTGTTTAATTTGTAGACTATTAACAATCACTGATTATTTGCCAACTAGCCTACTGCTGACTAATAAGGTTACATGCCAACTAGCCTTCTACATTCGTGCAAATACCATCTTGTACGTAGTTCATTTCTAGGTGCCTATGCTTTAGAAGGGTAATGTCATGTTTACAGACAGTCACAAAGGTCAAGCAAGCCTCCAATCATGTCGCCAACCTCAATTTCGATAATAAATGAGTTGGAGTATGAAAGTGATGATAGTGGCATTTCCTACGCAATATGCTTATGTGACGCGATTATAAGATGCTATAAGGGAGCCGCTAAAGAAAATGGTTATACCGATGTATCGATAACTTGAAATCCATCAAGCTTTATCCTCCAACTACTTGGGCAAAATGGTCATCATTTAGCCATAGCACCCACTCATGCATCAAAAATGATGGGGCAATTGAACATGGTTCAAGGTCAATCCCTCACTAAGATTACTATATAGCAATGCAATCTTCCACACCCCCCCACACACACACCCCACCCCCCAACCCCCCACCCCCACCCCCACCCCTCTCTCCTTCTTTATATCTCATAAATAGCTTCTCGACTTGGGTTACAAAAAATAGTGCACCCAAATGAATCGACCCACTCCAATCTCCGTGTCATAAAGTAGCTGAACCATCTATTATCTAACTGTGAACATTCTGAAAAATGGGTGGAAATGGAGAAAAATTAGCACAAGGTTTCTCCTTTTTTTTCCTCCATTGGCAAGAATAAGCCAAGCCCTCGCCATACCTGTAAATATAGGTATCGTGTCCGTGCTACCGTGTCGTATTCTCGTCAATTTTGCGAAAAAAAATAAAAAAAAGGGGAGAGTTTTATTCACTATCGAAAGTGAAATTCTTCCCCAATTTCCTAAACAGAAAGTGGTAATTATAGATCTAAAGAGAGAAAGAGAAAGGAGAGAAACAGATGGACGGTTCAGCTTGGCTCACCGCTCGACGAGGATGTTCCCGGCGCCGTTGGAGAAGAGCACGGCGAGCAACATCGGATTTCTTGTTTCTTTTCTCTAATTTAATTTTGTTTGTCGAATCTTTTATATAGGAAAGTTAGACTTCGTCGTAAAAAATAAATTTCCTAAAATATTCTTATTTATCTTTACTAAAAGTATTCATTAAATTTAACATAAATAGTTAAATAATTACATGTAAAATAAATTTAAAAGAGATTGTTGTTTGTTTTTCCAAAATATAAAAATTAATGAATTTTACTTTTTGCAAGTAGTAAAAAATAAAAAACTTGTTCTTTCCAAATAATATAAAATTCGTGCAAGACATGTGCATATATACTAGTACTAGTAAAATGCAATTGGAATTGAATTTAGACAACTAAGAAAAATGTCTTCTCGTACCTTGATCGTTTAAGTTATAATTGTTTAGTTATAAGTAAATTATATTAGATAATTAAATAATTTGTTATTTTATTTTTAAATAATTAATAAAATATTTACAAACGGTATAGATGTCTCATTTTTAGTCATTTTCAAGCCACCTTATATTATTAGAGATATAAGTATTCGTAGAAACATCTACTCTCGTATATGCAAATATTAAATAATAATAATAATAAAAATTCCAACCATCTTAAGACATGTTTGATAAACAAGAAATGGTCAAGGAGTATAGGTTTTATACTGGAATTTAGCCTAGATCCATACTCATAAGGGAAATAGGGTTGGAAGTGCGCTTTGGTATCCCCGTACACTTTTGTCCCTTTGTATTTCCACCTCCTCCGCTTCCTCTTGCTGCATTTGTGAAATTAGTTTTGTTCTATAACCACACAAAGGAAGTGTTTGTATATATTGTGTACCATAAGTTTTTTTGATAAAAGAACTACATCAGTCCTGAAATATTTTCAGGATCAGTTAATCTTTTGAATTTTTAGCTTCGGTGGGAATTCAAATTTTGTTTTCAAGATTACAAGAATTTCCATTGAAGAAAGAATATTTTTTTTCCAACAAATTTTTAAACAAAAAAAAACTAAAATTGTTGTTTATATCACTGTGATGGAAATTCTTGTTTACATGCAAAGCATGGCAAAGCTCACCATATTCAAATGATGGTGATATTGTACACTTTCCTTTGCGAGGCAAACAATTAAAGTATAAAATGTCTACTTTATAATGTAAAATACAAGTAAGTAACTAAGCAAACTAAATTCATAATATATGATTCATATATCATTAAATGCAAATATATATATATAGAGATATATATGTTACATATAGATTTATGTGGTGTGGACACACCAACACCAAGATATAGAATGTACTAATGAAACTAAATGTGTTGGTTATATATATATATAACATTGGGCATGTATCATAAGTATGGATACCAATATCGAGCAATTAGTATTATTATTTTTATTTTTTGTAAAGCTAAATGTCAAGTATACAATTATCTATGCTTATATATATACTCTTAAAGTATTGCAATCACATGGATTATGTAGATGAGAAGCCTACACACACACACACACACACACACACACACACACACACACACATATATATATATATATATATATATATATATATATATATATATATATATATATATTTGCACATATCATACTAGTAAATATAAATGTTTGTGTAGAGAGCCTTTGTAAGAAATTGTATAAGTAGACTTGTATGATATTAATAGTGACATTATAAGGTGTTATACTAATTGCTGTGTACTTATATGAGTTGTATAAGTTATATATAAATAAAACAATATCTTCCTTACCTAGAACAATAAATTATTTGATAAAGTAACTATTTCTAGGGAGCTTACATGTTGTCCTTATATATATATAGGACAAAATCAACACTTCTTGGGAAAATTAAAGATATTTGAGGAGAAGATCAAAGTAGGACTATATGAACATACGTAAAGTGAGTTTTCAAACATGGATACATAGCAACAACTTCGAAGTTGTTGACAAAAGTCTTTATATATATATATATATATATATATATATATATATATATATATATATAGCATGAGTTGTGAAAAGAAAGAATTTATTTATATAATAAAAATTTTGAAGTTGAAATGATCAATATCTTACAAATGTTTGATTTTGTGGATCTTGACTTTGTTTCATGATATCTATGTTACTAACTGGAATTTTTAGATTTTCGAGTGAAATCAGATTAGTTGTTAATTGCTATGGTAAGCAAGCTTTGGTAATAAATTTTACTCTACAAAGCTACTTTTTTTCATATTACTTGCGTGTGTTTACCGGTGTTGAGAGTTGCTCCACCGAAGGGGTCGGCGAGCCCAAAAATTCTACGGAGGGTTGCTCCAGGTGTATATTATAAATTGTAAAAAAATTGGGCTCCAAAATACAAAGGAGATTCTGCAAAAAAAAATAAGAAATTATAGAGATAACAATTTTCAAAAAATCTGAATATTTGGTTAATCCCTACTTCAAGTTATTTAGCAAGCTATTTTAATTAGGATCAAACTCTAAAAAAACTTAGATTTCAAATTTAGAATATAAGACGCGTAGGACACACTTGCACGTGCACCAAAGAGCAACAAAAATATCACTGTTTTATATTCCAGGGTAACGGGTGCAACGTTCATGTTTTTGAAATTATCTTACCAAATAAAATATTACCGTTTAACGTGATGTCATGAGCACACGAAATAGACACATGATTGGATTTTAATATTTTTGCTAAGACGAAACTATTTGTCGAATGGTATCCTCGTAAAGCGTGTGGTATTTGACACAAAAAATGAGATACAAATCGGACATGTAATTCAACTTAAAATTGTATGTTAGATAGGAATGTTTGTGAATTTGTAGAATTGTATTGGGTAGGAGAGAACATTTGGATCACACCGACGAACTCTTACAATAAATACTTGTTTTAAACTGACCAGTAGTGCCGACATCCGCATGGCCATGCGATGGTTCGAGGAGAGACTTAGCCCACTGCACTTGAGGATTTTTTTAGCATCGACTCAAGTAATCCGACACTTGATAGGATTTTTGAGCACCGACTCAAGTAATCTGATACTTGATAGAGTTTTTGAGCATCAACTCAAGTAATTCGACACTTTATAGGGTTTTTGGACATCGACTCAAGTAATCTGACACTTGTTAAATAATAGAAATAAAACTGGTGGGACTAGAATCTAAGCACCGTCCATCCAAAAATTTACCTGATCCCGGATATATGAGATTATTGTCAAGAAAATATGTGGTATTGTGATCTAAAAGCGTTCTCTAAATTGTATTTGCATATAGAAAAATTGTGTGTGATTGTGAATGCAATTGTGTTTTTTTGTATTTGACACCAAGTATAGTAGGTTTCAGTAAGAGTTGGATGATCTTATTACAAGCTCATACTTTATCAAATCCTATGAGTTAAATATTCTTTTTCTTAATCATAAAATTTGGGAATCCTATCATTTCTGATTCTCATTTTATTTATTTTTTTCGTCCTTGACTTGGGGTTTGCATGTCGTTCTGACGACATAGTTTTGTTCACTAGGAGAAGAAGATAACCCGAAAGAAATGCTGCCTTTATATAGCGTTGATGAAGTTGATGGTTGATGGAAGATAATCTTTCGGGGTAGTCATCATACTTCTTTTTGTAGCTAAAATATGTAAATTAAAGGTTTTGAGAACTCTGAAAGTTTGATGTGTTTTAAGTATGTTCAAAGTTAGTATGTAATATATGATAAGTTTTCTAGATGCTCTGTACTTATCTTAGAATTTACAAGCGATAATCGGAAATACGAATGCTAGTGTATCGTATTGGTGCATAGCCTGGAGATGTATTCACGTGCATGATCACCGTATTTTGGGAGCAGGACGTGACACTTTTTTTTGTAAATATCAAGGATTCCATAGGTCAAATACAAGTATAACCAAACACCTTTTTAAAAAATCTCAAATTCAGAAATTCTACTTACTTTCCACAAGTTCAACTTTATTTTCTACTTCCAAAACTACTTCGTGTTTACTAAACATGCCCTTATGTCAAGCCCCAGTATCAGAATACGGAGGCGGACATGGCCAGCTACCCCGTACAAGGTACTATACATCGTACGACGATCACTGCTATAACTAGACAAGGGGTGCATACTACAAGCAAGTCACTTAGGGTCACACAACACATCTATTGTCTCAATCAGTCAAGTAAGAACAGTAAATATAGAACATATATGACAAGGAAGTAAGGTGTCCCAAACGCCCTGCCACAACATTCGAAAAATAAGTTGTACAAAATAAAAAGATAGTAGAGTAGCCAAAGTACATGACTATGATCAGTTGTAGTCTGATTAATTACAATCGTGTAAAAAACTAAATGTCCATATTTACGGCTAACAAGTGCCGGTGGCTAAATGCCCAAAAAGAGTAAAATATATGATAATGAGCAGGGAAGAAGAAACCCATTCGTGCCTTTCAGCGACCATCCGTCTAGTACGCGCTATCAGGAAGGGGGAAGTAAGCTGGATCCTCTGGAACTAGCTCAAAACCTGGCCATACAAAACCAGTGGGGTTAGACCCCAAATAGCAAGTACAATAAAGGAAGCACGAAATAGAGAAACAAAATCTAAAGTAATAGATAGGTATAATATAGGTTCTGTGTCGTGGTTTTGGTCCATAGTTTATCTTAGCATAATAGTCTAACCCTACAATCAAACAAGGACAATGGTTGGACTATCACACTATGATAATCTATGTCCCTGGACTACTAACAAAATAATACAATCACAACCAAGTCCAATTATATAACGACCAATCAATTATATGACTTGCTACCGTGGAGTCTGAGTTATCTTTGATTTAGATGCAGAGGAGAAATCATCAGATCTTGAGCTGTTTAGCGGGGCTAACCGAGACATATAAATCGCATAGCACTTGTATATTATGCACCAGTCCCTCGTAATGCTACTGTGCTATATCACATAGAACGTATTGTACAATATAAGTATTCGGATATTGTCGTCCACTAGTGCGGACGTGACCAATATCCATGGGGGTCAGCCTTGCACCTTATGACAGTTGTCTGAGGTGGCTAATGTGCATGATCTCAGGATTTTATCCCTCCCAATGTTCTACCAATTTTAGTTGCCTATATTAACCCTATGGTTATGTTAGGAATCCCATGGCGTGGTCACATGATTAATCCTCCTATATGTTGTACCGTAGTACGGTCACGCTAGATGTGAATCTACTTGTTACTTGATAACTCAAACTGGATTCACCCGAGCGTGATGCAACAAATAACAAGTCCTAGCCACGCTTTGGTAGTTGACCCACATACCATGCCCGTGCTGGGGAAATAATATAATAATATCATATATCGCGTAGTATAGGAGACATTCTTGATGCACATCCCGAAAGATTACATAGGACGTAGCAAGTTATGTCGCACCTCAGTGCACATTTATAACATATGTACACATATGTATCAGCACAGATACAAGAAATCGGATCGAATTACCAAACATACAGTTGGTCGTATGAGCCTTATTACATTGGGACACATAGCTCATGTTATGCACATAGCTTGTTAGTCACTTATGACATAGTCAATTCCAGCACATTGTCATGTCTAGCACAAGGTCGGGTTATTAGGTCCATTCTTCCTTAGGATCAATCATAAGCAATTGTCAAGACCAACCATTCAGAACAAAGAAATATTCTAAGTAAAATAACTAAGCCGCATGCACACTTGGCATATGAGATGGTTGTCGCATGGACTGTCGGCCGCATGCTGCCCCAGGCCGTATATTACCCCAGGCCACATATGGCTCCAGGCCGCATGCTACGTTAGGCCGCATACAATCCCAGGCTGCATGCTCCTCCAAGCCGCATGCTCCGGATAAAAGTTCACTCTCTTGGAACAAGTGCCGAAGTGATGTGTGTCAGAGAAAAGTGACTGAAGTAATGGATGTGATAAGACATAAAGTGTGTCAGAAAGAAAAGACAAAATTGTAGAAATATGTGCCCATAGTTCAGAGTCATGCGTCCAAGGACTGGTGGCCGCATACTCTCCAGCCCGCATAGGTCACTCGGTCACATGTTACTCTTTTGGACGTAGCGAATTTCTCATTCGTTCAGCGAGTGAAAACACAAGGAGTTCAAGGATTAGCTCCAAAACACTTGTGTGATGGCAGTTATGCGTCCAACAAGATGGACGCATGCTGGTCAATATGCGACAAAGAGCTCAGGCCGCATAGCACTCAGGCCGTATAGCACTCTCCAAGCCACATAACTCGCTGGCCACATGAAGACTTTGTCTTCTCCAAACAGCAGGTTTGGCTATGGTGGAAGCTCTAAAAATCAAAAATTTGTTTTGACCATAAAATCCTTATTTTAAGTCCAAATCAAGTGAACCAAAAGTCAAAACGCTTGAAATTGAAAGCTCTATCATGTAGCAAAAACTGCTTTTCAAATATACGTATTTAATAGATCAAAACCAAGAAAATCTTATGAAATCCATAAAAATCATAAGTTAGAAATGTAGATCTACACTAATCCATCCACCAAATTCGAAAACTTAAAGTTCTAAAAGTATTTAAAATTATGCAAAGAATATAATAATCAATTAATATAGAGGGTTTTTTTATTCCAATGCAAGGTGTACTTGCCTATGGAAAATGAGAGAGAAAACTAAAGAGAGAGGAAGAAATGAAGAAGTGAAGAGAGAGAGAGAGAGAGAGAGAGAGAGAGAGAGAGAGAGAGAGAGAGAGAGAGAGAGAAGGTTGGGTTATATATGGTAGGGTTGAGGGTTGGACCAAGAGTTCTCATGACTTGAACCAACCCACAAAATAAACCATGAACCAGGTTAAACCAAAGAATGGGTCTAGTCTCCATACACATGCAACTATGATAAAATAAAATACGTTCCAAATACGTATATCGGGAACGGAGAGTGACTTCTTTATCCACCTTAAAAAAATTATGTTCTCAGATCCAAGCAATAGCTAGAGAAGTTAGGACAATCACGATACAAATCTACTAGCAACTACACATGCAAGCAATATTATCACAACACATAGGTAATCACCTGATCACAGAATCCGAGATATGAAGGAGTAAGAAAGAATATACCTTCTGAATCGAATATGTGTGGGTACAGGGATCGAATATCGTCCTCGCTCTCCCACGTCGATTCTCCTAGAGAGTGATGGCCCCAGGCAACAAAGACAAGAGAAATAGTCTGGTTCTTGAGCACCTTCTCCCTTTGGTCCAATATGGATACGGGTTGCTCCTCGTAAGATAAGTCGGTACCAATGACTAATTCAGAGTGATCGAGGATATAACTTAGATACGGAACATACCTACGCAACTAAGACACATGAAATACATAGTGTACCTCACGTAGCGAAGGCGGAAGGGCGAGACAATAAGAAACATCACCTACGCGCTCGAGGATATCGAACGAACCAGTGTATCATGGACTAAGCTTTCCATGAACCCCAAATCTAATGACTCAACGGGTCGACAAAATCTGCAAGAATACATGGTCGTTGACACAAAACTCTAAAGGCCTATGATGTTGATCTGTCCAATGTCGATGCCTATCTTGTGCAACCCAAAGTTGCTCTCTAATATGCTTGATGACCTCTACTGTCTGTATGATTATTTCAGGGCCTAACATCTTTCACTCACCTATATCATCCCATGCTAATGGTGACCTGCACTTTTTTCCATACAATGCTTCGAAGGGTACCATCTGGGTACTCGCCTGATAACTATTATTGTACGAGAACTCAACGAGATGAAGATGATCTTTCCAAGACCCACTAAAGTCTAATGTACAAGCTCGTAACATATCTTCCAATGTCTGGATGATTCTTTCTAATTTTCCTTCTGTCTGAGGGTGGTATGCCGTGCTAAAAGTCAACTTAGTGCCCAAAATCTGATGCAAACTTTTCTAAAAATATGAAGTGAACCAAGTGTCTCGATCTGACACAATACTTACCGGGTCACCGTACTGTCTCACTATCTGTCGCATATATATTTCAGCCAATTATTCTGTAGACTGTCCTACTCGAAAAGGAAGAAAGTGAGCTACTTTTGTGAGATGATCCACTATCACCCAAAATACATCCCACCCATCGGGGATTTAGGTAAACCGGTCACAAAGTCCATTGTGATATGTTCTCACTTCTACTTCGAAATAGAAAGCGGTTGTAATAATTCTGCCGGTCTTTGCTGGTCGGCCTTCACTTGCTGACATACCAAACACCGAAAAATGAATCATGCTATTTTCCTCTTTATTATGTTCCACCATAAATATTATTTGATGTCTTGATACATCTTGGTGCCTCCTGGATATACTGAGTACTAGAAACTGTGTGCCTTAGTCATAACTTCTTGACGAATATCTCCACTTGGTACACAGAGACGATTCCCAAATCTAAGGGTCCCATTTTCATAAATTGTCAACTCCTTTCATAGACCAGACTCATATTCTGCCCGTAGCTTTTGAATCTTCGGGTCCTCTGCCTGAGCCGCCTTGATTCTCTCTACCAAAGTAGACTGTACTTGCAAGCTAGCCAAAATCCTTGTGTAAACCCCCTTAATTTATTCTGTAGATAGTTAGAGTGGGCCAGGAAAATTTTCGATGGAAGATATTGAGGTTTAGAGTAGAGGATATTTACCTGGAATTTTAATCCAATTAATTAAATCATTGGCTCACCCTATCTTTGTCTAATTATTCGGCGCCCATTATCAGCCCATAAATTTCGTACAAATATTGTACACTCGACTCAACTCGCCAAATTAGGCACTGGACTTTTCTGACCGTTAAGATCAACTTTTGTGTGCTCTACATTAATTGCACAACATTTTCGAAATCGTAAACCGTATTTAATTCCGTGTCGGACACCTGTGTCGTTACCCTCGATTTTGGGATACCAACTTAACCCGTTGTGCCGGACCAACTAAAGGGTCCAAGACCGACTCCAAGCCCCCACCATTTTTGGCTTTTGTGCCATTTCCGGATTTTGACCCCGCGGGCCCCAATTAAATTAAATTCACGGGACGCGTTATCTTTAATTAAATCAGGATTTACCAACTTTGTAAATCCCATTTAAATCCTAAATTTATCCCAATGCCCATTTAATTAAACTCGTACCTCACCCACATTACCCCCTCGTCATACAAATTAATAAACGCAATTTCTGCCACAATTTTCGCGTCATTTCATGTGTTTGTACAAGTTCCCGAACTTAAGGGGCTAATGTGCAAATGTAGCAATAGGTGTCACTTTCCCATTAGCTTGGGCTAATGAAGAAAGCTTCTCCCCCTCTTTTGACCGGTCACAACCACCCACTCTCTCTCCTGGATGTATTTATTCATCATGAACGATCAAGACCCTCCATTCAAATAAATACATTCAATCCTCACCACACACTCAACACACTCCCCTATTTAATTCCCCCCTTCACATACCTCTTTCCTAGGCCGGCCCTAATCCCTAGGAGCCTTGAAACCCCCCCTTCCTCACTCTCTCTCCTCCCTCTCTTCCTTTCAGCCGACAGCCCCCCATCCTTTCTTCTTCCTTTCTTCTTCCTCTCTTCTTCTTCTTCTTCTTCTTCTTCTTCTTCACCACCCACTTCACCTCACCTACAGCCACCACACCAGCCACTCCACCACCCCCTCAGCCTTCCCACTACCCCCACGGCCACGTGCACAGCCCCACCACCACCGTGGACACTGTGCACAGCCCTCACCCCTTCATTACTTCACCACCTCACCACCTCACCACTTCACCACTTCATTTCTTCATTACCACCACATCATCCAACTTCACCACCACCAACCAGCCACTTCACCACCCCCATTCAGCCTCACCACCACCACCATCCAGCCCCACGACCACCACGAGCACCATCGACTCCAACGAGCCTCGTTGAGGTTCACTCCTTCCCCTCTCTTATTTTAATTTCCAGAATAATATTGTGTTAAATAGGAATTATATATATATATTGGAATGATGTTAGCTATGGTTGTGTTTATATATTTTTAGAGTGTTTATTGTGTGGAGTAGTATAGTGTTTTTTTAACATGGTTAAGTGTCATGGATATATGCATGGTTGAAGAGAATGCTAAATAAATCACTTGTGGGTTAATTACGATTTGAAAGAAGGTTCTTGATATATATAAATGGTTAGTGTAGGTTTACTTTGAACTATGTGTTAAGGTATACTTTGGTTAATTCAAATGAGGTTTTAATGGGAATGCATATGTCACGCCCCAGTCCCAAAAATACGTAGGACTAGGACACGTAAGCATGCCAGCCGCATGGATACGACAACTCCAATATATGGAAGCCAAATCCATACGTACGCTGTAATATGAATATCAAATCCACAAGTGGTATAAAATGTAATACAAGTCACGGGGTATAATCTAAATCTCATCCACCAAAATCATATAGAACTAATAACCAGTATCTATGAAACTAGATCTCAATAAGAAGTATCTAAGGATGACAGTTGGATGGAAACAAATCCACTACCAACTCAAATAGGAAAAGTAAATACAATATAAGTACAACTCACTCAAACAATATAAGTACCAGCTACCAATCACGGCTCGAAGAGAAGACATCCACGAAGCATCCATATCCTTCCAATTCTGCGCTCCTGCAAATACTCACGAACAGGCACACCTGGCAGCAGACCAGGTCCTCAGAGGGACATAACAAGTATACTTAAACACATGCCAATAAAGTATTGAAATAAATATCCAATGGGTCGCCTAACCGTCTAAAGTGAATGCAGTTAAGAACAACTTTCTCCACAAGTGAGCTATCTGGCTGAAAACTGGGATTTGGCATGGTTCTCTTTTGGAGATCCAGGGGCCTAAAAGGCACGTCGTCTTTTGAACGCCGGTGGCCCGCCTGATAGTACATAATATATAGTGGTCATCATGACCCGTATCTCCAGCGGAGAATCCGGGCGTACAGGAGAAAAAGTGTAAAGGAGCTCAAATGCGGTACTTGTTGTTCTCCCTACCCAATGCTCTAAGCATGTCATGTCCATGACACGATAAACCTCTAATAACCGCCAGGTCTACTAGCATGCAAAGTTTCTATTGGCAGTTATCCCTATCGCACGACCCATACGTACAGGAGGCCAGACCTGTCACGCAGTCCGTGATCTATATGAGACTCATACTCGTGTAACCACTGTGGCACGGCCAATGAACCTAATGGTGCTACATGATAATGGGGGTAGTCTCATGAACAAGGTCAATGCAGTACATAAATAAAACATTCGCGACGTCACCGTCACGCGTATTTTATATAACAATTAAAATATATGAACTAAAGACAGAAAATAAAGATGCGTGCAACATATGGAATAAGAATAGCAGTACAATGGCAAGGTATACTTGCCTGGCAAGAAAGCTGCGATGTACCAATAACCTGCTCCAAAAGTCGCGCAGAATAAATCCAACATCCTATGTACATATAATATCATACAATAAAATTCATTAGTCGTTACGCTAGAACATCCACAACCATATTTACACTGGACTCAAGGGGTATACTAGGGGTAAAACTAGTCATCTAACATGGTCAATCATGCGTTAAATTACGCGGGTGTCTAAATTAAATATTGTAGCACAGTCAGTCGTCAAAATAATATGTTTCTAGGCCAGTACGTTAAGGTACGCAAGGCAGGCAATTCATAAGTTCTTAGGGTCAACATGGTCAGGGCAAGTTTGGGACGGTTCACGGTGTCCTAGGGTCGTATAGTCCAATTATGTATAGTCAGCATAGTATTTAATTATTTACAATTTATGTACATATCATGTATATATATATTTCTATATAACACCCAATTATTCCTACCACTTGAATACATGTACTAAGTATCTATATAAATGTATACCAATGGGTAATATACGTGTACGCGTACATATACGTACACGCATGTGGGTTCACCGCCTCAGGGCCTGATGTCAGCTAGCAGTCATAAGAAATACGTATGTCCTAATAACATATACTCAAACACACATACGAAATAAGAAGGTAGGACAGTTCGAACCTCGGTGTGCGCGCACGGGATTGGCTGGGCGTCGATGAAGGGAGGTGACGTCGATGAGATGACGACGCTGCGATGATGATAACGAAGGTGATGACAACTGTGGTGATAATGTGATATTCTAGCTATAAAATCAGGCTGCCAGACATTTGCCCATACTTCACCACCTATATATTCCAGCTCATTTAAAAGAACTTCATGAGCATTGTACTTAACAGTCACTTGGTCTATTGCTTTCCCTTTTATCCTTATCTTTGACCAGTCTTGCCTCAAAAATTTCACCAAAGGGTTCACAGAGATCTCTAAGTTCTTCATCAGTTGCATCACGTGGAAGGCCACCAATGAAAACTTCTGACCCATGAGGTGGGAGAGAAAGCAATTCAGTCCATTCTTCATTGTCAGACTCATCTTTTGAGACTGGTTTGTCCTCTTCTTTCAAGGACTTAGAAGCATCAGTGACCTCATCAGATGCTGAAGCTTTCTTCATCTGTAGAATATCTAGTTCCTCAGTGATATGCCAAGCACGATCCTTCTCAAATATTGACAAGGACTCCGGTCCAAAGAACAAACGATAGAAGTACGAGATGGTGGTAGCGATGTACTGTGATGGGGGGTTCTTCCGGGCATGGAGGACCCGGAGGGGTGGAGCGACGTTTGCAACGACGTTGGAAGAGACGGTCGAAGCCGTGGGGATCAGCCCGCCTGGGGCGCTGGTGTCGTAGATCTGGGTGAGGGGTCGAAGGGAAAGTTGGCGGCGCAGGGAAAGATCGTGGATGAGCGCTCGCTGCGTCGGACGTAGGCTTCAGGCGTCGATATCAGGCATCACCGACAGGCGCGTCGAGAGAGAGGAGGTCCGGGCGGGAAGAACGCTGCACTCCCAATGGACCATGACTTTGTGGGAGGTTCTGTCGGGGAGATGGCGGACGAGCTTGACGAGAGCGGAGTTTTCGGCTGCGAAGCCCCGGACGTGGTCGAGCTCCTCCCCGCGCTCGGAGATGGCCGCCTGGACCCGTCTCGAGGCCTTCTCCGCCTCCTCGGGAGGGAAGAGAGAGAGAGAGAGAGGTGACAATGGTGGTGATGAGGTTGAGGGTGACTGGGCTCGGCGGGGAGCTCCGGCGACGGGCTGGAGGAGGGAGGAAGAGGGTGAACAGAAAGAGAAGGGGTCGGCTAAGGAGTTGATTTAGGTTTTGGAGTCAATGAAGAAAAGAAGGAGAAAAAATATTGTATTTATATACATGTGA
The DNA here is from genome assembly GCA_036927795.1 of Iris macrosiphon. Lineage (NCBI taxonomy): Eukaryota > Viridiplantae > Streptophyta > Magnoliopsida > Asparagales > Iridaceae > Iris > Iris macrosiphon. Next base: position 45,922,244 of record JAYESA010000009.1, read on the forward strand.
GGGGTGTTGGTTTGACCTAGGAATATTTAGCCTAAATTTGTTGGGCTTGGTCAACATCTCCTAGGGATGGCCTTGGGCTTACATGAGGATGTTTGGGCTACAATTTACATTATTTAAATGCAAGGATTGAATTAAAAATAAAAGGCGATGTTGTGCGTTGCACATGCTAAAATTGACGGAAAAATCTACGTGAAGGGAAAATTGGGTTTATTTACGTATTGTCCAATGATGGGGACACCTAAATGCATTTTTGCTTAAAAGCCCCCCCAACAATTAGAAAATTGTACAAAGGCAAAAATTGGATTTAATTAATTAAATCGGAACGCGCACGTTGTTCTAGAATTAATTATGAGTATATGGGATTAGATTTAGACGGGGCACAAGTGTCAGGGCGTAGAGGGGACAGTGTAGAATTTTAATAAAATTTGAGATGCACAAGACGGGCAAGATTGTGTCTCCAATTATCGTAGCAACGGTAAGGTGCGCTACGTGTTATTTAATTATTGCATAATTAAATAAAAGCCATGTTCTAATTCCAATTGGGTTCAACTAGCCCTAAATTTCACTATCTAAGCCAAGTAGCCCTAATTTTTGGGTGAGGGGGTTTACAATCTACCCAACTTAAAACAATTTTGTCCTCAAAATTAAAACTAGGGTAGGGTTTCTCTATCTAACCTCACTTGATTACAGTATAAAGAATTCTCCTTAAGTTAACATGGTAGTTTCTACCCAACTCAGAATTTACCCTTCTATCATCTAAGGCTATATACCTAAGAGGGCTAAGTCCCAATTTATTTGATCATGTTATTTAATCCTCAAAGTCTTTTAACACCAAACATATCCTCTATGATATGCCCTTAATCACTTATAAAAGGTAGTCACCAAACAATGTGATTGTCCTATGGGGAATATCTAGTACTATCTATATATCAAACTTATCCCAAGCAAGATGTTTCGTCCTTTCGAATAAGGAAAGACGTAGACCAATAAATAAGAGTTCAAGGGAGGAGTAATAGAATGCAAGTATAGGGATCAAGGCGTTTCAAGGAATCCAAGGGGAATTGTCAAGGCAGTTGTGGACTGAAATCCTATCTGGTAGATCCGTATTCGCATGCTCGTATTTATGTAACTGATACGATCCGCTCAGTCATATCTAGAGGGCAAATACATGTGTCTACTAGTGAATTATATATTTCAATCCACGTAACGTATTATTGCGAAGGACGAATCAAGCGCACTATGGTTGATCAGACCGTAATACACTGATTCTGAAATGTATTGGTGTGTCGACCCACTAATATATATGTCATGAACAAGCTCGATAAGGTATAAGCTTGTAAAAACTAGGCTATAATAGCGGCATAAGTCAAGGGGGTACGACAAATATAAGTACGCTAGATGATGATGAAAGGAGGTACAAGTCAATTCAAGTTCACCAACAAAAACAAAATATGCAATAATAATAAAGACTCTACAATCTCTACAGTTATCATACAACCTCCTTGTCTAAGTCGCTAGTCAACCAAATAGGGCATGGGCCTCTAAATTCCACCGTCTGAATAAACACTGTCGTCTAGTGCTAGCATAAAATTAATGTCATTTAGTTACACTACCTCGATGGGTCAAGTGGACTATGTGATACTAGGTTGTGAGGTATACTACCCAACTTATAATAATTAAACCAATACTGTGACAGTCTTAAGAGGGTCCTACAAAATAATCTTGCACATGTAAATAAAACAGAAACTCTTTATTAGGGTATATGAGGAAAAATCTTGGTATTGATTAGGGTATCCTTTTTATGTAGGTAATGGTCATCCTAAGTCTTAGTCATAGCACTTACAAGCAAGTGTCAATGGTAAGGATAGAAGAGTTACTGGCCGTTAAAGGGGAGGGGTCTAACGTGTATCGAGGTGAGGGTACAAATTATGTGGTCTACAACTAGGGGTAATCATCACAATCTAATTGAACAATTTAACTATCAGGTTCTAACTACAAGGCACACAATTCAAAATTCAAAATTCAAGATTACACTATCACTTTAGCAAACCATATATCCTATCATAGAATACAATTGCTTGGTCTAAAATCAGAAGCGTCAGATTGGCATGAATTGAAAGATGGAGAAAAGAAGATCATAATTTAGTCGTCGCGCGAGTGGTGAGCGCTAGGGTTTCAGAGAAACAAGATGTGAAATTTAAAATAGGGCCTATAGATAGCATCATAGTTTCTAAAGGGAAGTGGTACGCTAGCTACTATGTTTGAGGTATGATTAGGGAAATATTCTATGCATTGCTCTTGGCTTTCTAGGGTACTTGTCTACTAATAATAAGACAATGACATAAGTTTTATAGCTCCAATATCATCTAACTATGAAGGTTAGGTTCAGTCCAAATATTAAGTTTTGGTTTTCTATGGGTTCCTCAATGCTAGGGTCAAACATTATGGTAAAACTTCTAACTATCTCTAGTAGTGTCTATACTACTCTCAAGTCCTCATAATACATCCGGGGTAATGGTAAACCAATTATAGGGATAAGGGATTCTAGGGTTCGCTAGATATTCTAAACTTAGTGGTGTATCTATAATCTCGTTGTATTCTAAATAGGTGTGCTACCATAATTATCATCCTAATAACAGGGGTTCCTATATTCTAGCAGAAGGCTATACTTAAAGAACTATTAGGGAAGCACATGAATCAAGCATGATGCAATTGTTCAAATAGAACAGATAGGAGGAAGATGAATCATAGTCAATGTGGATGAGATCCTATACTCTAGTCCTAGGTGCAGGCTTGCTCGGCACAGTAACATAACCGAGACAATATGCTCTAGACCTGCATGGGCCACCACAGCATATGAAAATTTAAATGACTTGAGGATGGGTTTAATGAGGTTGACATAGTTTAAATATTTATAGTGAGCATGTATCTCGTATTTTATAAAGTTGGACTGTGGATTAGAGGTTGTCTTCGACATGAAATATAACAAATAAAATTAAATTATGAATTCGAGGTAAAGTGAGTTTCGATATTTAAATAAATAATCGGGATGTATGGTACATGATAGAAATTATTAATTTAATTATGGAGAATTAAATTGAGGAGAGCGTATAGATGACTAGGTGATTTGACTATCGTACCGATAGTCAACTGTAGTCAACCCCCCTAGTGTCTAGTCTCTGATAGTCGTAGCTGAGACTGAGTCTAGGTGTAGATATGTGTAGCATCCCTGTCTGTTATAAAATAGATTATTGATTCTAGTTTGTAATTCATCTCTAGGTATTGCGGGACCTGAGGACTTGGACGCAGTACCCGATCCTCGTCATCAGCAGCCGTACGCAGGCAAGTGTACCTTGCCATCCAGTATTTCAGTTTACAGATATTGTTTTTCTTATTGTACATTGTGCGCTTATTTACGTTGATGTTCGATATTCCGTGTCCGGTTCACAACCGGGTGTTGACAATCGACTTAACGACCTAGATTAATTACTGATGTTTCATAGAACCTCGATGCACGTACCAGAGTACATCGATACCCCAGGATACACTCGTACACTGTGATCATGCCAGATTCCTGTATCCTGATATTGACATCATGACCAGAGACTGGGACGACCTTAGGGTCGCGTCTGTTGAGTTATCTTCCGTGTGTCGAGACTGTTAGAGGTTCAGGTTCAGCGCACAATCGTTGACCCCTTGGGATGGGGAAGACAGTTACTAGACGTTTGGGCTACTCTGCACGCGCTTATATATGTATATGTAGTGATCCTATTTTATAGTGTAGTGATCCTGTTTCATAGTGTAGTGGTAACACCCGTGTGTCTCTGTGCTCGGAGCTACGGTACGACCCGTGTGTCTCTGTGTTCGGAGCTGCAGTTTTATTTTGGACAGCCCACGCGTCGAACATTGTCTTTAAACTGTGTCACACTAGTTGGTTATGATAGAGTACCCTATCGTGCACTTGGACTTTCTGTTTACTTGGCATGCTATATTTATGTACCTTGTTACGTCCCTCTGAGGACCTGGTTCCCTGCCAGTTTTGCAGCATAGACGATTACGGAGTACTTGGAGATACTGATGGAGTGGCATATCTTGCGAGCATGGTACCAGGTACTCATATTATATCTACCGGCATTATGGTTATTTTACATTGATTATTCATCTGCTGTTTTAGCCTAGTTTTGTAGACTCATTCTTCTTCTCGAGTCTATTCGAGTTAGTGTGTTATTGGGCGGCCGACCTTAGCACATTTAGCTCTTTCTTATATACTGATGTACATTATGGATTGTGACATAGAGGTTTACATTTATGGTAAATTCTAGATAGTGCCCTTTATATTACAGCTTATACGTATTCGAGTCAGACCAGAATCTGGTCGAATGCATAGCTGGCGTGTCACGTATTTCTGGTCCTACGTATTTTGGGACTGGGGCATGACACCTTGTGTCCTGCAGAAGCACTACCTCAATACCCATTTTTTGAAGATCCTCTAATATATGTTGCTGTGATGTCAACATGAATGCGCTGTCTCTCCTGCTAAGGGCGTCTGCTACTACAATAGCCTTGTATGAATGATACTGAAGTTCTACATCATAGTCCTTTATCAATTCTAGCCACCTCCTCTGCCTCATATTCAAGTCCTTCTGAATGAACACACACTTCAAACTTTTATGATCCATAAATATCTCTATCTGATCACCATATAAGTAGTGTCTCCATAGTTTAAGCGCAAATACCACCACTGCCAATTCAAAGTCGTGAGTTGGATAGTTCTTCTCATGATCTCGAAGCTGCCGAGATGCATAAGCTATCTTCCTTCCATGTTGCATCAATACGCACCCTAGTTCTTTGCCGGATGCGTCATAATATACTATAAACCCTCCAGAACCTACTGGAAGCGTGAGGATTTATGCTAAAATTAATCTCTTCTTCAATTCTTCAAATGAGTCTGGCACTCTGTTGACAAATCAAACTTAGCCTCCTTGCATGTCAAATGAGTCAATGGTGCTAAAATTCTCGCAAAGTCTGCCACAAACCTTCTGTAATATTCCGCCAAGCCCAGAAAACCACGCACCTCTGCTACTATCTTAGGAACTGGCCAACTCTCTACGGGCTCAACCTTCTTCGAATCTACTGTCACTCCTACTCCCGATATGATGTGGCCAAGAATGACACGTGATCCAACTAAAACTCACACTTGCTGAGTTTTGCGTATAACTGGTGCTCCCTTAAAATCTGCAAGACCTTCCGAAGGTGTTCTTTATGTTCCTCCTTGCTACTGGAATAGACAAGAATGTCATCTATAAACACAACCATGAACTGATCCAAGTATGGCATGAAGATTCGGTGCATCAGATCCATAAATATTGCTGGAGCATTTGTCAATCTGAATGGCATAACTAAGAATTCATAATGCCCATATCGGGACCTAAATGTTGTCTTCGGTATGTTATGCTCCCGAACACTTACTTGACGATATCCTGATCTAAGGTCGATCTTGGAAAAAACCTTAGCTTTGCTCAACTGATCAAACAAATCATTGGTTCTTGGTAATGGATACTTGTTCTTCACTATCACTGTTTTCAGTTGTCTGTAGTCAATACATAACCGTGATGACTCATCCTTCTTCTTCACTAGAACTACTAGTGCTCCCCAAAGTGATCCACTGGTTCGAATAAACTTCTTCGCCTTCAGCTCTTCTACATGTTGGTATAGTATGTCAAGCTCTGATGGTGCCATTTGGTGGACTTTACAAAATATTGGTCCTGCCTCCGGAATCAACTCTATACAGAATTTCACATCTCTTACTGGAGGTAAACCCGAAAGTTCATCAGGAAAGACATCTAGAAATTATTGGACTACCCCGGGAATCTGCTACTGCTGCAACTCTGTCTTCGCATTGGTCCCTCACGATTCTTTCAAGGACAAAATCCTTCGTGCCTGGGATAATAAATAACACTCTACCCTATGGCAATCTATCGTATCATGACTGTCTCTCAGCCAATCTATGCCTAAAACTACTTCGAAGTTACCTATAGAAAACTTGATCAACTTGGCGGGTAATGAACACCCATACACTACGATTGGACATGCTACACACACTCTACTAACTTCTACGAGCCCATTACCAGTCAGTATATTTAACCTCTCTGGCAATGTCCCCAACTCCAATCCAATATGTATCACAAATTGTGTAGATACAAATGAGTATGAAGCTCCACTATTTCACCTGATGATGTGACAAAAATTTTACTGCCACTACATCACCTGATGCTAAAGCTTCCTCTAGGGACAAAGTGAATGCTTGTCATTGGCCTTGTTGTGCTCCTTGCTTCTGTCTCCCTTGGAAACGTTGTTGTGACCTCTGCTGGCCCTGCTGTTGGCCCCTCTGCCGAAATATCTGTGCCTACATCAATAATTGACGATGAGCCACTGGTCGTGCTATTACCGCTGGTCCTCTATACTGCACTACCCCTGGTGCTGGTGGAGAAGCATAAAAATACTACAGGCCCCATAGAGCTCATGCCGCATAAATAACATCTATGCGGCCAGATGAAAGCCACATAGGGACCAAGGAGCTGCATAAAAGCTCATTTTCACTCAACAACCGAGGTGTCTGGCACATCAATCATGAAGTCGAGATATTTCGAAAGTCGTACAAATAATAGCTCAAGAAAAGACAAAGAAGTCACATCAACTCATTAATGACTTCGTCAGATGTGCCATGCCACGTGTTTCTCCCTATACGTCCTCCGTCTTATGCAGCCTCGTCATCATGCGGCCACAGCCATACGAGAGCTCATATGCGACAAAAACGCCTATACGGCCACAACGACTATGCGACCTTGACGATATGCGGCCTCAGTCAGAATATGTGGCTAGAACACATATGCGGCCAAGACTGCTAGGCGGCCCCTGATCCACAGGATCTTTCTATTATGACCAAAGGGATCTTCGCATAGTTGTTGCAGACTATGTATTCAGCTGACCAAGTCACGCACGCAATCGGTTAAAATGACCCTACGATCTCAACAACAAAATATCTTAACCAAACCCACGTGGCGGCTTTCCCACATCATGCGACTACCGTTATAATCACATGTTGTCGAAGTGGCCCTATGCGGCCCCCAAACAGGAACATATGCGATATCCACAACACGTCCACAGGGCGGCTATAAATAGCAAGGTACCACACCCAAACAACGGGCTAGCTATCTGCGGATCTACACTCGAGCAAGAGAGAAGAGCTTCTTCATCGGATTGTTCACGAAGTAAAGAGAGTTACTATACTCCTAACCCTCCATCGTCACCCCTAGAAAATAAATTTGTACTTAGATTATCTTCTAGGACTTCTCTATACTTTTTCTTAGTTTATTAATCAAATCCAGTTCTTCCAGTTCTTCTAGTTCTCTTTTTGATTTAAATGGCAAACCCGATGGCGACTCTGCTGGGGACGTCCTTCTTCTCTACGCGATTCGACTTTGATCGTTATGGGTTGGTACCAAGATCGAGTCCTAGGCAAGCAGACCTAATTTTAACAGCTGAAACAGTAACAATGAAAATGTAAACTAGAAGGGGAGCGTGAGATGACTTTGGATTTTGTTGATTTATTACGTGATGATTATATTGAAAAAGACCGAAGTCGCGGTATTTTTTTCACTCAAGATTGGGTCTCCATACTCATCAATGGTAAAGGCAAAGGCATGGGCGGAGATAGGAGCATGGGTAGCATTTTAGGCATCGGAGTGAGCACGATAGACAGATACAGATGCAGAGGTAGTTGGAGCGAAGGCATCACTAGCACCCCCACTAGTGTTTTGGTTGTCACATTTTTTTTACTCTTGGTATCAATATGTGTATTGGCCCAGGCCTTAATGTCGATATTATTTCTAAGACAACTTCCACAATCCAAATATTTTCTATCCACACTTTTTGTTTTGCCTCCCTTAAGTCCCCTTCCACTTTCCTTCGCCCTTGGAAGTTGACTTTTTAAGTGTCGATAGATCTTGACATCTTGATGTGCAGAGAAGATTTTCCTTAATCTAAGGATTCAAAGAGGCCGTCATGAAGGAGCCCGAACCTTTCTACTACTACCCATCTTCTCCAAGCCCTTTTAGGTCCACACCAATCCCTCTGACTATGTCAACCAGAAAAGAAAATCTTGTCAAAAATATTTACCATGTTTAGTAGTTTCTCGATGGCCTCTCTTGCATTGCCGGGGATGAGTGGTTTTGTTGCGGAATCAGCAGTCTTTTTTGGAATAATTATCAGTCCAAAATATCTTTTAATGCCCAAAATGCTAATTACATTTGTAATGGCAATTGGAATGATATTAACTCCTTCTTTGATAAGAATGGATACGATCTCTATAAGGTTCCTCCTCTGAATTAAATTCAATGGGTTGAGAAGTTGGTGATGCAGTCCGATGCGGCTAAGCTCGGCTCGACGCAAAAGATGTTGGTGGTCCGCTTCGACCAGCAAGTGTTTGAGAAAATACTCTCGAAAAAAAGTGCTAATCCTTCGCCAAGGATAGCCAAGCCCAAGACGACCCGCAGAATATGGGTGGCCAAGGCCGTTGTGCCTCACCCAGCTGCGGAGCAGACGCTTCTCGCCTCTCACTCTGTTGTCGATGATAGTCGTCGGACGAACACCCAGAACGTCCACGTCTATGCGGCATCCCGGGCTGACGCAGAAACTGTTTAGCACCCGGACTCTGGCAGAGGAAAACACTACGATATAAGACGTTCTGGTGCAGAGGCAGCTTCTATGCGGCTAAGTAGGAGGCGACATAAGACTATCCATGCGGCATCAACTCACAACAGCAGACAGACGGCCACATGTGGCCCTGATAGCAACAAAACCTCTATTTTTGACCGTATCTCATGCGGCGCAGATCCTATGCGACCCACTGAAAATAATAAAAACACAAATATGGAGTCTTTATACTACACGCCTGCGGTTACTAAGCTGAAGAAGTCTAGGGCAGTGCGAGCCCGTTAAGCTCAAGCAACTACTCATACGATCGACCGCCAATAGATATCGCTAACTATTACGCGAGCCTCTGAGAGAAAGTTGTACAGGACTGACCCATGCGTCCAACCCACAGGGACCAATGGACAGGGTCCGTCTCAAAAGTCTTCCACCGATATCTTGGGGAAAGTTCATGTACGAACCCCAGGCCAGGGAGCAAATACAGCACCTGCGCGTCCGTGTGCCCGGGATACCCGGACTCACAAAGAGGATACAAAGGTAAAATACCCTTCGCATGATTTGCGGGACGTAATTACTCACAAGCACAAAGCAAGGGAAACAACTACGACGTACGACATGCCCTCTCCAAGGTACTACTGCACCAACATCATTATCAACTGCTGCTGCAATAAAGCGGCAGTACCCACAGACATACAGTCGGCCTTCTAGCGACTGCACCAGAAAGCACCTACCCGACAACAACCCGGAGACCAGGTGCAAGTACCAAAGGAGGAGGAGTTGCCCTTCACCTCATGCTACTCAATTGGAAAGCTTTTCGCCACCAAGGAAGGAAAGAAGTCAAATACCTCCAGTCCGTCGCTCTCTACCAGTGCGTAGCGAAGGCGACTACCGGGAGGGCTGACAATGGCACCTGCGGAATGCGTCTTCCAAGGCACCCGCTCAAGGAAGAAAATGTCAGTACATGGGGGTAGTTCTTCCTCAGAACCCCTGGGGGAGGCCCAAGTTGGGGATAGTGTCCCCCTGGACGTACGCAATAACCCAACATTCCGAGGAGACAATGGTTCCCAAGGAACGGACTCCGAGATCCCAGAGGGTAGCTACTCCCACCAAAATAACACAATCTTCTACGCTGGGGGAAGTATCCCCTCCGAATCCGAGGAGGACACAATATCACATGCCCTCCTTAAAGACTACTCACTACAAGGGTATGAGACAGGGAACATGATATCTACTACCTCGTCCGTTTCTTCCCGTATGAGGACGGTATACATGGCCGGAGACGGCCATGAAGGCCCCAGTGACCGGCAGTACCTCAAGGTTCTCGAGGCCATGATGCATACAATGAGTGCATCAATATAAGCTCTGACCCAGACAATTCTAGAAATCAAGGCAAATATGGCCTCCCAGACAGCAAGGGCCTCTGGGCAAGCAAACTTAGACCCCGGGACCAATGGGAATTCAAACACGACCGCTCCACTCGTGGACGGTGATCCTCTCCTACCTGGCTCATTTGTACCTTATGCAGGAGATGAAGCTAAGGAATAAATCAGGAAGGTCCGAGAACTTCGGGCTCGCCTAGATTCCATGAGCAATGGGGACTCACTCCGTGATCTCAGGGTGCGGCAACCATACCCGATAGAATAAAGGGATGTACCATATCCGCCCAAGTACAAGCCCTTCAATATAAATACGTTTGACGGGAAGTCCTCCCCTCACCGGTTCATAAGCTACTTCGAGATTACAATGGGACACTTACCCCGCATCGATGCTATTCTTACCAGGCTCTTCGTTGGGTCATTGGCGGGGGTAGCTTTCGATTGGTTCTGCAGTCTCAAAGATAACTGTATCTCATCATTCGATGACCTCAAGTGTCTGTTCCTTAACAGATTCTATAAGGCAAAAAATGATATGACGATGTGATTCTCGCCTAGCGGGGACGGTCGATTTGCCTGCGGAAGATCAGGGTGTGACAGATTGGTATCGAAACCTGGCTTATACGCCTTTGGACTTCGTTTCGATTTTTACATTTTCGAAAGCTCGTTCGTGGGTTATGTGCATACTCTCTCTCTATGTCCCAAACAGAATATTCCAACAATAAGTCTAAATACTTTCAAAAAGCGCATTTGAATGATGTGATTGCTTGTATAAAATCGTGATGCTAAGGCCTTTGTGCCGACCTGTGCAAACCCTTGAAATTTTGCCAAGTAGCTTGTCCGATTTTACTATCTCTAAGTTTGGTTGAATGCATATGTTTGAGGGACGCCTTGAATGTGTGCATGATCCAAGACTCAAGAAAATATAAAACTCGAGTGCTAAGACTTTGCTATCGCTAAGTTGGTTGGCATGCTCATGTTAGAGGTGCACTTCGAATATGTGCACGATCCAGACTCGCGATATGCTGATCTCAATGCTAGTGCAAATGAATATCTAAATGAACAAGCATAATGGCTTGTATAGGTTTGCCTCAGCTTTAGATCATTAATCAAGATTGATTGAAAACGTACTCCGCGTTAAGCAGCATGTCCCGCGCTAAGGCGCAAATGAGACTGACTCAGCATACACGCGACACGACGTAAGAACCGAGTAGGAGATTATGTTCAAGTTGGATTTAGTGGTACCGATTGCTACGCGTGGGATAGATTCCATAATGCGTTAGTACTGCCTACCCACAGGAAGTCTCGAAAACGAGACTTTTTCTGAGTGGTGGATGATGTAACATCCCGTTTTGCTCAAGCGGACTGCCGATTCAAACGACAAAAAGTGCAATGTCCCAACCCGCCTTGCTTTGGTGAGAATACTCGTTCGAGGCAAAGGATATCCAGACTTGGCCCTACAGGAGTTCAGCTTAGGCTTTCAGAGGCTCGCTCGACGCATCGCTCAATTGAGGCAAATCATCGCTAAGGTGGGTGGCTACGGTGAACTTGTCTTTGCTTAGCCAGCACACTTAAAATATGGAATGATACATGCTAGTCGCTAGGTAAATCACCCAATGTATGCTAATAAGAATACAATGCACCTAGCTAAGGGAATAATCCTAACTTGTATTGCTTGTGTTAGAACATGGAATTAAAATATTGCTTATATTCAGACCCTCGCATGCTACCCTAGATCATGTTGCTCGGTAAGTCCCTTTACTGTATCACTCCTCGGCTTACCTTCAGGCCCGAGTTAATATGAATGGTTATGTTCATACAAATGCATGCTTGCCTGCTTGTATATTGCCTCATTCGATGCTTGTAGCATAAACTATGCCTCAATTGTGTAACACCGTGCATATCATGCATTCATCTAGTTCTCCTCGGAAGACTATCTAATAGTCGTTCCGTACAAGTATGAACATATAAGTATCTGGGACCGTTAGGTCCCCAAGGCAATCCCCGCACCAGGGAAATGCATCAAGGCAAGTTATTCACTGAACGAGAATCATGTCAAGCAATTCAGGAAATACAGCTCGTGGAGAAATTCTTGTTCAGAGCAAGAATCAGGATTCAAGCATCTCGTGTACTCATATTCTCGTATTATTGTGTATCTCGTAAAATTGGAAAGACCAATAATTGCATGTCGCGGACAACTCGAAAATGAGGTATAGTTCCACGGACGGTCACCGGGGCACTGAGGCTGATCCGATCCGGATGGAACTTTATGTGCGGTCCATCGTGTGCGGGCGAGATGGTTCATAGCGCCTCTTATGCTTTTATTGCGTTCCATTCTCGTCTGGGATTTGGTCCTTTATGGCTATGCCAGCGACACATGTCATATAGATAAGTCATCATTGCTTAGCGGCTATTCGCGTGCGAGTCATTGCATCGCATCGAGAATATCTGAAATGCCTGAACGACCATGACACAGTATTTGCATATGCTATTGCCTTGGTTTTCATTTATAAATGCCTGTGCTTAAATTAACTTGGTTTGCCTTGGATAGGGAAGGTAAATGGTAAGTTGGTAAGTCTCGTCGTGTTTCCTCTTATATCGCACGACGCACTGCCACACGAGTTAGGCTATTCAACATTGCCATAAAACTGACCCTAAGGCAACTAGAAAGACAACATAATAGTTGGTGCACGGAACCTATATTACATGTTTGGATTTGTCGAGCGGGCGAGTAGCCTCCCACCAGTGCATTCGTGTACTGATAATCCACCAGGTTGTTTGCAGGGTGCGGGAGAACCTCGTTCGGTGCGGATGCCTCCTTCGTGCGTGCTAAGGCTAGTAGTTCACTCTGAAGCCTTGGAGCGTTGCGTCCAGAACTGAAGCACATATACAAGACATAATGTTGGAACATCGCCTAAACGTCGCCTGAACATCGCCTGTAGTATTCCATAAATGTAGCCACTTGGCACGCTTTTACTGTTTCAGAGAGAGAGGCTTGAGCGACTTGTAAACTCGGCTATGCGTCGCCTGTAACACTTGTTTATATCAATAAAGAGTTTATTTTACTTCTAATTGTGTTATTCAATGCTTTCGCTATTGTCGACTCAGTGAACTTGTTACCAAATTGCCTATGCGTTTATAATTCTGCGGCACTCGGACAATCTGTGCGACTCTGTGGCTTAGACTTCTTACCGCCAGCCAATGAACCACGGCCTTGCACGGGCGTGGCTCACGCTCGTGCGACATCACGCCCGGATGGGTCAAAGCGATTGTCCCACGGGAGCCCTGGTGCGGTAATTCTCGCCTAATGGGGACGGTCGATTTGCCTGTGGGAGATCGGGGCATGACAACACTCCGGCAAAATTATCGCTATTTGAGCTTTTACGGCTCTCTAAAGACACTTGGACTGCCCAGAGTAAGGCACTGCAGAATATCGATATCTACCTAGCTCAAGTCAAGCCACCAACCGAAGATCCTGCTGCTTGTCCACATTGCAACAATGCCATGGATACAATACCAAATATCATCTTCTCGCAACAGGTCACGTTGCTAAAAAATAATAGGCACGATCGGCCACTGTACTACACATGATATATTTGCGACGTCAAGGTGGACCGGATATTTATTGACCCAGGATCATCGATCAGCATCATCCCAAGAAATTTGCTTCAGACCCTGGGGATCCCGATGCATCGTCTAACAACCACCAATACCGCCATCAGTGGCTTCAACAAAGGAAGAGCTACCCTCTGGGCAAAATCTGCCTAAAATGTCATATCGACGACTTAAGAACAGTAGTCACCTACTACGTCATAGACGTAGATACGTCCTACAATATCTTGTTGGGATGTCCGTGGATACATGAACACAAGATCATGCCATCCACCCTCTACTAGTGCCTAAAATATGTAGACGAACACAGTTTCGTCAAAACGGAGTTCGCTGATGTTGATCCATTTAAGGAAATCGAGATTTACTACTTTGACTCGATCCTCTATAAGAAAGCCCGCCAAGAAGAAGGAAGCAATGAGGCCGACGATAAAGTCGATGCTACGACAGCACCCGAGGATCCTATGAGAATCCGTCTCAAGGCTCGCACTCTCGAAGCAGTCGTACCCCTCATCATCAAATCACGCGGAAAGGCACCTGAACCTCTGGTACCTTCAGCGTCGTCATAACCAATGGCCATTCGCCTTCGTAGGCCGAATTAACCATGAAAAGAAGATTTTGCTCTATCTACTCCTCATGAACCTATGGTCGTTCACCTTCACAGGCTGAGTCGACCACCAAAGGAAGACTCGATCGTGACTGCAGCTTCCGGACCTTTGGTGGTAAATTTTACAAAAAACCACCAAAGCCTTGCTTGCCTTGGGGGTAGCCGAGGAGAAGGATGAGATGGAGGAGTAAATATCCGCTAATGTCAACATCCTTTCCCCTAACGATGTAATCCTGCCAGAAAAGATACCTTATTTTCTCAATAAAGGACTACCGTTGAGCTACTCGGAGTGTATGCATATAAGTATACTCTACTCCCTGGAGCATAGTCTGGGACTTCATCTACACACATAATTGACCACTACCTACACCGTGTACCGGCTTCGCTCTAGTCAGGATTCTTATTTCTTAGTCCCACCCAGGAAGAAGGGAGATAAGATCATCATCTTCGGCAGAGTGGAATGCCCCCGGTCCTTCATCCCAAAGAAAGTAGAACTAGAATCCGAGGTAGGCAGAATGTTACTCTATCGGTACAGTTCACAAGCCCTGCATCTTATCCAGAAGATGAGATACAACCTGAAGATCACTGAGGGGTTGAACTACGACAAAGGATGAAGGCCGCCTTTACGACTTCCATCCCCTGCGGGCAAGCCTGAGGAATACTATCATAAGACTAAGCATGACTTAGGATATGTAACACTTCCTACAACCCCCGAGGGCTCAGATAAAGAAGATGAAGAGCGCTAACACTCTTCAAAATCTTCAGCTTGGGACTCTGAGTTCAGCGTCGGGGACGTGCTCAGACAAATACCGTCCTCCAACTTGGTATCTACCGACCTTGAGAAAGACAATAAGGATCCACCTGAGCTCTTTGAGATGGAACCTTGGGCCCAACACCTTGGTTCACAATGGGAGGTACGATTTGAGCAGCGAGAACCTCCTACCCAGGACGAAGTTGTACAAGTCGATCTAGGTGATGAGACCTCCCCAAAGCCTATCTTCGTCAGCAAAAGTCTATCCGATCAAGACCGAGAATTCCTATTATAACTCGTTAGGGAATAAATCGATATCTTTGCCTGGATTTACGAAGACATGCTAGGACTGGATCCCCAAATCGCGGTCCACAAACTCAATATTCTGCCAAACGCCAAACCAGTCAAGCAACAACAACGACGGTTCCAGCCAGACGTGATAGATTTCGTCGAAGCTGAAGTCTACAAGCCGAAAGCTAGTGGCTTCATCCGCGAGGAACAATACCCCGACTGGGTAGCCAACATCATGCACGTTGTTAAGAAGAATGGGAAGATCCAAATCTGCTTCGACTTTCGTGATCTAAATGCGGCATATCCTAAAGACAAATTTCTTTTTCGAATCACCGACGTAATGATCGACAACACTTGTGGTTTTGAGCGCATGTCCTTCATGGATGGCTTCTCAGGCTACAACAAAAATAAGATATTTCTCGACGATGAGAAACATACATCATTCTGAACCCCGATAGGCGTATACTGCTATACGGTCAGGCTTTTCGGTCTAAAGAACATAGGTGCTACATACCAGCGAGCTATGCGCACCATTTTTCATAAACATCTGTGTAAGATGGTGGAATGCTACATCGACGACATCGCCATTAAGAGTCGCTCTAGATGATCACCTCCAAGACCTGAGGACTGTGTTTGACTTAATACGCACACATCGCCTCATGATAAACCCTACCAAGTCCTTCTTGGGAGTCTCCAGCGGCAAATTCTTGGGTTTCGTTATCACTTCCCGAGGTATTCATATAGACCCCGACAAGGCCAAGGCCATACTGGAGATGAATCTACCAAGGAACCTCCGAGAACTCCGCGACCTCCAAGGGAGATTGACATACATCAGGAGGTTCATATCAAACCTCTCTGGACATTGTCAGCCATTCACACAGCTCATGAAGAAATATGTCTCCTTTGTTTGGAATAAAGAGTGCCAACGAGCGTTCGAAAATATCAAAGAATACCTATCAAACCCTCTTGTGTTGGTGGCCCTGGTCATGGAAAAATAATTCTTGCTCTATGTATGCGCGATGGATGACTCTCTTGGTGCCCTGTTAGCCCAGAATAGTGATTCAGGCCAAGAGCAGGCCATATACTACCTTAACCGGATAATGGTCGACCCAGAGCATAGGTACACCGCCGTCGAAAATGAGTGCCTTGTGCTGCTATTCGTCGTACAGAAAACTCGATACTACGTGACTGGACAGACCATTCATGTAATCTCGTGAGTCAACCCCTCAAGGTGTCATGTCCCGATCTCCCGCAGGCTAATCGGCCATCCCCGCTAGGCGAGAATCCTCTGCGCCAGCGCTCCCATAGAACTATCACTTGACCCATCTGGACGTGATGCCGCACGAGCGTAAGCTGTGCCCGTGCAAGTCGGAGGTTCTTACTGGCGATAAGAGGTCTAAGCCACAGAGTCGCACAGATTGTCCGAGTGCAACAGAATATTAACGCATAAGCGATTGGTAACAAGTTCACAAAGTTGTCAATAGCGAAAGCATTGAATAACACAAGTATAGAAGTAAAGTAAACTCTTTATTGATATTAACAAGTGTTATACGCGGCGCTTAGCCGAGATTATAAATCGCTCAAGCCTCTCTCTCTGAAACAGTAAAAGCGTGCCAAGTGGCTACATTTATGGAATGATGTATAGGCGATGTTCTAATATTATATCATGTATATGTGCTTCAGTTTCGGACGCAACGCTCCAAGGCTCCAGAGTGAACTCCATGCCTTAGCACGCACGAAGGAGGCATCCGCATCTAACAGGATTCTCCCGTACCCTTCAAGTAATCTGGTGGGTTATCAGTACATGAATGCACTGGTGGGGAGGCTACTCGCCCGCTCGACAAATCCAAACACATAATATAGGTTTCGTGCACTATCTATTATGTTATCTTTCTAGTTGCCTTATGATCAGTTTTATGGCATATATGAAAAGTCTAACTCGTGTGGCAGTGCGCCGTGCGATATAAGAGAAAACACGGCGAGACTTACCAACTTACCATTTGTCCTTCCCTGTCCAAGGCAAACAAAGTAAATTCAAACACAAGCAGCATATATAATGAATTTAGGGGCAATAGCATATGCAAACACAAGTGTTATGTGCGAGCCTATATTTTGAGTGCACGAGTATACAGGTTATCCAAAAGTGTTGCAATAGATGCTTAATTGTTTCAAATGATTTGCTCGGGTTGCTCCATTTGTATAGATGACTTATACTCATTTCATTCAGGTGATTATGATGTCTTGGATGCGATGCAATAACTCGCATGCGGATCGCCGCTAAGTGAGGATGACTTATCTATATGAATATGAGGTCACTGGCATAGCATAAAGGACGCCGCATAGTCTCGGACGGAGATGAGGCATAACGAAAGAGTCATTGGGCGTTAGCCATCATCCCGACCAAACATGTGAGACTACCATTTGTATGGAGTCAATCGGATTATCCGTAGGTAGGATGTCCTACTGAGGGTTCGGCTGCTGTATATTGTGCACCCCAACCAGAGAGTATCCTGCCGATTGGCCATGCAATACCATATTCCCCCTAAGACGGTACAATCCCAGTGCCCCGGTGATCGTCCGAGGAATCCATGTTATTACCTCATGCACGAGTTGTCCGTGACCATGCAAGCCTCGGGTCTTACAATTTTATAACTTGACATGATAATCCATGATTCTTTTTTGAACCGAGCAATTGCTCCACGAGCTGTGATTCTTGATTTGTTTGACATGATTCTCGTTCAGGGGTAAACTTGATATGATTATCATTTCGATGTATACTTGACATAATCCTCGATCAGTGATCCACTTTCCTTGATGCATTCCCCAGGTTCGGGGACTGCCTTGGTGACCTAACGGTCCCGGATACTTTTAGGTTCATACTTGCACGGAACGACTATTAGATAGTCTTTCGAGGAGAACTAGATAAATGCATGACATGCACAGTGTTACACGGTTGAGGCATAGTTTATGCGACAAGCATTGAAACGAGGCAACGGAAACATATAAGCAGGCAAGCATGCATTCATAAGGAACTTAAGTAATCACGTTGGCTCGGGCCCGAAGGTAAGCCGAGGAGTGAAACCGTAAAGGGACTTACCGAGTGACATGATCTAGGGTCGTACAGTATAAATAAATGAACAGTGCACTAAAAAGAGCATATACATATCTTTGTACTCGAGGCATACCGGGGTCTCATTTCACAAGGTAAAGATAGCATGCGAGGGTCTGATTATAAGCAATATTTCATTTCCATGTTCTAACACAAGCAATACAAATTGGGATTATTCTATGATCTAGGTGCGTTGTATTCTTATTACCATGCAGGGGATGATTCACCTAGCGACTAGCATGAAATATCCATATTTTAAGTGTGTTGGCTAAGCAAAGACAAGTTTACCGTAGCCACCCACCTTAGCGATAATTCGCCTCGGTCGAGCGATACTCTGAGTGAGCCTCTGAAAGCCTAAGCCGGAACTCCTGTAGGGTGTCACGCCCCAGTCCCAAAAATACGTAGGACTAGGACACGTAAGCATGCCAGCCGCATGGATATGGCAACTCCAATATATGGAAACCAAATCCACACGTACGCTGTAATATGAATATCAAATCCACAAGTGGTATAAACATATGTCACGAGTCACAGGGTATAATCTAGATCTCATCCACGAAAATCAAATATGAATAAAATAACCAATGTCTATGAAACTAGATCTCAATAAGAAGTATCTAAGGATGATAGTTGGGTGGAAACAAATCCACTACCAACTCAAATAGGAAAAGTAAATACAATATAAGTACAACTCACTCAAACAATATAAGTACCAGCTACCAATCACGGCTCGAAGAGAAGACATCCACGAAGCATCTATATCCTTCCAATTATGTGCTCCTGCAAATACTCAAGAACAGGTACACCTGGCAGCGGACCAGGTCCTCAGAGGGACATAACAAGTATACTTAAACACATGCCAATAAAGTACTAAAATAAATATCCAATGGGTCGTCTAACCGTCTAAAGTGAATGCAGTTAAGAACAACTTTCCCCACAAGTGAGCTATCTGGCTGAAAACCTGGGATTTGGCATGGTTCTCTATTGGAGATCCAGGGGCCTACAAATGCACGATGACTTTCGAACGCCGGAGGCCCGCCTGATAATAATATAATATATAGTGGTCATCACCACCCGTATCTCCAGCGAAGAATCCGGGCGCACAATACAAAAAGTGTAAAGGAGCTCAAATGCGGTACTTGTTGTTCTCCCCACCCCATGCTCTAAGCATGTCACATCCATGACACAATTTGGTCCATAGCCTATTCTTAGTACCTAGCCCAATCCTAAAACCAGACAAGGACAAGGATGGGACCACCGTACTACAATAGACTATGTTTATAGACCTCTAATAACTGCTAAGTCTTCTAGCATGCAAAGTTTCTAACAGCAGTTATTCCTAACGCACGTCCCACACGTACCGATGATCAGTCAATACGTGCGTCCGTGATCTATATGAGACTCACAACTCATGTAAAAATATGTGTCACAGTCAAATGAAATCTAATGGTGCTACATGATAATGGGGTAGTCTCATGAACAAGGTCAATGCAATACATAAATAAAAATATAACGCGACAACACCGTCGCGCGCATTTTGTATAACAGTTAAAATATATGAACTGAGGACAGAAAATAAAGATGCATGCAACATATGGAGTATAAATAATAGTACAATGGCAAGGTATACTTGCCTGGCAAGGAAGCTGTAATGTACCAATAACCTGCTCCAGAAATCGCGCAGAACAATCCAATATCCTATGTACACATAAATATAATATAATAGAATCATTAGTCATTACACTAGCACATACTCAACCATATTTACACTGGAATCAGGGGGTATACTAGGGATAACACTAGTCATCTAACACGGTCAATTATGCATTGAATTACGCGGGTGTCGCGTCTTCAAGTATTGTACGAAATCAGTCAGTCAACTGACAGGTGTCTATGCCGGTACGTTAGTGTACGCAAGGCAGACAAATTCACAAGTTCTTAGGGTCAACATGGTGAAGGTAAGTATAGGATAGTCCACGATATCCTAGGGTCATACAGTCTGAATATTTAGTCATAATTATCAATTAGCATTTACTTACATATATATTCATATAACTATATAATAATATAACCATTAATTTATTTTAATTTATTTAATTCTGGAATAATTACTCTAAAATTCTATTTTAATCTTATTATTCTAATTTTTATGTTAATTCCTAAATTTTGTCCAAAAAAATTGAATTTTATCAACTCGAGACTCATGGCACGCAAATCGAGGCGATCTATTGACCAAAAAGTCAACCGATACAAACTCGACTTTCATGCATGATTTCCTATAGATTTCAGCATAAAAAATATACTGGAATTTACGGCTTGTCTGAATTCAAATTCGTTTGGGAATTATGGCACATACAAATTTTGTATTGTGCACCGATGGTTAAATTCTAACCTAGAAGTTCTACAGAATTAACAGTATATAAATACTTCGAAATAAATTTTGGGAAAAATATATATCGATGATCTCGACATTAGCTTTCCGAAACTTTAAACGGTTCATGATTCTAATTCCTGGTTCTCCCGGAATCGCGAAAACATCGAAACACGTCTATTTTCGGACATGTTGTGCTCTATAAATTTTCTAGAATTTAATACTAATAATATAGAAAAACAATTTATATTATCAAAATTCTAACCTCATTATCGTTCTAACAAAAAAAACTGGAGCGTGTTTGGAGTCCAGAGCTAGGAGATATCGTCTTTTTAATTCGTCATAACTAGTAGAAAATGTGGGTGAATTTATGACAAATTTTGAATATTTTTTTTGGACGAAAAAGAGAGGAATTTGGGAAAAAAAATATGAAGGATGAGGTATATATAATGGTGGACACTACTTAATTAAATAAGAATAGGATTGGTTAATTTGGATAGGATTATAATGAATTTAAATAAGGATAGGATATGCATGAAGTTGATTTCCTAGTAGGTTCAGGATTTGAATTAATTTAAAATAGAGTTTGAATTTATCTCAATAATTTATAATCTTAAATATAATTAAAGATAATACAAATAATTTATAAAATCTTATTAATATCTATTAACACTAAATTAATATATATCTAATATTAAGACTATATATATCCAAATAAATCCTAAATAATTTTAAAATCTAAATAAATTTCTTAAAATTCTAAATAAATTACAAAAAATATAATTAAATATTTTAAACTAAAATAAATATTTGGTAGGAACGACATGCAAGTATGGTCGTATAGTAAATCATAGAAGTCCTAGAAATTTATGTTTTCTAAGTTTTAATTACCAAAAAAATTCTAGAAAAATCTCCAAAAATCTAAAATAACCTAAAATAATTCTAAATGAATATTTATATAAGTAAATATATCAAGAAATTTATTTTCTAATTAACTAAGAGCATATTCTAAATAAATTCATATATATAATAAATATAATAATATAAAATATACACAAAATATCTATTTTGGGTGAGGGAGTTTACAATCTACCCAACTTAAAATAATTTTGTCCTCGAAATTAAAATAAGACATAATTTGTTAAATCCTTCACATTCGTACATAAGGTATGTCAATCGCAATCTCTTCCAAAAATTTAAATAACAAAATTTATTCGAATCTATCGCGATCACTTCAAAATTAATATAACCACTGTTTAAATCAAGATTCAACCTGTCGTAATCTCTTCTCGATTTTTAAATAATCAACATCCAAATCTGACTCAAGTCTATATGTCATCCCACATCAAAATTTATATCATAATTTCCAACTATCATAATCTTCTCTAGACTTTGAACAATAAATAATTCTAATCAAATCGTATTCCTATTCTTAACTTAAGAATTTTGTACTATTCGAATATTTAAACTCAATTTACATCCTCAATATTTCAAATAGGTGACCCAACAATCAAAATTAAACTTTTAATTCAAATCATCAAATTGTAAAATTTAAATCTAATTAACCAATTGTTCAAGTCTAAAATTATATATTTATCCTCAAAATTTAAATCGATGATTCATCCTTCAATATTCAAAATTTAAATCATGTGCTCAAAGTATAAATATTGGGTCCTCAATATCAAGATTTTTAAAATTCATTAAATCCTCATTATCTTAATCATCCTTCTAAATTTCTCAAAATTACAATGGCTTGAACCTCTCCCAATCTAGTCTTACTCGATCATAATCTAAAGAAATTCCTCCCGAGTTGACAATGCACTACTACCCAACTTAGAATTTATCCACCTATCACCTAAGGCTATATACCTTAAGAAAATATCCCTTAATTTATTTACTTATGTCGTTCAATCCTCGAAACTTCAACGCCGATCATATCACATATGATATGTCCTTAATTACGAAAGAATAATCCTCAAGTATGTGATCGGCCTATGGGGTATATCTAGTACTCTCTGTATATCAAACTTTATACCCAGCACGAGGTTTCGTCTTTCCGAAATAAGGGAAGACGAAGATCAATAATAAAGAGTTCAAGGGCAGCGTAATAGAATAGAAGTATTGGGATCAAGGCGTTTAAAAAATTCAATTGGGAATTATCAAAGCAGTTGTGGATTGAAATTCTATTTTGGTAATCCTTTGTTTGCCTGCTCGTATTAGTACAGTTATGTAACTGATACGATATGTCAGACATGCTTAGGGCAAGTATATTCATCTACTAATCACTACATATCTCAATCCACGTAAAGTAGCATTACGAAAGGAGGACCAAATGTACTAAGGTTGTCCAGACCGTAATACACTGATTCTGATTAGACAATTGCATCAGCAGGCGTCCCCAATAATACATGTCTCATGATCAAGCTCGATAAAAATAAGCTTGTAAAGACTAGGCTATAATAGCAGCATAATTTGAGGTAGCACAGAAAATATAACGCTGGATTATGATGAGAGAAGTCACAAATAATTCAAGTTGCAAAAACAAAACAACATAAGCAACAATAACAAAAGACTCTACAATCTCTACAGTTATCATATTAATTCCTTGTCTAAGTCGATAGTCGACAAAGTAGGGGTGTGAGCCTCTAAGTTCTATAGTCTGAATAAACACTATCATCTTATGTTAGCATACAATTAATGCCATTCAGTTACACTTCATCAATGGATTCACAAGGGCTATATGATACCAGGTGGTGAGGTATACTACCCAACTTAAAATAATTAAACTATTACTGTGACAGCCTTAAGAGGATCCTACAAAAATAACCTTGCACATGTACATAGAACAGAAACTCTTATTAGGGTATATGAGGAAAGATCTTGGTATTGATTAGGGTATCCTTTTTATGTAGGTAATGGTCATCCTAAGTCTTAGTCATAGCACTTATAGAGCAAGTGTCAATAGTAAAGATAGAAGAGTTACTGGCCGTCAGAGGGGAAAGAGGATATAGCCTACACTGAGGTGGGGTACATGTTACATGATTTAAAACTAAGGATTAATCATCGGTCACAATCTACAAAACAACTTAAACTTATCAAGTTCTAACTACCAAGCATAAACAAATTTCACATTCAAGTCTACAACTATAATCCTAGCAAACTATGAGCCCTTAACAAAGAATAATTACTTGGCCTACTATCCGAAGTGTCAGATGGCACGAATTGAAAGATGAAGAGAAGAAACGTAATTAGCCGTCGCAAAATAGCGAGTGCTATGGTCGCAGGAAACAATATATAAAATAAAGATAGAGGGCTCTAGATAGCATCATGGTTCTCTAAGGGGAGTGGGGTGTTGGTTGCTATGTTCGGGGTATGATCAAGGGAGAAGTGTTGATTATATTCCTCTAGGCTTCCTAGGGTGCTGTCTACTAATAACAAGATAATGATATAAGTTTATAGTTCCAATATCATCTAACTATGAAGGTTAGGTTCAGTCCAAATATTAAGTTTTTGGTTTTCTATGGGTTCCTCAATGCTAGGGGCAACATTATGGTAACCTTCTAACTAACTCTAGTAGTGTCTATACTACTCTCAAGTCCTCATATTACATCCGGGATAATGGTAAACCAATTATAGGGATAAGGGATTCTAGGGGTCGCTAGATATTCTAAGCTTAGTGGTGTATCTATAATCTCGTTGTATTCTAAATAGGTGTACTACTCTAATTATCATCTAACAACAGAAACTTCTATATTCTAGGAGGAGGTTATACTTAAAGAACTATTAGGGAAGCACAAGAATCAAGCATGATGCATTTGATCAAAATAGAACAGAGAGGAGGAAGATGAATCAGGGTCAGTTGTGGATGAGATCCTATATTCTAGTCCTAGGTGCAGACTTGTTCGGTACAATAACGTAACCGAGACAATATGCTCTTGACCTGCATGGGCCACCACAAAAACATGTCACGCCCCAGTCCCAAAAATACGTAGGACTAGGACACGTAAGTATGCCAACCGCATGGATATAGCAACTCCAATATATGGAAACCAAATCCACACGTACGCTGTAATATGAATATCAAATCCACAAGTGGTATAAACATATGTCACGAGTCACAGGGTATAATCTAGATCTCATCCACGAAAATCAAATATGAATAAAATAACCAATGTCTATGAAACTAGATCTCAATAAGAAGTATCTAAGGATGATAGTTGGGTGGAAACAAATCCACTACCAACTCAAATAGGAAAAATAAATACAATATAAGTACAACTCACTCAAACAATATAAATACCAGCTACCAATCATGGCTCGAAGAGAAGACATCCACGAAGCATCTATATCCTTCCAATTCTGCGCTCCTGCAAATACTCAAGAACAGGTACACCTGACAGCGGACCAGGTCCTCAGAGGGACATAACAAGTATACTTAAACACATGCCAATAAAGTACTAAAATAAATATCCAATGGGTCGCCTAACCATCTAAAGTGAATGCAGTTAAGAACAACTTTCCCCACAAGTGAGCTATCTGGCTGAAAACCTGGGATTTGGCATGGTTCTCTATTGGAGATCCAGGGACCTACAAAGGCACGACGACTTTCGAACGCCGGAGGCCCGCCTGATAATAATATAACATATAGTGGTCATCACCACCCGTATCTCCAGCGGAGAATCCGGGCGCACAATAGAAAAAGTGTAAAGGAGCTCAAATGTGGTACTTGTTGTTCTCCCTACCCCATGCTCTAAGCATGTCACATCCATGACACGATTTGGTCCATAGCCTATTCTTAGTACCTAGCCCAATCCTGCAACCAGACAAGGATAAGGATGGGACCACCGTACTACAATAGACTATGTCCATAGATCTCTAATAACTGCTAAGTCTTCTAGCATGCAAAGTTTCTAACAGCAGTTATTCCTAACGCACGTCCCACACGTACCGATGATCAGTCAATACGTGCGTCCGTGATCTATATGAGACTCACAACTCGTGTAAAAATATGTGTCACAGTCAAATGAAATCTAATGGTGCTACATGATAATGGGGTAGTCTCATGAACAAGGTCAATGCAATACATAAATAAAAATATAACGCGACAATACCGTCGTGCGCATTTTGTATAACAGTTAAAATATATGAACTAAGGACAGAAAATAAAGATGTATGCAACATATGGAGTATAAATAACAGTACAATGGCAAGGTATACTTGCCTGGCAAGGAAGCTGCAATGTACCAATAACCTGCTCCAGAAATCGCGCAGAACAATCCAATATCCTATGTACACATAAATATAATATAATAGAATCATTAGTCATTACACTAGCACATACTCAACCATATTTACACTGGAATCAGGGGGTATACTAGGGGTAACACTAGTCATCTAACACGGTCAATTACGTATTGAATTATGCGGGTGTCGCGTCTTCAAGTACTGTACGAAATCAGTCAGTCAACTGACAGGTGTCTATGCCGGTACGTTAGTGTACGCAAGGCAGACAAATTCACAAGTTCTTAGGGTCAACATGGTCAAGGTAAGTATGGGATAGTCCACGATATCCTAGGGTCATACAGTCTGAATATTTAGTCATAATTATCAATTAGCATTTACTTACATATATATTCATATAACTATATAATAATATAACCATTAATTTATTTTAATTTATTTAATTATGGAATAATTACTCTAAAATCCTATTTTAATCTTATTATTCTGATTTTTATGTTAATTCCTAAATTTTGTCCAAAGAAACTGAATTTTATCAACTCGAGACTCATGGCACGCAAATTGAGGCAATTTGTTGACCAAAAGTCAACCGATACAAACTTGACTTTCATGCATGATTTTCTGTAGATTTCAGCATAAAAAATATACTGGAATTTATGGCTCGTCTGAATTCAAATTCGTTTGGGAATTATGGCACATACAAATTTTGTATTGTGCACCGATGGTTAAATTCTAACCTAGAAGTTCTACAGAATTAACAGTATGTAAATACTTCGAAATAAATTCTGAAAAAAATATATATCGATGATCTTGACATTAGCTTTCCGAAACTTTAAACGGTTCATGATTCTGATTCCTGGTTCTCCCGAAATCGCGAAAACATCAAAATACGTCTATTTTCGGACATGCTGTGCTCTATAAATTTTCCAGAATTTAATACTATTAATTTAGAAAAAAAATTTATATTATCAAAAATCTAACCTCATTATCGTTCTAACAAAAAAAACTGGAGCATGTTTGGAGTCCGGAGCTAGGAGATATCGTCTTTTTAATTCGTCATAACTAGTAGAAAATGTGGCTGAATTTATGACGAATTTTAAATATTTTTTTTGGACGAAAAAGAGAGGAATTTGGGAAAAAAATATGAAGGATGAGGTATATATAATGGTGGACACTACTTAATTAAATAAGAATAGGATTGGTTAATTTGGATAGGATTATAATGAATTTAAATAAGGATAGGATATGCATGAAGTTGATTTCCTAGTAGGTTCAGGATTTGAATTAATTTAAAATAGAGTTTGAATTTATCTCAATAATTTATAATCTTAAATATAATTAAAGATAATACAAATAATTTATAAAATCTTATTAATATCTATTAACACTAAATTAGTATATATCTAATATTAAGACTATATATATCCAAATAAATCCTAAATAATTTTAAAATCTAAATAAATTTCTTAAAATTCTAAATAAATTACAAAAAAATATAATTAAATATTTTAAACTAAAATAAATATTTGGTAGGAACGACATACAAGTATGGTCGTATAGTAAATCATAGAAGTCCTAGAAATTTATGTTTTCAAAGTTTTAATTACCAAAAAAATTCTAGAAAAATCTTCAAAAATCTAAAATAACCTAAAATAATTCTAAATGAATATTTATATAAGTAAATATATCAAGAAATTTATTTTCTAATTAACTAAGAGCATATTCTAAATAAATTCACATATATAATAAATATAATAATATAAAATATACACAAAATACCTATTTTGGGTGAGGGAGTTTACATAGGGCCAAGTCTAGAAGTTCTTTGCCTCAAACGAGTCTATCTCGCTCAGCAAAGCGGGTCGGGATGTTGCAGTTTTGCCGTTTGAATTGGCAGTCCGCTTGAGAGAAACGGGTCATTACATTATACACCACTCAAAAAAAGTCTTGTCCTTGAGACTTTCTGAGGGTAAGCCGTTTTATCTCATTATCGAATATATTCCATGCGTATCAATCGGTACCACTAAATCTATTTAAACACAATCTCAGACTATTTTCTTACGCCGTGTCGCGTGTATGTTGAGTCTGTCTCATTTGCGCCTTAGCGCGGGATATGTTGCTTAACGCGGGGTCCATTACGATCTATCTTGAAAGATAATCTAAAGCTGAGGCAAACTTATACAAGTCGTTATACTTGTTCGTGTGGATATTCACTTGTACTAGCATCAAGATCAGCATATCGCGAGTCTGGATCGTGCACATATTCGAAGTGCCCCTCAAACATATGCATGTCAACCAACTCGGCGATAGTGAAGTCTCAGCACTCGAGTTTTATATCTCATTGAGTCTTGAATCGTGCACACGTTCAAGGCATCCCTCAAACATATGCATTCAACCAAACTTAGAGATAGTAAAATCCGACAAGTTACTGGCAAAAATCTCTAGGGTTCTCGTCTTATGAATCACAAGGATACTTCCGATAGGGTCAACCAAATTCCAAATCATTTTCCATTCCAACCAAATATTTGCACTACCGTTAAGCACGATCTATTCGGTTTACCAACTAGCATTCCTACGTTCGGGTCAAATACTGCATACGTTATCGTTCCCAAGTCTAACCCTAAGTCTTGTTGTCCCAGTTCTATAGCTTGTTCAAGCAATATGCTAAAGTCGGTAACACAGGTTCATTCACTCGGCACAAGGTTGTCTGCCTAATTGCTAGGTCAGCTCACAAGGTCACAGATACAAGTTCAAGCATGTGATTCATCGTACAAATTCGTCGCACAATGCTTGCCCTAATTTCATAGCGTCAAACCATTATTCATTTGCACGGGATATTCTACCCAACCTTGTTTCACTCATATTTCTAAACATCGAGCACAGATTTTTTCTACTCTCAATAACACGTTTAGTTTGTATCGGGGGGGGGGACAAGTCCATTCAGTAAGATCCATAATGTACCCAAGTTGTAGGACAAGCCTAGTAATTTTGCATAGTCTATCTCCTCAAGTATGTTTCGATAGAATCCATATCCATTCCAAGTCTAAACCACCAAGCCAAGATTTAATTCTAAACCTTAGATTATAATCCAAGTCGTTCAATATGATTCATGTATCCGTTCACGAAACCATCAAGCGTGATTTATTCAGGTTCCAGGCAAACTTATCCTCGAAACATTTTCGATCACTTGCATTCCAAAGTCGTCTTATCATGTCGAACCAAAAGTCAAGACGATCCATTTGTTGTCACGCTTCGGTCTTCCGCAAGTTCGATCACCCTCGTTGGATATGAGATCACCACGCCAATGCTCCCGCTGGATAATCGTCCTAATCCGGGCATGACGCATGTACGAGCATAGAGTTACGCTCGCACAAGACAAGAACGTTTGAATATTATGGTTATCTTCGAAATGATCGAGACACCTTATATTTCACTTTTCTCTATTCAAGTTATATATATAATCTATCAAATCAAGTTTGTTCATGCAGTAATTATAATTTGCCTAGCAAAATTATCCAACTTCAATGTTACCGTTTGGTAAATCCATAGTCTACTTATAACATTCCTAAAGCAACTAGTTTCAAATATTCAAGCCCAAGTCTATTCCCTCTTTTGATGCGTTCCATTCATCGAGTTCGTTTTGCATAATCACCGAATATGTTCCCGTGAGTCCGATCATCCCCGCCGTACATGAAATCACCACGCCGGCGCTCCCGCAGGATAACCATTCTCGTTGGGACTAATTTCGAATGTTATCGTTTCGAACTAGATTTCAAGATCGTTCTTTTAAACTCCAAGCCAAATCCATTATCGTTTATCTCTTTCATCGAACCAAATATTTACTTCGACTAACTTCTATTTGAGTGATATCGTATTAAAGTTAATTCATTCGTTTCAGTCCGAAATCACTCGTACATTCCTCAAGTTTTCCAACAGGTTTTTCCTAACCGAGATATCAATTTCTATTAAATGAATCCCAATTTGATATAAGCCTTATCATTTATTCGAGACATTCTCGATTCGCTCAATTCAACTATCGCATGAGACATATGAATCCGTTTGAATATTTCTAAATGATCCATACACCACTCGGAATTGAGTCATCCAATCAAATCCTCAATCGATTTGTGTCTTCCAACACGAAATACCGTTCGAGCTATTTCTCAAAATTCAAGCACGGTTCTCTGTGTTCGCCTAAGCGATAAGTCTTGTAATATTTTTATCGGTTGGCATTCTAAGTCTGACTTGTCTTATTCCTGAACGATATCCAAATCTCGTTTGCAACTTAGCTTGCACCAAAAGGTCTTGGCGCGTGATACTCAACACAACTTAATCGAAAGGCTGTGTGCATAGCTAACCATTCGGGCAATATTCGATTTCGTATACTAACCAGCTGGGTAATCACGTATAGTTATTTGGGTTCGCACATAACGCGCAAGTTCTAGCACGAGTCTAATCCCGAAGGGTCTAGCACATGTCGGCACAAAGGCCTTCGTATCACAATTTTGTACAAGCAATCATATCATTCACATACACTTTTTGAAAGTATTTAGACTCATTGTTGGAATATTCCATCGGGACATTGAGAGAGAGTATGCACATAACCCACGAACGAGCTTTCAAAACTGAAAAAATCAAAACAAAGTCCAATGGCGTAAGCCAAGCTCTGATACCAATCTGTCACGTCCTGATATCCTATAGGCTAATCGGCCGTCCCCGCTAGGCAAGAATCTCCGCGTCAGCGCTCCCACGAAACGATCACTTGACCCATCTGGGCGTGATGCTGCACGAGCGTAAGCTGCGCCCGTGCAAGGCTGAGGTTCTGGTTGGCGGTAAGAGGTCTAAGCTACGGAGTCACACAGATTGTCCGAGTACAGCAGAATATAAACGCATAAGCGATTGGTAATAAGTTCACAGAGTCGTCAATAGCGGAAGCATTGAATAACACCAGTATAGAAGTAAAGCGAACACTTTATTGATATTAGCAAGTGTTACAGGCGGCGCTTAGCCGAGATTACAAATCGCTCAAGTCTCTCTCTCTAAAACAGTAAAAGCGTGCCTAGTGGCTACATTTATGGAATAATGTGTAGGCAATGTTCTAACATAATGTCCTATATATGTGCTTCAGTTTCGGATGCAATGCTCCAAGGCTCCAGATTGAACTCCACGCCTTAGCACGCATGAAGGAGGCATCCGTACCGAACGAGATTCTCCCGAACCTACAAGCAATCTGGTGGGTTATGTGGCGCCCCGTTCCTCCTATTCGAGGAGCGCGGCTAAGAAACACAAGATGGTATCATTCGATCAGGATAGATTAAAACAAGAACTCATCCTCATTATGGATTTGTTTCTTCGGAATCGATTCCCATATTCAGTAGACCGTGCCCCCGGGATCGACTTAGCGGCAGAGTCAGGAGGGACCTCCCCGCTGTTATCTTTTGTTGCCTCGGATTTCGATGTCGCTTGTTGCCTTTGTGCTTTGAATTGGTTTTGGATTTGCTTGGGTTTTCTTGAACGGTTTCGATAATTTCATTATTTTCGTTCATTGAATTTGCACTTTAATTCGAGATTAGAAAGAGTGGAAGAGGTATTGATCAAGCTGTTCGTCGATGCAGGTGAACGAGCAGTAGGCGGCTTACAAGCGGAGTCTTGAAGCGCCTCTTTCCTTCTCCCTTCCAACCATCTAAGTGAGTGGCTACCATCCCGATTAGCTAGCCCTGCTTCCAAGTCTTCACATCTAAAACTCTTGCATTCTTGTTGCCGCGATCAAGCGATACCAATAATAACTAAAAGATGTCAAACTAAAAAGGGAATAGACTTAG
The DNA here is from genome assembly GCA_036927795.1 of Iris macrosiphon. NCBI lineage: Eukaryota > Viridiplantae > Streptophyta > Magnoliopsida > Asparagales > Iridaceae > Iris > Iris macrosiphon. The sequence continues at coordinate 45,954,130 of JAYESA010000009.1, forward strand.
GAAATATTGCTTGTCAACTAAACTTGTGAACGGTTATCATACTGTATGCTAGTTCGTTATAAATATTCTATAAATTATGCTAAGTATGGAACACATTGTATGTGCTTAACTGTTCATGGAGGCTACGTAAAATGAATCATGAAATACTGTTTGTCCTGTACTCGTGTTGCCTCAACTGCATGAACTGTTAACTTAGTAAACAGATTGTTCGATCACGGACAACTTGTGCACAAGGATTGTATGAGTTCTGCGGACGGTCGTCGGGGCACTGAGACCGATCCGATCCAGACGGAAAGTATGTATAGTCGTATGTTACCCGGCAAAATGTTATGCAGCGGGGCTCGCCACCCGCGTTGCACGTCATTTTGCCTTGAGACTATAACCCGTCCCTTTGTGGCATCATGCCAGTGATCCCTATGTATATTTGAACCTGTTGCATACTAACTTGTGTCTTTGTGGCAGGGAAGGCATGGTAAGTACTGTACAGGTCGTTCAGACGGGCAGGTAAAAGTCACCGAACGGTGACAAGTTCATTTCAGTAAATTTTATATGCTGCTTACTTGTAAATGAACTAAGGCAAGATAGAAAACCACAAAAATATGCATGCTTCATATAAACAACGTGTTGATTGGTATAGTTCGGTTAGCTCGCCTTCACCAGTATGTTTTGATATACTGACCCTCTTTGAAATAGGTTCTCCGCACTAAGGCGAACCGAGTGAGGTGCCGAAGTCGTCTTTCCGATCCAGTCCAGCTGTTGGCGCATCTTGATCGCGCCGCATTTTGAAGTACTTGAAGGAAGGAGCTTGCAACTCAATACACAATGCAGCTTCGTGGCAAAGTTGTCCTCCAGCCCGGAGGTCTTTATCAATTGAAGTTTAGTAAAGGAATGTAATGTACAGGACTGCTATCTCATTTTGTGTCAACACTTTTGTAAGCCCATGCGGCAAAATAGCTGACTCGTTCAAGAGTTTGTAATATATGTTCATTATCAATAAAGAGAACTTTTTTATGTTTCAAATCTGTGTTTCAATTTATCTGCGTACTCTGAATATGTGCTTGTTATACAAAATACTTTAGCATTGTACGAACGCAACCCCAGGCCCGCACGACGGTCACGATTCGGGGGACGCCTCAATGATTCCACGAAATCGGGTCTTGACATAGTGGTATCAGAGCACAGATTCAAGTTCCCTAGACTCTCGTACTGGAAAAGTTCCTTTAACGATCAAATTCCTGTACGAACTTTTGAACTAACTAGGACAAAATAAGATACGTTCATGCGATAAGTCCATAATACATTATGATCCTAATGTAATTTACCTTCTTTTGAAGGAATGGCTCAAGCGTAATCTGCTGCGCTAGCACCGGACGAAACGCAAGGCCAAGAAAGTAGTTTGGGCACTTCAGGAAGTTCAAGGAGCCAGTGAGCCGTGCCAAGCATCGATCACATCCAGCAAATGTTGCGGATGTTGGAGGCAAACCAACAAAGGGACGAGGCTCGCTACGAACGGGCCGAGAAGCGAGCGGAGGAGAGTCAGCTCAAGTTTCAAGACAATATAGAAGCTCGATTCTCAGTCCAGCAGAAGCAGGTGGATGCCCTGCAACAGATCGTTCAGACTTTGGCTTCCAACCATTCCGCTGCAACAGCAATGACTCCGGTGGAACAACCCGCGCTTGAAGTTGAGACGCCGTAAATTCCAAGGCCGAGGGACGTGACTGCCTTCGACTTTGGCCACTTCAAGAAAGTCTGCAATACCCCATTCAACGGGACTAAGGACCTAATCGTGGCTCTAGATTGGTTGGCCGAACTTGAAGACCACTTCGCTCTGCTAAAGGTCCCCAAAGAGAAGCGCATTGTATGTGCTCAACTACAGCTCTGCCTCAACATGCACGATTGGTGGGACGTGCATCGACGATCTCTCCAATTTGACCATGGAGAGGAGGCGATCTCGTGGACGACTTTTTATGCCGCATTTGAAGAGGAGTTCATACCCCCTCTAGTACAACGTCAGATGGAGAACGAGTTCGTGCAACTGAGGCAAGGCAGTATGACAGTTAAACAGTATTCTGCCGAATTCAACCGACTCTCCAAATTTGCTAGGGCCTATTTACCTGATGCAGCGAGTCGAGCTAGAAGGTTTGAAAGAATCATGCCCTATCGCTTGAACCACACTATCCTCACATTCCTACCGGCGCTGTGCATACCTCCAGTCACAAACGCCAAAGCAACGATAGAGGAAACAATGTTACAAAGCGACAAAACGACGGTGGTCATCAGAAAGGGAACCAGAGACCATATTGTGATTTCTGCAGAAGACGTGGGCACACCATCGACAAATGTTACAACAGGAGAGGGTTGTGCTTCAATTATGGCAGACAAGGCTATGTAGCACAGGATTGTCTGCTTCCCTCTAAGCTGCCTCCGCAACAAAATAATCCTTAACGGTTGGTTCTATTCCTAAGTTTCAGGACGAAACTTCCAATTGGTTGGGTAGGATGTGGCGCTCCGTTCCTCCTATTCGAGGAGCGCAGCTAAGAAACACAAGATGGTATTTTTTCGATTGGGATAGATTGAAACAAGAACTCGTCCTCGTTATGAATTTATTTCTTCGGAATCGATTCCTATATTCAGTGGATCGTGCCCCCGGGATCGACTTAGCGGCAGAGTCAGGAGGGACCTCCCCGCTGTTATCTTTTGTTGTCTCAGATTTCGATGTTGCTTGTTGCCTTTGTGCTTTGAGTTGGTTTTGGATTTGCTTGGGTTTTATTGAACGGTTTCGATGATTTCATTGTTTTCGTTCATTGAATTTGTACTTCAATTCCGAGATTGGAAAGAGTGGAAGAGGTATTGATCAAGCGGTTCGTCAATGCAGGTGAACGAGTAGTAGGCGGCTTACGAGCGGAGTCTTGAAGCGCCTCTTTCCTTCTCCCTTCCAACCATCTAAGTGAGTGGCTACCATCCCGATTAGCTAGCCCTGCTTCCAAGTCTTCACATCTAAAACTCTTATATTCTTGTTGCCCCGATTAAGCGATACCAATAATAACTAAAAGATGTCAAGCTAAAAAGGGAATAGACTTGGGAAATATTGCTTGTCAACTAAACTTGTGAACGGTTATCATATTGTATGCTAGTTCGTTATAAATGTTCTATAAATTGTGCTAAGTATGGAACACATTGTATGCGCTTAACTGTTCAGGGAGGCTATGTAAAATGAATCATGAAATACTGTTTGTCCTGTACTCGTGTTGCCTCAACTGCATGAACTGTTAGCTTAGTAAACAGATTGTTCGATCACGGACAACTTGTGCACAAGGATTGTATGAGTTCCGCGGACGGTCATCGGGGCGCTGGGACCGATCCGATCCGGACAGAACGTATGTATAGTCGTATGTTACCCGGCAAAATGTTATGCAGCGGGGCTCGCCACCCGCGTTGTACGTCATTTTGCCTTGAGACTATAACCCGTCCCTTTGTGGCATCATGCCAGTGATCCCTATGTATATTTGAACCTGTTGCATACTAACTTGTGTCTTCATGGCAGGGAAGGCATGGTAAGTACTGTGCAGGTCGTTCATACGGGCAGGTAAAAGTCACCGAATGGTGACAAGTTCATTTCAGTAAATTTTATATGCTGCTTACTTGTAAATGAACTAAGGTAAGATAGAAAACCACAAAAATATGCATGCTTTATATAAACAACGTATTGATTGGTATAGTTCTGTTAGCTCGCCTTCACCAGTATGTTTCAACATACTGACCCTCGTTGAAACAGGTTCTCCGTACTAAGGCGAACCGAGCGAGGTGCCGAAGTCGTCTTTCCGATCCAGTCCAGCTGTTGGCGCATCCTGATCGCGCCGCATTTTGAAGTAATTGAAGGAAGGAGCTTGCAACTCAATACACAATGCAGCTTCGTGGCAAAGCCGTCCTCCAGTCCGGAGGTCTTTATCATTTAAAGTTTAGTAAAGGGATGTAATGTACAGGACTGCTATCTTATTTTGTGTCAACACTTTTGTAAGCCCGTGCGACAAAATAGCTGACTCGTTCAAGAGTTTGTAATAGATGTTCATTATCAATAAAGAGAACTTTTCCATATTTCAAATCTGTGTTTTAATTTATCTGCGTACTCTGAATATGTGCTTGTTATGCAAAATACTTTAGCCTTGTGCGGGCGCAACCCCAGGCCCGCACGGCGGTCACGATTCGGGGGACGCCTCAACGATTCCACGGAATCGGGTCGTGACAGGTTATCAGTACATGAATGCACTGGTGGGGAGGCTACTTGCCCGCTCCATAAATCCAAAGACGTAATATATGTTCCGTGCACCATTTATTATGTTATCTTCCTAGTTGCCATAGGATCTGTTTCATGGCATATATGAAAAGCCTAACTCGTATGGCAGTGCGCCATGCGATATAAGAGAAAATACGGTGAGACTTACCAACTTACCATTTGTCCTTCCCTGTCCAAGAAAAACCAAGTAAATTCAAGCACAAGCAGCATATATAATGAATTTAGGGACAATAGCATATGCAAACACAAGTGTTATGAGCGATCCTCTGTTTCGGGTGCACGAGTATACAGGTTATCCAAAAGTGTTGCATTGGATGCTTAAGTGTTTCAATGGATTTGCTCGGGTTGCTCCATTTGTATAGATAACTTATACTCATTTCGTTCAGGTGATTCTGATGTCTTGGATGCGATGCAATAACTCACACGCGAATTGCCGCTAAGCGAGGATGACTTATCTATATGAATATGAGGTCACTGGCATAGCCATAAAGGATGCCGCATAGTCTCGGACGGAGATGAGGCATAATAAAAGAGTTATTGGGCGTTAGTCATCATCCCGACCAAACATGTAAGGCTACAGTTTGTATGGAGTCAATCGGATTATCCGTAGGTAGGATGCCCTACTGAGAGTCTGGCTACTGTATATTGCGCACCCCAACCGGAGAGCATCTTGCCGGTTAGCCACGCAATACCATATTCCCCCTAGGACGGTACGAACCCAGTGCCCCGGTGATCGTCCGAGGAATCCAAGTTATTACCTCTTGCACGAGTTGTCCATGACCATGCAAGCCTCGAGTCTTCCAATTTCATAAGTTGACATGATAATCCGTGATACTTTTTTTTGAACCAAGCAATTGCTCCACGAGCTGTGATTCTTGATTTGCTTGACATAATTCTCGTTCAGGGGTAAACTTGATATGATTACCATTCCGATGTATACTTGCATAATCCTCGATCAGTAATCCACTTGCCTTGATGCATTCTCCAGTTTCGGGGACTACCTTGGTGACCTAACGGTCCCGGATACTTTCAAGTTCATACTTGCACATAACGACTATTAGATAGTCTTCTGAGAAGAACTAGATAAATGCATGACATGAACAGTATTACATGGTTGAGGCATAGTTTATGAGACAAGCATTAAAACGAGGCAACGAAAACATATAAGCAGACAAGCATGCATTCATAAGGAACTTAAGTAATCATATTGGCTCGGGCCCAAAGGTGAGCCGAGGAGTAAAATCGTAAAAGGACTTACCGAGCGACATGATCTAGGGTCGTGCAGTATAAACAAGATAACAGTACACTAAGAAGAGCATATATATATCGTTCTACTCGTGGCAAACGGGGTCTCGTTGCACAAGGCAAAGGTAGCATGCGAGGGTCTGATTATAAGTAATGTTTCATTTTCATGTTCTAATACAAGCAATACAAATTGGAATTATTTCCTTAGCTAGGTGCGTTGTATTCCTATTAGCATGCAGGGGATGATTCACCTAGCGACTAGCATGAAACGTCCATATTTTAAGTGTGCTAGCTAAGTAAAGACAAGTTTACCGTAGCCATCCACCTTAGCGATGATTCACCTCGGTCGAGGATACTCTGAGTGAGACTCTGAAAGCCTAAGCCGGAACTCCTGTAGGGCCAAGTCTGGAAATTGTTTGCCTCAAATGAGTCTATCTCGCTGAGCAAAGCGGGTCAGGACATTGCACTTTTGTTATTTGAATTGGCAGTCCGTTTGAGCGAAACGGGTCGTTACACAGGGTCCTAATGACCAAACTTGGGGCACTCAGTTCCTGCTTGGCTACTTGGGCAATATTATTATCTCCATATGATATGGTATTCGTCCCACAGAAGGTCGTCAAGGGTAAAGTATTGGTCGACTTTCTGGCAGCCCACCCGGGGTTAGAAATCTCAAAGCTCTATGAAGAGATTCATGACGAAGTGGCGGACGCAAACGTCACTTCACACGAAGCTGTCTGGCGAATGTTCTTTGTCGGTACTTCAAGACCGGGACCCAAAGGTAACATCATCGCTGGGGTCGGGTGTCATGCCCCAGTCCTAAAATACCGAGGGACTGGACACGTGGCAATGGCCAGCAGCACACACCGATGGACTGTTTGTGGTATTAAACGAAAGGAATGAAATTGTATTTCAATGACGGGGTTTATGCGAAACCCGCGCCCTTCTGTTTACAAACAAACTTGTACAATGTAATCCTATACGAGGATGTGGGAGTACAATTTATTTAATCTGGGTATAAATTGCTATAGGTGTCTGATCTGCGGTCGATCACTTTAGCCCTTGGACCACACGATGTTGAAGAAGTGCCATGGAAGACAGGTAGCAGCTTCGAAGGTTGCAGAAGAGGTTGGACGCACGAGGCCAAGGTCGTCGATCCCTGCTCTTTGCCTGCTCTCTGGGCTCTCTCCCTCTCTCTCTCTCTCCTTGGACGATAATTCTCTCCTGGATGATAATTCTTTTTTTTCTCTTTTTTCCCCATTGATAGGGGTCTCTATTTATAGAGTTTTGGTGACAGTGACCACTCCGTCGGTGTAAAAACCGAGGAGTGGGAAGTACAACACCCTTTTACACAACGGTTAAAGTAACCAATGCCTGCGTATGGATGATCTTTTGAATGAGCGTATGACGCGGGTCCAACTAAGGGAACACAACGCGTACTATTGCTACGAAGATCACGGCGTAAGAGCCACGCAGGTAGGTATCCCGTATGTAGAAACGGTTGGCGTAGAAGCCAAATGACTATCACCCTGGCACAGAGGCCAGATAGGCATAGAAGCCGAATAGGCGTAGAAGCCGGATAGGCGTAGAAGCCGGATAGGCATAGAAGCCGGAGAGGCGTTGAAGCCGGGTAGGCGTAGGAGCCGGAGAGGCATTGAAGCCGGATAGGCGTAGGAGCCGGAGAGGCGTTGAGAGCCGAAGGGGCACAGGTCTTGAATGGGCGTAGAAGCCGCTGCGTACCGTGCCCGAGTGCTGACGGGGACGTCTTAGCCGGAATCACGGCTTTCGAAGATGTAATCAAATCTTCTACAGAGATTTGCCATCATCCTGTGCATTAAATGCGAAGACGTGTTTCGAAGGTCTGCAGCCCTTCTGTGCATCCGTTGTAGAGACGTGCCTTGACTGAACCTGTCACCGCTCCGTACAATTAGACGTAGAGACGTGCCTCGAGCCCCGTACGATGTGCAGCTTTTGACGTGGCAGGCGGTTTGTCTACTGCGGAGCGTAAATCGGCTTTGGCCTGCCTGTATAAAACAATGCAGCGTATCCCTCTGTGCGAAAAAGAGCGGTTTATGCTGAGGGGACGTCAGTAAACGACGGTTCGGTGGTATCTTAACCCAATCCTCTGCATTAAATGCAGGGATCCGCCATCATACTGTGGTGTGCGTCCCGAGGGGTCTGTGCCTGTTTCCAGCCGTCGTCTGGGTCGTCGTGCAGCACTTTTTGTCAGGAGTCAGAGGCCAGGTTCACTGCGTGACTTGACAGGTTCATTTCGGGGAAGACGAAGCATTCCTCGTACGCTATTTTAACGCTGCTTTGAGAGCGGCTGAGTTTTTACGCCCTGGAGGCGATGGGGGGGGTCCCGTCTACGCCAAAGCGATTTTGGACGCGCTGCACCCTTGAGCTCTTACGCCTGATGGCACTGAAGGCCTTTGTTTGCGCTGCTCTGTATCAATACGCCGCGTAGCTTTTGCCAGCGTATTTTTTATGCTTCTACAAGACCCCCTTCAAAGCTTTTAAATTCCTTGGAATTTGAAACGCTTTGAATGAAGCATGAATGGCCCCCCGTGACTCGAAACGTTTCTGAATGGAGCGTTGAAACGGTCGGTGTGGCCTTTATGGCGGATTTATTGGGGACCGCTGTGATCTCTTTTGCCTATAAAAAGGCGGGGGGTTAACCTGTTTCCCCATATTCCCATCACCATGCTAAAATGATCGCCGGAGTTCGTCGGGTCGATCTGAGGAAGAAGGAGATCATGTTCTTCCAGCATGTTGGGAGCCGAAAAAGACGGCGTCTTCGAGCAAGTGTCCACTGCAGCGATGGATCATGGAAGGATATCTTAGCCTCCCTTGCTCGGGATAATCAGCAACTTTGTATGGCGTTGCATCAGGGGAGAGAAAGGGCCGCTTTGGACCACACAGCTTGCAGACTGTTTATTTCTTCCTGAGACCCCTGCGGACGAGATTGGACAAACCGTAATCTGTCGTCCTGATTGGGTTGGGTTTAAGAAAACCCCAACCGGATCGGCCATGGCGAATGGAGGATCTTGTTGTTCATGACTGTGGTGGTCATGAACAGCCATGGAGGAAGAGGAAGATCTGAGCGCGATCTTCAGACGACGAGGGAGTCTTTTGTAGACGGAGTTTCCCTCATATGTAATCATGAAAAGTAGAGAAAAACCCCTGTAGACAGGGTTTCCCTCATATGTAATCATGATTTTAATCTTCAATAAAGTCGTCTTTTCTTCATATGATCACTTGCCATACGTTGCTGTGAAGTCTGAATGTGTGCAGCTTCGACACGTCTGATACTTTATGCGACCCTGTATAGAGAGCACTAGGTTCTGTCCTGTTCTTTACGTGCAGCGGATAGTGCATAGAGCGCTGCTTTAGCATTTTGAACACTTAGAACTGTCCTGTTGCTAGGGCTAAGGAACCGCGTAGAGTTCTAAACTGCTGCTTCTGATGAGCAGAACTTTTTTCAGTCTTCGTCTTCAAGAATGATCTCTTGGAACTCCCTTGAAACAGGGTCAAGGATTCTGGCTGAGCTTTGTCATCTTTGACAGACGAGATGTTCAGACTGGAGTCCGGATGAACCTCCAATTTTGGGACCCGAAAAGAGTAATTTCTTAATGGTTGTACTCTGTCCATTTCGGGTACTTGGGGTCAAGAACGAGTATCTTCTGTGTGAACTCTTTGTACTTGACCGGGTCGGGGACTGTTTTGGATAAGCGGAAAGTCACGGAGTGCGAAATCCTCAGCCTGTAGCGTCTGGGCGTAAAACACCGTTGAGCGCGAAGTCATAGACTTGTGGTTCCTGAGCGTGAAGTCGTAGGTTTGTCGCCTCTCGAGCGTAAAAGCTACCGAGCACAAAGGCATCCGGGCGAGAAAAACCATAGACTTATAGCTGCTTGAATGTAAAGCCGTAGAATCGTTGCTGTTGAGTGTAGAAAGCTCCTTTAGCGTAGGACTTGTGGATCTGTAGCTCCTGAAAAGAGAATTTCTTCGAGCGTGAAGTTCTGCGGATCTGTTGCTTCTGAGCGTAAACTGAGCGCCACCGAGCGTGAGATCATCGATTTGGTATCTGCTGAGCGTAAAGCCATAGGTTTGTCGCCTCTCGAGCGTAAAAGCTACCGAGCACAAAGGCATCCGGGCGAGAAAAACCATAGACTTGTAGCTTGCGAGCGTAAAATCGTAGATCTGTTGCTGTCGAGCGTAGAAAGCTCCTTTAGCGTAGAACTGCTGAACTGTCTTGCGCGAAGAATTTTTCGAATTCGCTGACTGTCCGTCTTTCGAGGGTAGTGGTTTGACGTAGCACCCAATCATATCCGACTATTAATGCGAGACTTGGTTAGGGTCTCGAGGAGTCCGTCCGAGGATTCGAGGAGTCGATCCGGACTCTACATACATCCCAAGCTTTGGAGAGAGAAACTTTTCATCCGTCTTCTGCGAACGAGAGTTCTTGATTGTTCGAGCTTTTCTCCTTCATTCCTTCTCTGAGCACTTCGAGCTTTCAGAAATGGCGACGAAACAAACCTCCTCCGCTAAGGAAAACAGCATAGGTTCTTCTTCTTCTCTCACTGCCCCAGCGAGGGAGTCTTCGGTCGGGCAAGGTGGACTTCCTTCCGGAAGTATCCCGCCGACGGGCAGCGCACCCGGTCTGAGAGGTAGATCCTTTGGGGTGACAAGAATAACGAAAATCCTTCGCACACGTTGAACGTGACCGCGCTAGGTCGCCTTCTGTGCTGATAGCCTCTTCTGAGGAAGATGATGCACGAAGGCGTTTTCATCTTTTACGCCCACATTTCTCGTGTGCTAGCGTAAAGGCGCCATATTTTCGTAGTTCCGAGCGTAAAAGCTCTGGCTACCGAAAACTGGCGTATGTCGTAAAATAAGCAATTTACGTTTGCGGAGGGGACTCCTGGCGTATAATAACCGAATTCATACAATCCTGGCGTAGGGCACAGTTTGTCGTTTCTTTGGTTTTGTATGTTTGTGCAAGATTTTTGTAATGACATACTTTCTTTGCACCTTTGTAGTTAACCTGGGTGAGTCTCCGCTGACCGAGGTGATGGGTTCCTCCGCCGGGATGCTGCACTCGAACTACCTGGAGGACTTGTCCCACGTGGCATTTCCCCTCTCCGGATCCCAGTATCCTGAGGGAAGGGGATTTTTGTTGGCGGCTCAGGGCGAGCGGGCACTGCTGAGTATGATCAATGGGGAGCCCCTGACGTATGTAGACGGAGAGCGGTACGTAAAGCCGGCTTTCCTTTTCGGGGACATGATCGACAAGCGGTCCCAGACGAAGCCTAAGAGGGAACCTTGGGTCTTTGCTGTCGAGAGCTTGGTTCTGTACCTGCCGACGATGCCGAGGGATTATCCCATCTCGGCTTTCTTCCATGCCACTCATCCCAGAAAGATGTCGTGGACGTTGACTCCCGATCTTCATGGCAAGCCGGGGAAGATCTTTCATCAGAAAGGAGCTGACCAGGGATCGTTTGTCAGTCGTCCTTCTGGTCCTGTGACGTTGTTCCGGGGATTGTACCCGGGTGGCGTCCCGAGCGAAGACAGCTCTGTGATCCAGTCGGTCCAACTGTCGACTTTCTGCAACAGCTTCATGGGACGAGGTGGGGTATACCCCAAGGAGAATCCTCGGTGTAATGGGTGGGTCACCCCAGCAAACCTCCGATGGACCAGCCTAGTTAACTGGGCCTTGAAGCGCTTTCGGCAAGAGCTAGAGGGCATTGGGCTGTATGCCGCTGTGAGCGCGACGAGCGTCGGGTTGCCTCCCAACCCTAATTTGTTCTTGGCACTGATGGAGCGATACGTTTCGCTCACTGGGACCTTTGCCACTCTACTGGGGGAGTTAGGATTGGCCCTTCATGAGATGGCGGTTGTCTCGAGGCTGCCGATGGGGGATACCCCATATGAAGAGTATGTTCCCACCAACCGGGAGTTGGGAGATTCGGACCCTCGGGTGGCGGATATGTATCAGGAGCTGATGTGCCAATATCTCGCCTGCACCGCTTTTTACAACGAGCCCTCTGGTTTGGCCCACACTACCAAGTGGATGTCCTACCTTTTCTTCCACCGAGCTAGAGCTGCCAGGTTGGAGAAAGTTTCGGGGGGCAAGAATGAGCCCGTGAACTGTTTGGGCGTGCTTAGTGCCCAGGTCGTGGATGGCCTTATGGAGGAGGCCAAAGCTTCGGACCAGATCCTCGTTGAGAGGGTAGGAAAGTACCCCGAAGGTACTACGGTCCGTAGTTACCTGAGGCGCTGTCGCGGGTCTCTATCCAAGGAAGCCCAGCTGGCTGGTTTCCTCTCGTTATGGCTGCGTCGAGTAGTAGTGCCTGGTACTGCGTTCGCGGACCGCATTCACCGGAACATCTTGTGGCCGACAGTGCACCTGGTGTTCGGGGCAAGACTGGACTTGCTTCCTGCCATGGTGTGCCGTATACAGGCGGGCTTGAGAGCTCTGACCGATGGGTTGCTTGCTGATGAAGCCCGGCGTGAGAGTTTTCCCAGGGTAGAATTACCATACCTGTATCTGATGGGTTGGTTAATTCTCCACAATCCCCGGGTGATGTCTCCTGGCTCTAGTAGCAGCTCAGGGGGAAATTTCTTGTTGAACTACAAGGATTCTCCCTGGAACGTGGACACCGTTCTAGATTGTCGGCTGGCATTGAACCTCAGCCATGGCTGGAAGCTCCTCTGTACTCTCCCTCCCGTAGATCGCCATCAATTAGGGATGAGGCTTGAGGACTCAGGTAGAGAGAAGACCGATCTTTCTCCGGAGGCTTTTAATTGGCTGGTCTGTATTAGACCCTCCCATCTCCTGTACAGGAGTGAAGACCATTGCTTCTTCGAGCCTTATTTGCCTAGTCGGTTCGCCAGGCAATTTGGGTACGACCAGCTGCACGTGGGCAATGCCGTCACCAGCTTCAGGTCCAGAGGCGGGCTCATTGATGGAGCCAGAGGATGGCGGTATTTCACCACGGGTTGTACTGGAGCAGCCTTCGTCGTGCCGGATGTCACCCCCTCTACGGAGCTGCGCATCCTTCATTCTTACGCCCAGTTTTATGTGGCGATCAATACCTTCCACCGCGATTTCGACATACGTGGAAGTCTTAGGGTGTCCTCTCCCATTGCCGGGGGAGGAGTTGAAGTTCCCTCGGTTTCTCCCGATGAGGGTGAGGAGTTTGATACCCCGGATGAACCCCTGGAGTCGATGCCGGGGTGTGAAGTGCCTCCGCCTGCGGGGGCTTTGGTAGTTCCTCAGAAGCGAAGGGCGCCTGCTCCTAAGGAGGCTTCTGTTCGTAAGAGGAGGAAGGAGACAGTTGCTCGTCCTTTCCGCATTCTTGGTGTTGAAGCTACTGGAAGTGGGCCTACATCTCCCCATGTCGGGGATGAGTCTTTGGCTGGAGGTTCCTCGCCTTTTAGAGAGGGACCCTCTATGGTTTCGGTTGGCGGCGCCGGAGGATCTTCGCTAGGGGTCGCTGCTGTGGCTACTGCTCCGGGTAGTGGAACGAGATCGCCTAGGTGGCCATGGCAGATGGGAGGATCCTTTCCTGGACCCGCAACGGATAAAGCTCCTGCTGTGCCTAGCGAGATTCCAGTTGACGAACCTCGACCGCGTCTTGGTGGAGACTTGGAGGAATTGCGGGCGATGTCAGTTGGTCCACCTCCTTCCCCAGGTATGATAGTTCGCATTGCGTCCTTAGAGCGAGGTTTAGCTGCCTCGGCTGCAGATGCGCCATATATACCATTGGCCCCGGGAAAATGTCGTTTTCATGTCTCCTTTTAGAAAGGTTACCATTGTACTGATGTCGACTTTCGGGTTCTTTCTTCTCAGGGGATGGAGCCCACGGGGAGTGTAGCGTTGAGCCGCCTTCCGGCTCTGCTCCGGCCCCTGGTGGTGATACGGAGGCACCTGATCCTGAGGAGGAAACACCTTCGGGGGCTAGCTCGCCCGGAGTGGTTTCGTCGCCTCGAGAGGAGGATGAGCCTGTCACCGTGACCTTGCCTTCGGTCGCACCAACCGTCGAGGCGGCAGCTGTGGCTACCTCGTCTGCAATCGTCTCTGGTGGGGGACTCGCTGATATCGCGGTCTCTCCTGGCATTCAGTCGGGTTTAGTTGCGCTGACTGAGCAACATGCCAGCCTCTTTTACACCGGTTTGGGAGCGATGATATCAATGGTGTTGGCGAAGAGTCTGGATTTCGAGCGCCTGAAGAGAACTGCCCAGTTCTCGATCGGGGTTGTCAGGGAGTTCGGCGATTCTGGGGGAGCCGATGCCCTGGAGGCGATGGTTAATGGTTTAGAACAACCCATTAACGAGTATTTGCGGTTGGCTCAGGGTAGTCTTGATGCTGAGGCCCAGACCAGATACGGTCTTATGACTGCGCATCTTGCCAAACGGATGGAAGACCTGAAGGAACTCCTTCGAACTCGCCAGCTGGAGGCGATTCAGAGGAAAGCCGCCGTGGATGAGATCCTCGCCCTCCAGACAACGTGCCAATCCGAGCACGAGGGGAATATAGCGAGGATTCACAGGTTGAGGGAGAAACTCGCTCAGGCAGAAGAGTGGGCTTCCCAGTCGTTGGCATGCTTGGATGTGGTGGCCGGTCGACTGAGCACAGCGCGGCGGGATCTGGATCGCGCGGAAGGTGCCTGTGCGGGCGTGCGTCAGACGATAGCCGAGCCATCCCATTCGAGTGACAATGAGGCACTGCTGGAGCGGGCCCGTGCTGATGCTCTGGCCATTAGGGACGAGAGGATGGCCGTGCTAGCGCGGCAGATCCGTGACATGACTGCTCCGCCGCAATGATGTACTCTTTCTTTTTTTTTGCTTTCCCAGATGTAATTTTGTTCTTTCTTGGGAATAAAAAGAGACTTTTTCCTAACTTTGGACCCATCATTTCGGAATGTAAATGACAGGTTAGGGCGAGAGTGGTATCAGAGGTAGTATGGACGTGATAAACTCTCGGTAAACTTCAGCAGGGCACATCTATCCAGAGGTCATACGGACATGATAGAACGTGCTTTGGCCAAGTTTTTGTAGGTAAAGTACTATCAGAGGTGAGATAGACGTGATAGGCTTTACTAGAGTTTACAGCTCAGAGGTAATATGGACATAGCTGTTTTGTGGGCCTATTACTTGTTGCGCACCTAGGTGCAAGTAAATAGGTTTGAGAACAAGCCCTGCTAGAGGTAATATGGACGTAGCAGATTTCGTGGACCTAACACCACTGGCGTACTTAGATTTAGTACGGGTGTTAGTTGAAGTGACGATCGATATCAGAGGTGATAATCGATGGTCAGAATCTTGGAAAGCCTGTTCAGAGGTGATATGGACATGGCAGATTCTCCAAGGAAATACAGTTCAGAGGTGATATGGACATGACTGATTTGTGGGCCTATACTAGTTTCTTCTTTGAAGTAGTTTCGTCGGATTACGAGAATCTCGCCGTATTCCTCCTGAGTGGAGGAGATTAGGCGTAGTACTTCTTCAGGAATTTGCCATTGATAGGAGCCATTAATAGGTCTCCATTGGGCTGGGCTAGTCTGTAGGCTCCGTTCGAGAATGTTGTCTCGATCACATAAGGGCCTTCCCACTTGGGCTAGAATTTGCCTTTACTCCTGTGAGTAAGAATCATTGGCCTTCTTACGGCTAAAACTAGCTCGCCGACTTTGAACACCCTTTCCTTTACTTTACGATTAAAAGCTCTGGAAATGCGTGCTTGGTAGAGCGCGATGCGCTGTTGAGCTTGGAGGCATTTCTCGTCTAATCCTTCTAGCTCCTGAAGCCTTAACAGGTCATTATTTTCTTGAGTCAGCTCGTTAGCCACGGCTATCCTGAGCGACGGGATCTGGATTTCAATGGGGAGAACTGCCTCGCTCCCGTATACCAGTGAGAATGGGGTACAGTCTGTCGGCGTTCGTACCGTTGTGCGGTATGCCCAGAGACATTCGCCCAGCTTTTCGTTCCAATCTCTTTTGTTTGAAGAGACGAACTTCTTCAAGAGTTTGATAATGGTTTTGTTGAAAGCTTCCGCCAAAACATTAGCAGCTGGATAGTATGCCGTAGAGGCGATATTGTGTATTCGATTTTTATCGCAAAATCGATGAAACGCTTGGCTGATGAACTGGGGCCCATTGTCATGGATTATCCTTCGGGGGACCCCGAAGCGATAAATGACGTGATGCTTGATGAAGCTAATCACATTAGACGCCTTTACCTCAGCAAGGGGGATTGCCTCTGCCCATTTGGAGAAGTAGTCCGTGATGGCCAGTATGAACTGGTGACCTCGGAAAGAAGACGGGTGAATGGGACCAATGACGTCCATACCCCATGCTTCGAAAGGCCAGGATGCAACTGTAGGATGCAGATGCTCAGATGGTCGGTGTATGAAGTCTGCGTGAATCTGACAGGCTCTGCATTGTCTTGCATACCGTATCGCATCTGTGATCATAGTAGGCCAATAATAGCCCATTCTCCTGATGCGATCCTGTAGCTTAGGACCGGGTTGGTGTGCTCCGCATACGCCGTCGTGAGCTTCCCGGATAATCTGCTGTGCTTCGTCGTTAGACAGACATCTCAACAGTAATCCGTCGTAGGTCCGGCGATATAGGCATTGTGCAGATGCATCGTAATAGAAGCGTAATGATCGTCGCTTGATGGACACTGCTCCTTTGGGGTCCTCCGGCAAGATTCTGTATGCGACGAAATCTATGAAGGGACTTCTCCAGTCTTTTCCGGGGAGATCTGTGTTCACAGCATGGCTGCGTCCTATGTGAAGGTTGTTCTTCGCACAGAATAAGTCTCTGTTAAGAAGGATTACCGAATCCTGCCTTCTTATAGGAGTGGCTAAGTCTGCGGCTAGACTGGCTAAGGCATCGGCTTCCAGATTCTGAGACCGAGGTACATGCTCCAGGATAAATCCTTTGAAGGTCATGGCTATCTCGACCGTTGCTTGGTGGTAGGGGATGAGGTCTGGATTCCGGACTTCATATATCCCTCTGACTTGATTGACGATAAGCAGAGAGTCACCGAAAGCTTCCAGGGATTCGACCCCCAGCTCTTTGGCGGCTCGAAGCCCGATTAACAGAGCGATGTATTCTGCCACATTGTTGGAGCAGGGCTCGCTAAGAGAATATGCTCGGTAGATGACGAGCTGATCAGGAGTGACCAGGACGACTCCTACTCCTGAGACGATGTTTCCCTTGGGACCGGTTCTGGAGGCCCCATCGAAGAAGAGTTGCCATGCGTCGGTCTCTATTGCGGAGTTACATTCTGCAACTTCGTCGGGAATATCCTCGTATAACTTGGAGGACTCCGGGATCGGATGGGCAGCTAGGAAGTCAGCCAGTGCTTGGCCTTTAATGGACTTCTGCGGTACATACACCATGTCATATGGCGTTAATAGCATCGCCCAAGTCGCGAGTCGGGAGTTAAGAGCACTCGGTTTGCTCATTAGTACCCGCAGAGCGTTGATCCTGGAGATGATATGAATGGTCTATCCGGTGACATAGTGTCGTGTCTTCTGGACGGCGAACATCAGAGCCAAGCATTCCTTCTCCACTGGGTTGTACCGGTGCTCGGCCCCGACCATCATCCTGCTGAGGTAGTAGATAGCTTGTTCATGCCCCATGTCGTTCTTCTGTGCAAGAAGAGCTCCTAGTAAATGATCCATTGCTCGAACGTACAGCAAGAATGGTTTTCCCATGACGGAAGGTGCCAGAACTGGCGGACTGGTGAGGTAGCGTTTGATGTCTCCGAACGCCTGCTGACAGGTTTCGTCCCACACGAAAGATACACCTTTCTTCATGAGGTGAGAAAAAGGCTGACATCTCCCCGAGAGGTTGGATATGAATCGCCGGATATAGGCCAGACGGCCTTGAAATCTCCGGAGTTCTCTCAGATTACGGGGTGGTCGCATTTCTACGATTGCCTGGACTTTGTCAGGGTCCACCTGGATGCCTTTGGTGGTGATGACAAATCCCAGGAACTTGCCACTAGATACACCCAAAAATGATTTTGTAGGGTTCATCTTGAGTTGATGGTGACGCATTAGCTCGAATACCGTCCTCAAGTCTTGGAGGTGATCACCTTTGAGGCGGCTCTTGACGGCTATGTCGTCTACGTAACATTCCACTGTTTTACGTAAATGCTCATGGAATATGTTACTCATGGCCCGCTGGTATGTAGCCCCGGCATTCTTCAATCCGAAGGGCATGACCGTATAGCAATATACCCCCAGTGGTGTCCGGAAAGCAGTGTGCTTCTCGTCTTCAGGATGCATCTTGATCTGATTGTATCCCGAGAACCCGTCCATGAAAGACATGCGTTCGAAACCGCAGGTGTTGTCGATCATGATGTCGGTGATAGGAAGAGGGAATTCATCTTTGGGACAGGCCGCATTTAGATCCCGATAATCGATGCAGATACGCACCTTCCCATTCTTTTTCATGACTGGGACAATATTGGCGACCCAGTCGGGATGTTGCTCTTCACGGATGAAGCCGCAGGCTATCAACTTCTTGACTTCAGCTTCAATGGCGTCCATCATATCCGGGCGGAACCGGCGTTGGTGCTGTTTGACAGGCCTTGAGTCGGTCAAAATATTGAGCTTGTGAGTAGCCACCTTCGGATCGAGACCTGGCATATCCTCATAATTCCACGCGAAGACGTCGACGTATTCTTTTATCAGTTGGATGATTTCTTCCCTTTCAGCTGGGGAAAGATAGTTACTGATAAATATTGGCTTTGGTGAGAGTTCACCCCCAACGTCGATTTGGACAACTTCGTCTTTAGTGGGAGGTTCCCTTTGCTCGAAGCAAAATTCCCACTGCGTATCCATGTGTTGAGCCCAAGCATCGTTTTCGAACAACTCAGATTCTTGTTCGCTTGCCTCTAAGGGATCTGTCAACGCCATATTCACCGAGAATATTTGTCCGAGATCGTTGGATGAGTCGGAGGACGTTGAGCCACCTTGAGGAGAGGCAATGGCGTCTTCAGAAGCCGCAAGGGAGGTCGGATATTCTAACCCGAAGCGGGTTTGTCGGTAGCAAGAGTTGCCGAGCAGCGGCGTACGCCTGCCCCTCCCATTGTTGAGACCTTGGTTCCGCTTCAAATTGTAGCCCATATTCTGCATGATCTTAAGCGCTTGTGGGCTGTATCGACGAACCTGTATTTCCCCAGTATCGTCGTTGAAAGCATTTTCTTGGATAGCTGGTTGATTGCACATACGGCCGAAGAATATCGGACGCTGAGTGTTGTAGGTAGGTGGGACGATGAAGATAGAATCCTCATGGGGCCCATACGTTGCGACGACGTTGGATGATGACGCTACTTCCCATACATATGGATGACAGGCCTTTATAGCTCCCAAGAATTTTTGTGCTATTGGTTCTATCTCGTCAATGTACGGGGAAAGGGGACTTTTATTGTCACTAGCAACCGCGTTAGTAGTTTTTACATCCCTTGGTTTTTTGTCGCGCCGAAGGTTGATGACCAAGGGTGGAGGCTTTTTGTTTAAGGTAATTGCCAAAGGATCACCCCCCTTTCCTGACCTAGCATCGTTCAGGTGGGCGGTCATAGGCTCTGTGGCCTTTGGACGAGCAGTCCGTCCTTTCACCTTGATCGACAGAGGTTGTTTGACAGAGGGTTCTTCTGGCTCCCGACGGGATTCCTTCTCTGTCTGGGCCGTTACCTCTTCTGTGTAGCTCTGAGAGTATAACACGACGTTGGAGTAGTAGGATTCCACCCCTCTGAACGGGTTTAAGTCTGCAAACTCGGTTTGCACCGCTCCTTTGGCATCTACATATTTGAAGCATTAATGTAGAGTTGAAGGGACAATGTTGTGGTCGTGGATCCACGGTCTTCCCAGCAGGATGTTGTAGGACACCTCTGAATCAATGACGTAGCATATAGCCACTGATCTAAGGTTGCCAATCTGGATTCTCAAGCGAATCTTCCCCAATGGTTTACTCTTTCCAGCGTTGAAACCCATAATTGTAGTAGTGGTATAGGCCAGTTCGCTGGTGGGGATCCTCAACGGCCTGAGCAGACTGTGAGGAATGATGCTGATTGACGATCCCGGATCTATGTGAATCCGGTCGACTTCCATGGAACCGATGTATCCGGTGTGATAGAGAGGCCTGTCATGCCTGTTGTGTTTCAGCAGCATGTCGTCTTGGGTGAAAGTGATGTTTGGTACCACCTCCATCACACTGTGGCATTGAGGGCACGCCACGGGTTCCTCGTTGGGGGACTTGAGCTGGGTTAGGCACACATCCGCTTGCATCAACGCTTCGCTCAGGGCTAGACGAGTGTCTTGGGAGAGCCTGAGTAGCTCGAAGATGGACAACCTGGCTGGCGTATTGGCCAGTTGGGCCAGGATGTCGAAGTTGTACGGTTTCTCTAAACCTTTGTTTGGAATGTTCTTCACAGGTACATCGAAGCGTACTTCCTTTTATTTTCCTTTGTCCGCTGGAGTTGGTCTTGAAGGACTGGTCTCTGGTGTGGCGGGCTCGGGTCCCGAAGGCTTGGTGGCTGAGGCGTCTTCCGGGCTCGTGCCGTAGTCCTTGAGGTAGGCTTTCCCTGATCGGGTTGCTGTAGCCAACACCTCGTCTTCTTCTAGAGTTGCAACCATATGGCATGGTTTGTATTTGGAGTTCTTTCTAGACTTAGCTCTGATAGCACCAGTCTCTTCCCCGATTTCTGACACCAGGTCGGGATGAACCCACATAATCTCGCCTTGCCGGGTAGTTAGGGGTACCAGGTTGCGATTTTGATCCCGAGCTGGAGGGAGATTGATGATGTTCATTGTTGCTCGAAAAATAGGCGTAACACCATCCAGGATCGTTCGGGGAGGCAGACTGCCAAACTGGAGAGAGATCATGTTGGCCGTGACCGTCTTCTCGGTGTTGTGCAGGGTGATCGCCTTAGCATCGATTAACCCCTGGATCTTCCTTTTCAGTACGTAACACGCCTTTGTTGGGTGGTGTACGTATCGGTGGAAGACACAGTATTTAGGGTCATTAGTATTGCCAACTTCCTGGGGCCGCCTCAGCTCTGGAAGGGTGATCTTGCCACTCTTGACGAGACACTCGAATATGCTCGGGACGTCGTCGTCGTCGAAGGAGTAGACTTCAACGGGTCTGGAAGTCCCGGGTTTCGCTTGCGCAGTTGCCGCAATCTTTGGTCTGGCCGTATTAATTGCCAGGGCTTCTTTCCCTTTGGGACCACGAGGGTGGTCGCTGCTAGGAGATGGCCTCTTGCCTCTGTCGGAGGCGGAGATCATGATGCCATTGTCGTACGCCTTGTGACTATTGTCTTCGGCTGCTACCGCCGAGATGATGAACGAGGGCCAATCACGGAACTGATATGGTCCTGTGAACACCGAGACCACGGGAAGGAGGTTCTTCCTGCAAATGTCCACCAATGCAGAGTCGGGAACTCCTGGAGGCATTTGTAAGGTGGCCTGACGAAAACGTTCGATGAAGATGCGAACGTCTTCCTTTTCCTTTTGCTTGACTTCGATGAGAGAGGACATAGACATGTCCATTCCTCCCTCGTAGAACCGCGTGAAGAATAAAGTTCTGAAGTCTTCGAAGGAAGTGATGCAGTTATCCGCCAAGCTGCGGTACCACTGATAGGCTACTCCTGAGAGGCAACCTTTGAACACCCGAGTAAGGAGGGCGTCGTTCCCTTGTAGCAACACCATCATCATGCTGAAATAATTCATGTACTGGCTCGGCGATGTTTTTCCCTCGAACAGGGCCATGGTCTGAGGTTTGTACCTTGGCGGGAAAGGGACTTCCTCCCAGATAGCTGGGTAGGGCTGGTTGATTCCCAGTTTCTTGAGCTGATCCTTGTGTTTCAAGGCGTCAAACTGGGCCTTCAACTCCCGGACTGCCTGCATCGGATTTTCAGTCGGAAGCGGGGCCATGGAGTGGTGCGGAGTTGGTTGTATCGTAACCCCAGCGGGAGGTAAGGCACTCTCTGAGTGAGGAAGCGGAGGAACTTCTGACTCTTGATCCAGCGCGGGCTCTTGGCTCGGGTGGGATGGTGGTAAGTCCACCCCCACCGTATCTGAGTTGGCGGGACCGACGCTTGAGCCATGGTAGCTGCGTGCTGAGTTAGCATCATCTGGTGCATGTTTTCCATCATGGATTGTATTTGTTGCAGAGATGTTTCCAGCGTGGTGAGGCGTTGTTCCGCGTCTCCTGACGGTGAAGCTTCCTCGCGTTCATCTTCAACGGTGTAGGCTCCCATCTCCCTGGGCGTCATTGAAGGATTAGTATAGGTCGCTGTAGAAGTCGAATCTACACTTTCTGCTTCTGATTCTTGGCGACCCCCAGCGTCGGAATCGGAAGAGGATGGAGCTGGCTGTCGTGACTTTGCGCGAGTGTTCTGGAATACTCCGGCTTCAGTGTCACTGAACCTCCTTCGGCCCGGGGGCTTGGAGGGATGACGTCTTAAACTCGACCCTCCTCTACGCAGGTGTGAGGCCATGTTTACAGACGCATGCGCGGGTTCCTCTCCCTGGAAAGACAGAGAGTAGCCCAATCGGTCGAAGATCGATCGTTTTGTTTTGGGACAGCAGCAATTAATCACAACCTGGTGGCTATTACAATGATGCTCGCTAGGAGGCGTAATAGACATTTTGGAAGGTCCCCTCTCTTTACGCTTCTGGACTAGATATTTGCGTAGGTCAGGAGGAGTTGCCGGAGAGGCCCTTAGTCGGCCATTGGTTTCTCGCGTGATCCGGAGGGTAGGCATTCTGTTCCTTCGCTGGCGTGAAGGCCGAGAGGTTAAGTAGCCTGCCGCTTGCTTTCCTTCGCGGAGATCACAGCGCTCATCTGGTTTATCGTAGAGGTCAGATGATGTCTTGCGCGTGGAGCGAGATATGTTCTTCCGTCTTGGCGCCGAGGCACCATCGGAAGTTCTGTCTGTACCGCGCGGAGCGGGAGACAGATTTCTACACGTAAAGCGCAGTGAAGGCTTCTGGGTTAGCGCTGAGGCTTCGCCCGAAGTTTTGTCTTTACCGCGAGTAGCGGGAGACTGTTTCCTACGCGTAAAGCGCAGTGGATTCTTCGGGGTTAGCGCTAAGGCTTCGCCCAAAGTTTTGTCTGTACCGCGCGTAGCGGGAGACTGAATTTTACGTGCGGGGCACGGAGGGAGCGTCGCTACAACCTCGTTGGCCGAAGAGATCGGAGAGATCGGAGAGATCGGAGAGTCCGGAGAGATCGAAGAGTCCACAGGAATAGTAGAGGATGTCTTGGGCATCCTCACATTGCGCAGCTTCCTGTTGTCCTGGACGGAGAGAGGGCGAGAGCTACCCCCGGCTCGAAGCATATCTTCGTAGGCTGACTGGTCGAAATGAACGACCAGCGTCTTCTTCATGGTTTCCACGGATACCGTATCGTGTTGAGCAATTACTTCCTCGTCAGAAGAGAAAGATCTTCTCCAGCAGAGTCGCCATCTTGTTTGTGGTATTAAACGAAAGGAATGAAATTGTATTTCAATGACGGGGTTTATGCGAAACCCGCGCCCTTCTGTTTACAAACAAACTTGTACAATGTAATCCTATACGAGGATGTGGGAGTACAATTTATTTAATCTGGGTATAAATTGCTATAGATGTCTGATCTGCGGTCGATCACTTTAGCCCTTGGACCACACGATGTTGAAGAAGTGTCGTGGAAGACAGGTAGCAGCTTCGAAGGTTGCAGAAGAGGTTGGACGCACGAGGCCAAGGTCGTCGATCCCTGCTCTTTGCCTGCTCTCCGGGCTCTCTCCCTCTCTCTCTCTCTCCTTGGACGATAATTCTCTCCTGGATGATAATTCTTTTTTTCCTCTTTTTTTCCCCCATTGATAGGGGTCTCTATTTATAGAGTTTTGGTGACAGTGACCACTCCGTCGGTGTAAAAATCAAGGAGTGGGAAGTACAATACCCTTTTACACAATGGTTAAAGTAACCAATGCCTGCGTATGGATGATCTTTTGAATGAGCGTATGACGCGGGTCCAACTAAGGGAACACAACGCGTACTATTGCTACGAAGATCACGGCGTAAGAGCCACGTAGGTAGGTATCCCGTGTGTAGAAACGGTTAGCGTAGAAGCCAAATGACTGTCACCCTGGCACAGAGGCCAGATAGGCATAGAAGCCGAATAGGCGTAGAAGCCGGATAGGCGTAGAAGCCGGATAGGCATAAAAGCCGGAGAGGCGTTGAAGCCGGGTAGGCGTAGGAGCCGGAGAGGCGTTGAAGCCGGATAGGCGTAGGAGCCGGAGAGGCGTTGAGAGCCGAAGGGGCACAGGCCTTGAATGGGCGTAGAAGCCGCTGCGTACCGTGCCCGAGTGCTGACGGGGACGTCTTAGCCGGAATCACGGCTTTCGAAGATGTGATCAAATCTTCTATAGAGATTTGCCATCATCCTGTGCATTAAATGCGAAGACGTGTTTCGAAGGTCTGCAGCCCTTCTGTGCATCCGTCGCAGAGACGTGCCTTGACTGAACCTGTCACCGCTCCGTGCAATTAGACGTAGAGACGTGCCTCGAGCCCCGTACGATGTGCAGCTTTTGACGTGGCAGGCGGTTTGTCTACTGCGGAGCGTAAACCGGCTTATGCCTGCCTGTGTAAAACAATGCAGCGTATCCCTCTGTGCGAAAAAGAGCGGTTTATGCTGAGGGGACGTCAGTAAACGACGGTTCGGTGGTATCTTAACCCAATCCTCTGCATTAAATGCAGGGATCCGCCATCATACTGTGGTGTGCGTCCCGAGGGGTCTGTGCCTGTTTCCAGCCGTCGTCTGGGTCGCCGTGCAGCACTTTTTATCAGGAGTCAGAGGCCAGGTTCACTGCGTGACTTGACAGGTTCATTTCGGGGAAGACGAAGCGTTCCTCGTACGCTATTTTAACGCTGCTTTGAGAGCGGCTGAGTTTTTACGCCCTGGAGGCGATGGGGGGGTCCCGTCTACGCCGAAGCGGTTTTGGACGCGCTGCACCCTTGAGCTCTTACGCCTGATGGCACTGAAGGCCTTTGTTTGCGCTGCTCTGTATCAATACGCCGCGTAGCTTTTGCCAGCGTATTTTTCATGCTTCTACATGGACAAACCTAATTTAATGGACCCATCAGGATGTACTTAAGCTGTAATACAATAATCAGGGTCGGCTAATCTCATCCACAGAAATGAATACAACAATATTAGAATTATAAAGCATTAACAAGTCTTGATTAAAACATAAGTCGGGGAACAACCCGATAATGAGTTTGATACATCAACTCAATAAACTGGAAATAAAGAGTCTAATAATAGAAATAACTGAGTATAGAATGTGCATATACTCAGGAGAAATCCTCAGCTATTACCTCATCCTCGGTTCCTGGTACTGCTCCGAGAAATGCTCATATTCCGTACATCTCAGGATAGATATCTTCTGCTAACCCTGGGGACACAATCCAGATCCAGGTCCTCAGGAGACATATCAAGGTACAAAATAACTCATGCCAAAATAAATGTAGTGCATCAATAAATGAAACAATAGGATAAATATATAACCAGCTAAGTGATATGCAAGTGAGAGTTTTAGTCATACTCGGGCTGAGACTACTATAGGATCTGTGTCGGGAAAACCCATAGCAGTATTCTCTCGAAGGGCCAGTAATGTACCAAAGCTCTGTGTCAGAGTCTAAGGCACTTCAAGTAAAGTAATATATATATATAATCAGCCTTTTGTATGGTAAATCTCTTCCCACCCAATGTAATCACACGTCTCATGTCCATGACACGCAGGATCAAAACTAATGCAATAAGTCATAATAAGATCTAAGAAAATAATGTCTATGTCATAAATCCTGTATCCTATACAAAATCACCATGAATATCTCAGGAAGATTCTGTCTCATGAACAGTGTCAGGTGTCCTGGGTATAACGTACTTGATAAGGCAAGTACGAGAATGTAAAGGGTCACGATATCCATCTCTAGGTAACGTTACACAACTCTGCGTACAGTGTTGGCACCCGACTATTAATCAGACGCTAAGTAATGTCACACGGTACTAGGTTAAGCATGTATAACAGATAAATAAGTCAAGAAAATATGTAACAAGAACTGCAAGATTTGGCAAGGTACACTTGCCTGGGGTTCTGGCTCCAACTGTAGCTCTGGTCTCAGCGGGTTCTGCATGTACTTCTCCGGTTGCTGAAATAGACATCACCATCAGATTCATAAGACATCAAATAGCTAGAAATGCCTGTCCTTGAGTCTAATTTGGACACAGGGGCAAAAATGACAGTTTCTGGTGAAAGCGGGGTCTACATATGGGCCGCTTTGCACCAAAAAATGTGTCAAAAACAATGTTCTCTAAATTCGTCAAACTTAGTGTTAACAAGTCCAGAACGATGATACGAACCCAACGGAACTTTCAGAATTGGATTTCGATGAGCCGATCACAAAATCGCCCGTCAAGTGAAGCCGCGGGGTCCACAATATGCGATTTTGTCAACGTTCTCAGAATTGAACCAAACTTGGGTCACAGGACCAGCATATTTCTACGAGTCCGTTGGCGCAAGTTTTGTTTCAATCCGACGTGTGTACACCAAGTTACAGCGAGATCCGGAATAGGCCGATACGGGACGTTGTCGGCGGATACGCGTTGATTCCTGTGTGCACGCACATCCAAATCAACTTTTGCAAAATTTCGCACATCCGTATCAATGGCGCGCACCTTTCGGTGAAGACCGTACGCAACCAAGTCGTCCCGTTTGGCAGGGCATACTCAGTTCCGGGAAAAAATAGGGTATCATTTTTCCTGTTTTTGGATCACAGTTCGCGATCACCATAGGACGCGACACACCGAGCGGGTTACACGGGCATCGAGAGGGTCACGCAGTGTTCGCGTCATAATAGACGAAACAGAAAATGGGGCAGCGAGGAGAGAGAAAAGAGTACCTGAACAGGGCTCCACGAAAATCGAATTCTCGTGTCCGCGAGGCGACACGACGCGACTCGACACGTACTGTGTCAGGGTACTGTACAGCACCGCCTAGGGTTAGGGTTTTGGTTCGTCGGAGGCGGCTGCGGCCAGAGGACACGGCGGAGGCGGCCGGGGGCTGGCTGCTGCTGGTCTCGAGGGCGGCTAGGTCGTCGACTACTGGTGAGAGAGGGTGGCGACGGTGGATGGGAGCAGAGGAGGGAGGCGCTGCGGAGGGGTTCGTCGGCTACGGGTGGCTGCGGCGCTGCAGAGGCGAGGGCGGCGAGGCTGCACTGGCGGAGAAGAGCTGGAGGAGGTGGCGGAGGCGCTGGGTGGGCTGAGGACGGCGAGGTCGGGGAGAGAGGCGGAGGGGAGACGGGTGTTGGTGGAGACGGCGGGGAGAGGCGGCTGAGACGGTGAAGCGGGGCTGGGGGTGAAGGGCGGTGGCAGAGGGTTAGGGTTCAGCGGAGGAAGGCGGAGAGGGAAGATAGGTGGTGGTACTGGTGGTGGAGACGGAGGCTAGGCGAGGGTTTTTATAGAGACGAGGACAAGGCGGTTACGGCGGAGGAAGCGGGGCGGTTACGGGCAGAGGCGCCGGGGTGAAACGGCCGCGGCGGTTACGGGCGACGATCGGAATCGCAATGGCAGCGAGGGTCGGGGGAGGGGACGGTACTGTAGCAGGGGTAGCGGGTCGGGTTCGGGTCAGGTTTGGGTTTTGGGCCCGGATCTGACCCAATAAGGAATTGGGTTGGGTTTGCTAGACCGGTTGGTTCGGTTCGGTTTGGTTTATTTTGAAATAAACCGGGTTTATTTCTAGGGTTTAATTGGTTTATTTAAAACTTGGTTTTTAGGTCTTTAAAATTGCTTCCGGGGTCCAATAAAATCCAGAAAAATTACCCTATGTCTAATTTTTCATTTGACACCAGAAAATATTATTTTCATATTATTTTCATATTTAATAACCACATTTAAAAATACTTAATACCAGAAAATAATTAATTTTATCAGTTAAAAAATTATCGAAAATTCTAGAAAATTCATTTTTTAAATCTGAAAATTTTTGGGGGTTTACATCTGGATAGTGTTGATCTTCTCATACGGCCTCATCATCAATCGCGCATACTCTCTCACGGAGACATGCTCTAATAATGTGGCAGAGTACAACACCCTAATCATCGGACTCTAGTTTGCTAAGAAAGTCGGAATAGAGTACTTGGAGGCCTACGACGATTCTCAGCTAATCGTCAATCAAGTCCGGGGAGTATATGAAGTCCAAAATAAAGACTTGATCCCCTACCACCAAGCTGCACTTAGCATTATCGCGACCTTCGAGATGTTCTTTATTGAGCATGTCCCTCGATTACAAAATATTTAGGCGAACGCTTTAGCCGGCCTTGCTGCTTCCTTGGCAGTCTCATACAACACCCAACAGCTAATCGCGATGATCGGTCAAGAGCTGGTCTATCCCAAAAGCAACCTATGCTTATGCCTCAGCTATGCAGCGTAGGTCAACACTGATACTTAAGATTGGAGGCTTCCATTCACTAACTATGTAGTCTATGTAATTCTTCCTGAAAATCCAAAGGAAGCTACTTCAATCAGAAGACGCTCCCTCCGTTTCTATTACGATACGGAGACCAAAATATTGTATTGTCGGTCTTATGACAGCCTTCTGCTCTGATGCTTGTCGAAACCAGAGGCAAAATAAGTCCTCCGCGAAGCTCATGATGGCCTCTGCGGGGCGCATCAACCCAATCCAAAGCTACATGACCGTCTTCGGAGAATGGGCTACTATTGGCCGACGATGGTAGCAGATGATGTTGATTACGCGAGAAAGTATCAAGCATCCCAAATTCACGCTGACTATCTACCGGCCATCTGAGTTCCTACACCCAATGGTAATATCTTGGCTATTTGAGGCATGGAGAATGGATATCATCGGGCCAATCAGTCTGCCTTCATTAAAAGGACATCGATTCATCTTGGCGATCTGTCACGCCCCAATCCCAAAATACCGTGGGACCGAATACGTGGCAATGGCCAGCAGTACGCACCGATAGACAAACCCAATTTAATGGATCCATCAGGGCATACTTAAGCTGTAAAAATAAGTCTACGACAATATGGCACAACTAATCTCATCCACACAAAGTATAAAAGTATGATCCACAGAATAAATAAGGAATGTAAATCATCAGCTAGTCTCAACAAAGTACTTCGGGGAACAACCCGATAAATATCTAATACAATGGTTCAACAAACCAGAAATAAATGACTGGAATAAATGAATAAATACTGAGCATGAAACATGGATGCTCAAGAAAAGTCTTCGGCTAACACCTCGTCCTCGGATGGCGGTACAGTTCCTGGATCAGCTCCTGCTGTGGTCCCGTATACGTCGGAATAGATCTCGTCCTCAAATCCTGGGGACATAATCCGGATCCAGGTCCTCAGGGGACATAGCAAGGTACAAGAAAGCTCAAGCCAAAATAAATACAGTACAGAAAATAAATAGAATAAATAGGGCAAGTATATAAATATCTGTGTAAAATGCAAGAGAGAACATCAATAGTGCTCAGGCTGAAACAACTACAAGCTCTGCGTAGGGGAGCCGGTAGCAGTGATATCATGAGGTGGTCTAGCTCAGCGGGAGACTAAGTAGCCGGCATAACATAGTCAACCTGTAGCCTGTAGGTCTCTCCAGCAAAAGATGGAACAATAAGGGAATACTAAATAACCAGCTAAGTGATATGCAAGATGAGAGCAGCACTAGAACTCAGGCTGAAGCCACTACAAGCTCTGTGTCGGGGAGCCGGTAGCAGTAGTAATAATGAGTAATGGGCCAAGCTCGGGCTTCAGAGTCTTGTGCCTCACAATAGTAGGGGTGTATATATATATGATCAGCCTGTAGTCTGTGTGTCTCTCCCCACCCAATGTAACCACGCATATCATGACCATAACGTCTCATGTCCATGTCAGCAGGATCATAACTAATGCACAAGTCATAATGTATCTAAGAATATAGTATCCCTGTCAAGTCCTGTATCCTATACAGAATCACCACGAATATCTCGGGAAGATCCTGTCTCATGAACAGTGTCAAGTGTCCTGGGTCAAAGTGTACTTGGTAAGACAAGTACGAGAAGATAAAGTGTCACGAATATCCATCTCTAGATGACAATACACAACACCGCGTACGGTGTCGGCACCCGACTGATAATCGGACGCTAAGTACGTCACACGGTCCTAGGTTAAGCATGCACAGCAATATAAATGAAGCAAGGAAAATATATAACAATACTGCAGAGTTTGGCAATGTACACTTGCCTGATGTCCTAATACCAACAACTGTCCCTGTATCAGTGGATCCGGTTGGTACTACTCCAAAAGCTGTAATAAACATCACCAACAGTCTCAGAAGATGTCAAATAGCTAGAAACGTCTGTCCTTACGTCCAATTTGGACACAGGGGCAAAAAGGGCATTTCCGGGCCAAAGCGGGGTCCACAGGTGGGCCACTTTGCACCAAAAAGTGTGTCAGGGTCAAAAGTCTCCAAATTCCTCAAACTTAGTGTCTATAAGTCAGGAATGATGATACAAACCCAACGGAACTTCCAGAATTGGATTCCGATAAGCCGATCTCAAAATCGCCCTTCAAGTGGAGCTTGTGGGGCCCACAACACGCGATTTTGTCAACATTCTCAGAATCGAACCAAACTTGGGTCACAGGACCAGCATATTGCTACGAGTCCGATGGCATAAGTTTCGTCTCGATCCGACGTGTGTACACAAAGTTACCGTGTATTCCAGAAAAGTCGGATACGGGGTGTTGTCCGCGGATACGCACTGATTTCGGTGTGCTCGTACATCTGAATCAGCTTCTGCGAAATCCCACACGACCGTATCTATGACGCGCATGTTTCGGTAAAGACCGCGTGTGACCAAGTCATCCCGTTTGGCTGGGCGCACTCAGTTCCGGGGTGAAACAGGACATTGTTTTTCCTATTTTTGGATCGCGGTGTGCGATCACCACAGGACGCGATGCACCGAGCGGGTTGCACGGGCACCGAGAGGGTTAGACAGTCTACGCGTAGCATCTGACGGAAACTAAATCGGAGTTACGAGTTGAGAGAAATCGGTACCTGAACAGGGCTCCATGAATCTGAGTTTTCACGCGTCCGAGCGTCAACTCCGTGTCCTGCGTGTCGGGTTGCTGTGTCCAGACTAGGGTTCTGACTCGGGACAGCGGGATTTCGCCGGAGGGTGTCGGCTCGGGTTCATCGACGGCCTGGCTGCGGGTCGGACGGGAGAACACGGTGGCCGAAGATCGGCTGCTGTGTCTCGCGGTTTGACGGGGCCGTGCCGGTCGGTCAGGCGGTCGGGGGACAGTCCAGAGCGGCTGCAGAGGACGGCTGAGCGGGTCCCGTAGTCAGATGGTCGGGTCCTGCCGGAGGAGCCAGGCGGTGGGGGAGAGCTGCTGCCGCTGCTTGTTCCGGTAGGGGAGGGAGGAGAGAACAGGGAGAGGAGTTTGATGGGGTCGAGTGCGGTGGGAGGAGGTGGTCGATTCCGGTGGGAGTTGGCCTTGGTCGGCGGAGGGATCAGCATAGGGAAGGAGAGGAGTTTGCACGGTGATGGTGAAGGAGTCGGCTAGAAATAAATTTTAGGTTTTGTTTTTGGGATAAAAAATAAGAAAAGGGAATGAAGAGATATTTATATACATGTGGGATTTTTAAGTTGAGGGTTGCCCTAGGATTAGGGCTTGGTTAACCCTTTCTAGGATTGGGCCTCGGTCTAGACCTAGGATTTGGGCTGGGTCAATGCTCCTAGGGCTTGGGCTTCGGCTCTTATGGGGATGTTGGGTGTTTGGCACGGGTTTTTAATTCGGTTTAATTCAACTATCGTTTTTAGGGCTTTAAAAAGATTCCGGAGTCCAATAAATTCACAGAAAAATACTCCATGTCCGGTTTTCCATTTTACACCATAAAATATTATTTTCATAATATTTTAACACCAATTAACAGTATTTAAAAATCTTTAACTCACAATTACCTTACTTTTTGGCCCAAAAAATACCGAAAATTTCGGGAAAAATTATATTAAAATTTATTCTGAAAATCAGGGTGTTTACACGATCATCGACTACTTCTCCAAGTGGACGGAAGCTGTTTCGCTCGCTGAAGTCAAAACATCAAACGTGATTAACTTCGACAAGCATTACGTCATATATCGCTTCGGCTTGCCGCGTACGATCATCCACGACAATGGTCCGCAGTTTGTAAGTCACGTCTTCTATCTGTTTATGACAAGAACTGAATCCAAAATATAGCCTCCATGACATACAACCCCGCAGCAAATGGTCTGGCGGAAGCGTTCAATAAAACCATCATCAAGCTCCTCAAGAAATTTGGGTCTTCCAACAAACGTGACTGGAACGAGAAGCTGCATGAATGTCTCTGGGCCTACCGTACAACAGTCCGGACAGCTACTGGGAATACGCCATTCTTTTTAGTGTACGAAAGTGAGACGGTACTCCCGCTCGAGATCCAAATCCCTTCACTACGAGTAGCTCTCTTCAACCAACTAACCACGGACGACAACTACCGCCGACAGTTACAGGAGTTGGAAGCACTCGACGAGAAACAACTCTTAGCTTAATAACGCATAGAGTTGTATCAAGCGCGTCTCTCTGGAGCCTTCAATAAATGGATAAGATAGAGAACGTTTCAAGTGGGTGACCTCGTCTTAACAGTAAAAAGACCGATGGTTATGACTCACAAGACGGTTGACAAATTTCAACCTAAATGGGAGGGCTCGTTCATTGTGAAAATCATATTTTCCAATGGAGCATATGTCACGCCCCAGTCCCAAAATACGTAGGACTAGGAATACGTAAGCATGTCAGTTGTATGTACATGGCAACTCCAATATATGGATACCATAATACACACGTACGCTGTAATATGAATAATAACTCACATGTGGTATAAATATTGTCACAAGTCACAGGGCATAACTAAATCTCATCCACAGAATTAAATAGAAATAAATAACCAATCTACTATATAACTGAATCTCAATATGAAGTATCAAAGAATGATAGTCGGGTGAAAACAAATCCACTGCCAAACTAGAATATAAGGAAAACCACATAAGAACATCTAATGAACAATGAGACTCGAAGAGAAGACCTCCTCGAAAGAGATAAGTAGCAAGTCCTGATTCGTGCTCCTGCGAATAGTCAAGATCGTCTACACCTGGAAATGGACCAGATCCTCAGAGGGACGTAACAAGATACATAGAAGCATGCCAATTTGAATACAGTAAGCATGCATAATAGGTAGAAAATATATAAGTACGCTATACAAGACAATCGATATGAATGCATAATAAGGACAACTTTTCGACGTATGGGCATGGGTAGGCTACTCTATCTAATCTCACAACTCGCACACACGTCAGGGACATCACCAGTCGTCTTACCGCGAGGGTAGCGACCATCGTGACACCATCAGCCGACATACCACGAGGGTAGCGACCATCGGACATGACTACCATAGTGCGTGCTAGTTACTACAGTTTACCAGAGTGGTTATAGCCCATACGCCTACTGATTGTCCTCCCCTCCCATGATACTATGTGTCAAGTGTGTGTCAACATATATATAGTATATAATTATGACTGAAAGAAAACACACATGCAATGAATATATAAAATATAATAACCATGAAAAAGTACTGTAAGTAATTTGGCAAGGTATCTTGCCTGGTCTGAAAAGGATAAAGTCCCAACTCAAGGCGTCGTCCGATCTACCCGTCACATAAATTAAACAAGTTAGGTTACAAAAGTGGGTGAAATTTTTTTGCCATTTTAATCTATTTTAACTCTGAATAAAATAACCTAAAATAGTATTTTAATCTTATTATAATCTAATTTTATTGTTAAACCCTAATTTTGGTCCAAAGAAAATTAACTTTACGGATTTGTGATCCGTGACACGCAAATCGAGGCAATCCGTTGACCAAAAAGTCAACCGACTCAAATCCTGGATTTGTGTGTAAAATCCTATAGATTTTAGCGCTACATGAATGCTGGAATCGATGGTTTTATAAAATCACAAGTCGGTAAAGAGTTATGGCCACAAGGGCGAATAGATGATAATTTTCGCTGGTTTCCTATTTACGTCTACGTTGCATAAATTTTACAGTAGATTAAAATTACATTTTAAATTCTAGAAAAATAATTTTATGTAAGTTCATCATGTTAAATTTTTGAAACTTCAAACGGTTCATAATTTCGAGTTCTGGATCTCCCGTAATCTCAAAAATACGGAAACGCGTCTAATTTTGGACAACTGACACTTTTAGAATTTTCTGAAAAAATAGGTTCATAAATTATTAAAATAATTTATATATTCAGAAAACTAACCTTGATATGGTTCTAACAAAAAAACTGGAGCACGTTTATTCCATAAGTCTAATAAGTATTTATAATGGTAGAGACTACTTAATTGAATACGACTATGATTGGTTAATTTGGATATGATTACGATCAGTTTAAATAAGAATATGATATGCATGAAGTTGATTTCCTAGTAGGCTTAGGATTTGAATTAATTTAAAATAGATTTTGAGTTTATCTCAATAATTTATAATCTTAAATAGAATTAAAGATAATACAAATAATTTATATATAATCTTATTAATATATATTAACACTAAATTAGCATATATCTAATATTAAGACTATATATATCCAAATAAATCCTAAATAATTTCAAAAATATAAATAAATTTCTTAAAATTCTAAATAAATTACAGAAAAATATAATTAAATATTTTAACCTAAAATAAATATTTGGTAGGAACAATATACAAGTATCGTCTCATAGTAAATCATGAAAGTCCTAAAAATTTACGTTTTCTATGTTTTAATTACCCAAAAATTCTAGAAAATCTCCACAAATCTAAAATAGCCTAAAAATGATTCTAAATAAATATTTATAGAAGTAAATATATCAAAAAATATTTTCTAATTAACTAAGAGAATACTCTAAAAAAATTAATATTTAAAATAATATATAATAAATGTAATAATATAAAATACACACAATATACCTATTTTGGGTGAGAGGGTTTACAACATACTGGCTAGCAAAACCCAACGACGACTTGCTCATGATGCCTATCAACGGCAAGTTTCTCAAAAAGTAATACGTCTAAATTGGACTAGTACTCATCTATTACCAAACTATATTGTATCTTTCTGGGCGATGGTTCATGTCTACATTAACTCTGGAATATCGCTCTAATACACTACTCCAGCGGAGTCTGCCAAGTCCATATTACCTCTGAGCAAACTTTTCGGCCTCGACCATCGATCATCACATCCATATTACTTCTGATATCGATTGTCTTCCAACTTATCACCCGTACCCAATCCGGAGTATGCCTGCGGTGCTAAGTCCACAAAACCTATCATGTCTATATTACCTCTGATAGGTTTTGTTTCGAATCTATTACTCGCACCCCAAGTGCGTAAAAGGGTAATAGGTCCACCAAAATTCTCCAGCGGGATGTCCTTACTATCCACAAAATCTATCACGTCCATATTACCTCTGATAGGGTTTGTTTCGAATCTATTACTTGCACCCCAAGTGCGCAAAAGGGTAATAGGTCCACTAAAAACCCCCTGTGGGATATCCACACTAACTACAAATGCTGTGCTACGACCATCTCACTTCTAGTACAAGCACCCCAAATGTCACTATATGCAATGAAAGTAATTTTTTCTTTTATTAAAACAAAAAGAAAGGGAGAATACAAACGTCAAGAAGAAGAGAAATCAGAGTCCTCCAAATTATTGATGTACATTGCCAAAAAATAAAAGAAACAAGCATCTGAGGACGCAAACAATTGACGAGAAGCGTCTACAAAAATTTGCTCCTCCGAATTAACAGGGGGCTCAAAGGATTCCTGAAAGATGTCCGTCTTCCCTACCCGGGCGATAGATATTTCTTCCATTTTCTCAACGGAAGGTGACTCGGACTAGCCAAAGCGGGAATCAGAGGCAACTGGAGCCTTGGAAAGAGATGTGTTGGTTTCCTTCGGAGCATTACCAGAAGCCATCACACGAAAAATAGAAATGGATGTAAGGAGTCTTGTGATCGTCCGCCACTTATAAGCGAGGGATCGACGACTCACTTCCTAAGTCGTAACTATCTACTCCGTAAGACACGATGATTCACTCCTACACAACCCAAGATGTGGTTGCCAGGATTTGGCCTAATCCTCTCAGAGACCCGGACTAACACAGCAGTGTGAATGCGTTAGGCGCTTATCAACACATAAAGCGCAGAAAGTGGTCATTTTTCTCTCAAGATATAAATCAAGTCATCCAGACAATCACAACAAAAAGAAAAGCGTTTTTTTCATTTTACCAAGGTGAAAAGAGTAAACTACACTTAGGGGATTATCCATCTCCCAACCGCAAAATAAACTTCAAAACAAGAACACAAGACAGTTTCAGAAAATAAAATACAAACTACTGCTGCTCCTCATTGTGCATAATTCCTCAATACGCCTTTGGAGCCGAGCAATGGAAGCGTCAATCTTCGTTCTGAGTCTGCACTCGACTTCCTGAGCCATAGCCACAAGATCATTAAGGTGAGCGTACTCCTTATGCTTGTCCTCCAGCCTCTTCAATGTATTCTCCAGGACAGCGGATGACTGAGCCACCCTGCTAGTTTTCTCACAGATGGCCTCCCTCTCTCGATGAGTCTCCTCAAGGTCACCCTCCACGACAACGAACTGGACTTGAAGTCGCAATTTGCTCGTTGATCTCAGCCATGGCATGGGTTACGAAGTCCTCCTGAGCAAGACAAACCTCTCCCCGATCATTTAACGCGTCATGTTTGAGGGCCAGCTTCTTGAGGTCTTGTTCCATGGCCTCCTTGTTTCGCGCATAAGCGATCTTAACCAGCTCCATGGACGTCAGAAGGAACTCACGCTCCTCTTCCACTACGGTGACCAGATCAATCTGTCGCGCCTGATGTAATTCATTCAGACGCTGCTCCACCTCCGCCAGCTTTTGGCTTAAAAGGTCAGCCATCTGCTCATGACCAGGAAGGGTCCTCAAAAGCTTCGCTTAATTCTGGGTGCTGTGCTTGGACCAAGTAAAGGTCTTTCCTCATCCCAGGATAGTTTGCACCCCCTTCAGGTGCATGTAGAATCTCTGAATACTATCCTTCAAGGCTTCTTCCAAGTCAGCAAAAGTGGAAGGAGTCAAAGGAGTCATAATTTTAGGGACTACGGTTGGCCGCGGAGGAGGCACGGCAACAACAAACAGCCCCGGTAACAGGATGGCAGTCGCGGAACATCGAGAGGCTTTAGCCTCTGCAAGCTGCCACCCAGTGGAAAGAAGCATCTGGGCACTCGATAGTCGGGAAATCTTGACCTATGTAAGGTTGATGTCCAAGGATGTGCCAGCATCAGTCGATTCCACAACCACATGGAGGGAAGCAACTGTCGCACCATAAGGACTCTTAGCCACAGGAACCTTCTCCGTCATGGCCTCCGTAGAGGGTGCCACCGGATATTTTTTGCCATCCCTAGAGCCAAGGGGAGGTTCAGGTGTTGCATCCCTACGCTGTGGGCAATCTCTGGCAAGGTGTTGACTCGCTCCACAGATCATGCACAATCCAAGCTTCTTCCGACAATCTCTCATAATATGCCCCTTCTTGCCACAATAGTGATAAGTCGGATGCTCCTTATGCTGGTATGGTACTATCCTCTGTTGTGTTTGCGCTCCCGAACGACGGATCGGTCCTCCCGCTCTGGGCTGATCTCTTGCTGGTACGGTCATGCTGGAACTCCTCGATCCTCTGCCAATAGCCTCCTGGATCCTAGCCTCTGACAGAACCTTCTCGTAAGAGATCCTCGTCTGGGTGGTAGTGTACCTCTGTAGCTCATAAGTCAGACCATAATGGAATCTCCAGGCCTTCTCCAGATCATTGGATATCAAGGCGGCACCAAATCTACTAAGTCGACTAAACTTCGCGTCATACGCGTCTACGGTCATGTTCCCTTGCTCCAGGTGCAAAAACTGGGAGTATAGTGCATTCCTGACCGTAGCTGAGAAGTACTTCACATTGAAGTACTCTAGAAACTGCTTCTATGTCTGCTTCTTGTCGACGCTGTGCTCCATGGAGTCCTACCAGTAATGGGCATTGCCTTTCAATTGGGCCCTCACCGCGGTCATCCAAAGGTCCGGAGGTAGCTGAGAAGCCTCCAACAGCATCTCCGTGTTGGCGACCCAATCAGAGATCTCCTCTGCGGTCTCGTTGCCCGAAAAGGTATCCGGACCCATCTGACGAAACCCTCAAACAATACCAGCTGGCTGAACAGGTGTAGCCGTGTAGGTGCGGGTGCAGGTGCTGGGGCAAGTGTTCTCTCCAGAACTGCTATCAAGCTCTGTCTCATAGTCTTGGCCTGATGTCACTGTGCCTGCATCATGGCCTGGAAGAACTGGAACATCTACGGCTGTCCCTCTGGATATGGCATATGGGGTAAAAAGTGTGGAGGTGGTGGCAATGGGTCCTCCGGCTGCGCCGTAGGTATCTCCTGAGATGTCGGCCTCTCGGGCTGCGACATCGGCGTGGCCCTCGAATTCTGGCCCTCGAGGTATTCCGTAGGGACAGTATGTGAAGTCTGGCCCTCATGTTGCTGCATCGGATCATCCTGAGAAGTCTAGCACCAATGTATCAGCGGGGCCTATAGGATCACCGGGGCCTGGGGTGGTGGCTGCTCTCCGGGTGGTCCCTGGGATGTATCCTCCCTCTGTACGGTGGCGGATAGCATAATGGCACCATATACCTCGTGTCCGCTGCGCAAGTTCATCTCTCTACAAGAGATAGAACTACATTAAAAGAGTACAAAAATAAACAAATAGGATGCAGATATTCAAATAATTAAATACGAAGGAGGTTCAAAGACGGTAGTCAAGGTGGATGAGATCTAATAATTTATATCCTATTGCAGGCTCGCTGGACATGTTACCATACCGCAAGCGATAAACCGACAAACCTACATGGGCCACTACTAAAACCATGTCACGCCCCAGTCCCAAAATACATGGAACTAGGCCATGTGGCAATGGCCAGCTAATACGACTCCGATGGATTTCCCAATTTAATGGACCCGACGAAGCGTACTACGCTGTCCTAAAATACTAACAAGTATAATATGTTAACATGCAGCAGGTAAATGTCTAATCTTATCCACAAAATATAAATATGAAAAGCTAAAATAAATACTGAAAATAAGTACGGAGTCTGAATGTCATAGTATAATCCAAATAAGTCTGATGGGAACAAACCCATTACAATGATGTAATAAGAGTACGGAAGGACAGATAAGAGTATTAGGCTAGAGCATCGACTAACTAGATAAGGATGCTCCAGCCCTAGGCGGAAGGTCTACCAGTGATCAAGGAAACTCTGATGGTAACACCTCTAGCTCCTCCTCGGTCGCGTACCTCATCTCCTGTCCGGGCCCGTATACGGTCGGATAGTATATCTCATCCAAATCTGTAAGAGAACCAGGTCCTCAGAGGGACGTAACAAGATACAAAAATACATGCAAAATATAAATACTGAATAAATAAAAGGGGTTTACTAACCATCTAAGTGAATACAATATAAGGACAACCTTGGTACGTATGGGTAGGTGTAGGCATAACGTCCGATACTCCGAAGAACGTGGTATCTGTACATGTAACGTCCATCGTTCTGAAGAACGAGGTATCTGCATATATATATGTCTGTAATGCTCCGAGGAACGCGGTATCTGAATAAAGAAAGCCATTGGATCCGTGGCTCCTCTGGACACTATGGATTCTAATGTGTATATCCCATACGCCTACTAGCTGTCCTCCCTGTCCAATACAAATATACAAGTCAAATACATGATGTGCATACTACGTAACTACATGCCAGGTCTCAAATAAGTAGACTAACCTGACTACGCACTAATCCGTGATGCATGTCACACGCACCGATAGCTAGTCGGGTATGCTAACTCGTATCCGAACATGAGTTTGTCATTGTGATGAGTGTAAAAAGTATCAGGGTCTTGGCAGATATCAGGATATCCTCACAACAGTAGGTGCGTCTACTAGTGACTAAGTCAATACACTACACATCGACGCATTCGTCGAATGGACCCGAGTTATTCTCGGACGCGCACAGTTATATGTAATATTTGTAACAACATCTCATACAATATTTAATAACTTAAATTAAGCAGTAAATAAGGCAAGGTATACTTGCTTGGATCCTCAATCTGCGAATACCAAATTCTTGCTCCCGAAGCCTCGTCCGAACGGTCCAACGATTATATATATAATATAATATAATAATCATCAGTCATTATACTAGTACGCACAGAAATACAACTACACTGCACTTAGAAACTGATGCAAGGAGGGGTCATAATCGGTCAACTAGCAGGGTCGAGTGTGCACGTAGCTAAAATGCACAAGTGTCATGTCCCTCTAAACGTACATTCTCAAATATTACAACCAAGATTAACTAAGATTCAAGTAGGCACTAAGCTGTTATCCAAGACAAGTTGGTAGTATAAATCATCTAGGTCTCCATGTACGAGTACGTTATATCCTCAAATACCGTGCACAACAATACAGTTAACTACCAAACACGTTACAACTCCAAATATCGTATAACCTAACCCGTGTCCTAGCTAATAGGTTAGAGTGCAAAAATGGTACTTTAGTCTAAGCACCTAGGGACTACACAATTATATGCCATACTAACAACCTAATTTCCATGAAGTATTTAATAACACTAACTACTATTTCAATACATGCACATATATACACTAGGTAATAGGGTTCACAAATCAACATTGGTCCATGTAACAACAACAACAATAACAACATGAAGGAGGAGTGAACATGCAAACCTATGGGTGCTCTTAAACCGAGGGGAGGGGGTGCTCGGTCCGCTGCTCGAGGGTGGCCGATCTCCGGCGGGTGGAGGCGCTCCGACGGATTGCATAGAAGCAGCAGCAACAACAATGGTAGCAGCAGCGGGTGGTGGTGACGAGGTGACGGTGGTGGAGGGATGCCTGTGGTCGGGAGGGTGAGGCTGATGGTGGCAGCGACTGCGGTGGTTGGACGTGGTGATGGTCAGGGTGTTGGCTGTCGGGGTCGGGTTTAATGGAGGAGGTGGTGGGTGATTGTTGTTGTTGTGGTGGTGGTGATTGTTGTGGTGGTGGTTAAGGTGGTGGTGGTGATTGCTGTGGTGGTGGTCGGAGGATGTCACGCCCTAGTCCCAAAATACACGGGACCAGGCCACGTGGCAATAGCCAGCTGACACGTCTCCGAGGATATCCCAATTTAATGGATCCACGAAGAGTGCTACGCTATCCTAAAATACTAACATGTCCAATATCAGTCAATAACAGGTAATCTAATCTCATCCACAATATAAAGAGCAAGAAATACTAAATAAACTGTTGGATGAATAAATACCAGTCTCAAGATATCATAGTACAACTAATAAAGTCTGGCGGGAACAAACCCACTACTATGACGAAATAAAGTACTGAAATGATAGATAAAAGATAATGACTAGGGCATCGGCTAACTGGATAATAATGTACCCAATCCAGGCGGAAGGCCTACCAAGCGATCATGGAAACTCTGACGGTAGAACCTCTAGCTCCTCTGCGATAATCTCGACTCCTGTCTGGGGCCATACACTGTGGGGTAGTAAGCCTCGTCCAAATCTGGAAAGGTACCAGGTCCTCAGAGGGACGTAACAAGATACATAGAAGCATGCCATATATAAATACTGAATAAAATAAATACAATAAAGGGTGTGCTAACCATCTAAGTGAATGCAATGTGAGAACAACTGTGAGTATATGGGATGGTGTAGGCTAGACATATGATGACGTAATTCACCAGTCGTGATAACCGGCTAGTATATGCCACACATGCCCCCTATAACATGGGCACAGGAATACAGTAACGTCCGACGTTCTTTAGAGTGTGGTATCTAAAATATCACCAAGTAACGTCCAACACTCTACAGAACGTGGTATCAGTAATATATAAATACGTCCGTATCACTCCGTCGAGTGCGGTATCAGTGTAAAGGAGTAGGGTTTCCCATATGCCTACTAGTCGTCCTCCCCGTCCAATGTAGATATACAAGTCAAATAATCGACGCGTATACCTCCTTATCTAAATGCCAAGTCTCTATACTGAAATAGTCCTGAATTACTTGCTAACCGTGATGCATGTCACACGCGGCGATAGCTAGTCGATCAAGCGAACTCGCATCCTAATATGAGATTTGTCACTATGAATACGTGTAAAAGTGTCAGGTCTTGGAAGATAACAGGGTATCATCCAATGAGGTGAGTCTGCTAATGACTAAGTCAATGTATACTAATCATCGATGTATCCGTCGAATGCAACCGAGACAATCTCGGACACACACAGTTGTATAAGGTAAAGCAACAAGCATACAATACAATATTTGCATAATTTAAATTAGACATTAAATATGCCAAGGTATCTTGCCTGAGTCCTCAAGATGTGAATGCCAAAAGCCTCCTCCTGCAGTGTCTCCTGGCTGATCCAGTGACCCTAAACATATAATATAATATAGAAATTCTACATTAGATACTAACGCAAACACATACATAATTTACGACGCTGCTCTTAGGTACTATCGCAAGATCACATCTGATCGAATACAACGTCACGTGTGCACGTAGCTAGGGTATACACGCGTTCTGTCCTCGGTTAGCGTGCATCTTGAGACAATAATTCTACGTTCTCGGTTTACAAATTCCAATACGCCTTGTTGAATTACACGCCAATTATTCCATGTTAATTGCACTAGGTAGATACCTACGTTTCTGGTGCATTATAAGTGCTTATAACAAGTTTGATTATTAGGGTAATTATTATTTATTAATTACTTTTTTAAATCAAATTAGCATACAAACTCATATCTAGGGTTCCATATAATTGATTTGTGTCCATGTACGACACGCGACACAATTCGACGATACGACGACACGTTCGTATGATAACATGATACAAGGGAAGGAGGCTGGTGGTTGAGTACCTAGTCGACAGGACGAAGGGGTCTATCGACTGGTTGGCAGTCCTTCGGCGGGGGAGCTCCGGCGGCGGTGGGCAGCAGCGGCAACGGCAGTAACAACAATAGCCGCAGCAGCAGCAATTGCGGTCCTGGCGGCAGCGGTCGTCGGTAGAGGCGGCGCGGGCTTAGGGCTGTGGACGATCGGAAGCAGTTGGGGCAGTCGGGTTAGGCGGCGGCTGAGGGCTGTGGACGGTCGGGAGTAATCGGGTTAGGCGCGGCTGAGGCTGTGGACGGGCGGGAGCAGTCGGGTTAGGCGGCTGAGGGCTGTGGATTGTCGGGGGCAGTTGGGTTAGGCGGCTGAGGCTGTGGATGGGCGGGAGCAGTCGGGTTAGGCGGCTGAGGGCTGTGGATGGTCGGGGGCAGTCGGGTTAGGCGGCGGGCTGAGGCTATGGACGGGCGGGCTG
Organism: Iris macrosiphon; assembly: GCA_036927795.1. Lineage (NCBI taxonomy): Eukaryota > Viridiplantae > Streptophyta > Magnoliopsida > Asparagales > Iridaceae > Iris > Iris macrosiphon. The sequence goes on from JAYESA010000009.1 coordinate 45,997,248, forward strand.
AGGTGGCAGTGTCCGGCCGGTTGGGGGGGAAGTTCAGTTCGGATGGGGGAGGTCGGCTAGGGTTTGAAGGGGATGGTGAATAATGGGTTTTGCATGAGAAGGGTTGTATTTATATGTGGTAATGGAGGTTATGGGTTGGCCTCGAGTGTGGGCCTGTCCTACCTTGTTGGGGGCTGGTCCACGTGGTAGAGTGCAATGTGGGCTTGATCGGGCTTGTTTGAGGTGAACTTGACCTTGAGTTTAATTAAATTAATAAATGCAAGGCGTTCTCCTAAGAATGTTGCGTAGCTAAGGCGAGACGCAATAACGAGTATCTAAGGTTGCACAATGGTCAGAGAGGTAGTCTGGCACGTCTAAAAGGTGTTCATGACTTTGGGTGGAAGATACTAATGGTGGAATGCTCCAACCTCGAAGCAACGACAAGGTGTATTAAGACGTATAATTGACGCACATTAATCCTAATTAATTCCAAATAAATCATAGTCTCTTGATTTAATTCCAATTAATCCTGAATTGGTCGAGGGGGTTTACAGAGGAGACGGTAATCGTGGGGATGATGGTGATGGTCGGGGTATTGGCTGTCGGGGTAGGGTTAAATGGAGGAGGTGGCGGAAAGATGATGATGGTGGTTGGGATGGCTGACGAGGGTGGCGGTGTTGGCGGTGATTGGTCGAAGGAGAGGGAGAAGGAAGGTGACAGGTGCTGTTCGAGGGTGGCGGTGTGCTATGGTGGCGGGTGATGATGATGGTAGTCGTGGGGATGATGATGGAGATATCGAAGATGCGGGAGGAGGTCGACAGAATAAAGTGGTGGCGTTGTCGTGGTTGGTCGACGGTGAGGGAGGAGGAAGGTAACAGGAATGGTGACTGGTGGAGGTGGTGGCCGGAGAAGGAAGGTCGACAGGAGGAAGGAGAAGATGGTGAGGGATGATGGCAGGAGGAAGAAGAAGGAGGAGTTAGGGTTTCGGTTGGGTTATGGTGGTGATGATGTGCTAAAATTAGAGAGAGGGATGAGATATTTTATGTATGAGAGAGAGAGAAGTACGACATGGGGATTAGGGCCGGCCACAAGGATTTTCTAGGGATGGGGGGGAAGATTCTTCATGAAGAATTGGAGGGCTAGGATGGGCTAGATTTTGAATTGAGGGTGTAGATGAGGTAGGTGAAAAGGTCGTGTATTGTACACACAAAATGGACAAAAAAACTTAGGAGACCGGTCAACAATAGAGGGGGGGTTCTTCATGGCTTTGCTCTAATGGGAGGTAGACACCTAATTGCCTATTTGTACAAAGGCCCCTAACAATTCAGAAATTGTACAAACAATGGAGTTTGGGATTGGATGAGAAAAAACACCATGTTTGGTGAAATATAGTGGATTAAAATGGTGTGTAGTATTTAGTATGAACGTTGAGAGTGTGAGTGGAGGTTTGGATTAGTGTTGGGTCTAGTTTTGGGTTAGGTTGAGTCCTTGCACCAATTTAATTAAAATTACTGTCAATGGTGTTCTTTAATTAATTGGAAGTGCATAGAATTAAAATTGGGTGGGATACAAGTATCATGGACGTAGTAGACTCAGAATAGAATATTATCATAAATTGGGTTGCACAAAATAGGTCGAGGTTGTGTCTCCAATTTTGATTGGAACGGACAAAGATGCAAAGTTAGATTTATTAGAATTTGAAAATAGATATTTATAACAAATATTGTGCGACTAAAATAAAGTACAAGAGAGGGTATTTATGAGTTACACAAAGGTCAAAATGGAAGGCTGGCACATCTAGGAAAAGTGTGTAAAATTTGTTTGAAAGCAAATGCTAGTGTAGCGCTCCAAATATCGAAGCAATGGTAAGATGCACAAAGTGATATGAATATTGTACATTAATCTAAAATACTATGTTCTAATTCTAAATGGCTCCAAACTAACCATAGTCTCTCTATCTAAGCCAGGTAGACCTAAATTTGGTCGAGGGGGTTTACAAAAGGGTTCTACAGGTACCGCTATAGAATCCAAAGAAGGGTCTGCTTCAGAGTCCTCGATGCAAGAGGACCTACCTCCTTACTCCCAGTCCCCTTTGCGAAAGACTTTGACTTCGCCTTTGATTCTGCTGCCAGATCCTCAGTTATCACCTTCTTCGAATAGCGAGCATGATGCATGTCGACCATTGCCTTGCGCTTAGCAGGAAGAGGATCGTTAGAAGGAGAAGTTGTCTCCTCTGCCGAGGGGTCTAATTCCATAAGCAGGGACTTAGCAATACTCTTGCCTTTCATGGGTGTTCGGCGTGCCTTCGTGTCTGGAGGCATCAACATGGTACCCTCAATGTAGCTCCTCTCCGGATTGAAGTTCGTCGGTGGGGCGTTGGCCGTACAATAATACTTTATTATTGTATACAACATCCTTAGTACTTCCCCAGTCATCGACAATCGGAACCGGACCTGAGTACCAGTGGCATTGTAAAAACTCCAAGCTCGGACCCCGTCTAGCAAGCTGACATCGTAACCAAGGGAAGCACTCGGATGACCCAGCATAAGCTGGGTGTAGCCAAACTGGGGAGCAAATCGGCTTGGCATATATGGCTCTACAAAAATCTAGCCCCGGTTTTGGTATACTAGGTGAGAGGGACGAATGGCCTGAAGCCAACGAAAGATCCTCTCAGACATATTCTGAGGTGCCCCCCCTGGGCATTCTGGTGGGCCACGTTCCTCTCCTCGTCTGTGAACTCCAGCTCGAATGTAAAGAAACTCCAACCGTTCATAAAGGAGTGCTCCCTCCTGCATGCGGGGATTATATTGAACTTCCACTCCATCCCCCGATACTTGCGGATCGAGGCATCAACTTCCACCATGTCATCATCAGTCCTAGGGTTCATCAGGGAACCATGGTGCAGGAGAAGCCAACCCATCAAATATAATAGGGAGCTCAATCCGGTTAAAATGTCCCTTGCCCGGATGATCCTCGAACTTTTGGGTGAACTTGTGAAGCCCCCGATGGATGCAGCATACCATCGCTGGTAGAAGAGCCACCTTGTGGCCGAAAGCTAATTTCAAAGCCGATAGAATGAGGGGACGTCTTATCATGTATATGGTTCCAGACCCGCTTGGGACAAAGCAATTCCGCAACCAGAGCATCAAGTATCCCGCCAGTACGGCTTTTACTGACAACTTGTGCATGTCCATATAGAAGTAGCTAAGCTCATCTTCCGGAGTAGTTAGCTCATCGACGGGTTCCTCTTCCTCCTCGCCTGTGGAACCCTCAGCTTCGTCTTTCTTGACTGTGGCCAATTTTCGTTGCTCCCGAATCAGGCCGGCCATTTCCTGTTCAGTCTGCGGCATTCAGACATGAACTTTCTTGGACTCCTTCAGGTCCGGAAAGAGGTAGCGAGTCCAAGTGATAATATAGGGGGAAGACCCCTCAAACGACTTCTTCTTCTTTGACATCCACCGACAGATGTCGTAGTGGCAGAGTAGTTCCTGGTACACCGTCAGGGTTTTCGGGTTCTTCGCCTCTAACTCTCTGAGTTTCTCGTTGCTCGGGGTATGCTCCTCATAGGACTCGTCGTCCCAAGGAAGTTTGGAGGCGGCATGCATCTCATGCAAAGTCAACCCCATCTCGCCACCAGGTGTGAAGAAGGTCCCAGTGCGATAATTGTATAACTCCATCAAAGCTACGAATAAGGGACGGTTAATGGTCAGTCCATAACACGTACCCCTCATAGCAAAGAATAAGCCGGCTGCCATCAGCTCCTGCTCGTACTTCTTCAGGATCCACAGGGTCAGGCGACACAAGGATTCACTGTAGTGGGCCCAGCTAAGAGTCTGCAACTGTCCTGTAAGATAAGAACCCTTCTTAGTGACCTGATGGAGGAAGGTGCATGCTGCATATATGCTCATGTTCGATCTCAGTTCACTGCTGACAAGGCCGGGCTTCAATCCCACCAAGGAGTAGGAGGGCGAATTCTTAGCGCTATAAAATTCCCCTTTGCTCTGTCCAGTTCCGCATCGAACATTACCCAGAGGGGACCCCTTCGGTTCAGGAGTCAAGTCCCAGTCCATCCGCCTTGGACCCATCATCACCTTCAGGTCTGACAAAGCCAAGTGACGGCCAAAGGAAGGAAACATCATCTCCGTCCAACGAAAAGTAAAGGACCAATCCTCCTTAATTTGTGATGAGAACATAAAATATTATATTTTTATTCCTTAATGTATACTCCTTTATGCTCATTTGATGTCTAAAGATACTCATCATTTTTATATTTTGATCTATGATGCATTTTGTGCTCAAATTTTGGCGTGCTGTCGTAGGCACCCAAAAATAAAATATTTACTCTTAAAATTATTTGTATTAGTGAGAGTAAGGATCGTTTCCATTGAGAGTAATTATTTAATATTTGTGCTATGTGAAATAGGATGGGGGAGAGTTTTGAATAAAAGCAAATTAAGAAGAGCTAAAAACAATTAAAGTATTAAAATAATCAAAGGAACAAATGATGGTCTCAGTCAACATCCACAATTGGAATCTTAAAACTGATCATCGATGCAAGTATATATTAATTTATACTTTGTATATTTATCGTTGGAATTATTTTTCTATCTCCTTTAGCCACAATTAATTAAAAACAAGCGATATAATTAATCTTAACTACTAAACAACCCCAGAAAGTGCTAAAGGTTTAATCTAGTAGCGTATTAAACTCGATGAGATCGATGAAGCAAAATAACACAAGCACAAGCGTTTGCATTTAATTTTGTCAAAAAAAATTCTTCTAAGATCTAATAAAACAAAGCAGTTCATTAAATCTTGGTTACTTCACAAATTTGAGGGATCAAACAATTACGAATTCGATATCTAATTTAGTATTAGATTGTCAGGAATAATAAACTAGTATGTATCCTAGTCATTAAACAATATAATCATGAAAATATGTATAAGAAAACATTCGATACTCAAAGCACAAATCAAATATATATACATAGATTAGATCTCACAAGTTTTATTCATTCCAAGTCTTCTGTTTCCTTCGACCAACAAGACTTTAGCCGCACATGTTCATGAAAACTTCAAAGAAATGGTTGGAGAAGAAGGATAAGAGTTGTGTGTTGTGTTTTTTTTCCTCCTACTTTTTACCCCTTTTATACACTCTAAATTAGTTTTTTGAAACCCACATTATCTTACTGCAAATCCTCTAAGAGTTACAATATCCCAAACAATAAAATAAAATCATTGAACAAGTAGGGAATGGTTATTCAGCTCCACTTTTCGTGTACAGCATAGTTGACTCAACTTTAAGCCTAATTTGGTCTATGATGCAGCCATAATCTCGGAAAGCTCAAAACAATAAAATTGTACCTCTGTCTCTTAGCTTTCCGAATCAATTTGGATCAGCTCGATTGGACTTCGGATGAGCAAGTTATGACATTTTTTCTATAATGTCTTAAAACTGTCTATAATTGATAATTAGCTCCACTTTGTATCTGGTGACTCCAATTACATCCTAGATCAAAATATAAAATAATGAGTATCTTTAGACATCAAATGAGCATAAAAAAGTATACATTAAAGAATAAAAATATGATATTTTATATTCTCATCAAATACCCCCACACTTAACCTTTGCTCGTTCTCGGGCGAAACTCTAATTTATTTTTCCAGAAAGAAATCAAGGTTGCAATGTCATAAATAAAAAATAACCAAGCTCTTCAAAACTCATAACATATCATGAAGATATATTCATAAACAACTTCTAATTACTTAGTAACCATTTTCACTTGAAAATAGAGTAAACTAAATAGGTAGACCTCACAGATATAAACACTCAACTCTTATGTGTTTGAATGGTATATATTTAACTCAAATTCATTCCAAAAGAAATGATATACCATAAGCTTGCATATCTTCTCATTCTCCACCACTGGGATCATATGCATAACATAAATCATAAGAACTTTTATGGGTTGTAACGTGGCTTATGATTAAGGTGGGATATATTTGGGAGTGGCGCCATCAAAACTAATGGAGCAAAGTAAATCAACTCAAGTTTAATATATAAAATATGTAAAATTAATCACTTCATTCAGCAACTTCTTTAATTTGGCTTTTAAAGTCTTTGAACTATGTAGCACAACTTTCACCTTTTTTCTTTCTTTCTTTCTTTCTTTCTTTCTTTTTTTAAATTTTTTTTTTTCTTTTTTGCTTTTTTTTTCTTTCTTTAGAACAATAATGTAACTCAAGAATTCGAGGATGAAAATATGTTCCATTTTGTTGGTTGTAGCCATACCACAAATTCAGACACCCCCACACTTATTTCTTGCACACCCATACATATCATTAATGATAAACAATGCTCCACTAGCTTTGTGGCTTGGGTAAAGATATATATAATTTTTTTCAGGTATAAAGCTTGTAATGTGGGTTCACAAAAATAAAAGCAATAAGACGCAAAGGGGTTCAACAAAGAAAAATTTAATTATAAGGTAGGCTATTTAGCATATGTTGCGCATAACAAAGAGGGCCTTAATCATGTTTATGCATGCACGTATCAATCTGACCTCGAAGAGAATCAAAGCAAGTTCTAGAAAAAAAATCATGGAAGAATATCTCTCATGAAAGAATAATGAGACTGATGTGTCAGTCTAAAGGCTCAAAACCTCACTAGCTTTTGTCTACCAAATTTAGATACTACTATTTTCAAGAAAAATAACTAGACTAATTAATTCTAAGTTGAAAAAAATTACTTATTCAATCATGTTATAAATTTTTCAAATTTAGTTGAATCTTATTCATGACATACACAACCAAAAATAATTAAAAACCACAAAAACAAAATTCTTTTATTTAAAAAAACAAATATTCTTTTCTTTTAAAAAAAAAATACAAACTCAAATTGCTTAAAAAAATTAAATATCCTCCCCCACACTTAAAAACAGACATTGTCACCAATGTATTATTAAATGCAAAGAAAAGGCAAAATAACAAAAAAATAAAATGCAAGAATAAAAATAAACTTTCCTTGGGTTGCCTCCCAAGCAGCGCCTTTGTTTAATATTATCGTTGGCTCGACTCTATGCACCTTGATGTAACTAGGCAGGGTTTTCAAGTCTAGAATAAATGCCTGCAAAATATAGGATAAAGGCCTCTTGTAAGAAATTGGTAATGAAATATATGGAACATTACCTGACTGTTGTCTTTTTGGAAGATCGTTCAACACTGCAACATTTTCATGTAAGTTAGTACTCAAAGCTAACTCGTGTTCTTTCTCAAAATTATCACTAATGGCAATTTTTACTCCATTTTTTCCATGAAGTTTAAAAACTTCTTTTGCATTAGGTACTACATCGTCATTAGGAATGTTCGTATCTGCAACGATATTTTTCTCTTCGTCTCGTTTTGACGATGCATGTGCTTCTTTTTCTGGAATGTCAACCTCTTTACCACTTCTTAAAACGATTAAACTTGCAGTTTCTTTTGGATTTACTATCGTTCGAGATGGTAATTTCTCCAAGCTTTTTGCCTCTAGCTTATTAATTGCAGTTGTCATTTGGCTCATTTGATTGTTCAAACTTTGGATACTAACCCTCGTCTTCTGTTGAAATTGTAAGGTATTAGTGGTAAAAGACTTAACAATATCTTCTAATGATATACCAGAATTAGATGCCTGGCTCGGTTGTAGGTATTGTTGGTAACTTGGACGGTTTTGAGTTACAGGCTGATTTAATTATGGATTTCCATAGCTAAAATTTTGATGATCTCTCCAGCCTGGATTGTACGTGTTTGAATAGTGATCGTATTTTCTTTGCGATTGTCTATGGAAATCACCTACCACGTTCACTTATTCATTGGGTCCCTCTTGAAGAGTTGGGCACATGTCAGTTGGATGCCCTGCTATTGAACAAATCCCATAAGCGTTCGCAGTTTGCATGCTATCTACAGTCATTTGACGAACAAGAGAAGTTAAACTAGAATTTTTTTTGTTCTAGGGAAGAAACATTTACCTCATCAGCATGCCTAGATGGAAGATCTAGCCAAGTACCAAATAGTTGAGAATTGGTCGTCATTTCCTGTTATCGAACTTTTTTTTTGATCTAATAAATAAAAAATTATTTAATTGCAAGAATGAAATAGAGATTACTAAAAGCAAAAAAACTAACTAAAATTACTTCTCGGCAACGACGCCAAAATTTGGTGTGCTGTCGTAGGCACCCAAAAATAAAATATTTACTCTGGAAATAATATGTAGCAGTGAGAGTAAGGATCGTTCCCACGAAGAGTAATTAGTCTATTTTTATGATATGTGAAAAAGGATTGGAGAGGGGGAAATCTTTGAATTAAATAAAATTAAATTAAGACGAACAAGTAAAATATTAAGAGAAATCAAAATAACAGGCATTGGTCTAAGTCAACATTCACCATCAGAATATTAAAACTGATCATAGATGCAAACATATATTGATATATACGCTGAGTATTCATCGTTGGAATTATTTTCCTATCTTCTTTAGCCACAATTAATTAAAAATAAGCGATCTAATTAACCTTAACTACTAAACAACCCCAGACAAGCGCTAAAGGTTTAATCTAGTAGCGTATTAATCTAGATGAGATCGATGAAGCAAAATAACACAAGCACAAGTGGTTGCATTTAATTTTGTCAAAAGTTTTTCTCCTAAGATCTAATAAAATAAAGCAGTTCATTAAAACTTGGTTGCTTCACAAATTAGAGGGATCGAATAATTACGGATTCGATATCTAATTTAGCATTAGATTGTCAGGAATAATAAACTACTATGCATCCTAGTCAATAAACAAGATAATTATAAAAATATGCATAAGAAAATATTCGAGACTCAAAGCACAAATCAAATATATATACACAGATTAGATCTCACAAGTTTTTATTCATTCCGAGGCTTCCGTTTCCTTCAACCAACAAGACTTTAGCTGCACATGTTCATGAAAACTTCAAAGAAAGGGTTAGAGAAGAAGGAGAAGAGTTGTGTGTTGTGTTTCTTTTCCTCCTGATTTCTACCCCTTTTATACACTCTAAATTAGTTTTTTGAAGCCCATATTATCTTCCCACAAATCCTCTAATAGTTACAATACCTCAAACAATAAAATAAAAGCATTGAACAAGTAAAAAAATGGTTAATTCAGCTCCACTTTTCGTGCACAACATAGTTAACTAAACTTCAAGCCTGATTTGGTCCATGATGCAGCTAGAATCTTGGAAAACTCAAAACAGTAAAATTGTACCTCTGTCTCTTATCTTTCCGAATCAATTTGGATTCGCTTGATTGGACATCGGATAAGAAAGTTATGACCATTTTACTACAAGGTATCAAAACTGTCCAGAATTCATAATTAGCTCCATTTTTTATTTAGTGACTCCAATTTCATCCGAGATCAAAATATAAAAATAATGAGTATCATTAGACATCAAATGAGCATAAAGGAGTATACATTAAGAAATTAAAATATAATATTTTATGTTCTCACCCCACTTGAGGAGACTCTAACGCATCCCCGAACAGGAAGTACGGCTTCTTAAAGAAACTCTTCCCATCGTTAGCGAGAATCTCCCCCTGAGTTTATCTGGCTCAGTAAGAAGGAAGGTGTCCGCTCAGCGATCGTCTGCTGGCGTTCCGACGGGAGACCTATGTCAACCTGGTTCCTGATGTCCACTACCAAATCCCTAAAGTTCATGTTCAAGGGTAGCAAGTTTTGTCCCAGGACAAGCTCGCCAGAGGGTGTAATGGGCAATGTCACTACAAATCAAACAAAGGAATACGGTCAGATCATCAAAATCATCATATGCGGCCTAGGTACATATGCTGTCGAGCAGACCATACGGTTGCAGTATACATGCGGCATAGTCAATCATGCGACATAGTCACCCATGCGGCCGAATAAACCATGTGGCATAATGGGTCATGCGGCTTGGTCAGTTATGCGGCAGAAGTAGTCATGCGGCCGAGTTTCCATGTGGCCGAGCTACCCATGCGGCAGTAATAGGTTGGCGAATAGACGAATCCATGCATCCAACTGTGCAAAAGTGTCTCTGTGTTTAGAACTTTACTTCGTCTTCTCCGATAACCTACCCTTGATAGGCCACTCAACGTCGGCGGGGAACGGCGGAGGGTCCGCCGCAGCGGCGTGACCCTTCCCCTTGCTAGCCTTGGCCTTGGCGGCGGCAGCGACTGAGGGAACGACTTTGGGAGCCATTACAGAAAATCAGTAAAAAGAAGAGAAAGAAGAAGATGAGAGAAGGAAAGAAGGATTTTTTTTCTCTCCTATCTACCCCTATATATAGGCTGAGGATTATGCGGCTGGGGATAAATACGGCGGCTGTTCGAATCTCAATGCCTAGATTTGTGAAACGTCAAGAGGCTGACGGTGACTCCTCGGACTCCGTGTTAACTGATAACTCAGAATCCCAAGAGATCTTCTCGAAGATCGGACCAAATCTCCTCATTAATGACTTGATAGCCGGGTAGAACGTGCTGTGCGGCAACACAGATATGCGACATGTTGCTACTATACGGCCAAGAGTGCTCGATCATGCTTCTCATTCAGAGTATTCCAAATTTGTCATTTTGGAAACTTTGAAGGGGGTCTTGTAGAAGCATACAAATACACATGCCGCATAGAACTCATGCCGCATAAATAACATCTATGCGGCCAAATTAAAGCTGTATAGGGACCAAAGAGCCGCATAAAAGCTCATTTTCAATCAATCATAAAGCCGAGACGTCCGACACATCAATAATGAAGACGAGACATTTCAAAAGTCGTACAATTAATAGCTCATGAAAAGACAAAGAAGTTACATCAACTTATTAATGACTTCGTCAGACGTGTCATACCACGTGTTTCTCCCTATACATCCTCCGTCTTATACGGCCTTGTCATCATGCGGCCACAGCCAGACGAGAACTCATATGTGGCAATGACTATGCAGCCTCGACGATATGCCACCTCAGTCAGAATATGCGGCCAGAACATATATACGGCCAAGACTGCTAGGCGGCCCTTGATCCACATGATCTTTCTGTTATGACCAAAGGGATCTTCGCATAGTTGTTGCGGAATACGTGTTCAGCTGACCAAGTCATGCACGCAGCGGATTAATACGACCCCGAGATCTTATCAACAAAATATCTTAACCAAACCCACGTGGTGGCTTGCCCGTATCATACGGCTATCGTTATAACCGCATACTGTCGAAGTGGCCCTATGCTGACACCAAACAAGAACATATGCGGCATCCACAGCACATCCATAGGGCGGCTATAAATAGCTGGGTACCATACCCAAATATCAGGCTGGCTATCTGCTGATCTATTCTCAAGCAAGAGAGAAGAGCTTCTGCATCGGATCGTCCACAGAGTAAAGAGAGTTGGTACACTCCTAACCCTCCATCGCCACCCCTAGAAAATAAATTTATACTTAGATTGTCTTCTAGGACTTCTCTATACTTTTTTTAGTTTGTTAATCAAATCCAGTTCTTCCAGTTCTCTTTTTGATTTAAATCGCAAACAACTGGCAGTGCCAAAAACTGTTGGACTGGCCCTCCTTGCCTCTGCATTATCGGGAAATTGGCAATCTTGTGGCCCGGATCACCACACCTTAGTCAAATCCTATTTTTTGCTCTGCACACATCTCTAGTATGGCCTCCATTGCCACAGTAGGTGCAACCTACCGGTGCTCCCTGGAGTTGTTGGTGGTGGTGGTGCTTCGCTACTGCCGAGCTGGTATTGTCACTATTAAAAATGCCACCCTCTGCGGTGTTAAATCATGGATATGAACGCCAGGTGATGGTGCTGAAGTTTGGGGTACTCCTCTACCTCCTCCTCTACTTTGAGCATGGGACCTCTTCTGGCCTCCTGTCCTTGCTAACAACCTCTGTATGGTAAGCCTGTGCCTTCGAGCTGCTATTAATATTGCTTCATAAGTCGGGTAGTTGGGTCCCTCTACCAGTCGTAGAATCTCCAGGTGAAGTCCCTGCTGGAACCTTATTGATCTGTCTGACTCTGTGCCCACCATAGTCGGAGCAAATTTACTCAGCCTGCATAACTCTGTTGCATATCCATCTACTGTCCTACCGGCCTGCTTAAGACCAATAAACCTCTGTTGTAGCTCATACTGCACTACAACTCCAAAGTACTTAGCCCTGAATCGAGCCCTGAAACTATCCCAAGAGATAGGACGCCTCAAGCTGACTTTCACTGATGCCCACCAGTCACGGACAAGGTCCTGAAGTTGCAGTCGGACCTGGTCAACTTGCTCATCATCCAGAACCCTTATTGCTACCAGAATGACTTTGATGTCTTGGATCCATGCATCTGCCGTGATGGCGTCCTCCGTGCCATCAAAATATCTCGGGTTAAGTCAGCAAAATCTGACCGACACCCCCGAATCAATTATTCCGTCTCTCTCTAGAGCCGTCTGCAAACCCTGACTTAACAAGACATTCTGCTCTTATTGTTGAAGCTGCTGGTGCTGTTGCACTGTCATATGGTGTTGCTGTGTAGCCATCATTCCCCGAAGGATCTCTAGTAATATTGGGGTATCAAGTACCGCTGATACTACTGGCGGTACAGGGATCTCAGGGGTTGGTTGCTCAACATGTCCAACTTCTGGTTCCACTGTGTCGGCTTGCTCAATTACTGGATCTACCTAAATCTGACTCTGAACATATGCTTCCTACCCTTGTTGCCCAGGAGAACCTTGTCCGACCATATTTGCTGCTCTAGTAACTGAAGAAGCCCTAAAGAAAAGGACAAGAAATATCAAGAACAGGACGAGAAGGATCAAGGAAATAATTGATTCGATAGTCAAACAAAGCTTCGAGAAAAATGAATTCAGGATTCCAAAGGTATGTGTTTGACTGAGACTCCTATGACCATAACACCCCACAAGTTTAAAATCACAAACCTGTATGGACTACCACTAAAACTTTGCCACGCTGCAGTATCGGAATACAGAGACGGACATGGCCAGCTACTCCGTACAAGGTATTATACGTCATACGTCGATTACGGCTGTAACTAGACAATGGGGGTGAATACTATAAGCAAGTCACTTAGGGTCACACAACACATATATTGTCTCAATCAGTCAAGTAAGAACAATAAACATAGAATATATATGACAAGGAAGTAAGACGTCCCAAACGCCCTGCCACAATATTCTGGAAACCAGTTGTGCAAAATAAAAAACTGGTAGAGTAGCCAAAGTACATGACCATGATCAGCTGCAGTATGATTAATTACCATCACATAAAGTAAACTAAATGTCCAGATTTATGGCTAACAAGTATCGGTGGCTAAATGCCCAAAAAGAGTAAAATATATGATAACGAGCAGGAAAGAAGAAACCTACTCGTGCCCTTCAGCGACCATCCGCCTGGTGCGCGCCATCAGGAAGGGAAAAGTAAGCTGGATCCTCTGGAACTGGCTCAAAACCTGGCCATGCAAAACCAGCGGGGTTAGACCCAAATAGCAACTACCACAAAGGAAGCACGAAATTGAGAAACAAAACCCAAAGTAATAGATAGGTATAACAAAACCTGAGCGTGATGCAACAAACAATAAGTCCTAGCTACGCTTTGGTAGTTGACCCACATACCATGCCAATGCTAGAAAAATAATATAATAATATCGTCGCGTAGTATAGGAGGCATTCTTGATGCACACCCTGAAACATGTAATCTCATAGGACGTAGCAAGTTATATCGTACCTTAGTGCACATTTATAACATATGTACACGTAGCATACAGTAATTGTATCAGCACAGATACAAAAAAATGCGTCGAATTACCAACATGCAGTTGGTCGTATGTGTCACGCCCCGATCCCGAAGGTCCCGACAATGCCCCCGCCGGGCGCGAATCACCGTACCTCGGTGCTCCCGTGGGACGTATATCGTTTGCCATCGAGGCATGATGCTGCACGAGCCTGGGGTTATGCTCGCACAAGGCAACATCGTTAAAGTTATGTCTATCATCGAACCGATTGAGTACGCAGCGGAGGGACAGTGTTACAAACAATAATCCATCTGAGTAAATGGGGCAAAGATCAAGGCACGAGGTTCTCTGAATAAAAACAATAATCCATACATTATGTCCCTCTATACAAAAGAAGCTTAAAATATCTCGATACGGCTCAAGGCATCGACTCTAGATTTCTGGGTCCTGGAGACGAGGCACGGCTATCGCTTCCTCGGACAATCCAGCACCTGCGAACAAGCAAACTATTGGTGGATCAGCACTTTGGAGAAAGTACTAGTGAGTATAAAATTAACGAATAGAAGCAACATTCACTAAAACCAACACTAAATAATCATGTGATCAAATATTATATTACTAGTGATCTTTCTAGTTTTATCTAGGTTCGTTACATGCAGTACATGAACGGAGTCATATTATTTCTTTTGGAAACATCTTTGAAAATATATTTTATGTTCGATATACAAGTAAGCAGGCAAGGGAAGAAGTTCATGCACGATAAGCAAGTTCAATTACTATCTCTGGTGCACAGCGTGTCTCGTGAGTCATATCCATTTCTTAAAAGACTCTAGCATGCAGTGAACTATCCTTTTTATAATATTCAAGGCGATCATCATATTCAAGCAAACATGCAAGTCTAAGTGCGATGCAAAAAAATATGCAAAATAACATATCACTTATATAGTGATTCTTAACCCTTGTCGAACGGTTATCCCTGCAGCAGACATACAAGTTAGTAACATATGCATATATAAACAATGTTCTCTTTTTTTGTTCGTCTCTGCATCAAACAGTTAGGTATGCAAGAAGGCTAGCCTAGCATGCGCCCTAACTATATGATAGTCCACGGAAAATGTAACGCCCCGCTCCGAACGGTTACTTATGGAACACTACGCTGCTTCGACTCGGTTGAGAATCGAGTCTCGGGGAAACCTTACCGCCAAATCAACACGGACGAAGTACAATGAACCCTTCGAATTAATCGAGCGGCTTCTATTGAAATGAGTCCAAGAGTTTTCGTTGGTTGCCTTGCTTTTTGGTTTTGTGTTGCTTTGTGTTTTGGGTTGCTTTCGATGACTTGGTTTTCATGATTTCGCTTTTTCGCTTGCGCGTTCTTTTCGAATCGTAAGGGAAGGAGATTGAAGTATGCTAACCAAGTATTGTTGCATTTTCAGGACGCATAACCAAAGAGTGAACGTCGCCTAAGGCTTCCCCATCCTCTCGTTCGATTGATTCGGTGAGTGGCTTAGGCCCTTCGATGAATCTTTCAATTCACATGCCTAATGAAAAGAATCTCTAGTTCACATAAATATGTTGCCTCACTAAAAAGATAAGCTAAAGAAATGAACTGCATGCTTAAAGTATTAGAATTATGCTTTTGCTATCAATTATGTTGCATGTTCTTAGTCCCTATGCTACTCGACCCAAATTATGGCAAGTCCCTATGTTTCAAATGTGTTAAGTGGGAAAAGAATAAGAGATGGAAATTGTGTGTTCGTTTCTTTGAGCTGTGCATTGTAGTGTTATATCTGTTAGATATTTCATGTCATGCATTGGTCTTGGACAACTTGTGCACAAGGTCTCGTCTCTCGAACGGTTCCTGGGGCACTGGGAATCGCTCGGTCCGGAAGAGATTTTTGGATCGCCCTGAGGATACGGCCCGTAAGGGGGTCTAGTGGGGCGATATGTCTATTAGTGAGATGGGCTTGTATGTTCCAACTGCTAATCATGGGGCGACCCATGGACCGTCATATAGATAGGGCGTATGCTAGGTTTACCTTCTTGCATACCTATCATTTATGACACCAAAAGATTGATACATGAGATTATGCATATATACAAATTGTGCCTAACTTGTGTGTCTGCTGCAGGGATAACCGCTCGGCCGTGGGTAAGAAATATCATATGCATATGCTAAATATTGTTTATGTTTTCTTGCATGAATTGTTAAAAAGAAACTAGACAACCAGAAAGATCACCTAATAATGTTAGCTTCACATGCTTTACTTAGTGTGGATTTCTAAGGTGAGTTTGGCCACAGTCGCTCACCAGTACATGTGGTAGTACTGACCCATGTTTGTGGGCAAATATCCAGGTGCTGGGAGCGAGAGTTTAGCAAGCATCCTCAACCTGAATCAGCGTGTGCGCACCCTTCCCTAGGACTGTGTTCGTGCTGCTTCCTCTGCTGCTTACCTCTCCAGTGGGCTACTCTTCTTCTGCAAGATGTTTTGGTTATTTTGGTCCTACTACAAGGGCATAATGTAATGGGCGTTGTGGCTAGTTTTGGGAATGTGAAAAGAGTTGTAAGCCTTCTAAGGCATATTTTGTAACTCAGCCAAGCAAACACTTTGTAATCCAAATCTTCAGTATTCAATAAAATGAAAGTATTTTGTGTGCTATCAAATGTGTTCAACTTTGGTTCTCTGTATTTTACTCTGTGCCTATATATGTATATTTTCGTCTAACTTGTGTCTTGTGCAGGTACGTTGCCTGGTGCAAGCGCAACTTAGGCTTGTACGGCATCGCGCCCAAGCGAGGATGAACGGTTTCGTAGGGACCAAGCGAGGACGAATGGTTCCGTAGGGACCAAGCGAGGACGATCGGCCCTACGGGATCGGTCCTTACGGGATCGGGGCGCGACAGAAAAACCCATGAATAGCAGTTGGAACTACAAGCCCATGATAACTATTAGACTTAACACCCCCCAAATTGGGAGGACTATAAGCCTCATGGTGCTTCGATTATCTCTCCCAGGCTGAACAATTTTTAGTGCCCCAGGAAACACTCGAGAGATAGTACCTTGTGCATAAGTTGACCAAAGACCGATGCGATGAATGCGATTCTATAAGATAAAGACTATATAAAGCACATGTCCGTGATCAAGCAAAACATGAAATCAAGCGATAGAGCCAGAGCTCTCAATTCTCTTCCATTCCATTTATTCGATAGGTTCGATACATTCAATCAATTCGATAGGTTCAATCATTTCGATAGGTTCAATTTTCTTTCTTTCAATCAATCGATAGGTTCAATAGCATACAAGTTATTCAAACAGTTCTATCTTTCAAGCATCAATGACAAGCAAAATGTGGCACGATTTTTCTCTCTCTTTTAGCTAAGCATGCAGTTCTACTCTTGTTTTAGTATACGATGGAAACATATGAACATTCTTTTACTCTTGTTTATTAGCATGGCAGTGGTTCATTCGATAGCGGTGTTCGTGTAACTAAGCATGCAATATTTCTTTCTTGACTTAGCATAGCAATGATTATATCTCTTTTAGACAGATATACAAGTTCTCTAGTTAAGCATGAAGGTTCTCGTTCTATCATTCTCATGCGATCATTATCTTATTAAGCAAATAAGCATTGCAAAAACTCAGATTTATTATTAAGACATGCAAGAATCAAAGAATAAAGTTTTGCCCACTCACCTAGATCAGTCATCTTCTGGTTCAACAATAAGCTATTCAAGAAGGTTTTATTTTTGAGTCAGCAAACCGATATCTCTTGTACATAGTGCCAACGCGTAGTGGAGCACTACAGTATGAGCCTTATCACATTAGGACACATAGGTCATGTTATGCACATAGCTTGTTAGTCACTTATGACATAATCAATTCTAGCACATGGTCATGTCTAGCATAAGGTTGGGTTACTAGGTCCATTCTTCCTTAGGATCAATCATAAGCAATTATCAAGATCAACCATTCAGAACAAAGAAATATTCCAAGTAAAATAGTTAATCCACATGTACACTTGGCGCATGAGACGGTTGTCGCATGGACTATCAGTCGCATGCTGCCCGATATCGCATATTACCCCAGGTCGCATATGACTCCAGGTCGCATGCTACCTTAGGCCACATATGATCCCAAGTCGCATGCTCCTCCAAGCCATATGCTCCGGACAAAAGTCCACTCTCTTGAAATAAGTGCCAAAGTGATGTGTGTCAGAGAAAAGTGACTGAAGTGATGGATGTGACAAGCCATAAAGTGTGTCAGAGATAAAAGAAAAAATCATAGAAATATGTGCCCATGGTTCAGAGTCATGCATCCAAGGAATGATGGCCACATACTCTCCAAGCCGTATAGGTCACTCGGCTGCATGTTACTTTTTTGGACTTAGCAAATTTTGCATTCGTCCAGTGAGTGAAAATACAAGGAGTTTAAGGATTAGCTCCAGAACACTTGTGTGATGGCAGTCATGCATCCAACAAGATGGACGCATGCTGGTCAATATGCGGCAACGAGCTCAGGCCGCATAGCACTCTCCAAGCCGCATATCTAGTTGGTCGCATGAAGACTTCGTCTTCTCCAAACAACATGTTTGGCCATGGTGGAAGCTCCAAAAACCAAAAACTTATTTTGACCATAAAATTCTTATTTTAAGTCCAAATCAAGTGAACCAAAAGCAAAAATGCTTGAAATTGAAAGCTCTATCATGTAGAAAATTTTGGTTTTCAAATATACGTGTTTAATAGATCAAAACCAAGAAAACTTCATGAAACCCATAAAAATCTTATGTTAGAAATATAGATTTGCACTAATCCATCCACCAAATCTGAAAACTCAAACTTATAAAAGTGTATAAAATCATGTAAATAACATAATAATTAATTAATATGGAGGGTTTCTCTATTCTCATGCAAGGTTTACTTGCCTATGAAAAAATGGAGAGAAAACTAATGAGAGAGGAAAAATGAAGAAGTGAAGAAAGAGGGAGAGAGAGAGAGAGAGAGAGAGAGAGAATATTGAGTTATATACGGTGTCACACCCCGGTTCCGCAGAACCGAGGTCCTCGCATTTGGTTTCGTAAAACCGATCGTCCTCGCTGGACGTGATGTCGTACAAGTCTGGGGTTGCACTTGTACAAGACAAGAACGTGCAGATGTGTCAAAGAAAGACTAATAGGCTGACATGAAATAATATTCTTAACCCATACATTATGCCCCTTTATTACTTCTTGAAAACTTGAAAGCAGTTACTATAAATCTTTGAAATACTTTAGAAATTGGAAGAAGCTTGAAAAGACAACAACAAAAGCTTTAATTCTCTTGAGCGCCCCCGGTATCTCGGTCACCTGGTTTGCCGACAGAGACGTGGGTCAGTACTTAACTTATACTGGTGAGCAGAACTGGCCCACTCACCTAAACCAACAATTCTTAATTAAGGCAACAGTTAAATATGCAACATTATAAATGCAATATTACAATAGGCAACAGTTTATAAGCAACAGTTAATGCAGTAAAATATATATAAGCTTGCACATATGAAATCCTTACCCCGGCCAATGGTCGTTCCCATATAATTTACAAGATTGTTCTTACCGCCCCTGTATAAGACATCATTAGTATGTAACTCATTCTCACTGGATCATTTGTGGTCTAACACCATGATGGACATGCCATATAGGACTTCGATGGACGTGCAATACACCATTCAAAGCAGGTAGCAAGCTTCAATAAATGTCTCGCTTATAAATGGCGCTACCAAAGCGCTACTATTTCCTCCGGGCCGAACGGTCCCCAGTGCCCCAGGTTTCGTTCGAGGAAATTTACTACCTTGTGCATAAGTTGTCCATGACCATATAATGCATCTACGACTATATGATAAGCATAAATAGCAGTGTAAGGTATTAAAACATTCAGAGCAATAATGCATATTTTTCTATTCTCGTTTCAGCATACTTATATATTTGATTAGATTGGTAGTCCGTAGACTCAAATTTACCGCTAAGTCGTGGCACTAAACCATGACACAATGATTATATCCTTCCGTGTGTTGCATAATTGAACTTCCCACTTATCAATGCAATTCCATTAATTTATAATAGTGGTATGAAACTTGTGGCATTAGTGACTTTATCAATCATTTGACTTAGCAAGGTTACAAGAGAACATTATTAATTATTCGCATGAAGGAGTAGAGAAGAAGGGACAGAACCGCTCACCAAATAGAGAATGTTGAGAGAGAAAAGGCGCTTGTTCGCTCAGGCTCCGATCACGCATTTATCTGCATTAGCACCAATATTTGGTTAGATTACCGTCTTCATTTCTCTCAGAGTTCTTTAGAATGAATGCATGCAATCGATAAAAATGGACTAAATAATCAATCATCGAAAATCGATCACGAAAACGCATTCATCAAAATCAAGCAGCAAAAATCCAAGAAAGCCAACAAAAAATCTAACGAAAGCTATTGGACTCATTCCATCAAAAATCGATCAATTAATTAGAAATGTTTATTGCATTATCCGTGATCGATTCTTGTAAACCCCCTGATTTTCAGGATTTTTAAAAGTTAAATTTTATAATTTTCTGGAATTTTCTGTAATTTTTAACTAATTAAAATCAAGGTAATTTAGATTTAAACAAATTTTAAATGATGTTAATCAATATAAAAATATATGAAAATAATATTTTTAGGTGTAAAATAAAATATTAGACATAGAATAATTTTTCTGGAATTTATTGGACCCGAAAATATTTTTAAAGACCTAAAAGCTAAGTTTTATTAAACCCTAAATTAAACCCAAATAAACTCGGTTTATTTATGAACCAAACCGAACCGAACCAAGTTGAACCGAAGCCCTGAACCAACCCTGAAACCTAGCGGGTCGGATCTAAACCCGACCCATACTCGATAACCCGAACTCGATCTGCACAGTAACCGGCAGCAGCCGACTGTGGCGATTCACCTCCGCCATAACCCGCCGTCCCTTCCCTTTCGTCTCCCCTCTCCGCTGCGATCCCGGCCGCCGCTTCGCCTCTGCAACGCCCAACACCGCCAGCCTCTTCCCCTTCACTTTCCCTAAACCCACCGGTCGACGGCCTGATTTCTCCTGCTCGGCTATTTAACTCCGGCCGCCCCGTCGTCCCCGCCATCTCTTCCCCGATCCTCAGCCACCCTCTACCACCGTAAGCCTACAGCTCCAGCACCGCCTCCATCAGACACCCGCTGCCACCGCCTCTCTTCCCGCAACCTTCAACCATCTCTACCGGCCGCCGTCTCCTCCGCCAGCACGCCGCCTCCAGCGCCAAGCTCTGCCACAAGCGCCACGCTCCGCCCCCGTCTCCTCCGGACGCCTCCAGCAGCAGCAGCAGCAGCGGCCGCCTCAGCCTCCCCGAGAGCTCCTCCGACCGCTAGAGCTCCTCCGGCGACGCCCCAACGAGCTCCGCCTCCGCCCGAGCAGCCTTCTCCTCCGGCGAAGCCATAACGCCCCAAGCCGCAGCACAATGTCGGAACCCTAACCCTAGCTGTGTCGTGTCGTGTCGCCTCACGGACACAAGAAATCCCAGTTTCTGTGGAACCCTGTTTAGGTAGCCTTTTCTCTCTCCTCGTTGCCCTATTTCTTATTCCGTCTGTTGTGACGCGAACCCTGCGTGACCCTCTCGATACCCGTGCAACCCGCTCGGTGTGTCGCATCCTGTGGCGATCGTGAACTGCGATCCAAAATCAGGAAAATAATTGCCCTATTTTCCCCGAAACTGAGTGCGCTCCGCCAAACGGGACGACTTGGTCGTGTACGAACTTCACCGAAAGGTGCGCACCATTGATACGGACGTGTAGGATTTTGCGGAAGTTGATTTGGATGTGTGTGCACACCGAAATCAGCACGTATCCATCGATAACGTCCCGTATCGGCCCT
Source organism: Iris macrosiphon (assembly GCA_036927795.1). Lineage (NCBI taxonomy): Eukaryota > Viridiplantae > Streptophyta > Magnoliopsida > Asparagales > Iridaceae > Iris > Iris macrosiphon. The sequence continues at coordinate 46,018,894 of JAYESA010000009.1, forward strand.
ATTCTGGAACTCGTTGTAACTTTGTGTACACATGTCGGATCGAAACAAAACTTGCACCATCGGACTCGTAGCAATACGCTGGTCCTGTGATCCAAGTTTGGTTCTATTCCGAGAACGCTGACAAAATCGCATATCGTGGGCCCCACGGCTCCACTTGACGGGCGATTTTGTGATCGGCTCATCGAAATCCAGTTCTGGATATTTCGTTGGGTTCGTATCGTTGTTCTAGACTTTTTGACACTAAGTTTGACGAATTTGGAGAACATTGTCTCTGACACATTTTTCGGTGAGAAGCGAGCCACATGTGGACCCCGCTTTGACCAAGAACTATCATTTTTTTCCTTGTGTCCAAATTGGACTCAAGGATAAGCGTTTCTAGCTAATTGATATTTTCTGAATCTGATGGTGATGTTTATTTCAGTAACCGGAGGAGTACCTGCAAATCCCACTGGTACCAGAGCTACAGTTGGAGTCAGAACTCCAGGCAAGTGTACCTTGCCAAAACTTGCAGTACCTGCTTCATATTGTTATTTTGATTTATTTATATGATGTACATGTTTAACCCAGGACCGTGTGACTTTACTTAGCATCCGATTAATATTCGGGTGCCAACACCGTACGCGAAGTTGTGTAACGTCACCTAGAGATGGATATCGAGACCCTTTACATTCTCGTGTTTGCATTATCAAGTACGTCATACCCAGGACACCTGACACTATTCATGAGACAGAATCTTCCTAAAATATTTAAGGTGATTCTGTATAGGTTACAGGATTTGTGACATAGACATTATATATTTAGATCTCATTATGACTTGCTGCATTAGTATGATCTTGCGTGTCATGGACATAAGACGTGTGACTACATTAGGTGGGGAGAGATTTACCATACAAAAGGCTGATTATATATATATATATTACTTTACTGGAGGTGCCTTAGACTCTGACACAGAGCTTTGGTACATTACTGTCCTTTCGAGAGAATACTGCTATGGGTTTCTCTGACACAGATCCTATAGTAGTCTCTGACCGAGTATGACTAAAACTCTCACTTGCATATCACTTAGCTGGTTATATATTTATCCTATTGTTTCATTTATTGTTGTACTGCATTATTTTTGGCATGATTTATTCTTATACCTTGCTATGTCCCCTGAGGACCTGGATTCCGGATTATGTCCCCAGGATTAGCAGACGAGATCTATCCCGAGGTATAAAGGGACAGGAGCATTAGCAGGAGCAGGAACAGGTGCATACACTGAAGCAGGAACCGAGGACGAGCTGATTGTCGAGGATTTCTCCTGAGTATATGTTTCTTCTATACTCAGTCTGTGATACTATTTACATTCTTGTTTAATGAATAATTATATCAGACTTGTTATCGGGTTGTTCCCCGATTTATTTACTTGTGACTTGATGATGATTATATTTCCTTTTGTTGATATTGATGTATTTATTTTTGTGGATGAGATTAGTAGACCCTTATTATTGTATTACAGCTTAAGTATACCCCGATGGATCCATTAAATTAGGTTTGTCCATCGGTGTGTGCTGCTGGCCATTGCCACGTGTCTAGTCTCTCGATATTTTGGGACTGGGGCGTGATAATTCTGCCGTAAAGTTTATCCATACTCAATTTTGACTGAGTCAATCGAGCCACAAGCCTCAACTGCATGATTCCTCTACAACACACAGACCAAAGCCACTGATCGATTATGTAAGGTCTTCTCTTTTATGTCTAGGATTTGAACAGGTTCTTTCGAGTAAGATAGGTCGGCACTCAGCTCAACCTGATCGAAGTTCACTACATGACTCGGGTCATGCACGTATCTCCTTAGTTGGAAAACAAGGAAGACATCGTGCACTTCCGCAAATGTTGTCACGCCCAGTCCCAAAATACCAAGGGACTAGCCACGTGGCAATGGCCAGCAGCACAACTCCAATGGACAAACCTAAATTAATGGACCCGTTAGAGTGCACTTAAGCTGTAATATATATAAAATGGTCTACAAATACCTGTCAAAGTTTATATATCTAATCTCATCCACGATAAGCATGAAAATCACAAAGAGACAAGTCCAGTCACAATAATATAAAATAATCTGTCCAACTAAGCAATATAAATAATGTCACGGGGAACAACCCGTCATCAAAATGGAAAGGAAAATAACTCCAAGTACAATATCCAGAAGCCACTATAAGATCAAATATCTAAGAACAATAAGCATAATAAATGAATGGTAAAAATACTGTATGCTCTAGAGAAGTCCTCTGGAACAACCTCGTCCTCTGCAACCTGTACGTCTCCAATAGTTATACCTGTCCCGTAAACCTCGGGATAGCTCTCCTCGTCTACATATGGAGACATAATCCGGATCCAGATCCTCAGGGGACATATCAAGGTACAATAAATACTCAAGCCAAATGAAATATAGTAAGTAAGAACAGATCCTCGGGGTAAGCTATTTAACCGGCTAAGTGAAATACAAATGAGAGCGTAACTAGTACTCAGGCTGAAACCACTACAGGCTCTGTGTCAGAGAGTCCATAGCAGCAAGTAGTATCTCGCAGGGCCAGTAACGTGTCAAGATCTGGTATAGAGACTAAGCACCTCCAGTAACATAGTATATATATAACATAATCAGCCTATAGCATGTGTGTCTCTTCCCACCCAATGTAACCTCGTGTCTCATGTCCACAACGTCTCATTTCCATAATACGCAAAATCATGACCACTAGCTAGTACAACGAGTCATAATAATATCCATATAATATGCAATTCTCATATCACGAATCATGTAAGCCTATACAAAATTACCATGAATAACTCAAGAAAGATTCTGTCACATGAAATAGTGTCAAGTGTCCTACGGTATGGCATACTTGGTAAAGCAAGCACAAAAAAATAGGATCGTGGAATCAACTCTCTAAGTGACGTTACACAACTCCGCGTACGGCGTCGACACTCGAATCTTGTTCGGACGCTAAGCAATATCTCACGATCCTAGGTTGAGCAGGTACATCACAAGAATATATATATAGAAAGAACACAATCAAATAATATAACAAGATCTACTGCAAGTTTGGCAAGGTACACTTGCCTGGATTCTGAACTCCGTCAACTGCTCCTAGAAAAGTGGAATCTGCACGTACACCTCTGGATGCTGAAACAAATATTACCAATGTTCTCAGAATACTTGAAATAGTTAGGATTGACTACTCATAAGTCCAATTTGGACACAAGAACAGAATTGACAGTTTTTGATCAAAGCGGGATCCACATGTGGCCCACTTCGCACCGAAAATGTGCCAGAGACAAAGTTCTCCAAATTCATCAAACTTAATGTCTACAAGTCCAGAATGATGATACGAACCCAACGAAATATCCAAAACTAGTTTCGATGAGCCGATCATGAAATCGTCCGTCATGTGAAACCATGGGTCCACGAAATGATGTTTCATTAACGTTCTCAGAATTGAACAAAACTTGGGTCACAGGACCAGTATAATTCTGCGAATCCAATAATATAAGTTTTATTGTGAACCGACGAGTACACACGAAGTTATGACGAGGTGTCAGAATAGGTCGATACGGTATTTTTTGGCAAATACGCGTTGATTCTGGCGTGCACACACACCCAAATCAAATTTTGCGAAAGCCCACACATCCGCGTTTACGTTACGCACCATTCAGTGAAATTTGTGCGCAATGACGTGGCCTTGTTTGGCAGGATGCACCCCATATCGAAGATTTTGGGTTCTTTAAAAACAAGTTTTTGGTAGTTTTGGAATCAGAATAATTTAACCATCAAAGCAAACTAACAAAACTAAAAGAACAGTAAAAATCTTGTTATATTGTGAAGAAGTTCTTTCAATTATATTTTGAAAATAATTAATGAGTTGGTAGAAAATTGGACATGAACAAGGGTACTTTGACTGAATTTCTGAACTGCTTTCGAATAGTTTTTCGGCAAACTTCCGGTCGATTTTTCTATCAAATCCGGGGGCCTAAATTCGTTCCACTTAAAAAAAATCTAGGAGGTTAGGTTGTGAACATACCAGCGAAGATGGGACATGAAGCGGACGAGCGAGGAGGGCAAAAACTCTGTGCAAATGGGGGGCGCAGCTGCCTGTGCGCTGGGGCGGATCTGCGGGCGGCGGTGCGACGCTTCTTCGGCACGGCGGCGGTACGGGCGGTCGCCGTGGGTGGTTGGGGTCCGGCGTGGGTGATGGTGGAGGTGGCGTTCTCTTAGGGTTAGGGTTATGCACACACACACACACACACACACACACACACACACACACACACACACACACACAAACATATACATATATATATATATATATATAACGTGTGGGGGGAGGGGGGGACTTACACGGGTTGGGGTTTAGGCTTGGGTAGTTTTAGGTTTTGGGTTTGGGTTTAGTTAGGTTAGCTGGTAGGGTTTGTTTTATTTCTTTTCCTTTTCTTTTGTTTTAATCTATTCATAATTATATGTAGAAAATTCTCAAAAATAGTTAGGCACTTGGAAAAATTTCTAAAAAATTTATATTCGCTCCAACAAATAATTTACAACCAAATTTATATCAATTTAAATAATATTTACTAATTATGAATGAATATTAAATTAGTTAAATAAATCCATAAATTCTATTTTTCACTTAATATTATATTTGTAGCATGCATGGGGTTCGAATAACATAACTCGAGTGTCATGTGCGTAATAGGACCAGTTAGGCTTATAGTATGAATTTAGTTGGAAGCAATGGGTTTGTGTGGCGTATTAAAATCGTACGCCACGACAAAATAATTAATTAATTATTATTTTCTCGTAATTGTGTCACGAAAGTTGTGCGACCAAAATAAGACATAGGATTACGAATTTGTGTTTGACAATCATAGTAGGAGCTTAATTTGACTCGTCTAAGTCGAGCATGCTAGGTTGGTTGGAAGGAAAAGACTAGTGTTGCACTCAAGATCTTAAAACCATGGTGGTTGATTTCCAAAGTTTGATTAAATTATCGAATAAATAATTAAAATAAAAAAATGATTATTAATTATCGAACTAATCCTATATAAAAAACTAGGGTGCGAGGTAGTGAAAGTTGATAAGCCACTGGTGCCACCCTATCTAGAATCTCGAAAGGTTCGACAAACCGTGGACTTAGCTTCCCTTTGACGCTGAACCGCATCATACCTCGCAAAGGTATCACCTTTAGGAACACATGATCATCCTCCATGAATTCCAAAGGTCGCATATGGACGCAAGTGTCGATCACTGATATGTTGGGAGGAAGCCAGTGAAGGACAAGTACTCGGACCAGAACTTATTGAACAAACCATCGAGAAAGTTTGCATTGTACGGGAAAATCTTTGAGTTGCTTCATAAGGGCCATGTGAATACTCGCTTGATAATTATTGTTATAAGCGAACTCTGCCAGCGATATATAGGTATCCCAACTTGCTTTCAAATCTAGCACGCACAGTCGCAACATATCTTCCAGGATTTGGTTTACTCTCTCGGTATGTCCATCAGTCTGCGAATGTTATGCCGAGCTAAAATGTAACTTGTTACCCATTGTCGCTTGAAGGCTTTTCCAGAATCGAGACAAGAATCGTCCATCCCTATCCGACACAATTGAGACTGACACTCCATGTAACCGGACAATCTGAATTAAGTAAATTTGAGCCAAATGGTCAGCACTCCATGTGTTTATGATTGCTATAAAATGAGTCGACTTTGTCAGTCTATCCACGATAACCCAAATCGTATTATTTCCCTTTGTCGTCCTTGGTAAGCCCATTATGAAATCCATTGAGATGTCCTCCTACTTCCAGTCCGGAATGACGAGGTTCTACAACTCTCCGCCGGGTCGCTGGTGTTCTGCCTTCGCACGTTGATAATCTAGACATCATGACACGAACAATGCTACATCTTTCTTCATGCCATGCCTAAGATAATGTCATAATCGGCGATGTCCAGGACTATTGAATCCAAGGATAGGTACTTTCCTCCAATGCAAAGATAACCATCTCTACAAATTGAACTTGCATGCAAATCTATTCCGGACGGAGTGTTGACCCTAAGATTCATATCTAACGGTGTCTTACAAAATTTATGTTCATTAGCAAATGCAGATGATATAAAGCTATGTATATTACCAGAGTCAAATAATACACGAGCATGTATTTCTCTGTAAAGAAATATACCTGTTATGGTAGTGTTTGAGGCAAGCACTTCTTCTTGAGTCAGTGCAAACACTCAACCATGTCCTCCTAGTCGTGGGTTCTGAGCATTGGCAACTGCCGCCTGTGGAGCTCGTGGCGCTAGTCCACGATTCTGATTGTACTGTTGATCATGATTCTGATTGCGATATTGATCGTGATTCTGATTTCATCCCCTACTATTGCACCACGCAGCCTTATGATCCAAACTGCCACACTTAAAACATCTAGCCCAACACTCGTCTTGACGGTGTCCAATCCGCTTGCACCTGTTACAACACGGTCGTTGATAGGGTCTTATGTTGTCATTTGTGTTTTGACGCTTGGAAGTATCAGAGCCGTTTGCTGCCATGGGTTATTTGTAGTTGTTCCCGCTATTGTTCTGTGTCATCCCTCGAGGATAAAATTTCTCCATCTCGAGAGCCACTTCATAGGCTTTCCGGTACGTCGCATACTTCCGGTTGAGAACATCACGCTATAAGCCCTCATTCAGACCTTCAATGAATCGCAGTCGCTTTGCTTCATCATTCGGTATCATGTAGCCGCCAAACTTGGATCGCTTTAAGAACTCTGCTTCGTAGTCGCTGACGGACATGTTGCCCTGCTTGAGTGCTACGAACTCTTTTTCCTTCCTGTGATGGACAATTGGTGGAATGAACTGTGCGATGAATGCCTGCTTAAATGTCTCCCAAGAGACTTTGGTTTCTTGGTTGGCACCGCATAATGCTTGTCTTTTTGACTCCCACCAGTCTTCTGCTTCGAGACGTAGCTGCACAGCCGCATAATTCACTCTTTTGGTGCCTTGCACATCCAATATACGGAAGATGCCCTCTAAATCTTTAGGAAGCCCATTACTTCCTCTGGTTCTGCCTTGCCATTGAACTCAGGAGGATTGTAGCTTTTAAATTCAGAAATGAGCTATTTGATTTTACCCCTATGTTAGATTAGGTATATTGATATTACCCCCGGTTAGATCAAAGTTGAGTTTATCCCCCTGAAAGTGTAATTAAAAGTTTTGAAAGTGTCATTAAAAGTTTTGAAAGTGTCGTTAATAAGTTTTTAACGACACTTTCAGGAGGGTAAGCTCAACTTTTGATCTAACGGGGAGGTAATATCAATATACATAATCTAACAGGAGGGTAAAATCAAATAGCCCTTCAGAAAACTTGAATGACGGTCGCCTTCTTGGAGGCTGTTCCGACTCCTCCGCTTCTACTACCACTGTCTATTTTGCGACAGTCACTATGGTCTCGTTGTTATTCTCAGTTAATGTAGCCACCAGTTGAGACAAGTTGTCAACTTACTGCTATTGCGCATTGAATCGTGCTTAAAAATGGTTGGTTAGCTACGCTTGAAGCTCACGATTGGATGTTTATATTTCTGTACTTTATTGACATATTTATATGTATCTTGTTATGTTCCTCCGAGAACCTAGTCCCTTTCCAGATATGGACGAGCAGGAGTACGGTCCTGGACCTGACGCTACTTACCAGACTGAGGAGGTCTTACCCTCGGAGTATCTGTGATTTTATTACCACTGTTTAGAGATCTTTTGCTACTTCAGTATAGTCATTTTGTAGTGGATTTATTTTCACCCGACTAGCAGACTTGATACTTATCTTGATATTCAGATATTATTCAGCTCTTTATTCCTATTTATTATTTATGCTGTGGATGAGATATAGATTGTGTGGAACTTGTTGTGACAGTATATTACCACTGGTGGATTGGATATTCATGAACAGCGTACGTGTGTATACGGTTTCCATATATTGGAGTTCGTATACATACGACTGGACGTGTTACTTATTCCTAGTCCTACGTATTTTGGGACTAGGGCATGACATGTTTTTAGTGGTGGCCCATGCAGGTCGAGAATATATTGTCTTGGTTACGTAACTGTACCAAACAAGCCTGCGTATAGGAATAGAGTATAAGGATCTCATCCACACTTGACTAAAACCTCATTCTTCCTTTCAACTATCCTATGTTTGGATAAACTAAAGTTTTACGCCAAAGATCCTTTACCCTTGTTGGCGTAAAATGTCAAATGACTGCCTGGTTGGCGTAAAAGCCAATTGACTATCTTGTTGGCATAAAAGCCAAACTATGAAGAAGACTGTCTATTTTACGTTGCGGTTATGACAACTGACACGTATTCCTTTATAGGATCATGGCATGCAAGCCACGTAGGTAACTGCCCTGCGTAAACTTGATGATTCATGGATAAATAGATAACCATCGTAGAACATCCTGATTAGGCGTAGAATGTAAGGATGGTGAGGTAGGCGTATTTGTCACAGCCTTAGCTTTCCCAGCCATGACCAAATCTCGTGCATTAAATACAGAGATATGTCTCGAGCCCTGTGCAGAAACAACTTTTTGACGTGACATCTGATTTTTGTCTTATTGTGAGCGTAAAAACTCATTTCTGTAGGCAGCGTATCCAGAAGACTCCATTTTCTTTCTTTTGGATGCGTAAAAATGACTTGTATCAAATATGTCACTAAACGACAACCTGGGTCTCTGTACAAAATTATCATCACAACCGTTCTCTCGATCATCATGTTGTACTTTTGTCAGATGTCAGGTTCACTGATTTGTCTGACAAATTCATCCGAGGAAATACAAAGAGTTCCTCGTACAACTTTACGCTGCAAAGCATACTAGACTTTACGCGCAGATCTTTTATGCGCAGATCTTTTACGCTCAGACTTTTTATGCGCAGACTTTACGCAGACAGATTTTTACGCTCAGACTTTTTACGCGCAGATTTTACGCAGCAGATTTTACGCGCAGATCTTTTTACGCACGAAAACTTTTACGCAGACAGTTCTGAATCTCTACTTTACGCCAGAATTCTTTGAATCTCTGTTTTACGCCGACGACTTGAATCTCTACTTTACGCTTCTCTGCTTTACGTGGCTAGCCCTGAAGCCATGTTATATGCGGACAATTCTCCAGCATATTTCATGCTTCTACATCCTATTTAATGCTTGCATCCTGTTTGATTTCTGTACTTCGTCTAAACATTATGTACATCACCTGCAGAGAGATGGATATGCAGAATGGATGTATTGTCACCGATGGCGACACAACTCCTGGAGTCAATAGTCAGACTCAAAGAGGGACCTCAACAATTCCTAGACTTCCAGGACAAGATGGACAGATTCACAATCCAGTTCCATCTGATCTTTTCGTTCCACCTAATGAGAGCCTTCCAGTCTCATCGACACCGCAGGATGGCCAGGCACAACTGTTCCAATTTTTCCAGATGATGATACAGGAACAGAGACAGCAAGCAGCAGAACAGAGGCAAGAACTTCTGGCAGCACTTGAGAGGATGGCTGCACAGGCTGCTGTACCAGCTCAAGCACTAGCTCCAGTACCTCGAGCTAGAGTTGGTTCAGTAAAGGACTTTATACAGATGGGTCCGAGGCTGTACAAAGGCATTGAGAGCCCAGAGGAAACTACCAACTGGATCACTCACACTCGGAAATTATTAGAGGCATCGCAGCTACCTGCAGACCTATGGATGACGGATGTAAAGACACATCCAGGACCAATAAGGACACAGCAAGGAGGACCTATCAGACGTCCTTTGAAACAAAACAACAGTATCAACACAGAGCCGGACCGTACCAGATTTCGGAGAAGCCCCAATGTAATTATTTTGGGAGACGCGGGCATATTTTGAGAAATTATCGGAACCGCTTAGGACAATGTATGAGGTGTGGTTCCGAACAGCATTTGGTAAGAGACTGCCCAATGCAGCAGACAATGACACTTTCACCGCCAGTACAGGAGCTAGCACTTCCAGCACCGAAGCCAGCTCAACAGCTGGCTAGACCAGGAGTACCTCGACCTCCAACAGCAGGAGGATTTCAGCGAGGACCACCGCTATCTACCCAGGAGGATCAATATATGAGGGCCGGACATGGACAGCCGTAGAGGAATGGGCAAGCTTTTGCAATAGAAGTGGACGACATTAATCAGGAGATTGATGACATAGCAGGTATCACTCTTGCTTTTACTTTTTCTGTTGTGACATTGTTTGATACGAGAGCCACCCACTCATTCACATCATCTAGATTTATTGCCAAACACAATATTGTCTCTGCACCTTTATCTAGTTATGTTAGAATTCTTATCGGAGGAGGAGTTATACTTGTTAGTAGAATTTGTAGATCATGTCCTATAGTAATACGTGGCAGAGAGATGAACGCCCGACTCTTAGTCCTTCCTATGCCAACTTTTGATATTGTGCTTGGAATGGACTGGCTAAACAAGTACCACGCTTTCTTCGATTGCTTTGGAGGAAGCATTCTTTTCAAAATACCAGGCCAGCCTAAACTTGAGTTTGCACGAGGATCCACAGAAATCCTTGATGGTATACAACTCGTAATGGACGATGTTATCTATAATTCCATTATTTCAGAATTCCAAGACATCTTTTTAGAAGAATTACCAGGCCTACCCCCAAACAGAGACGTAGAATTCTCAATTGAATTGACACCAGGAGCAGCACCCATAGCATCACATATTTATAGACTGACAAAGAAAGAGATGGATGAACCGAAGACACAGTTGAAAGAACTAGAAGAGAAATTTTTCATCCGACCAAGTGCATCATCCTGTGGAGCACCAATGTTGTTTGTACCAAAGAAGGATGGGTCAATGCGTATGTGCCTTGACTATAGAGCCTTAAATACAGTGACTGTGAAGAATAAATATCCATTGCCACGCATTGATGACTTATTTGATCAGCTTAGTGGAGCCAAGATGTTCTCAAAGATAGATTTGAGATCAGGATATCACCAGGTGAAAGTACGGAAAGAGGACATCCCGAAGACCGTATTTCGGACAAGATATGGGCACTACGATTTCTTGGTCATGCCATTTGGATTGACCAATGCTCTAGGTATCTTTATGGACTTAATGAACCGAGTCTTCCATCAGTATTTGGATCAATTCGTGGTCGTCTTCATAGATGATATACTTGTCTATTTAAAGAGCCACGAGGAGCACGAGAAGCACGTGAGGATTGTTCTAGAGACCTTGAGGAGAGAGCAGTTATATGCGAAGCTCAGTAAATATGAGTTCTTCTTGGACAGAGTCTCATTTCTTGGGCATGTCGTTACAGGAGATGGTATTTCTGTTGATCCAGAAAAGATCTTGGCAGTGGAGACATGGCTTATTCCTAAATCAGCAACGGAGGTAAGGAGTTTCCTTGGACTTGCGGGATATTACCGACGGTTCGTGGTAAACTTCTCAAGGATAGCAACCACCTTTCCTCAAGAAACTATGACATTATCTAGAGTCTTTCTATCTTTATGACTTGTTCCTCTGAACCCTTAGCACTCGCTAGTTGTGCGATAACTAATTATGATCTTCTATTCTTCATCTTTTAACTCGTGCCATATGATACTTCTGATTGTAGATCGAGTGATTTTATTCTATGTTAGGATGTATAGTTTGCTAAGGTTATACTTGTAATCTTGAATTTTAATTTTTGTGCTTAGTAGTTAGAACATGATAGTTGAGTTGTTCATTTAGACTGTGATCATTATCCTTTAGTCGTAGATCCCGTAATTTGTATCCATAACTCGATACAAGTATATTCTATTTCACCAGAAAGCCAGTAACCCTTTCATTCTTAATGTTGACACATTTATTCTAGGAGCACTATGGTTAAGACTTAAGATGACCATTACCTATATAATGCAATAGGAGACCTTAATGAGTAACCAAGATCTTTTCTCGTATACCCTAACAAGAGTTCTATCTTATTTACAAGGACCAGGTTATTCTGAAGAATCCCCTCAAGGCAATTACAGTATTAGTTTATTGTTATAAGTTGGGTAGTATGTCTCACAACTAGTATCACATAGTCCTCTTGACTCCTTAATAAAGTATAGTTGAATGACATTAACTGTACGCTAGCATAAGAAGATAATGTGTATCCAGACTATAAATTTTAGAGGCCCATACCCTATCTGGTCAACTAGCAACTTGGACAAGGAGTTAGTATGACAACTGTAGAGACTGTAGAGTCTTATCTCTTTTTGACTTGAATTATTTTGTAACATCTCTCATCATAATCTAGCGTATTTGCATATTTCTATTTTCTGAACTACCTTGACTTATGCTTCTGTTACAGCCTAGTTTTGCAAGCTTATTCTTTTATCAAGTTTGTTCATAATATATGTATTAGTGGATGCATACATTAATACATTCAGAATCAGTGTATTACGGTCTGATCAACCATAGTGCGCTTGGTTCGCCCTTCGCAATACTACTTTACATGGATTGAGATACATAGTTGACTAGTAGACGAATATACTTGCCCTAGACATGTCTGGCATATCACATCGGTTACATAACTATACTGATACGAGCATGTGAATAGGAATTACCAAAATATAATTTCAACCCACAACCGCCTTGATGATTCCCAATTGAATTCTTTAAAACTCCTTGAACCTTGTACTTGTATTCTATCACCTTCACCTGAAATTCTTTATTATTGCTTTCCATCTTCCCTTACTTCGAAAAGACAAAGCCTCATGCTTGGTATAATTTGATATACAGATAGTACTAGATATACCCCATAGGCCAATCACAATATTTGATGATTACTTCCAAAAATTAAGGGTATATCATAGGTGATATATTTTGTATAAACATTGAGGATTGAATAAATAATTTGAGGAATAATTTTCTTAAATATATAGCCTTAAGTGATAGATGGATAAATTATAAGTTGGATAGAAATTACATTATTAAACTTAAGATGAATTTTATTGTAATCAAGAGAGATTAGATAGAGAGACCCTATCCTATTTTAATTTCGAGGACGAATTTTTTTTTATAAGTTGGATAGAATGTAAAATCCCTAATTCTAAAAAACCGTATTACTTAATTTATTTAGTAATTATGAGCTAAATATAGGGAATATATTTTATTTAATTTTTGTTTGAGGTGGTTGTGCAATTAGAGGATTTATGGAGCCATTATAAAATTTTCCTAATTTATTTCATGTAGGAGACCCTTTGGACAGTTGCTAGCTTAATGGTATGTACCAACATAATTTTTAGAATTTACTGTGTATATATATAATTAAATAGAAAAGAAATTCCTATTCGATCTCAACACAAACCCCTTAGCCTACCCTACCTGTTGGAACCCACAACCCGTTAGGAGAAGAAAATATCAACAACAGCAAAAACCAACTTTTCTTCCCTCCGCACGTAAAACAAACCCCCACCGCTTAATTTCTTTTATCCGCGCGTAAAGCAACCCCCACCGCCTCTTATCTCTATGTTATTACTAAACACTCCCCAACCACAACCAAAACCAATGAAAGAAAGAAACAGCAGCAGCCTCCACCGCCTCTTATCCCTATATATATTACAACTCTTCCAAACCCTAACCCACTTCTTCTTACAACAAACTTAACACTGTTTTGAACGTGCACTATACAGAACTCTTGCTCGGCAAGTATACCTTGCCATCGTACTATTATTTACATTCCAGCTGATACATGTATGTTTAATTCTGCTTATATAGATGTTTATGTATGTATATTTTTGGACCTACTTTATGGGACCACCCCAGTATTATGGAGCATCATTAGGTTCTTTGGCCGTGATACAGTTGTTACACGAGTTATGAGTCTCATATAGATCACGGACAACGTGACAGGTTTGGCCTCCTGTACGCATGAGCCGTGCGTTAGGGATGATTGCCGATAGAAACTTTGTATGCTAGTAGACTTGGCAGTTATTTAGAGATTTTATCGTGTCATGGATATGACATGCTTAGAGCATGGGATGGGGAGAACAACAAGTAAGACATTTGGGCTCCTTTGCACTTTCCTTATATGTAACCCGTACGCTCCACCGGAGATACGCGGTCATGATGACCCCTATACTACTTGGCGGCCTCTGCCGTTCAAAAGACGACATGCTTGGTAGGCCCCTGATTCTCCGAGAGAATCATGCCAATCCCACTATATGGCCAGATAGCCCACTTGGTGGAAAGTTGTTCTCAAACTGCATTCACTTAGACGGTTAGGCGACCCATTGGATGTTTATATTTCTGTACTTTATTGGCATATTTATATGTATCTTGTTACGTCCCTCCGAGAACCTAGTCCCTTTCCAGATATGGACGAGCAGGAGTACGGTCCTGGACCTGACGCTACTTACCAGACTGAGGAGGTCTTACCCTCGGAGTATCTGTGATTTTATATTACCACTGTTTAGAGATCTTTTGCTACTTCAGTATAGTCGTTTTATAGTGGATTTATTTTTACCCGACTAGCAGACTTGATACTCATCTTGATATTCAGATATTATTCAGCTATTTATTTCTATTTATTATTTGTGCTGTGGATGAGATATAGATTGTGTGGAACTTGTTGTGACAGTATATTACCACTGGTGGATTGGATATTCATGAACAGCGTACGTGTGTATACGGTTTACATATATTGGAGTTCGTATACATACGGATGGGCGTGTTACGTATTCCTAGTCCTACGTATTTTGGGACTGGGGCGTAACACTATCACCCTTAGTCATCTGTAAAAAAATAACTTCCATTAGCACTCATAAAATATTTATGGGCTTATTGTATGGAACATTATTTCATGCAGTACTATCGAAAAGCAAATCATCTAAGAAAATCGTTATTGTTTTAAACTTCCACTTGAAAACCAATTTTTGAAATCCGAGAAACTTTAAACCGGGCTCTGATACAAACTTGTCACGCCCCAGTTCCGCAGAACTGATTCGTCCTCGCATTCGGTTCCGTAGAACCGATCGTCCTCGCTGGGCGTGATGTTGTACAAGTCTGGGATTGCACTTGTATAAGGCAAGAACGTGCACATATGTCAAATATCTTTTGTAAACAGTTCCACCACATAACAACAGATTATAAAACACACATTTGTATAGGAAAAAAATAATTATTTTATTTATTCATTGCAACGAAGTACAATTTTCTCAGCACAGAAATAAAAATGCCTGAACGGCTTACATAGCTTTGCATAAAAGAAAGACTGATAGCCTGACATGAAATAATATTCTTATCCCATACATTATGCCCATTTATTACTTCTTGAAAACTTGAAAGCAGCTACTATAAATCTTTGAAATACTTTAAAAATAGAAAGAAGCTTGAAAAGACTGCAACAAAAGCTTTAATTTTCTTGACCACCCCCGGTATCTCGGTCACCCGGTTTACCCACAGAGACGTAGGTCAGTACTTAACTTGTACTGGTGAGCAGAACTGACCCACTCACCTAAACCAACACTTCTTAATTAAGGCAGCAATTAAATATGCAACATTATAAATGCAACATTACAATAGGCAACAGTTTATAAGCAACCGTTCATGCAATGAAATATATATAAGCTTGCACATATGTAATCCTTACCCCGACCAATGGCCGTTCCCGTATAATTTACAGGATTGTTCTTACCGCCCCTGTATAAGACATCATTAGTACGGAACTCATTCTTACTGGGTCATTTATGGTGTAGCACAACGATGGACATGCCATATAGGACTTCTATGGGCATATGATGTGACATTAAAAGTAGGTAGCAAGCCTCAATGAATATCTCGCTTATACCCGGCGCTACCAAAGGGCTACTATTTTCTCCGAGTCGAACGGTCCCCAATGCCCCAGGTTCCGTTCGAAAAAATTTACTACCTTGTGCACAAGTTGTCCATGACCATACAATGCATCTATGACTATATGATAAGCATAAATAGCAGTGTAAGGTATTAAACCATTCAGAGCAATAATGCGTATTTTCCCATTCTCGTTTCAGCATACTTATTCATTTGATTCGATTGGTAATCCGTAGACTCCAATTTACTGCTAAGTCCTGACACCAAACCACAACACAATGATTATATCCTTCCTATGTTACATAATTAAACTTTCCTCTTATCAATGCAATTCCATTAATTTATAATAGTGGTATAAAACTTGTGGCATTAGTGGTTGTATCGATCATTGGACTTAGCAAGGTTACAAGATAACATTATTGATTATTGGCATGAAGGAGTAGAGAAGAAGGGACATATCCGCTCACCAAATAGAGAATGTCGAGAGAGAAAAGACGCTTGTTCGCTCAGGCTCCGATCACGCGTCTATCTGCATTGACACCAACATTTTGTTAGACTACCGTCTTCATTTCTCTCAGAGTTCTCTATAATGAATGCATGCAATCGATGAAAATGGGCTAAACAATCAATCATCGAAAATCAATCACGAAAACGCATTCATCACAACCAAGCAGCAAAAATCCAAGAAAGCCAAAAAAAATCCAACAAAAGCTATTGGACTCATTCCAACAGAAACCGATCCATCAATTGGAAAGGTTCATTACATTGTCCATGATCGATTTTGTCGTAAAGTTTTTCCATACTTAATTTTGACTGAGTCAATCGAGCCACAAGCCTTATATAGTGCACCGCTAGGAGCGTGACACTACATATGGTAGGATTGAGGGTTGGACCAAGGGTTCTCATGACTTGAACCAACCCACAAAATGAACCATGAACCAGGTTAAACCAAAGAATGTGTCTAGTCTCCAGGCACATGTAACCATACTAAAATAAAATACGTTCCAAATACGTATATTGGGAATGGGGATTGACACCTTAAAGTAATTTGCGAGAGTATCGTTTGTAAATATCATGTTGAAGTCATTAATCGAGGTTATGAAGAAGATTTGGAAGAGCAAAAGACATGTATTCGCTAATATCTTATAATTCATTTTGGGAGATTGTCTTGTCATTTTCGTTCTTCAGTAACCTCTTGTAATCTGTTTTCATTATTGAGTAGTTAAGGTGATCTGGTTGGATCAGTGAAAAAGTTTGTAGTGATGTATTATTCTAATCCATTAGCGAAGGCTTCCAAGGATTGGACTTCAATTGTTTGTAATTTCGAAGTTTGTAGAGAGTCTTGTTATATGCTTTATATTGTATTTTTTTTTCATGTTTGGCTTCAGTTGTACTTGCTTTAACCATGACTGAATATGTTGAACATTTTTAGACTACGATAAGGTATAACTTATTACATACTGGAGTCGGTGGTATCTAATAAGTTTTTCTATCCATCTTATTTTTCTTATTGTATAATCATATTAGACTTTATTGTGTTTTCTTGCGGAATAAAAATGTGATGTATAGTATAATAAAGAAATTATAACGAATTTTTTTATGTATGTATTTGTTTGTTTACTAGCACATATATTTTCTTATGCTTCTCCTTTATTTTTAGTTAGCCGACTTTAGTAAACTTTAGATTACTTAGTTACTTTATTTGATCGAGTTTGTTTTCGAGACCATTTATCAATTGTAGTGGATTATTTGGTAAATTTTTAAATTAATTAAGTAAGACAATTAGGTCTATATTTTTTTTGTTATTTGACATACATTATGTGGATGATTATATTGTGAATTATTATGAGATCTTTGTGGATAATATTATTATCTCTACTCTTATAACGAGGCTAGAAAACGGTTCAAAATTGAGACGTCTAAGTCGTATGTAAATACTCTACTAACTATTTGTTTAAAAATATCTAATTATTTAACTACCTACTATTATTTATTTATAATTAGATAATTATAACTCAAGTGGTTAAGGTGTGAGGTATTTTTCTTGGTTGCTTGAGTTCGATTCCTAGGAATTGACATTTTTATATAAGAGTAGAGATATTAAGTTTTTACAATATTTTTTTTACGCACATGCAATGCATGTGCACATTACTAGTTGTTATAATTGAGGTGTAGACATCATACTATCGTCGATACCTTGACGTAGGCTTGACGTATCTACGTATTGCGAATCATGTGCAAATGCAATCAGGCATTCCATAAGAGCCCATTTGAGAGTTTAGGAGCAGGTCATGACAGACACATGCCAACTTGCCCCTTAATCCGTCGTACATTTTTCATTTCGATCAAATGAGAAGACAACCAACCAACCAACCAACTAGATAGGCACATTCACTTATCTCAAAGCACGATAATCCAATCTTCTTAACATGTTATACAACTAAGAAAGTGAGTATGATTCTCTAGGAATTCATAACTGCTGGCTTTTACTGGACTTTATTGATAAATCCACCCCCTCTCTACTCTCCGTACTCTTACGCTAGTTGCAACTAACATTTATGGGATGTGAAGTTTATCAACGTACTATTTTGAAAATAAATAAAGAAAAAATGGTAATTCATACGAGGACGTCGATGTTGCAACCGAACAAGAAAAAACTTTTATGTGAAAATAATGGAAACGCTCTTCGCTCGTGGTCCGAGAAAATTAGATACATTCACGGGGCTGGATTTACGGTTGTGCTCTTTTTGTCCTCGTGGAGACCAACTCAAACTTTTATCTCTTTGACTGACGTGACGTTGGTATGATGTTATGCATATAAGTCATTTAGATACCAATAATGCTAAGTTTACTACCAATTGCTTACAACCAAACTTACAACCCTCTCCCCCATGCTATCTGGGTCCCACCCGGACCTGCCTCTCTCCCAACGAGAAGTCGCCACGTGGCGTTCCTGTCACCGGACTGCCATTGGATCCCACTTCTCCTCCCTCCCCCAATGGATGGTCGCCACGTGGCCGCCACGTCATCGGTTGTAAGTACATGGATTTAGATATAGACTATTTATATATTGGTAGCTTAAGTTTAAGTTGTTCATCACTATAGTAATTTTACTAAACCCTGATCCTATTTGTACAAGAACATACCTTTCCTTGTCTGGTTACCACAAACTTGAGTTGGATCAAGATCAGGTATGATTTACCTGGTTCCAACACTTATCTGTTTGAAGGACCGGATATATTTTTCTAGGAGCATACATGTCTGGATCTCATGTCAAAACGACATCCACGATCTATACTAATTTCGTCGGTTTATGTTAAGGCTCAATGTAGGTTGTAATTTGGAAGATGGTCGTCTTCGTAAGTGCCTATTTTTGGAAGCTTTGTTGTGTCATTGTTTCACAAATATTTATTTGAACTCTGAAATGAGTAACAAGTTTGATGAAAAGCCTATCCTAATTATACGACACCAAATAATTGAAGTCCGAGAGAAAATGTAACAACAATCCCTTGTCTCATTATGTTATGGCACAAAATATGTAACTCTTAGAAGCTGTTTTGTTTGCTGTAAATAAAAATTTATTGCAACAAAGTAAATAATTGGCGTTGCAGCTTTGTTTACTACAACAAATGCTAAAAAATAGAATTACATATTGTAAAGTACTTATTGCACCAATTAGCACAACTTAAATAAATACGGGAAATTAATGTAAAACCAAACAACCCCTTGAGCAATAGGAATCCACCATGTTAACTTATGTGCAAAAGAACCAATAGGTAATTGACTGTCGGGTGTAGGGGTAGAAGCGTATTACAGACCGGGTTAGTCGCCGTGGATTTTTCTCTTCCGTTATAGGGAGAGGGAAAAAAAAAGCCAATTTTTTTTAGGGAGATACACAGAGAGAGAAGAGAAGAGGGCTTCTCGAAACCCTAGAATTTCCAAGGAGGCTCCATCTCCGAGCCCAGAACTCGACGCCACTTCCCCGTCAACCTCCCCCTCGTCGATCGAACGCCGGATCGACGGTCTCCGGCGGTTGAGCTCCGGATCAGCTGGTAGCTTGCTGTTCCACCTCTCCGATCGTGGTTTCTGCTCGTTTTCACGGGTTTCTGCGGGCGGTTTTGGTTGTGGACTTTGAAAACTAGGGTTTTCCTTGGATTTTAGGGTTTTGGTTGGGGTTCCAGCTCAGATCTTTGGGGTTTTGGGCTTAGCGGAAGGATTTTTACGGCTTACGCTTGTTTTGACGGTATTTTGTGGGATTTTAGGGCTTTGGTTGGGTTCTAGCTCGGGTGAAGTGGGAGTTGTTCCGGAAGCGTTAAAAGAAGCGGAAAAACTCAAGACTTTGCGCTGGAGCGGTTAGGGATCCCGGGAACCATGTCCTCTCTGAGCAGGGAACTCGTTTTCCTGATACTCCAGTTCCTTGATGAAGAGAAGTTCAAGGAAGCTGTACATAAGTAAGCACCTTCATTCATCAATAATTTTCTTTTCTGGGGAAACACCCTTTTTTTCTTTTCAAAATGGGTGTTTTCTTTTTGTAAATTGCAGGCTGGAGCAGGAGTCTGGATTGTACTTCAATATGAAGCATTTCGAAGACCAAGTCCAGGCAGGGGAATGGGATGAAGTGGAGAAGTATCTGTCCGGGTTTACGAAGGTCGAAGACAATCGATACTCCATGAAGATATTCTTCGAAATTAGAAAGCAGAAGTATCTTGAAGCTCTCGACAGGTGATTGAAACACAAAGTTCTGAACTTTGATGTTTTTCTGATATTATTTGGTTTGATTCTAGAATTTGTTGCCATTTGGGGTCTTGTGTTTGTTCCAGACATGACAGAGCGAAGGCCGTTGAAATACTTGTGAAAGATCTTAAGGTCTTTGCTTCCTTCAATGAAGAGCTTTTCAAGGAGATTACCCAGTTGCTCACTCTTGAGAACTTCCGGTACAGTTATTTCCTTTTCTTGTTCTTTAAGGGTCTGCTTGGCAATTGTTGGGGGTAGCGGTTATGAGGTGTTCTTAAAGTCTGCTTATGAGCGGTATGAGGGGTCCGGTTTTGGACAGTTTTAAACCAATCTAACACATGCTTGGTAATTCATTACCGAGCGTTTATGAAAGTTTTTTAAGACAATGGAATTATTTATATGCACATATATAAACAAAAGTCCTCCCGAAGAATGATGATTTCGTTCTCCTCCAAAACAATAGTTTATATACTCATATAACTTGAAAGCATAAAATGGTTTGGCAAGTAGTAAATCATAAATATTGAGAACAAAGCATTCACTTCCACATCAAATGGACCGCAAAATTTTATGACAATCATTCACTACCACATTCTCATATTTTGGAGGAAGTAGCCGTCAGATGAGACCTTAAGAGAAACAAAGATGTGAAAAAAGAAATATGATAGGGTATTAGTAGTTGTAGTTATTATTTTTTTTTGATAAGGATATAAATGGAAGAAAAAATAGAAATCCTCATAACACCCCAATTTGGGGTGTTTATAAAGATACAAAATATTACAATGTAGTGTTTTTTTTTTTTTTGGGGGGGGGGGGGGGGGGGGGGGGGAGGTGTTGAGTCGACCAAAACCAATGATTCAAAAAAATTACCAAGCAAGGTTTTTTTTGAACACTTCATAGACGGCCGGCTTAAAAAACCCCAAAACTGGTGTAACTACCATTACCAAACATACCCTAAGAATGTTAGGTCCCTTCTGCTCTATGTTTCATGGACATGAATATGACATTACACGATTTGGACTCAAGGACAGGGACATGGCACAAGTTGTTTTATGGAGTTCTTGTTGTATCCAATACGTGTCCAACACAACTTGACATGGGTATAGCACTGATTTCTGGAGTGTGTGCGCTTCCTAGCTGCCCCTACACCAGCTCTAGATTTATCTATGGGTTGGGAGTTTTAAACTTATTTATCTATATTTATTCCAATATGCCCCTGAAGGTCCAATGACCATTTTCTGGGCTGAGAGAGGGATTCGTTCAGTGTCTTTCTTCTTCATAAAATATGCTTAAAATGTGCGGCAGACGAGATTTAGTGGTCAAAAAGTGCATTTTAATTTGTGTTGTTTGAACTTATGCAGGCAGAATGAACAACTTTCTAAGTATGGGGATACCAAGTCTGCTCGGAATATCATGCTCTTGGAGCTTAAGAAGCTGATTGAAGCCAACCCGTTGTTTCGTGAGAAGCTCACCTTTCCAGTTTTCAAAGCTTCAAGACTACGAACATTGATCAACCAGAGGTACATTAGTTCTATAGTATCATCTGGTGGATGTTGAATGTGACAAATACTGCTCTGTTGTAATTGGAGAATTAACCGAGTTGAATTTATAGTATGTTAACTCCATCTTGTTACTAAAAATATATACAATATGGCTTCACTTGTCAGTTATATGTTATAAATTAGGAGAACCATCATATTTCTCTGTAAACATCTACTGACCAGCTGCGAAGAGATTGTTAGTTAGATTGCATTAAGAAATTATTACTGTGATGGAAATGGGATAACCTATATGTACTCAACATTTCTATCATGCTTTGTCTAGCTTCTCTTTCCTGCTGTCATACTCTTCATATATTGGATTCATACTTATCAGGATTATGTTTGTAGTCTTAATTGGCAGCATCAGCTATGCAAGAATCCTCGCACCAACCCTGACATTAAAACTTTGTTTACTGATCACACTTGTGCTCCTGCTAATGGGGCACGACCTCCTTCCTCTGTTAGTGGCCCCCTTGTTGGGCCACCTATGCCAAAATCTGGGCCATTTCCTCCACTTGTTGGTCATAGTGTAAGCGACTCAAAACTTTTTTCATACTTGTATTTAGAACAAAGACTTGTCATCTCTTGTGAATGGATGTCTGATGATTATAATTCAAAATTTCCTTCAAAGCAGCCATTTCAACAAGTTGTTTCTCCATCTGCAAGTACAATTGCGGGATGGATGACGAGTGGCAATCCATCATTACCTCATGCTGCTGTGGCCCAAGGTCCTGCAGGTCTCGTGCAGCCTCCTAACACAGGTCAGCCTCAATCAAATGACTAGAATGTTGATTGACTAGAGTTTTGTATTTGTATATCTGTTAACAGATCTTGCTTATATCTTTGTAGCTGCATTTTTGAAGCACCCTAGAACTCCTTCAGGTGCTCCAGGTATGGATTATCAAACTGCCGATTCTGAACACTTGATGAAGAGAATGCGGGTCAGCCAGTCTGATGAGGTATAAAAGATGGATAAATTATTTTCATAAAATCTCAGAACATTCATTCTGTTATATGTTTGGTCTCTTCACAAGTCAGATTCATCCATACATTGTCATAAGAAGAAAAATGAAATTTCAGGTGTCCTTCTCTGGTGCAACTCATGCACCCAACATTTATTCCCAAGATGATCTTCCGAAGACTCTGGTACGGACACTTAGCCAGGGTTCTACAGTCATGAGCTTGGATTTCCATCCTCAACATCAAACGTTTCTTCTAGGTATGTTTCTTAAAATGTACTATGACTGGTTCTACAGTAACCATGTCAATAACATATATTTTCTCTTACACTGCATTGAATTATCCGCCACTTGTTGGAATTAGTTGGAACAAATGTTGGTGACATTGGGATATGGGAAGTTGGATCTCGAGAAAGGATTGCACATAAGACTTTTAAGATTTGGGATCCCGTGTCTTGTTCAATGCCTCTACAGGTATATCTTGAGCTTGGTCTTGTTGATACATGGATGTGGGGTGTACTTTAGATATTCACATATGTTTTGTCAGGAATATATTTTTTGGCATTGTAGTTTCATATACGTTGAACTTAAACATTTTTAAAATGCAGCACACATTGATGAAGGATGCTACTATATCTGTCAATCGATGCTTATGGAGCCCTGATGGATCCATTATTGGTATTTAATGAAGCATTCTTTATGTATTTCCTGATATTATATTACACACCTTAATATTTTGCTTCCTGGTGAGAGGATTTATATCTAAAGAAATTTTACTAGG
Organism: Iris macrosiphon; assembly: GCA_036927795.1. Classification (NCBI taxonomy): domain Eukaryota; kingdom Viridiplantae; phylum Streptophyta; class Magnoliopsida; order Asparagales; family Iridaceae; genus Iris; species Iris macrosiphon. The sequence goes on from JAYESA010000009.1 coordinate 46,042,776, forward strand.
TTCTGGTATGACTTTCCAGGTGTTGCATTTTCAAAGCATCTTGTCCAAACATACGCTTATAGCCCAAATGGAGAGCTGAGACAGCAGTTGGAGGTGAGGATAGACTGTTGCAGTACTGAGACACCATATTATTGATTTATGACTTATCTTTTCCATGTAGTTTGATGCTCATGTAGGCGGTGTTAACGACATTGCATTTTCCCATCCAAATAAAAGCTTGTCAATCATTACTTGTGGTGATGATAAGACAATAAAGGTATGGGTTTTGGGTACCTATTGGATCTCAACAAAAGTACTTCTGAAGGTAGTATATATTTTGATGATACTTGCTACATAAACTGCAGGTGTGGGATGCTACAACAGGACAAAAGCAATATGTTTTTGAAGGCCATGAAGCTCCTGTATATTCTGTCTGCCCTCACCATAAGGAAGCTATCCAGGTTATTTCTTTCGCATACTCCTGGTTTTCTGATGATTCTCTTACACTGTTGGGCCTCTCCTGTATGTACATTCAGCTATATCTTTTGCTGTTTAAATTGTTAAAGAAGTTACTAAGTTCCAGATGTAACAGTTGACTCCTTATCTCTTTCTCACTCTAGCTCCATTTGCAGTTTATATTTTCTACTGCAATTGATGGTAAGATCAAAGCATGGCTTTATGATTTCGCGGGATCTAGAGTTGACTATGATGCTCCTGGACTTTGGTGCACAACAATGGCATACAGTGCTGACGGGTCAAGGTGAAATATGCTAAATGCTTGCATGATTATGAACCAACACGAATTGTCATTTGTTAAAGAAAGAAAAAATTCTTCCTTTAACAAACATAGTTTGTAATTGAGTAATACTTCTTAATATTACAAGCTCGATGGTTGCTTTAGCTCAGATGAAGGGAATGGGAGTTTCCCCATTCCCATCCCTTCCACCTTTTGTCTATTAGTCGGCCGGAGGGAACATGCCATCATTTTTACGATCACACACCCATTGTTGGACACTCCTATCTATCTACAGCTTTACTCAACAGTCAACATGTATGGCGTTTAACTTTGGCACTTTTGCTGCTACAAGTTGACGTTCACTTCCTAATGGTAGATTTCTTTTTCTTTATCCTTCCCTGATTGCAATCTTTATTGGACTGAACTTGAGTCCATAGAAAGTAAATGTTTTGGAAGTAAAACGAGAAAATGACATCAAATTTTCAGATGTGTAACTTTTAATAATTTTATCAGATTCAAGTTGGCCACTGATCCTTGTCTATCTTTTGTGATACTTCAATTGATATAACTTGAGTTCTCTTCTTTTGTGGCCCAACTTTTGTTCTCTTCCAGGCTGTTTTCATGTGGAACTAGTAAAGATGGAGAGTCCCATTTAGTAGAGTGGAATGAGACTGAAGGAGCCATCAAAAGGGCATACTCTGGCTTTAGGAAACGTTCTTTAGGTGTTGTCCAGTTTGACACAACCAGGAACCGTTTTTTAGCTGCTGGAGATGAATTTATGATCAAGTTTTGGGATATGGATAACTCCAACATGCTGACCACTGCGGATGCCGAGGGCGGCTTAGCTGTGAGTAGAATGTCTCTTTTAAAGTTCTTCCCTTTGTCCTTTATATGAATACTGACCACTTTGCTTGTTGGTTTTGTTTCAGGCAAGTCCTCGGCTGAGATTTAACAGAGAGGGGTCACTGCTAGCAGTTACAACTGGGGATAGTGGAATTAAAATCTTAGCAAACACTGATGGACAACGCTTGCTGAGGATGCTGGAGAGCAGGACATTTGAGGGTTCTCGAGGCCCTTCCCAACAGGTTAACACCAAGGTAACATTATCATGAACGAGTTGCAACTCTTAGCAGAGCTGATACATTGCAATATGCACCTGCCTAACTTCTTGAATCGTCTTTCATGGTCACAATGCATGGCACGTGTATAAGTGGTGGTCATATTACCAAGTTATCATGCATGTTGACAAAATTCTGCAGAGGGTATTATGTGATTTTTAGTTGTGATTGTGAAGATATAACTAAGATAAACATTTGGTTTCTTAGACTTACCCTACAAGATAGTTGAGGGTGCCAAAGGGTGTCCTTGGTCAGATCTCTTTATCCACTCAATACTCTCCTGCGTGGCTAGATTCAATCATCTCCTTTCAGCCACTCCATTCATTCTTTATATATTTTTAAGTTTTTAACCGCTAACTTTGAAACTGCCATGACTTACCTAATCTAAGTTCACTTGTCCCATAAGGACACGGGCCAAGTTGAAAAAACCCACACTTAACAATCCAAACTAATGAGAATCAATTAGACTCTTAACAACAAATAAAATTTTCATATCATTATAACTGCAATGCAGTATACCTTAGCAGATTCCAAAGATACTGAATAAAGGCTTTGTTTGTGTAACTAGCATTATACCCAACTTCTCTGCATTTTTTTCTATTCATTTTATAGTATGGGTTGCATGTATGCTATATTTATTTCCCCTGCGTTATACAGCCTCCAATTGTCAATACATTGGCTTCTGCTTCAAATGCTTCTAGCCCTCTGTCCCTTGAGCGCCCTGATAGAGTCACCCCACCTGCAGCCCCAATGAGCAGCCTGGTATGTCAACAATCTCCTGTCACATTATGTTATTGCTAACATGCATGAAGCCTTTTGATCATACTTGCAACATGGCAGGCTACTATGGATAGTAATAGGGTAGTAGATGTGAAGCCAAGGATTACAGATGACTCTGACAAGAGTAAGAGCTGGAAATTGGCTGACATTGTTGATTCTGCCCATCTAAAAGCCTTGCGGTTGCCAGAGTCTGTGCCAGCAACAAGCAAGGTATTTACAGACTGTTGTTACTGGTTAAGGATAAATATTCCAATGCATGTGTCCCTCTCATTTCTGATAATGATATGATATTATAATATGTTTCCGAAGATGTATAAAGTATGTAGTGCTAAACCACTTTCTACCGTCTTGTATATATTTTGTTTCCTTGAAATGTGTTGTTTATTGACGCAGGACAAGACCTAGAGGGAAAATCTAAATGGATCAAATCATGATGAACTAAACTGTGATTTGGGGAAGACTAATTATCAAGCAATAATTGTCACTAATATACCAACAAATAGCCCAAAAGGTTGCAAAGTTGAAGCACACTTTTGGAACAACCTCAATCTTACTCCAAAGATGATGATTTCACACGCTGAAGCCCTCTTTCCAGGGTTCCAATGATTGGGTATTGGATGTAATGGTAAAGAATCGTTTTTCAGTTGAATTTTGGTCTTAAAGAAATAAAGGTTGAGGGGTTTAGGATTATATTTTGTGGACAATTGGGAGAAGAAATCTACTCTTAAGCAAGGCATGAAAACCATAACTTAAATAGATTTCTAATCTCTTCAAGAAAAGTTAAGAGAATAAGTTTATGTAGTCGATCAAACCTTGGCCATCAAGACTACTAGTCCTAGAAAAAACAAGTTACCAAAATAAAATCAAACGTGTGCACATATGGATAAGTAATTAAGACGAACACCCAAAGACCGAATTCTCGAATCCGCATCAATATGACGACCTGCGTTGCCATGCTCCTTGATGGTAAATGCACGTCGGGCCTCTATATCCATCTTTTATGCTGCATCAGTGTTGCTACTTGTGTTGATTTTATGAGCATTTGTTGGAAAATATCTATACAAAGAACCATACTGAAATGTACCAAGTATACTATTAAATTAGTAGATAGTCTCTCCAATTAACAGACATTATACACAGGTATAAGGTACAGGACAACCAAAAAACGAAATCTACCCTCCAAATCCACATTTGGGAACAAATTAAATCTTGGAATTGAGACGAATTACGGTTAGAATTTTTAGGTTTATGTTATAAGCTTGTCGTGCATTGGTCCTTTGTTCACAACATGTTCAACAACTCTGAAAGTTAGAAAATTGAAATTCTGGATCCTCTTGGATAGGCAACTAGGTCGCAGAGGTCCATTGTCATTCACCAACAGTGAAATTCCGACTTGACGACAATCTTGAATGAACAAGCAAGGTCGTGGAAAACATCGTGGATTGGGTTGATAAGGTTTAACTTTCTTATGACATGATATTACTAAGAAGTATCCTTGTTGAGCTTGAAGATCAACAATGGCAATAAGACTTCCTTTTACACTAGCTTCGACAAGAGTGTCATTTCAGGTTTTACTAGTACTTGGCTTGTTTGTCTGTTATGGGGATTGCAGTTGTGCCTGCACTTACGGAGGAGACAGTTGTGGAGGCTTCTTTTTTATATGTGGAGGTTCACCATAAGTATGCAATTTTTCTTCGTGGATAGCACAAATCTTTCTTCGAGCCATCTAGTTTCTCTAGTCCGGTCTTCATCTCCATACTTTCACAAAGTAGGCTATCCATATGATGATTGCTATATTCTATACCTTCATAGAAGGAGTTTGTAGGACCCGTATTGTTACTGGATACCAGGAATACTTCATGGCGAGGTAGATTGAATCTCAGGAAAAAGGGTGAACTTGCTCTGATAATAATTTTGGTGCAAGACACCACTGACATTGATCCTCCAAATAATCAGATTTTTGCAAGGAATTGGGATTTTAAGATTTAGACTTCAAAGGAATCGTGGAAATTAGTTTTGAAGATCAATTTGTATGTTTCAGTGGTGAATTGGGTGGAACTTAGCCATCTGGTGCTATGTTAGGTGCTGCTAAAGTCGAGTTAGAAATGACTTTGAAGCTCAAAGAGGAAGATTTGAGGATTAGTGTTTAGTGTTTACAGCGAAGCAGATTTTTATTTAGAGGATTGTTTTGGGACTTGTTGGTTGAATTGCCAGACCGCAATTGCAGCCAGCTTTTATAAGGTTGCTGGAGATAATGATGGCTTTAAAGTGTAACAAGACAGCTTTGCAAGAATTTAGGTTGGTTCTAGAGATTATTCATAGTGATTTGTTCTTTCTTATGTATTCATGTTTTTTTTTTTTTTACATCATTATTTTATTTGTAAGGACTTGTTAGTATTTAGCTATCTTTAGAGTGATTTGTATGCAATTGTTATGTAATGGTCGTGGGTAGCTGGTTCTGGATAGAAATTGTTTATCATTCATTCCATTCAATTTCTTCCAAATATCATCAAGTTCTGCGCCTTCCTGCTCATTTCTGTGTGGTTTAGTGTGCAGAGTCCCATTATATGTTGTTATTCACAAAAGATAAAACAATTTTCATTGTTTTGCATCAAAATAGTAAAACAGGATGTTGCCCGGCCAACCCAGCATTGTTTTCTATAAATTCCTGCACAGTGAAACCTGTCATGAGTCTTCCAGTAATGTTTTTAAATTCTGTGTGGAACAACCTTCTTCTACTCATGTTTAAGCCTCTCAATATATATATGGTACCATTGGGTGGCAACTTCTTCAACTTAATTTGTCATTTCATCTTTGCACTTTGATTAATTTTCCAGAAAAATATATGATTGCTTTAAACTCCATGACACAATATCCAATTTTAACTAATTTTGAACTGTTTTCTTGATATTAACATGACAAGGTGAAGGAAATGAAGGGGGAGTCCATACAGATGGACAAGAAATACCTAAGAGTAATATGTTTCGGTATTTAGGATTAATCATTCATCATGATAGAGAGATTAAGAATGATGTTATGCATAGACTTAAAATATGATTGTTGAAATGGAGTACTTCTGATCACAAGATACCTCTGAAGTTGAAAGGAAACTTCTGCAAGACTCCTACAAGCTAGGATTAGAGTGTTGGACAATTAAGAAGCATAATGTCTAGAAAGTTAGTGTAGATGAAATGAGAATATTAAGAAAGATGAGTGACAATACATTAAATGATAGGATAAGACATGAGTGCATCCGTGAGAAGTTAGAGATTGTGTCAATTGAGAACAAGATGAAGAAAAATCGACTTAGGTGGTTTGGACATGTACAATGTAGATCAATAGATGCTCCCGTAAGAAGCAACGATAATATAGTAGTTAATGGGGCCACTGACTAGAGGTAGGCCTAGATTAACATAGTTTCAAAACATTAAAGAAGGATAATGATCTTGTTAGCGTTAGAGATGACTTAACAAAGCCGAATGGAAGAAGATGGTTCAAACACTCGACCCCATAAATTTGGGATAAAGCCGTTGTTGTTGTTGTTGTTGTTGTTGTTGTTGTTGCAACATGACCAGGAGAAGGCTTAAGTACGTGTTGCAGATGGAAATAATATTCATGTGAATGATGATATTTCAGCCAATTCTTCCACGATTTGTGATGTCTATACACGTTCTAATTTGGTGCTGTCTTAGACTGCAGGCTTGCATATGGATTCAAACTCTTGATCTTTGCATGTGTATTTAATTTTAGGAGGTTCTTTAGGCCTTTCCTTCATCAAAGGTTTTTGGAATTTCCCTGATAGGGTTTCCTTAGGTCTGTCCTGTATCATAAGTTTTGGGAATTTCCTTGTAGGGATTCCAGGGATTCCTTAGACCTGTCTTGTATCAAAAGGTTTGGGAGTTTCCCAGGTAGGGTAGCGTGCCGAGTGTTTGGAATATTGGTATGACTGTTTTGAGTATTGAAAAGGAGATTTGAAGGGTTAAGAAGACTGGTTGGTTTAAAAGATGGCACCGACAGCTGTTGGCTTCAGGTTTGGAATAGTAATTAGCAGGGTTAGCTAGTCACAAATGTGGAAAACATAGGAGGGTTTAAATGAGTAAAAGAAGGATATAGGAGCCGCACTGCATAACAAAGTTTGCATGTAGAAGCTACTCTCTCTTGAGGGACATCAATAAAAACTTTGTTCGATCATTCGCAATTGTTTGTTCTTTCCTCATATATTTATATGGTTGTCTTACACAGGGAGAACATAATCTACTAAATAAGGAAACTTCATGAGTTATGTACAGAAACTTGTTGTTAAAGCCAAATAAGGAAAAAATTCAAAGTTGGAAATAAAATACTAAATTGAAATAAAAAGCATATAAAAGCTAATTAAACCAACTAAGTTTGACCCAAACCAGATGCAAACTTGTAAAGTTATTAATGCATGTGCTATTCTCCATTAGTATTTGCTTCATGCAGTTTTGAAGCATATACAATTCAATGCAGCCAATGACGTGACACTATAATACTTGCTTAGAGTATTATCTCAGTAATATATCCATGTCTACTTACTTGCATGGCAACAACTTTGCAGTACATAAATTATGTTCTTATTATATGTTTCTTTAGTTCTATAATGATTTTTTATCTGTGTATTTATTTACTTGTTTAGTGATTTTGCAGGTTGTGCGGTTGCTATATACCAATTCTGGGTTGTCTGTTTTAGCTCTTGCGTCAAATGCTGTCCATAAGCTGTGGAAATGGCAGCGTAATGAACGGAATCCGTCTGGCAGGGTTAGCAACTTTTTAAATTGTTGACCAAGTTTCAAATTTTATTCTTTCCACGTTTTCTTTATGATGGCCCTTCTTATTGCATCTTCAGTCTACTGCATCTGTTGTACCCCAGTTGTGGCAACCAGCAAATGGCATTCTTATGGCCAATGATACAAATGACAGCAATTCAGAAGAATCAACTGCATGTATTGCTTTGTCAAAGAACGATTCTTATGTTATGTCTGCATCTGGTGGAAAGGTTTCTTTATTCAACATGATGACATTCAAGGTGCTCAGCAACATATAAGGCACATAAGTTTGTTATATTATATTCTAGTTCCTTACTGTATCTATCTCCATGTCAGCTCACTCGTTATATCTTGAAATTAATCTTGTAACTTTATCACAGGTCATGACTACATTCATGCCTCCACCTCCTGCTGCCACCTTTTTGGCTTTTCACCCTCAGGATAATAATATTATTGCAATAGGGATGGAAGATTCCACCATTCAAATATACAATGTCCGGATTGACGAGGTACCAGTGCAACAGACTTTTCTTTCTAAAAGAAATATGAACAATCTTCATGTAGAATTTTACTCTTTTATCTTCATATTTCCCATATGGTAATGCCATTCTTACTCTTTGGTTTAAATTGTTATAGAGATGAATGCTATTCCCTGTAGCAAATTGCATCATCTTACCTCATCACTTAGACTCTTCAAAGTATAGAAGAATTCTTTCTAAAAGAAATATGAACAATCTTCATGTAGAATTTTACTCTTTTATCTTCATATTTCCCATATGGTAATGCCATTCTTACTCTTTGGTTTAAATTGTTATAGAGATGAATGCTATTCCCTGTAGCAAATTGCATCATCTTACCTCATCACTTAGACTCTTCAAAGTACAGAAGAATTGTGTGGGTGCTCCTTGGTTGCATGAGCTTAAACTACATAAAAGATAGGTCTACATAATACATACCCTCAAGCGGGCAGTCTAGTCTTTGTGGCATGTCTCTCTGCGAGTCAGAGAGATGACATTTGCTTGGAATTTGAGACTGGCATAGAGGGTTGACGTTAGGTTGACAGCTGGCCATAAAAATGACAATTCTTTTATGGAGCTTTCTCATGCTCCATAGCCGACCCAATACCGATGGGAGAAGGCTTGACAATGACGATGTATCTTGATACTTATCCCATACTTCTAGTGCTTTGACACACTAATAGCAATAGCATCAATGTAGAAACGATTTTATGATGGGATGACCAGCATTTACAGACCACCTTCTGTTATTCTTGAACTTTAGCTCTAACAACTGAAAGTTAGCTAGATCTTTGATCATTTGATACAGAACACAAACACAAAAACAGTTAGTTCTTGTTTCAGTAAAATTGTCCTTGTTCTCTTCAGTAGCTTTTGGGTTCAACTATATTTCATTCGATCTTCCATACATGGTACATTCCCATATCTCATCTTTGACTATTTGGCTTATCATGGATTTTTTCCCCAATATTGCAATAGGCAGGTATCCCAAGGACAAAGTTAGAAACATTATCCATCTCCAGTTAACCTAGCTGAACAGTCATGAGTGAGGAATAGATCTTGATGTACCTTCTGCTTGAAAAATGATATCAAGAGGAAGCTTGTGAAAAAAATCCTTCATTCATGAAATGCACGTTACCCGCTGTCTCAAAACAAATGATGGAGCCGTTTGGATGCACATGAAATACACCAAATTTCTGATTTTGCACAATATTTATGATGACTATTGGTTATTTATATGCAAGTGGCATCTATTTCTTTTCCACTTATGTCCCCTAAATCATATGCTTTTTTGCATAGTAGTCCCTTAAATTGTAACATGATAAGTTAAACTTTTACGAGAACTTTATTTCCGTCTAGGCTAAGTTAAACTAACTGCTGGGTTAGCAGTAGTCATAGGACAAAGGACTGAAATTGTCTCCAGTTAACACCAGCCATAAGATATGGTGGTGGAGAAACTGGTGGTCTCATGGAGGGAGGGTGTAGATGACAGTGTTCTAAAAATCGGCCTAGGCCGAACCGAAAACCCCTTGTTCGTCGGATTTGTGCGGTTGTTCGGATTTTAAGTTTTTTGATTTTTTTTATGCTTAGTTGTATTGTGGATATGTTGTTTGGACTTTAATATTGTATTTGGAATCTCAAGGTTCAAAGTATCGGTATCGGAATGGGTATCGGACCTTTCCTATGAGTATCGGGATCGCCAGTATCGGACCATTCCTATGAGTATCGGGATCGGTAGTATCGGTAGTATCGACGGTTTCGGATCGGAGTATCAGATTTTTTTGGTATCGGAAAGCAAATTACAATTAGTAAATTATTAATATTTTAGAAAATATATTTTATACATTTATGCACAATTTTAAGTATTTTAAGTATTATTTCTTAGTATTTGAAATTGAATGAAATAGTAGTCACCATTGTCGATTGATTTACATGCGATATATAAGTTTTTCTTTTTTATATGCTTTTACAACTTTACTATGCTTTTACCTATGTTGTCATAGGCGACGCCTAGGCGCCTAGGTCAGGGGGAGCTCGTCTCGACCCGAGGAAAAATTGGCCGTGTCAGTCGACGAGTGCCTGCCGAGACGGACGCCTAGAGGCGACTCGGGAATTCCCCAGGCGTGCCAAGGCGGATGAAAATGTTGCTACATGCTGCTGCTACTGCTGCCTGCTGCTACATGCATGCTGCTGCTGCCTGTTACTGCTGCATGTGCTACTGCTGCCTGCTGCCACATGTGCTCTTGCTGCTACTGATGCTTGTTGCTACATGCTTTGCATGAAAATTCAGGGCGGGCGCCTAGGCGCGCTTAGGCAAGGCGGTCGGCCTGTCGCCTCGCCTCGTCTAGCGTCCAGTACAACATAAGCTTTTACATCCTTACTAATTAGTCTTTTTCATTCAATTTTCTTTGTTGAATTGATCGGAAAAGAGACCTCTAATGTCGGTATCGGTTAATATCGGGTATCGGTCGGTATCGAATCGGGACATGCCAAATTGTATCTGTATCGGCCGTATCGGATCGGTATTGGCCGATACTGCAAACTATGATTTGGATTTTATACATTGAAATTTCAAATTTGTAATATGGTGTCACGCCCGTCCCAGATTACACGGGACTAGGCCACGTAGCAATGGCCAGCTACGTACCAAGGGGACTCCAGTCCGACTCCAATACGTATAAGCTGTAAATGAGGGTCACTATCTAGATAACACGGTATACATGTCTATGTCTCAATCCACAAGGATATGTAATAAAGAAGGGCCAACATGTATCATGGTGTGCACCCCATACTACACTCGTCTAAATAGACTCGAAGAAATAATATGAGTCTACAGATACTGGGCTATACTAGCAGAAAATAAGCAAAGATCATAATAGCCGAACAATGAAAAAGTGATACAAATATCGAGTAATAGTACCTGCATACCGGTATAATACTCATCAGCAGCTCCAGCCTCCCGTCAGCGATCGACCCTACAATCTGGCAGGGAACCAGGTCCTCAGAGGGGCGTAACAAGGTACAAAAATAACATGCCATAGTAAAACAGAACGGAAACATGTGATACGCCAATATAATCTAGAATAACCACACAAGTGAGACAATTTGAAGACAATGTTCGACACGTGGGCTTTCCAAATATAAATCCGTAGCTCCGAGGTACAGAGACACGGTGCGTACCGTAGCTCCGAGCACAGAGTCACACGGGTAATACTATGACTCCGGATACATGATCTCTACGTAAATAAGTATATATATATATAGCGCATGCGAAATAGCCTAAGCGTCTACTAACTTTCCTCCCCTCCCAATGCGGTTAACGAAACGCATCCGCAGCTCGCTGAGCCTGAGCCTCTATCTAAACAGTCGTCATACTGAAGTAACTAGCAACAATAACGATCCTATCGTCATCACAGGTTCCGGTCATACTGACACTATCAAGATACATGATGTCTGGCACGATGACATTGTCTGAATGTCCTAGGGTTCCGATGTAACCAAGTAGGTACATCAAGGTATCGAGAACCATCTAACAATCGATACTAGATGTTACCGACGAACGTCTGCACCCGGGTATGAACCGAAAGCTAAGTAACGATTTCGATCCAAAGCACACACAATGTATAGATGAAATAAATAGTAACACTGGAACTGAGATACAGAGTGGCAAGGTACACTTGTCTGGATCAGGATGCTGAAGGCGGGGCTCCGGTACAACGTCCAAGTCCGAGGATCCAAAAGTACCTAGAGATGACATATAAATTAATTAATAATCTAGCTCGAAACTTATCTAAAATAAGAGATGACATCATGGACTAACATGGGTCTCTGTCTTAGTTAGATAACTCACGTCTAAGGTACTAACTAGAGGATTGATCCAAGTTGACTAAGAAAACGTTGCATTAATTACGAATTCACCCAATCGCATAACGTCCTCAAACCCTAATATTCATCAAGAGTGATTTCAGTCATCTATGTATAATGTTCATCATCGACCATACCAACCTTGTAATCATAGACAAATGCATAAACCCAATTTAGTTGACACACCTAAATACGCATAATGTTCACATATAATATCCTCAATCATATCATCAAACTATCGAACCGAAATTCATTGGAACATTCCCATCACATGCATTTTCACACACACACACACACATACACACACATATATATATATATATATATATATATATATATATATATAATGCCAGACAAATGCCATCAAACTAAACATGGGTCTTACTCAGGGGACCCTAAAACCTAATTAGGATTTCTTTTAACACAAATTACTACAAAACAAGGACGAAGGAGGAGAAGTTACCCGGGTGACTGCGGGTGGTGGCAGCGGCGGTGCTGCGGCTTCGGTCAGTGACGACGTTGACCGCGGGGGTGGTGCTCGTGTCGACCGTGGTGGTGGGGGTGGTGCTCGGCGGTGTGAGGGTGGTGGTGATGAGAACAGGGTGGAGGTAATGGTGATCGGAGGTGGCAATGGTGGTAGTGCAGGTGGCGGTTGGCAGTGGTGGTGGCTATGCTCATGGAGTGTAGTCGTGGTGGAGGTGGTGTAAGTGGCTGCGGACGGTGGTGGTGTAAGTGGCTGCGGACGGTGTAGTGGTGGAGGTGGTAGCTGTTGGTGGTGGTGTGGGTAGATGTGGTGGTGGTGTAGGAGGCAACGGTCGGTGTTGATGTTGAGGTGGTTGTGGTGTTGTCGGGGTGGAGTTGGCTGCTCGTGGTGGTTGTGTTGGAGGTGACGGTGATGGTGGCAGTGGCGGCTCGTGGTGTTGGAGGTGATGGTGGCAGTGGCGGCTCGAGGTGGAGGCGGTGGTGTAAGTGACAATGATGGTGGAAGTGGCGGGTTGGTGCTCCGGTGGTGGTGTAGTCGGGGAAAAGAAGAAGAATAATGAAGAAGAATAGTTAAGACGAAGAAGAAGAATAGGAGGGGGATTCGGCTGAATGAGGGAGGGGAGGAGAGTGTGTGTGTGATGGAACTTTTTAGGTCTTCTCTTGGGATTAGGGCCGGCCACATTGGGAGGTGTGTGTGTGTTAATATAGGGGGATGAGTGGTTGTGATGGGGGAGAATTTGAATCAAGGGCTAGGATTTCACATGAGAGAAGCACAATGCAAGGGGAGAGAAAGGTGATCGGTCACATGAGGATGGGGGGGGGGTTCATTTGGTTTGCACCAATAGGAGGGTGACAACTATCACCCTCTTTGCATTTGAGTCCCTTAACATTTGTGTGTTTACACAAGAAGGAAAAAATAGTGAGGATTTGATGTGAGAAGTTATGTTTGGTGTTTTGTAGGATGGGTGAGTGTTGGGTGTTTTGTATGAGGCTCATTAATTAGTGTTGGGTTAAGTTGGGGTTATGTTAAGTTGGTTTTTCCAATTTAATTAAATAATGTGCCATATGTGCTCTTAAATTAAATGGGAGTACACGAGGTCTCAATTGGGAGTGACACAAATGTCATGGACGGTGTAGGCTTGGTGTTAGTCTTGGGCCCTTTAATTGGTTAGGCAAAACGGGTTGAGTTTGTGTCCCCTAATCGATGGCAACGACATAGGTAGAAGGCATGGGATTAAATAATTGATTTTTGTGACTGAAAAGTTGTGCAATTAAAATAGAGCACAAGGGAGTGTGTTTGTAAGTGACAGAAATGTCCAGGGCCTAGGTTGGCTTGTCAGGTCAAGAGTGCAGAAATTGTTGGAAAGTAAATGCTATTGTTGTGCTCCAATTATTGAAGCAACGGTAAGGTGCACCAAGGGTTTAAATTAAAGAACCAGTCTACATAACCCTAACTTGTAAACCTTAGACAATCTGAAGCTTAACAAAAAAATTCACCATATCAAATCTACCTAATTTTTTTGAGGGGGTTTACATATGGATTCCAAATTTTTAAAAAAAGAGAGAATTGTAGTATGGATTTAGAACATGTTTGGATTTCAAACTTCAAATTTGTATTATGGATTTTAAATTAAAAAAAAAATTTGTTGCCAAGGCGGCCTAGGCGTTAGGCGGTCCTCCACCGCACCGAATCCGCATAGCGAATTTTAGAACACTAGTAGATGATGGATTTGTATGGAGGACGAGGAGGGAAGATGTGGTATGGAGGATGAGGGTAGGGAGGGCGGACAAGCGAGATGAGGGTCATGGAGGGAATGTTAGTGGCAGCAGACACTGACAATGGTTGCTTTGGGGAAGGTTGTAGGAGGATAAAATGGATGTTATGAGAAGACTAGCGGAGATTGCAGATTGGAGAGGATATGGATTGCATAAGAGGACATTTTGGCGGCCCTCCTCCGCACCGAATCCACATAGCGAATTTTAGAACACTGGTAGATGATGGATTTGTATGGGAGGACGAGGAGGGAAGATGTGGTAAGGAGGATGAGGGTAGGGAGGGCAGACAAGGGAGATGAGGGTGATGGAGGGAATGTTAGTGGCAGCAGACACAATGACAATGGTTGCTTTGGGGAAGGTTGTAGGAGGATAAAAAGGATGTCTTGAGAAGACTAGCGGAGATTGCAGATTGGAGAGTATATGGATTGCAGAAGAGGACATTTTGTTACTAAATGGAAAAATTGAGGGGAAAAGAGGGATAAAACTGTAAAAATTATAACCATCTTCAGGCTTAACAAGATTCTATTAGTACGTTTAAGCATAAGTGTTCTTGTAACTAATGAAGTTCCTAATTTGGGTGAATCTATAACAAATAACAAGATTTAGGGGTTTAAATTGCAATGGACAACATTAAAAGGAATTGTATGATCATATCTGAAAATCCCGAGAGCTGTACTGACTTACAATGTCGGTATGAGGTAATCAAACCATGTCAGTTATGATATTGGACATTTTTATTGCTATATAAATCTCTTTGGTCATATCTAAAATTATTGTGCATCATCTTTTTCCCGGGCCTTCAAATGCGTAGTAGGGAAAATGCATTTTTTCGATGTCCTGATGTTGTTATTGTTGTATTTCACTATTATGTTTTAACATCATCTGACAAATGAGCAATGAGATTTCGTAGTTCCCTCCAATAATAGATAACTAGTACCATTGATGCATTTGAAATTTTTCGAAGTTGTAACACATCAAGTATGAGATGTGAAGGTGAAATGAGTCATCATATACAACTGGAAATTAAGGTTCTTGCCTGCATAATTTCTCTGTAGTTGAATCTGAATGAACCTTTTATCTACTTATTGCAGGGATTTTTGATGAAATAGTTTATCATGATTTATATTATCACAACTTTTTTGCCATTCAATCTCACAATATAGTAGCCAATGAGCTTTACATGTATGGGTGGAAGTGGCTTGCCTACAAAGTATTGGTCCATGAAAATCTGAATGCATTTGTTTCCTCACCTTAAGAAGAAATACTTTATCATGATATGTAACAGTCACTATATTGCCATCTCAATCTCCTTAATAGCATTCTTATGATTGCATGCAGGTGAAAACCAAGCTTAAGGGTCATCAGAAGAAAATCACTGGCCTTGCCTTTTCACAGTCTTTGAATGTGCTCGTCTCCTCTGGAGCTGATGCACAGGTAATATGGCTTATAAGTATTTCTTGACAACTGTTACAGGGGGTAGAATAATTGTTATGAAACTTGTTCTGGCATAAAGATGCTGTTAACAACTGAACTATAAATTCTTGTAGTATTTGTAATACGTTCTTGCATTATTTTAATTTTTTCCGGGCATGCTATTTGTTTTTATTAAGTAGCTCAATTGGTTTCATGTTATTGCACTTGCATACTGAATAATTTGTGATATATGTTAGCTGCATTTGCTTACGTCTCCTGGACTTACCTTGTAGCTGTGTGTATGGAGCATTGATGGATGGGAGAAAAGGAAGTCCAGATTTATTCAGGCACCTCCTGGCCGTGCAGCCCAATTAGTTGGGGATACCAGAGTTCAGTTTCACAATGATCAAACACATATCTTAGTGGTCCATGAAAGCCAACTCTCCATCTATGACAGCAAACTTGATTGTTTGCGTATGGTTAGTCCTTTATCTTTGTATGCAATACCTTTTTTTTTTTTTCTCTCTCCCTTGTTGGCAATGCTTGTTCTTTAGTCACAAACTTCCTCAGGCTATATTTCGGTTCTAACGATATAGCACCAACAATTCTAAACATTTCCGGGGAAGCTCATAATGGTTTGACACTCGACAGTGTCACCATTAGCACCAACAATTCTAAACATTTCCGGGGAAGCTCATAATGGTTTGACACTCGACAGTGTCACCATTCACTCTTTAAAGTCCCGTATTTTTTTATTACAGCATTTTTTGTATTCTTATAAGTAACTTGTGTTTGTTCTCTAATCTGCAGTGGTCTCCTAAAGACTCTCTCCCCGCACCAGTTTCAAGTGCAATATACTCTTGTGACGGTATGTTGTTGTATGCTGGATTTTGTGATGGGGCAGTAGGAGTGTTTGATGCCGATAGCCTGAGACTCCGTTGCCGAATTGCACCTTCTGCTTATATTCCCCCCGCTGTTGCTAGGTAATGATAGTGATCACTTGCATATAAGCTTCTCATCTAAACATACCTATAATTTGGGGGGTCAAATTATGAACTAACTGCTGTTGCAACATTTAAGTCTCTGTTACTCCATATTATCTTTAGTCTAATATATATCGTATAAGGTTAAGCTTCAATTGTCAAGGAAGATATCTTGTTTTAATTCAACCTTTAGATTGCAAAAGGAAAAAAAAAAAAAAAACTTTTTCCCCATAAAATGCTGTTATATTGATGGCTAATCATTCTTCTCAGTGCCGGAGCAGCGTATCCTTTGGTGATTGCTGCCCACCCTTCAGAGCCCAACCAGATAGCATTGGGGATGAGCGATGGGGCGGTCCATGTCCTAGAACCGTCAGATGCAGAGCTGAAGTGGGGAGCACCACCACCTCTAGAGAATGGAGGAGCTCTCCCATCCATCCCCTCCAATCCTTCTCTCACTAGTCAGGCATCAGAACCCCCGACCAGGTGACGACTACTCAGCAGGTTTTAGGAGGATATAGGATCCATAATTGTAATAGGAGAAACCTAATGACTCGTTAGCTTTTCAGCTGCAACAGGGGATTGCTTTTTTTCTTTCTATCCCCCCATCTAACAGCTTTTCGCCAATGGCTGCTATGTTTTGTTCATTGTAAAGCGTATCATAGTTCTGTTCAAATTTATTTATTGAAGTAGATGAAGTGGGAGATCAGTTACTATTTTGTGATAAGATGTCGGAAGAGCTTTTTCTTTTGGAGAACAGTAATTTGTTGGGCTGGGTAATCTTGACAGGCCATTATTCATGGTATAGGTGTGGTTTGGGCTCAACGACAGCAATCTGTAATCCTGTGTGTTCTTGTTGCTTTTGCCACATTTATTTCCTTGGCTGCTATTGGACAACAAATGATAAATCAATACTGTGGTGCTTATGGGGGAGAATGATTCGGTCCTTGATAATCTGATTTCAGTTTGCATTATGTAGTACAGGATGAAAGACCACTCGTTTAAAACTAGGTATTCAAGAACCACAATATTTTTATAATTTCGACAAGAAACAACCGACTACAGATGGGCTGGGTGACACTCCTGGATCTGCTGTGAGTTGAAGAAGATGCATTCCGCAGAGGAGAACCGGTGGTCTCTGCATTCCAGGGGTGGAGAGGCTGGGAAAAGTATAATTATCCCTATTTTTATTTGCTTAGGTGCTTTCGACAAAAGAAGAGATTGGTAATGAGTTATGCCTCTTCATTTTTTTTTCAATTTTTTTTTTTTAATCTTATTTTCATTTTTTGGAATGTTTTTTCTTGTTTTGATTTTTTTTTACGATTTAAGGTTTTTTTTTTCACTTCTAATAATTTATTTGTTTTTTCATCTTTTTCATTTTGTAAGAATTTTTTTTTGTTTTGCTTTTTTAGCCTTTTTTTAAATTTATTTTGGGAATATTTATATATTCATCAAATATGAAAATATAAATTTTTTTTTTTCAGAGAATTTAGTTTCAGAAAATTTATTCTTGAAAATATAGAATTTCTGTACCAAATGCCTCCTAATATTAATTATCCATAATTTTTCAAATTTCCTTCTTTTACAACTTTTCCTCCATCGATGATGACCTTTTTTCAAACTAGTATCTTATCAATTTGATTGATAACCACTTTGGCATTTTATAATAGACCATAAAGTACTATGAAACTGTTATTATGTCATAGCTCTCTCTACAGGACACGACCTTGGAATATCCGATTTATAAGAGTAGCTTATTTGGAATGCACATGTTACTGATTTGAAAATAACAAAGATTGATGGATGAGAAATTAGTGATTTGAAAATAATAAGGATTGATGATCCAGAAATTAGAAGTAGATTCAAAAAACGAATTTTTATATATAAAGTATTGGACTTACGATAAATTGGACTAAAGATATATATATGTATTATCAATGTACGTTTTCTAAACAAGCATCCTACAATTTGACGTTTCTCCTGAGAATAGGAGGATTGTTCTCAAGAGACTGGCGGATTAATAGATTATTATAAAATAAAAATGAGACCAATAAAAATGTCCTAGATGTTTCTTTGGCATTTTTTTACTTTTATTATTTTAATTATCTAATATTAGGATATCAACAAATATTAAACGTCTTGTAAAAAAATCGACCAATAAATGTACGTTTTCCTCCCAATGAATGTCCAAAAACAAAAATTATTATATATACTTATATATACACACATTTGTACTTATAATATCAAAATATGTGAAATTTATGGTCAGATAGTGAAGTAATAAGATTGAGAAGGTTAAGGATTCACATTTTCCTATACTCATAGCCATTGACAATTTTTAACTGCCAACAAGCCAAAAGAAGTCCCACTGATTGTTTCTGTCCAAAAAATATTGATTCTGGATTTTGACTCTTATTATATAAAAGTTTTAAACTTTGTACTCTATGTAAAATTTAGATAAAGTTTAGGCTAAATTATAACTTGATAGCTTCAACTATTATAAATGTTCAATTTGATACCATCAACTTTGATAGACGTCAATTAATATTCTAAAATAAAAAAATGAACAAATTAGTTCCGTCCTCTACTCTCTCTCTCTCTCTCTCTCCTCCTCTTCTCCGCTGCACACCTCCCCTTCTCAACCCTCCAAACCCTTCATTTCTTCGCCGCGCGTTGGCTGCTGCTGCCATCGTCGCGGGCGGAGAGAGAGAGGAGAGGGGGGGGGGGGGGGGAATAATTTGGTCATTTTTAAATTTGAAGGTATAAAATTGACGTCTATCAAAGTTGAGGGTGTCAAATTGAACATTTGTAATAGTTGAAGATACACGTTGTAATTTAGCCTAAAATTTAATGTGCCAAAAAGCCCAAAAAAGGTTCACTAATTGAAAGTTTTCTGTAAAAAAAAAAATTGTAGTTTGGAATTTTGATTTTGATTCTATTAATTTTTTTAAACTTTGTACTCTGTTGAATTTAGGTAAAGTTTTGCTTTGTATGAAAATATTTTTTGTTCAAACAAATATTTTTTTGGCTTAATTACAACTTAATATCCTCAACTATCCAAAATGTTTAACTTGACATCCTCAACTTTCATAGGTGTTAACTTAATACACTCAACTATATAATAAATTTTATGTTGATATCCAAAAAAATTAAAAGGACAAAAATCTCTTCCCCACCCCCACACCTCCCTCCTCTTTCTTCGGCACCATCCCCCGACGAACCCCGCGCTCCCCCTGCCGCGACCCCGCCTGCGCCTCCGCGGCCGAGTCCCGCCCGCACCCCTCGCTCTCGTACCCTGCCCCCGCGTCCCCGCTCAGCCAGCGCCCCCGCAACCCTGCCCTTGTTCCTGCTCCGCTCCACCCGCGCCCCCGTGCTCCGCCGGTTGCTGCTGCTGCAGCTGCTTCTGCTTGTTATTGTGCCCTCCCCCCCCCCTCCCGCGATGTTTTGGTTTTTTTTCTTCTTTAGAATATTAAGTTAGCACCTATCGAAGTTGAGGATGTCAATTTGAACATTTTTGATAGTTGAAAGTATCAATTTATAATTTGGCCTTTTTTTTTTTTTTTTTTTTTCATGTTGACCAAACTGCCATTTAAAATTTGCTTTTCCGTTCTCTTTCCTCCTCCTACTCCTGCTGCTGCTCCTTTTTTGGCCTCTCTCCAATGCGATTCCAATTCCTGCTGCATAACTTTTCTTCTTCAACAATACCCCTCTTCAGAAGCAACAACAGCCTTTCAAAGCTCCGACTTTTATCATCATCATCAGTCGAAGTTGCTGCTGCAAATGCGGCGGTGGAGAGAGGAGGAGAGACGTTCTCGAGCCGGGTGGAGAAGCTGGGGAGAGGAGAGTCGGTGGTCTCGGCGTTCCAGGGATGGATGGGAAAAGGTTTCCCGGTCCACAGGGGACACATCTTCCACACCATCAACCGGCTCAGGAAGCTCAAGATGAACAAGAGAGCACTCGAGGTCAGAAAAGTTGCTCTCTTTTACTTAGCGATTTCTCGTGTCGGATACAACACGGGCACTCCAGAATACATTTATCTTGTTGGGTTCTGTTGAACTTCCCCCCTTTGGTCAAATACAACGGAAAAAGATGGTTTCTTGGTGAGAAAACGTAGGAAAAATTGGGCATTAGTGTGTTTTTTCTCGTTGGCATCTTTCCATTTATCATTGTTCGTTTAGTTAGGGAAAGATTATTCTTTTTGGCTCTTGATAAAGGCACTACAAAATTCTTGATAATTACAAGTTTACCACTTCCAAAAATTACTCATCAGGCTGTCCACTTCCAATTAATTTTTTTTTTATAATCAGGACTGTCAAAATTTTGACAGTCCTCTAACAATTGGTAGTCCTACCAATTAGAAGGACTGTCAAAATTTTGATAGTCCTAACAATTGGTAGTACTGTCAAAATTTTTACAGTCCTAAAAATATATGTTGATTTTTTAGGACTGTCAAAATTTTGACAGTTCTAACAATTGGTAGAAAATTGTTAGGACTGTCAAAATTTTTACAGTCCTAAAAATATATTTTAATTTTTTAGGACTGTCAAAATTTTGACAGTCCTTCTAATTGGTAGGACTGTCAAAATTTTGACAGTTCGGAAGGGAGGGCTACGCGAGGTGACAACGAGAGTTGGGCTTCGTGGAGGCCGGAAGGGGGGACGAGGCGGAGGAGCGGGAGGGGAAGGAGGCGGCAGGAGGCGGGGGAGGCGGCGGCGGCGGGAGGCGGCGGTGGAGGACGGGGGAGGAGGCAGAGGCGGAGGCGCGCGCGTGGTGGAGGATGGGGCTGCTGCTGCGTGCGGGGGCGGTGGTGAGCGGTGGCGGCGGCGGCGACGGCGAGTGGTGGAGGAAGGGGCCGCTGCTGCGTGCGGAGGCGGCGACGAACGGTGGGGACGACATCGAGCGGTGGAGGAGCGGGAGGGGGAGCAAGAGGTGGGAGGTGAAGAGGGTGGGCAGCCCTAGTAAAATTTGGGCTAGCCTGAATAGAATTTCTTCATAACTGGGCTAGCCCGTACTTTGTAGTGCCTTTATCACAAGCCTTCTTTTTTTATAGGTTATTTCTAAGGCCTTGTTTGGTTCGCGGAATATTGGCATTGAAATAGTAAAGTGATTCCTATGTTTGGGTGTCAAAGAAAAGTACGAGGAAAGGAAAATGATTCCCATAGGAAGAAAAAATAGGAGAAAAATTGATTCCTCCCACTCAACCAATGAATCGCTTCCACACGATAGGAAATTCATTTTCCTGTCAAATTTCTTGGCCTCTCCAAACACTCGAAAGAAAAATGAATAGAAATTGTAATTTCCCAAAGGAAGGGAAAGAACAAGGAATTGATTTCCTTTCCGAATCAAACGAGGCCTAAAGGCACATCAAAAGTTGCTCAGGACAGTCCATTACTTGGTGTTAGCCCAGGCGGAAGCAACTTTTACTTAGGACAACCCAAATTTACTATGTGCTGCCCACACACCTCCCCTCTCTCCCACCCAAAACCCTAACCCCAACCCCAACCCCAACCGCCGCTCCGCCGACCGACCCTACCTCCGCTGCACCCGCCCCAAACCTTCCACCGACGTCTCCCGCGATCGCCTCTTCGTCGTCCGCACCGCCGTCGAGCATGAGCTCCTGCGCGCCGGCGCCGGCGAGAGCCGAAGTGGGTGGAGGAGGAGGCGGAGGTAGGAGGAGGCGTTCACCAGCGCCGACCACGATGGTCCCCGCACGGAGGTCCCCTCCGGCGGCCTCCTCTGCAGCAGCTCCTGTAAACCCCCTGAATTTTCAAAATTATTAAAACTTGGATTTTTTCAATTTTCTGGAATTTTCTGGAAATTTTCTGTAATTAAAATCAAGGTTTTAATTATTAAATAATTTTTAATGGTTAATAAATAATATTAAAATATCATGGAAATAACATTTTTGGGTGTAAAATGAAAAACTGGACTTAGGGTAATTTTTCTGGAATTTTTGGACCTAAGACCTATTTTTAAATGCCTAAAAACTATTTTACTAATTAATTAATTAATTAACTGTTTATTATTATTATTATTATTATTATTATTATTATTTTTATTTTGTTTTTTGGGCCGGCCCATATTATTATTAATATTATTATTTTTATTTTGTTTTTTTGGGCCGGCCCGGCCCAGTGGACCGGCCCAGCAGCCCAGCCCCCAACCCGTTTCCTACCGGGTCGGGTCGGGTCAGTCAGACCCGACCCGCCGCCTACCCGACCCGGAGACCCGGTCTCCCTCTCCCCACGCCGCCCGCGTCCCGCGCCGGACACCCCGCTCCGCCGGCCAGCACGCCCCCACGTCGCCCTCCGCTCCACCCGGCTCGCCCCGCCCTCCGCGGCCACGACCCCCCCTTCACCCTATTTAAACCCCTAGAACCCCTCCCCTCCGGCCACCATCTCCCCACCACTCGCCACCGTGCAGCGCCGCCTTGCCCCGCTTCGCCGCCGCAGTTTCCCTCGCCGCACCACCGCACCCGAGACCCCGGCCGCCCTCCTCTCCTTTCCAGCAACTCCAGCAGCCGCAGCCGCCGTTCCCGGCGCCGCCCCTCTCCGCCGTGCCTCCGCCCGGCCGCGCCCCAGTGTCCCCGACCGCCTCCGGCCAGCCAGCGCCGCCTCAGCCTCCGGCCGGCCCCGCCGCAGCCCCCAGAACCCGAAGCCCTAACCCTAAATCCCAATTTCCTCTCTTTCGTGTCGGACACGACACGGACACGGGATTCTTCGGGTTTTTCAACCCAGTTCAGGTGCGCGTAGTTTCTTGCTCGTAGCTCGGTTTTCAATTCCGTAAATTACGTTGCGAAGCCTGTATGACCCTCTCGGTGCCCGGACAAACCGCTCGGGGCATCGCGTCCTGTGGTGATCGCACACCGCGATCCAAAAACAGGAAAAACCAGACCCTGTTTCACCCCGGAACTGAGTACGCCCCGCCAAACGGGACGACTTGGTCGCATGCGGTCTTCACAGATACGTGCGCGCCGTCGATACGGACGTGTGAGATTTCGCGGAAGCTGATTCGGGTGTGCGTGCACATCGGAATCAACGCGTATCCGCGGACATCGCCCCGTATCCGACTTTTCTGCAATTCGCCCTAACTTCTTGTACACTCGTCGGATCGAGACGAAACTTGCGCCATCGGACTCGTAGCGATACGCTGGTCCTGTGGGTCAAGTTTGGTTCGATTCTGAGAACGTTGACGAAATCGCGTGTCGTGGGCCCCACAGGCCCCGCTCGACGGGCGATTTTGTGATCGGCTCATCGGAATCCAAATCTGGAAGTTCCGTTGGGTTCGTATCAGCGTTCCTGACCTGTTGACACTAAGTTTGGTGAATTTGGAGACCATTGACCCGGACACGTTTTTCGGTGCAAAGCGGGCCCACCGGCGGACCCCGTTTTGACCCGAAACTGCCGTTTTTGCCCTTGTCTCCAAATTGGACCCAAGGACAGGTGTTTCTAGCTATTTGACATCTTCTGAGCGTGATGGTAATGTCTATTTCAGCTTCTGGACTCATCTCTGGAATATTTTCCCGAAGTACAATTAACTGGATCCAAACAACAGGCAAGTACCTGCACTTCAAGTTAAATCTTTATATTGTGATAATTAATTTCCTGCTTTACTAGTACCCTTGATGATTACACCTAGTGTTAGGAATACTGGATTTCATGTCTTGAATATTAGAGTTCATGTCTTGTTTTTCATGTCGGGTGAGAGAATACTAGAAGGCATGTAGTTTACCCTTCCCCTTGTCGTGTTTAATAGCTGTTGGTACGCGACTGTACCCTCAGCCGGATCTCGATTATTCCTGTTTAATAGCCATTTATGACGGCCGGATTAGCCTTATAAACCCCTACATGCCAACTATGTATTCTAAAACAAACACAAGTTCACACAGATTGTTTCTGGATCTTGTTATAGTTCTTGCTGACTGTGGTAGTTTCTTTTCCCTGTCTCATTTATTCCTGCTTTCTCATCTTCCTGTTTATAGTATTAACTCTGAGATATTGATGTTCTTTTATGCAATTTTCTCAATATGATACTCAATTTAATTGTCATAAATATTTAGTTTAATCTTGTTGTGCATTGTGTACTTTGCTCCTTTCCTGACTGGATCCGTTGATTTAGGCGATGATGAGGACCTTGCCCCTACATATTATGGTCCCTATGAGGGAACAGATGACACTTATGAGGAGCCAGATCCCACCCAGGAGACCCCTGCTGCAGAGTAGTTAACAGTAGCTATTTTTATTTCATGCTCTTTTATCTTAGTAATCGGGTTTGTCCCCGATTTCAATTCTGAATTCTGTATTAAACATTTGATTCTGTTGTCGCATTTATTTCATTTGAAATCTTAAGCATTTGTTTTCCATTATTATCTTGCCTATGTTTTTGTGAATGAGCTAGTTTAGTTAAATGTGGATTTGACCTAGACAGCGTACTACCGCCGACTCTGCGGCATAGGCTGGACGTACCCACGCACTCGTGCCCGAATTTCCGGGTGCGGGTCGTGACAGCTCCTCTCCACGCTTCTTCGATCGAGCTCCCTCTGCCAGAGCTCCTCCTACCCGCACTCGCCGCGTGTTGGCGCTGCTCGCTGCTACACTCGCCGCGTGTTGGCGTTGCTCGCCGCTGCACTCGCCGCCGCCGCTGCTCGCGTACGCTGCTGCCCAGTCGTCGTCATCGAGGACAGTCAAAAGTTTTGACAATCCTTCCTATTGCAAGGACTGTCAAAACTTTTGAAAGTCCTAAAGATAGGCGGACTGTCAAAATCATTTCAATTAGAAGGAATGTCAAAAAATTTGACAATCCTATTTGGGGTGAGGATTGTCAAAAAATTTGGATAGCCACATGTAAAAAATTTCGGTGGCAAATTTGTAAATAAAACAAAAAAATTTGGACTGTCCTGAGTAAGTTTGGATGTGCCTTTAAAAATAACCTTTTTATATATAGTTTTGCTGTACTAGAGTTTAGGTTAGTGAGTCGAGAACAAAAAGATTGAGGAATATTTTTTTGCTTCTTTGTGACATGACTGTTTTCTCTTCTATAGTAATTGTTGAAAGATGTTTTTTTTTGGTAAAAAAATTGCTTCTTTGTGACATTGACTGTTTTCTTTTCTTGAGTAATTGTTCATAGATGTTTTTTTTCCTTCACTTTTTTGTTTAATTTGTGAGAAAACATAGACAAAAAAAATACTTCTTTTGAAGCGCTGGCACTCTGTGAATATTGGTCCTGTGTTCGTTTTGTGTCGTGTCGGACATGTATCTGTTACAACATATTTGCTCCAAAATTCATAAGAAAATAATGCTTCTTGTGTTTTATTCTTTCCGATTTCTTTCTTTTGTTGGCTCATATGGGAACACTTTTTCCTTCTTGTCGTGAGATACCATATGAAAACTTACTTCTTCTACTAGAAAGCATAGAAAAGTCTCCATGTTGTGTCAGAGTCGGGGACACACTAACGTACACTACGACACAACAAAATCAATACCGTGTCCGTATTGCCGTGTCATATTCGTGTCCGTGCAACAAAGCTTCATTATGTCTTACTCTTTGTTGGTATTGCAATTAGATTGCTCTCTCTTGGTGGGTATTGTTAGGAACTTTCACATTGGTTGGCTACGAGGAAAATATGGGGTTTACATGAGAAACCACAGGAGAAATTGGTTGTGTGTCTTATTCTTTCTGTTTTTTTTATTTATTTTGAGTGCTTTCTCTTTGTTGGTTTTGTTTGGGAACTTCCCCATAGATTATATAGAAGGAAAAAAGATGGTTTTTTTTGTAATTGGAAATTCAAGAAAAAATGGTCAATGATGTTCTTTCGATGCTTAGATAGTTGATTTCACTTGTTGGTAACTTTTCATTTGATTATCTAAATGGAAAAAAAAATGATCTTTTTTGGAGTTCTGATTTTCTAGATTTTTTTGGGTGTTTGGTTTTTGGAGTTGGGATGCACTAGATATTGGTTTTTGGCTTGTTGTGTTCTTTGGACATTGGTTACTTGAAAGATGAACAGGAGAGAGATCGAGTAGTCATTGTGGCTTATTATTTGTGGCCTTTTCATTGGAGTTGTTTTTGTTGTTGTTTTGCGGTTAATTTTTGGGTTCTTCAATAGTATCAAATCAAGACCCACTTACTCTAGATAATTTTTGGGTTTCTTCTGACAGGTTATGGAGTGGGTGACTCGAGAGAGACCCTACAAGCTTAAAGAGCTGGATTATTCTTATCTTCTGGAGTTCACAACTAAGCTTCATGGTGTTCCCAATGGTGAAAGTCTCTTCATTCGCATCCCTCATGAGCATCAAAATGAATTGCTCTATAACAACCTCGTCATGGCCTGCTTGGATCAGGGTAAGATCAGGCTTGCACTCGATTACATGAGAAAGATGAGGGAACTGTCCTTCCCTATCTCTCCTTACGTATACAATCGCTTAATAATTCTTCACTCTTCGAGTGGATGCAAGAAAACTGTCGCTAAAATCCTCATCCAGATGAAGGCTGATGGTGTTACCCCACACGTATCTACTTACAACATTCTCCTGAAGATGGAATCAGATGAACAAAACATTGAAGGGCTGTCGAAGGTATTCAAGGACATGAAGCAATCAAATGTTGAACCCAATGAAATCACTTATGGCATCTTAGCAATCACACTTGCTGTGGCAAGACTCTATACAGTATCCGAGATGTATGCAGAAGCAATCGAACAGTCTAAAACTGGGAAAAACTGGTCTACATTTGATGTTCTACTAATATTGTACGGCTACTTAGGAAAGGAAAAGGATCTAGAGAGAACTTGGAAGTCAGTGGAGGGCCTTCCTCATGTTAAATCAACAAGTTTTCTGTTAGCAATTGAAGCATTTGGGAGGATCGGCTCAATAAGCAGGGCTGAAGAAATTTGGACGGAGATGAATGGAAGGAAACCAGCGAATTTACCAAAGCAATTCAATGCAATAATATCAGTATACTGTAGGCATGGGCTTGTGGACAAAGCATCTGAGCTTTTTAAAGAAATGGAAGCAAATGGAAGCAAGCCAAATGCTATA
Source organism: Iris macrosiphon (assembly GCA_036927795.1). Classification (NCBI taxonomy): domain Eukaryota; kingdom Viridiplantae; phylum Streptophyta; class Magnoliopsida; order Asparagales; family Iridaceae; genus Iris; species Iris macrosiphon. The sequence goes on from JAYESA010000009.1 coordinate 46,070,246, forward strand.
ACCTATCGCCATCTTGCGTTGGGTTGCCTAAAGGCAGGTCTAGTAAGTGAAGCGTTGAAGACCATTGATATGGGGAAGGATGAGACTTTGAGCTTTCAAGTAAGAAGATCTACACCGTGGCTAGAGACTACTCATATGCTGCTTGAATGTTTTGCTGACATTGGTAATTTGGTAAATGCAAAGAAGTTGTTTCAAGAATTTAAGGAAACAAAGTATTGTAGGTACACATTTGTGCATAATACTCTTCTGCGGGCTCATGTGAAGGCAAAGGTGTATGATCCGGATCTTTTGAGGAAGATGATTCTGAAAGGAGCAATGCCTGATGCAGAGAATATACAGTCTTCTGAGACTCATTGAACAGTTTAAGAACTGATTGTATCATCGCAATATTTGACCAAGTTCCCCCAAGGGAGAAAAATGACACTTCTAACTTGAACTAATCTAACCAGGTTCGATATATCTGATTATTGCTTTCTCTTGGGCTATTAAGACGTTTGCTGAGTATAATGTATGAGAGGAATGGTGTTATGTAACGTAGTATATTGATGTTGCGGGATTCTTTCCTTCTTGTATTTGTTACGATTCTTTTTGCCAGTTGGTATGAAATAAATGATCTCTGTTGAGATGGTGACCATATTGATGTGATCTAAGGATTGCATCATTACCAGACCGCTAGAAATAGTAGAATATATTTAGCTGCAGAAACATTGGTTTGATATGAGCTACCACGATGATACAACCTGGGATCCTTGATTGGAGCACCGCAAGAGGCCTACTGTTCTGAGAGTTAAGGCTAGTGAATGGATCATCCAAGGTTCTTCCTTTCTTCCTAAAATTTTCAAATTTGCCATCGTATCGGTATTTTATGAAGCGGAGATCAGTACTAGTTTCAAATTCAAGACTACAGCAATTTAATGTCTGCTTACCAGATGCTTGGCTCCAGGACCAATGCCCCTGGACCTGCATGAGTTCAGCTTCATTTTCCTTGAGCCTTTAAAGGTGCCATTACATACTAAGTACTTGATTCCAGGCAAGTAAAACATGGGAAGAGAGGAAGACCCAGAACTTAGCCACAACTAATGGAAAACTCATTTGCTAATGATGGTACTACCACTAAGGTATGTTTTTCCTGACGTATTAATAGAAAATTGGTTTAATATTTGACTTAATTTTATTGATGGATGAAAATATATATATATATATATATATATATATATATATATATATGAGAGGCTAATCCCTTTCTCTACTATTCTACTAGATGTGGGACTAAACATCCACTAATACTCTCAACACTCCCCCTTAAGATGGGCGATATATATCAATTATCCCTATCTTGTCACATAGTTTAGAAAGACTCGATAAATTAAGGCCCTTAGTCAGACAATCTGTAACTTGTTCTTCTGAGCAAACATGATCGAGCTTAAATATCCCCTTTTCTAGCTTCTATTTGATGAAGAACCGATCGATCTCGATGTGCTTAGTTCTGTCATGCTGGACTGGATTGTTAGCTATACTTATTGCAGCTTGACTGTCACTCAGAAGACGCAACGGTGTTCCCTGGTCCAGCTCCAACTCCGTCATCAGTGCTCTTACCCACAACAACTCTGACACTCTCAGAGCCATAGCTCTATACTCTGCTTCAGCAGTCGATCGTGCTACTGTTTGTGGTATTAAACGAAAGAATGAAAGTGTATTTCAATGACGGGGTTTGTGCGAAACCCGCGCCCTTTGGTTTACAAACAAACTTGTACAATGTAATCCTATACGAGGATGTGGGAGTACAATTTATTTAATCTGGGTATAAATTGCTATAGGTGTCTGATCTGCGGTCGATCACTTTAGCCCTTGGACCACGCGATGTTGAAGAAGTGTCGTGGAAGACAGGTAGCAGCTTCGAAGGTTGTAGGAGAGGGTGGATGCACGATGCCGAAGTCGTCGATCCCCGCTCTTTGCCTGAGCTCCGGGCTCTCTCTCTCTCTCTCTCCTCCTTGTTCGATCTTCTCCGATTGTGGACCTTGGATCTGATATTGGTACTCTTGACCAATTTTTCGACCTTGTTCCCCATTGACAGGGGCCTCTATTTATAGAGTCTTTGGTGACAGTGACCACTCCGTTGGTGTAGCAACCGAGGAGTGGAAAGTACAGCACCCTTTTACACAACGGTTAAAGTAACCAATGCCTACGTGTAGATGATCTTTTGACTGAGCGGGTGACGTGGGTCCAACTAAGGGGACACAACACGTACGGTTGCTACTAAGATCACGGCGTAAAAGCCACGCGGGTAGGTATCCATTGTGTAGAAGAGGTTGGCGTAGAAGCCAAATGTCCGTCACCATGGCATAGAAGCCAAGTAGGCATAGAAGCCGAACAGGCATAGAAGCCGAGTAGGCGTGGAAGCCGAGCAGGCATAGAAGCCGAACAGGCATAGAAGCCGAGTAGGCGTGGAAGCCGAGTAGGCGTGGAAGCCGAGTAGTCGTAGAGACTGAGTGGGCGTGGAAGCCGCATGAGCACAGATCCTGAATGGGCGTAGAAGCCGCTGCATATCGTGCCAGAATGGGCATAGAAGCCGCTTGAGCACAGATCCTGAATGGGCGTAGAAGCCGCTGCACACCGTGCTGATGTGGATGCCTTAGCCGAAATTACGGCTTTTGAAGATATAACCAAATCTCTTGCAGAGATTTGCCATCACCTTATGCATTAAATGCGGAGGCGTATTTCGAAGGTCTGCAGGCCTTCTGTGCACCCGTCGCAGAGACGTGTCTTGAGAGAAACTGTCACCGCTCTGTGCAATTAGACGTGGAGACGTGCCTCGAATCCCGTACGAAGTACAGCTTTTGACGTGGCAGGCGGTTTGTCTGCTGCAGAGCGTAAAACAGCTCATGTTTGCCTGTGTAAAACAGGGCGGCGTATTCCCTTGTACGCAAAAGAGCGGTTTATGCTGAGGGGACTCCAGTAAACGACGGTTTGGTGATATTTTTCCAAATCCTCTACATTAAATGGTGAGATTCGCCATCATACTGTGGGATGCGTCCCGAGAGGTCTGCCATCGTTTCCAGCCGTCGTCTGGGTAGCCGTGCATCACCTTTTGTCAGGAGTCAGAGGTCAGATTCACTGCGTGACTTGACAGGTTTATTTCGGGGAAGATGAAGCGTTCCTCGTACGCTATCGCGCTGCTTTGAGAGCGGTTGAGTTTTACGCCATGGAGGCGATGAAGAACTCTGTTTCACGCTGGAGCGGCCTGGACGTACTGCACTTATGCGGATGGTCCTTTGAGCTTTATTCTTCACGCTGTATTTTAGCGGAGAAAACTCTGTCGTACGCCTGATGGCTCTGAAGGCCTCTGCTTACGCTGCTCTGTATCAAGAGGCTATGTAGCTCTTCCCAGCGTATTTTTCATGCTTCTACAAGACCCCCTTCAGAGCTTTTAAATTCCTTGGAATTTGAAACGCTTTGAACGAAGCATGAATGGCCCCTCGTAACTCGAAACGTTTCTGAGTGGAGCGTTGAAACGGTCGGTACAGACTTTATGGTAGATTTATGGGGGACCGCTGTGATCTCTTTTGCCTATAAAAGGCTGGGGGAGTTAGCCTGTTCTCCCCACATCTTCATCACCACGCAGAGATGATCACCGGAGTTCGCCGGGTCGATTTGAGGAAGAAGGAGATCATGTTCTTCCAGCGTGTAAGGAGCCGAAAAAGATGGCATCTTCGAGCAAGTGTCCACTGCAACGATGGATCATGGAAGGATATCTTAGCCTCCCTTGCTCGGGATAATCAGCAACTTTGTATGGCGTTGCCCCAGGAGAGAGGAAGGGTCGTATTTGACCACGGCGGCTGGCATGCCGCGCCTTCTCTCGATGCCCTCTGGGAGGTGAGAGAGAAGACAAGCTGTAGCAGCTGTCTCCCCGGACTGAGTTGGGTTTAATACCTCAACCCAATCTGCCGTGGCGCACGGAGCATGGGATCTGCATGCTTTTATGCAAGCCCCAACTCTGTCGTGCCCGCCGGTGATCATCTCCTTCGAAGAAGAGGAAGATCTGCACCGATGCGAGAACCCTGCAGAACGGACTCTGGCGGCGATCTTCAGACGACGAGGGGATATCTCCTTTGTAGATGGAGTTTCCCTCAGATGTAATCATGAAAATGAAAAGAAAACCCTTGTAGATTGGGTTTCCCTCATATGTAATCATGATTTTGATCTTTAATAAAAATCGTCTTTCTTCTTCATATGATCATCTTGCCATATGTTGCTGTGAAGTCTGAATATGTGCAGCTTCAACACGTCTGAATCTGTACGCCGACTCTGTAGAAAGAGTGCTAGGTCCTGTCCTTTATGCATAGCGAGTAGTTCATAGAACGATGTAGAGCGTTTTGAACATCTTAGAACTGTCCTGTTGCTGGGACTGAGGAACCGCGTAGAGCTCTGAACTTCTGATAAACATAATTTTTGTTCAGTCTTCGCCTTCAAGAGTGACTTCTCGAAAATCCCTTGGAACAGGTTCGAGGAATGGCTGTCCAAAACTGAGTTGCCATCTTTTGATAGACGAGATATTCAGACTGGAGTTTGGATGAACCTCCATTTGACCCGAGAAGAGTAATTTCTCAATGTTTGAACTCTTGTATGTTTCGGGTACTTGGGATATGTTGAGGCCAAGGAGGAGTATCTTCTGTGTGAACTCCTGTAATTGACCGTCTTGGGGACCGTTCGAATATACGGAAAGTCGTGGAGCGAGAAATCATCAGTCTGTAGCCTCCGGGTATAAAATACCGTCGAGCGTGAAGTCGTAGACTTGTAGTTCCTGTGCGTGAAGTCATGGGTTTTGTGACCTCTCGAGCATAAAAGCTACTGAGCACAAAGGCATCCAGGCCAAAAACCTGACTTGTAGTTGTCGAACGTAAAGTTGTAGATTCGTAGTCGTCGAGCGTGGGAAGCTCCTTTAGCGTAGAACTGTATATCTGTAGCCTGTGAGCGTAGAACACCATCGAGCGTGAAATCGTAGACTTGTAGTTCGTGAAGTCATGGGTTTTGTGGCCTCTCGAGCATAAAAGCTACTGAGCACAAAGGCATCCGGGCCAAAAACCTGACTTGTAGCTGTCGAACGTAAAGTTGTAGATTCGTAGCCGTCGAGCGTGGGAAGCTCCTTTAGCGTAGAACTGTATATCTGTAGCTCCTGAAAAGAAAATTTCTCCGAGCGTGAAGTCTTGCGGATCTGTTGCTTCTGAGCGTAAACTGAGCGCTATCGAGCGTGAGATCATCGATTTGGTATCTGCTGAGCGTAAAGTCGTAGATTTGTGGCCTCTCGAGCGTAAAAGCTACTGAGCACAAAAGCATCCGGGCGTAAAACCATAGACTTATAGCTTGCGAGCGTAAAATCGTAGATCTGTTGCTGTCGAGCGTAGAAAGCTCCTTCAGCGTAGGACCTGCTGAACCGTCTTTGCACGAAAAAACTTTTCAAATTTGCTGACTGTCCGTCTTTCAAGGTTAGTGGGCTGACGTGGCATCCAATCGTAACCCTTTATTCAATTTTGCGAGATTTGGTTAGGGTCTCGAGGAGTCCGTCTGAGGAATCGAGGACTCGGCCCGAACTCTATATATGTCCCAAGTTCTCTGAGAGAGAAACTTTTTATCCGTCTTCTGTGAAAGAGAGCTTTCGACTGTTCGAGTTTTTCTTCGTTCTCTCTCCGAGCATCTCGAGTTTTCAGAAAAATGGCGTCGAAACAGACCTCCTCTGCCAAGGGAAAGGGTGTAGGTTCCTCTTCTCGTTCTTCCGCCCCAGCGAGGGAGTCTTTGGTCGGTCAAGGCGAACTTTCTTCTGAGCGAAGTGTCCTGCCGACGAGCAGTGCACCCGGTCTTAGAGGTAAAGCCTTCGGGGTGACAAAAACGACGAAAAATCCTTCGCACACGTTGAACGTGACCGCACTAGGTCGTCTTCTGTGCTGATAGCCTCTTCTTGAGGAAGATGATGCACGGAGGCGTTTTCATCTTTTACGCCCATATTTCTAATGTGTCAGCGTAAAGACTCCATATTTTCGTAGTTCTGAGCGTAGGAGCTCTGGCTACCAAAAATTGGGGTATATCGTAAAATTTGAATTTTACGCTTGTGGGGGGACCTCCGGCGTAAAATTGCCAGATTTGCACAATCCCGCGTAGAGCACAGACTGCTGTTTCTTTCGGTCCGTATGTTCGTGCAAGACTTGTGATGACGTATTTTCCTTGCACTTTTGTAGTTGACTTGGGTGAGTCTCCACTGGCCGAGGTGATGGGCTCCGCTGCTGGGATGCTACACTCGAACTACCTGGAGGATCTGTCCCACGTGTCCTTCCCTATCTCCGGACCCCAGTACCCTGAAGGAAGGAGGGTCTTAATATCGGCTCAGGGCGAGCGAATGCTGCTGAGCATGATCAACGGGGAGCCTCTGACTTATGTAGACGGGGAGCCGTACGTAAAGCCGGCTTTCCTTTTTGGGGACATGATCGACAAACAGTCCCAGACGAAGCCTAAGAGGGAGCCCTGGGTCTTCTCAGCCGGGAATTTGGTTTTGTACCTGCCAACGATGCCGAGGGATTATCCCATCTCGGCCTTCTTCCACGCGACGCATCCTAGAAAGATGTCGTGGACGCTGACTCCTGATCTTCACGGCAAGCCGGGAAAGATTTTTCATCTGAAAGGAGCTGACCAGGAGTCATTCGTCAGTCGCCCCTCCGGCGTTGTGACGTTGTTCAGAGGACTGTGCCCGGGCAGTGTTCCAAGTGAGGATAGCTTGGTGATCCAGCCGGTCCAATTGCCGACCTTCTGCAACGACTTCATGGGTCGAGGTGGGGTATATCCCAAGGAGAATCCTCGGTGCAATGGGTGGATCGCCCCAACGAACTCCCGATGGAGATGCCTAGTTGACTGGGCCTTGAAGCACTTCCAGAGAGAGTTGGAGGGCATTGGACTATATGCCGCTGTGAGTGCGACGAGTGTCGGGTTGCCTCCGAACCCCAATTTGTTCCTGGCGCTGATGGAGCGGTACATTCCGCTCACCGGGACCTTTGCCACTCCACTGGAGGAGTTGGGGTTGGCGCTCCACGAGATGGCAGTTGTCTCGAGACTGTCGATGGGGGATACTCCATATGAAGAGTATGTTCCCACCAACCGGGAGTTGGGGGATTTGGACCCTCGGGTGGCGGAAGTATATCAGGAGCTGATGTGTCAATACTTCGCGTGCACCGCCTTTTATAACGAGCCTTCTGATTTGGCTCACACTACCAAGTGGATGTCCTACCTCTTCTTCCACCGAGCCGGGGCCGCCAGGTCGGAGAAATCCTCGGGTGACAAGAATGAGCCCGTGAACTGTTTGGGCGTGCTTAGTGCCCAGGTTGTGGAGACTCTTATGGAGGAGGCTGAAGCTCCGGACCAGATTCTTGTCGAGGGGGTAGGAAAGTACCCGGAAGGCACCAAGGCCTGTAGTTACTTGAGGCGTTGTCGCAGGCCTTTGTCTAAGGAAGCCCAGTTGGCTGGTTTCCTCTCCATATGGTTGCGCCGAGTAGTGGTGCCAGGTACCGCGTCCGCGGACCGCATTCACCGAAACAACCTGTGGCCTGCTATGCGCCTGGTGTTTGGGGCAAGACTGGGCTTGCTTCCTGCCATGGTGTGCCGTATACAGGCTGGCTTGAGAGCCATAACTGACGGGTTGCTCGTCGACGAAGCTCGACGTGAGAGTTTTCCCAGGGTGGAATTACCATACCTATACTTGATGGGATGGTTGATTCTCCACAATCCCCGGGTGATGTCTCCTGGGTCCGGTAGTAGCTCGGGGGGTATATTCTTGCTGAATTACAAGGATTCCTCCTGGAATGTGAGCACAGTTTTAGACTGTCGGCTGGTGTTGAACCTCGGCCACGGTTGGAAGCTCCTCTGTACTGCTCCCCCCGTGCATCGCAATCAATCAGGGGTGCGGCTTGAGGATTCAGGTGGAGAGAAGACCGACCTTTCCCCGGAAGCTTTTAACTGGTTGGTCTGTATTAGACCCTCCCATCTGCTGTACAGGAGCGAAGATCACTGCTTCTTCGAGCCCTACTTGCCTAGTCAGTTTGCCAGGCAGTTTGGGTACGATCAGCTGTATGTGGGCAATGCCGTTACCAGCTTTAGGTCCAGGGGCGGACTCATTGATGGAGCTAGAGGGTGGCGATATTTCCTTATGGGTTGTACGAGGGCAACCTTCATTTTGCCGGTTGTTACAACCTCGACGGAGCTTCGCATTCTCCATTCTTACGCCCAGTTTTACGTGGCGATTAACACCTTCCATCGTGATTTCGACGTGCGGGGAAGCTTCCGGGTGCCTTCTCCCAAGCCTGGGGGAAGAGTTGACGTCCCTTTGGTTTCTTCGGACGAAGGTGAGGAGTCTGGTACTCCGGACGAGCCTCTGGTATCGGTGCCGAGGTGCGAAGTGCCTCTGCCTGCGGGGGCTTTGGTAGTCCCTTCTGGGAAGCGACGGGCTTCTGCTCTGAATGAAGTTTCTCTTCGCAAGAGGAGGAAGGAGAAGGTTGCTCGTCCTCTCCGCATTCCTGGCATTGCGGCTACTGGGAGTGAGCCTGTCTCTCCCTACCTCGGGGATGACTCCTTGGCTGGAGGTTCCTCGCCTTCTAGAGAGGGGCCTCCTACAGTTCCGGTCGTCGATGCCGGAGAATCCTCGTTAGAGGTGGCTGTGGCGGCTACTGCTCCAGGTAGCGGAGCGAGATTGCCTGTGTGGCCGAGGCAGATGGGAGAATCTTTCCCGAGGCCAGCAGCGGGCATGACTCCTGCCGCGTCAGTGAGCGCGTCTGGCGAGATTCTGGCCGATGAAATTCGACCACGTCTTGGCGGGGGCCTGACAGAACTCTTGGCGATGTCGGTCGGTCCACCTCCTTCTCCAGGCATGACGATTCGTATTGCGTCATTAAGGCGTGGTTTAGCTATATCGACTGCAGATGCGTCGTATATGCCGTTGGCTCCGGGTAAATATCGTTTTTATGTCTCCTTTGAGAAAGATTGTCATCATACTGATATTGACTTTCTCGTCTTCTTCTCAGGAGATAGCGTCCACGGGGAGTATAGCGTTGAAGCGCATTCTGGTTCCGCTCGGGCTTCTGACAAGGAGGCGTTCGTCTTTGATGAGGAAGTTGCTTCGGGGGCCAGTACGCCTGGAGTAGCTTCGTCACCTCGAGAGGAGGATGAACACGTCGTCGTGACCTTGCCTCTTGTGAGTGTGGCGACGACTTCGACTGCCGTTACCGCACCTTCTTCGATTGCGCCATGTGTCGATGCGACGGCTGTGGCCACCTCGTCTGCAATCATCCCTGGAGAGGGACTTGCTGACATTGCGGGCGCTCCCGGCATTCAGTCAGATCTAGTTGCGTTGACCGAGCAACATACCAGCCTTTTCTACACCGGTTTGAGAATGATGGTGTCAATGGTGTTAGCGAAGAGTCTGGATTTTGAGCGCCTGAGGAAGACTTCTCTTGCTTCGATCGGGGTCATCAGGGAGCTCGGCGATCCTGGGGTAGCTGACGCCCTGGAGGCGGTGGTTAATGGGTTAGAGCAACCTATTAACGAACATTTGCAGCTGACTCGGGGTCTCGATGCTGATGTTCAGGCTCGGTTCGACTTCATGACTGTGCGGCTTGCTACGAAGGTGGAAAGTCTAGACATCTCTATCCAGAAGCATAAGCTGGAGGTGGATAGGAGAAAAGTTGTCGTGGAAGAGGCTCTTGCCGTTGAGACGCGGTGTCGCTCTGAGCATGAAGGGAATGCAGCGAGGGTCTCCAAGCTGAAGGAAAAACTCGCTCGAGCAGAGGAGTGGGCTTCTCGGTCGCTGGCAGGTCTAGACGTAGCGTCCGGTCGACTGAGCACAGCGCGACGGGAGCTGGACCGTACAGAAGCTGCTCGCGCGGGCTGTCTTCGGGCAAAGGCTGATCTGACCCTCACGGACACTCCCGAGGCACGGCTGGAGCAGGCTCGTGCCGACGCCTTGGTTCTTAGGAATGAGAGGATAGCTGCGCTGGAGCGGCAGATTCACAATCTGACTCACCCGCCATCATGATGTATCATTTTTCCTTTTTGCTTGCCCAGATGTAATTCTGCCTCCCTCTCGGAAATAAATAAAGGCGACTCTTTTCTGACTTTTGTGGACCCATCATTTCGGAATATAAATGACCGGTTTTGGTGAGAGTGTTATCAGAGGTAGTATGGACATGATAGACTCCCGATAAACTTCTTAGCAGGACACATCTATTCAGAGGTCATACGGACATGATAGAGCGTAACCCTACTAATTACGTTTTGGAAGTAGTTTTGTCAGAATCGAGGGCCTTGCTATGTCCCACCCGAGCAGGGGGGATTAAGCATAGTACCTTTTCAGGAATTTGCCGTTGATAGGAGCCATTAACAGGTCTCCATTAGGCTGGCTATCCTGTAGGCGCCGTTCGAGAACGTTGTCTCGATCACATAAGGGCCTTCCCACTTGGGTTGGAATTTGTCTTTACTTCTGTGGGTAAGAATCATCGGTCTTCTTACGGCTAGAACTAGCTCGCCGACTTTGAACACTCTTTCCTTCACTTTATGATTAAAAGTTTTGGAAATGCCTGCTTGGTAAAGCGCGATGCGCTGTTGAGCTTGTAGGCGTTTCTCGTCTAATCCTTCAAGCTCTTGGAGCCTTAACAGGTCATTCTTTTCTCAAGTCAACTCACTAGTCACTGCTATCCTGAGCGACGGGATCTGTATTTCGATGGAAAGAACTGCCTCGCTCCCGTAGACCAGTGAAAAGGGGGTACAACCTGTAGGTGTCCGTACCGTTGTGCGGTATGCCCAGAGACATTCGTCCAGCTTCTCGTTCCAGTCTCTTTTGTTTGAAGAAACGAACTTCTTCAGGAGTTTGATAATGGTTTTGTTGAAAGCTTTCGCCAAACCATTAGCAGTTGGATAATATGCCGTAGAGGCAATATTATGTATTCGACTTTTATCGCAAAATCGATGAAACGCTTGGCTGATGAACTGAGGCCCATTGTCATGGATTATCCTTCGAGGAATCCCAAAGCGATAAATGACGTGGTGCTTGATGAAGCTGATCACGTCAGACGCTTTTACCTCAGCCAGAGGGATCGCCTCTGCCCATTTGGAGAAGTAATCCGTGATGGCCAGTATGAACCGGTGGCCTCTGGAGGAAGACGGGTGAATGGGACCGACGATATCCATACCCCATGCTTCGAAGGGCCAGGATGCGACCGTAGGATGTAGATATTCAGACGGTTGGTGTATGAAGTCTGCATGAACCTGACAGGCTCTGCATTGTCTTGCATAGCTGATCGCGTCTGTGATCATAGTGGGCCAGTAGTAGCCCATTCTCCTGATATGATCCTGTAGCTTAGGACCGGGCTGATGCGCTCCGCATACGCCGTCGTGAGCTTCTCGGATAATCTGCTGTGCTTCGTCGTCTGAGAGACATCTTAATAGCAGTCCGTCGTAGGTTCGACGATATAGGCAGTGTGAAGATGCATCGAAATAGAAGCATAATGATCGTCTCTTGACGGATATTGCTTCTTTGGGGTCCTCTGGCAAGATTCCGCATGCGACAAAATCTATGAAGGGACTTCTCCAGTCCCTCCCGGGGGGATCTGTGTTCACAGCGTGGCTGCGTTCTATGTGAAGGTTGTTCTTCACGCAAAATAAATCTCTGTTAAGAAGGATCACCGAATCTTGCCTTCTTATAGGGGTAGCTAAGTCCGCAGCTAGACTGGCCAGGGCATCAGCTTCCAGATTCTGAGATCGAGGTACATGCTCTAGGAAGAACCCTTTGAACGTCATGGCTATCTCGATTGTCGCTCGGTGATAGGGGATGAGGTCTGGATTCCGGACTTCGTATATCCCTCTGACTTGATTGACGATAAGCAGAGAATCACCGAAAGCTTCCAGGGATTCGACCCCCAGCTCTTCAGCGACTTGGAGCCCGATCAACAGGGCGTTGTATTCCGCCACATTGTTGGAGCATGGTTCATTAAGAGAGTATGCCCGGTAGATGACGAGTTTATCAGGAGTGACCAGGACGATTCCTACCCCTGAAACCACGTTTCCCTGGGGGCCAGTCCTGGAGGCGCCGTCAAAGAACAGTTGCCATGTGTCACTTTCCATTGCGGAATTACATTCTGCAACTTCGTCGGAAATGTCTTCGTATAACTTGGAGGCCTCCGGGATCGGATGAGCAGCCAGGAAGTCGGCCAGCGCTTGGCCTTTGATGGACTTCTGCGGGATGTACACCATGTCATATGGTGTTAACAGCATCGCCCAGGTTGCGAGTCGGAAATTAAGAATACTCGGCTTGCTCATCAGTACTCGAAGATGGTTGATCCTGGAGATGATATGAATAGTCTGGCCGATGACGTAGTGCCGCGTCTTTTGGATAGCGAACATCAGAGCCAGACATTTTTTCTCTACTGGGTTGTACCGGTGTTCGGCTCTGACCATCATCCTGCTGAGGTAGTAGATAGCCTGCTCATGCCCCTCGTCGTTCTTTTGTGCTAGAAGAGCTCCTAGCGAATGATCCATTGCTCGGACGTACAGCAAGAATGGTTTCCCCGTGATGGGAGGCACCAGAACTGGCGGACTGGTGAGGTAGCGTTTGATCTCCCCGAATGCTTGCTGACAGGTTTCGTCCCATACGAAGGATACACCTTTCTTCATGAGGTGCGAAAAAGGCTGGCATCTTCCTGAGAGGTTGGATATGAACCTCCGGATATAAGCCAGATGGCCTTGAAATCCCCGGAGTTCCCTCAGATTGCGGGGCGGTCGCATTTCTACGATGGCCTGGACTTTGTCAGGGTCCACCTGGATGCCTTTGGCGGTGATAACAATCCCAGGAATTTGCCACTAGATACGCCCAGGAAGGACTTCGTAGGGTTCATCTTGAGTTGATGTCGGCACATTAACTCGAATACCGTCCTTAGGTCCTGAATGTGATCATCCTTGAGGCGGCTCTTGACGGCTATGTCGTCTACGTAACACTCTACTATTTTGCATAAATGTTCATGGAATATGCCGCTCATAGCCCATTGGTACGTAGTCCCGGCGTTCTTCAATCCGAAGGGCATGACCGTATAGCAATACACTCCCAACGGGGTGCGAAAGACAGTGTGCTTCTCGTCTTCAGGATGCATCTTGATCTGATTGTATCCTGAGAACCCGTCCATGAAAGACATGCGTTCAAAACCGCAGGTGTTGTCGATCATGATGTCCGTGATGGGAAGAGGAAATTCATCCTTGGGGCAGGCCGCATTCAGATCTCGGTAATCGATGCAGATACGTACCTTCTCATTTTTCTTCATGACTGGGACAACGTTGGCGACCCAGTCGGGATGTTGTTCTTCCCGGATGAACCCACAGGCTATCAGCTTTTTGACTTCAGCTTCAATGGCGTCCATCATGTCCGGTCGGAACCGGCGTTGGTGCTGCTTCACAGGCTTTGAGTCAGCCAATATGTTGAGTTTGTGAGTAGCCACCTTCGGGTCTAGGCCCGGCATGTCTCCATAATCCCATGCAAAGACGTCGACGTATTCCTTTATCAGCTGTATGATTTCTTCCCTTTCGGCTGGTGGAAGATTGTCACTGATAAATATCGGCTTTGGCGAAAGCTCACCCCCAACATCGATTTGGATAACTTCGTCTTTGGTTGGAGGTTCCCTTTGTTCGAAGCGGAATTCCCACTGTGTATCCATTTGCTGAGCCCAAGAGTCATTCTCAAACGGCTCAGAATCTCGTTCCTCTGCTTCTGAGGGATCCATCATCACCATATTTGCTGATAGTGCTTGTTCGAGAGCATCAGGTGAGTCGGGGGGTGACGAGCCGTCCCAGGAGGAGGAAAAGATGTCCTTATCCGACGTGGAAGCCGTAAGGGAGGTGGCATACCCTAACCCGAAACGAGTTTGTTGGTAGCGGGGGTCGCCGCGTGGCGGCGTTCTTCTGCCTCTTCCGTAGTTGAGGCCCGGCTTTCGCTTCAAGTCGTAGCCCATGTTTTGCATGATCTTCAGCGCTTGAGGGCTGTATCGGTGAACCTGCATCTTCCCACTATCGTCATCGAAAGGATCTTCCTGGATGGCTGGCTGATTGCGCATGCGGCCGAATACTATTGGACGCTGACTGCTGCAGGTAGGCGGGATTATGAAGATAGAATCTTCATGCGGTCCATACGTTGTGATGACGTTGGATGATGACGCTGCTTCCCAGATATGCGGATGGTAGGAGTCCATAGCTTCCAAGAACTTTCGTGCTATGGGTTCTACCTCGTCACGGGGAGCGGGTTCCTGATTTGGAATCTGAGTATTAATGTACTGGAAAAGAGGATGTTTATTGCCATCTGGAACTCCGTTCCTGGTCGTGTTTACATCGGTCGGCTGCTTGTCGCGCCGAAGGTTGATGACCAAAGGTGGAGGCTTCTGGTTCAGAGTAACCGCTGGAGAATTGCTTCTTTTCCCCGAGCTGGATCTGTTCAGGTGAATAGCCATGGGCTCTATGGCTTTTGGACGAGTGGTTCGTCCTTTCACTCTGATCGACAGCGGTAGTGCGACAGAGGGTTCTCCTGGCTCCCGGTGGGATTCCTTCTCTGTCTTGCCCGCCACTTCTTCCGTGTGGTCCTGCGAGTACAACACGGCGTCGGAATAGTAGGACTCTACTCCTTTAAACGGGTTTAGGTCGGCCACCTCCGTTTGTACCATCCCTTGGGGGTCTACATATTTAAGACATTGATGTAGAGTTGAAGGAACGATGTTGTGATCGTGGATCCACGGTCTTCCCAGCAAGATGTTGTAGGATACCTCTGAATCGATCACGTAACATGTGGCCACCGATCTGAGGTTGCCAATCTGGATCCTCAGGCGAATCTTCCCTAACGGCTTACTTCTTCCAGCGTTGAATCCCACGATTGTAGTGGAGGTGTAAGCCAGTTCGCTGGTAGGAATCCTCAAAGGTCTGAGCAGACTGTGCGGGATGATGCTGATCGATGATTCCGGATCTATGTGAATCCGATCAACTTCCATGGAACCGATATACCCGGTGTAATAGAGGGGTCTGTCATGCCTGTTATGTTTTAACAGCATGTCGTTTTGGGTGAAGGTAATATTTGGGACCACCTCCATCACACTGTGGCATCGAGGGCACGCCACTGGTTCTTCGTCGGAAGATTTGAGCTGGGTCAAGCATGCCTCCGCCTGCATCAGTGCTTCACTCAAGGCTAGACGAGTGTCTTGGGAGAGCCTGAGTAGCTCGAAGATGGAGAGCCTGGCCGGTGTATTAGCCAGTTGGGCTAGGATGTCGAAGTTATATGGCTTCTCAAAACCTTTGTTCGGAATATTTTTTACAGGTTTATCGAAGCGCACTTCTCTTTGTTTTCCTTTGTCCGTCGGTGTCGGTTTTGAAGGGTTGGCTTCCGGTATGACGGGGCTTGGCCCTGCAGGTTTGGCAGCTGAAACGTCTGCCGGTATATCCTCCTGACTTGCTCCGTAGTCGTTGAGGTAGGCTCTCCCTGACCGGGTTGCAGCAAGTACCTCGTCTTCGTCTGATGGCGAAGAATTTGTGACCATATGGCATGGTTTGCACTTTGAGCTCCTCCTGGACGTAGCTCTAGTCCCTTCCTCGAGCTTTGACACCAAATCTGGATGAACCCATATAATCTCGCCCTGACGGATGGTCAGGGGTACCAGGTTATGATTTTGATCCGTAGCCGGAGGGAGATTGACGATGTCCATTGTGGCTCGGGAAATGGGCGTGATACCGTCCATGACTTCTTGGGGAGGCAGATCGCCGAACCGCAGAGAGATCATGTTGGCTGTGACCGTTTTCTCGGTGTTGTGCAGGGTGATGGCCTTAGCATCGATCAACCCCTGGATCTTCCTCTTCAGTACGTAACACACCTTTGTTGGATGGTGTACGTATCTGTGGAAGATGCAGTATTTGGGGTCGTCGGTACTGCCGGCCTCTTGGGGCCGCCTTAGCTCCGGCAGGGTGATCTTGCCACTTTTGACGAGACACTCAAATATACTAGGGATATCGTCGTCGTCGAAAGAGTAGACCTCGACGGGCCTGGAAGTCCCGGGCTTTGTCTGCGTGGTCGCCGCCATTTTTTGTCTGGACCTATTGACCGTCAGAGCTTCTTTTCCCTTGGAGCTGCGAGGATGGTCGCCGCTGGGAGATGGCCTTTTGCCTCTATCGGAGGCGGAGATCATGATGCCGTTGTCGCGCGCCTTGCGACTGCTGTCTTCGGCGGCCACTGCCGAGACGATGAACGAGGGCCACTCATGGAACTGATATGGTCCTGTGAACACCGAGACTATAGGAAGAAGGTTTTTCCTGTAAATGTCTACTAACGCCGAGTCTGGAACTCCTGGAGGCATTTGTAAGGTGGCCTGACGAAAACGTTCGACGAAGGTGCGAACGTCTTCCTTTTCCCTTTGCTTGACTTCAATGAGGGAGGACATAGACATGTCCATTCCACCCTCGTAGAATCGTGTGAAGAATAGCGCTTTGACGTCCTCGAAGGAAGTAATGCAGTTGTCCGCCAAGCTACGGTACCACTGATAGGCTACTCCTGAGAGGCAGCCCTTGAACACCCGAGTGAGGAGGGTGTCGTTCCCTTGTAGCAACACTGTCATCATACTGAAATAGTTTATGTATTGACTTGGTGATATTTTTCCTTCGAACAGAGCCATAGTCTGAGGTTTGTACTTCGGAGGAAAAGGGACTTCTTCCCAGATAGCCGGGTAAGGCTGGTTGATTCCCAGTTTCTTGAGCTGATCTTTGTGCCTCAAGGCGTCAAACTGGGCTTTCAACTCCCGCACTGCCTGCATCGGATTCTCAGTTGGAAGCGGAGGGACTGCTGACTCTTGATCTAGAGCAGGTTCTTGGCTTGGGTCGGATGGTGGTAAGTCCACCCCCATACGTATCTGAGTTGGCGGGACCGACGCTTGGGCCATGGCAGTCGCGTGCTGAGTTAGCATCATCTGGTGCATGTTCTCCATTACGGATTACATTTGCTTCAGAGATGTCTCTAGCACAGTGATGCGTTGTTCCGCGTTTCCTGAAGCCTCCTCGCGTTCGTCTTCAATGGCGTAAGCTCCCACTTCCCTGGGCGTCATCGAAGGATTAGTATAGGTTGCCGCAGAAGTCGACTCTACACTCTCAGCGTCTGTTCTGGGAGATTGGCGACCCCCAGCGTCGGAATCAGACGAGTACGGAGCTGGTTGTTGTGACCTTGCCCGGGTGTTTTGGAATACCCCAGCTTCAGTGCTCCAGAGGAGGTCTTCGAATCTTCTTCGGTTCGGAGGCCCAGAGGGATGACGTCTTGAGCTCGACCTTCTTCTGGGTATGCGTGAAGCCATGTTCACGGACGCATACGCGTGCTCTTCTTCCGAAAAAGACTGAGAGTAGCTCAATCGGTCGAAGACCGACCGTTTTGCTTTAGAACAGCAGCAGTCAATCACAATCTTATGACTATTACAACATTGCTCTCTAGGGGCATAATAGACATGTTGGAAGATCCCCTCTCCTTACGCTTCTGGACTAGGCATTCGCGTAGGTCAGGAGTAGCAACCGGATCTTGCTTTACGCCGCGAGACTTCGCCTGGCGTAATTTGGAGATTCGCTCAGACTGGCGTAAAGCTGAAGAGGTCCTCAGTCGGCCATCGGCTTCTCGCGTAATCCGGAGGGTAGGCAGATTGTTCTCTTGCTAGCGCAAAGGCCGAGAGGTTGAATATTCGCCTGCTTGCTTCCCCTCGCAGAGATCACCGCGCTCATCTGTTTTACCGCAAAAGTCAGATGTTGTTTCGCGCGTGGAGCGTGATCTGTTCTTCCGATTTGGCGTTGAGGCACCATCGAAAGTTTTGTCTGTACCGCGCGTAGCGGAAGACTGATTTCTACGCGTAGAGCGCACTGGATACTTCTGGGTTAGCACAGAGGCCTTGCCAGAAGTTTTGTCTGTACCGCGCGTAGCGGGAGACTGATTCCTACGCGTAGAGCGCAGTGGATACTTCTGGGTTAGCGCAGAGGCCTTGCCCGAAGTTTTGTCTGTACCGCGCGTAGCGGGAGACTGAATTTTACGTGCAGGGCACGGAGGGAGCGATGCTACCACCTCATTGGTCGGAGAGATCGGAGAGTCCACAGGAATGGTTGAGGATGTCTTGGGCATCCACACTTTGCGCAGCTTCCTGTTGTCTTGGACGGAGAGAAAGTGAGAGCTACCCCCCGTGCGAAGCATGTCTTCATAAGCAGACTGGTCGAAATGAACGACCAGCGTCTTCTTCACGGTTCCTATAGATACCGCATCGCGTTGAGCAATTATTTCCTCGTCAGAAGAGAAAGACGTCTCCAGCAGAGTCGCCATCTTGTTTGTGGTATTAAACGAAAGAATGAAAGTGTATTTCAATGACGGGGTTTGTACGAAACCCGCGCCCTTTGGTTTACAAACAAACTTGTACAATGTAATCCTATACGAGGATGTGGGAGTATAATTTATTTAATCTGGGTATAAATTGCTATAGGTGTCTGATCTGCGATCGATCACTTTAGCCCTTGGACCACGCGATATTGAAGAAGTGCCGTGAAAGACAGGTAGCAGCTTCGAAGGTTGTAGGAGAGGGTGGATGCACGATGCCGAAGTCGTCGATCCCCGCTCTTTGCCTGAGCTCCGGGCTCTCTCTCCCTCTCCTCCTTGTTCGATCTTCTCCGATTGTCGACCTTGGATCTGATATTGGTACTCTTGACCAATTTTTCGACCTTGTTCCCCATTGACAGGGGCCTCTATTTATAGAGTCTTTGGTGACAGTGGCCACTCCGTTGGTGTAGCAACCGAGGAGTAGAAAGTATAGTGTAACACCCTGTTCCGCTCAAGCGGACCGCCGTCTCAATCGGCAATCGTGCAACTGTCCTGACCCGCTTTGCCTCGATCAAGAAGCAAAGGATATCCAGACTTGTCCCTACAGAAATCCGGCTTGGACTTTCAGAGGCTCGCTCAGACGTATCGCTCTACCGAGGTTAATCATCGCTAAGGTGGGTGGCTACGGTGAACTTGTCTTTGCTTAGCCAGCACACATAAAACCTGGAATCATACATGCTAGTCTCTAGGTGAATCACCCCCTGCATGCTAATAAATCCAACGCACCTAGCTAAGGGAATAATCCCAACCTGTTTTGCTATGCTAGAACATGGAAAGGAAATACTGCTTATATTCAGACCCTCGCATGCTAAGTCCCTTAACGGTTTCATCTCTCGGACTACCTTCGGGCCCGAGCAACGTGCCTGCTTATGTTCCTAGAAACGCATGCTTGTCTGCTTGATAGTTATCATGTTTTCATCCAAACCCCGGAAGACTACTACGTAGTCGTTCCGTGCCTGAACGAACCTGCAAGTATCCGGGACCGTTAGGTCACCAAGGCAGCCCCGAACCAGGGGAATGCATCAAGACAAGTTATTGTACAGAACCAAGATTCAAGTATCCCGTATACTCGTGTACTCGTGTTCCCGTGCACTCATGTTCTCGTGTTCTAGTGCACGCGTGTTCTCGTGTATCTCGTGTAATCGTGTTGCCTGAGATTGGTTAAATCGTGTTGCCTGAGATTGGTTAAATCGTGTTGCCTGAGATTGGTTAACCCTGACTTGCATGTCGCGGACTAGTTCCACGGACGGTCACCGGGGCACTGGGGCCGATCCGGTCCGGATGGAGCTCGTGTGTAGTCTCGTGTGCAGGGAGGATAGCTTACAACGCATCGTGTTCGTGTGCCTCGTGTACACGCGTAGCATGCTATCCTTGTCCTCGACTACGTCCAAAATGGCTTTGCCAGCGACCGTGTTCATATAGATAAGTCATCCTCGCTTAGCGGCTATCCGCGTGCGAGTCACTGCATCGCATCAAGAACAACTAAACACCTGAACGATCATGTTAAAACGACCCTCCTGTTTGCATATGCTTGCCTCCTGAATGTCTATACATGCCTCTGCTTGAATTAACATGTCTGCCTCAATGTTTACCTTGGACAGGGAAGGAGATGGTAAGTTGGTAAGTCTCGCCGTGTTTCCTCTAACATCGCACGGCGCACTGCCCGACACGATAAGCTATTCAATGTTTGCATGAAACTGATCCTAAGGCAACTAGAAAGATAACTTAATAGTTGTGCATGGAACCTGTATTACGTGTTTGGATTTGTCGAGCGGGCGAGTAGCTTCCCCACCAGTGCATTCAATGTACTGATAATCCACCAGTTTGATATACAGGGTGCGGGAGAACCTCGTGCGGTACGGACGCCTCCTTCGTGCGTGCTAAGGCCAGGAGTTCCCTCTGAAGCCTTGCAACGGTGCGTCCGGGACTGAAGCACATATATAAGACATAAGTTGTGAACATCGCCTGACCATCGCCTGTACAAATCATTCCACAGTTGTAGCCACTTGGCACGCTTTTACTGTTTCAGAGAGAGAGGCTTGAGCGACTTGTAATCTCGGCTATACGCCGCCTGTAACACTTGTTCATATCAATAAAGAGATTACTTTACTTGTTTCAATGCTTCCGCTATATTGTCGACTCAGTGAACCTGTTACCGATCGCTATGCGTTCCTAAACTCTGCTGCACTCGGACAATCTGTGCGACTCTGTGGCTTAGAACTCTTACTGCCAGCCAATGAACCATGGCCTTGCACGGGCGTGGCTCACGCTCGTGCGGCATCACGCCCGGATGGGTTAAGCGATCGTTCCGCGGGAGCGCTGGCGTGGGTGATTCCCGCCTAGCGGGAACGGCCGATTGCCTGCGGGAGATCGGGACGTGACATATAGTACCCTTTTACACAACGGTTAAAGTAACCAATGCCTACGTGTAGATGATCTTTTGACTGAGCGGGTGACGTGGGTCCAACTAAGGGGACACAACACGTACGGTTGCTACTAAGATCACGGCGTAAAAGTCACGCGGGTAGGTATCCATTGTGTAGAAGAGGTTGGCGTAGAAGCCAAATGTCCGTCACCATGGCATAGAAGCCAAGTAGGCATAGAAGCCGAACAGGCATAAAAGCCGAGTAGGCGTGGAAGCCGAGCAGGCATAGAAGCCGAACTGGCATAGAAGCCGAGTAGGCGTGGAAGCCGAGTAGTCGTAGAGACTGAGTGGGCGTGGAAGCCGCATGAGCACAGATCCTGAATGGGCGTAGAAGCCGCTGCATATCGTGCCAGAATGGGCGTAGAAGCCGCTTGAGCACAGATCCTGAATGGGCGTAGAAGCCGCTGCACACCGTGCTGATGTGGATGCCTTAGCCGGAATTACGGCTTTTGAAGATATAACCAAATCTCTTTCAGAGATTTGCCATCATCTTATGCATTAAATGCGGAGGCGTGTTTCGAAGGTCTGCAGGCCTTCTGTGCACCCGTCGCAGAGACGTGTCTTGAGAGAAACTGTTACCGCTCTGTGCAATTAGACGTGGAGACGTGCCTCGAATCCCGTACGAAGTGCAGCTTTTGACGTGGCAGGCGGTTTGTCTCCTACGGAGCATAAAACAGCTCATGTTTGCCTGTGTAAAACAGGGCAGCGTATTCCCTTGTACGCAAAAGAGCGGTTTATGCTGAGGGGACTCCAGTAAACGACGGTTTGGTGATGTTTTACCAAATCCTCTGCATTAAATGGTGAGATTCGCCATCATACTGTGGGATGCATCCCGAGAGGTCTGCCATCGTTTCCAGCCGTCGTCTGGATAGCCGTGCATCACCTTTTGTCAGGAGTCAGAGGTCAGATTCACTACGTGACTTGACAGGTTCATTTCGGGGAAGATGAAGCGTTCCTCGTACGCTATCGCGCTGCTTTGAGAGCGGTTGAGTTTTATGCCATGGAGGCGATGAAGAACTCTGTTTCACGCTGGAGAGGCCTGGACGTACTGCATTTATGCGGATGGTCCTTTGAGCTTTATTCTTCATGCTGTATTTTAGCGGAGAAAACTCTGTCGTACGCCTGATGGCTCTGAAGGCCTCTGCTTACGCTGCTCTGTATCAAGAGGGTGTGTAGCTCTTCCCAGCGTATTTTTCATGCTTCTACAGCTACCACAAACTGTTTCTTGCTTCTCCATGAGATTAGATTACCCCCCACAAATACACAGTACCCTGAGGTAGACCTTCTGTCGTCCATGCAGCTTGCCCAATCTGCATCGCAGTACCCTTCAACGTCTAGGTATCCATTTTTCTTGAACCATAGCCCTCTTACAGGAGTCTACTTCAGATATCTCAGGATACGAAAAACTGCATCCGTGTGACCCTTTCTTGGATCATGCATGTAGCGACTCACTACACTCACAACAAATGAGATATCAAGGCGAGTGTGGCCTACATAAATCAATCTGCCTACAAGTATCTGATATCTCTCATGATCAACAAGCTCTCTTGCCTCTGCATCCAACTTATCTTTCTAATCGATTGTAGTGACTGTCGATCGACATCCCAACATACCAGTCTCTCTGAGCAGGTATAGTACATACTTCCTCTGAGAGAGAACGATCCCATCTCTTCCTCGAGCCACTTCGATCCCGAAAAAATACTTCATCATTCCCAAGTCCTTCACTTCAAACTCCTTGGCGAGTTTTGACTTCAACTGGGTGATCTCCTCCTCATTATCACATGTGATCACTATATCATCCACATACACTGCAAGTATGGTGATGTGGCCTCTTGCATGCTGGAAGATGTAAACCCCCTGAATTTTCAAAATTTTAAAAACTGGATTTTTCACAATTTTCTGGAATTTTCTGGGAATTTTCTGTAATTTAAAAACAGGGTTTTAATTTTTAAATGATTTTTAATTGATATTAAACAATATTAAAATATTATGAAAATAATATTTTTGGATGTAAAATGAAAAACTGGACTTAGGGCAAT
Organism: Iris macrosiphon; assembly: GCA_036927795.1. NCBI lineage: Eukaryota > Viridiplantae > Streptophyta > Magnoliopsida > Asparagales > Iridaceae > Iris > Iris macrosiphon. The sequence continues at coordinate 46,093,146 of JAYESA010000009.1, forward strand.
TTTTCTGGAATTTATCGGGCCCCGGACCTATTTTTAAATGCCTAAAAAGTATTTATTATTTATTTAATTAATCAACTGATATTTATTATTATTATTTATTATTATTATTATTATTATTGTTTTTTTTTATTTCTTTTTCGGGCCCGGCCCGGCCCAGTGGGCCGAGCCCAGCAGCCCGGCCCAGACCCTGCCCAGCGGGTCGGGTCGGATCCGCCGCCGCCCGACCCGCACCCGCCAACCCGCTGCACCCGCGTCTCCCCCACGAACCCACGTCTCCCGCCGGATCCGCCGGCCGCTCCGCCCCATCCGGCCACGCCACCCCCTCGCCCCCGCGTCCCTCGCCCACGACCACCCCCTCTCTCCGCCTCCTCCGCCCCAACCGAACCCCGACCACCCTATATATATAGCCCCCCCCCCCATTCTCCTTCTCCGGCCACCGCCTCCCTCACTCCGCCGTCGCCACCGCCTCCGCCCACCGCTGCGACGCCGCCGCACCACCCTGCCCAGCCAAGCCTCCCTCCCTCTCCTCGTCGACCGTCGACGGCCACCGCACCCCGCAGCGGCCACCGCAGCGAGCAGCCCCGCACCGCACAGCAGCTCCGGCAGCCGCCCGAGCTCGACGCCGCCGCCCTCGGTCGCCGCCGCCTCCGCGAGCCGCGTCCGGCGAAGACCCGACCGCCCCAGCCGCCGGAGCCCCGCCGCAGAGCACCGGAACCCTAACCCTAACCCTAATTTCAATTTTCGAATCCGACACGTGTCGGACACGGTCTGACCCTGATTTTTGGGTCCCCTTCAGGTACGCGTAACTTTTTGCTCGTAGCTCCGTTTTCGATTCCGCAAATTGCGTTGCGAAGCCTGTATGACCCTCTCGGTGTCCGGACAAACTGTTCGGGGCATCGCGTCCTGTGGTGATCGCACACCGCGATCCAAAAACAGGAAAAACCCAGACCCTGTTTCACCCCGGAACCGAGTCCGCCCCGCCAAACGGGACGACTTGGTCGCGTGCGGTCTTCACAGATACGTGCGCCTCGTCGATACGGACGTGTGGGATTTCGCGGAAGCTGATTTGGGTGTGCGTGCACACCGGAATCAACGCGTATCTGCGGACATCGCCCCGTATCCGTCTTTTCTGTAATTCGACCTAACTTTGTGTACACACGTCGGATCAAGACGAAACTTGTGCCATCAGACTCATAGCAATATGCTGGTCCTGTGGGTCAAGTTTGGTTCGATTCTGAGAACGTTGACGAAATCGCGTGTTGTGGGCCCCACAGGCCCCGCTCGACGGGCGATTTTGTGAACGGCTCATCGAAATTCAATTCTGAAAGTTCCGTTGGGTTCGTATCAGCGTTCCTGACCTGTTGACACTGAGTTTGGTGAATTTGGAGATCGTTGACCCTGACGCGTTTTTCGGTGCAAAGCGGGCCCACCGGTGGACCCCGTTTTGGCCCGAAACTGCCGTTTCTGCCCTTGTCTCCAAATTGGACCCAAGGACAGACGTTTCTAGCTGATTGATATTTTCTGGATCTGATGGTGATGTTTGTTTCAGCAACCGGAGTACCGCCTGAAATTTCCGCCGCAGTCAGAGCCGTAAACATAGCCGGAACCACAGGCAAGTGTACCTTGCCAAATCCCGCAGCTTGCTAATTATTTTCTGGATTTAATTATGCAATAATGGACAAGTAAAGCTTGCCAATTCTCAGTAATTCTTGACATAGTATTGTACTTGATTTCATAAATATAAACTTGTTTAACTGCTTAACCTAGGAAACGGGTGACGTGCTTAGTGTCCGATCATAGTCGGGTGCCAACTCCGTACGCGGAGTTGTGTAACGTCACATAGACCTGGATATCGAGACCCGATAAATCTTGTACTTGTCCTATCAAGTACACCAGAACCCAGGACACTTGACACTATTTCATGAGACAGAGTCTTCCTGAGACATTCAAGGTGATTCTGTATAGGATGCATGTTTTATGACATAGACTTTACATTCTTAGACATTTGATTCATAGCTATCAGACTTGATGCATTAGTTATAATCGTGCGTGACATGGACATGAGGCATCGTGGACATGAGACGTGGGATTACATTGGGTGGGGAGAGACACACAGACTACAGGCTGATAATATATATAAAACATAGTATATATCATAGTGTAATTCATAGTTATTGCCGCTACCGGCTCCCCGACACAGAGCTTGTAGTGGCTTCAGCCTGAGTTCTAGTGCTGCTCTCATATTGCATATCACATAGTTGGTTACATAGTTTACCCTGCTGTTTCATTTAATTCGCTGCACTGCTTATATTTTGGCTTGTATTTTCTGTACCTTGCTGTCCCCTGAGGACCTGGATCCGGATTATGTCCCCAGGTACAGCTGAAGAGAACTACCCAGAAGTGTACGGTACCGGAGCACTCCTTGGAGCAGAACAAGGAACAGAGGACGAAGTAGTGGCCGAAGATTTCTCCTGAGCACCGGCTTCAACTACACAGTATTTCCATTTCAGCATTTCAATTCCTGTCTATTTTTCCTTAATTATAACAGAATAATTCTCGGATTTGTTTCCCGAGACAACCTTATTTGTTATTGCATATTTATTTCCATTGCATTATTTCTGGCAATTAATCTGTGTTAATCTGTGGATGAGAATAGATATACCTGAGACTTGTACTTAATACTGCTAGACTACAGCTTAAGCATGCCCTGATGGATCCATTAAATTGGGTTGTCCATCGGTGCGTGCTGCTGGCCATTGCCCACGTGCTCAGTCCCTCGTCATTTTTGGGACTGGGGCGTGACATGGTTTTTGTGGTGGCCCATGCAGGTCCACGACTAAATTGTTCGGTTTCAACTTAGGGACCGAACATGCCTGCAATAAAGAATATGATATGTTTTAGAATCTCATCCACTTGCTTGAATCATTTTTGATCTCTATATCGACTTCAAATAATTTACTTGCATCTTGCCTTGATTCCTGTACGCCTCTTACTGGGTATTTTGGATGCAGGAAAATGGACCCACAAGAATGCAACGAGACTCCCGTCGGAATACCCCAAGCTACAGGTGTCACCTATGACGACGAAGTGACACCAGTCGAAGGAGTTCCACCAACTCAACAGAGCCAGCAGGCAGGTCAACCTATCTCCCGATTCCGACGCGACGATATTCCACCTCCACCGCAGTTCGTTCCACCAACGCCCGTACTCCCACAAGGACAGCCAATTGACGGGCAGCAGATATTCCAAATGATCTACGCGATGATGCAAGCCCAGCAACAAGTCCAACACGAGGCTCAGCGTCGCGAAGCTAACTTCTGGAGGGACAGCATCGTAACTGTACTGGAGCAGGCCAACCTACCAGCCCGACGGCCATCAACAGGCTCAATCACTGACTTCCGCCAACTGAAGCCCCGTACTTTTTCCGAAAAAGAGGAGCCCACCGAAGTTCATGAGTGGCTCACCAACATACGGCATCAACTTGAAGCAGCTGAGCTTCCACGGGAACGCTGGATGACGGCCGTCCGAATGCAATTGACAGGCAACGCGCACCACTGGTGGTTGTCTGAGGAGGCACGACTTGGACCAGACCGAGTCACTTGGGAAGAGTTCTCCAGACTCTTCCAAGAGATGTACATTCCGGCTATCGCTCGATCAGAACTGCGGGACAAATTTAATCGCCTCACCCAGGACTCTATGACGGTGGAAGAGTACAACGCAGAATTCATTCGTCTGAGCCGCTTCGCCCCAACTCTGATCCCGACAGAGGAAGAGAAGGTCGAGAAATTCTTCGACGGACTGAACATTGAGCTGCAGAAACTAATTGGGTCCGTCGCACCAACATCATACTCAGACGTTCTTGCTGCAGCCCGACGCATGGAACGCGTCACCAGGAGAGAGTCTCGCCTCAAGCGGCCAATCACCACAGCACCAGATAGATCATCACCGGGCGAATCTGCAAAGAGATCTCACACGCACCAGCCACCCAGGACAGCTTCGCAGACCCTTCCTACCTGTCACTACTGCGGCAAGATAGGCCATGTCGAGAGGGACTGCAGACGCAAGTTGGGATTGTGCCTGATTTGCGGCACCAATCAGCACATAGCCAAGGACTGTCCTCAGCATCGAGATGGAGCACCAAGGGCAAACCAACCAGCTCTACCAGCACCGAGGCCACCTCTGGCACCTCAAGCAGCACTCTTCCAGCAAGTCCAGCAGCAGCAGAGGAATCTACCTCAAGGACGAGGACAAGCTTACGCGATGACTGTGCAGGACGCTGATGCGAGTAAGTGATTCGTAGTTATCCGTTCTAGTCTTGTTCTAGCTCGTGCCCGTTGGTTCGTGACCTCAGCCCCAACCTAGTAGTTTGCAACTTGTTAATAACAACCTGGTTTTCATAAAAGTTATAGTTTTAACTAGATTTTCCTGGAAAGTGTAAACTTTCAATTTTTAGGGAAACGGTATTTCCCTGAAGTCCTTTGTGATGTGCTTTCAAACGATACCTGCGACCGTGTCATCTCCGCTGACCGGTTATTCTTTGATTGCGAGGACACAATCCTCTTAAGGGGGGTAGATTGTAAACCCCCTGAATTTTCAAAATTTTAAAAACTGGATTTTTCACAATTTTCTGGAATTTTCTGAGAATTTTCTGTAATTTAAAAACATGGTTTTAATTTTTAAATGATTTTTAATTGATATTAAACAATATTAAAATATTATGAAAATAATATTTTTGGATGTAAAATAAAAAACTGGACTTAGGGCAATTTTTCTGGAATTTATCGGGCCCCGGACCTATTTTTAAATGCCTAAAAAGTATTTATTATTTATTTAATTAATCAACTGATATTTATTATTATTATTTATTATTATTATTATTATTGTTTTTTTTTATTTCTTTTTCGGGCCCGGCCCGGCCCAGTGGGCCGAGCCCAGCAGCCCGGCCCAGACCCTGCCCAGCGGGTCGGGTCGGATCCGCCGCCGCCCGACCCGCACCCGCCAACCCGCTGCACCCGCGTCTCCCCCACGAACCCACGTCTCCCGCCGGATCCGCCGGCCGCTCCGCCCCATCCGGCCACGCCACCCCCTCGCCCCCGCGTCCCTCGCCCACGACCACCCCCTCTCTCCGCCTCCTCCGCCCCAACCGAACCCCGACCACCCTATATATATAGCCCCCCCATTCTCCTTCTCCGGCCACCGCCTCCCTCACTCCGCCGTCGCCACCGCCTCCGCCCACCGCTGCGACGCCGCCGCCGCACCACCCTGCCCAGCCCAGCCTCCCTCCCTCTCCTCGTCGACCGTCGACGGCCACCGCACCCCGCAGCGGCCACCGCAGCGAGCAGCCCCGCACCGCACAGCAGCTCCGGCAGCCGCCCGAGCTCGACGCCGCCGCCTCCGCGAGCCGCGTCCGGCGAAGACCCGACCGCCCCAGCCGCCGGAGCCCCGCCGCAGAGCACCGGAACCCTAACCCTAACCCTAATTTCAATTTTCGAATCCGACACGTGTCGGACACGTGTCGGACACGGTCTGACCCTGATTTTTGGGTCCCCTTCAGGTACGCGTAACTTTTTGCTCGTAGCTCCGTTTTCGATTCCGCAAATTGCGTTGCGAAGCCTGTATGACCCTCTCGGTGTCCGGATAAACTGTTCGGGGCATCGCATCCTGTGGTGATCGCACACCGCGATCCAAAAACAGGAAAAACCCAGACCCTGTTTCACCCCGGAACCGAGTCCGTCCCGCCAAACGGGACGACTTGGTCGCGTGCGGTCTTCACAGATACGTGCGCCTCGTCGATACGGACATGTGGGATTTCGCGGAAGCTGATTTGGGTGTGCGTGCACACCGGAATCAACGCGTATCCGCGGACATCGCCCCGTATCCGTCTTTTCTGCAATTCGACCTAACTTTGTGTACACACGTCGGATCGAGACGAAACTTGTGCCATCGGACTCATAGCAATACGCTGGTCCTGTGGGTCAAGTTTGGTTCGATTCTGAGAACGTTGACGAAATCGCGTGTTGTGGGCCCCACAGGCCCCGCTCGACGGGCGATTTTGTGAACGGCTCATCGGAATTCAATTCTGAAAGTTCCGTTGGGTTCGTATCAGCGTTCCTGACCTGTTGACACTGAGTTTGGTGAATTTGGAGACCGTTGACCCTGATGCGTTTTTGGTGCAAAGCGGGCCCACCGGTGGACCCCGTTTTGGCCCGAAACTGCCGTTTCTGCCCTTGTCTCCAAATTGGACCCAAGGACAGGCGTTTCTAGCTGATTGATATTTTCTGGATCTGATGGTGATGTTTGTTTCAGCAACCGGAGTACCGCCTGAAATTCCTGCCGCAGTCAGAGCCGTAAACATAGCCGGAACCACAGGCAAGTGTACCTTGCCAAATCCTGCAGCTTGCTAATTATTTTCTGGATTTAATTATGCAATAATGGACAAGTAAAGCTTGCCAATTCTCAGTAATTCTTGACATAGTATTGTACTTGATTTCATAAATATAAACTTGTTTAACTGCTTAACCTAGGAAACGGGTGACGTGCTTAGTGTCCGATCATAGTCGGGTGCCAACTCCGTACGCGGAGTTGTGTAACGTCACATAGACCTGGATATCGAGACCCGATAAATCTTGTACTTGTCCTATCAAGTACACCAGAACCCAGGACACTTGACACTATTTCATGAGACAGAGTCTTCCTGAGACATTCAAGGTGATTCTGTATAGGATGCATGTTTTATGACATAGACTTTACATTCTTAGACATTTGATTCATAGCTATCAGACTTGATGCATTAGTTATAATCGTGCGTGACATGGACATGAGGCATCGTGGACATGAGACGTGGGATTACATTGGGTGGGGAGAGACACACAGACTACAGGCTGATAATATATATAAAACATAGTATATATCATAGTGTAATTCATAGTTATTGCCGCTACCGGCTCCCCGACACAGAGCTTGTAGTGGCTTCAGCCTGAGTTCTAGTGCTGCTCTCATATTGCATATCACATAGTTGGTTACATAGTTTATCCTGCTGTTTCATTTAATTCGCTGCACTGCTTATATTTTGGCTTGTATTTTCTGTACCTTGCTGTCCCCTGAGGACCTGGATCCGGATTATGTCCCCAGGTACAGCTGAAGAGAACTACCCAGAAGTGTACGGTACCGGAGCACTCCTTGGAGCAGAACAAGGAACAGAGGACGAAGTAGTGGCCGAAGATTTCTCCTGAGCACCGGCTTCAACTACACAGTATTTCCATTTCAGCATTTCAATTCCTGTCTATTTTTCCTTAATTGTAACAGAATAATTCTCGGATTTGTTTTCCGAGACAACCTTATTTGTTATTGCATATTTATTTCCATTGCATTATTTCTGGCAATTAATCTGTGTTAATCTGTGGATGAGAATAGATATACCTGAGACTTGTACTTAATACTGCTAGACTACAGCTTAAGCATGCCCTGATGGATCCATTAAATTGGGTTGTCCATCGGTGCGTGCTGCTGGCCATTGCCCACGTGCTCAGTCCCTCGTCATTTTTGGGACTGGGGCGTGACAGAAGAAAACCGTGTGATCTGCATTGGTCTGGCGGTACCTCATGCTTGTGACAGCCTTCACGAATCTATCAAATCAGGCTCAAGGAGATTGCTTGAGCCCATACAGTGATTTCTTTGGCTTGCACACCTTTTCCGTCGACTGCTTCGTACAAAATTCCCGGGAGGGGGGGTCTCCATGTATACTTACTCTTGTAGGTCCCCAGGAAAAAAATTGTTCTTCACATCCAATTGATACAGCTGTCACCCATGGTTTGCTGCAAGGAAGACTAGGGTTCTCACAGTGCTCATCTTTGCCACTAGAGAAAATATCTCATCATAGTCGATGCCATAGGATTGAGTGAATCTCTTTGCAACCAACCTTGCCTTGTACCGCTCTACCTTTCCTTCTGACGTCTCCTTTACTGTGAAGGCTCATTTACATCAAACTGTTCTCTTTTCTTTAGGCAACGGAACAAGCTCTCATGTCCCATTTCTTTCGAGTGCTCAAAGTTCCTCCAATATTGCAACTCTCCACCTTGGATCTTCTTTCGCTTCCTGCCAACACTTAGGCAAAGATGTGGTGTCTAACGATGCAATTAATGCTCGATAGGTAGGAGATATATTAGAGTAGGATAAGAAATTAGCAATGTCATATTCATAACCATAACGATTAGGGGCTTTTTTCGTATTACTGCGAGAAGATCTCCTTAAGGAAATACGAGGAAGTGGTGAAGAGATCATACCATCCGAATCAGAGGGATCCGCATCCGAATCAGAGGGATCCGATGCGGGAGGTGCATCTTCAAGAGTTGGGACAGGGTTAGGCGAGGGACATGGCACAGTAGGGACAATAGGCACAGTAGTGGACTGCTGCTTTCTCCTTCTGTAGACTTGAAGCTCTGTAGATTGTTCTGTAGTCTGTTCCTCCCCCCTGCACTGGAGCATCACTTTCTTCCTCCTGATTGTCACCACTTTCTTCCACCTGATTATGTACATCCTCATAACTTTCTTTACCCTCGCTATCTCCCCCTTATTTTCTTGGACCAGCTTCCATCATTAGACATGAAACTGATCCGACAATCACGCTTGGACCCATCTTCCCCTCACTCCTAACACCTCATGTGTTAGGTATGTCACCAAATGCGGAGCCTTCACCTTAACCATTGTGATAGTATGGTTCCATCTCTCTGAATGTAACGTCCATGCTTACAAAGAGCCTTCGCTCCACCGGACTCCAAGAAGAGTATCCCTTCTGAGTCCCTGAGTAGCTAACAAAGATGCACTTCACTGCCCGAAGGTCCAACTTTTCCACCGCATGTTTGTTATATTTCACAAAACATACACATCTAAATACCTTTCGGGAAATAATGTACTTATTCTCTCCTGTAAGCATCTCAAACGGTGTCTTCCATCCTAACACCTGAGAGGGCATCATGTTGATGAGATATGCAGTCGTCAACACGGCATGCCCCCACAAGTGTTAGGAACATTCATGACAAACATCATTGACCATGCTACTTTCAACATATGCCTGTTCTTCCGCTCTGTCATGCCATTCTGTTCTGGTGTATAGGCACACGAAGTCTGATGTTGTATGCCATGGGCTGATAGGTACTCTTCAATAGCCTTGTTGGTGTATTCTGTCTCATTGTCAGATCTCAAAATCTTCACTTTAGTACTGTACCGTGTTGTAATCCTGCAATAAAAATCTTGAAAGCATGCAAAACCATCACTCTTACTCTTCATTAGGTATACCCAGGTGACATGAGTGTAGCAGTCAATAAATATGACAAACCATTTAAAACCATTAACTCCAGTTGAGGACAAGGTCCCCATACATCAGAGTGTATCATATCAAAAGCAGCTAAACTTCTATTTTCAGAACTCACATAAGAGCTTCTGGTATGTTTTTCAAGCTCACAAGCATCACAAACCAACTTTTGTTTATTAGCCTTTTGATACATAGATGGATACATCCCATAGTTTGAAGTATCGGCCGATACCGATCCGATACGGCCGATACCGATACAGTTTGGCATGTCCCGATCCGATACTGACCGATACCCGATACTGACCGATACCGATATTAGATGTCTCTTTTTCGGTCAATTCGGCAAAGAAAATTGAATTAAAAAAGATCAATTAGCAAGGGCGTAAAAGCATAGTAAGGTTGTAAAAGCATATAAATGAGAAAAACTTATCTATCGCATATAAATCAATCGACAATGGTGACTACTATTTCATTCAATTTCAAAAATACTAAGAAACAACACTAAAAATACTTTAAATTATGCATAAATGTATAAAATATATTTTCTAAAATGTTAATAATTTACTAATAGTTGTTTGCTTTCCGATACCAAAAAATTCGATACTCCGATCCGAAACCGCCGATACTACCGATACCGCCAATCCCGATACTCATTGGAATGGTCCGATACCGATTCCGATACCGATACTTTGAACCTTGATACATCCGACTCAGTAGACTGAATGAAGAGTGTCTTATGCGCTGATGTTGAAGTAATAATTTTGCTTCCACTGTCCTTCGCGGCTCCTCTGGTTGTGTTTCTTCCACCAGTGACGCTAGTGCTGCATCTAGCCCACCCCTGTCCAAGTACCATAGTCCCTTATGCCAAGTGCTAGTCTCCAGCCGTCTTCCCGTTCCCTTCTCCTAAAAAATTACCTTAGGAATGTTAAAGTAAACAATATAATTAAGTTGAAGAACAATGACACTAATGGACAATAGATTAACAAAAAAAGATGGAGCATGCAAGACATCAATAAGAATTATGAAAGGGGTGCATTTAACTGTGCCTTTATCCATAATGGGTCTAGCTGTACCATCAGCAGTCTGAATGCTTTTTAGGCATCGTCAGATAAGTGTAATCTTGGAACTCATCGTGGGCACCCGTGACATGACGGGATGTCCCAGAGTCAATTATCCAACCTGGTCTGTGGATAGATGCCAGGGCATGAGCATGTATACCTATGCTTGTATGGATATAATAGGTGATGTTACCCTCAGAGGTGGTTGGAGTTGATGTCCCAGAGGTGTTGGCTCGACTGTCGCTGGTTCCAAGCTTCATGCTTCTCCATATCTCTAGCATTTCCCTCTCACTAGGGGTCATTTCAGGTGACTGACTCTCACTTTCCTCTTCTGCTAGGTTTGCCTTGTGTCATCCAGAATGATTACTTCTACCACCATCATAGCCTCCTCTGCCACCCCTACGCCCTCAATGACTGTGTGCGCGGCCGCTGGACTGGCCTCTCAGGGATTTCGTACAGAATCTGATGAAGTGTCCAGGGTCTCCACAGTTGTAGCACCTTTCCCCTCCGGAAGGGTTTGGGTTAAAAACTGCTAGAGCTGATTTTTTTCCCAGAGAGCTAGTGGTGCTAGGTATCATCTTCAGTCGTGCCTCTTCTTGTGTCATAGCAGCTATGGCCTCTTCCAGTAATGGCAGCATGGGTTGTGCAAGTATGACATTCCTCCTCTACTCGAATGCTGGGTTGAGCCCCTTTAGGAACTTCATCACCCTCTGTCGCGAAACATACTCCATGAACTTCTTATAATATTTCGCAAATGTCGGTTCCACTTGCTCATCTTCCACGCCAATTGGGTCATAATAGTCGAGATCTGACCAATACTTCTTTAGTAGAGCGATATACTCAGAGATGTTGTAATCTTCTTGGACCACCTTATCAAGTTTATCTTGTAGTTGGAAAATCCTCATAGGGTTGTCCGACCCTGAGTATATATCTCTCAGCGTCATTCAAATGTCACCAGCACCCTCCATTGCTTCCACGTTGCCCGACACTTGGTCGGTCAATGAGGCTTCCAACCATCCAGCAACAACATTATTGACGATCTCCCACACAACAAATTTCTGTGAGGAGTGATCTTCAGGTACCTTAGTTTGGCCATTCACATAGCCCACCAAGCCTCTTGCCTTCAGAGTCCACATCGCCTGACGCGATCACTTCAAGTAGTTGAAAGTACCCTCTAACTTTATCTCCAGTTTATCCAACTTTATCATTTTTTATGGTGAATGATCCACATCTGCGTGTGCACCACGGGAGCTAGTCCCGGTCATCCTCTTGGAGAATAGATCGTCCACCAAAGCCTTCATCTCTTGGGCCGTCAGCTTGCCGTAGATCGTCTCCATCGTCTTTTTCTTGTCCTCTTCCATCAACAAGATCAGCAAGACGGTGACAGATCTAGATTGTCTCCACCTTTGATCGCTGTCTTCTCCACGTCTATTGTTCCTCCTTCAGCGACAACGGTGTCCCTGAGAGTCGCTGCTTACGTCCCGTACACGGCTTCGACCCGAGGTCGCATGGCCCGACGAGAAGGAGGAATCGACAGTTGTAGTCGAGATCAGGAGTTCACACAATATTTTCCTCACTGATATATCTTGATCCAACAAACAACTATATAATTAATATCCCGATTACAACTTACTACTACAAAACAATAATCAAAAAATTAAATTTATCGGTCTTTCGTGCAATCACAGTTGCATATGGACAGAACCGAGTTACAACTTGCAAGAGAGAAGACGAAGAAGAAGATCGTCGGAGTCGGGGGTCGCCGGGATCGCAGCGGCAACAACAACAGTCACGACAACAGCAGCAACAACAGCAGCCGCGACAGCAGCAGCCGTGGCGGGACAGGCCGACGGGGCACGCCCAGACGGTCGTCGGGGCCGGCGGAAAAAGAAGGAAGGGGAAGAGAGGGGGGGAGGCTGTGAGAGGATTATGATTAGGGTTTGGAAAAAGGGTGTCACGCCCCAGTCCCAAAATGAAGTAAAACTGGGCCACGTGGCATTGGCCAGCTGACACGTCACTAAGGGTTTTATCTAATTTAATGAACCCAAAGGAACGTGCTACGCTGTCCTAAAATACTATAAGTTTAATACAGGTAAATCTAATCTCATCCACAAAATATATCAATGAACATGGGAATAAGTGCTGAATATATATAATGCTAAGCCTGAATGTCATAGTACAAAATCTGGTGGGAACAAATCCACTACAAAAGATAATAATAGTACTAAAATAAGATAGACTAGAGTGACGTCTATCTAGGTTGTAGCTCCAGCTCCAGGTGCTCTAAAAGTTCAGGCAGACTCTGTGGGCAGCTTTTCTAGCTCCTCCTCAGTAGCATATCTGGTCTCCTGTCCAGGCCCATATACCATGGGGAGAAGGCCTCATCTAAACTTGGTAGGGCACCAGGTCCTAAAATTGGTATTTTGCGTAATTACGCAATTTGTCTGATTAAAAATACTGATTCCTAGAAATACTGAATTTCACAGAAATGAGGGGAAAAGCTGGGGAAGTGCCTTGGGGGGTATGGGGGTGAGCCTGGGCAGGGGCAGGGCCTGGTTCTTTGGGTGATACGGGTCACCGTATTTATTAATTAATAAATACTGCGCATGGTGTTCTCTAATTATTTAGAGGTAGGTAGGGTCATAATTTTACTACGGTGTCAATATACTAATTGTAGTATATTCAAAGTAGAATATTAATGTGTTTTTATTTAGGTAAAACAGGTGCATGTTGGTCCTCAAATCTCTAGGGGTACAGAGATGGATAAAGAGCAGGAAATTAAATAGGAAATAAATACGGACGTTTGTAACGATATTTGTGCGTCTCAAACGATGCTCAAAATAAAGTATCTGGGAGTTGCACAAAATTTAGAAAAATAGACTAACATGTCTAGGGCAGGTATGTGAACTTTGTTCTGGGATAATAGTCAGTGTAATGCTCTAATAAATTGGGTAATGGACAGGTGCACAAATCAATAGGATATGTAAGCAAAATAAATTAAAAAAAAAGTTGCAATAATTCTAATTAGCTAAAAATAATCATAAATTACTGAAATTTGGTCGAGGGAGTTTACAATCTACCCTCTTTAGAATATTTTGTCCTCGAAATAAAAATAGACATATAATGAGAATGAAAGATTGATTGATTTGAAATATTAGGACATACCCTGGTTTGGAAATAGATGGGGGAAACGCTGTCGAATATCCTCGTCTCGTTCCCAGGTTGATTCACCTGGTGCATGATGTTTTCATGCAATACGAACTAGAGGGATAGTCTGGCCTCGCAACACCTTCTCGCTACGATCTAGGATCTCTACGGGCTCCTCCTGGTACGATAGCTTGGATCGATGGTGATCTCTGAATGGTCCAGCACATGACTTGGGTTCGGAGTGTATCTCCTCAGCTGAGATACGTGGAAGACGTCATGTACTCCTTCCAAGGTCTGAGGTAAGGCTAGCTTGTAAGCAACTTCTCCGATGCGTTCCAACACATCGAAGGGTCCGATGTACCTCGGGCTCAGTTTTCCTCTTCCTCCAAATCTGATAGTTCCTTGGGTAGGTGAGATCTTCAAAAACACATGTTCTCCCACTTGGAACTCTAGAGGTCTTCGATGTACGTTTGCCCAGTGTTCCTGTCTGTCCTGCGCTGCTCGCAGGTGCCTTTGGATCTTCTTTACTTTCTCCACCGTACGAACGATTAATTCAGGTCAGGTACTTATCACGAATCTCATCTTGGTGCCACTCTACCTATCTGTTTTAGCTTAGTCCTGATGATTACCTAGAGGGTGGAAGAATAATTTAGGTCGGATACTATAAGTCATCAGGTAACTAGGGTTAACCACCTAGGTACTATCTATATCTGTATGGGTAACCTGGTAGTCTAAAGATGATGCTTCTCTTCTGATAGTCTAGTATAGCAATTGTACGGCTTAACCAGTCCATGTCTAAGACAACGTCGGAGTTTGGTATTGGAAGTACCAAGAATCGTGCTCTTATCTCTCTACTATACACGACTACCGAGCACGTTTTAATGGTGCTGGCAATCGGTACGATGCCTTATTCGGTAAAAATTTTCCAACACTTAGGCAGTGGGGAAGTGGCTAGTTGCATGGTTACGAAACTACTAGATATGAAAGACAGTGTAGCGCCAGACTCAAATAATGCGGTTGCAGGTAATGATGCAACTAAAATGGTACCTGTAATGGTTTCACCTCCCGGCTCTTCTGTAACTGTGGCTAATGCAAAGGCCTGCCCATGCCTTTGCCCTCCAGACTGCTGTCCGGTTTTGTTGAACCGGGTCTCCTGGGTGGCCAGGGGTGCTTCCCTCTGATATCCTCCAGATGTTGAGGGTAGCATCCTCTGGGCTGGTGCTCCTGGTTTCTGCCCATTCTGAGGTGCTGCATCTCTGCGTTGTGGGCAGTCTTTTGCCATATGTTGGCTTGCCCCACAAATCATGCATAGCCCGTTCTTCCTTCTGTAGTCTCTCATAAAATGTCCCTTAGTCTCTCATAAAATGTCCCTTCTTGCCACAATAGTGACAAGTCAGAAGCTCCTTGTGCTGATAGGGTCCCGTCGTCTGCTGCGTTTGATTTTGTAGACGACGGATGGGTCCTCCTGCTCCGGGCTGGTTCCTGGCCGGTATAGTTGGGTTAGAGCGTCTTGCTCCTTGGCCAATAGCTTCTTGCACCCTGGCTTCTGTAAGAACCTCCTCGTAGGAGATCCTCGACTGCGTCGTCGTATACCTCTGGAGCTCGAAGGTGAGGCCGTGGTGGAACCTCTTGGCCTTCTCCAGCTCATTCGGTATCAAGATGGCACCGAATCGACTCAATCTGCTGAACTCTGCATCGTAGGCATCGACGGTCATATTTCCCTGTTCCAAGTGCAGGAACTGGGAGTATAGGGCATTTCGGACTGTGGCGGGGAAGTACTTTGCGTTGAAGTATTCCAGAAATTGTTTCCAAGTCTGGTTTTTGCCGACGCTACGCTCTATAGAATCCCACCAGTGATGGGCGTTGCCTAAGAGCTAAGCCCTCACGGCGGTCATCCATAAGTCGGGGGGAAGTTGTGAACCTTCCAGCAGCATTTCTGTGTTGGAGATCCAGTCTGAGATCTCCTCCGGAGTTTCGCTGCCTTTAAAGGTTCTCGGGCTCATCTGGCGGAAGCCTCGAACAGTGCCCACTGGTTTGACATGTGCTGGTGCCGGGGCTGTTGTTCTTTCCAGAGCCGTCATCAAAGTCTGTCTCAGGGCTTCAGTCTGTTGCCACTGAGACTGTCTCAGGGCTTCAGTCTGTTGTCATTGAGTCTGCAACATGGCTTGGAGGAACTGGAACATTTGAGGTTGGCCCTCAAGCTGTGGCATCAGGGCAAGAAGGGCTGGAGGTAGAGGCAAAGGCGTCTCCGCCTGCGGTGTTGGGGCCTGGGAAGTTTGCCCTTCTTGCCGGGCTGGTGTTGTCTCCTGGGTAGGGTTCTGGTGAATGAACGGGGTTGCCGGGTAGACCAGCATCCTTCTCGGAGATTGGTCTCTCGGGGTAGTCGGGGTTCCTTGGACATCGAGCGAGGGGTCTGTTGCTAGGTCAGCCCCATCAATCGCATGTCCACCGGGTATGTCCATATTTCTGAGAAAGATAGATAAATTAGAAAAAGTACGAAGAAAATGAGGATATAAATCAAGCAGGATGCAGAAATTTAAGGATAAAGTCAGTATGGATGAGACCTAGTATTCCTATCCTATCGCAGGCTTACTGGACATGTAATCATACCACTAGCAATTAACTAGACCTGCATGGGCCACCACTAAAACTATGTCACGTCCCAGTCCCAAAATGAAGTAAAACTGGGCCACGTGGCATTGGCCAGCTGACACGTCACTAAGGGTTTTATCCAATTTAATGGACCCAAAGGAACGTGCTACGCTGTCCTAAAATACTACAAGTTTAATACAGATAAATCTAATCTCATCCACAAAATATATCAATGAACATGGGAATAAGTGCTGAATATATATAATGCTAAGCCTGAATGTCATAGTACAAAATCTGGTGGGAACAAACCCACTACAAAAGATAATAATAGTACTAAAATAAGATAGACTAGAGTGACGTCTATCTAGGTTGTAGCTCCAGCTCCAGGTGCTCTAAAAGTTCAGGCAGACTCTGTGGGCAGCTCTTCTAGCTCCTCCTCAGTAGCATATCTGGTCTCCTGTCCAGGCCCATATACCGTGGGGTAGAAGGCCTCATCTAAACCTGGCAGGGCACCAGGTCCTAAAATTGGTATTTTGCGTAATTACGCAATTTGTCTGATTAAAAACACTGATTCCTAGAAATACTGAATTTCACAGAAATGAGGGAGAAAGCTGGAGAAGTGCCTTGGGGGGTATGGGGGTGAGCCTGGGCAGGGGCAGGGCCTGGTTCTTTGGGTGATACGGGTCACCGTATTTATTAATTAATAAATACTGCGCACGGTGTTCTCTAATTATTTAGAGGTAGGTAGGGTCATAATTTTACTACGGTGTCAATATACTAATTGTAGTATATTCAAAGTAGAATATTAATGTGTTTTTGTTTGGGTAAAACAGGTGTATGTTGGTCCTCAAATCTCTAGGGGTACAGAGATGGGTAAAGAGCAGGAAATTAAATAGGAAATAAATACGGACGTTTGTAACGATATTTGTGCGTCTCAAACGAGGCTCAAAATAAAGTATCTGGGAGTTGCACAAAATTTAGAAAAATAGAATAACATGTCTAGGGCAGGTATGTGAACTTTGTTCGGGGATAATAGTCAGTGTAATGCTCTAATAAATTGGGTAATGGACAGGTGCACAAATCAATAGGATATGTAAGCAAAATAAATTAAAAAAAAAAAGTTGCAATAATTCTAATTAGCTAAAAATAATCCTAAATTACTGAAATCTGGTCGAGGGAGTTTACAAATGGTGGAAGAGTTTGGCTCGATACTTGACTTAATTTTATTGATGGATGGAACTACATATAAATATGAGAGACTAACCCGTCTTTCTACTGTTCTACTAGATGTGGGACTAAACATCCACTAATACTCTCAACATTATTTTCTTTTATTTGTACCTTATTTAGTTATTAAACATTTTAATGACTTATAATGCCATCTCCTTTTGGCTTTCTGTTATCTGTCATTTGAGCATTCACTTTATTCACGACTGCAGCACTGACACGTCTACGCATCTTAATGTCTTTGAACGTAAGAGTTCTAGAATTTACTATCTATCATGTGTATGAACAGTTCTGAGTGTATATTCTTCTAGAGTTTTTAGTATAGTTCTCTCTTGCTGTCAATTTTGGACTTCGTAGTCTGATAGATGTTTCAGTCTTTTATCCACTATATTATGATTTCCTTCAAG
Organism: Iris macrosiphon; assembly: GCA_036927795.1. Taxonomy (NCBI): domain Eukaryota; kingdom Viridiplantae; phylum Streptophyta; class Magnoliopsida; order Asparagales; family Iridaceae; genus Iris; species Iris macrosiphon. The sequence goes on from JAYESA010000009.1 coordinate 46,110,887, forward strand.
GAGTATGGATGAAACATGTGTTGTTCAGTTCTTTTCCTGTCTGTCATTAATAGTACTTTCTGTAAGCATATTGTTGAAGCCTTTGTATTGGTTTTTATCATATATTTATATACAAGGTCATTCCTTATACAGTGGAAGTCATTTACTTACTAAAAAGATATATAAAAAGATTTAACGAGAAAAAAGACATTCATATATGTTTTTTATCGACTTAGAAAAAACTTATTATCAAGTTCCTAGGGAGAGAATACTGGTCTTTGAAAAAAAATAAAAATTTCTAATAGTTATATTGAGACTATTACCGATATGTGTGATAGAGTTAGGACGATCGTACAAACTATTAGAGGAGATAGTAGCTCATTTTCTGTTACCATTGGATTAGATCGAGGATCATCATTAACTCCTTACCTTTTTTGCAATAGTTATAGATGAAATTACTAGATATATTTAGGAATATGTTCCATGGTGTATGATGTTTACTAAAAATATTGTGTTGATTGATGAGAGTAAAGAATTCTTAGATGCTAAAAAAGAAGTGTGGAAAGTGAGACTTTGGAATATAAAAAATTTAGGGTTAGTAGAACGAAAATAATGTATATAAAATTTAATTTTAACCCAAAATCAAAGAAAAATAAGGGGGGAGCCATATAGATGGACAAAAGTCACCTAAGTGTGATAATTTCTAGTATTTAGATCAGCCATTCATCATAACAGAGAGATTGAGAAAGATATTACGCATGAGTTAAATGAGTACTTTTGGAGTATTTTGAGACGCATGATACTTGTGAAGTTAAAAGAAAAATCATATAAGATTGCTATAAAACCATCCATGTTTTGTGGATCAGAGTGTTGGACCATGAAGAAGCAACATGTCCAAAAAGTTAGTGTAGCTGAAATAAGAATGAATGAATCACAATACATTAAATGATATAATAAGAAATTAGTGTATCCATGGGAAGTTAGATGTGGCACCAATTGAGAGAAGATGAGAAAAAATCGAATTATGTGGTTTGAACATGAGTAACAGATCCATAGCTCCTCCCGTAAGGAACGATAATATAATACAATAGTTAATAAAATCGCTAGGACTAGGGACATGTCTAGACTAACATGATTTGAAGTGTAAAAGAAGGATGTAGATCTTGTTAGTGTTATAGAGGAAGATCCTCAACAAAGCCGAACTGAAGAGGATTCAAATAGCCAACTCTAGAAATTTGGGATAAAGACTTTGTTGTTTTTGTGTATAGGGTCATGCCGTGTTTTGGTCTATAGAGTTTCTCAATTTTCATAAATAATGCTTGTCATAGTTTGTACCACTTTCTTCTTGTTAAAGTTAAATTTGCTTCACAGTTACCTGCTTGACAATTGGTTTGAGATTAGCTATTGCCATATCTGATGTTTAAGTAATCAATGAAAGTTCATTAAAATAAAGTAGGATGTTCATAAGTCAGAAGTTAATGTCTTTGTATTCCTTCAAGGGAATTTTTTTTCTTCCATAAATGATAATGAAAAAAAAGTAAACATGAGAATATTAAATGTAATATAAATTTTAGGTCTAATGAGTTTTTCGCAAATTCGTATGAATATAGAAAGTTAAAAGATTTAGTAATTCAGAAATATCCGGCTTTCCTTTTTTGCTTTGTACTTAGCAACGATAATCTTTTAAGAACCTAAAAAAATATTTAATACATTTAGACATAATTTTATATATTATATTATTTTTTGTTAGTTTTAAATTGAATAATAGTCGCTTGCAATAGATATTAATCTTTATTTACTTGCTTTTATGTATTGTGCAACCACAATAAATAGTTTTTAATGAAATAATGTCAATATGGATGAATATTGTATATATATAGATATACAACTCTGACAAATGGTAATAATTACAATTTAGCAATAATGAATCATATTGACATACTTGGAGAACTATGTCTCACCTATTCTTTCTTTATGACCTATAACTTGGAGTTATAACCCAGAAATAGCCTCTTTTACCTTAACTTGAAAATAATTTATAATTTTGTGTATATCTAGTTAAAGAAAAAAGAAAGAAAGAATAAAATCCGTCCACTGCCAACGTCCTTAGTAAGGATATCTACTCTTTTTGTCAAATTATTTATTAACGAATTAAACACCTAAGCACTAATTAATTTCTAATTACCCCTAATCAATATCCTAATTAGCGGCTAATCTCTCTATACCCTCCTTCACAACAAGTCCCCCACTGCCAACGCACTAAGTAAGGGTGTGCTCAATTTTTTTCCAATTTTTCTTTTACCAGACAAGAAAAATTATAAAATGTAAAAAAAGAACAAACTGTCTTTACTAAAGGTGTTGACAGTTTTTTATTTATTTATAAAATATAAAAATGTGCAAACGTCCTTACTAAAGATGTTGGTAGCCGAATATAGTTGAATATAAGCCAAACGCTCTTAGTAAGGACGTTTGGGTTCTCAATTTTCAATTTTTCAAAATTTTTTTTTCTCTTCATATAATATCTTTAAACTGTAGTTCTCTACAAGAAATTTTCTGATAATTCTTTGAATTTGATTGAAGTTTTTTTTTTTTTTTTTTTAATAGCTTTGCATGTTTACAATAGATTTGTCAGGTCCCGATTCCAAAAACCGATAATCCACTTGGAGCGATGTCATACTAGGTCTAAGTTAAACTTGTACAAGACTAGTAAGACATCCGATAAGCATTTCAATAAGAAATTTGCAGAGAAAATGAACAAAAAAGTGAATCATAGAATAAGAATCAATGATAACTTTATTTCAGTGAAAAAGGGTTCTTTCCAAAATACTACAATCTCCATATAATAAATAAAATAAAATAAAAACTAAAACGAATAGTTCCATACATTGCGTTTTTTTTATGAAAAATAAATAACACCTTCAAAATCTAAGCAAAAGTGCTTCCCGAACTTGTAAGAGAGAGGGTCAGTACATTTGGAATTGTACAGATGAGTGATGAAATCAATCTCACCAAATACAAAGAATAGAAGTTTTTGTATTAGCGTACAACTTCTATTCTTTCCATTCAAGCCATAATAGTATAGCAAAAGTGATAGTATGTATACAACTAGTAGGAATATTATTCACACAGTTCTTTCCTTCAACCAATGTCTTTTCCTACAAAATAAAACAAAACAAAACAAAATAAGCGGTTAGAGTGCACAACCCTAACTATATATGTCAGTCATTGGCTTATCCCTCCATAACGGAGTAAGTCAGCAGTATTATGCCGTCCCATCTAGTGTGAGTAGCTAGTCCCATCAAAAGTCTCATAATATCCATACATAACCATATTTTACGAATTTCCATAGTTCGACATGGTCCCGGTGTTCTAGACACCGTTCGAAAAATTAAACCTTGTACACAAATTATCCATGGTGATCTTCTTAATGAGTATTCACGAACCATCTGTGGGCCTTACCCAACCAACCAACCAACCCATTAAACAAGTCTTTCTTCTAAGCCCAAATCCAACGGTATATTGGACTTAAGTCCAAACCAGCAAGAGCTACAATCCACCGATATAAAAGTTAATAAGCCCACATAATAAACCAGCTTAAATAAATAATTCATAAGTTAAATTTTAACTTGATAGCCAAGACTTGCATCGACTCAAAGCTGAACCCCCACTATCGTACCAAGAATTGGTCAAAACCATCACATAAAACAAGTTGAGATCGTGGCATTACAATATTCACCAAATTTAGTAAGTGGTTATACTTTTTTATTTTAATCTTAATTAAGTCCACTATTTATGACCAGAGGGTGTATTACATTTCTAAAGCGACTACTTCCTGCTTTGTTTAACTTGATTTTGAATCCAAAATCAGCTTTCGTGTACTCTATATACTAGCATGAAGAAGTGATGTGCTTTTTGTTGAAATGTTGCTTGAGCTCATAAACACCAGCATTGCATCTCCTTGTTTATCAAACCAATGGTACATAATAATGTGCAAAGAGAGAAAAAAAAAAAAGAAGATTGATAACATGAAAATTATATCCAGCTACAGAGTGAGTATTTGCAAAGTATGAAATTTAATTTGTTGCCGGAAAGTACGAAGACAACCAAAACGTGGCATCTAGCAGTGCGCCATTTGAACAAATTCTTAATTACGATAGGAATCGTCAGTTGGGTTGGCGAAAATTCGGAGAACTTCCGAGTTAGCAAAAATTGGGTCCTTGATTTTTATTTGGTTTTTTTATTTCGATTTTTTTTTTTTTTGGGTTTTTTTTGGTTTGTTTTTTTTTAGGTTTTTTTTGTATTTAGTTTTATTTAGGTTTAGTTCTATTTTAAAAAAGTTGTTGTAACAATTTTTTTTTTAAATAAATTAGAAAAATATAAAATTTAACATCCAAAATAAAATATGTTATCATTGAACCCAAAAAAAAAAAAATCCTACCGTAAGAATATTACTCCTGCCGTCGAGCAGACTTTGAACGGCCAAAACTATTTATTTTGAAATCGTTTTTCGTCAAACAATAGGTCGATTTGTATGTTTTCGACAGGAGTAACACAATTCGTGTAGAGAGAATTTCCATCCGAAGTAAGACGTACATGTTCCAGACAAAAATATAAAATATAAAACTTTAAAGTATCATAACTTTTGACTGGGAGATCGAAACAAGGTCCATTTGTGCCAAAATGACCGTACGAAAAAGTACTTTGGGATAAACTGTTTCACCGTTTGACGGACTTCCCAAATTTTTAGAATTGCAAAAAATCGATGTTTCGACCTCCAAATTTTATTTTCAGTAATTTTATTTTTAATTTTTTTACAAAAAAATTTACTGTACAGATAATAAATTTATATTAATTAAATATAACGATAGAAATTTGAGAAATTTTGAAATTTCGATATATATCGAAATTTTGGAGAACTTGATTTTCGCCAACTGAGTTGGCAAAAATTTGGGAGCTCCCGGCGTTACCATCTATTCGCATATCTTGACAACTCTATCAGCACCGATGCCATCTCAAGTGGAGGACAGTCAAGGAGGTGGTGATGATGCAGCCCCAGAGAATATACGAGAAAAGAGGAACCGACTCAATCTAAAGAGATATTGATCGTCCGAACTATCGAAAATTAGCCAAGAGAGGTCGATGAAATTGTTATATCAGTACAAACTTTATTGGAATGTAACTTTATTCTATTTCAATAAAATTACATATGGTTCTCATACAATAAAACTATTTAAAAATCTACGGCAATGCTTTTATTTTCTTGGTTGGTTTGTACATCTCCTTCTATTGTGTCCTATACCAAAATCTCCTTCTCATAAATTGTTATATTTCAGCTTCCAGATTTAAATACCGCATACCAAAATCAGCCAGTGGGCGACCCGTTGCGCACAACGGTTTACAAATTTTTGGCTGCTGTGCAACGAGGACCGACTCCTCCGAACCCTCCCTTACTTATTCCAGGAGATTATACTCAGGGTCTTGTTGCACAACGACAAGCACGCCCCCTAGGAAGTATACTTCAGTTTGGTATCAAGATGATAGTCTGTACTGCAAGATGACGATGTTCCCTTCTCATACGACAGCCGGTGCGAACACTTCTCAATGGAATGGTGCAGACACTTCTCAGTAGGCTGGTGCAGCACTACTCATTGGCCTGACTGGGGCACTTCTCAGGCGACGGCCGGTTCAAGCACTACTTAGTGGGATAGTGCGAGCACATACCTATAAAATAAACCTACAAAAAATAAAAAATAACACAAAGAAAAAATAACACAAATAAAACCCAAAAAAAATCAAACCAAGCAAACCCCTAAACAAAAAACCAAATAAAAAAACCACAAAAAAACCAAGGACCCAATTTTCACCAACTAAGTAGACGAAAATATGGTTTTTGGATTTTTTTTTTTTTTTTTTTTTGCCACGTCGGATTTTTGTTTGGATTTTCGCCAACTGGGTTGGCGAAAAATCAAGTTCTTCGAATTTTCGCCAACCCAACTGGCGATTCCTATCGTAATTTTAAAATTTGCCAAACTTCTATCGCTGTATTTAATTAATATAAATTTATTATCGGTACAGTAAATTTTTTGAATAAAAAAATATAGGTTACTTTTGGTCCCTATGTGATAAAGAATAAATTTATCTAGTAGAAGAGAAGATCAGAGACTCGTATACACTAAAGATATTTTATAATTGTAAGGTCCAGTAAAGATAATTCTAAGACTTCCTGTATGGAAAAAAGTATTGATTTGATTCTAATTTAAATTCCACAATGCAATGCATAATCTTTTATTTAAATATTACTGAACTCGAGTGGCTCTTGTGGTTACCGATAAGAGGTATAAGATCTTGGATGGGTGGCAGAAAATCAGTAGATCGAGCCACGGGGACGTATTATTTCTTCCATTTATAAATGGTGGGAGTTGAGGGACAGTGGACCCAAAGGCATGTAATGCAGTGTGCACAAAGTCCCGAACGTTACGTCGGGTCCCGAACGTTATGCCGGAAATTCAAAAAAGGAAGAGAAGATGTATGGACTGTATATAGCCTAGGGAATTAAGAAGGATTATTTACACTAACCTCCCCTATGTTTTTATGGTTATTACATGGACCTCCATTATTTTAAAAATAATTACACAGACCCCCCTATGCTTTATGTTTTATTTTCAAAATAAGGGTACTTAGTGTAATAACCATTTCCATAAAACATAAAATATAGAAGAGATCTGTGTAATTATTTTCAAAATAAGAAAGATCCGTATAATAACCATAAAACATAAAGAAGGTTAGTGTAAATAACCCGAATTAAAAATGATCAGTATATTGATCCCCACATGACCAGATATGATCAAATGATTCAATCCACTGTATCTTACACCCAAGGCTATTCTATTAAAGAATACCACAATCTAATCTATAGTAGTTTGAGAATATGGTCATGAAATTGAATCCAAAACCATACAGTCATTTACACCACTGCACAATCAGATAATCCTTTTACACCAATAGCTAAATGGTGATTATTTGGAAAGAATTTGTTGCAATATTGTTCTGTATTCTTATTTTTTAAATGAGAAAAGATAGAATGGTGAATTGGTTTTTGAGTGCCGAAAAAAATGGAAAGCCATGCTTTTTATCCAGAAGATCCTTTTCACCAAGGAGATCCACTTGTATGCTTTTTCTCTACTTCTATTAGTGCAGGAAAAAAGAAGGGATTTGCTTTCCTTTGGTACCGGAAAGAAAGGATTGAAAGATTTCTTTGTCCATTTTTCTTTTTCAGTTTTTTTCTGTGTGACCAAGAAAGAAGGGTTGTTGTGGAAGGAGTTTTTTGTTGTTTACTTAACCATATTTACTGTTTTGGCTATGATGTAAACTTTAAAGGACTGGTATTGGCCTTAAATTAAATAAAGGTTAAGTTGTTGATTTTTTTAGCGCTATCTCAGAAACCTATTGATGCTTGCATTCATTCACAGGTGTTTATCTTCGGCAAGAGATCCAGATACAGTTTTTCGGAATGAGTTCATCATAGACTTGTATGAATAATTTTAGAGTCCTTGGTTCAGTTTCTAGACATTTCTCTAAGCTGAACCTTGCAAAACTTGCTGAGTGTATTATTATTTCAACCCATACAAATTTACAATGCATGTGTTTGAGCACATTCACCTAGCTGGTTCAGAAACATGCTTTATCGGTGATCAGATGTGCTCCATTTCGACCCTTTTTTTGATGCTAGGTTTTACTGTTGTTGCACTTCTTGAATGTATCTTGATACACCACTGCAACGTGGTAAGCCCGGACCACTGAATAGTTTCTCCATATATTCTTATCCGTCCTACCTAAATAATGTTAATCCTGGTGAGTTGTGTTTTCCTCTCAAACACCATGCTCTAATCTTACATTATATATGAATAAAACTTTCATCTGTGGAAATCTTCCAGGTGTGCTGCCTGAAGGAAACTGTAATAATCAAGCACAAAGAAGCTAGAAAAACTGCAAGTTCAGAATGTTAAATAACTCCCTACATGATTTGAAGATTCTTGGTACAAGATTTTGTTTGTCTACTGCAAGTAAACTGTAATAATCATTTTCTTGCATCTATTTACCTTCCAAAAGTTAACAAAGATTCTGTCAAAGAATTCTTAACTACCATTAGAAGATAAATCAATGAGAAACTGGAAAATTGTAGATCTATTATTTGGAAATGACTCATTCCAAGCATACTGCTGAAAAAAAAAAAATAGTCCAACATGTACTAAGAACGTCGAACACAAGCTAGAAAAACAACATATTAAAATGTCTTGAAGGGAATTCTAACCCAGCCTTCTTCTCTGGCCTACATGATCCATGCTTGAAGAATCAGAGCTCCTGCCCCTGCCTCTCCTAAGAACCATAGTAAATCCCCCTCTATTCGGCTCCACCGACGATGCATTTGTCTCAGCAGAAGTATCTCCCTGCATGGCAGCTGTGCTGTTCCGTCCTCTCCTTCTAAGAACCATAGACGACCCCCTCCTGTTCGGTCCATCCGAGGAACCATCAGCAGCATTACTACCCTGTGAAACACCCGGTATGCTCCTCCTCACCCTTCCTCTAAGTAACATAGAAGACCCACCCCTGGTTGGTTCTGTTGATGCATCAATAGCAGCATTATTATTCCCCAGTATCATCGCCATGGTGCTTGAATTAGATGTTTGACTGACAACTGGCCCAAAATCATGTTGGTTGTCAGCTGATGCAATTCCTGCAGCTTCAACACTTCTGCGACTCAAAATCCCGATATCGGCAAGAAAAGCAGAAAATCTTGAAATAGAACTGTCAGTAGCAGTCCATTGCTGAGATGCAGCTCCATCTTGGTGAAGTGAACTCGAAGCACTAATCTGAGAATTAGGTGAACTGTGTCTGGTCAAGACCCACGGATTCCTCTCTTCCACAGGAACAAATTGACCTCCCTGGTTATCGTCTTCGAATAATACTCGAAGACGCTCAAGCGATGTAGCTGGTCCTCTCAAAGGTCTACTTTGCAGGTGCTGCCTCAGGCTTTCAACTCTGTTCCCTTGGGGTCTAGGGGGGACCTGCAACATCGGATCCCCATTTTCTTCACTTTCCTTCTTCACAGTAGCTTCCAAGCTTCCTCTTCCATAAACTGGCACTATGCTGGATTCATTCACCTTCCCTTTGCAGACAGGGCATTCTTGGTAACTGCAGTGGACATGAAGCCACTGATACAAACAAGGCCAACAGAATAAGTGACCACAACAAGTGACAACAGGCTCTTTTGCCAGTTCAAGGCAGACATTGCAGTCAAAATCAGGAGCACTCTCACTCTTCTCCTTCGAAATCTCTACCTTTGCAGAACTAGCCTTCCGCTTCCGCATCGACGGTACTTGCTCTACTCCTCCTAACTCACATCAAGAGTCCAGGAGTGAATGTAGGCATCCGACCCAACATGCAGTACTTGGGACCTCCGGTTCTTGAAACGTTGAGGGTAGTTGAAACAATAACTGAAATCGATATTCCGGTCTTCGAAGACGCTCTCCTGTAAATTGCCAACACTGTGAGATTGTTTACTGGAGTATTGGTACAACATTAGCTCCTAAGAGTTTAGGAAGAATTGGAGGTACGACTAAAGGGTAGTCAAGACTCTAGACCAGGCAATTCACTGAGTAGCTTGAATGTATGATGATAGCTAATCAGAAAAACACTAATTCTTCACGAAACCGTAGCTATGATTCACCAAAATTCGTAATTATAACTGGATTATTATTCCCCAAATTTGAGCATTATTGGTTATTATATACAAACCCAAATATCAAATTCGCATTCCTAATCAGAAAAACCCTACTTCAAGAAACACCAGCACAAAAACTTCTAAACACATAATCAAAATTGGATCTTTCCCCCCGTTTTGAGCATGATAGGTTACTATATCCGAACTCAAGTATCAATTCCTTAATTATAATAAGAAAAACACTACCTCCAAAACTTCAGAACCCATAATCAAAATTGGAATCTTTTCCACCCAAACATCAACTTCTCATTATAATCAGAAAAATCCCAATTTATTCAAGAAACCCTAGCCCCAAACCACAAAACCCAGCATCATAATCAGATCTTTACCCCTTCTTTCAAGCATGATTGCACAACTAACCAATAACCCATAAAAAATAAGTTTTTTAAGAGAAACACTAGCCCTACTCCAATAACCAACAATCAAAATCGAATATTTTTGCCATGTTTGATTACTAATAGAAAGAATTATAGAAACTCAGAATAAAAAATGAACGAACTTGACTTCTAATTTGAAGAAGAAGAAAAAAGAAGAAGCAAAAATAGGATTTTGGGGAAGAAAATAATTTACCTTTGGATTTCCCCTCCTTTTTTATCCCGGGCGCCTACAAGAGAAAATGAGAGGGAGAAGGGATTATTCTTGCTTAAAGAAATCATCTAATATATGGAAACACATAATTTTTTTTCACCCATATATTCACCCACCGGGTCCCATCAATGCGGGGCCCACCTAACCTAGGACCCAAAATATGTACTTGTCAAAACTCTAATCTAAAGCCCCCTTGGAGTCACAATTTCGTCTTCCTTTATTAAGTTACTAATGATAATTGAAGAGAGAGCATATTGGGCCCAATTCATAATCAAGTTGGATTGGACCTCATATGGGCTTTGTCTTTTGGGTTTGTTCTAGTTTGAGCCCAGAAATGGAAACTACCTAAATAAATTATCAAAATTGGTATGCCAAATGTTTAGTGTGTTTAATATTTTTGTAATATTTAGGGAGAGCCACGATTTTACTCTATATATGATAAATAGTTTTAAGATCGTAACTAAGGATGTAAATTTTGAGTATATTATTTATATATAAATTGTGTTCGAGGGTAGAATAATCTTTCTCATTTATATGTTAAAAAAGGGCAACATAAGCACACATGATATTTTTAAGTAAAAATCCTCTCAATATGAATGACAAAAATAATCATGGAATTTGTCTAGGAAATCACTATAATAACAATTGGATAACAAAGATTTACTTCTTTGGCAGTGCCGACCCTGGCTAAGGACAGTCAGGACGATCGTCGAGAGTCCACGGATCAGAAGTGTCCAAAATAATCAGTTTAAACATATATGCATATACAATTTTGTATTTAAAATATAACTAGTATCTACCATGAACTTTTTTTCACACAAAACAATTGTGATGTAGTGGTTATTATGTTAGTCTTCTATGTTCAAATTTTGGTAGTTTATTTTTATTTTAAATTTTTTTTTAACATTATATATTGGCGCTCCTTATGAACTCAGGTCGGACCATGTTTTTTTGGAGGATATAACCAACATATGGTTCCTTTGTTCTCGAGATGGATACAGTTGTAGTTAAGAAAATCTCTCAGTCATGCAACAACTATTTGTCTTCTATTATAGTTGTTTGCAAGGAGCTAAGAAGAGTTTTTAGCATATTCATGGCTTTTGAAATTTAGTATATTTCTAAGAATTATAATTCTATACCTCATAGTTATTGTCTAATATGCTCTTAATATTTCTAATATTTATACCTACTTAGAAGATGCACTTCATTCATTGGAGTACTTCTCGCTACTAAATCTAATTAGTTATGCTGAACACTGTAACACTAGAGACAGAAGGGTTTGACCGTATAATTTAGTTCAAAATTTTATGAAAAATTAGATAATTTAATGATCTAATTTGCACAGTTAAAACTTTTGCTACTGATATTTTCGGTTAGTATTTTTAATAGGAGAGATCGAAATTTTCTCTCTTAAACATTCAAAATATTTTCTGAAATATTAATTATTGGATTGTATTTTTTGTCCGTCTAGATTAAATGCTTAAACTATTCAATTTTTCGTGAAATTTTGATCTAATCTGAATGGTCCAAAAATACAATCCAATGATTGTTATTTCGAAAATCATGCAAAAAATTTTAAGAACAAAAATTTTGATCCATCGACAAGCTAAAACTTCTGCATATGCATATATAATATAATTCTTTTTTTTAAAGGATATATATATGTAAAGAACTATTTTTTTTCCACCGCCTCCAATGCTCGATTTCTTGACTGAGAGCCTCCAAGTCGGGACAGTTATGCCGCTCCCCGCTGACCACTTGGGACAAACATGTTTGGCCTCCTTTATATATATATATATATATATATATATATATATATATATAGCTCTTAAGCATTTTCGAACGTCCCTGAAATAGCAACAATTAGATTTTATTTCTTCACCGTACATATTAGTTCAACATCTTGCGAGAATTGAATAGTTTAAAGATCTAATTTGTACGGTTAAAATAAATAAATCAAATAACTGTTATTTCAGGAACATTCAAAAGTGTTTAAAAGCAAAAATTCTAATTCCCAAAAAACTCTAGCTCTAGTGGGTGAGGTGAGCCGCATTCTCCGTGACTGGGTGGATTTGAATCCACTGAGGAGCACTGACAACTATGGGCTTGTTTGGGTTTGTGAAACTGCGTTAAAACTTGCACTTTCATTGCAACTAATCCAATGTGTAGAAATTTTTCGTGTTTGGATTGTCATTACAACTCTATTGCATGTGGAGGTGATATGACGTTTTTCAATTACTTGACCCCTCATTTTTTCATTTTTCGGTTGCAGAAAAAATAGAGAGGAACTCCATTGCAAGTTGCTATGCTTTCAACATTTTTAATTTTATCCTACACTTTCATGTTTTCTTTCAAACAAAATGGTTTAAAACTCCTCACTTCCGGAAGCAAAAAAATTATGTATCTAAATATATTTTAAAAATTATGTATCTAAATATAATTTTATCCTAGACTTTCATGTTGAAATTAAGTGACATTTTTACACTTTTGAGGAGCTACAGACATCCAAACATGTCCTAGATGTTGAAATTTATTCCCAAAATTTATCATCACGCATCATGAGGAGGGACCTACAGACATCCAAACATGTCTTAATTGTTGAAATTTATTTCATATGAGAAGGGATCGGAAACATCGCACTTTAGAATCTCTCATGTTTCTCGAAATAACATTAAACGTTGGATTATCTTTTTTGACGGTTCATATTACATCCATAAACTATCAAATTTCTCGCGGGATTTTGATCTTATCTGGACCGTCAAGGAGGGATCCACATTCCTCCATTTTTGTATCCCCCAAGCATCCCTCTTTCACAGCCATTGGATCTTTTTTAAGTCATCTAATCTTAACTGTTCATTTTTCATGGTTAAGATTAGATGACTTAAACAATAACCAATGCTTGTTATCATGGAGATGCTTGGGGGATGCAAAAATGGGAGGATGTGGATCCATTATATATATATATATATATATATATATATATATATATATATATATATCGGATCAAAAGACCCGTCCACGGAGTCCCGTGAAAGCCCCACCCCCTCGCGCGTCGAATCGGCAGGTTCGCGTGGGGTCCCGCTTGATCCAACGGTCGAGGTTGGTGGAGCTTTCGCTGGACTTCGAAAACAGGGCTCCCGATCTGCATATATATATATATATATATATATATATATATGTGTGTGTGTGTGTGTGTGTGTGTGTGTGTGTGTGTTCATTCGAAGAAGGTAAATTTTATTCAGGCCCCTTCGAGAGGTTATAACTTAGCCCGTAACTTAGCCCGTTTCGCTGGACTTTGAAAACGGAGCTCCTGATCCGCACATATATATATATATATATATATATATATATAAGGTAAATTTTATTCAAGTCCCTTCGAGAGGTTACAACTCAGTCCGAAGGCCTCACGTACCGCACCGCACCGCGCCAGCTCCGAACTAGCACCACACCCACGACCAACCCGCCACTTAACTCTCCCAAAGGAGAATTAAATTAAATGGCGTTTAGAAGACTCGAACTCGTAACCTCATTGATAGTATGCATCGATCTTAACCGCTAGACTAGATGTTATGTTCATATATATATATATATATATATATATATATATATATATATATATATATATATATATATATATAAACAAAACTTGGTCCAAAAAATACGTATCAAGACTTGGTCAAAAATATTGGACCAAACGATCCAAAAGATATTATTTTCTTTACTGAGACGACTTGATAGAGTCTCTGTTGTGATCGTTCGGTAAAGGAGGAAAAAAAAACAAATCTTTATAGTTGGACATAATCATGCTCTTCCACTATCATATCTTGTGACAATGTTGTACGAAGATACCTAAAAGTTGTATGCAGCTAGTGGCGAACCACCTTAGGTGGCCCACCCTAATTTTTTTTTTCTTCCTTTTCTTTGAATAATTATAAGGGCACTACTATATTTACTTGGAGCTAGTCCAGGATTGAAACTAGTTCAGGATTGGGACTAACCCATTAATAAGGAAACTTTACTTACACTAGTCCAATAGTTTACTCATACTAGTCCACTTTCTCCCAAACACTCTCAAACCCTCCCCACCCCACCGAAGCTCTCCCCCCTCCCGCCGGCCGATCTCCGAGAGTCTGTCCTCCTCCTCTTTGTCGATGGCTCCCAAAGTCTCGAAAGAATCAAAGTACAAATCATCATTCTCCTTGTGCTATTGCATTTGCAAAATTGTCCAAATTTTTTAAAAATTCTATTGCATTTTGAAAATTTTGAGTGATTTTCTTTCCATTCTTCAAATGAGGGCATACAAGTCCTTGGCGGAGTTTAGGATGTAGTTTAGACGTTCAGTTGGTAGATCGAACACGATTTTAGGGCATACAATGTCGAGATTCGTCGACATTGTCGAACAGTATCGGGCGGGACTGTAGATTTTTCTACAGTCCCATACAGAATTAGGACTGTAGGAAAATCGACAGTCCTATTTATATTAAGGACTGTCGAATTGTCTACAGTCCTAAATTTATATAGGACTGTAGGCATTTCAACAGTCCTAAAAAATTAGGACTGTTGAAAATTCTGCAGTCCTGTATACTTACAAGACTGTAGAAATTGCTACAGTCCTGATTGTAAAATTAAATTATGATGTTAAAATAGAAATTATTTTTTTGTCTTATAGTCATGCCCCTGGGAAGGACACTGTAGATGAAGATATAATGAGAAGACGCCCTACTGCGTCGATGCGTAAGGAACGCACAGTTTCGCGTACTATTGAACCAGGCGTCACTATCCGCGAGGCCGAGGCACGCCCTGAAGTGAGGAAACGTCGATTGACGAAGAAGATTGCCACTCGTTCAAAGAGACGTGCTTCTCCTAGTTCTTTCGGTTCTTCTTCCTCCTCCGATGAGGACATGCCAAATGTTCCAAATCGGCCTACCGATGGTTCAGGGCCTTCTCAGCCTGCAGATAGTCCTGTCGAGAGTCTCCCACAAACTCTCGAAAATCGGACTACTGATGGTTCAGGACCTTCTAAGCAGGCAGATAGTCCAGTCGACACTCGTCCAAACGGTTGCTCTATGTTACCGTCGATCGAAAACCATATTGCATACCAAATATGGAACAATCCGGTAAGTATATTACTTTATGATAAATTTATATATAGTTGTAAGTTCAAAGTTCATTTTACATAGAGGTATAATTTTATCCAATTGTTTACTTTTCAGGAGAGTTCTCGTATGTTGACGGTGATCAACCACGGGAAAAAATGCAATACATGGAGGTATGAATTATTGAAAGATGATGTGAAGGCAAAAATCAGTCCCACCGGTCTACAATATTTGGGTAGCTACTCATATACGACGGTAGATAATGCACTAATTTCAGCATTTGTAGAACGGTGGCATCCAGAAACCAACACTTTCCATCTACCCAATGGGGAGTTGACGATTACCCTTGATGACGTCCATCATATATTGGGACTTAGGGTTGATGGTCGAGTCATGATGAATCAAACTTTTGATGAGTCGAGCATCAACTTTTACGATTATATTGTGGATTATGTATCAGGGTGTCTGGGAGTTGATGCCACTAGTTTTACTAGTCTTCAAGAATTCAAGAAGTCTCTAAAATATTTGGAGGAGATATTCGCTGAGTCAGCCCACGAAATTGATAATAGCGAAAATGTGACCCGCGGATATATGCAGTTTATCTTAGGGGCTGTCGGCATTACCGATAAGTCAGGAACGTCCATAAATGCCAAATATCTCCTCAATTTGGACAACATTGACACGGTGGACGAAATTTCTTGGGGAAGAGGTATACTGGCATACCTTTACCCCGAGCTTGGTGCGGCATCCCGTGTGGGTTCGAAGACAATATTCGGATGCCAGTCTCTACTCCATGTATATATATATCTTTGTCAACTTGTATACATAAATTTAAATTGTGTTGTTTATTTTTGGACTAATATATTTTTAATACTTTTTACGTGAAGGCATGGATATACAAGCACTTTCCAACCCTGCAGCGGACGAAACTGAACCGAGGGTATGACAAGAACCTGCCTAGAATGTGCCGATGGAAGCCAACTAAGGAAGATGCCAAACGTTCTCACACATTGGCCGCCCTACGGCATGCATTCGAAGATATGACGACAGAAGAGGTAAATTTAGACCTAATTTTGTACTTAATTGGTATTAATTTACTACGTTATGCTAAATGACGTTATGCAAAATTTTATGTGGTGTAGATTGTATGGGATCCATACCGTGATTTGTGACAGACTAGCCGTCCATTGCAACCAATCGCCTTATATCACGGTCTTATCAGTTGTCATGAAATCGTAGAGGCTTATATGCTGGATAGAGTGCTCCGTCAGTTTGGCTACGTACAAACTGTCCCAAGGCGCACTTTGAAAATGATAATTCCTCCGCGCGGGACAAAACCGCTAAACTATATTCCTGCGTCGTTCAACTGGGTATCGGCCTTCTTCACCGAGTGGCAACGCCACGTTATTAGATATATCGACCGGCTAGCAGCAGTCAATATGGCGGACTGCAGCGACGACTACCTCGCCTACTACGTCGGTGTCGGACTACCGACCTTGTTCCAACGCGGAGGGAATATTGTGCGTGTACCGTCAGATCTTCCTGCCAAATCGATCTTGTATACTGCACTGGTCAAGATGGTGAGCCAACTTGTAGACTTTAAGTTTGATATTTGTAACTGTGGCTAACAAATTTTTTCAATTCTCATGAATAGGCAAGAAAAGTAAAGAAGTTGGGAAGAAGCCTCGTAAGTTGCCAGGGTTCGAATTATATGACAACCAATGACGAACTCCAACAAATCGACAACGCTGAAGATTATCCTTTCTTGGAAAATAGAGAGCAACGTACAAAGAGGCGCCATGAAGTTTAAACAATCATTTTGAGTTGTAAAAGTTTGACTGAATATGACTTTTGAGAATTGTCAAAATTTGAGCTGTAAAAGTTGTAAAAGTTTGACTGAATATGACTTTTGACGATATTGAGGCTTTGAGTTGTAAAAGTTTAAACTATAATTTTGCCTTGTTGTGGAACTTTGAGTTAATTTTTCCTTGTTGTGACACTTTGAGTTAATTTTGCCTTGTAAAAGTTGTATCAAAGTTTAAACTATCAATTTGAGCTGCATACATAACTGTGCATATATGACAGTCCTAAACTTTAGGACTGTCACAATTTTGACAGTCCTAGTATATACTAGGACTGTCATAATTGTGACAGTCCTAAAGTTACATAACTGTTCATATATAACAGTGGGTAAACTTTAGGACTGTCATAATTTTGACAGTCCTAGTATATACTTTGTTCCCATCACCTCACCTTCCTCTTCTACATCTTCAATTACTTTGTTCCCGCATGCAATAAACCCAAAAAATAGGTTGACACCTGTATTTTTTTTTTTTCCCGTTATTTAACACACCCAACATAGACAGAGACTGACACTATTAGACCTAAAGACTCGATAGACTTTTACGTACCTATGCCTTCACGTTTTGGCTTCTCAATGTCAGCCACGTATTCTTTAAACATATAGAATATGTCAGGAATAGATGCATCCTAAAGTAACTCCTCACACCAAACTTGTTTCTGCGGGCAACACCTAACCATCACAGGTCCACATTGTCACCAACCATTTAAAACTGTGTATCAAGCAATCTCACCAAACCTTGAGCGAGCTCCTCTGTATATATATCTATATATAAATATATAATAGGTGTGTAGTGCATGTGCGTGCATACACAGAAAGTGTGTGTGTGTGTGAGCAGAGGAGATGGGTGAGATGGGTGAGATGGGAGTAAGTAAGAGCAAGGTTCTTGTGGTAGGAGGGACCGGATACTTGGGGAAGAGAATAGTGGGGGCTAGCTTGGCCAATGGGAACCCTACTTACGTCCTCTACCGGCGCGAGATCGGGGTGGACATCGAGAAGGTGCAGATGCTGCTGTCCTTCAAGGAGCAGGGAGCTCGCCTCGTCGAGGGCTCCTTCTCCGACCACCAGAGCCTCGTCGACGCCGTCAGCCTCGTCGACGTCGTCATATGCGCCATATCGGGCGTGCACATCAGGAGCCACCACATCCTCCTCCAGCTCAAGCTCCTCGACGCGATCAAACAAGCACGAAACGTCAAGGTACCTACTGTCGATCTGTCCACAAATTAACATTCTTAATATATATAAAGATTTTCCAAGTGATACCACTCTTGCTGAGATTAATATTGCTTCCTTGATGTAAGTAAGTAACTATCTAGAGAACAGAACAGTTTTAGTCCAAATCATTAACACTGTATTTGGGAAAGAAAAAAAAAAATAAGAAAAAGAAAATTATTTGTATTTATTTTGACAAAAAGACAGGGAAAGAAAAGTAAAAAAAAAAAAAAAAAAAAATGTGTTTGTTAATCTAACATAGATAAAATTATTACTTAGTTCTCCACTTTCTCGACATAGAAAAAGACAAGACATTAATTGAGTAAATTTATGAAAAATTACTCTTGTGTGTTCATTTTTCTCTCCAAAATTTTTTGGAAGGAAAGTATTTTGGTGTGACCTGCTTAAAAAAATAAATTTTTTTTTTCTTTACGTTTTTTCTCCTTTTCAAACATCTTTACTTTTGATATCCCTTTCCCTTTTTTTCTCAAATTTTTTTTCACATCCAAGAAATTTGGAGGAAGTGGGGAGGAAAAAGGAGAGTTCGGACATTTGGTTGAACAAAAGTGGAAAAATGAAATTTTTTTTTTTTATGAGCAAATTAATTTTTGAAGTAAACTAAAAAAAATTGTAACAAAATTAATTTTTTACGAGTAAATTAATTTTATGAGCAAATTATTTTTTTGGAGCAAATTAATTCATATTATACAATTTTAGTTCACATAGAAATTTTTCGTTTTTATTTTAGAAATTTTACATTCAATAATTATATGTCAATTAAAATAAACAATAATTATTTTATAAAATTTATATTACAATATTTAGATTTAAATCACAATTATTTGTGTATAAAAAAATTTGGGGTAACAAATATCCGCTTTTAACAACCATCCAAAGAATCAAACTTTTTTTTTTTCACTTTCAACATTCATCCAAATAACTGAACTTTTTTTTTCTTCGCTTTCAACCATCCAAATAACTATTTTTTTTTTCCTTTCAATTCGACCAACAAAATAATATTTTAAAAGTCAAAACATATACATATACATCACGTAAGCAAATTTTGTTTGTTTACTTTTACTCTCGCAACCAAACAGGCTCGTCACTGATTGGACTAGTTAAACTAACTATGTTTAGCTATCCAAAATATATAGTGCAAGGGTGGAACTATATTCAAATTGAGGTCGTGTATATATATATATATATATATATATATATATATATATATATATATATATATATATATATATATATATATATATATATATAGCCAATGCACATGTGGATCATAGGTAGGTTCATATTTCTATATGAGTCATGCATTGATCCACATGTGCATTGGCTATATATATATATATATATATATATATATATATATATATATATATATATATATATATATAGGGTAAACGAGATATGAGCTATAGTGCTTATTTTTCTAAATAAGTCATGCACATGTGGATCAATAAAAACGGATTCCTATTTAAGACATATCTTCACTATTTAATATTATTTTAGTCATAATGGAGGTATTTACAAATTTTTTAAATAAGTGAGATATATACTATTTTTTATATTTATAGTAAAGACATTTGCTTAAATATTATTATTTTTGTTTGATGTCCATTTCTCGTGGTCGTCGTTTGTGCCCACCACTAGCACACTGTCCACAAAATCTCCTATAATGTACATCCGAGTTGGACCTTTTACCTAACAAAAATCTCCTCACTATATTTTGTAGGCCCCGGCACAAGGACCCGACTGAACATGACTGATGACACTAGTGTGCATCACTTTAGGTTAACTTGTCAAAATTGTTAGCTTGTCCGAAATTTGTGTTTGAATTTCCATAATATACATAATTAGTATTTGTGTCTTAAAAGTGTTACTAATGTCTCAAAAGTGTCACCAAAAGTGCTACTAATAAACACTAATTATGTATATTATGGAAATTCAAACACAAACTTCGGAACTTATATTAGTCCCAAAGTCTAAATATCCATTTTATTTTTGGTTTCTATTTTGAAAAAATTATAATTTGATATCATCAGCTATTCAAGTTTTTTAACTTGATACCATGAACTTTAATAGTTATCAACTTGATATCTCACTATAATTTTACAACTTAATATCCTAATGACGTTAACAGAAAAATAAATAACAAAAATATCCCATTCTCTCCCCCTCCCCTCCCCTCCCTCATCTCTCTCTTCGGTGCCAGCGGCAGCACTTGACAGTGGTGACGGTGGGGGCGAGGGCGGGAGGGGGTAAGGACGGGGGGTCAGCGTTCACGGGGGCAGCGGGAGAGAGAGGGGAGGAGGGCCGCCGGTGTGTCTGTGTGTGTGTGTGGGGGGGTGGGGGGGGGGGACAGAAAATTTGCAACAGTTGATGGTATAAAATTGATACATGTCAAAGTTCAGGATGTTAAATTAAAATTTTGAATTATTGAAGGTATCAAGTTGGAATTAAGTCCTTTTTTTTATACACTCTTTTCTGTTTTCTTGTGATCATGATAAAATAATAAAATTCGGGTCTAAACACTAATTAGCCCTTTAAAGATTTCACCAATTAGAAGTCCATGTCCGTACAAATGATAATGTAACCAATGGAACACTTATGCCTAACACTTTGAGTCTAATTTGTCAAAATTGTTCTCCTGGATGTACATGTACTAATGGTTTAGTGTTGGTTCAATGGTCTAATTGGCTGGAGGCAATGTAGTTAGTAGTAGGCTGCTTTCTTTACTTATAAATTTTAATTTAATAAACATTAAGCAAGCTTATTAAAGAATCCAATTCCTTGATAATAAAATTTGCGATTGAGCTAACTTTATTTAACGAGATTTTAAAATTTGTTTTATATTTGGGTCTGACTTCGCTGATTTTAAATTTCTGCGTCTGTCCCTGAGTACGAGGGTGAATTTGTTGCGCGCGTGCAGCGGTTCTTGCCATCTGAGTTCGGAATCGATCCTGCAAGAATGGGTCATGCGTTGGAACCAGGACGGGTGACATTCGACGACAAGATGGTGGTGAGGAAGGCCATCGAGGAGGCCAACATCCCCTTCACCTACGTCTCAGCAAATTGCTTCGCCGGCTATTTCGTCGGCGGCCTTTGCCAGCCCGGCCACATCGTTCCTTCCAGGGAATGTGTGTGCCTGCACGGAGATGGCAATGTTAAAGGTATATAAATTTTATCTCAGTTACTTCAAAGTACACTACAGAATATATGCTATTTTTATTTCCGCCTACGCTAGGATTACAACCAAATGCCTACAACTCTCTTACAATGCGGCCACGTGACGATCGTCCATTGGACAACCAAATTTTCCTCACACGAAAATTTAGTACATTTTCGTGTGAGGGAAGAAGTTTGATAAAATTTTAAGAAAGGGGACAACATGTCAAAATAATTTTTGACAGTGTTAGCTTCTGAATTAAGGGTTGAAACTTAACGGTAGCAATTTGTTTAAAAAAAAAAAAAATTTGTAGTAGCATTTGAAAGTTGGTGGTATTTCAGTAAAAAATTATCTTCTTCTTCTAAAACTTGTGTGATAGGCATTTATGTGGACGAGGACGACATCGCTACGTACATCATTAAGATGGCTGACGACCCTCGTACACTGAATAAGACGGTGTATATCCGTCCACCGCAAAACATCCTCTCGCAGAGGGAGGTGGTCGAGGCATGGGAGAGGCTCATCGGGAAACACCTTACCAAGAAGAGCGTCTCGGAGGAAGAATTCTTGTCCAAACTCAAAGGTAGGAATCTTCTTTTATTTAATTCTTTCACTAATTAAATTTGTCAAACCAAACACGAGAATTTTTATGCAATAAACTAAGTATTTTGTTGGTTGGGTTGGGTTGGATCGGATCTTCTGTCAGGACTGGAGTATGCGGAGCAGGTGGGCTTGGGGCACTACTACCAGGTCTTCTACGAAGGCTGTCTGACAAACTTTGAAATAGGGGAAGAGGGAGCGGAGGCGACTCAGTTGTACCCGGAGGTTACATACACTCGGGTCAAGGACTATCTCAAGCGTTATGTGTGAATTATAAAACAAACAACTATGTGATAGAAGTGACCATATATATCCGGATCTTCGCTTTTAAGTATTTTCGTATATTATTTGCTATAGCAGTCGTTATATTATATTATATTATATTATATTATATTATATTATATTATATAATTTTTTTTATGTTTGAATCAAATCTAAACGATAAAAAATTACAATTTAACGACTGATTTTTGGAAATATTTAAAACCGAAAATTTCAATCCCTCTCGTAAACTGAAACAGCTCTAGTCTTAGTTCGTCCTGAGAAGATTTGTTATGTGCATCTACCATTCACAAAATCAGCTTCTTCAAGGTTAATTTGATCTGCTTTTACATTCAGGGAAAAGAAAAGAAAAACTAAATATTATTCTTACAAGAAGCATACGTACGAGAAACCGAAGTATCTTTGTAAATCAAATCTTCTCCAACAATTCTAAAAGCAACCCATAAAAAAACTGCTTCTTTGAGAGGAAAGACATAATATATTAATGTCTCTTTTTTCGAAATAAGAGAACGAGACTTTATGCACACTGCATCGTATATCTTTTGGACACATTGTCCCATAATTTCAAACACACACACACACTTATGTTGGGAATCAAGTATGCTGAAGGGGGGCAGAGTTCGGTCCGAACTCGGTCCCGGCCGAGTTCGGACGGAACTCGGTCCCTGGCCGAGTTCGGACGGAACTCGGTGTGGTGTTCCAGAACCTCAAAACCGAACTTGGTTCGAGTTCGGTGTCGGCAACTGCTACTCGGGTTTTGGAATTTTTATATTATATTTTGGACCGTTGGATGTTAGTGGACGGCTGGATCTTATGGTTGGCTATTTTTAGGGTTTCCTAACCCTAAAATAGTTTCTCATCCTATAAATAGGAAGGAGGGTGGAGGCACACAAAAAAAACACAAGTTGGAGATTCGGGGTGCTCGTCCACAGAAATTCTAAGAGAAAGCTCGTGCTTTGCTCTTCGGACTTCGTCAACCAAGACAGAAGAAAGAAGGAGATCTAATCGAAGATTCGTCAACTTCGGTTAGGGAGATTGCTACAAGTTGGTGAGTGATTTCAATTATAATCTTCTGCTTTTCTTCTTGAGTGTGGTGAGGGGGTTGAATCTATTAGGGTAAAGGGTTTCAACATTAGCTTTTGCAATCTTGTAATTTTATCTGAGTTATAAATGTTAGGATTTGTCCAGGTGACGTAGTCACCGCCATATACTTGTCTTCATCTGTGCTTGATCTTCGTAGATTGGTTGGTCATCTCAGGTGGGTTGACAAACACTTTCGCGCCTCGCCCAACATGTGGTATCAGAGCGCACATGTTACCAACACGTGGTATCAAAGCCAGGTTCTTCTCGAGAGGGAAGGTGCAACTATGTCTACGGAGCAGATGAACACTTGTATGATCACCCTCACAGGGAGAAACTAGACGATTTGGAAGCCAAGGATGGAGGATATACTTTGGTGCAAGGACTTACATGGTCCGTTGGAGGGCGACAGCGCAAAGCCGACAGGCAAAGGTACCGATGACTGGAAACGACTGGATCGGCAGACTATTGGATTCATCTGTCAATGGCTGGACGACTCGGTGATTCACCACGTGTCCATGTAGAGTTCTGCAAAAACATTGTGGGAGAAGCTACATTCGTTGTACGAAAGAAAGACGGTTGGAAACAAGGCATTTCTGATTCGCCAACTCGTCAACTCGAAGTATACGGAGGGTGCACCGGTGGCACAACATCTGAACGAGGTTCAGGGCATCATCAATCAGCTATCTGAGATGAAGATGGTGATTGAGGATGAGCTTCAGGCCCTTCTGCTTTTGAGTTTTCTGCCGGAAAGCTGGCAGACGTTGGTGGTGTTGGTGAGCAACTCCGCTCTTGATGGAGTTGTCACGATGGAGGCGATCAAAAGCAGCTTATTGAACGAGGAGATCCGACATAAGCAAGTGGAATCGTCATAGGAGTCCGCTCTGGTGGCTTCCGACGGGAAGGGAAGACCCAAGTTGTCACGCCCCGATCCCGCAGGGGGGCCGTTCGTCCTCGCTTGGGTCCTTGCTGGACCGATCGTCCTCGCCTGGGACATGATGTCGTGCAAGCCTAAGCTGCGCTTGCATAAGGCCAAAGCTTGAATAAGGGCAAGTAAGCTATTTAAGACGAAAGCAACGGCACAATATTGCAGAAAAGTAAAGAACACAATGACATAAGAAAATAAGCTCTTTATTGATAATCAAGATGTGTTACAAGCGACGCTTGGCTGAGATTACAATTCGCTCAAGCTCTCTTTCTCTCGAATACAATGACATCGTTCCATACATTATGTCCCTCTATACAAAAGCAGCTCAAAGCAATCTCGATACTGCTCAAGGCATCGACTCTAGATTTCCGGGTCCTGGGGATGAGCACGACTATCGCTTCCTCGGACGATCCAACACCTGCGAACACGCAAACTGGTGGTGGGTCAGCACTTTGAAGAAAGTACTGGTGAGTCTAAAATCAACGAACAGAAGCAACATTTACTAAAACCAACACTAAATAATTATGTTATAAAATATTATATTACATTACCAGTGATCTTTCTAGTTTTACCTAGGTTCGTTACATGCAGTATAGGAACGAAGTCATATTAATTCTTTTGGAAACATCTTTTAAAACAGAGTTCATGTTCGATATACAAGCAAGCAGGCAAGTAGTTCATGTACGATAAGCAAGTTCAATTACTATCTCTGGTGCGCAGCGTGTCTCGTGAGTCGTATTTATTTCTTTATATACTCTAGCATGCATCAAGTGGACTATCTTCTTAACATCTCTCTCTCTTTCTCTTATCATCAATTATCATCTTTTTGTGTGAACGAGATAGAAGCATTTACGAAAATAAGACTTCTCTATGAAAACATTTAATATAAGAGAGCATGTTCGATAGCATGAATATCACTTATTCAATAATTCTTATTCTTTCACCTAACGGTTATTCCTGCAGCAGACATACAAGTTAACAACATATGCATATATATGAATAAGATTCTCTTTTCAAGTTCGTCTCTGCATGTCACGCCCCAGTCCCAAAATACGTAGGATTAGGAATACGTAACATGCCAGCTACGCATTCGACCAGACTCTGGTCCGATTCGAATACGTATAAGCTGTACTAGAAGGGTTACTATCTATAAATATCTATGCCTCAATCCACAATGAACGGAATATACAAGAATGAGCTACATGTGCTAAAGTCGGCCGCCAGTAACCCATAAGCTCGAATAGACTCGAGGAAGGAATATGAGTCTATAAAACTAGGCTATATCAGCAGATGAATAAACAATATGAATAATAACCAATACTCCGGAAGAAATAATATAAGTACATGGCACCAATTCATGCATGACAAAGCAACACACATCAGCAACTCCAGTCAGGCTCCACAATGGTCTATGCTGCAAAACTGGCAAGGGACCAGGTCCTCAGAGGGACGTAACAAGGTACAAGAAACAGCATGCCAAGATAAATGCAGTATATGAAATGTATCAATAGGACAAACTATGTAACCATCTAAGTGATATGCAAAATGAGAGCAACATTAGACTCAGGCTGAGACCACTACAAGCTCTGTGTCAGGGAGCCGATAGCAGTAATACTATGTAGTTTTACTATATAGTTTTACTATGTAGTTTACTATGTAGTTTACTATGTATTGGGCCTCGCACTGAAATGGCTAAGGCACTGCAATAAATATATATAATCAGCATGTAGTCTGTGTGTCTCTTCCCACCCAATGTCATCACACGTCTCATGTCCACGATGTCTCATGTCCATGTCACGCAAGATCATAACTAATGCAGCAAGTCACAATGCTAGCTAAGCACATGCAATATCTATGTCATGAATCATGTAACCTATACAAAATCACCATGAATATCTCAGGAAGATTCTGTCTCATGAATAGTGTCAGTTGTCCAGGGTTATGACGTACTTGATAGGGCAAGCACGAGAATGTATAGGGTCTCAATATCCATGTCTAGGTGACATTACACAACTCTGCGTACAGTGTTGACACCCGAATATTATTCGGACGCTAAGTAATGTCACACGGTCCTAGGTTAAGCATGTACATCATCAGAATAATAATATGAAGCAGGTACTGCAAGTTTTGGCAAGGTACACTTGCCTGGGGTTCTGACTCCAACTGTAGCTCTGGTATCGGTGAGATTTGCAGGTACTCCTCCGGTTGCTGAAATAGACATCACCATCAGGTTCAGAAAATATCAAATAGCTAGAAATGTCTGTCCATAAGTCTAATTTGGACACAGGGACAAAAATGACAGTTCTTGGTCAAAGCGGGGTCCATATGTGGCCCGCTTCACACCAAAAATATGCCAGAGACAATGTTCTCCAAATTCGTCCAACTTAGTGTCTACAAGTCCAGAACGATGATACGAACCAAACGAAATTTTCAGAATTGGATTCCTATGAGCCGATCACAAAACCGCCCGTCAAGTGGAGCCGCGAGGCCCACGATACGCGATTTTGTCAACTTTCTCATAATCGAACCAAACTTTGGTCACAGGACCAGCGTATTGCTACGAGTCTGATGGTGCAAGTTTCGTTTCGATACGACGTGTGTACACGAAGTTACAACGAGTTCCATAACAGGACCGATACGGGGTGTTGTCGACGGATACACGTTGATTCCGGTGTGCACGCACATCCAAATCAACTTCTGCGAAATCCCACACGTCCGTATTAACGGCGCGCACCTTTCGGTGAAGTCCGCACACGACCAAGTCGTCCCGTTTGGCGGGGCGCACTCAGTTCCGGAGAAAAACAGGACAAATATTTTCCTGATTTTGGGTCGTAGTTCGCAATCGCCACAGGACGCGACACACCGAGCGGGTTGCACGGGTATCGAGAGGGTCACGCAGGGTTCGCGTCACAGCAGACCGAACGGAAAATGGGACAGCGAGGAGAGAGAAACGGCTACCTGAACATGGCTCCGAAAAATGCTAAAATTGTGATCCGCGACACGGTGGCGGCTATGGTTTCGGCTACTGGGGACGTCGCCGGAGCTGGAGGCGGCCGGAGGAGCTCGCGGAGGCGGCTGGGGTCGTCGAGGTGGCCGGGGACATCGACTCTGGTGGCGGTGGCAGCTGGATGACCGGAGGGGAGGAAGAAGATGAAGCTCTGGGCGAAGGGGTGGCTGGCTCAGGTCGTCGAGGTTCAGCCGGGCTGGGTCGAGGGGCAGCGGAGGCGGCCGGGTGCAGCGGGGAGCGTCGAGGTGAAGACGGGGAGGCTCGGGCGGTGGCTGGTCTCGGGGAGACGGTGGTGAGGCGGTGGTGGTGACCGGGTTTGGGGAGGTCGGGTAGGGTTTAAATATGGGCTGACGGGAGGAGGAACGGCGGCCGGTTGCGGAGGCGAAGTGGAAGAGACGTTGGGCGGTTGCGGGGGAGGCGGAGCGGCGTAACCGCCGGCGGTCGGCATGGTGGAAACGGCTGAGGGGAATCGTCGGGGAGCCGATTGGTTGGGTTTCTGCTGTAGCGGGTTAACGGGTCGGATTTCGGGTCGGGTTCAGACCCGATCCGACCCGCAGGGTTTGGGTCAGCATGGGTTCGGTCTGGGTTGGTTTGGTTCAGGAATAAACCGGATTTATTTGGGTTTGTTTTGGTTTAAAAAATAACTTAGTTTTTAGGTCTTTAAAAATGGTTCTGGGGTCCAATAAAATCCAGGAAAATTATCCTATGTCTAATATTTTATTTTGCACCTAAAAATATTATTTTCATAATATTTTAATATTTAATAAAAATATTTAATTTTATTTAATTCCAAAATACCTCGATTTTAATTAGTTAAAAATTGCAGAAAATTGTGAAATTTGATTTTTAAAAATTTCTAAAAAATCAGGGGTTTTACACTGCAACAGAAAAAAATTGCTTAAAACTGAAAATTTCAGTCCCTTCTCGCAAACTGAAACAACTCTAGTCTTTGTGCGTCCAGAGAAGATTTGTTATGTGCATCGACCATTCGCAAAATCAGCTTCTTCAAGGTTAATTTGATCTGCTTTTACATTAAGGGAAAAGAAAAAAACTAAATATTATTCTTACAAGAAGCATACGTACGAGAAACTCAAGTATCTTTGTAAATCAAATCTTCTCCAACAATTCTAAAAGCAACCCATAAAAAAACGACTTCTTTGAGAGGAAAGACATAATATATTAATGTCTCCCTTTTCAAAACAAGAGAACGAGACATTTGTTCCACAATTTCAAACACACACACTTATACCCATTTTTCAGTTTTATTTCGTGACCGTCCGTCTAGCCAGAAATATTATACGTTTCATTGCTGACCACAAGAGACAGCATAGTTTGATTTTGTAAAAGAAGTTGAAATATAATTTTAGGAAAGATAATTACACAACGTCGAGATCCGTACTTAGCAGGCACTCGTCTTAAAATAAAATTATGAAAACTAGAATAAGCAATAAAGGATTTATATTTTCTATACTGATAGTGGTGGAGGGAAAAAAAAAAAAACTTAAGGGAGCGTTTGGAATGCGATATACCATATAGCCAAAGTTTCTATATTTCCGGAAATTAAATTCTCGGAAAAATTATATTTCCATGTTTGATGACTATATAAATATTTTCGAAAAAAGATAAAAATAAACTGAAAATAAAAAAATAAAAATAATATTTTAAAAACTAAGAAAAAAATCAATAAACTCTTAAAAAATGAAAAAAGAAAAAGAATATATTCTTTAAAAAAGTAAAAAAATAAAAAAAACTAAAAAAATCCTTAAAAATGAAAAAAAAAAAAAACTGAAGAAAAAAAAAACCAACCAACCACCCACCCACAACAACAAAAACAAGAAAAAAAAAATCTTTAAAAAAAATAAATTAAAAAAAAACACGGAAAGAATAGAAAAAAAGGATTGAATGAAAAAAAGAAAAACAAAAACAACAACAACAACGACAAAATTTGTCGGGGCAAAAATAAATATATCCCTATATTCTTACGGAATAAAATTTTCATATTTTATGGATAAATAATTTATCTGAATATTTTTAATTTTTAAAAATATGTTTTTGTAACATAAACCAAACGTTAGAATATATTTTTCAGGCTAAATTTTGAAAAATTATTCTATGTGTCGATCTTAGCGTGCAACTTTCATGTCTAACTATTATATTATATGAGGATATGTGCTTGCATATATTTTTATACAATCTAATTGTTGGAAAAAGAAAAAGTGTAACGAGATCGACATAGAATATTTTTTCTTAAATTTGTCCCAAAAAAAAATCAATACGTCCAAGACTTGGGATTGACTTACAGGTATCCAAATAAAATCCAACCGAACCGGCGGATGTACAATGTATGGAATAAAAATGCAAGTTATATAGAGCAAAACTTTATTTCGGACATTCACGTCATAACTTGTCTTATTGTGGTCCTACATTTAGCAGTTCAACTACAGAAACTCAAAATAAAAACTTGCAATATCGTTATAACATGTGAACTTGTTTTTTTCTATTTAGGTTCTTGAAATTGTACTTTATTCTCTTCTGTTTAGATCTTTAAAAATCAAGAAAAAAGATATATGTAATCCGATATTTTTTTTATTTTCGATTATTTTTTTTCCAATGACCGATAATACATATGAAACTTTGTGCAACCTAAAATTTAGTAACTTATGAGTTACTCTAGTCCTAAGGCCCGGATGTCAGCTCGTCCGGCACGGATGTTCTTGCATGTTGGATAATTTTGGCATAAATATTCCCAAAATGAGCCATTATTAAAATATTGGAGGAGTTTTTGTTTTTGTTTTTTTTTGTCATTTCACATATAATAATTGTAGCATTAACGTTTGGGATTTAAAAAAAAAAAGCAAAAAATCTCCCAAATTAATATTTTATGGTCTATGTGGGTTACTTTGAATGACCAAAATAATCTCCTAATGTCAATATAACGACTAGTTTGGGATATTTTGACAAATAATACGAGTAGTTTGAGAGTATTCTAGCAAAAAGTATTCCACCCAAAATGTTATAAATTGTAGATAATTTTTGTTCGTTCTCACCCGCTATCTTCTTAGCAAGTTATAATCCTGTTATTCAAGTGTTACGTCCCACTCTTAAAATATCACGTGGTAATAGTCAGCTAATGTGAATACGGATAATAAACTACAATCCATTGATGCTGTGTATCATTTGGTTCGCTTTGAAAAGAAATTACTCGGATCTATTTTGGTTTTGAAAATACTAAAAAAAAAAATTGATTTCAATTTTGATTTTGGATTTCAGTTTCGGTCCAAAACAGAATAAGACTTACGCAATTATGTAAATATGTAAATATTCTCAATTTTATGCATATTGGATGATTAAAAATGTGTACAATTAAAACAATAATTATATGTATATGTTTTAAAATCAAACTTTGATAATTTAGCGACTAGTCCAACTTTAAATCCAATTTTGGAATACAACCAACAATATATTAAAATTATATATTTTTAATATGATTTAACCTTTGGATTCGGTTCAATAAACAATAAAAATATTCAAACCAACAAACCGAACAAATAAAAACGATTATCATTTCGGTTATGGATATTTTGGTTCAATTTCTGTTTTTAAGATTTTAACCGTTTCGTTTCAGTTAAAACTAAATAAACTGGACGTTAATCCCTAAAAGCAGCTTGACGGTGCAAAATGATGACAAATACATTTTTGTCCCGCTTCTCCACAGATGCATTAAAATTAAAAATATAGTTCTTGGTCACTATAGACAGAAATAGGATTGTATTTTTTTAATCAGTCATGTGCATGGGACTAACGGAAGAATGTATGTGATAGGAAAATGATTGCATAAAACACTACATGTCTTCTAACAAGCTAGCATGAAACATAAATGAATATGTATGACATACTTCATGGACATGTAGTTCTGGACCGTCAACCAGATCACGGATCACGTAGTAGTTCTTCATTGATCTAATTTTTAGTGGTAGACCCAAACAAATAGAAGAGGACCAATAAAAATCTATCAGGTGGTTTTGCAATTTGATTGGCGGTTCCAAAATTGCGGACCAAATAGTATTTTCCTTCTCGTTTATAACATTCTTTCTCAGAGGCTTCTCCATCCCCCTACTTTTCTTTCCGGACCCCCTTTCTGCAACCGAGATCACTCCTTTCTCCAACAACAACCAACTCCACCGAATGATAGCTTGCTACGTAGCAATCCTCCTTTCTTGCTCAAGGCTACCGAACAATAACAATCCTCGCATGATTGCTCTTTGATGAGTAATTATATAGCAATGGAGTGTCACGCGCAATTCCAATTGCTATTTATGATAAGTGGACACGCACTACTTATTGTTTATTGTTTTTTCTTCTTCTATTCTCATTTATAACAATCCCAACCAACTTTACCAACAATAGCTTAATGTTTGCATAGCAATCCTCCTTTTCTCGCCTAAGACTACCGAGCAATCCTCATTTCTCACATGGTCTCGCTTGGATGAGTAATGATATAGCAACTAAGTGCTACAAGGAGATTCCAATTGCTATATTTCATAAGTGGACCCACACTACTTATTGTCTCGTTTATGTGTTTTTTTTTTTTTTTTTCTTATTTATAACAATCGTTCTCATGCTTCTTCATCCCTTACTCTCTTTTTTCGACCTCCAATCCACACTTTTTTTTTACTTCTCCATTATGCAACCTGATGACTCCATTCTACAATAACAACCAACTCTACTGACATTAGCTTTACGCTACCGAGCAATCCTCCTTTCTCGCTTAGGGTGATTTGGATTGAGAAAAAAAAAAAATGTAGAGTTAAGTAGGGTTAAGTAAAATAGAGTTAAGTGATGGGGGATGGAAAGTCGATACATATGATCTTGTTTGAATTGGAAGAAGAGTTATATGTGGTGTGCTTACTGAACTCGAGTGACCCTTGTGGTTATCGAGGAGAGATATAAGACCCCGGCTGGATGACGGAAGTTCAGTGAATCGAGCCACGGGAGCATATTATTCCTTACATTTATTAATGGGAGGAGGGGAGGGGGGGGGGGGGGGGGGGAGTGGGCCCACAAGACGTGCAATGCAGCATGCGCAAAAGTCTCGTATGAAATGCCGAACCACAAAAAACAAAGTATGGTGTGTTTAATAACTCTTGCTTAGATTGAAGGTTTTGAATGGTGGAAAGAGTTAAGTGATGGTGTATTTATGACTTTTTAAACAAAACTTCTCACTTTTCCCTCGTTAATCCCTCGATTTGGAGGTCGAAAAAATGGACAAAAGAGTGTTAAACAAACCTCCACTTAACCCTCTATTACTCTCACTCATAAACCCTCACCCTTAAACCAAGCATGATTTTTTTTCCCTCACTTAACTTTACCTCACTTAATTCTCTTAGTACCCTCAATCCAAGCAGACCCTTAAGGCTACCGATCATTCCTCCTTTCTCACATAATTGCTCTTTGATGAGTAACGTTATAGCAATGGAGTGATATATGCAATTCCAATTGATATCTATACTTATGAAAAATGCTAAGTTTACTACCAAATGCTTATATGGATCCCACCCGGCCCCACCTCTTCCCTCCCTTGTCCAATGGAGGTCG
Organism: Iris macrosiphon; assembly: GCA_036927795.1. Classification (NCBI taxonomy): domain Eukaryota; kingdom Viridiplantae; phylum Streptophyta; class Magnoliopsida; order Asparagales; family Iridaceae; genus Iris; species Iris macrosiphon. Next base: position 46,144,071 of record JAYESA010000009.1, read on the forward strand.
ACCACGTGGCGGTTGTAAGAAAAAGTGTAAGCATTTGGTTGTAAGCATAGGAAAGCTCGTATACTTACGGTCTCAATTATAATTTTGTTTTCCATCTATTCTCATCTATAAAAATCATTCCGAGGCACCAAACTCGAGTGGCTCTTATGGTTATCGAGTATAGGTATAATGTCACATCTCTATCCCGCAGGGGCCGTTCATCCTCGCTTGGGTCCTTGCGGGACCGACCGTCTTCTCACAGGCGTGATGTCGTGCAAGCCTAAGTTACGCTTGCACAAGGCCAAAGCTTGAACAAGCTACAAGTAAGTTATTCAAGATGGAAGCAACGGCACATACTGCAGAAAAGTAAAGAACACAATGGCATAAGAAAATAAGCATCTTTATTGATATTCAAAAGTGTTACAAGTGGCGCTTGGCCGAGGTTACAAATCGCTCAAGCACTCTCTCGAAATACAATGATATCGTTCCATACATTACATTCCTTTATACAAAAGCAGCTCAAAGCACAACTTGATACGACTCAAGGCATCGACTTCAGATTTTTGAGTCCTAGGGATGAGACACGGTTATCGCTTCTTCTGGCGATCCATCACCTGCGAACAAGCAAACTATTGGTAGGTCAGCACTTTGGAGAAAGTACTGGTGAGTATAAATCAACGAACAGAAGCAAAACTTCCAGAAACCAACACTAAGTAAGCAAGTGGCAAAATATTACATTACTAGTGATCTTGCTACTTTAACCTAGGTTCATTTCATGCAACACAGGGTTAGAGTCAATTTGCTTCTTTCAAAAATATAACTTTGGAAACAGTTTGCATATTCAAACATTTAAGCATACAATCAGGACAGTGTTCTTTCGTGCAGTGCGTAACATGTATCGTGCACCATATTTACTAACTCTTTAGGAACACAAGTTATTCTAGTGGACTGATTAATTCATTACCAAAGGGCAATACGAGATTCAAAGAATAATCGAAAATCAATGCATCACTTATTCAGTGATTCTTACCCTTCGTCGAACGGTTATCCCTACAACAGGCATACAAGTTAGCAACAATTTGCATAAACATATATGTTCTATTTTCTGTTCGTCTCTGCATCAAACCATTAGTTATGCCAAAAAAATTAATCATTTCGAGGCTGCTCCCCCCCCCCCCTCTCTCTCTCTCACTCTCTCTCTCTCTCTCTCGATCCCCAATCCACTTTCTTTTCAAACTTCTTCATTATGTAACCGATCAATCTGTTATCCAACAACAACCGACTCTACCGGCACTAGCTTAACGTTACATAACAATCCTCCTTTTTCGCTTAAGACTATCTAGCAATCATCATTTCTGTTATAAGGTGGGTTCCTAAAGAGTTGGATTTCCACTTTGTATATTAGTCCCACATTGGTTAGAGATTAGTATTACACCTTTATTGAGTTGTATAAATAAGGCCTTTGCCTCCCATTATGTGATTACACGAATAAGATATATTCTCTCCTATTTTTTTCTTCCTTCTTCTACATTTATTCTAACACGTCTTCGGCACGAAGCTCTAACGGGAGAAAATAAGCGAGAGCATCTCAGTGAAGCCGTTATTTGCGGATTCTCCACTTCGGTAATAGGTATGGTTATTTATGTTTATTTTTTCCTGCATATGCATACCCTAGACGCCACCTAGCGTTGATGTTTATATATCTCTTGGCATACCGCTATGGCAAAAAGAATAATTTTTAACCTTTCTTCTCACTTTTTTAGTTAACTCTGATAGCACTCTGATGTTAATCGCATATAGATCTCTCGGAGAGAACGCTGGAGTTATTATTTATTTATTTATTCTTTTATATATGTTAATATATTCAGATCAAAACCATCAGAGATCTAATGACCATGAACATGAATTGTTTGGTCTATATATATGACTTCTAGAACATCATTGTTCGAATCATACCATATGTGGTATTTTTGAAAGACTTCTTGAACATAATCATTGTTCGAAGCATACCATGAACATCTAGTGTTTGGTATTTACCTACGACTTCTAGAACATCATTGTTTGAAGCATACCATGAACAAGATTTGTTTGGTATAAATAGATTTCTAAAACATCATTGTTTGAAGCATACACCATGAACATAAATTGTTTGGTGATTTACCAAGTTCTTATGTTAACTTGTTATTATTGATCTTATACAACAATATGTCGAGCCTCACAAAGCATAATTTTAAGCCTCTAAACTTATGTAAACCCCCTCGACCAGAAATTAGGGTTAATTAATTCAAATAGCCTAATTAGGGTTAACTAGATATAATTAAGATTTATTATATAGTATTATAATACATGTGCAATGATTTGTTATTTTAGGATACTACCCTAGCTGTTACCCTAAAACAATTTCCACATACTTGGCCTAGACATACTAACCTGTAACGCCCCAGTCCTAAAATGTCAGAAACTAGGCCACGTGTCACTGGCCAGCTGATACGTCACTAAGGGCTTAATCCATTTTGAATAGACCCATAGGGACGTGCTACGCTGTCCTAAGATACTAAAAGAACAACACAGGCAAATCTATCTCATCCACAACAAAATGTCAGAAAAACAAGTGCTGAATATATATAAAACTGAGTCTGATACAGTACACAACTGGTGAGATTTACAAGCCTACTACAAAAACTGATAATAGCGCAAAAAAATCAGATAGACTAAGCAGTGTCTATCTGATCAAAACATCTCCATCTCCAGGTGGCAGGCCTCTAGGGTCAAGCATACTCTGAGGGTGTCTCCTCGAGCTCCTCCTCGGTAACACATCTAGCCTCCTGATCAGGGCCGTACACAGTGGGGTAGAAAGCCTCGTCTATATCTGGCAGGGAACCAGGTCCTCAGTGAGACATAACAAGATACAGAAAATGACATGCCATGTATGTAAATACTGAAAATAGAAAATAAATACAGGGTGCTAATCATTCTAAGTGAAATGCAAGTAAAGACCTTGTAGTACGCATGGGATTGTGTCGGCTAGACATATGCTGACGTAGTTCACCAATCGTGGGGATTGGCTAGTATATGTGTCATATGTCCCCTGACTCAAGGGAACTCTGCAATCGACCATCATGGTACGAAGGTATAAAATATTTATGGAGGGGGTGTCACATACGTCTACTAGTTATCTTTCCCATCCCAATGAAACTAAATGTCAAGTTATACTATTCTTGAATTATTCTAATCCGTGATACGGGTCACACGTACTGGTAGCTAATCAACTACGCAGCTCGCATCCCAATATGCATTGCAACCATGTTGCGTGTTCCCGTGATAGGGTCTAGGAGAATATTAGAATACTCTCACAGCAAATGGTGAGTCTGTAAGACTAAGTTAAATATGCTAATGTCAACGTATCAGTTGACTGTACCCAAGGCAGTCTCAGATAATCATGGTATATGAAATTCAGGAACAAAGCAGATATCAATAATTGAATTTGAACATTAACTTGGCAAGATATACTTGCCTACTCCCTGATAGTACTGAAAACCTGATCTCACAGTCAGGGTTGAGGGTGCTTGTGACTGGGGGTCACTGGCTGTGCTGAAGTTGGTTTCTGTTAAAACAGACAGGGTTCGTGAATATCAAAGTTGTAATATAAAGTATATGTATATATACTTATATTCACATATATAATATAGTTATATATATAGTATGTATATATATATATATATATATAATATATATAGCAGTATATATAGTATATACAGAACAGAAAAATGCAGGTATATATAGAATTTATAATAGTAGCAGGGTATATCCTCTGCCATATATAAATAATATAATGCTATCAGGGTGTATCCACTGATGTATATATATATATAAATTGAAATGACAGGACAGAAAGTAAATACATATATATCTATGTAATAATACATAATGTATATAGATAATATATATATATATATATATATATATATATATATATATATATATATATATATATATATATATATATATATATATATATATATATATATATATATATATTGAATTTAAATGACAGAGCAGGAATTGAAATTATACATATATATATGTAGGCTGTATTATCCAGCACAGTAATATATAATAAATAATAAATTGAAATGACATTGCAAGAATTTAAAATAGGTATATATATATAAGCTGTATTTATCCAGCAATATAATATAACTTTTATCAGGGTCTATATGTGACCACTGGATAATATATACATATATAATAAATTGAATAAGTGCATATAAATAATAAAAGAAAATGCATAGCATATATATCTATATATATATACTGTGTATATTCACAGTGAATAATATAATTATATATAGTACATAACATATATATATATAGATATATATATTATATACATATATATAATATATATACATAGTTATATATACATAACATATATAGTTATATATATTATATACATATATATATATATATATATATATATATATATATATATGTAAATATACATATATAAATACATAGTATACATATATAAATACATATATATTAGTAGTATATATACACATATATAATATATTATAGCAATATATATATATACAGTGTAATTATACTGTATTTATATAGTATAATAATATAATACATATATATATATAAATATACATATATATATCATATATATACATATATATATACATATACATATACATATACATAAATACGTATATACATGTATATATAGAGTTAGGGTTTATACCTACTGGCAGGGGGGTCCCACGCGGTGTTGCCGGCGGGAGGACGGCGGCGAAGGCGGCCGGAGGTGGCCGAAGGAGCAGCAGCAGCAGCAGCAGCAGCAGTGACTGCTAGCAGCAACTGCAGCGGCAGCAGTTTGTGAAGGTGGTAGCGGCGGCTGCGGCGGATGGGACGGCGGTGCAGGGTGGGGGAACGGCGGAGGGAGGAGTGGCGGTGAGGTTGGTGGTGGTGGCGGGGGTCTACGGTAGCTGTGGTGGCGGCTAGAGGCGTCGGGGGTGAGGGTGGCAGTAGCTAAGGTTAGGGGGGTGGAGGCTGCTGCGGGGGCTAGGGCGGCCGAAGGGGGTGTCGTGGGGTGGTGGTGGTGGGTTGGTTCGACGGAGGGGACGATGGCGAGGCGTTTGGGGGTGGTGGCGGTGGTCGACGACGGCCGGTGGTGGCGCTGGGGGTGGATGGGAGTGGTGGTGGTGCTGTGGAGGTGAAGTCGGGATGGGTCTGCAGTGGCTGGCCACGGAGGAGCAGGCGGTGGCTGGGGGTGGGACTTGGCCGGAGGGGAGAGGGGGTCAGGGCGAAGGGTCGGGCAGGGTTTGGCCGGAGGCGGTGGTCGGAGGTGAGGGTTGTGAGGGTTTGAAGAGAGGGGGGGTCGGGTTTTATAGGGGTTGTAGGCAATGGCAGTTTTGTAATTAAGGGGAAGTTTTGGGGTAGTTAGGTAATTCTGATTTTTGAGATATTTTCTCCTGGAATTTTCTGGGTGTTTTGGGTGGTTCCCATACACCTATTCACTAACCAATAGGATTATGCCACCTTACATGCAATTTTGCATAAAAACCCCTAATTTTTCATAAATTGCATAAAAGCATAAAATTTGTATTTTGCGTAATTTCGTAATTTACCAAATTTCAAATACTGATTTTTTGAAATTTTGAATTGTACAGAAATGAGGGAAATAGCTGGGGAAAATGTTTTGGACAGTGTGGGGTGAGCCTGGGCAGATGCAGGGTCTGATTCTGCAGGTGATATGGTCACCGTATTTATTATTTAATAAATACTGCGCACGGTGTTCACTAATTATTTAGAGGCTATTAGGGTCATAATTTTTCTACGATGTCAATACGATAATTGTAATACAATTAGAGTAGAATATTATCGTATTTTTGTTTGGCAAAAACAGGTGCCTACTGGTCCTCAAATCTCTAGGTGTACAGAGATGGTAAATAACAGGAATTTAAATAGGTAATAAATACGTACGTTTGTAACGATATTTGTACGACTAAAACGAAGCATCAAACAAGGTTTCTAGAAGTTGCACAAAATACAAAAAAAGTAGTCTAACAAGTCTAGGGCAGGTATGTGAAATTTGTTTAGGGTTTAACAGCTAGTGGGATGCCCTAATTAATTGTGTAATGAACAGGTGCACAATCAATAGATTATATAATAAATAAATTTTTAAAAAGTTGCTTTAAATTTTAATTAGTCTAAACTAATCCTAAATTACTGAAATCTGGTCGAGGGAGTTTACATAACCTATCATATTGAACCTAGAACAAACCCCGGATACTGATTTTCGTGCCTGATTTTAGTCGCACAAAAATCGTTACAAACGTCCGTACGCAATTTAAATAAATTACGAAATTACGTTCGTTGTCCGTTCCAATCGAAATTGAGACCCAATCTCGATCCGATTTGACCAACCCAGATCATGACATTATTGTACACTGAGCCTACCACACAAATGACCCTTGTCCAACCCAATTTAGACCTCCGGTTTTTGTTAAATTAAATTAGAGACACCCGGTACATTAATTATGAATTAATTAATGTGGTGACCTAACCTCAATTGAATTAGACCCAACTCCAACCCAAACCCACACCCACACCCACAAGCCTCATACAAAACACCATACACCATCCTAGCCCAATGTAGAACACCAAACATGGTGTTTGTTTATATCAAATCCCTAATTTCAGAATCTGTGCAATTTCTAATTTAATCAGGGGCCTTTGTGCAAAATTGCAATGAGGTGCCCCCCTCTCATTGGCCCAACCTCATGGATAAAGGAATTTCATTCCCTAACCGTTCACCATGCATTTTTCCCCCATTTTTAGTGTACTTGCACCCCTTTATGGAGGGCACATCATGACCCTCCATTCAAATTGCTCAATCCCTAGTCCTCCCCTCATCATGATGGACATCCCCAACTCCCCAAAAATAATGCCCAGCCGGCCCTAATCCCTAGGCAGCCCCCCCACTCTCTCACCTACATAAACAACATGTTACATCATTAAAGAGGGCACACAAACCCAAAAACCAAAGAGAATAAAACATATTTCTCCCTAAACACTCAGCCTAGCCCGACCCCTGCCCGAGCCACCCGCCGCCTCCTCCCGGCCAGCCACCGCGTCCGGCGACCCCCGCACCGACCCAGCCCCCTTCGCCGACCTCCCCCCTACCTACCACCACCGCCCCCGACCACGGCTCCGCCCACAGCCGCCTCACTCTCCGTCGTCTTCAAACTGAGCCAATCCTCCCCGCACTAGCAGCCGACCACCCGAAGACTCCCCACTCCGCCACCGCAGCACGCCCGACCGCCACCTTCAGCCGACCACTTCCTCGGCCAACCACCGTCCTCCCCGTCGAGTTTCGCCACCGGCCAACGCCTGAGCAGACCGCAATAGCCCCCGCAGCGCCGTCGAGTCCTAGCCGCTACTGCTGTTGCCGAACTCCCCACACGTCGTCGGAGCTCCGTCCGGCCACCCCCGCCGTCGACGGCCAGCCACCGGAGCCCCCTCGACCTGAGCGCCGTATAGGTACATAATTTTATGTATAAATACTATTAATTTTATATGTATTTATAGTTGCAAGGTTATAAACATACATATATGTGTAGTTTCCGTATTCGAATACGTATTCTGTATATATATTATTATTTTCTGTATTTCTTAGTATTTACATATATAAACAGGTGTATACACTGTATTAATGTATTCTGAGTATATTTTATATATAATATAAATATACATGTATGTATTTTATAACTATAGATGTATGTATATACCTAGTATGGAATGTGTACTCATTTTTAATAGTTTATATATATTAATACCTACTAGGTATATGTTTAATATATATATATATATAAATGCATTTATTCCAGAAATACATTTTTATGTATTGATATATTACATAATTATTATATGTTGTAAATATATAAATATATATATATTGGTGGGTATATCTATTATATTGTGTACATGTAAGTATATATGTATACGTATATACAAGTATGTACTTATATATATATTTCTACATTTTTGTAGTATTTATGTATTTAATATGTGTATATATTGTATTAATATTTTCTGAGTTTATTTTGAGATATTATATAAATATATAAGTACGTATTTTATAAATATTGGTACGTATATACGTAGTATATATATATATACTTGAGTTTAAATACCTTATGTTTATACCTAATAAATATATATTAATTATGTACTTAATATATTTATAAAAGGTATTTTAGTATGTATATGAATATATATAAATATATATAAATATGTGTGTATTTTTACTTATGTACAAATAATTATCTAAATATATGTGTATGTATAAATATATAAATTTGTGAATATTATCAATTAGGTACATATATTTAATATGTGTATTATTACTAAATAATACATAAGTATTATTTTTGTACTATTAAACATACATATTATTTTTATATATTTAAATATGATTTAGTGTATATATACTTGTAATAGCTATATATATATATATATATACAGTCCAGACCCCATGTCAGCTATAGTTGCAAGTAGTGTGTCTTAGTCGTGCTATTGTAGCGACTAATATTATCATTATTATATCATATATAGGACTGCTGGACAGTACCGCCGAGGCATCCGGAGCAGGACTTTGGATTTCGCAGCTACCCGGGACAGGCAAGTATACCTTGCTGAATTACTGCTTAAAATTAAATAATAAATGTTGAAAATATACATAAAACTGTGCGCGTCCGAGATTGACTCGGGTGCAGTCGACAATGCGTCGATGAGTAGTGTACTTGACCTAGTTGCTAGCTGACTCACCTTCTACTGTGAGGATATTTTGATATCTTCCTAGACCGTGACACTTACACGTATCACGATGGTACATTCATATTGGGATGCGGGTCCGCGTACCCGATTCGCTATCGGTACGTACGACATGCATCACGGACTAGCCTATATTCTAGAGTAGTATAGTTAGATGAGACTTGGCATATAGATACGAGACACTCACGTCGTGTATTCGACTTGCGTATCTATATTGGGTGGGAAGGACAACTGATAAACGTATGGGATACACCCATCGGACTCCGTGGTATCCAGAGGAACCACAGACCCGGTGACTCCCTATATTCAGACACCGCGCTCTACGGAGTGTTACGGACGTATATACATTGCAGATACCACGTCCCTTAGAGTGTTGGACGATATATATATATACATATACCTCATTCTTCGGAATGATGGACGTTGCAGATACCACACTCTAGAGGACGTTGGACGTTATGCCTACACCTACCTATACGTTCCGAGGTTGTCCTTACATTGCATTCACTTAGATGGTTAGCACACCCTCTTTACTTTTATTCAGTACTATATCTGGCATGCATATTGTATCTTGTTACGTTCCTCTGAGGACCTGGTTATCTTCCAGATCTGGACGAGGCCTATTACCCCACAGTGTACGGGCCAGGTGTGGAGACGAGGTTTGCTCTTGACGAGGAGCTGGAGGTTTTATCATCGGAGTACCCCTGATCATCTTGGTAGGCCTTCCGCCTATGACTGGAGCTCCTTACCTAGTTAGCAGTTGTTTCAGTCACTCTTATTATCAGTACTCTTATTTCAGACTACCAGTACTTTATCTCCAACATTTGTAGTGGGTTTGTTCCCACCAGACATATTTCAGTTGTACTATGTTATTCGACTATGTTTCTTATATTCCAGTCTTTCATTTCAGTATTTTACTTGTTGTTTGTGGATGAGATTAGACACTGCCTGTTGTTGATATTAGACTTGTTAGATTTAGGACAGCGTAGCACGCTTCGTCAGGATCCATTAAATTGGGATATCCTCGGAGACGTGTCAGCTGGCCAATGCCACGTGGCCTGGTTCCATATATTTTGGGACTGGGGCGTGACAACTTAGAAGGCCAAAACTTTCTCAACTGGAGATTGGATGCCGAATTGCACCTTCAAGCCAAAAACTTAGGTGACGCAATTGTGGTTGATAAGTCAATATATGCACAAGATAAAGCGAAGACTTTAATTTTTCTAAGATATTATATTCATGATAATCTCAAGGCCGAGTACTTAACAGTCAAGGACCCCTTGGTGCTATAGAATTATCTAGATGAGAGATATGATCATGTTCTATAATCTTGGAAACGTAGATTATAAAACAGGATACTTCACAATTGATGTTATGTGGTGAAGAAGTGACAGAGCATTTCATGCTAGAGGAAATATTCACCACATTTTATGCGACTAATATAACCCTACAACAGACGTATAGGGAGAAAATTTTTAAGAAGTATTCCGAACTCATTGTTGTCTTACTCGTGACCGAAAAAAATAATAATTTATTAATCAAAAATTACACTAGTAAACCAACTGGGTCTACACCAATTTCAGCTGAAGTGAATGCGACTAGTGCTCGAAAAAATGTGACCAATACTAGGGGTCGAGAAAATCACAGAGGTAGAGGGCATGGACGGAGTGGAAGCCAAAAAAATGGCTACAATCCGGGTCCAAGAAACGATACATAGTTCAAAAAAAGGGATTTAATCCTCGAAGAAAATTGATTGGGACAAGACATGAAATCAATGAGACTGCAAACTATTTTAAAAAGGAGTTCGAGATGAAAGTTCTCGGAGACACGAAATATTGTCTCAGATTACAAATTGAGCATTGCACTAATGGAATTTTAGTGCATCAATCAAAATACACAAAAAAATATATTTAAACAGTTCAATATGGATAAAGCTCATCCCCTTAGCACCCCAATGGTTGTTCGATCTTTAGATATCAATAAAGATCCATATCGTCCTAAGGACAACAATGAAATGATGCTAGGACCCGAAGTACCGTACCTTAGTGCCATTGGGACATTAATGTATCTATCACAATGTATAAGGCCAGATATATTATTCTTTGTTAATCAGTTGGCTAGATATAGCTCGGCGCCAACTCACAGACATTGGAATGGCATTAAACTTGTGATTAGATATCTTCGTGGAACTACCGACATGGGATTATTTTATACTTGTGGTTTATCTGACATCGTGAATCTAGTTGGCTTTGCAAATTCATATTATTTATCTGATCCCTATAAAGGTCGTTCACAAACTGGATATGTATTTCTTAATAGCAATGCAACTATTTCGTGGCGTTCAACAAAACAAATAATGGTTCCTACCTCCTCAAATCACTCAGAAATATTGGCTCTCCATGAAGGAAGTAGAGAATGTATTTGGCTGAGATCGTTGATTCAACACATTCATATCTCATGTTACCTTCCCCCTACCACAGATATGGATAATGCAGCATGTATTGCTGTAAACCCCCTGATTTTTCAAAATTTTCAAAACTGGATTTTTTCACAATTTTCTGGAATTTTCTGGGAATTTTCTGTAATTTAAAAACAGGGTTTTAAATATTAAATGATTTTTAATTGATAATAAACAATATTAAAATATTATAAAAATAATATTTTTGGGTGTAAAATGAAAAACTGGACTTAGGATAATTTTTCTGGAATTTATTGGGCCCCGGACCTATTTTTAATCACCAAAAAACTATTATTATTTAATTTTTTAATTATTATTATTTATTTAATTAATTATTTTTGGGTTATTTATTTTAAACCCAGAGCCCAGCCCGAGCCCGGCCCAACCGGCCCAGCCCAGCCGGCCCAACCCGTATAGCTATTGGGTCGGGTCGGGTCCGCCCAACCGAACCCGCCCGACCCGCGACCCGTTTCCCCCCCTCACCCCCGCGCGACCCGCTCTCTTTCCCCCGCGTCCGGTGCCGCCGCCCGCGTCCGCCGCCGAGTCCGCCGCGCCCGCGGCCACGCGCCCCCGCCCGCTCGGCCGAACCCCGCCTCCCTCGGCCCTCTCGCCTCGCTCCTCCCCCTATTTAACCCCTCGACGTTCGTGTAAGCCGCCGCCGCACCCTCTGCTCCGCCTCCCGCCCCAGACCACGCCGCCACCGCCAGCCCTCCGTCGACCACCATGCCGCCAGCGCCACGCCCAGACCCCCTCCCTCATCTCCTCCTTCTTCCTCCCTCTCCTCCGCCTGCCTCCGGCTCTCCGACCCAGCAGCCGAGCGGCCAGAGCCTCCGCCGCAGCGCTCCGCCGGCGCCACCCTAGCCCGGCCGGCCTCTTTCCCCCGCCGCAGAGCTGCCCCCGGCCGGCCCCTCCCCGCCTCAGCGCCGCCGTCTCCGTCGACCCAAACCCTAACCCTAGATTCGATTCTCGAATCCGACACGTGTCGGACACGTGTCAGACACGATTCGACCTCGGTTTTCGGGTCCCCTTCAGGTACTTGTAACTTTTTGTTCGTAGCTCTGTTTTTGATTCCGCAAATTGCTTTGCGAAGCCTGTATGACCCTCTCGGTGCCCGGATAAACCGTTCGGGGCATCGCGTCCTGTGGTGATCGCACACCGCGATCCAAAAACAGGAAAAACCAGACCCTATTTCACCCCGGAATTGAGTACGCCCCGCCAAACGGGACGACTTGGTCGCGCACGGTCTTCACAGATACGTGCGCGTTGTCGATACGGACGTCTGAGATTTCGCGGAAGCTGATTCGGGTGTGCGGGCACACCGAAATCAACGCGTATCTGCGGACATCGCCCCGTATCCTTACTTTCTGGAACGTGTCCTAACTTTGTGTACACACGTCGGATCGAGACGAAACTTGCGCCATCGGACTCATAGCAATACGCTGGTCCTGTGGGTCAAGTTTGGTTCGATTCTGAGAACGTTGACGAAATCGCGTGTCGTGGGCCCCACAGGCCCCGCTCGACGGACGATTTTGTGATCGGCTCATCGGAATCCAATTCTGGAAGTTCCGTTGGGTTCGTATCATCGTTCCTGACCTGTTGACACTAAGTTTGGTGAATTTGGAGGCCTTTGACCCTGACACGTTTTTCGGTGCAAAGCGGGCCCACATGCGGATTCCGTTTTTGACCCGAAACTGCCGTTTTTGCCCTTGTCTCCAATTTGGACCCAAGGACAGGCGTTTCTAGCTGATTGATATTTTCTGGATCTAATGGTGATTATTGTTTCAGCAACCGGAGTACCGCCTGCAAATTCAACTGAAGTCAGAGCCGAAATCAGAGCCGGAACCACATGCAAGTGTACCTTGCCGAAACTTGCAGCTTTGCTACCTATTTTCTGGACTTAGTTATACATCAGTGGGCAAGTAAAGCTTGCCAAATTGTAGTAATTCTTGTTATAGAACTTGCCTGAATGCTTGTTTAAGGGCATATAAACCTGTTTAACTGTTAAAACCCAGGAGCGAGTGGCGTACTTAGCGTCCGATTACCAGTCGGGTGCCAACTCCGTACGCGGAGTTGTGTAACGTCACATAGAGATGGATATCGAGATCCGATAATTCTCGTACTTGTCTTATCAAGTACTCCAGGACACTTGACACTATTCATGAGACAGAGTCTTCCTGAGATATTCATGGTGATTCTGTATAGGATACATGACTTGACAGAGATATTTTATTTATAGACATTATGACCTGTTGCATTAGCTATAATCCCGCTGACATGGACATGAGACGTTATGGTCATGATATGCATGATTTCATGTGGTGGGGAGAGACACACAGGCTACAGGGTGATTTTATATTATGCCGGCGTCGTAGTCTCCCATTGAGCTAGACAACTACATGATATCACTGCTACCGGCTCCTCGACACAGAGCTTGTAGTAGTTTCAGCCTGAGTTCTCGTGCTGCTCTCATGTTGCACTTATCACTTAGCTGGTTACATAGTTTACCCTATTGCTTATTTGTTTCTGCACTGCTTATGTTTTGGCTTGTATTATCTGTACCTTGCTATGTCCCCTGAGGACCTGGAATGGACTATGTCCCCAGGTATAGCCGAAGAGAACCATCCAGAGATACACCGTACAGGAGCACTTCCAGGAGCTGTACCAGGATCTGAGGACGAGATCGTACCAGAGGACTTCTCTTGAGCAGTGGTTGTATGTAGTCAGTTATTTCTATTTCCAGTTGTTTATTTCCTGTCTATTTGCATTGTTGTACCAGACATATTCTTGGATTGTTTCCCGAGATACTTATTGAGATCAGCTTATTTATTCTATTTGCATTACTCTGTCTTTATCTGTGATTATCTGTTGTGGATGAGATTAGAATAACCCGAGTCTTGTAACATTTTACTGCTAGACTACAGCTTAAGCATGCCCTGATTGTCACGACCCGCACCCGGAAATTCGGGCACGAGTGCGTGGGTACGTCCAGCCTACGCCGCAGAGTCGGCGGTAGTACGCTGTCTAGGTCAATCCATAATTACTAACTAGCTCATTCACAACAACATAGGCAAGATAATAATGAGAAATAAAACTTAAGATTTCAACTGAAAATAAATGTGACAGCAGATTCAAATGTTTTAGTACAGGAATTCAATATTGAAATCGGGGACAAACCCGATAAATAAGATAAGAATAGAATGAAAGATAGCTACTACTAGCTACTCAGCAGCAGGGGTCTCCTGGGTGGGTTATGGCTCCTCATAGGTATCATCAGTCCCCTCATAGGGACCATAATAAGTAGGGGCAAGATCCTCATCATCGCCTAAATCAACAGATCCAGTCAGGAAAGGAGCAAAGTACACAGTGCACAACAAGATTAAACTAAATATTTTATGACAATTAAATATTGATATCATGTTGAGAAACAGCATAACAGAACATTATTATCTCAGAGTCAAACTGTAAACAGGAATATGAGAAACAGAACTAGATGAAACAGGAAATGAAACTACAATAGCCAGCAAGAAATATAACATGACCAGAACTATCTGCGTGAACTTGTGTTTGTTTTTAGAATACATAGTTGGCATATAGGGGTTTATAAGGCTAATCCGGCCGTCATAAATGGCTATTAGACAATACAATCGAGATCCGGCTGATGGACAGTCGTGTACCAACAGCTATTAGACAATACAGGGAAAAGGGTAAACTACATGCCTTCTAGGTATTCTCCCACCCGACATGAAAAACAAGACAGGAACTACCAATATTCAAGACATGAAATTCAACATTTCTAACACCAGGTGTAAACATCAAGGGTACATGTATGGCAGTGAATTAATTATCACAATATATAAAGATTAACTTGAAGTGCAGGTACTTGCCTGTTGTTTGGATCTGATTAATTTAGTTCTTGGGGGAAAAGTCCAGAGATGAGTCCAAAAGCTGAAATAGACATTACCATTATGCTCAGAAGATGTCAAATATCTAGAAACGCCTGTCCTTGGGTCCAAATTGGAGACAAGGGCAAAAACGACAGTTTCGGGTCAAAACGGGGTCCGCTGGTGGGCCCACTTTGCACCAAAAAACGTGTCCGGGTCAAAGGTCTCCAAATTCACTAAACTTAGTGTCAACAGGTCAGGAACGCTGATACGAACCCAACGGAACTTCCAGATTTGGATTCCGATGAGCCGAACACAAAATCGCCCGTCGAGCGGGACCTGTGGGGCCTACGACACGCGATTTCGTCAACGTTCTCAGAATTGAACCAAACTTGACCCACAGGACCAGCGTATCGTTACGAGTCCGATGGCGCAAGTTTCGTCTCGATCTGACGAGTGTGCACGAAGTTAGGGTGAATTGCAGAAAAGGCGGATACGGGGCGATGTCCGCGGATACGCGTTGATTCCGGTGTGCACGCACACCCGAATCAGCTTCCACGAAGACTCACACGTCCGTATCGACGATGCGTATGTATCTGTGAAGACCGCACGCGACCAAGTCGTCCCGTTTGGCGGGGCGGACTCAGTTCCGGGGTGAAACAGGGTCTGGTTTTTCTTGTTTTTGGATCGCGGTGTGCGATCCCCACAGGACGCGATGCCCCGAACAGTTTGTTCGGACACCGAGAGGGTCATACAGGCTTCACAACGCAATTTGCGGAATTGGAAACAGAGCTACGAGGCGAAAGTTACGCGTACCTGAAGGGGACCCGAAAATCAGGGTCGAGTCGTGTCCGACTCGTGTCGGACACGCGAAGAAGAATTAGGGCTAGGGTTAGGGTTTCGACGTGTGTCGGCCGTAGGCGGCGGAGGCCGGCCGCAGACGCGCCGGAGGGGGCCGGGGAAGGTTCGTCGAGGGGTGCTGGGCCGGTGGCTGGTGGCGGCGGAGCCGACGGGCGGCGGCCGGAGCTGCTGCGGCTGCTGTTGCTGCTGTCGGCCTCCGCTGCTGCTGCTGGTCGACGGTTGGCGCCGGAGGAGGAGCGGAGGAGAGGGGAGGGGGTGCGCCGAGGGAGGAGGACGGCGCTGGCGGTTTAAATAGGGGAGCGGGCGGTTAGGGGGGGCCGGCCAAGGCGGAGCGGAGAGGCGACGTGGCCGCGGAGCGCGGCGAGCGAGGCGCGGAACGCGCGGCGCTGCGCGCGGCGGCCGGCGCTGGACGCGGGGCGTGGGGGGGAACTGTTCACGCGGGCGGGTCGGGCTGACGGCGGGTCGGGTTCGGCTGAACCCGACCCGACCCGATAAGGCGGGTCTGAGCCGGAATAGCGGGCTGGGCCGCGGCCCAATGGGCCAGGGGCGGGCCGGGCTGAAAAAATAATAAAAATATAATAATAATAATAATAATAATAATAATAATAATAATAATAATAATTAA
This sequence comes from Iris macrosiphon, assembly GCA_036927795.1. Taxonomy (NCBI): domain Eukaryota; kingdom Viridiplantae; phylum Streptophyta; class Magnoliopsida; order Asparagales; family Iridaceae; genus Iris; species Iris macrosiphon. The sequence continues at coordinate 46,160,719 of JAYESA010000009.1, forward strand.
AAACAGTTAATTAATTAATTAATTAATTAAATAGTTTTTGGGCATTTAAAAATAGGTCTGAGGCCCAGAAAAATCCAGAAAAATTATCCTAAGTCCAGTTTTTCATTTTACACCCAAAAATATTATTTTCACAATATTTTAATGTTGTTTAATATCAATTAAAAATCATATAATAATTCAAAACCCTGATTTTAATTTCAGAAAATTCCCAGAAAATTCCAGAAAATTGTGAAAAGTCCCAATTTTAATATTTTTTTGAAAATCAGGGGCTTACAATCTACCCAACTTATAAAAATTTCGTCCTCGAAATTTAAATTATGGCAGGGTTCTCTCTGTCCAGACTCACTTGATTACAGTCTAACGGGTTTCTCTCAGGTGAACATTGCGGTCGCTACCCAACTTAGAATTTTATCCATATCCTCTAAGGCTGTACAACTAGTGAGGCTAGGTCTCAACTTAATAAATCATGGTATTGAATCTTCAAGTCTGCAACACAAAATACAGCACCTAGGGTCTTGTCTTAGTCATAAAGGGTTATCATCAATTCGTCCGGTCTGAGGGGTATGTCTAGCACTACAATTCAACTCATACCAACCACAGGTTTTTGTCTTTCCGAAATAAGGGAAGACGAGGATCAATAATAAAGAGTTTTAAGGGCGAGGTGGTAGAACAGAGGTATAGGGATCAAGGCGTTTAAGAAATTCTAATGGAAATTGTCAGGCGGTTATGGATCGAGATTCTATTCTGGTAATGCTGATACGATATGCTCGGACGTATTTAGGGGGCAAGTAGACTAGTCGACTATATCTCAATCCACATAAAGTAGTCATGCGAAGTGCGAATCAAAATGCACTAAGGTTGATCAGACCGTAGTACACTGATTCTGAGTAGACACTTGTATTAGTGGGGTTGATCAGGCCTCAATAATATAGGTGTCACGAACAAGCCCGATAAAGAGTAAGCTTGCAAAACTAGGCTATAAAATAGCAGCATTAGTCGAGTTTAGCAAAATTAAGTGCGCTAGATGATGATGAAAAGAGGTACAAATTTATTAAAGTTCACAAGACACATATAATAAGCACAATAGCAAAAACCTCAAAATCTCTACAGTTATCAAATATAAAAGCATTCCCGGTTATTTAGCAAGTTTAAAATTACTAGGTTGGGGCTGAGATCACGAACTAATAGGCACGAAAACAATACTAGAAAAGATATCTACGAATCACTTACGCGCATTAGCTGCTTCCAGAGTTCGCGCGTTCTCCACGGTCATTACGTAAGCCTGTCCGCGTCCTTGAGCAGCGGGACAGTCCCTCACTTGATGTGCTGCTGAGCCACAAAGTAGACAAACACCTAGCCTCTTTCTGCAAACTTGCCAAGTATGGCCTGGTCTATGACAATAGTTACAAGCAGCAGCTTGTTGGTTCTGTCCCTGAGCCTGGTGTTGGGGTGCTGGAGCTCGAGGGAGAGGACGCTGAGTTTGTTGCGGGGCCCTCTGTTGTTGTTGCTGTTGTTGTTGAAAAGGGCGTTTGTTGGGTCCTGCATTTCCGGTATCTCTTTCCCGCTTCAGTTTATGCCCCATATCTCTCTCTACGCCTTGTGCCACGCTCAGGATTTCTTCATAGGTACGAGCTCGGCTGGTGGTGACAGCAAGGCGAATCTCCGGATACAGCCCCTTCTTGAATCTACGGGCTCTGTCCTCCGGGGTACGAACCATGTACTCCGCAAAGTGGCTTAACCTGCTAAATTCAGCAGTATATTCATCAACAGACATGTTACCTTGTTCCAGTCTCTCGAATTGGCTTTCGAGAGCTTCCCGAGCCACTTCGGGGTAGAATTTCTCCTTGAATAGCCTCTTGAAGTCTTCCCAGGTGATGTCGGGAGCAGATAGTTGGGGTTCATCTCTGAACCAGGCTCGAGCAATGTCGAACAGTTGCAGGCTTGCGGACTCCACTTTGAGGTCATCAGGGACCCGGGCAGTCTTCAGGAGTCTCTCGACATTCTCTATCCACTCATCGGCATAGAGAATGCCCTCAGTCCCGTAAAATTTCAGGGGTCTTAGATTCTTGAAATCTTTGGCACTCCCTGGCCTCTTGAGTGACGTCTCCTGGGACTTAAGAGCTTCTGAGAGGCTGGTCCGCAGAAGGGCCGTCTGTTCTTTCTGGGATTCCACCAATCCCTGGAACACTCCTAGTAGCTGTGCCCCATCTAGGGTAACTGCCGGAACAGATGGAGGCGGCGGGAGTGCAAGAGTCTCGGGCACATTCTGCTCAGCTGGTTCTGATGTGCCACCTACTGTATTCCTGGTCTGGACCATTCTGAAAGATTAAGGGATAGGAAGATCAGAATAGAATACTTGGAAATCAAAGGCGATAGGAAAAATTGAGCAGCAAAGATATCAAGAATTGAAATAAGGACGCTATACTGTGAATGAGCTTTTCCTAGAATCCTCAATTTTTATTCCATACCCTGTCCTAAGGTATTTTCCTATTTTAGGATATGACCTGCATGGGCCACCATAAAAACGTGTCACGACCCGCACCCGGAAATTCGGGCACGAGTGTGTGGGTACGTCCAGCCTACGCCGCAGAGTCGGCGGTAGTACGCTGTCTAGGTCAATCCATAATTACTAACTAGCTCATTCACAACAACATAGGCAAGATAATAATGAGAAATAAAACTTAAAATTTCAACTGAAAATAAATGTGACAGCAGATTCAAATGTTTTAGTACAGGAATTCAATATTGAAATCGGGGACAAACCCGATAAATAAGATAAGAATAGAATGAAAGATAGCTACTACTAGCTACTCAGCAGCAGGGGTCTCCTGGGTGGGTTCTGGCTCCTCATAGGTATCATCAGTCCCCTCATAGGGACCATAATAAGTAGGGGCAAGATCCTCATCATCGGTTAAATCAACAGATCCAGTCAGGAAAGGAGCAAAGTACACAGTGCACAACAAGATTAAACTAAATATTTTATGACAATTAAATATTGATATCATGTTGAGAAACAGCATAACAGAACATTATTATCTCAGAGTCAAACTGTAAACAGGAATATGAGAAACAGAACTAGATGAAACAGGAAATGAAACTACAATAGCCAGCAAGAAATATAACATGACCAGAACTATCTGCGTGAACTTGTGTTTGTTTTTAGAATACATAGTTGGCATGTAGGGGTTTATAAGGCTAATCCGGCCGTCATAAACGGCTATTAGACAATACAATCGAGATCCGGCTGATGGACAGTCGTGTACCAACAGCTATTAGACAATACAGGGGAAAGGGTAAACTACATGCCTTCTAGGTATTCTCCCACCCGACATGAAAAACAAGACAGGAACTACCAATATTCAAGACATAAAATTCAACATTTCTAACACCAGGTGTAAACATCAAGGGTACATGTATGGCAGAGAATTAATTATCATAATATATAAAGATTAACTTGAAGTGCAGGTACTTGCCTGTTGTTTGGATCTGATTAATTTAGTTCTTGGGGGAAAAGTCCAGAGATGAGTCCAAAAGCTGAAATAGACATTACCATCATGCTCAGAAGATGTCAAATAGCTAGAAACGCCTGTCCTTGGGTCCAAATTGAAGACAAGAACAAAAACGGCAGTTTCGGGTCAAAACGGGGTCCGCTGGTGAGCCCGCTTTGCACCGAAAAACGTGTCCGGGTCAAAGGTCTCCAAATTCACCAAACTTAGTGTCAATAGGTCAGGAACGCTGATACGAACCCAACGGAACTTCCAGATTTGGATTCCGATGAACCGAACACAAAATCGCCCGTCGAGCGGGGCCTGTGGGGCCTACGACACGCGATTTCGTCAACGTTCTCAGAATCGAACCAAACTTGACCCACAGGACCAGCGTATCGCTACGAGTCCGATGGCGCAAGTTTCGTCTCGATCTGACGAGTGTGCACGAAGTTAGGGTAAATTGCAGAAAAGGCGGATACGGGGCGATGTCCGCGGATACGCGTTGATTTCGGTGTGCACGCACACCCGAATCAGCTTCCACGAAGACTCACACGTCCGTATCGACGATGCGTACGTATCTGTAAAGACCCCACGCGACCAAGTCGTCCCGTTTGGCGGGGCGGACTCAGTTCCGGGGTGAAACAGGGTCTGGTTTTTCCTATTTTTGGATCGCGGTGTGCGATCCCCACAGGACGCGATGCCCCGAACAGTTTGTCCGGACACCGAGAGGGTCATACAGGCTTCACAACGCAATTTGCGAAATTGGAAACAGAGCTACGAGGCGAAAGTTACGCGTACCTGAAGGGGACCCGAAAATCAGGGTCGAGTCGTGTCCGACTCGTGTCGGACACGCGAAGAAGAATTAGGGCTAGGGTTAGGGTTTCGACGTGTGTCGGCCGTAGGCGGCGGAGGCCGGCCGCAGACGCGCCGGAGGGGGCCGGGGAAGGTTCGCCGAGGGGTGCTGGGCCGGTGGCTGGTGGCGGCGGAGCCGACGGGCGGCGGCCGGAGCTGCTGCGGCTGCTGTTGCTGCTGTCGGCCTCCGCTGCTGCTGCTGGTCGACGGTTGGCGCCGGAGGAGGAGCGGAGGAGAGGGGAGGGGGTGCGCCGAGGGAGGAGGACGGCGCTGGCGGTTTAAATAGGGGAGCGGGCGGTTAGGGGGGGCCGGCCAAGGCGGAGCGGAGGGACGACGTGGCCGCGGAGCGCGGCGAGCGAGGCGCGGAACGCGCGGCGCTGCGCGCGGCGGCCGGCGCTGGACGCGGGGCGTGGGGGGGAACTGTTCACGCGGGCGGGTCGGGCTGACGGCGGGTCGGGTTCGGCTGAACCCGACCCGACCCGATAAGGCGGGTCTGGGCCGGAATAGCGGGCTGGGCCGCGGCCCAATGGGCCAGGGGCGGGCCGGGCTGAAAAAATAATAATAATAATAATAATAATAATAATAATAATAATAATAATAATAATAATAATAATAATAATAATTAAAAACAGTTAATTAATTAATTAATTAATTAAATAGTTTTCGGGCATTTAAAAATAGGTCTGAGGCCCAGAAAAATCCAGAAAAATTACCCTAAGTCCAGTTTTTTATTTTACACCCAAAAATATTATTTTCACAATATTTTAATGTTGTTTAATATCAATTAAAAATCATATAATAATTCAAAACCCTGATTTTAATTTCAGAAAATTCCCAGAAAATTCCAGAAAATTGTGAAAAGTCCCAATTTTAATATTTTTTTAAAAATCAGGGGCTTACACTGATGGATCCATTAAATTGGGTTGTCCTTCGGTGCGTGCTGCTGGCCATTGCGCACGCCTCTAGTCCCTCGGCATTTTGGGACTGGGGCGTGACAATTGCATAAATTCAAGGTGGATTCATTAAAGGAGACAGGACTAAGCACATCTCACCGAAGTTTTTCTATACTCATGAGCTTCAGAAAAACTATGATATTGAAGTCCAACAAGTTCGCTCAATGATAATCTTGCAGACTTGTTCGCCAAATCGTTGCCAAAGTCTACTTTTCATAAACTAGTTCATGGAATTGGAATGCGGCGTCTTCATCAGCTGACTGTTTAGGATCAACATCATCAGGGGGAGTGATTGTTTTCAGGGGGAGGTACATTTTGTATGGACTATAACGCGTTGTACTCTTTTTTCTTAGTAATGGATTTTTTCCATTGGATCTTTTCTGACAAAATTTTAATGAGGCAACATTAAGCGTGTCCAACACCTATCTAAGTCATTCTAAAATTGTATTATTTTCTTTCGCATAGGTTTTGTCCTAATAGATTTTTCTGGCAAAGCTTTAACGAGGCAATAGGCTTAGAGATTGTGGTCATCCAAAGGGGGGGTGTTATAACGTGGGTTACTAAAGGGTTGAATTTCCACTTTATATTTTAGTCCCACATTGGTTAGAGATTAGAGTATTACACCTTCATTGGGTTGTATAAATAAGGTATTTGCTTCCCACTATGTGATTACACGAATAAGAAATCTTCTCTCCTATTTTTTTTTTCTTCTTCTACGTTTATTCTAACAATTTCTCACATATTTACCACCATAAATTTTGAAAGTTACAGGTAATTGAGCGCAGGCTCATTCCCTTTAAACTTGGAGCGGGCTTGAACCAGGGCGTACGGGCATGGGCCGAGGTCGTGGCCCTTTTAGGAACCCAATAGTCAAAATCTTTAACCATCTCCTTCCATTTCGTATCCCCATCAAAATTTCCATAGAAGCAATAGTTTCCACATAAATGATGATGTTGTGTATACTATATAGTTAATTTGTTTATGACAAAGTTCTCGGATATAAAATCCTATATCTTAACTATTATCCAATTCTGATAGCAATTCCAGTGTAAGCATCTGATGATGCATAATGAGACCTAATGACGTTATATGGATTAGAATTAATTAATATGGGTATTTATGAAAACTTTAGGTTTTCTGTGAACCATTAGAATGGCCTATTTATCACAACTAATTAGAGCTATTTACAACATCGCTGCTTTACAGACCGCGGTTGAAATCGCGAATTCGTGTTCAGGGCTGATTGGTTCGGACTTTTATGACCTACGTTAGCAGGTGTAACCACAACTTTTCATCTTAGAAGAATTTTGGTAATTTTACCTTGGATTGTTAATTATATATTTTATATTATATTATATTAGTGATTAGATTAAACTTTTGTACGAGGCCACATGCATCCCGCATTCCTTGTGTCTCTGGGCACATACGTTCCAGACTCCATGCGTTCCATGCGTCTCTGGTCCCATGCGTTCAAGACTCCATGCGTTCCATGCGTCTCTGGTCCCATACGTTCCTGACTCCAAGTGTTCCATATGTCATATTCTTGCCATACTCAATGCGTCCAACATGGCAGGTTTCCCTGAGACAAAATCTTTCTTTTGCGACTGAAGTGATTCTCTCCAACTAAATACGGGCCATGTGTCAAGCAGACCAAGTCACGCAAACAAAAAATGAGAACCGTCCAGATCTTCAGCAACAACAAATTGTAACAAACGTCCACGTTGCAGCTCGTCCTGGACTCAACTCCATCCTATTAAGGATGTACACCTGGCAGCCTGCCCATAACATGCGCCTACAGTTGCAACTGTATTCTGTTGAATAAGCTCCCTGCGGCCCCCAAACAGAAGCACATGCGGCACCTATAGCCCACTAACATGATGGCTATAAATATGAGCAACTTGGACGTTCCAATGGTTAATTTTTCTGCTTAGAGACAATACCCCTCCAGGCGAGCTACGTACGTGCACACAAGCTTAGGAGAGAGAAGAGAGATTTATCATTCCCCTGTCGGACCGTCAACGGAGTAAAAGAGTCGTTATAGTACTCGATATCCATCGTCGCATTACCCAGATCAAAAATATTGTACTTAGATTTTCTTTCTAGTATTTCTTTGTACTCTTTTTGTTTGTTACTACGAAGGTTTTCTAAACTCACTTCAATGGCGAACAAGGTGGCGACTTTGCTGGGGACTTCCTTCTCCTCTGAAGAGAAGGTCGTGATGCAGTCCGACGCGGTGAAGCTGGGTTCGACCCAAAGGATGTTGGTTGTACGCTTCTACAAACAAGCCTTTGAGAAAATGCGCGCTCTCTGAGGGTGGCATTTTTTTCAGGCTGGCAAAGCCTAAGAAGATCCGCAGGACATGGGTTGCAAAGGCCGATGTGCCTCACCCAACTGCGGAGCATGCGCTCCCCGTCTATCTCCCAGCCGCAGGGGACACACATCATGCGTCCACACGAGCTGACGTCTTTCATGCGACAGCCTTTTTCTGACAAAGTAAAATACTACGATGCCAGGAGTTCGAGCGCTAAGACACATTCCATGCGGCCACGTCTAAAGCCGCACACGGAGGACTATCTGGCACCGGTCTGTAGCCGTAGCCAGATGGACACATGAGGCCAGGACAACAACAAAAGTTTCGTCTTCGATTGAATCTCACGCAGCGCTGACTCCATGTGCCATGCTGAGAAAGGCGAAGATGTAAACTTGGACTCTTCATACTACGTACTGGCGCGTGCTAGGATGAAGAAGTCTATGGCAATGCGAGCTCGCCAAGCTCAAGCAATTTCTTATTCGACCGACCGTCAGCAGGCTTTGGTAACTGTAATGCGTGTCCCTAACAAAAAGTTGTACAAAACTGATATATGCGTCCAGTCCGTAGTGGCAATTGGACAGTGTCAGTCTAAAGAGTCTTCCATTAGCAACCTGGAAAAAGTTCTTGTACGAACCCCAGGTCATGAATCAAAGTCAACACCTACGCACCTATGTGCGGTCTACCCAGGCTCATAAGAATGGTGCAAAGGTGAATCAGCCCTCGCTTGACCTGCACAATATGATCAATCACAAGCGCAAAACAAATGAGTCAACTACGGCATATGAAGTATCCTCCCCAGGGCATCACTGTGCCAGCATTATCATCAACTGATGTTGTAATAAAGTAGCAGTACCCACAAACAGGCAGTCGACATTCTAGGGGTTACAACCAAAGGCATCCACCCGGATGCAACCCGGAGAACAGGTGCAAGCACCAGAGGAAGAGGAGCTGCCCTTTGTCTCATGTTATTCTGCTCGAAAGTCTTCCTCCATAAGTGGAGATCGGAAGTCCAGCACCTCAAGTCCGTCGCCCTCGGCCAATGACTCAAGAAGACGGGTCCCAGGAGGACAGGTAGCGGAACCCACGGAAGATATTTTTCTGGGCACCTGCTCAAAGAAGAAGCTGTCAGTCACTGGGGGTAGTTCTTCCTTAGGACCCCGGGTGGCTATGCAAGCTGGGGCTTATAATAACCCAGACCTCCATGACAATCCGGCATTCCGAGAAGATGATGATTCCCAAGGAGCAGATATTGAGATCCCTGGGGGTATCCACCCTCGTCAAGATGATGCAGCTTCCTACGTTGGGCCTAGTGTTCCCTCCAGGTCCGAAGAGGATGCGTCACTACCAACTTTTCTAGATGACTATTCACAATAATATTCTGAGACAGAAAGTGCGACATCTACCGTCCCATCCATTTCTTCTCATGTGAGAACAACAGACATGGCAGAGGACGATCACTAGGGCCCCAACGATCGTCAGTGCCTCGAAAACCTTGAGGCCACGATGCAAACCATGAGCGTGTCAATATAGGCCTTGACCTAGACAATATTGGAGATCAAGGCAAATATAGCCTCACAACCATGAAGGGCCTCTGGTCAAGCAAGCCTGGACCCCGGGACAAACGAGGATTCAAATGCAACCGCTCCACTCGCTGGCAGCAATCATCCCCTGCCCGGATTATCTCCTCCAGCCGAAGTCGATAAAGCTCGGAAAGCAATACGGGAGATGCGAGAACTCCGAGACCGCTTAGACTCAATGGGCAATCGGGACTCATTACGCGAGCTCGGGATTCGACAATCGTATCCCCTCGAGTGGAGAGACGTATCGTACCTGCCTAAGTACAAGCCCTTTAACTTGAATCTGTTTGACAGAAAGATATCTTCTCGTTAATTCACGAGTTACAACAAGACGGCAACATGGTATTTGCCTCGCAACGATGCCCTCTTAACCAAGCTCTTTGTCGGAACATTGTCTGGAATAGCTTTCGATTGGTTCTGCAGCCTCTAGGACAATTTTATTTTGTCTTTGGACGACCTCAAAGATTTTTTCCTTTCCCGATTCTATGACTGAAGAAATGACATGACAATGTTCTCTTTAATGGATATCACACAAAGGAAGAAAGAGTCTGTACGGAAGTACATCGAACAGTACATGCAAGCAGCGGTAAACTTACCCTCCGGTACCCTGAGTCTGTCACGCCCCGATTCCGAAAGGGTCAATCGTTCTCACTAGATCCTTTGCTGAACCGATCATCTTCGCTAGGACATAATGTCGTGCGAGCCTGGAGTTGCGCTCACACAAGGCAAGAACGTGCAGTTATAGGAACCCATTTAAAACACAAGTTAGAAAATACATTCACAGATAGTTGAACACAAGTATAGGAAGAAACATGTTCTTCATTGATAATTCAGAGTAATTTATAAGAGTTTATATTTGATGTGCCTCTCGGCTACTTGGTTTGTATTACAAAAAGAAAAACTCAAAAGGTAGGGCACGCTCCATCAGATAAGCCTTGTCGTCCGTACACTATGCTCTTGTATAGGTTAAAAATTTATGCCTCCAAAGTGAACTGACTTCAACTATACTTCGAAATAGAAGAGCTTCTAACACATTCTCGTTTATCCACTAGCGTTGCCCCATCCGAGTGCCTGAAAAGTTGCCCACAACGTGGATCAGTACTCAGCTGTACTAGTGAGCGGGACGAACCCACTCGCCTAAATCAACACTTGCTTATTAGTGGTGAGCATGCATTAAAATAATCTTTCTATAGAGAACTAAGTGAATTCAGTCCATATCAGTCGCATGTTTTTAGAGGAACGAAAATAACGTTGAATCCGTAAAGTACATCGGTTGCTTACTCAACCGATGCACGCCTTCCCTGCAACGAAATGCAAGTATACTTACCATCTGTACAAGATAATAAATTAGCATGTGTTCTATTTCTATGTGGTCGTTGGTGTGATCGACACCATGTGGACTCATCCAAGTCATTACGGCGCCCCCTGTCAGCCCGGGTAGCAAGCCCTGCTGAAGATCCCGTAATGCATCACGACTAGCACGATCAAATATTTTACCCCGGGTCGCTACGGTTCCAGTGCCCCAGAATACCGTTTCGAGAAAATATTGAACCTTGTGCACAAGTTATCCCAGACCATGCAAATGCGTGAACAGTTCAATTATCAAATAATGCATGAGATAAAACAGAAGAAGTAAAGCAGCAACATATATATACTTATGCAACAGTTTATATTTTCTCAAAGTCGTGTTCCGATTTTGGTGTCACGTGGGTCCAAACTTTCCGAGGCACCAGGCCGCAACCAATAACCAATTCCTTTATATATATTGAAGCTCGTGTTTATGACATGTTCATGAATACAAGTTAGTCTACAATTCCATGTTCCTTTCTTAGTGGCTGGCATGCATTATGGCTAAGGATTTTCTAGGCTTTCAGATGGGCATCATCGATTGAACGTTTGAAACATTAGAGATGTGGACGTGAAGAAGTAGGAAAGAAGGGTACGAACCACTCACTGGTTAAGGAAAAGTGCTGAAATAAGGAGTCCCGCCTAGCGACGATCAAACGTCAGTTACGCGGACCTGCAATAGCACGAGCACCGGGTTAGAATTCTTTGCCTATCCTTTCTATCGAACTCCCCAAGAATCAAAACTCCAAGCGAGAAAGCCAATAGCAAAAAAATTAAGCAAATCGAAAACAACACCAAAACAAAAATCCCAAAGCGACATCAAAAAAACCAAGCAACAAGGCACAAAAACTATTGGACTCCTTTCAATAGAGGCCTATCCATGAGTTGGAAAGGATCATCGTATTTCGTCTGTGGCAAGAGGATGCCGAAGCTCTAAACACCAAACTACGATTAAGACAGACTAGCCGCAAGCTCAATTATATAGTGCGCATCCCGGTCGGATCGGGATTTGAGGCACTACAGAGTCCACGCTGATGGACACCTGCCAGAGAAATCTCCTCCCCACAGTAAGACTCTGGATGGGTGACTCTCAGTTTAAAGACTGGACGACGTTCATCATAATTGATGTCGGTGCTAAGAAGAAATTAAAGGACGTCCGCCTCTTGGGAATGAAAATCCCCGTCGCTGATGATAGGAAAAATGTCCTTAAAACAGCAACAACAACAGCGAAAATAACGCCCATGATGGAAAAGGAATGCAGGCTCTTGTCGCCAGCATAACCAAGATGCCCGAGAAAAATCCTGCAGAGGCTTCAAAACCGAAGAAAACTTATTCCTTCGAAGATGATGACGTCATGGCAATCTTTGACATGCTAATAAAGAAAAATAAGCTTTGGCTCCCTAACGTAAAGCGCCTTGTTGAGGCAGTCAATATGAATAATCTGAAGTACTGGTATGGCCATCGATACGTCCACCATGTGTTTCACGTTCCAGTCCTAAAATACATGGGACCAGACACGTGGCAATGGCCAAATGGTACGACTCCGTAGGGCTTTCTAATTTAATGGGCCCGACGAAGTGCACTTACGCTGTCCATGGTCAAGTGATCCAATTAATAATCTATTTCTAACATGCAATAACTAAAACTAAATCTCAGTCCATGATAAATAATCTCAAGAAAGAACGATACGCATTATTAGTCTGCAACCCAATAATACATCTGCTCGAATAGACCAAAGAACAACATAGGTCTATAAATACTAGGCTATAAAAGCAAAATCAAATGGAAAGTAAAACATGACTGTAATAGCTGGAAATATAAAGATACCTGTAATAATGTCCACACTCCACTAGATCAAATATCCTGCAAACTGCACAAATAACCTAGAAGGGAACCAGGTCCTTAGAGGGACGTAACAAGATACAAAAATATATGCCATAATGTAAGTACTGAGTAAAGTAAATCAGGGTGAACTATCCTCCTAAGTGAATGCAATTTGAGGACGACCTTGGTGCGTATGGGAAGTGTAGGCTAGCATATGCTGACGTAATTCCCCAATCGCAGTGACTGGATAGTATATGCTACATATACCCCCATAGCAAGGGCACTCTGCAATATAATAACGTCCAGCTCTGAAGAGCGTGGCATCTGAATAGTATAACGTCCATATCGCTCCGAAGAACGTGGAATCTAAATAGTATAACGTCCATATCGTTTCAGAGAATGTGGAATCTGAATAGTATAATATCCATATCGTTCCGTCGAACGTGGAATCTGCATAAAGGAAGTGGGTGTCACGACCCGCACCCGAAAAATCGGGCATGAGTCGTGGGTACGTCCAGCCTACGCCGCAGCATCGGCGGTAGAACGCTGTCTAGGTCAACTATCTAGATAATAATATCACGCAATCAATATATAAACCTGTCAAGATCTCAACTCCAAACGGAGGAGCAATATCATAATGATAATCTCAAGTACTCAATTACGAATCTAAGCACGATAAGATAACAAGAAGTCTAACAACTATAAAGTCTAACCAACAACAACTACTAAAACCACCACAACATCAATAATAATAATAATAATACATCATCCAAAAGAATATACAAAACAAGGTCTCAATCCAAAACCGGAGACAAATCCGGTGCTAAAAGCTAATAAAAACAATAACAAGGTCCTAGTGATCTCGGCTACCAACTTTGAAATCACCCCTAAACTAGAGGGTCCCTGTCTGCACCATCGACAGGCTCAGGTCCATAAAACGTCGGACACCACTCCTCCGGATACTCTGAAAAAAATATGTCCGGTCAGGACTGGAGCAAGTACATCTCTAACAGCAGTTCCATTTAAATGATAAAAACTATAAAACAGTTATAGCAAGTAGCAAGAAGAATGAAGCAAGTATGAAACAAGAAATATATAAATCACTGGTGCGTAAAGGTAAGATGCATGAATATCAGAGCAAGATAGTAAAGACTGCAGGATACAAGAAATCTAAACTAAGAGTAAGTCTGTGCACATGAACGTGTAGTGAGTCCAGCATAAAAAACATGTAGTGAGTCAAGTCCAGAAACATGTAAGTGAGACCAACAAGAATGCAAGTGAGTCCAGACTATAAAGAATGAACTCGGTGTCTTTGAAATACTTATTTCGACATGTAAATGGCTAGGGGTAAGTACGGCTCACCGCGCACTGGGTGCGCGGCTGCTAGCATTCCAGATTAGACCAGAGGGAGTGATTCATGATGATTCCAGATGGGAATGTTTACATGTCTACTCGAGTATTTCCCCGCCCCGACTAATACAAGTGAATCCAAGACCCGACACGTAAATCAAGATGAGTCCAGCCTGAAACATGAGTGATGCCTGTAGTGATGCCTGTAGGTGATGCCAGTAGGTGATTCCAGAATAGAGGCCAAAAACATGAAATATACGTGTCGCAAGTAAATAAATCCAGAAATACTAGTCAGTGTCCCGTGTTGTGCCAGAATAATCAGATGATACTATACTAGAAGCTGAATCATAATAATCATCAGATAATAAAAACTATCAGAGAATGTACTCGCCTGACGTCCTGAGCAACTAGCGATCCAAACCGGTGTCGCAAGGACCTAATGCGAAAAGCAAAGTTAAACAGGGTTCTAATGAGTTAAACAGATATAAAATAACTAAAAATAGGCTTCTAGGGTCGTTCTAGGTCAAACGGGTCAAACCGGTAAAATCTGGGTCAAAAAGTCAACTCGGGGTCCAAAAAGTCAACTCTAGGTCAAAACTAGGTCAAAAGTTGACTTTAGCGGTCAACTGAGTCAACTACGATCAAGTCTAGGTCAAACTAGGGTGCTCCTGAAATTTTAGGTCAAACCGAGCTCATTAAGCTAGAAAACTCTCAAACTCGCCTCCTTGAGATACCGGGATACCCTCGGTATCCGATACCTCGCCCTAGGCCACGCACCCCGCCTAAATCCGCTAAAACCTATGCTAGCACGCGTAAATATATACACATAAGCATAAAAAAATTACTCCAATACTATTCCTAGGCTATTGCTCAAAAACCCCGCTCGAAACTCAATACCTTGGATATCTCAAGGTATTGAGATACCTCGGTATCTCAAGGTATTGAGTACCTCTCTAAACTCAACCCTACTACCCCTCTAGCTAACTAACTATGCATAAACATATATATATAGCTATAATCTACGCTAAAATATAGATATCCAATACATATATGCATATACCTAGGTATCCACATATATATATATATATATATATATATATATATATATATATATATATATATATATATATATATATATCACATACACACATATACACATACCTTATACCTTACCTTACCTATACATATATATATAACTATATGTATATAGATATCTATACACTTAGATAGATATATATCTAATACCTAGCTATCTATCTATCCAACTACCTATCTATCTATCTATTACCTATCTATCTATCTACCTATCTATTTATATATCTATCTCATATATCCATCTAACTATCTATCTAGTTATCTAACTATCAATCTATCTATGTGTCTATCTATTTAGATATCTATCTAAGTATCTATTTATCCACATATCCATCTAACTATATGTCTATCTATCTATCTATCTATCTATATAATCATCTATCTATCATCTAGTTATCCATGTATCTATCTATCCATATATCTATTTATCTATATACCTATATATCTATATATCCATAAATCTATCTATTTATATCTAGGTATCTAGATATCTAATATCTATCTATCTAGATATCTACCTATCTATGAATCTATCTATCTATCTATCTATTTATCTATGTATCTATCTATTTACCTAGCTATCTATTTATCTAGCTATCTAACTATCTACTAATATATATATATCTAGATATCTAATATCTATCTATCTAGATATCTACGTATCTATCTACCAATCTATCTAACTATCTATCTATCAAACTACCTCTCCCACGCTCGCTGCTATGCTGCATGCTCTCTTGCATTGCATTGCTGCTGCTGCTAGCTGTGCATTGGCTGCTGCTGCTGCAGCATTAAGCTACTGCTGCTGCTGCATAAGCTGTTGTGGCTGCTGCATAGCTGCTGCACTGATCAGTCCAGCCCCCCCCCTCTCACTCTCACACACAC
Source organism: Iris macrosiphon (assembly GCA_036927795.1). Taxonomy (NCBI): domain Eukaryota; kingdom Viridiplantae; phylum Streptophyta; class Magnoliopsida; order Asparagales; family Iridaceae; genus Iris; species Iris macrosiphon. The sequence continues at coordinate 46,176,401 of JAYESA010000009.1, forward strand.
ACACACGACCACATACAGACACATATATATATATATATATATATATATATATATATATATATATATATATATATATATATATATATATATATACAACCATATATATATATATATATATATATATATATATATATATATACAACCATATATATATATATACACACACACTCTATATATTTATATATCTACACACACACACACACTAACATATATATTTATACACACACAAACACTAACATATAAATACACACACACACATACTAGCACATACATATATCTATATATATATCTATATATATATATATATATATATATATATACACACACACTCACACTCAAACATATATATATATATATATATATATATATATATATATATATATATATATATATATATATATATATATATCCTCACTCACACACACTCACTCTCACACACCCTCACACACACACTCTCACACACACACACACACACACACACACACACATATATATATATATATATATATATATATATATATATATATATATATATATATACACACACAAACACAAACTCATATACATATATATATATATAAACACTCACTCACACTCATACACACACTCACACAAGCACTCACAAACACACTCACACAAGCACAAAAACACGTACATATATAAATATATATATAGAAACACACACACAAATATATATATATATATACATATATATATATATATATATATATACATATATATATATATATATATATATATATATATATAAACACAACACACACACAACACACAACACAACGCACCCAACGCACGCCCAACGACCCCGACACGCACAAACACCTATAAATATATAAAATATAGCCCAAGAATTCTAACACACACTCCCCGATGCTAACCCAACGCGCGCACAAGCCCGAAACTAAGAAACTACGCCGAAATGGTCGTTCGGTCATTTCGACGAACACGCGGTGTGCAGTTCGGAAAACCTCCTGAAACGCACACCAAACCAACTCAGAATCGGCCCAAAATTTACCCACGGGTCCTAAACGATGTCTAGATCCTAGAAAAAATGCTACCCCATCGATTCTAGGCCCGTGGTGAAAACGCGCACGCACTTAGAACCGGCGACGACGAAAACCCCAAATTTGTCCGAAACGCCCGTTTTTCTGCGACACGACTTTCCGTGTCCGAACGGAGACACGCACTCACCCTCAAGACACTCGACAACGTCTACCTAGGTCCTTCTAACCTAGGACATCACCCAAAATTGGGCCAAATTCGGATTCTACCCAAAATCGACACAAAACCTAATGTTAAAGTCTCTAAACTCAACCAAACTAGTTCCAACTTCCTCCCACGGGTAGCCTAAGGGTCTAGGAAGGTTCTAAAATATTAATTGCACTATATAAGAGTAATTACAAGGAGAAAAATTAGGGTTTACCTCTTGGGAGTTGGAATCCCAAGCCAAAGTCTCCAAAATGCTCCAAATCCACCAAAATAAGCTTCCAAGCTCCCAAATCTAGCTCCAACACCAAATCTAAGCTCTACCCACCTAGGTTGGGGAAAATGTAGGGTTAGGGTTCATATAAGTAGAAGAAATGGAAGGAGGAAGGAAAGAAAAATGAAGAACACTTACTTTGGAAGAAGAAAGAAGAAGTGGAGGAGAAGAAGAAGAAGAAGAAGAAGAAGAAGAAGAAGAAGAAGAAGAAGAAGGAAAGAGGGGGAGCTGCTGTGTTTACGGATGTGGGAAGGGTTTGGGGCCCGGCCACTACACACATAAAGGGTTACATAAAGTCCAAAAGTCCAAAATGCCCTCCTAACTCGGGTTTGGGTTTCGGGTTCCAAAAGCACTCAAACTAACTCCAAATCTCTCCAACTAACCCACTAAAAATATAATAAATATTCTAAACCCAAAAATAAGTCTCACAAGGGTGTGGGCTGGGTCGGACATGGGTCCACTAGGGTCTGACATGGGTCCAGACTAGCCAAAATCCTAAAACAATTAATATAAAAATAATACAATCATTAATTAAATATAAATACAATTAATTATAAATAATACACAATTAACCCAAATTAAAATATATAAAAAATACTCGGCTCTGGAAATGGGGTGGTGACAGTGGGTGTCCCATATGCCTACTAGTCGTCCTCCCCGCCCAATGCTAATGTATAAGTTATGAATACTACGTGGACATCTCGTACTATAATGCAAGTCACTAAAGAAATACACAACTAAGCTAAATACCATCACATGTGCTGCTCATACTGATGGCCAGTCAAGCATGAAGTATGCATCCCTACATGAACTCACTTTGTGTCGTGCAAAGATACGTGTCAAGGCCTAGGAAGTCATATTGATAACTCCGCAACTTTAGGTGGGTCCACTAGACACTATGTCAGACACAAGTCCTAACGTCAACGCCTTCGTTGACTGCACCCGAGTCTTTCTCGGACGCGCACAGTAAAATATAATATTAAAACAATAAAATATGCAACTAAGTAATAACTGAATTTAAACAGTACAACAAGGCAAGGTATACTTGTCTGGGTCCTCAAGCTGCGAGTGTCAATAACCTGCTCCCGAAGTCTCTCGGGACGATCCAATGGTCCTATATATATATATATAATACAATACAATATAGCATCAGTCGTTACACTAGCACACACGCAAATACGATTACACAAAAATCAGAAACTACGCAAGGCAGGGGTGGTACTGGTCAACTAGCAGGGTCAAGTATACGTCTAAATGCACGGGCGTCATGTCTTCAAATATTGTGCATGATCAGACAGTCAACTCACTAACACATGTCTTAGCCAGTACGTTAGTGTACACAAGGCAGTCAATTTACTAATACTCAGGGTCATACAGCAAATATTTTACGGTCACACCTAGTACTAGCAATTGATTTCCACACAATGTATATATATATTCCAATTAGTTGTTATGCACACACGCACATGCACACTAGTCATTAAGTTAACCGACACGGGTCTGTAATCACATCAGCTAAACTGAACCTTCATAAAACGATATGCTAAACCCTACACTATTTATACATGCACATATACACAATATGAATTTAATAACGGACGTTTATGCACACACGATTTATTTGAATTTAATAACGGACGTTTGTAACGAATATTGCGCGACTAAAATGAAGCACAATGGAGGGTATTTATGAGTCACACAAGGGTCAGAATGGAAGGCTGGCACGTCTAGGTAAAATCTGTAAAATTTGTTGGAAAGCAAATGCTAGTGTAGTGCTCTAAATATCGAAGTAACGGTAAGGTGCACAAAGTATTACGAATATTGTACAATAATCTAAAACACTATGATTTAAATTCTAAGTTGCTTCAAACTAACCATAATCTCTCGATCTAAGCTAAGTAGACCTAAAATTTGGTCGAGGGGGTTTATAATCTACCCAACTTATAAGAATTTTGTCCTCGAAATTAAAATAACACATAATAACTGTAAATTATCAAGCAATGCTACGGACATACCTAGGACCGGTGGAGCTGGCCTTTGCACTATCTGCTGGGCTCTATTGGCCCACTGGGAACACTCACGAACCTAGTGTTGGTTCGATCCGCACCACAAATACTGTTCTAACCTTCTTTTGTAACTAGGACGGTTAATATCTCAATATTCTTTCATAGATATAATATCATCATCCTATGGTATCCATATTAAAAACCTGTATCATAACTTCTTACAATCACTTTTAGCAGCAACAAGTCTAATCTAGCTAATTAGTCATACCTAGTCTAGAAGCTCAACTCAAACAATTCCTAGTAGGAGTATATATAATAAAATACCACATAGGTCTCTACCCAACACATAGTAATAAGAATATATAGAAATTTTGTAATAAATATCTATTCAATCCTTCTAAATACCCTAGAATAAAAGTATAACAAATACAATAACAAGAATACAATTCTTAAAATTTATTGGCTAGGGCAGATAGGATATAGGTTCCCATAACTCTACTTACTACTAAGGATTAGGTTCAGCAAGCTCATGTCTTATTAGTCAAAAGTCTAAATCGCTATCCCTAAGCAGTTTATGTGTAATCTACAATATTCAGCTACTATTCCTGACAGACTTCTATCTTTCATTTATACTCCATACTCACGTGTCAATATATAATCTTGGTGAGTTGATCCACGATTACCCATACCGTATTATAACCACTGGGACTCCTCGAAAAGACGTAATGAAGTCCATAATGATGTGATCCTATTTCCACTCAGGTATCGGGAGAGGATTTAAGTAAACCTGCAGACCTCTGATGCTCAACTTTGACCTACTGACACACCAGGTGTAAACCCCCTGATTTTTCAAGAATTTTTAAATTTGGATTTTTCATAATTTTCTGGAATTTTCTGGGATTTTTCCGTAACTAAAATCAGACTTTTAATTATTAAATAATTTTTAATTGATAATAAATAATATTAAAATATTATAAAAATAATATTTTTGGGTGTAAAATGAAAAACTGGACTTAGAATAATTTTTCTAGAATTTATTGGGCCCCGGACCTATTTTTAATCACCTCAAAACTATTTTAATTCACTATTTTTATTAATAATTTTTATTTATTTAAAAATCCTAAGGCCCAGCCCAGCCCAACCGAGCCCTTGGACTAGCGGGTCGGGTCGGGTCCGCCCGACCGAACCCGACCCGCCCAAACCCGCAGACCCGCCCGCGCCCCAGCTCCCCACGACCCGGTCCAGCCCCCGCGTCCACCGCCGAATCCGCCGCGCCTCCGGCCACGCGGCGCCTTCGCCGGCCACCTCGCCCGCACCCCGCGGCCACGACACCCACCTCTCTCCGCCTCCCTCGGCCTCCCCGACCCTATAAACCCCCCCACCCCCCCCGTTCAGCCCCTCCGGCCATCCCTCCCCCGCCACCGCGTCCCGCGCCACCCGACGCCGCCGCCGATCCGCCCGACGTCGCTCCGCCCGACGCCGCCGTGTCCAGCCACCTCCGCCCCTCCGGCGGCTTCCCCCGACAGCACCGAGCAGCAGCAGCAGCTAGGGGCGAACCCCGCCGCCTCCGGCCGCCGTGCCCACGCCACCGCCTCCGCCCAGCCTCGCCGGTGCCGCCCCAGCCTCCTCCGGCCAGCCTCCCCCGCCGCAGCGCCGTCGGAGCTCTGGCGAGCAGCGTCCCCAAAACCCTAACCCTAGTTCTCTTGTGTCGGACACGTGTCGGACACGGATTATTCGGATTTTTTTGGACCCTGTTCAGGTATGCGTATCTCCCTGCTCGTTTACCCGTTTTCGATTCCGTCTATTGCATCGCGTAGCCTGCATGACCCCCTCGGTGCCAGTGCAAACCGTTCGGTGCATCGCGCCCTGTGGTGATCGCGAACCGCGATCCAAAAACAGGAAAAACAACGCCCTGATTTACCCCGGAACTGGGTACGCCCCGCCAAACGGGACGACTTGGTCGCGCGCGGTCTTCACAGATACGTGCGCGTCGTCGATGCGGACATGTAGGATTTCACAGAAGTCGATTCGGGTGTGCGTGCACACTAGAATCAACGCGTATCCGCGGACACCGTCCCGTATCCGCCCTTTCTGGAGAGCGCACTAACTTTGTGTACACACGTCGGATCGAAACAAAACTTGCGCCATCGGACTCGTAGCAATACGCTGGTCCTGTGACCCAAGTTTGGTTCGATTCTGAGAACGTTGATAGAATCGCGTGTCGTGGGCCCCACAGCTCCACTCGACGGGCGATTTTGTGACCGGCTCATCAGAATCTAATTCTGGAAGTTCCGTTGGGTTCGTATCATCGTTCCTGACCTGTTGACACTAAGTTGGATAGATTTAGAGACCTTTGACCCAGACACATTTTTTGGTGCAAAGCGGGCCACATACGGACCCCGTTTTGACCTAAAATTGTCATTTTTTTCCTTGTCTCCAAATTGGACTCAAGGATAGGCATTTCTAGCTGATTGATATTTTCTGGATCTGATGGTGATGTTTATTTCAGCAACCGGAGTACCGCCTGCAAATCTAGCTGAAGTCAGAGCCGCAATCGAAGCCGGAACCACAGGCAAGTGTACCTTGCCAAATCCTGCAGCTTGCTACTTATTTTCTTGACTTAGTTATACATCAGTAGGCAAGTATACCTTGCCAACTTTACAGTTCTTGTTGTATATTTTTTTGCTATATTTATATTGCTGTGCATGTTTAACCTAGGACCGTGTGACTTACTTAGCGTCCGATTATTAGTCGGGTGCCAACCCCGTACGCGGAGTTGTGTAACGTCACCTAGACATGGATATCGAGACCCGATATTTCTCGTACTTGTTTTATCAAGTACATCATAACCCAGGACACCTGACACTATTTCATGAGACAGAGTCTTCCTGAGACATTCATGGTGATTCTGTATAGGATACATGTTTCATGACATATTCTTTACATATATGCTTAGAGCTTATTATGACTTGCTGCATTAGATATGATCTTGCGTGACATGGACATGGGGCCACATGGACATGAGACGGATGATTACATTGGGTGGGGATAGACACACATGCTACAGGTTGATTATATTATGCCGACGTCGTAGCTCCCATTGTGAGCTAGACAACCACATGATATTACTGCTACCCGGCTCCCCGACACAGAGCTTGTAGCGGCTTCAGCCTGAGTTCTAGTGATGCTCTCAACTTGCATTTATCACTTAGCTGGTTACATAGTTTACCCTATTGTTTCATTTATTTCCTGCACTGCATAATTATGGCTTGAGCTTTCTTGTACCTTGCTTTGTCCCCTGAGGACCTGGATCCGGATTATGTCCCCAGGTATAGCCGAAGAGATCCATCCAGAGATACACCGTACAGGAGCACTTCCAGGAGCTGTACCAGGACCTGAGAACGAGATCGCACCAGAGGACTTCTCCTGAGCATTGGCTGTATATAGTCAGTTATTTCTGTTTCTGTTTCTATTTCCAGTTCATTTATTTTCTGTCTATTTGCTTGATGTATCAGACTTGTTCTCGGATTGTTCACCAAGACACTTTTATTGAGATTGTTAGTTTATATTATTTGCATTATTCTGGCATTTAATCTGTGATTATCTGTTGTGGATGAGATTAGAATAACCTGAGACTTGTAATAATTATTCTATTTCCTGTTAGACTACAGCTTAAGCATGCCCTGATGGATCCATTAAATTGGGTTGTCCATCGGTGCGTGCTGCTGGCCATTGCCACGTGTCCAGTCCCTCGGCATTTTGGGACTGGGGCGTGACACCAGGCACTTTGCCACAAAGTGGCTATCTCCTTATTCAGTCCATGCTACCGATAGTACTGCCTCAAGTCTTTGTATATCTTTGCCTCCTGGATGAATAGAGTATGCTGAACTGTGCGCTTTCGATATCAGCTCCTAACGAAGTTCTCCGTTCGGAACATAAAAATGATCTCCACATATCAAAGTCTTGTCCTTATGTATGCGCAATCCTGTCTGCATCCTGGCTTCTGTCCTCTGTCGAAGTCTCTGGAATCTGGCATATGTTGGCAAGGCAGCCTTGATCCTCTGAACCAATGTCGATTGCACCTGAAAACTCGACAACTGGTCGTCTACTCCGGACATTCCTCTATACTCAACTGCTCTAGATCTCTCAACATGTGTTGCTGGGTAGTCAAAAGAATGTCATTGGCCTCCCGCTCAATGCATCAGCTACTACATTGTCTTTGTCTCTGGTTCAGGTCATTCTCTAGATTTTAAAAGAAACTCGAGGTCTGGTACTTGTTCCAAATCGTATCTTGTTGCCACTCTACCTTTTTACCTCGAACCTGAGGGTTCTCCTATTTTACTCTATACGTACCATTTATCCAAACTATATGGATACCATCTTATTTATAACTGGCCATCCATTATAGGTAGTTCACGATATCCAACTCAAGGCTATAACATCTTTCGATACTCTCATCCTTCAATCTAAAGCTCTATTCTATATACTAGCTTAACTAATCGAATTATCAATAGAGAAAATACGAGCCTAGTAGATACTGACCACCGAAATAAGTCTAGTACATCTGATCTAATTTGAAAGCTACATCATAATACTCGAGTTATCTCATCATCCAAATATTGGGTCTAGCAATCTACGTCTAGCAATCTACCTATCTGTTTTAGCTTAGTCATATAATCATCATTATCTAAAGGGTGGGAAATTTATCTAGGTCTGATACTGTAAGTCACGAGGTAACTAGGGGTTAACCACTATGATTTGCTACCTAAAGTGCTATTTTATACCCTATTTTTATTAGTATCCGATAATCTTCTTCTAGATGTGGGTCTAAAATTCTGTCTTGCCCAGTTCATAAGGTCGTTCCTTGTATCACTACCATAAGACTACAACTACTTTCTTGTATCATTATCATGAGGCTACAACTAACCCTAGTATCTAACTATGTCTTCTCCAAATTATTCTAGAGTCTTAGAATCAAACAACCTTTCTAGCTTCTAATACTTACAATTCCGGCTACCTTAAGTAAGGGTAGGGTCTAGTTTTAAGTCTCTACTTATATGTCTAATTCTTATGCCAACAGTCTATACTAACTCTAGTAACAAGAAAGAACTTATCAACCTTCCCTACCATGGTTAACTATCTACTCAAACATTCTATCAATTATGCCTTCTTCGTCTTGACAAGGGTATGCTCCTGGAGGAAATCACCGAGCGCGAGCATCCATCTTCCCGAAATAAGGAAGATAAAAAACAATAATAACGATGTCGATGGTAAATAAACAAATACAATAATGAAGTCCAAGGGCGACAATCGAATACAAGAGGAGTTTAAAAATTAGTGATGGATTAAGATCTTATTCAACATTAATCCTATGTTGTAGGCTCGTTCGGTACAGTAACGTAACCGAAACGATAAGCTCTGACCTGCATGGGCCACCACTAAAACCATGTCACGCCCCAGTCCCAAAACACGTGGGACCAGACACGTGGCAATGGCCAGCTGGTACGACTCCGTAGGGCTTTCTAATTTAATGGGCCCGTCGAAGCGCACTTACGCTGTCCATGGTCAAGTGATCCAATTAATAATCTATTTCTAACATGCAACAACTAAAACTAAATCTCAGTCCATGGTAAATAATCTCAAGAAAGAACGATACGCATCATCAGTCTGCAGCCCAATAATACATCCGTTCGAATAGACCAAAGAACAACATAGGTCTATAAATACTAGGATATAAAAGAAAAATCAAATAAAAAGTAATACATGACTGTAACTATCTAAGTGTTTTGAAGTACCACTTTGGATATGTGATTGTCTTGGGGGTGATTCAATGTCTAAATAAACCTACGACTCAATCATACGTGAAGTGCATGATTGGCTATCATCAACGTCTAATTACTACAATGTCTAATTAAGGTTTGATCACATATCTTACTAGTAAAAAAAAAAATTCCGACTAATACACATGGATCAAAATCAAGAACCGTAAATCAATGCACAAGAAATAAGTGCGATGTCCACAAACTATACGATAACCATGAAAAGCAACATATCATGACTAGAGATTCATGTAATATTAATCCGTGTAACAAACGTGTGTCGAAAATTAAGTAATCATCACTATACAAGCATTATAGAAACTATAAAATACTGAAAACAACCAGAGAATGTATTCGTGTCCTGAGCTGATGGTACGGGTTCGATACCAAATCCAATTCCAAGTAATCTATTTTATCAATTTGCGATGTCAATAAGTGAATGAAAACATAAAAATCATATCTACTTGGTTATTAGGTTTCTATGTTCATTTCCTATGTTGACTAGTATTCTAACTAGGTAGATTTATCTTGGTTTCTTATTACCTATTTGAATAACTTATATCTATAACTTAATTTATCTTGTGCCACACAAATTTAGTTTCTAATTTATTAAATTACCATTAAATTTGTCAAATATAACATCTAATCTAGCCGTTTTCCCAACAAATTTAATATGGGATCAAGGACCCCAATGATCACCTGCTAATGCGTCTCTATAGGATCGGAATAATGTATGATCATTCTTGTCACTAATATTATATCCTTCACATGATCATCCCTACATCTAATTGTTATACCTTCCAAACCATTATGACTTTTTGTTCGTGGTATATTAATTGTTTATTAAATCCAAAAATTAGTATAATTTTTTTTCCTATGGATTAGTACTAATTGCCATCAGACTTATTTATAAGATCATTTATGTTGATCCACAAGAATTAGTGATATTGTTCATCCTCCCATTCAATAACTGGCAAGTGTCATTTTTATTCAATATAAAATTACTTTAGAAATGATTTTGTGAAGATTAACACTAGTTTAACACGTAATAATCTTTGAATAAAAAGGTGAATATTTTCACTAATTTTTATGGATGAACAAAAAAGAATTAAATCATACTTTAAAGCAGTGCTTTTAAAAATCGACTCGGACCGACCGATAGTTTTTTCGGACCGGATCAATGTTGACTTATTGTTCTTTCAAAAATCGAATGTAAATAAATATTTTGTAAAAATTGATGTCCGAAAGAAATTGAACTTGAGTTACAGATTAACCAAGTGGTTTAATCAATTTGATCCGATCCAGTATCTTGTTCAAGTTATTTTTATTTTATTTTTATTTTTATTTTTAAAACACTGCTTTAGAGAGCACTTGGTACACAATAAAATATGGATGAGGAAGATGGAAATCATGACAGATTACAAAGTAGCGAAGTCGATTCTCCATCTGCAACCGATTTATCGGTTCTCCCTTCCTCTGAATTCCAGGTTCATAAATGCTTAATATATCAGATTGACGTGGTCAAATCCACTAGCACACGATTTTCTTCTTCTTTCCCCATCTTCTTCCTCCTTCTCCCATTTCCCGATGAGTAAAGTACTCAATCCAATCCAATCTAATCAAATTCAATCGATGTTCCACAAAATGCATCCCACGGCCTATGAGCGCGCGCCTGAAGAATATCTTTATGACGTCCTTTGCCCGCCAGAAAGTTTTGAGTGCCCATATCCAAAGCTCATTTGGCATCTCAACTTATCATCAATGCTAAGTTTACTACCAAATGCTTACAACCTTCTTACAACCCTATCTTCTCCTGCTACGTGACCACGTAACGGTCATCCAGACAGTCATCAGATTTCACATCCTCCTTCTTCTCTAATGGAAGATCGTCACGTGACAGTTGTAAGAGGGTTGTAGACATTTGGTTGTAGTTATAGCATAGCCCCTCAACTTATGCATCACGCACACGTTAGCTTTTTGGCTTAAATTAAGGCCATTGCAACCATCTTTAGGTAGCATTTGGTTCCAGTTTTTAAGGCTTGAAAATAGATTTAGATTTTTTATCCTTGTTTAGTATGTGCAAAATTGAGAATTAGAAAAGAATATGAGAGGCTTCATATTTTCATGATTGTGGAAAAGTAATTTACAATGTCCCCTTGGGAATAGTTTTGCCTTCCTAAGAATGTTGCTTTAATAATTTGGTTGGATAATAACACCCTCACTTTACTTTCCAAATTTTAACTTCTATTCAAAACATGTAAATTTAAATAATAAAAGCATGGAAGGATATTTATGGAAAACTTAACAAATTAAGATTCATTTTTCATATTTCCAACCTAATGTAAAAATATAGGTATGGAAATGTTGAATACTTTTTTCCATGGGAAAGAAATGGAAAATGAATTTCTAATAATACAAAAATTGACCCAAATGAGCCCTTATAAAATTATGGGACTTTTGATTCAAGTTTTGGAGACTTGAAAACAAGGCCGGCCATGACTCAGTACAATCAAGGCAACCATTTAGGGCCCACGGATCAGGAAGGTTAAAAAAATCAGTTTAAAGCTTTATATGTTAATAATATTGTATATAAAGTAGAACTAGTATGATATGCCTCTTTTAACAAAAAATATTTGTGGTGTAGTGGTTATTGTGTTGGACTTACACATTGGAGGTTCTTAATTTGAGTCTTCGTGGTAACATTTTTTAAAATTTACTTTTGATATAGATTTTTTTTTTTTTTAAATTACATTATATATGGGGGTGCCATGTTGAATGTTCGCCTAAGACCCTCATGAACTCAGGACCGACCCTGCTTGGAAATAGATTTTAGATTCCTTATCCATGTTTGGTATGTCTAGGATTGGAAATTGAAAGAGGATATGAGGGGCTTCATATTTTTATGGTTGTGAAAAAGTAAAACCCAATGTCCCCTTGGGAATAGTTTTCATTTCCTAATAATATTGTTTTGATATTTTATTTAGACAATAACACCCTCATTTTACTTTGAAAATTCCAACTTCTATTCAAAACGTGTGAATTTAGGTAATATAAGTATGAAAGGGTATTTATGGAAAACTAATAAGTTAAGAATTTTGTTCACATATTTTCAACATAATTTAAGAAAATATGGGTATAGAAATGTTGAATTCTTTTCCCATAGAAAATGAAATCCTAGAAATACAAAACATTCATCCTACATGATAAGATTATGAAGATGATATTGCAAAATGCTCTCCTCTTTTCTCAATGACAACTGGGCCACAATAGAGAAGGCGATTAAAGAGAACTATGGACTGTTTGGTTCGCAAATTTAGAGTGCAAAAGTTATCTAAATTTAGATTCATATCACTTTAAGTGTTTTGTTGGAGAATTTATTTTAGTGTGAAGTGAAATGAAAAATAAATCTTGTCTGTCAATAAAATAAAATAAAATTCCTTCCAAAGAAGAGGATTGATTTTTCTTTACTCTAAGACTTTTTATATCATAAAAACTATAAAAAAATAGACTTTTTTTATTGTGATCAACAACCAACAAAACACAAAACTTTAGTATTTTTTACTTATAACCTCAACTTTTTCAAACCACCTCCAAAGAAAGATTTTTCTACTTTACTGCACTTCACCGTAATATGTACGCAAAATTAAATTTCCAAATTTTTTATTTTGCTACATACACTTCATTGAAACAAACAACTAGGGATGGCAACGATGTTGAATAGGGTCTGAGACCATAACTTCTCATTACCGTCTCGAATAGTATACGAATTATCGTTTCCGTCCCAGCCCCCATGCCATTAACTCTTTTGCGACTGGATTTCTCCGTCCTGTTAACAAATTTTTCTGTACATTATAATTTTTTTTAAACAATTATTCAAAAAAAATATACAAACCAGGTTAATAAAACCTAATTTTTATTAAAAAAAAATATACTACTAATAGAAAAATCGATACAATAAAAAAAAAAGAATATTAATTCAACAAAAATACACAAGTACTAAATAGAAGTTTACACTAAAAAACAATATATAACGAATGTTAACCTCATAAAAACATATTTCAAATAGAGATCTAAATTTTCATGACAAAAATATATTGGTATAAGTAATCGGAGTTGGAGATTTACCACGACAACGAATATTATATCCTTACTTGACCTCAAATATGATTTTTTTTTTTTTAATTACCGTACCTGCCTCCGTTCCCACTTTTAAATTTCCAAACTTGTCCCGAAAAAAAAATCGGATCCCTATTGGATTCTGAAGAAATTACCATCCCTACAAAAACCCATACGCTAATGTTTGGGAAGGGAGAGAATTATGGAAAATAAATTTTTTTAGAAAAAAGTGGAAGAAAAATTAAAAGTTATGATGTTTGAAAATAGAGAAGAAAAATTTGAAAGAACAAATTATGTAAGCCCCGTACAAAAAAATTTCTCCCAAAATGGAGAAAAAAAAAAAAAAAAAAAGAGAAAATTTTCATAAATTTACTCAATTGTCCCTCAATTAATTTATTGATATGTGGGATTAAATTACTATTTAGTCTTTTACTTTTTTTTTTTTCTCCTACTCTTTTCACATCCAAACAAAAAAGAAGATAAAATTAAATATCTTTTTCCAACATTTTCTTTCTACTCAAAATTTGTTCTTCCGCTCCTCCTAAACATAGTGTTAAAGAACCGACAAATACGAACAAAGTACTTGTGTACTACTTACTGGTCATCATTAATTCAAAACCTTGCCCTCGTGTCATTAGCTCAACTATATCTCCAGCCTTCAAGAGCCTTAGGCAATAATTGGTGTCCCTTCAAATAACAACGTTCATCATCAACCTTGTTAGTTTTAATTACTGCATCTGATTATACTAAAACCATACGCATTACCAATGCATTGCAACTGAAAACTACAGTCCCCCCAGTCAGGATCCTCCTGCTGCTCTGCACACTATTAATATCCACTGTACCATGACTTCCTTACTATAACTTATCCAATTCTAGCACTTGCCCACAGAAATTTAATTTTTGGGTACTCACAGCTACTTTAACTTGGAACAAAACTATAGACTTTAGTTTAATGTGTGCAAGTTGAAATTGTAAAATGAGAGAAAGAAGAGAGGGAATCATTGATATTTTGAACAGGAACTATAGTTTATTTTTCGGTTTGGGGAGTAGATTCCAACCATGGTCAAGTACATAGGATCCCAAATGCAAACCAAACATTATGAGGATTCTTGAATTTAAAAAAAAAAAAAATATTGGAATGGGTGGGGTTAGGGTCAAACCATGGTTATGGTTAAGGAGAATTCTAAAGATGGAAACCCCCCCCCCCCCCCCCCCCCCCAAAGCAAATAGGCCATAGGATACCTTGATCATTATCATGCTTGCTTTCATGGTTGGCAATATCTCTCAGGTTAAGACCCCAGCAAGAGCCAGGCAAGCCCCAGTAGTTACTGCCATCATGTGCCATGCTTTCCAGTCCATAAAGTTACATAGAAAACTGCACCCAAGTCTTTCTTTTCCCAAAGCTTCCTCCTCCACTCAAGCTCACCTCCACCCTTCATTCATTTCACTTGACCCCACCCACCCCTACACCCATCATAGCCATTGACCCCCACACCCCTCAGGTCACCCTCCAACAGCTAGGCTCCAATCCTTTTCATTGGAGGTCACAACCAAAATATGTATGTCCATGTTATGGTACCAACACAGCATTTTGTACTAAAGTAGGCTACTCCCTCACACTCTTGTTATAACACACCCACCCACCCACAAGCTCTTACTACACTCCATCAATTACTGGTTGTTGTTTGGTTTTGGTCATGGAGCACACTGGAATTGTTGGTGTTGGTGGTGCTGGTGGTGGAGGAGGAGTGGAGGGGGGGAGGAAGAGCCTGAGGGTGCAGCTGGCAATGCTGGAGGAGCCACCAACAAGGCTGGAGCTCTTTGGGTGGTATGTGTATGGGATGTGCTCATACTTTGTGCAGTGCTTCCTGCTGCCCATACTCTTCCCCCTTATAGTTGCACAGAGGGCTACCAGGCACTCTGAGATGCTGCAGCACCAGCCTGCTGTCACCTTTGCTGGTGTTGCTTGCTCCCACAAGGACTGGACACTGTAAGTCTCCACTTCCCTTTCTATTTCCCCTGTGTTTCTCAAAGCACATTCTGGTTTGCTGAGTTTCTTTAGTTGTGTTACACTTACATGCATGTAGTTAGGATGGCTGGGGAAACCCCAAGTTGTTTGTCTGAAAAATATTGTTGTCAAAACTTGGGGGTCTAGATGGTTTTCTTCATGACATATTATGCTCAGTATGTTCTTCCATATTGGAAGGGTTTTGGGTTGTTTTTGTATTTGTATTTGTTTTACTGCCTACAAAAAAGGGTTTACCATAGTTTTACACAGCCTAGAGTGGTGTCCTGTGTTTTACTCTAGACTTTTTCACACTTTTACATGGGGGTGGGTGGTGGGGGATAACCCCAGTTTCATGTGTGCTTCTCTTGTCATTTTCCTGGCAGGGGTGGGGTACTTGTCAATGATGCCATTTCAAAGTTCATATTCCAACTTTTTAAGTTTTCAGATTCAAAATTTGAACTCCAAAGTTGTGAAATTATGAAATGAAAACTTAGGTGGA
Organism: Iris macrosiphon; assembly: GCA_036927795.1. Lineage (NCBI taxonomy): Eukaryota > Viridiplantae > Streptophyta > Magnoliopsida > Asparagales > Iridaceae > Iris > Iris macrosiphon. The sequence continues at coordinate 46,192,350 of JAYESA010000009.1, forward strand.
CCATTTTGCATGCTTGCTTGCTCTTTTGTACCTTTTTCTTGGGACTGCAATCAGTTTTTTTTTTTTTGGGACCACTTTACTTCATCAAAGCCTTGTTAGTTGTAGCTTTTCTTAAAGGAAAGAAAAGCCCTAGTGGGAATTAGTTTTAAATGGATGCACTTGCTTCATTTGTTCCTATACTACAAGAGTACATGATGTTCATGATACATTTCATTTCATCTTGAAATGCATATGCCATTTGGTTGAGTAATAATTAGCACTTCACTTGGTTGTACCAAGTCATGGAAACAAAGTCAAGTCATGCTATAGATCTCTCAATATCAATGTATAGAACAAAAACACAATGCTCTACTGATAGTACCAGAACTCATTCAAGTCTTATTGCTGTGAACACTTAGGACTTTCTCTTTACAAGGATGAACATCACCATAATTGCATGAAATTAACACTCAGGTTACAAAATGAATCAAGAACATAGTGTTGACATTTTTTTTTGTACTTGAAAAGCACCCAAGAGAGGTTAACAAGAAGATAATATGGATTTTAACTACTACAGGTACCAAATGGTTGTCGAGAGATCTATTGCAGTAGGCGGCTCAAGCTTGTCCCCTCTGCACTGGACTGCAATCTCATGGTTTATCGGCATAGTTCTTGCCGCCCCCATGCTCCCTTACATAGCGCGCCAACTTGACCGTGGCCAGCAGCCCCTAATTCTTGCCACTAGCACTGTCGCCGGTGCATTCTGCTGCCTCCTCACTGGCTTCTTCAAGACCACGTGGGTTTTTCCATTTTACATAATCGCAGTCACCATTGCTATCACAATGGCCTCGGCTGCCCACACCCGCCAGCTCGGTCTCATCCTCCAAGGTCTTGCTGCTGCGAAGACTCATCAAAGGGTTCTTGTCAGCTCCCGGCTCTCCATGTACGTCACGGCAGCAGGCAACCTGGGGACAGCCATCATTGCTGCCTTCACCTACCAAATGCTCCGCAGAGCTGACCATCTGACCAGCTTGTGGGTGGTCTCTATCTTCGCTGGCCTCAAGTGGGCTTTAGGGATTGCCAATACCTTCACAAACCGACCGGAATCGCAGCAGTTGTCGTCTCCGTGCTTGATATCTGATTACTGCCCTCAGGTCATCGGAGGCCTCATTGGCGTGTTTCTCTCTTCGTTCTCGTCGACTTGCCTTTTTACAGCCACTACGCTCTATGTCGTAGGCGGCCTGTGCATCAAGCCTGTTCTTGTGCTAACGTTGTGGTTCATCTATTTTGCATTCGCTGCGGTCTCCCTCCCTTTACTGCATCCGGTGCAGCTCCTGATTCGTGCGGATGCAGCAAAGATGAATCTGCTTGGGTTCTTGCTGTCAGCATTCAGTGCAGGCTGTGGATTCTACTTCAAAGATCAACACTGGAAGTGGTCACACATTTTTCTTGTAACACTCATGCAAAGCACATCTGTGGGGATTTTGCATGCTTTTGGCAGGGTTATGATACTAGACCGATCACCGATCGGTAAGGAAGCAGTTTTGTCGACGCTGTTCGAGTGGGTAAAGATAAGTGGAGCCTTTGCTGGTTTCACAGTTGTGGCAGTGTTCCCTAGGGACATTAAGGCAACGTATGGGGTTTCGTTCTTGGCAGTGTTTGTTGGGATTATTGTGCTGATATTCGGAAACAGTGCCGGTTATTTGGGTAGGGATTCATCTGAAAGGCGGGGGGAAGCAAGGATTGATGAGGCATCAATGATTGGATTGGACAAAGAAGGGAGGGACTGCGTTGGGTCAGGTCGAAAGATGGATGCAGAGAAGGCTGAGAGGTAGGAAGAGGGGATTGTGCTATTGTAATTTGCAACATTATTGGGATGTTTTCTTGTTTGATATTTGATCTCCCCATTGTTTTTGTGTTCTTTTAAATTTTATTTATTCCTTTGTTCTTTAAATTGAAATGAGAGCTGACCAGAATGTTTCCTTTTTTTTTTGTCTTTTTTTTTTGTCACTGTAATCTATATTTTTATCTCATACGGAGTCTCTTTTACAAATAGCATCTTAGTTGCACATTCTTGACTCGATACAAAATCTTTTACAAGAAACTAGACAACTAACGTAATTCATGTGCAGGAATCGCTTGGACCTCCATTGAGAAGAAACATGCCAATTTGTGGATTAGATCAGCCAAGATACGAAGGACTTGGCATCTGAAACTAGAGCTCGAGCAGTCTCTCTGACATAGTGTTCCCTTCAATTCAGGTAGTCCTCTGTCGCATACATGAGAACTCGTAGCCTTAGCCACCGTCAAGTGTAGGATTAACTAACTTAGCAATGTGTATATACGCTTGTGGGACAGTAAGTTATGATTGCTAAAACCACTTCTTAGGATTGTATTGGGCTAGAATAGACAGCACAGTTTGAAATGACAGCACAGACTATTCGGTTTTCTTCTTGGAAATACTAGAGGTTTTTGAAATGTTCTCAGTCGTCACTTCAAAGAAGTGGTCTGTGTTGATGGTGCTTGAATTTTGATGTTAGATAGTTATTGGATCTAACCAACATGTTGGGTTTCTGGATATATGATATACTGTAAATCTGACACCTGCAAACTACTATTTTTTTTAAACATGACCATTGGTGCTTCCAACCTTCATTCCCAAAAGAGTGGGGACATTGAGTCAAGGCTATGAAGCCCCTTATAACGTATGCTCCTCCTCGGTTATCCTCTTTGAACCCCTGGAAAGCAAAAACAAAAAAAGTAAGAAATAGCACAACAAACAAAACAACGCTCTTCAGCTGCTTAGCATAGAAGAAGAAGGCGGGATCTCCATCACTAAGAGTACTGACAAGAATGAACATGTTATTTTTTCAATTATGGTTCACCTTTCATGACAGGCTCGTGCTTTCTTGAATACTTAGAAAAGAATGAAAACTGATTCATGGTTCTCTCTTGTTTTATGTCATCTATCCTTCTCTTTTTTAGTCTAAATGCTAGGAGGCTGTTTGCGGTTGTCTTCCTAGTAACAAGTCAAATAAGTAAAAATATGCTTAGGCAGTGACCTAGTTAAGCCAGGTGTACTTCCTAGGCAACTTGGTGGATGGCATGGAATTAAAACACTTTAATCTTCATACTTGTATGTTTGAATTAATGAGTAATTTGCAAAGTTATTCATGTCATATCACATGTATGAATAGTTTTTGGATTTTCAATAATATGTTATGAAGACTTGCAATTGTATGGGTGCATGTGTAGGCACTAGGCTATCAATAGATGCATGCATATCTGGGGTGGGAACTAGCCTGAAACTTGTATTAACTGCCAATCATTATGGACAACATTTGAACTCCTAGGCGATGTAAGTTTTTCAAGCATTATATGACAATTGGGCTTCTGGGATTTCAAGTGGTCCAAGCGTTACATAACAACATGTACAACTCCATAGATCATGATGTTATTTGAATCCATTTTTGTAGATGATAAAAGAAAGTCACGTGATGATTTCAACTGCAGTTGAAGGGTATCATGAACCTTGATATTTGATGAGGGTTGCACACGTAATTTATGGTCAAGTTTATTCCTCTTGTTTCATGCAATAATCAAAGCACCTTTTTTTTAAATTGATAACCAAGATGCTACAGGGCCTACATCCGTTAGATGATTAACGAGAGATTATGTGAGATTTTGCACATTTTTTTGCAATTAACTAGTCAATGTCTTTGCATGACTTACTGTTTCTTTAAAAAAAAATATTATGTTTCTAAATATTGGTCATTGTTGTTTGTAACAATTCCCCTTTTAGCTTGAATTCTTGTGTCGTTCATATTTAATGATAAAATTCTTTGTAATGATTTACATCAGTTTGATTTACATCAGTTTGTTCCAAAATGTAGAAAATAGGAAGGAGAAAAGGGTCATTGTAACATTTTAATTTGCTGGGTTGATGTTTCGCCCTGGATGTTATGAGCTTTTCCCCTAACGAGGAGAATCCTATTTTGTGAGGGTAGCTCACCAGTGAGTGATGAGGAGGCAAACCTCAATCTTGCGAGTTCATATACATTGGTGGCCTAGTTTCAATTTTTTCCCCTCGTATAGAGCGAGCTTGATAATTGAACAATGACCATTCTTATAAAATGTCCTCAGGTACCGTCATTTAAATGAATAAGGATTTGATGTTGTAGTGCAATTTTTATAGTTTATGTGCTTACGAGTTTTTTAATTGAACTGGCTTATGGTTTATTAGCTCTTTTCTTGGGCTGACATGATTTTCATATTTTTACTGGAATGGCAGGAATTCATTGATAACTGGTGGTGTCCCTCTCTTGCAGATGAATGCAGTGAAATATTTTTGTTCTTTTTTTCCCCTTCTTAACTTCTATAGGCCTAATTTATGGTCTTTCTTGTCAGGGAAGGGCCAAATTGTTGATGTGTGATTAAAAAGTGTTATTGAATCCCTCGCTTTCCATTTGTAGTGTTACTTATTTTTTCTTCCCGGATTTGTAACTGAATCTCTGTTATATGGTGTATGTTTGTTTGTTACACTATTATGTTCTCTGTTTCTATATTTCTTCAATGGCTTATGTTAAAAAGGTTCATTAGTTCCATTCATTCCAGGGAGTAGCATTATTCAGTTTTGAACTGAGAACTGACATTTGGTTTGGTTTGAAAAAAAATAGTTGGGTTATGTTTTGGAAGTACTAAAAAAAATTATTTGTTTTTGATTTTGGTCCATAATCAAATAAGACTTGTATAATTGTAAAATATCCTCAATTTTTTTATTTTATTGTTGAAAATGTGTATATTTTTCTATATTTGTTGAAATCAAGTGCGTGCGTTTAGAAGCCAAAATTGATAATTTAATAATTAGTCTAATTTTAGGTCCAACTATATATATAAAAATTATAAAATTTAAATATAATTTAACCATAATTTTAATTTTATGTTTGATCTTAGTAAACAATAAAGTAAGTACAATTCTAACTTTGTAAATTGATTCAGTTTTAGATTATGGCTAATTCCAGTTTTGGGTTTTCACTATTTCAGTAACCGAATAAAACCTAAAAGCTGTGGAGAGCAGTGACACTTTCTAATGACAGTGGTTGCAAGTTATCAGATCGACTGCTGAAGAACAAATTAATATCCAATAGGGAAAAATAACAATCACCAAATCTCTACTAAGTCAAAATTTGAATTGAAGATTTATAGGATTATCAAACCCTAGAAATTTAGGAGCATGGCCAGCATACCCCTTCTTTTCGCAGAATAATGTTGATAACAAACAGGGGGCTTCCCCAAAAATTCTAGCTTTTTCGTGACATTCTATTTTACATATTTGTACAGATATGACTACATATTCAGTTTGATAATTTCTATTATTTCACCATCGAAAATCATGTTTTTGTCTAATCCTAACTTAACTGTGATTAGCTGTACTAGTTTGCCGAGTGACCTGTGAGAGCCACTTTCAAAAGCAGCTCATGACAACAATTTTCGTTACCGAACACACATAAGCCTCCAAACCCTCTCAAAGATGAGGGTTATATTGCACAGGCACAAATATTACACCACTGAAAATAAAGTGTCCTCAGCGAATGTTCACTGTTTTGCTCTCCTAGTGCATTTAAGAGTGCATGTGTCCGACACAACCTGACCTTTTCCAGTAAAATTGACGAACTTGGCATTTACTTACAAAAAATCAATTGCCATTTGCCAACTTAGGCCTAGATTTGAGTTGTTTCAAATGATTGCAAACCACACATTTAGTCCTTCAGTTGGCAGTGACTCACCTGCTTTAGAGGGCTTCAAGGCACATCTGATCTGTTGCATTTAGATTGTGCAAGAATACATTTGTGAAAAGCAAAACCAATGAACCGAAGCAATAAATTATAAAATCTGTAAAATTTCCAGATGCTGTAACTTTCTCAAGAGCAATGGAACTATAAAACAGGCTAACAATTACATAGAAGAGATACAAGTTCCATGAATTTCCACTTGGGGAAAAACATCATACAAGAAAAAAAAAAACTGAGGCAAACAAAAGACACGTTATGGATTTAAAACAGATCATAAGTTTCTGTCCAAGAAAATTTGTTGGTATAGGCAAAGAAAACAATGATATACTAATATACGATGATTTCCCAATGACCCTGAGCTACAACTATATTGAAAATGCTTTAAAAAAATTGTTCTACTCGCACTTGATTGAATGGTATATGTGTCGCACGAAGAGCAAGGAGGCACGGAAGCCAACGGTCCCCAACATGAGGAAGAACCCGTAGCAGATGCAGGTCATGTAGCCGAAGAAGAAAGATGTCTGCATGAAGCCTGACATGTCTGATCTTGCATGGTAGTAGTACAGGCAGTAGAAGAAGATAAATATCCCCGTTGAGCCTCCGCAAAGAACCGATCTGTAAAGATTTTTTATTTATTTATTAAAAGGTTATAAACTACTACGTTTTAGTGGTTCCAGTTCTGATTATACAAGAGCACAAGACCATGAACAGAGAAGTAACACAACCGAAGTCACAGGCTGTAAATTTAAATTAGGTCCTATAGTGTAAAAACAAGAATGGAAACTAGCTAACAAAATGCTAGCTCAACTAACAGCAAGAGCAGCATTTATTATCATCAAGAAAAAATAGTAATTTTTAATTTTTAAGAAATTAACCTGTTGAGCATGAAAAGTGTGCCCCACAGTCGACCTCACTCGATTTGATTAGAAGATGAAGATTATACTTATGATGTAGTTAGTTTATTGAATCTCTCTTTCTATCATATATAGTTTTTACTTGATGGTACTTCAGAAACCTAGAATTTGCATAAAGTTCAATTTTCCTGATTTAAAATGAATATTGTTCAGTTCCAAAGTTGTCCAGCCTCTACTAGGATGCATGTTAAATTACAAGTACTGTATTGGACAGAAGAAAATCAAACAAATAATAAAGAACCAAAAAAACTAGATACCTAAAATTTTATCATGAGATTGTATTTTACTTAACATCGTCGGAAACTTTTACATCTATAGATATCAAAATTATAGCATAAAAGCAAAACACAATTGCAAACAGCATCATAGAAGTCTAAGATGGCATATGCAATGTCCAAAGATGAATAAACATTAGCTTTTTCAAGGCAGCAACTATTTCCGTAAGCTAGAAAATTTTCAAATTGACATAGTAAAGGTGCTACCATCTGCACCGTTAGCAGTAAGCTGGCCCGGCTGGGCCAAAGAATAAATAAGAATATACAAGGGGCAGGGTTTTACCTCCACCACCATTCATGATCCTCCATGGCAAGCTGGAAGTATGTCAATGCTACGGTGATGAATGCGGTGACAATGATGAGGATAATGAAAACAATGAAAAGGATGCTGTATATGGTGTAAATTTTGTGACCCCACACGCTAGCAAATATATAGTACAGCTCAATGTAGATTGCACTGAAAGGAAGGAATCCTGCCATTGCCATCTGAGGAATGGTGCCTCTATACCATGGCAATTGAGGGATTTCTCTTGGATACTTTGTGGTGCGGCATGGAGCTTGGAACTCTGTCTTTCCATTCTTACCAGCAATACCACCCAACACAAGCAATGGTGAAGTCACTAACATCCATATAAGAAGAATCACAAGGATAGTGCCAAAAGGCAAGGCTGCAGTGGCACTGTATGCAATGGCTACGGTGTTAAGAAAACAGAATGTCAAGAAAAGAGGTCCGCAGAATAAGCATCCGGTTAACAAAAGATTCCTCACCTGCAAATTTATTTGAAGAAAAGAACATAAACACATGTAACTGAGCAACAATAGACAAAGAAAACTTGACGAATAAATCACATACCCAGTTAGTCCCTTCTAGTTGCATGTAGAAGGAGGTTGCGGTATAACCAGCAATACCAGAGGTAAGAGCATATATAACAACTAGTGCTGTGAAAAGAGCTCCCCTATTGTATGGATAGAACACTCCAACTAGTGCAAGAAGAAAGATGAATATGGTCCTGGTGATAAAGGCAAGAATATTAGTAATTGTACAAAGATGTTAAAATGAAAAGGGCAAAGCAGACAGTCTTTACAGGGCTAGAAGCTGAGTTCCAGATCCAACAACAGCTGCAAACAAGGACTTGTACTTTGGGGATCGGAAGACATCCCCGTGAATATACTTCCATCCAGTCTCCTCTTGGTCCTCAAGGGCTTCATCATCATGTGAGTATCTTTCAGGAAACAGTAACATATCTCAGCAAATACTGCTACATAGATAACATGCAAAAGAAGGGTTAAGAAAAATAAAAGGAGAGGGAGACGTGTTTCTTACTTGATAAAGTCATTCTTGAGCACACGCATGAGAATTGTAGCAAGAAACCCAGTTAGAAGGAGGACAGTCACACATGAATTAATAATAGAGAACCAATGTATCTCTAAATGTTGGGGCATTGAAGAAGATTTCGAGTATTTCTCCATTCTTTTCTCAAAAGGGATATCAGTTTTCTTCCAAGTTACGGAATATGAAAACTCCATATCCACTTCCTTATCCTCCGTGATATCCACCGACAAATTCGGGTCAGTCTGGACATTAATTTCAATGACACGATTTTCATTGTAGTAGATATCAAAGTGGATGTGCTTGAAGAGAAGGTACTTAATATCACTTTGATCGAGCTTGTCTTTCTCAACTTTACCCATGAATCCCCAAAATGGCAAGTCATCATAGTACATCTGAAAGTAATAGTCCTTTGAGACTGCATCCCTGAGCTTTGCAACATCTTCTTTGGACAAAGTTTTCTTGCAAACAGACTTTGATTGTTTGTCCTCCCGGAAATTTAGTTCATATGGTGCATCAACCAATCGATCACCATTTAGAATTTCCCCAAGAGCTTCCTTCTTCTCAGTAACATGCTCTGTAATTAATTTTCCCATCAAATACAGACAATTAGAGATATATTGCCAAACAAAATAACTCAATTGCACATAAAAAAAAGAGTAATCTGCAAACCTGGTGTACAAAATGGCAAATCATAGAAACGATACGTCTCACTGTAGACAAAGGAAATTGAGTGTCAAATATACAAGGCATAGGAAAGCTAATATTGTCTACGGTAATATCAATGTCACAACATATATCACCCGAGAAGAGTATTAATCTCTTCTTGTGATGATGCAAACAAGATAGGAGCCTTCACTTTTGGTGATATTCTTAACGGCAGTCCAATACAATGTGCAATTACGGTGTGGTTAAACATTAACTTTTATTAGCTAAGAAGTCTAATTACACTATCAAGACAAATCTTTGTGTCATATCAGCCAAATATGCGATGATATATGCACAATTTACATAAAACATTCAATCACTAAAAAGGTGGAGCAAGAACCAATCTAAAACTGAAGAAATCACCGCATCTAATTCAGAAACCCAAATCGCTAGATGTCCTCCAAAAAAATAGATAGAAGAAAGGGAGACTCATTAACTAGATTTAGTCCCGCCTAGTAAAATCTCAATAGTTACTAGAGATATTTGTACCAAGCATTCTGACAAGAATATAATTACCAGTGGAATTTCAATATTATGAAGTGTACATACATCGTGATAAAGAAATGAGTAGAAACCCTGAACACCAGATCTAATCATCTAAACTCTAAAGTAAGAGCTCAAGACCCATAACCGGAAACCAATTGATAACTGTTGTAAAAGGATATCTCAGTTAGTCAATTGGACAAGTCAAGTTTCGAATTTTACGACATATTACCTTGAATTGGTTATCATGCCCATATTTTTTCTCAGTTTTCGTTAAGTATTAGATCCAGTAACAGGTCTATGGCTGAGTGATCTTGCATATCACCGTTTAGCTATTGCAATTCTTTCTTCTTCTTTTATTGCTGGCCGTAGGTATAGGACTGAGTGAGATGGCCTTAAAGACATTTTAGAGGCTCGACAATGCTTTCTCCGAAGATATAAAGGACAAGCATGCAGGCTAACCTATTCCATTAGAGATGAATACCAAAATCTACCCAGCTTGCCAACCCCTGATATTTCATCAGCAACCAGACCACCAACGTTGACTAGTGAACAAGGACCCATGAACAAACAATACGTGTGAACCTATGTTGCACAAAAACGGACACGTACATTTTCAGATAGGTACAGTATAATCACCTAAATTGCACAAATACAGACACGGGTATGGGTATATGTGGATACAGACACCATTTTTCCATGTCCGTGAAACATAAGTGTGAATGAAGAACAACACGAATGAGTTAATAGGAATCCATACTTCGGCACAGAAATGTGGCATTTGATTAAGAACTGGCTAATCTTTTGCCACAACAAAAGAAAAAATGTATGCTTCACTCCCTTAACAAAACTCATTTTCCTGTCAAAAGTAAATTACACATTTTTTTACAGAACATCATAACATGGCAGCAGGCTTTCACGGCAGTTATAAAGAAACCATTAACAGCCGATGCTATATAAACAAAAAACATCAGATTCTACAAAGAAAACAGTAGCAAACATCAACCTCCAACATAAATTCCTAGCGGATCAACATCAACAAGCTAACAAAGTTCAAAACTTTCACCTTGGGTTATGGAAAGGTCCGACTTTGTTGGCGTAGAGAGGGACGCGGTCCCCCTCCTTGTACTTGTGGTTGGACCCGTCCCCTTCCACTCCCAGCCCGAAGATCACCAGCACCAGAAGAGCAGCAAGCACGGACTTCGCCATGGCCAAAAAGCTTCTGTTTCTGTGGGATCTAGAGGCAGAAGCTCATCAAAGGTGGCGTCTTTGGCTCCAAAGATGCAACTTTTCCTTCAGGAATCTCGGGTTCTGAGATTTATGGGGAGATGTGAGGGATTTTAATGGAAAGATTGGATTTTGAGAAAGGTGCAGCGGATCTCAAGAGAGAGAAGAAGAGGAGAGCAGAGGGGTAGTTCTGTAATTATGTCTTCATGTTCCACACCCAACTTTTGTCACACCCATTCACTCGAAGGTGGGCCCAAAAATTAGTTAAAAATATTTTGATAACAAAAATTTAGATTAAAGGGGTTATGTTTGATTAATGATAAAGTTTCTTAATTAGTGAATCAAGATAACTAAGAATAAAAGAGAGAAAAATGAAAACTTAGGTTCAAAGAGTAGTGAGATTTAAGTAGGAATCAAGATAACTTTTTTTTTTTTGGATCTAACATGCATCCTTTGGATTAAAAAGAAGACTAGTCTAAAAAAATTAAAATAATAATAATAAATAATATGAATATTTGACAATAAGTTCGGCAACCTTCTTCCACATTCATGAAGTTCTGGAGATGGGGCCATACTAATTTCGGTGCCTCAATCTGCGAAAATGGTTCGCAAATGTAACCATCTATATATTTATATGGATTATATACACCAATATTTTATATATTTTTGGTTTATTAAACATATCTTTCTTGTTTTAAAAATAATAACACTAACCTTCATATATTTTATGTTTATTATACGGACATCTCCTATATTTTATGTTTTATGTAAAAGATTATTACACTAACCACCCTTCTTACAACATAAAGGACATGAGAGATCGGTATAATATTTTCAAACTAAAGAAACACCGTTTAATAAACATGAAACATAGAAGAGGTTAGTGTAAATAACCCATATTTATATATTCAGTGTTTCACAGGTTTGCCAGAAATGAACTCTCTTAAGTTAACCAAGTAAGCAGCAGGCAAAGTATTGCATATGCTTCTCCTTTAACAAGTTCTTATTATACCAGAAATGGAACATTGATTTGCAAAAACTGTCATCGGCATATATGTGAGGGTAAATCAAAAACTATATACAAGCAGTCTAAATGTTTGACAATCCTCATTGTGCAAGAAAACATAAAAGTCCGTGGCTTACAAAATTCTGCAAGATTATTTACATAAGCTTAAAGATAATTAAATAAAAATAAAAATAAAAATAAAAATAAAAATAGACCAGTGTCTTCTTCTGTCGATACAGAGTTCTCAGACTGATCTGGTGCCATATCCTTGAAGACAAAGTGAAAGTAAGGAAGGAAATAAATATAACAGTATATACTTGAGGCATCATACGAACTACTTCCAGAAGAAGATTTTTGAAGAGCTGTTTAGAAGGAGAACATACCCACTTCTGTTGGATTCAGATATATAAAAGTAACCAAGAAAGAAAATAAACTGAAACAGAAACAAAGCATAAAAACTCAACAACAACAACAACAACAACACAAGACTGGTATTTCATGAAAATGGTAATCTAAAGATGCAGGTTTACATAAATATATAGAAACATTTCCTTTGTTCTCTCTCATAATCTAGAGGCATGTTTCTAGAAAAATATTTGTTCACATCAGCTAAGACTTGGCAACACAGCCATTTACATAATCCTATATAGTATAAACATTGGAGACTATGCTACATCATATCAGCATATTCAAGATGTCTGCCAAGAAAAAACTCCAGACTTTGCCAACGTTATAGCTATTTCACAATCGAGCATCTTGTTGGAGATATGGGATTCAAATTTCCAATTATAGCTGAGGTAAAAACAATTTGAAATAAGTACTTGCATAAAAATGGCTCAAGAGTTTTCCCACAGCTATACCATGTACCAATTTTTATGTTCAGTCCCCTAGCAAGAACTTTCTAATTCGCTGCCGGCTGCACTCTGCTACCCTCCGTTAGTCAACAGTTGGACTTTACTGGCACGTGCAAAGCACACGACTGGTTCAGGACCACAGTTTACCCCTAATGAAGCCAGATCCAACACTACAACCAACACTACAACCATGGCTGGTACCAGAGCCGGCCCTGAGCTCATGGGGGACAGAGGCGAACTTCCAAAATGGGGCTCTCGTACATTATGTAAAAAAAAAAAAGAAACTAAAATAAAAGTAAATTCAAGAAAATATTATTGCCCCCAAGAATTGAACTAAGGACCTCTAGTGTGTAAGACCAACATGATAACTAGTACACCACAAATGTTTTGTGTTAAAGGAAGTCCATGGTATAGTTGTATTTTAGATAGAATCATGCTGGTGCCCTTGGCCATCATCCAGCCTGGCCAGAGCCGTCCCACTACAACTTATATCTTACTACAATAATAGTAATAAATCTAGGGAACTAACTTGGTAACACCTACCTATTAATTAAAATGCATGATAGGACACCTGAATGCCTAATCCAGACTGTTGAATGTAATCTATGGATCCTAAATCGTCCATGAATATAAGGCTTATAATTTCAAGACTTTTAACTCATTAGTCAAGTACTCACAACATGAACGGTTTGTCAGTAAAAGAAATAAGTAGACCATTTGACGCATGAGTTAAAAATATCCATTTGCTGCGTATAAAACACTGTGATCACCACCACCACTATCATTGGCATAACCGCACTACCAATGATAGTCTCTCCGTCTTTCTTCCTCAACTCTATCTTCAATAGGCCAAGGATGAAGCACACATCTAGCTGCACCACGAGCAGAGGGGAAGCCACATGGTGCATGAACCTGGTTTGCAGTCATCCCCTTTAGGGGTGAAAATTTGGTTTATTCCGTTTCAACCGAACCGAAATAGTCAAAACCGATTAAACCGAAATTCTAAAAATCTAAAACCGAAACCGAACCGAAATTAGCCAAAACCGAAACTGAACCGAACAAGCTATTCGGTTTGTTCGGTTGGGCTATTGTTATTGTTTAATGGATTGGTCCCAAAGTCGGAATCATGATTAAATTATATTAAAAGTTATAATTTTATACACACATTTGTTGTATTTCAAAGTTCTGCCCAAAGTTGGGTTTCAAAAAAATAAATATATATATATATATATATATATATATATATTGTTGTTGTTTTCAAAATATACACATTTTTAATCACAAAACATGCATAGAATAAGGATATTTACATAATTGTATAAATCTTATTCGGTTTTCGGTTTTGGACCAAACCCAAAACCGAATAAGAAATTTTAGTGTTTTCAAAACCGAAACCGAACCGAATTTTTTTCAAAACGAACCGAATCTCTTATTCGGTTCGGTTCGATTTTCGGTCCAAAACCAATAATGCTCGCCCCTAATCCCCTTCCAGATCTGAACCAGATATGAAAGAAGATTGTGGCAAACTGGCAATGAACAGGACATCACCCTACGAACATTGGCAGCCACCCATGTCAGAATTGGACGCAACCAAGTCTCCAACCCAAAGAGGCAAAGACAGATGGAATCGAGGAACGAATAAGATAGAGATGGTGGTGGTGTTAGCAGCTGGGGTGGTGTCGACTGGGTAGCAGCCACTGGTGAGGGTGGCACAGAGGATAGGGTGGGTAAAAGAGATGGTGATGATGGCAGAGTCATGCATTTGGTTGCAGTTATTTTGGAATAAGGAAAGAATAAGAATGTAAGGGGGTATATGTAAATAAAAAATGTTGTTGTAGTTCTTTCAAGATAAAACCGAATAATATGTAAATCAAGTTTTAATATTATGTTTTATGATTAAAATAGAGAATATTTGTCTTTCAGTATCCTTTTTGCAATTTCCAAAGGTTGCTTATATGGGGTAAGGCTGCATATGACCCTCCCAAGACCTTGCATAAGAGGGAGCCCCGCGGCAGTGGGACACTTTTTTAAATTATGAGGGTTTCCTGCAACTTAGCCTACAAATGTTGCAAAAATACTATAACTCAAGCTTTAGCTGCAGTTTCGTTAATTTTCTTCATCCAAGTGGCTATTTTTTTTTTGGATAGATTGACTTTCTTTCTTCTTCTACCTTTACTTGGAGCAATATTTGAATATACTAACACTAATATAGACTTGCTTAAATATGTAGTCAAGGTGCAGGGGCTTCCTTCAGAAAAGGGAGAAAGCATAACAATTTTTTGAAGGACCCAACAAGGGGCTGTCCATATTTTCTAAACAAATACTAGCTCGAACAAAAATGTACTGATATGCATCTCAAGCTAAACATTTGTGCATTGACAAAATAACCATTGTACTAATATATATCAAATCAAGATACGATTGGCACATTTCCATACATGTGAAATATAAAAGCTAGAGGACAATAATAGTTGGTCTGAGTGGAAAAATATTAACCTCTGCAATTCAACTTTTTGATTTTGAGTCTTGAAACATTATTTACGTGGAACTTCATCTGCACATTTTGATGATTATCTTGAGATTTTCCTAACAGTTAGAAATAAGACTATCAGACTTGGGTCACTTAACGAGTATAATAAATCAGCACGTCACACCCACCCGATTTAATTAATACATTAGCACGACACTGAATGACATGTTACTGTAATTTGACTCCGATGCTGAATAGGAAAGGAAACACACAAACATATTCCAACCATGTGACTTTCGTGTGTATTAAAGGAACTAAGTTCCATGCAGTAAATGAATAGATAAGCTGAAGGATCAACTGATTTCTATTAAGGACGATCACAGATACTCTTCAATGAAGGTCAAGATAGATTCTTGGTTTCCTACTGAATATGCACATCAACCTCATATTTCTGATTAGTTTGGCAGGTTTCTTATTTAACGTATATGAGCCATATAAAATAGCTTCCAAAGAGTAAAGAATCCATTTTATATTGTTATAAGTTATGAACTTATGAGCTTAAAGCAAAGGAGGAAGATTCAAAGTTAGGTATGCAGTGGCTTTGGTAAACCACCTTATAGTAACTGTAGACCACTATGAAGCACGGGCACTTCAAAAATTGGTTCCTAGTCCGTATCACATAATATCAGGAATGTATCGGACATGACTTACAATCCAAAATGAACTAGGGCATGCCAGAATCAGTTGCGTGCATCCGTATTGTGCCATCCATGTTTGTCCGGGCAGACCACCAAAAGAAGTGCATCATAACAATTTAAAGGGCATGCAATCATGATAATTGAACCCAAATCTCTCTTAAACTGTTAGAAGTCACGAGAAATGATGAAAAAAAGAAAAAGTAGGAAGATTCTCAGCATGTTATTCAACGGCGTTGTTAAACCAATTTTCCATAAGAGTAGATCACTAGGAAGCAAAGGCGCTTCGTAAATGGGTGTCATGTTCATCTCACATCATGTCGGACACGTATCGGAATGACAAAGACACTCCCAAATACATTAGGACATGTCAAAATCAGTGTACTATCCGTCTCGCCGTGTTTCTATCTTGTTGTATCCGTGCAACATAGGTAGGCCACAAAAAGCATATAAGGTGAGAAACAAGGCATGCCAAATAGGTATAATGGCAACTTAACGAATGCACACATGAGAATGCATGAGAATGCCATGTATATGACAATGATTCATAAACAATCATAATTGTATTGGAACAAAGCCTTCATCCCAAACTTTTGGGGTTGTCTATTTACATCATTTTCCAATGATTTTCCACTCATTCATGTTATCATTATTAAATTAGCTACGTTCATTTGGTAGATAGTATCACACACTCCGAGCAATGAAAGAAACAAGTACAAATCATCGTTTTCGAGTAGAATTGCCATCGGTACAAGTAACTTCCAACAATAGTTCAAGAAAGAATCAGATTTAATAACATCTCACCATCTGCAGCTGCCATCTCCACATCCTCCATCGTCATCAACCCTTTCTCGATCGCCTCCTCCTGCTCCTGCTCGACAAGATCGAAACTTTCTCAGTACCCACTAAAAACCATTGCCTAAATCGCAGAAGTAGAAGAAAAAACGTACTATTTTCAACTTCTTGGAGAGCTTACGCTTGCGCTTGCCGGAAAAAGGAGAAGGGAGGGAGTCCTCTGCTTCAGCTTGCGGGTCTTGGGGTCGCCATGGGCTGCTCGCTTCTCCTCTTTGGGTCTTCGGCCTCCTCTTCTTCTGGCGTCATGTTGGGTTTGGCCATGGCGATTGGAGATTTTAATTGGGGGTAGCCCATTAAAAATTTACCAAAAATTACAAGTTTGTCATCCTAAAAGTTATTTGGGACTAGTCCAAATTTTTATCATTGATAATTACAAGTATGTCACTCCCAAATTCACTCGGGACTGTTATAATCAGGACTGTCAAAATTTTGACAGTCCTACCACTTGGAAGGACTGTCATAATTTTGACAGTCCCACATGCTATGTGGACTGTCAAAATTTTGACAATCCCATAAGCTATGTGGACTGTCAAAATTTTGACAGTCCTAATTTTAACCCACTGAAAATTTTATATAAAACTAGGACTGTCAGGATTTTGACAGTCCCACAAGCTATGAGGACTGTCAAAATTTTGACAGTCCTAATTTTATACAAGACTGTTCAAATCAAATTAAGTCTACAATAGTGTAGTATCTGAAAAGTAGAAAAAAAAACCCATCCAAACAAGCATATAGCTTTGGACGTCACTGTTTGTATGGGAAACCATTAGAATAAGTAAAATCAAGGAAAGTATTCTCGTTTTTATGTCCACTCCACTTGAATCCATTACTTTAGTTCCCTAATATATGTTGCTAGGAGATGAATACGACACAATATCGACAGAGCGACAGCACATAACTGGTAGAACTGTCAAAATTTTGACAGTCCTAAAAATCAACATATATGGCAAATTTTGACAGTCCTTCCATTTTTTTTTTTTCTTTTTTGGTTTTCTGTGTGCTGTTGTTTTTCTCTGTCATTGTGTTATTATTCATATCCTCCACGACGCTGGAGTAGAGGACCTGGTGGTAGCGAGGGAGGAATGAGGGGAGGGAGGAGCGGCGGACGCCGAGGGTGTCGAGATAGTCGAGCACCGAAAGTGGGTACGAGACGGAGGAGCGGGAGGAGAAGGAGACGGCGGGAGGCGGGGGAGGAGGCAGAGGCGGCGACGACGACGGGAGGCTGCGGTGGAGGACGGAGAGGAGGCGGAGGAGGAGGGCTCCGACAAGAAAGAGAGGAGGGAGGAGAACTCCGGTGGAGATTAGAGGAGTTTGGGCTAGTATGAGTAAACTTTGTTCATTAATGGGCTAGCCACAATCCTGGACTAGCCCTAAGTAAAGTATGTAGTGCCCTTATCAAAAGTCTTTTTCTTCTACCGTTTTCTCTTTTGAGGGGATTAAAAACCCCTGATTCCCGCGAACTATTTGAGGGGGCTAATAGAAGCGGATCGAACTTGGATCCGAACAACCTATCCATCCCCAAAAGCCTGATTTGCTAGAACTGTTATTTTTCAAAAGCAAAAGCAGCTTTGAAAAGCAGATCTCTCTCTGCTTCCGAAAGTTGACACAAAATTGAATTAAACTTTTGAAACAAATTGGATTGGGATTGTTGCTGCTTTTTAAAAGCTCATAACAATATAAACAACTTTTGATAGCATGTGATAGACTATCCCAAATTTGAATTAACCATTTTTTTAATTGTTATTGTTACGATTTCTTAAAAAGAAGAAGCAAAAATAGTCAACAATAAGATTTTTTGACATTGTTGTAGTTATTGTCAAGAGAAATCCTAAAACCAAATGCATACTCCTCCCCTCCCCAACAACTGCAACGTGGTTGGTCTCCATTGGGGGAGAGAGAAAAAATGTGGGATCGGATGGAATCCATATAGCAGGAGGATTAGAGAGGAGGTGGGCCGGATGAGACCCATATAACAAGGAGATTAGAGGGGAGGTGGGGCCGGATGGAACCCATATGTAAGGAGGGTTAGAGGAGAGGTGGGGTCGGTTGTAAAAAAAATTGTAAACATTTGATAGTAAACTTAGCTTTATTGTATTGGTAAAAGTTATAGTGTCGAAGTTGTTGTTAAAGTTGGTGTCAAAAGGAGTAAGATGTTTAGTAAAACTTGTTTTTCAGACTTAGAATGACAAAAATATACTTGTACGTAAAATAATAATGCGCATTCATATAAATTGAATTCGATATATTATAAAAACTTTTGGAAGCACCACCTTAATTGGTTTCAAAATAAGTTTAAAAAGTGAACCAATATATTTTTTTTTTTATAGGTTGTAACTTACTTTTGACCGTTTTAAGGAAAAAAAAAATATAAGCATCCTTCAATAAATAATCACAAACCCAAAGAAAAAATAATTGTCAGCTTTTAAGTCTACTCAACATAACAAATCAAACTGGGGGTTGACATTGATTATTTGGTGTTGGAAACATGGTGTGATCCGAATCGGAGTTGGCCCATGAGATGGATATTAGACTGGGTCCATATATCTTAAAATAAAATTTTCATGTAAGGCCTGAACCAATCCCGATTATCTAGACCTCATGATCCCACATCCGATCCGATGTGGGACTAAATTACAAACTCCATTGACACCCCCTTTTGAGGTCTCATCTGGAAACGAAATATAATCCAACAATCTCCACCTTAACTCGCTTTCGCTAGTCGAACAACCTTAACACATTTCGGCTACCTTTTGCTCGTTTTTGCTAGCCGAGCACCTTTAGCACAACCTTGGCTACCTTTGTTCGTTTTCGCTAACCGAGCACCCAGGAGATCCAACATGTTGTCATTTCGATCCGTTCGACAACAGGACCAAACCTGACACGTTCATCAACACCACCATTGTGTGCCAACCACAACGTCTTGCTCCACCTTGGACTCGTCAGATGCACCTTTAAAGCCAATTCATGTAGTTGATGTTCATACTCCACCTTGAGAAGAGCCCGTATAATCCATGAATATTCAGCACCATTGTCTCAAACCAATTAGAGCCGCTCAAACCAGCCCCGTAACCTTAGGCTCTGATACCACTTGTTGGAAATATTGTGTGACCTGAACCGGAGTTGGTCCATGATGTGCGATATTGGATTGTGCCCATATGCCTTAAAAGAGAATTTTTATGTAAGGCCTGAACCAATTTCAATTATCTACATCTCATGATTCCACCTCCTACTCGATGTGGGACTAAATTACCAACTCCATTGCCACCTCCTTTTAAAGGCTCATCCGGAAAACGAGATACAATCCAACAATTGGTATCAGGGCCAGGTTCCGATCGTGGGACATGTGGATTATGGGCCCACCACGCTTCCGCAAACACTTTTGTGACGCGCCCAACACCTGGTATCAGAGCTACATGTTTGGGTCTGGCAACTATATCTACGGAGCAGATGAACACTCGTATAATCACCCTCATAGGGGAAACTGAGCGATTTGGAAGCCAAGGATGGAGGATCTACTCTGGTGTAAGGACTTGCATGGTCCGTTGGAGGGCGACAATGTCACGACCCGCACCCGAAAAATCGGACATGAGTCGTGGGTACGTCCAGCCTACGCCGCATAATCGGCGGTAGAGCGCTGTAAGGTTCGTTCTAGGTCAACAATCTATCTATATAAAACCTGTCAATATCCTCTCCAAAAGGAGGGCAACCACGCAATATATATAATCTCTCAATCACAATAACTAGGGGAAGAATAAAAGCACGATATGGTATGAACAAAGAAACAGAACCAAAGAGAGCAAGACAATATCCAAAATACAGTCCAAGGCTATAATAGTCTACAACATCACACAGCATCAAAAGAATAAGTACAATCATCCAAAATAATCAGCTGGGAATAACCCAGGAAATCCACATAGCTAACTAGGGTGCTAAAGGCGTCTCCTCGCAGGGCTCCTCCTTGGTCTCGGGGTCACATCACTCGTCAACACCCGGCCCGTAGAACATCGGGCAATAATCCTCAGGATCCTCTGAAAAAAATATGCCCAGTCAGGACTGGAGCGAAGTACATAACTCTGAAAGCAACTCCAAATACATGGTAAAGTGTATATGACGAGCAATAGAAAAGTATACAAGATGCACAGGAAATAAATACATGCTGGAGCAGAATAAGTAGCTGCAATGTAAACTGGAGAACAATACAAGTAGTAGAAAAGTAACTGCAGGTGAGAAAACATGAATACTAGCTAAGTGCCTTGAGCACAAGTTCGTTATGTGATCGGCTTAGGTTGCACATGAAAAATACTACGATAACTCCGTTATGCGTGAGTTGCATAACCGACATACACATGAATACTGTTTGGCTTTGATCACATAACCAACTCCTACTCCCCTCCCCCACTAATACTCTTGGATCCAACCACAACACGCTACGTACATGATAAGTAGCTCGCGCACATGAAGGCGAGAGAACAAGAAGCACATGATATCACATGAGAATCAATACCCGAAGCACATGATGAAATACACGTGATAGAGTACCCGCTGAACACGGTAAGGGAAATAGCATCTCATGACGGGATCCACTAGTACCAACTCGTGTAACAATGTGTCAGAATCAAGTATTACAGTTCTAGAACAGGTGATATAAACGCTATCATGAAATGAAAACTATCAGAGGTAGGTACTCGCCTGATGTCCTGAGCAACTGATGAGGATCGAGATCCGGACCGGTGTCGCAAGAACCTATTTTAAAAAGCAAGATTAAACATGGTTCTATGGATTTAAACTAATATAAAATAATTAAAAACAGGCTTCTAGGGATATTCTAGGTCGAACGGGTCAAACCGGTAAAATTCGGGTCAAAAAGTCAATCTGAGGTCCAAAAAGTCAACTCTAGGTCAAAACTAGGTCAAACGTTGACTTTTACGGTCAACGAGGACAATTATGGTCAAAGCTAGGTCAAACTAGGGTGCCCCTAAAATTCTAGGTCAAACTAAGCTCATTAAGCTAGTAAACTCTCAAACTCATCTCCTCGAGATACCGGGATACCCTCGGTATCCGATACCTCGCCCTAGGCCATGCACCCCGCCTAAACCCGCTAAAACCTATGCTAGCACGCGTAAATATATATACATATACATATAAAAATCACTCCAATGCTATTCCTAGGCTATTGCTCAAATACCCCGCTCGAAACTCAATACCTTGGATATCTCAAGGTATTGAGATACCTCGGTATCTCAAGGTATTGAGGTATCGCTCTAATACCCCTCTAACTAGCTATCTAGTTAGCTATCTAAGCATATAAATATGCTCCTAGTTAATAATCTAGGCTAGAAAATATATATCTAACATATATGTACATAAACCTACGTATCTATATACATACCTATTCACACATACACACATATACCCATATATATATACCCAACTCATAAATATATATATATATCTATCTATCTAGTATCTATACATATATACACATAGCTATATGTATATAGATATCTATACACTTAGATAGATATAACTATCTATCTATCTATCTATCTATCTATCTACGTATCTATCTAACTACGTATTTATCTAGTATCTATCTATCTATCCATCTATCTATCTAACTATCTAGTTATCTATATATCTATCTATCTATTTATCTAGATATATCTATCTATCTATCTATCTATCTATCTATATATATATATATATATATATATATATATATATATATATATATATATATATATATATATATATATATAGCTAACTATTATCTATCTATCAATCTACCTATCCATCTAAGTATTCCTAAACCTCACCCTCACCCCTCGCTAGCCAACGCGCTGTGCCGAAGCTGCTGCTGCTGCATGCTTGTACTACTGCTGCTGCATTAAAATGCTGCTGCTGCTGCCTTTACTGCTGTGCTGCTGTGCTGCTGCTGTGCAGTGCACAGCAGCTGCTGCACACTGCTGTGGGCAGCTGCCCCCCCTTCGCTCGCTGTACGTCTCGCACTGCTCCGCTGCTGCACTGCTCCACACACCCACGAGCACGCACACAAACACAATCACACACACACACACACACACACACACACACACACACACATATATATATATATATATATATATATATATATATACATACCATCATACATATAAATATATATACAACTTATATATATATATATATATATATATATATATATATATATATATATAGACACACACTAATACATATATATTTACACACACACACTTATAAATATATACGCACATAGCTATATATATATAAACACACATATTTATATATATATATGCACACACACAAATATATATATACACATACACATAGATATATATATATATATATACATATACACATACACGCACACTTACACATATGCATATATATATATATATACACACATATATATAAAATATATATACATATATAGACACACACACACACACACACACACACACACATATATATATATATATATATATATATATATATACACATAAACACAAACACAACACTACACACAACCACGCACACAACACTCTCCAACGCGCACACAACCACCCCTACGCACGCAAACACCTATATATATATAAAATATAACCCGAGAATTCTAGCACACACTCTCCGATACTAACCTAACGCGCGCACAAGCCCGAAACTACGAAACCACGCCGAAATGGTCGTTCGGTCATTTCGACGAACACGCGGTGTGCGGTTCGGAAAACCTTCTGAAACGCACACCAAACCAACTCGAAATCAGCCCAAAATTTATTCACGGGTTCTAAACGATGTCTAGATCCTAGAAAAAATGCTAACGCGTCGATTCTATGTCTGTGGCGAAAATGCGTACGCACTTAGAATCGGCGACGACGAAAACCCCAAATTCGCCCGAAATGCCCGTTTTTCCGCGACACGACTTCACGTGTCCGAACGGAGACACGCACTCACCCTCAAGACACCCGACAACGTCTACCTAGGTCCGTCTAACCTAGGGCATCACCCAAAATTGGGCCAAATTCGGATTCCACCCGAAATTGACACAAAACCTAGTGTCAAAGTCTCTAAACTCAACCAAACTAGTTCCATCTTCCTCCCACGGGTAGGCTTAGGGTCTAGGAAGGTTCTAAACCACTAATTACACTACATAAGAGTAATTAGCAAGCGAAAAGTTAGGGTTTACCTCTTGGGAGTTGAAATCCCAAGGCCAAAGTCTCCAATCTACTTGAAATCACATCCCTCAAGCTCCAAGCCTCCACTCCAAGTCTAGGCCCTAAACACCTAAGTTGGAGAAAAATGTAGTGTTAGGGTTCACATAAAGAAGAAGGAATGGAAGAAGGAAGGAAAAAAAATGGAGAGAACTTACTTGGAAGAAGGAAGGAAGAAGAAAGAAGAAGTGGAGAAGAAGAATAAGTGAAGAAGAAGAAGAGAAAATGGGGGAGAGGCTGCTGTGGTGTGCGGGTAGGGGCTGTGGGAAGGCCGGCCACACACTAAAAAGGGTTTCACAAGTCTCCAAATGTCCAAAATTGTCACCACCCCATTTCCAGAGCCGGGTATTTTTTTTTTTTAATTTAGTTAATTGTGGATTATTTATATTTAATTGTATTTATATTTAATTATTGATTGTATTATATTTTTATTGTTTGTTTTAGGATTTTGGCTAGCCTGGACCCATGTCAGACCCTAGTGGACCCATGTCCGACCCAGCCCACACCCTTGTGAGAATTATTTTGGGGCTTAGATTTATTATTTTATTTTTAGGAGGTTAGTTGGAGAGATTTGGAACTAGTTTGAGTGCTTTTGGAACCCGGAACCCGAAACCAAGTCATGTAGGGGCATTTTGGGCATTTGGAAACTTGGCAACCCCTTTATTCATGCTCCCACCCGACCAAACCCCCATTCCCGCAGTATACACAGCAGCCCCCATCCCCTTTTCTTCTTCTTCACTTCTTCTTCTTCTCTACTCCTTCTTCTTCTTCATTTCTTCTTCCAATTTTTCACTTCAAGTAAGTTTTCTTCTTTTTCTTCTCTTCCTTCTTCCATTTCTTACTTTCATGTGAACCCTAACCCTACATTCTTCCCCAACCTAGGTGGGTAGAGCTTAGATTTGGAGTTGGAGCTAGATTTGGGAGCTTGGAAGCTTGATTTGGAGGATTTGGAGCATTTTGGAGATTTTGGCTTGGGATTCCAACTCCCAAGAGATAAACCCTAATTTTCCTCCTTGTAATTATTTTTATATAGTGTAATTAATAGTTTAGAACCTTCCTAGACTCTTAGGCTACCCGTGGGAGGAAGTTGGAACTAGTTTGGTTGGGTTTAGAGACTTTAACATTAGGTTTTGTGTCAATTTCGGGTGGAATCCGAATTTGGCCCAATTTTGGGTGATGCCCTAGGTTAGATGGACCTAGGTAAACGTTGTCGGGTGTCTTGAGGGTGAGTGCGTGTCTCCGTTCGGACACGGGAAGCCGCGTCGCGGAGAAACGGGCGTTTCGGGCGAATTTGGGGCTTTTCGTCGTCGCCGATTCTAAGTGCGTGTGCGTTTCCGCCACGGGCCTAGAATCAACGCGGGAGTGCATTTTCTAGGATCTAGACATCGTTTAGGATGCGTGGATAAATTTTGGGCCGATTCCGAGTTCGTTTGGTGTGCGTTTCAGGAGGTTTTTCGAGCCGCGCACCACGTGTTCGTCGAAATGACCGAACGGCCATTTCGACTTGGTTTCCTCGTTTTGGGCTTGTGCGCGCGTTGGGTTAGTATCGGGGAGTGTGTGCTAGAGTTTTTGAGTTATATTTTATATATTTATAGGCGTTGGTGAGTGTCGGGGTCGTTGGGCGTGCGTAGGTGGGGCGTTGTGAGCGTTGTGTGCATCGTTGTGGTAGTGTTGTGTTTGTGTATATATGTCTCTCTATATATATTTATTTGTGTGTGTGTTCCTATATATATATATATATATATATATATATATATATATATATATATATATATATATTTCTATTTATATATATATGTGTGGTTATGTGTTTGTGAGTGTGTTAGTGAGTGCTAGTGTATGTGTGTAGGTGAGTGCTTGTGTGAGTGTGTGCTAGTGTGTAGGTGAGTGCTTGTGTGAGTGTGTGCTAGTGTGTAGGTGAGTGTGAGTGTGAGTGAGTGCCTATATATATATATATATATATATATATATATATATATATATATATATATGAGTTTCAGTTTATGATATATGTATTTATATATATATGTAGGAGTGTTTGTGTGTGGGGTTGTGTGTTTGTGAGAGTGTGTGTGAGAGTGTGTGTGAGGGTGTGTGAGTGTGAGTGTGTGTGAGGGTATATGTATTTATGTTTGAGTGTGTGAGTGTGTATGTGTATATATATATAAATATATGAGTGTAGATATATATGTGTGTATATATATATAGAGGTCTGTTTATATATGTATAGATATATGTGTGTGCTTGTGTGTGTGTGTTGATAGTGTTGTGAGTGTGTGTGTGTATTAGTGTGTGAGTGTGCTAGTGTGTGTGTTAGAGTGTGTAGATGAGTGTGGATATATATATATAGATATCTAGTTATATATATATAGATGTATATATATATATATATGTATATATATATATATGTATATATATAGGGGGGTGTGTGTGTGTATGTGAGATGAGAGGGGGGGGGCAGAACCTGCTGCAGCAGCAGCAGAATCAGCAGCAGCAGTAGCATAGAGCACAGCAGCAGCAGTAACAGGTAGCAGCTGCAGCAGCAAATCCAGCATCAGTGGCAGCAACATACGCAGTAGCAGCCGCAGCAAACGCAACGCTAGCAACAGCAGCAAGCTCCAGAGTAGCGAGGGCTAGTGAGGGAGGAAGAGAGATTGATATATATATATGTTGATAGATAGATATATAAATAGATAGATAGATAGGTAAATAGCTAGATAGATAGATATATGAGATAAATAGATAGATAGACTAATAGATAGATAGATAGGTATCTATAGATTTGTTAGATAGATAGTTAGTTAAATAGATAAATAGATAATTAGTTAGATAGATGCATAGATAGATAAATAGGTATATGTTAGATAGATCAATAGATATCTCTAGATAGGTAAATATTAGATAGATAGTTAGATACTTAGATTGATAGATAGACATAAACATAGATAGGTAAATGTTTAGATAGATAGATAGATTGATAGATAGCTAAATATTAGATAGATAGTTAGATATCCATATCTATATGCATATATATATATATATATATATATATATATATATATATATATATATATATAGATATATACATAGCTAGATAGATAGTTAGATATCTAGGTATAGATATATATATTTATGTGTATAGGTAAGATAATGGGTATGAGTATATATGTGTGTGGATATATATGTATATAGGTAGATACCTACTTAGATATATATATATATATGGTAGATATCTATATTACCTAGCCTAGGTTAATAACTAGGTGCATAATTAGTAGCTAGATAGCTAGTTAGAGGAGTTTAGAGCGGTATCTCAATACCTTGAGATATCCAAGGTATTGAGTTTCGAGCGGGGTTTTTGAGCAATAGCCTAGGAATAGTATTGGAGTAATTTTTATATGTATATGTGTATATATTTACGCGTGCTAGCATAGGTTTTAGCGGATTTAGACGGGGTGCGTAGCCTAGGTTGAGGTATCGGATACCGAGGGTATTCCGGTATCTCAAGGAGGCGAGTTTGTGAGTTTTCTAGCTTAATGACCTCAGTTTGACCTAGAATTTCAGGAGCACCCTAGTTTGACCCAGACTTGACCGTAGTTGACTCGGTTGACCACCAAAGTCAACTTTTGATCTAGTTTTGACCTAGAGTTGACTTTTTGGACCCAGAGTTGACTTTTTGACCCAGATTTCACCGGTTTGACCCGTTTGACCTAGAACGACCCTAGAAGCCTATTTTTAATTATTTTATATATCTGTTTAACTCATTAGAACCCTGTTTAACCTTGTTTTTCGTATTAGGTCCTTGCGACACCGGTTCGGATCGCCAGTTGCTCAGGACGTCAGGCGAGTACATTCTCTGATAGTTTTCATTATTTGATGATTATTATGATTCAGCTTCTAGTATAGTATCATCTGATTATTCTGGCACAACACGGGACACTGATTGATATTTCTGGATTCATTTACTTGCGACACGTACATTTCATGTTTCTGGCCTCTATTCTGGAATCACTACTGGCATCACCTACAGGCATCATTCATGTTCAGGCTGGACTCATCTTGATTTGCGTGTCGGGTCTTGGATCCACTTGTATTAGTCGGGGCGGGGAAATACTCGAGTAGACATGTAAATATTCCTATCTGGCATCATCAGGAATCACTCCCTCTGGTCTAATCTGGAATGATAGCAGCCGCGCACCCAGTGCGCGGTGAGCCGTACTTACCCCTAGCCGTTTACATGTCGAAACAAGTATTTCAAAGACACCGAGTTCATTCTTTATAGTCTGGACTCTCATGCATTTCTTGACTTGTCTCACTTACATGTTTCTGGACTTGACTCACTACATATTTTTTATGCTGGACTCACTACACGTTCATGTGCACGGACTTGATCTTAGCTTAGATTTCCTGTATCTTGCAGTTATTACTATCTTGCTCTGATATCCATGCATCTTTACCTTTATGCACCAGTTATTTATATATTTCCTGTTTCATACTTGCTTCATTCTTCTTGCTACTTGCTATAACTGTTTTATAGTTTTT
The DNA here is from genome assembly GCA_036927795.1 of Iris macrosiphon. NCBI lineage: Eukaryota > Viridiplantae > Streptophyta > Magnoliopsida > Asparagales > Iridaceae > Iris > Iris macrosiphon. The sequence continues at coordinate 46,220,706 of JAYESA010000009.1, forward strand.
ATCATTTAAATGGAACTGCTGTTAGAGGTGTACTTGCTCCAGTCCTGACTGGACATATTTTTCCAGAGTATCCGGAGGAGTGGTGTCCGACGTTTTATGGACCTGAGCCTGTCGACGGTGCAGACAGGGACCCTCTAGTTTAGGAGTGATTTCCGGGTTGGTAGCCGGGATCACTAGGACCTTGTTATTTTATTAGCTTTAGCACCGGATTTGTCTCCGGTTTTGGATTGAGACCTTGTATTGTATATTATTTTGGATATTGGTGTATTATTATTATGGATGTTGTGGTTGTTGTAGTAGTTGTTGTTGGTTAGACTTTATAGCTGTTAGTCTTCTTGTTATCTTATCGTGCTTAGATTCGTGATTGAGTACTTGATTATCATTATGATATTGCTCCTCCGTTTGGAGTTGAAATCTTGGCAGATTTATATATACTTGTTTGTGTGGTTGCCCTCCTTTTGGAGAGGTCATGGCCGATTTTTGTGTGAGATTATTATCTAGATAGTTGACCTAGACAGCGTCCTACCGCCGATGCTGCGGCGTAGGCTGGACGTACCCACGACTCATGCCCGATTTTCGGGTGTGGGTCGTGACACGTTTTTTGTGGCGGCCCCATGCAGGTCTCGATTCGCAATTAGTGCGATGTCGTGGTGGTACAACAACTTAGTTGTACTGCTGCGAGCCTGCTATAGGATCTAGGATCTAGGATGAGAGTGTACTCAATCACGACTAGGAACAATTCCCATCTAATTATTCTGAAATTGATTTCTTTTAAGGCTGGATGACTGGATAGAGCAGATTGAGGGCATCTTCAGGCTGGCGCAGATTCCAGACAGCATGCAGATAGAGGCAGCGGGCAGTCAGATGTTCGACCTCGCCTTGACATAGTATCGCACAGATACGAGGATTGTGGCGCCAGGGCTTACTTGGGAGGCTTTCAAGAGGCTTTTTAAGGAGAAGTTTTTCCCAGATGTGGCGCTCAGTGCTTTGGAGAGCCAGTTCGAGGCACTCGTCCAAGGGAGCATGACAGTGGTCGAGTACGCAGCGGAGTTCTGCCGTCTGGGCAGATTTATAGATGGCTTGAGTGAGACAGCCAAGGCGAGAAAGTTTCGCAAGGGCTTGGTTATGGCGGTCAAGTCTTTGACCAGGAGCGACCGCGAGGCAACTTTTGAGCAGATAGTAGGAGATTCTCAGAGAGAAGAGGATGACTTGGAGCTCAAGTCCAAGAGAGGCAGGGATGATTCAGGCAGTGCTAGTGGTAGTGCGGGACCAGCTAAGCGTCCCTATGTGCAGAAGGCAGCGCAACAGGGTCAGGATCAGAGGGTGCCCACTTGTGCCTACTGCAGGAAGGCAGGACACACCTGGGATGTTTGTAGGAGGAGGCTGAAGGTGTGTTTGTTCTATGGATCCGCTGCTCACCAGATGCGAGATTGCTCCACTGCACCTCCATTGGGTGGAGCACAGGATCAGAGAGTTGGAGCTAGGCCATCTGTGGCACATCATCATGCCCCGCACCAGCAGAGGGATACACCCAGCAGGGCAGGGCTTATGCGTTGACGGTCGAGGAGGCCGATGCTACGGATGTCGGGTTAGCAGGTCTGTCTCTTGTTTCTTCTTCCTGTCCTTTCCATTCCTTGTGGTGTGTTTCATTATGTCACTACCACATTTTGAAAACAGGGATATTTTCGACCTTTTATTTTTTATTAATATTATGGTATTTATATTAAATGATTTTCTCAATATTGTATTTAAATTAAATAATTGCATGAGGTGTGTATTTAAATATATTATATTATATACTGTGTTCTTAACGTCTGAGCTGGTAGACTTGACCTAGAGGCCACTAGACGAACACCTGATCGAATAATGGGGATTTTGTATTTAATTGTTTTATTTTAGAATTAAATTATTAGAGGTTGTATTTAATTACCGAAATTTATTTAATGGTTGCGCGCTGCCGTTGTTTCGATATTTGGAGCGCTACCCTGGCTTTTGCCTTCCAACAAATTTTACAACCTTGCCCTAGACGTGCCTGCCTTCCATTCTGATATTTTTTGTAACTCAAAATTATGATCTTTGTACCTTCATTTTAGCCGCACAAAAATCGTCGCGGACGTTTATTTAAATCCTAAATAAATTCCAACTTTGTGTCGTTGTGCGTTCCAATCAAAATTGGAGACAATCTTGACCTATTTTTCGTGCGACCCAAATTAGGGTAATATTCTATTCTGAGTCTTCTTCACTATTGATATTGATGACCCGACCTGATTTTGGTCCCATGTACTCCTAATTAATTTTAGAACACAACTTACATTTATTTCTAATTAAATTAAGGATACCATTTTATCTGATTCCGTAAATCCCGGTAAATTCCAATGCCCTACTATTTAAGCCCGTACCAAACATACAATGCCCCCTGACCCTACAAAACACCGAACACCGAATCGCCCGTCCAATTTTCATCATTTCATGTGTCTGTGCAAATATCCAAATTTAAGGGGGCTAATTTGCAAATTTGCATTTTGGTGTCAACACCCCATTGGTTCACCCAAATGAAGAAAATCAACCCCTTAGCTTTGACTAGTCAATACCCCATCCTCACATGTAGGAAATTTCTTCATGACAAATTAGGACCACCCATTTAAAATGGGTGCATCCTCACCCTTGATTTCCCACATACATCACCCTATTTAATGTCCTACCACAAACCCTAATCCCCAAAAAGAAACCTAGGGAATCCCCCCACACCCAAACCAGCCTCCACTTTCATTCTTCCCTTCTCCTTCATTTTCTTTTTCATTCTCCTTCACTTCTCTTCTTCTTCCTTTCTTCTTCTTCTCCTTTTAATTATTTTTTCTTGAATTTCAAATAAGAGAAGGGGGGGACACTGTTCACTGTGCTTCCCTGCTCTTCTCCGGCTCTGCTCTTCTTCGGCCACCGCCGGAGGGTCCGCCCCCCACCACTGCTCGTTCCACCAATCCACCATCGTCTGACTCCCTCATCTCCGGCGGTTCAGCCTACCATCGACCCCAAGTCCGGCCTCCCACCATTTCATCAAACCACCACCGCCATTAGAGCCAACCACCGAACTCCTCCGCGTCGAGCCCGTACCCCCTCACTCCGGCCGACCCACCGGAGACCCTAACTCCTCCTCCACCTCTCCCTCTGCTCTTCCCTGTTTCCCTCCTACTCGACTCCCCACCATCATGCCGGACATCAACCACCACACATCCCTCCACCATCATCAGCATCTCCCCTCGCTGCATTCCCTCCGGCGAGAAGAAACCTCACCACCTCCCATTCCTCCCTGCACTTCCCGAGCTTCCCGCTGCAACTCCCCGACTCCGGTGCAGCCCCGCCTGCTGCCTCCATAGCAGCGCCCCGCAGCCCCTTGCTGCCTACTCCGGCCAGTGGCCTCCGATCACCACCACCTCGGTGAGATCCCAACTTCCTCCTCCCTCCTTTAATAGATTGATTCCTGGTGTATATAATTAAATTAGTGTATATGAATTCCTATATATTAATATATAAATGAATTCATGTATACATGTGTATAAGTATGTACATTGTTCTATTTTCAAATAGTATATATGTATCATACATGTATGTAACAGATATATATATATATATATACCTATATATATGTATATTGGGTATTTTTATATGGTATATAAATTAATCCTATGTAAATTTTATGGTATTTATACGCATTAGTATATGTATTCATAAATACATATATGTATGTATTATTTAGTATATGTATTCATATATATATATATATACGTAAATGTATATGTATGTATATATTATTATTAATTGTATTCATATATATATATATGTATGTATATTGGTATTTTCATAAAAATTATATTTAATAAAATGTACACTATAATATTAGTGTAAATTAAATTAATATATTAGTACATATGTATTCATATATATGTATGTATTTTAATTGTGTATCAAATAGTGTGTTTAATATGTATAAATGTATTTAATATTATATGTTAGTACGATATGTACATTTATATATGTCTCTACTAGATGACCCGAGAGTAAATATGAATACCCCGTATTTACATGGACCTGACCCTGTGAACGGTCAGTTGACTGCCACGCGTACGCTGACGTACTGGCAAGCCCCGCACCATTTTGATCGTCTGCCTTGCCCAGCAATCGCATGCGCGATGCCCGTGCAAATTGACGCACATTGACCCTAGATTGACCGATGCCATGCCTGGCATAGCCCTAAGGCCAGTGTATTTTCTATTGTGTGTTAGTGTAGCATCTGATACAATATTATTATATGTGTATAGGACTGTTGGTTCCTCCAGACGATACTCTGGAACAGGATCTCGGTATTCACCAGCTAAGGACCCAAGGCGAGTACATTCTCTGATTAGTTTCTAATTTATGATATCTCCTATGTTCATTGTATCTAGTGTAGATGTCCATGCTCTTGACACGTTGGTTACACGGATTGGTATACACGGATCTCGTCATGAGATGTTATTCCTTATTCATGGTGTAGCTTGTACAAGACTTGTTCCTTGTTATCTTGTGCATGTACAGACACAGAGACCCGGGGAGATTTGCTACCTCCCTAGGGAATCCCGTGCCATAGCGTACCATGATTGGATCTACTATACCAGTCGGGGGTGGGGAGTATTTTAGTATAGATATGTGATCATACCCAACTTTACATGAATCATAGCTCACCCCACATCTCACGTAGGGTGCGGCCTGACCATTTACATGCTTCATAGCTGTTACGTGTGATTAGCCTGACCTCTACATGCATCATAGCTAACCAACGGTTAGCCTGACCTTACATGAATCATAGCTAATCACATGTAACCAGCCTGATCAAGTTTCCAAGCCGATCACATGTTAAAGCTAGTACTCACACACTTAGTCATAGGATTCTTGCTCGTTGACATATTATTTATTTTTCTGTATTTACTTACAGTATTTCCAGTATTTTCTTTTTGTACATTTCTCGTTCCTATACATGCATCTCGTATATTTCCATCTAGAATTGCTACATAGTTTATATCATTAATATAGAACTGCTATTTAGAGATGTACTTTGCTCCTTCCTGACTGGAAAATATTTTCCAGACTGTGACCTTAGTGGACTTGTTTCTGACACTTGGGGATTGGATGTTACTGATTACAGGTATGACTATTTTGTCGTTAGACTTGTCTTGTATTTCTTGCTTGCCTTGATATCTCATCGTGCTTTAGTTTATGTGATTGAGTATATCCAGCATTATTTTATGATATCCACGTCTCCTTATGGAGTTGGGTATTCTTGTGAGATGGATTAGATAGTTACTTGACCTAGACAGCGTTCTACCGCCGATGCTGCGGCGTAGGCTGGACGTACCCGCGCACTCGTACCCCTAAACCGGGTGCGGGTCGTGACACATTTTTAGTTGTGGCCCATGCAGGTCTGACTTCGCAAGTGGTGCGATGTCATAGTAGTGCGACATCATAGTTGTACTACTACGTGCCTGCTATAGAATATAGGACATAGGATACTAGGATGAGAGAGGATACTCAATCACAAAATTCTTGAGAGATTCCTGGGACGACCCCTTGAGAATCTTATTATAATTTCTAATTTTCAATCCTTCGCCTTGTTTCCGTCCGTCCTCACTCATTGATATTGAATTTGATTATTGTTGATCAATTATTAAAATTAGAATTTTGGTTTTATTGTAGAGTTGATTTCATGCCGAGATGAATTTTACGGACTAAATTTTACGATATCATCTGATGACATATATGGATGAGAATAGTGAGAAAGGTGAAACGTCTGCTTTGGTTATGGAACCTAGAGTTTATCGCAGCCGTACCGGTTGGCATGGCGAGGACTCACAGCGTCATGATTTCTGACCGACGTGTATGATTATCAGGTTGTGTCTTAAAATTTGTTCTTAAAGTGTCATCTCAACACTTATCTATTTCTGTTATACAAGACTTTATTCCATCGTTCTTTTGGTTGCTAGCAGTAGAAACACCTTCAGCCCTCAATCCAGACTTTTTGAGCTCCTATTCTTTGAGGATTCCTTATTAAGTATGATAATTAGTGACTTGTAATTATGTCTGTGTCTTGAGTATTAGTATTGACTGAGTGTTGCTTATGAGTTTGTAAGTGTTTCCTAGTTGGACATGTGAGCAGTAGGCCTTAACCTAGAATTAACCCATAGCATAGTGCCTTGTAACAATGGTTCTAGGATAAGTGTCATTAGAGACTGAGAGTAAAGAAGAGTATAGAGTATCAGTGATAGTTCCCAGAGTTAGTATCAGAGCCAGTATACCCGTCCTGGATAATCATGGTTATGTAATTGAGTGATCTATGTACACAATTAGGTATCAAAAAATTGTGTTAAGAATTAATGGAGCATGATGTTCAATTTGATGATTGATATCGGAAGTGTCAAAGGTAAGGAAATATATACGCATAAAGTTAATGAGGTGTCATGAGTAGAGAAATATCGGAATAGGTAATGAAAATGGTGAGGCGTATCACAGATCAGTTTAACAGGCTGTAAAAAGTTAAAGGGAAATACCTATACATCAATCGAGATGAGGAACCATACACATACCCATGAGAGTAAAGAAATATGAGTGTAATAGAGGATACAGGTGATCATGAGTTCTAATGAGCTTGATGAGATAATCCATTAATGAAGCTAGTGATATAATACCAAGAATGCTAATGGTTCTATATCAAGGATTAGTCGAGAATGACACAAATAACAGTAAGCACGCTGCTTGATGATAATTAGATTATATACTAGTTGATATAGATTGGAAAATCCTGGAAGAAAATACATTGATCATTTGGAGGTAATGGTGCAAGTGATTCAGGCAGTACAATTTTAGTACACAATTATAGACGCTAGATGCATTGAGTGCACCTTGAGTATCAGAGACCGTGAGCACTGATATGTATATTTGTGGATTTATGAATTAAAAAGTGGAAATAAAATTTTATTTTAAGAATAATTGAGGAGTTGAGATTATGTTATTAAATTTTTGAGGATTTTAATTATTGATTCAATAAACATGGTTAAGGCTACAAATATTTTAGAAGTGATTAAAATTTTATTTCGATGTTGAGTATCTGACTTTGAGGAGGCATATACATTTATTTTTAAGTTGATCGAGAAGTTAAACCTTGACGATTATTTTAAGGATTAATTTTATGGTGGATGAGAAATAATATATATGAGTAGATGATATACATGTGTAAGGATCTGGTGACTTGAGCATGATTGAGATGGCACCGCAGACTGACTTGGGTGTCCATCTAAAGTTGTATTGGAAAGAGCAGTACTTAGTATGGTGTGTTACACTTGGTGTGCACTTGAGTGATAAGAACAACTAGTATGAACAATTGTAGTAGGAACGGGAACTGACAGAGGGTAAGGTACTAAAGAGATAGAGGTATCAAATTGGATGCATTATTGAATCATGGTTATATTAGAGATTCTTGGCATTAGATTTAGGTGTTAATAGACATGTGTGTGCAATATGGATATATTCCTGGATCTTGTGGATTAATAACTAGTTGATATTGGTACCAGTGTACAGGAATAGGAATTAGTTAGTGAATATGCTAGAGTTAAGTGTATGTTAGAGATAAGGGATACCGCAAGTAATATGTTAGCAGGTTCCTTCTTTCCTTCCTAATGTTCCTTTTTTCGTCTTTCGATTGATTTTCCTAGTACTGTAGTTCGTATGCATGATTTCTTTTTAGAATGTAGCTAGTAGTACACCCCGACAGAGAATGCAATACCATAATAAGACAGACCATAACCATGCATGTTTCCTCTAAGTTGTATGTTGTATGACTGTAGGTAAAATTTTTCTTAGACCATGATCGTTGGGGTTTTGACCATAACAAAGATCTATGAAAAGGTTATGACTTGACGAAAAGGGGCAAGATGATTAAATTTGTGGATAAGCATTAATTTAAATAAGGAATTAAGGGGTTAATATAACAGAATTGATGGATCATTGATTTTACGAAAATCGAGGTATGATTGAAACTCGAGGATAAAACATTAACTTAAAGGGGAGAGTTAAGAAATTAACATGGCAAAATTGAGGAATTAATAATTTTAGTAAGGTTATGATATGATAGAATTGGTGATTAAATTGAGAAAATTTAGGATATTGTCATTATATTTATTTGACCGCAAGTTATGAATTTTTAGAATTTTATGTTGTAGATGTTGCAGTGTCGCACTGGTGAGTATTGTGAGGAAAAAAGAAACTAAAGAATCAGATCATTGATGGATTATTGTTGAATTCAGACTTTTGGGACGAGATTCAATACATTGATTGAAATTAAATTTGAGGAACAGATATCAAATTTTGAGTATTTAACTAACTTAAAATTTTGGAGGAAATTGTGAGGGGAAAAAAAATGGACTCTGATTTTTATTTTCGAGGATATTGCAAGAATACGGTAATTTCAGAATTTTTGAGATTGTGAAATGGCAAGGTGGATTACTACCTGATTTTGTGGCTGACGAATTTAACTATTGATGGAAAATAAAATAATGAATAAACACTACTATGAGGACTTTAAATTTCGAGGACAAAATTCTTTTAAGGAGGGTAGACTTGTCACTACCATATTTTGAAAACAGGGATATTTTTGACCTTTTATTTATTATTAATATTATGGTATTTATATTAAATGATTTTCTCAATATTGTATTCAAATTAAATAATTGCATGAGGTGTGTATTTAAATATATTATATTATATACTGTGTTCTTAACGTCTGAGCTGGTAGACTTAACCTAGAGGCCACTAGACGAACACCTGATCGAATAATGGGGATTTTGTATTTAATTGTTTTATTTTAGAATTAAATTATTAGAGGTTGTATTTAATTACCGAAATTTATTTAATGGTTGCGCGCTGCCGTTGTTTCGATATTTGGAGCGCTACCCTGGCTTTTGCCTTCCAACAAATTTCACAACCTTGCCCTAGACGTGCCTGCCTTCTATTCTGATATTTTTTGCAACTCAAAATTATGATCTTTGTACCTTCATTTTAGCCGCACAAAAATCGTCGCGGACGTTTATTTAAATCCTAAATAAATTTCAACTTTGTGTCGTTGTGCGTTCCAATCGAAATTGGAGACAATCTTGACCTATTTTTCGTGCGACCCAAATTAGGATAATATTCTATTCTGAGTCTTCTTCACTATTGATATTGATGACCCGACCTGATTTTGGTCCCATGTACTCCTAATTAATTTTAGAACACAACTTACATTTATTTCTAATTAAATTAAGGATACCATTTTATCTGATTTCGTAAATCCCGGTAAATTCCAATGCCCTACTATTTAAGCCCGTACCAAACATACAATGCCCCCTGACCCTACAAAACACCGAACACCGAATCGCCCGTCCAATTTTTATCATTTCATGTGTCTGTACAAATATCCAAATTTAAGGGGGCTAATTTGCAAATTTACATTTTGGTGTCAACACCCCATTGGTTCACCCAAATGAAGAAAATCAACCCCTTAGCTTTGACTAGTCAACACCCCATCCTCACATGTAGGAAATTTCTTCATGACAAATTAGGACCACCCATTTAAAATGGGTGCATCCTCACCCTTGATTTCCCACATACATCACCCTATTTAATGTCCTACCACAAACCCTAATCCCCAAAAAGAAACCTAGGGAATCCCCCCACACCCAAACCAGCCTCCACTTTCATTCTTCCCTTCTCCTTCATTTTCTTTTTCATTCTCCTTCACTTCTCTTCTTCTTCCTTTCTTCTTCTCCTTTTAATTATTTTTTCTTGAATTTCAAATAAGAGAAAGGGGGGGGGGGACACTGTTCACTGTGCTTCCCTGCTCTTCTCCGGCTCAGCTCTTCTCCGGCCACCGCCGGAGGGTCCGCCCCCCACCACTGCTCGTTCCACCAAGCCACCATCGTCTGACTCCCTCATCTCCGGCGGTTCAGCCTACCATCGACCCCTAGTCCGGCCTCCCACCATTTCATCAAACCACCACCGCCATTAGAGCCAACCACCGAACTCCTCCGCGTCGAGCCCGTACCCCCTCACTCCGGCCGACCCACCGGAGACCCTAACTCCTCCTCCACCTCTCCCTCTGCTCTTCCCTGTTTCCCTCCTACTCGACTCCCCACCATCATGCCGGACATCAACCACCACACATCCCTCCACCATCATCAGCATCTCCCCTCGCTGCATTCCCTCCGGCGAGAAGAAACCTCACCACCTCCCATTCCTCCCTGCACTTCCCGAGCTTCCCGCTGCAACTCCCTGACTCCGGTGCAGCCCCGCCTGCTGCCTCCACAGCAGCGCCCCGCAGCCCCTTGCTGCCTACTCCGGCCAGTGGCCTCCGATCACCACCACCTCGGTGAGATCCCAACTTCCTCCTCCCTCCTTTAATAGATTAATTCCTGGTGTATATAATTAAATTAGTGTATATGAATTCCTATATATTAATATATAAATGAATTCATGTATACATGTGTATATGTATGTACATTGTTCTATTTTCAAATAGTATATATGTATCATACATATATGTAACAGATATATATATATATATATATATATATATATATATATATATATATATATATATATATATATATATATATATATATATATATATATACCTATATATATGTATATTGGGTATTTTTATATGGTATATAAATTAATCCTATATAAATTTTATGGTATTTATACGCATTAGTATATGTATTCATAAATACATATATGTATGTATTATTTATATATGTATTCATATATACATATATACGTAAATGTATATGTATGTATGTATATATTATTATTAATTGTATTCATATATATATATATATATATATGTATGTATATTGGTATTTTCATAAAAATTATATTTAATAAAATGTACACTATAATATTAGTGTAAATTAAATTAATGTATTAGTACATATGTATTCATATATATGTATGTATTTTAATTGTGTATCAAATAGTGTGTTTAATATGTATAAATGTATTTAATATTATATGTTAGTACGATATGTACATTTATATATGTCTCTACTAGATGACCCGAGAGTAAATATGAATACCCCGTATTTACATGGACCTGACCCTGTGAACGGTCAGTTGACTGCCACGCGTACGCTGACGTACTGGCAAGCCCCGCACCATTTTGATCGTCTGCCTTGCACAGCAATCGCATGCGCGACGCCCGTGCAAATTGACGCACATTGACCCTAGATTGACCGATGCCATGCCTGGCATAGCCCTAAGGCCAGTGTATTTTTTATTGTGTGTTAGTGTAGCATCTGATACAATATTATTATATGTGTATAGGACTGTTGGTTCCTCCAGACGATACTCTGGAACAGGATCTCGGTATTCACCAGCTAAGGACCCAAGGCGAGTACATTCTCTGATTAGTTTCTAATTTATGATATCTCCTATGTTCACTGTATCTAGTGTAGATGTCCATGCTCTTGACACGTTGGTTACACGGATTGGTATACACGGATCTCGTCATGAGATGTTATTCCTTATTCATGGTGTAGCTTGTACAAGACTTGTTCCTTGTTATCTTGTGCATGTACGGACACAGAGACCCGGGGAGATTTGCTACCTTCCTAGGGAATCCCGTGCCATAGCGTACCATGATTGGATCTACTATACCAGTCGGAGGTGGGGAGTATTTTAGTGTAGATATATGATCATACCCAACTTTACATGAATCATAGCTCACCCCACATCTCACGTAGGGTACGGCCTGACCATTTACATGCTTCATAGCTGTTACGTGTGATTAGCCTGACCTCTACATGCATCATAGCTAACCAATGGTTAGCCTGACCTTACATGAATCATAGCTAATCACATGTAACCAGCCTGATCAAGTTTCCAAGCCGATCACATGTTAAAGCTAGTACTCACACACTTAGTCATAGGATTCTTGCTCGTTGACATATTATTTATTTTCCTGCATTTACTTACAGTATTTTCAGTATTTCCTTTTTGTACATTTCTCGTTCCTATACATGCATCTCGTATATTTCCATCTAGAACTGCTACATAGTTTATATCATTAATATAGAACTGCTATTTAGAGATATACTTTGCTCCTTCCTGACTGGAAAATATTTTCCAGACTGTGACCTTAGTGGACTTGTTTCTGACACTTGGGGATTGGATGTTACTGATTACAGGTATGACTATTTTGTCGTTAGACTTGTCTTGTATTTCTTGCTTGCCTTGATATCTCATCGTGCTTTAGTTTATGTGATTGAGTATATCCAGCATTATTTTATGATATCCACGTCTCCTTATGGAGTTGGGTATTCTTGTGAGATGGATTAGATAGTTACTTGACCTAGACAGCGTTCTACCGCCGATGCTGCGGCGTAGGCTGGACGTACCCGCGCACTCGTGCCCCTAAACCGGGTGCGGGTCGTGACACATTAGTACCTGTTAGACTTTTTGTGCTGTGGTAGATAGTTTAGTGACCCTGATTAAGACTGTGATAACACGACCAGTAGGACCTTGATCTTGTATGTTGTTTAGGTAGAATTTCTTGACTGTGATTGTTGGGGGTTTGACCTAGAGAGAGTGTGATTGACTTTAAATTTCGAGGACGAAATTTTCTAAGGAGGATAGGCTTGTCACCACCCCATTTCCAGAGCCGGGTATTTTTTTTATTTTTAATTTAGTTAATTGTGGATTATTTATATTTAATTGTATTTATATTTAATTATTGATTGTATTATATTTTTATTGTTTGTTTTAGGATTTTGGCTAGCCTGGACCCATGTCAGACCCTAGTGGACCCATGTCCGACCCAGCCCACACCCTTGTGGGAATTATTTTGGGGCTTAGATTTATTATTTTATTTTTAGGAGGTTAGTTGGAGAGATTTGGAACTAGTTTGAGTGCTTTTGGAACCCGAAACCCGAAACCAAGTCATGTAGGGGCATTTTGGGCATTTGGAAACTTGGCAACCCCTTTATTCATGCTCCCACCCGACCAAACCCCCATTCCCGCAGCATACACAGCAGCCCCATCCCCTTTTCTTCTTCTTCACTTCTTCTTCTTCTCTACTCATTCTTCTTCATTTCTTCTTCCAATTTTTCATTTCAAGTAAGTTTTCTTCTTTTTCTTCTCTTCCTTCTTCCATTTCTTACTTTTATATGAACCCTAACCCTACATTCTTCCCCAACCTAGGTGGGTAGAGCTTAGATTTGGAGTTGGAGCTAGATTTGGGAGCTTGGAAGCTTGATTTGGAGGATTTGGAGCATTTTGGAGATTTTGGCTTGGGATTCCAACTCCCAAGAGGTAAACCCTAATTTTCCCCCTTGTAATTATTTTTATATAGTGTAATTAATAGTTTAGAACCTTCCTAGACCCTTAGGCTACCCGTGGGAGGAAGTTGGAACTAGTTTGGTTGGGTTTAGAGACTTTAACATTAGGTTTTGTGTCAATTTTGGGTGGAATCCGAATTTGACCCAATTTTGGGTGATGCCCTAGGTTAGATGGACCTAGGTAGACGTTGTCGGGTGTCTTGAGGGTGAGTGCGTGTCTCCGTTCGGACACGGAAAGCCGCATCGCGGAGAAACGGGCGTTTCGGGCGAATTTGGGGTTTTTCGTCGTCGCCGATTCTAAGTGCGTGTGCGTTTCTGCCACGGGCCTAGAATCGACGCGGGCCTAGAATCAACGCGGGAGTGCATTTTCTAGGATCTAGACATCGTTTAGGATGCGTGGATAAATTTTGGGCCGATTCCGAGTTCGTTTGGTGTGCGTTTCAGGAGGTTTTCCGAGCCGCGCACCACGTGTTCGTCGAAATGACCGAACGGCCATTTCGACTTGGTTTCCTCGTTTCGGGCTTGTGCGCGCGTTGGGTTAGTATCGGAGAGTGTGTGCTAGAGTTTTCGAGTTATATTTTATATATTTATAGGCGTTGGTGAGTGTCGGGGTCGTTGGGCGTGCGTAGGTGGGGCGTTGTGAGCGTTGTGTGCATCGTTGTGGTAGTGTTGTGTTTGTGTCTATATGTCTCTCTATATATATTTATTTGTGTGTGTGTTCCTATATATATATATATATATATATATATATATATATATATATATATATATATATATATATACATATATATTTCTATTTATATATATATGTGTGGTTATGTGTTAGTGAGTGTGTTAGTGAGTGCTAGTGTATGTGTGTAGGTGAGTGCTTGTGTGAGTGTGTGCTAGTGTGTAGGTGAGTGTGTGTGAGTGTGAGTGTGAGTGAGTGCCTATATATATATATATATATATATATATATATATATATATATATATATATATATGAGTTTCAGTTTATGTATATATGTATTTATATATATATGTAGGAGTGTTTGTGTGTGGGGTTGTGTGTTTGTGAGAGTGTGTGTGAGAGTGTGTGTGAGGGTGTGTGAGTGTGAGTGTATGTGAGGGTATATGTATTTATGTTTGAGTGTGTGAGTGTGTATGTGTATATATATATAAATATATGAGTGTAGATATATATGTGTGTATATATATATAGAGGTGTGTTTATATATGTATAGATATATGTGTGTGCTTGTGTGTGTGTGTTGATAGTGTTGTGAGTGTGTGTGTGTATTAGTGTGTGAGTGTGCTAGTGTGTGTGTTAGAGTGTGTAGATGAGTGTGGATATATATATATAGATATCTAGTTATATATATATAGATGTATATATATGTATATATATATATGTATATATATATAGGGTGTGTGTGTGTGTATGTGAGATGAGAGGGGGGGGGGGCAGAACCTGCTGCAGCAGCAGCAGAATCAGCAGCAGCAGTAGCATAGAGCACAGCAGCAGCAGTAACAGGTAGCAGCTGCAGCAGCAAATCCAGCATCAGTGGCAGCAGCATACGCAGTAGCAGCCGCAGCAAACGCAGCGCTAGCAACAGCAGCAAGCTCCAGAGTAGCGAGGGCTAGTGAGGGAGGAAGAGAGATTGATATATATATATATGTTGATAGATAGATATATAAATAGATAGATAGATAGGTAAATAGCTAGATAGATAGATATATGAGATAAATAGATAGATAGACTAATAGATAGATAGATAGGTATCTATAGATTTGTTAGATAGATAGTTAGTTAAATAGATAAATAGATAATTAGTTAGATAGATGCATAGATAGATAAATAGGTATATGTTAGATAGATCAATAGATATCTCTAGATAGGTAAATATTAGATAGATAGTTAGATACTTAGATTGATAGATAGACATAAACATAGATAGGTAAATGTTTAGATAGATAGATAGATTGATAGATAGCTAAATATTAGATAGATAGTTAGATATCCATATCTATATGCATAGATATATATATAGATATATACATAGCTAGATAGATAGTTAGATATCTAGGTATAGATATATATATTTATGTATATAGGTAAGATAATGGGTATGAGTATATATGTGTGTGGATATATATGTATATAGGTAGATACCTACTTAGATATATATATATATGGTAGATATCTATATTACCTAGCCTAGGTTAATAACTAGGTGCATAATTAGTAGCTAGATAGCTAGTTAGAGGAGTTTAGAGCGGTATCTCAATACCTTGAGATACCGAGGTATCTCAATACCTTGAGATATCCAAGGTATTGAGTTTCGAGCGAGGTTTTTGAGCAATAGCCTAGGAATAGTATTGGAATGATTTTTATATGTATATGTGTATATATTTACGCGTGCTAGCATAGGTTTTAGCGGGTTTAGGCGGGGTGCGTAGCCTAGGTTGAGGTATCGGATACCGAGGGTATCCCGGTATCTCAAGGAGGCGAGTTTGTGAGTTTTCTAGCTTAATGACCTCGGTTTGACCTAGAATTTCAGGAGCACCCTAGTTTGACCCAGACTTGACCGTAGTTGACTCGGTTGACCGCCAAAGTCAACTTTTGACCTAATTTTGACCTAGAGTTGACTTTTTGGACCCAGAGTTGACTTTTTGATCCAGATTTCATCGGTTTGACCCGTTTGACCTAGAACGACCCTAGAAGCCTATTTTTAGTTATTTTATATATCTGTTTAACTCATTAGAACCCTGTTTAACCTTGTTTTTCGTATTAGGTCCTTGCGACACCGGTTCGGATCGCCAGTTGCTCAGGACGTCAGGCGAGTACATTCTCTGATAGTTTTTATTATTTGATGATTATTATGATTCAGCTTCTAGTATAGTATCATCTGATTATTCTGGCACAACACGGGACACTGATTGATATTTCTGGATTTATTTACTTGCGACACGTACATTTCATGTTTCTGGCCTCTATTCTGGAATCACTACTGGCATCACCTACAGGCATCATTCATGTTCAGGCTGGACTCATCTTGATTTGCGTGTCGGGTCTTGGATCCATTTGTATTAGTCGGGGCGAGGAAATACTCGAGTAGACATGTAAACATTCCTATCTGGCATCATCAGGAATCACTCCCTCTGGTCTAATCTGGAATGATAGCAGCCGCGCACCCAGTGCGCGGTGAGCCGTACTTACCCCTAGCCGTTTACATGTCGAAACAAGTATTTCAAAGACACCGAGTTCATTCTTTATAGTCTGGACTCTCATGCATTTCTTGACTTGTCTCACTTACATGTTTCTGGACTTGACTCACTACATGTTTTTCATGCTGGACTCACTACACGTTCATGTGCACGGACTTGATTTTAGCTTAGATTTCCTGTATCTTGTAGTTATTACTATCTTGCTCTGATATCCATGCATCTTTACCTTTATGCACCAGTTATTTATATATTTCCTGTTTCATACTTGCTTCATTCTTCTTGCTACTTGCTATAACTGTTTTATAGTTTTTATCATTTAAATGGAACTGCTGTTAGAGGTGTACTTGCTCCAGTCCTGACTGGACATATTTTTCCAGAGTATCCGGAGGAGTGATGTCCGACGTTTTATGGACCTGAGCCTGTCGACGGTACAGACAGGGACCCTCTAGTTTAGGAGTGATTTTCGGGTTGGTAGCCGAGATCACTAGGACCTTGTTGTTTTATTAGCTTTAGCACCAGATTTGTCTCCGGTTTTGGATTGAGACCTTGTATTGTATATTATTTTGGATATTGGTGTATTATTATTATGGATGTTGTGGTTGTTGTAGTAGTTGTTGTTGGTTAGACTTTATAGCTGTTAGTCTTCTTGTTATCTTATCGTGCTTAGATTCGTGATTGAGTACTTGATTATCATTATGATATTGCTCCTCCGTTTGGAGTTGAGATCTTGGCAGATTTATATATACTTGTTTGTGTGGTTGCCCTCCTTTTGGAGAGGTCATGGCCGATTTTTGTGTGAGATTATTATCTAGATAGTTGACCTAGACAGCGTCCTACCGACGATGCTGCGGCGTAGGCTGGACGTACCCACGACTCATGCCCGATTTTCGGGTGCGGGTCGTGACAAAAATGCCCTCCTCTCACTTGGGTTTGAGTTTCGGGTTCCAAAAGCACTCAAACTAACTCCAAATCTCTCCAACTAACCCACTAAAAATATAATAAATATTTCTAAACCCAAAAATAGGTCTTACTGGGGTGTGGACTGGGTCGGACATGGGTCCACTAGGGTCTGACATGGGTCCAGGCTAGCCAAAACCCTAAAACAATCAAATAAAAATAATACAATCACTAATTAATTAAATACAATACACAATTTACCAAATAAAAATAAAAAATAACCCTATTTTCTAGAATTGGGTAGTGACAGACAACGCCAAGCCGACGGACACATGTGCAGATGAATGGAAATGACTTCATCGGAAGACTATTGGTGTCACGCCCCAGTCCCAAAATATCGAGGGACTGGACGCGTGATAATGGCCAGCAGCATGCACCGATGGACAAACCCAATTTAATGGATCCATCGGGGCATACTTAAGCTGTATTACAATAGTCAGGGTTTACTATTCTCATCCACAGAATAAAGATAGCAATAACAGCAAAAAAAATAAACAACATCCAGTTACAAGTAATTAAAAATCGGGGAACAATCCGATATTAAGTCTGTTACAATTGTTCAATTAAACAGGAATAAAAGAGTTTATTTTGCCATAAAACTGAGCATGGAAGAAGCAGTTGTTCAGGAGAAGTCCTCAGCGATCACCTCGTCCTCAGGTTCCGGTACTGCTCCGAGAAGTACTCCTGTTCCGTACACCTCAGGGTAGATCTCGTCTGCTAAATCTGGGGACATAATCCATTCCAGGTCCTCAGGGGACATAGCAAGGTACAGAAAACACAAGCCAAAATAATGCAGCAAATGAAACAAATAGGGTAAACAGCTAAGTGATATGCAAGTGAGAGTTATTAGTCATACTCAGGCTGAGACTACTACAGGATCAGTGTGGAAGAAACTATAGCAGTATTTTCTCGAAGGGCCAGAACTTGCGCCAAAGCTCTGTATCAGAGACTAAGACACCTCCAGATGACAAAAATTATAATATAATAAGCCTTGATATGGTAATACTCTCCCCACCCAATGTAATCCCACGTCACAGTTCTAAATGTTCATGTTACGCAAGATTAAGCTAATGCAATAAGTCAGGATAAAATCTAAGCATGTAAATTATATAAGTCATAAAACTGTATCCTATACAGAATCACCTTGAATATTCAGGAAGATTCTGTCTCATGATTCGTGTCAGGTGTCCTAGGTATAACGTACTTGATATGGCAAGTACGAGAATGTAAATGTTACGATATCCATCTCTAGTTGACATTGCACAACCCCGCGTACGGTGTTGGCACCCGACTATTAATCGGAAGCTAAGCAAGTCATACGGCCCTAGGGTTGAGCATGTACAACAGTTACATAAAATAAATCAGGAGAACAAATTGAATCTTTATACTGCAATTATGGCAAGGTACACTTGCCTGGGTTTCCGGCTCCAATTGTAGCTCTGGCTTCAACTGGAATTACAGGCAGTACTCCGGTTGCTGAAATAGACATCACCATCAGATCTAAAAAATATCAATCAGCTAGAAACGCCTGTCTTTTAGTCCAATTTGGACATAGGGGGGCAAAAATAACATTTCAGGGCAAAATGGGGTCCAAATGTGGGCCGCTTTGCACCGAAAAATGTATCAGGGTCAACGGTCTCCAAATCTGTCCAACTTAGTGTCAACAGGTCAGGAACGATGATACGAACCCAACGAAACTTCCAGAATTGGATTCCGATGAGCCGATCACAAAATTGCCCGTCGAGTGGAGCCTGTGGGGCCCACGACACGTGATTTTGTTAACGTTCTCAGAATCGAACCAAACTTGGCTCACAGGACCGGCGTATTGCTACGAGTCCGATGGCGTAAGTTTCGTCTCGATCCGACGTGTGTACACTAAGTTACAGTGAGAAACAGAAAGGTCGAATACGGGGCGGTGTCCGCGGATACGTATTGATTCCGGTGTGCACGCACATCCGAATCAACTTCTGCGAAATTCTGCACGTCCGTATCAACGACGCGCATGTATCTGTGAAGACCGCACGCGACCAAGTCGTCCCGTTTGGCGGGGCGTACTCAGTTCTGGGGTGAATCAGGGTTGGTTTTTCCTGTTTTTGGATCGCGGTTCACGATCACCACAGGACGCGATGCACCGAGCGGGTTGCACGGGCACCGAGGGGGTTATGCAGGCTACGCGATGCAACTGACGAAATCGAAAACTGAGCTACGAGGAGGAAGATACGAGTACCTGAACAGGGCTCCAGAAAACAGAAATCTCCGTGTCCGACTCGTGTCCGACACGCCTAGGGTTAGGGTTTAGGGCTCCTGTGTCCGTGGCTTGGCGGCGCTGTGACGGGGTAGGCCGGCCGGAGGAGGCGGCATGCTGGGGCGGCGCGGGTGCGGGTTCGCCGGAGGTGACCGAGGGCGGAGTTCGAGCGGGTGGCCGGACTCGAGGGACGGAGGCGGAGCTGCAGAATGAGACTAGGTCAGGGGCGGAGGTTCGGGGGCTGCTGGGGACGGCTCGCCGGACGGAGCGGGCGGAGGGGACAGCCGGAGGAGGGCTCGGGGTCAGTTGCTGGTGAGGGAGGAAGGTGGAAGGAGGGGATCGGAGTCGGGCGGCGGCGCTGCAGCGGGTTCTGGGCGGCGCTGGAGGAGAGGGGTTTATATAGGAGAGATGGGGAGAGAGAGCGGCGGCCGGCGAGGGGGAGGGGAAGAGAACCGTCGGGGTCGGCGGCGGACGTTTCCGGCGGCGGAGAGGTCAGGGGTCGGATCGGCTGTGCGTTTGGGAGAGTAGGAGCTAGCGGGTCGGGTTGGTGGCGGGTCGGGTCGGGTCTAGCGGATCCGGCCCGATCTACTAATCAGGATGCGGGTTTGGGTCGGGCTAATGGGTCGGGTCTGGGTTGGACCCGGATCCGACCCGCTAAGAATTGGTTTAATTAAACCGGTTCAGAATTTGGTTTATTTCTAATAAACCCGATTTTATTTTGGTTTAATTTGGTTTATTTAAATCAATAGTTTTTTAAGACTTTAAAAATCCATCCGGGGTCCAATAAATTTTCGGAAAATTATCCTATATCTAGTTTTTCATTTTACACCATAAAATATTATTTTCATAATATTTTAATATTATTTATTATCATTTAAAAATCCTTTAATAATTAAAATACCTGAATTTAATTACAGAAAAATCCCAGAAAATTTCAGAAAATTGTAAAAAATCCAAATTTAAAAATTCTTGAAAATCAGGGGGTTTACAATCTACCCTCCTTAAGAGGATTGCGTCCTCACAATCAAAGAATAACCGGTCAATAGAGATGACACGGTTGCAAAATTTATTCGAATCAGAAAATCAAGGTTGAGGGTTTAAACACATAGGGAAAGTCATTTCCCTAAGCAATGGAATTTCCCAATTATAGGAAATCTAGAAAATTTACAGTTTTTAGAAAAACAGGTTATTCTTTTAAAAACATATCAAGTTAACATTTATAAAATATTCATATTTAAAAGTTCAAAATTACTAGGTTAACACTAGGTTATCGATTATTAGCAAGTTAAAGTTATCAGGTTAAGTTTGGGGTCACGAACCAGCAGGCACGAACTACAGAAATGCTAGAAACGGAACTACAAAAACTTACTCGCATTAGCTACTCCATGGTTCTGCGTGTCCTCCAAAGTCATCACTGGAGCTTGTCCGCGTCCTTGCAGTCGATTCCTCTGCTGTTGCTGAGCCTGCTGGAAGAGCAGTGCCTGGGGTATCAAAGGTGGTCTCGACTGATACCTTCCTGGAGGTGGTGGTATAACTTTTTCAACTTCTGGTTGCGGTGCTCCCAATGCTGGATAGGCTGGCCTCGATGCTGGTAGTGCTTGTTGGTTAACCATTGGTGCTCTTTCTCGACGCTTAGGGTATTCCTTTAATAAATGCTGACTGGATCCGCAAGCTAAGCATAATTTCTTTTTGCGTCTGCACTCGTTCTCTATATGGCCTCGCTTGCGACAATATGGACAGACAGGTAGTACTTGTGGAGATGCTTCTGGCGGCTGGTGCTGATGTGGCTGGTTGATGAACCGTCAATACTTTCTCTCGATGCTGAGAACAGTCTTTGGCTAAGTGTTGATTGGTTCCGCAAATCAAGCATAATCCTAACTTGCGTCTGCACTCCTTCTCAATATGGCATACCTTGCCACAATAGTAATAAATAGGAAGGAATGAGGCTCTGGGTACTGCTCTCAGTGGTGGATTCATCTGTGGTCGCTTTGCAACTCTTTCCTGCTGTTCTTGGTGTCACGACCCGCACCCAGAAATTCGGGCACGAGTACGTGGGTACGTCCAGCCTACGCCGCAGAGTCGGCGGTAGTACGCTGTCTAGGTCAAATCCATCTAAACTAAACTAGCTCATTCACAAATAACATAAGCAAGATAATATTGAGAACAGAAACTTAAGATTGCAACTGAACTAAATACGACAACAGATTCAAATGTTTCAGTACAGGAAATCGAAATAAAATCGGGGACAAACCCGATTAATAAGATAAGAAACAGAAATAAAAGATAGCTACTGCTAGCTACTCTGCAGCAGGGGTCTCCTGGATGGGTTCTGGCTCCTCATAGGTATCATCAGTCCCCTCATAGGGACCATAATAAGTAGGGGCAAGGTCCTCATCATCGCCTAAATCAACAGATCTAGTCAGGAAAGGAGCAAAGTACACAGTGCACAACAAGGTTAAACTAAATATTTATGACAATTAAATATTGAATATCATGTTAAGAAACTGCATAACAGAACATCATTATCTCAGAGTTAAAGCTGTAAGCAGGAATATGAGAAAGCAGAAATAAATGAAACAGGAAATGAAACTACAACAGTCAGTAAGATATATAACATGACCAGAAACTATCTGTGTGAACCTGTGTTTGTTTTAGAATACATAGTTGGCATATAGGAGTTTATAAGACTAATCCGGCCGTCATAAACGGCTATTAAACAGGGAAAATCGAGATTCGGCTGAGGTACAGTCGCGTACCAACAGCTATTAAACATGACAAGGGGAAGGGTAAACTACATGCCTTCTAGTATTCTCCCACCCGACATGAAAAACAAGACAGGAACTTCAATATTCAAGACATGAAAATCCAGCATTTCTAACACTAGGTGTAATCATCAAGGGTACTAGTAAAGCAGGGAATTAATTATCACAATATAAAGATTTAACTTGAAGTGCAGGTACTTGCCTGATGTTTGGATCTGATTAATATTGGTTCTTGGAGAAATTCCAGAGATGAGTCCAAAAGCTGAAATAGACAATACCATCACGCTCAGACGATGTCAAATAGCTAAAAACGCCTGTCCTTGGGTCCAATTTGGAGACAAGGACAAAAACGGCAGTTTTGGGTCAAAACGGGGTCCGTCGGTGGGCCCGCTTTGCACCAAAAAATGTGTACGGATCAAAAGTCTCCAAATTCACCAAACTTAGTGTCAACAGGTCAGGAACGCTGATACGAACCCAACAGAACTTCCAGATTTGGATTCCGATGAGCCGAACACAAAATCGTCCGTCGAGCGGGGCCTGTGGGACCCACGACACGCGATTTCGTCAACGTTCTCAGAATCGAACCAAACTTGACCCACAGGACCAGCGTATCGCTACGAGTCCGATGGCGCAAGTTTTGTCTTGATCTGACGAGTGTACAAGAAGTTAGGGCAAATTGCAGAAAAGTCGGATACATAGCGATGTCCGCGGATACGCGTTGATTCTGGTGTGCACGCACACCCGAATCAGCTTCCACGAAATCTCACACGTCCGTATCGACGACGCGCACGTATCTGTGAAGACCGCACGCGACCAAGTCGTCCCGTTTGGCGGGGCGCACTCAGTTTCGGGGTGAAACAGGGTATGGTTTTTCCTGTTTTTGGATCGCGGTGTACGATCACCACAGGACGCGATGCCCCGAACGGTTTGTCCGGGCACCGAGAGGGTCTTACAGGCTTCCCAACGCAATTTGCGGAATTGAAAACGGAGCTACGAACAAAAAGTTACACGCACCTGAAGGGGACCCGAAAATTAGGGTCGAGCCGTGTCCGACACGTGTCCGACACGACACTGTTACTGTGTCCACTGCACAGTAAAGGGGGCTAGGGTTTACTGTGTCCGACTCCTGTGTCGGTGTCCGCCGGAGGGCTGCCGGAGAGGGCCGGGGGAGGTTCGCCGGCTGCTGGGGTCGACGGCGCGGAGGCGCTGGCCGGTCGGCGGAGCTCTGGGAGGCGGCGACGGCGTTCTGGGAAGAAGAAGGAGGAGAGGGGAGAAAGAGGGGGCGCTGGCTGGGTGGTCGAGGGCGGTCGGGTTCGGCAGGGGAGAGGGAGGAGGAGCTGCAGCAGAGGGAGGCCGAGCACGGCGAGGCGGAGCGGAGAGTTAGGGTTAGGGTTAGGGTGAGGTGGAGGAGGAGGAAGAAGAGGGGGTTTTAAAGGGGGAGCGGGCGGTTAGGTCAGCCGGGAAGGGCGGAGCGGCGAGGGCGACGTGGGGGCGAGGGCGCGGAACTCGCGGCGCTGCGCGCGGCGGCCGGCGCTGGACGCGGGGTCGTGGGGAGGCCGGGTTAGGCGGGTCGGGCGGCTCGCGGGTCGGGTCTGTCTGACCCGACCCGACCCGATAGCGGGTTGGGGCTGGGCCGGGTTAGCGGCTGGGCTGCTGGGCTCGGCCCACTGGGCCGGGCCGGGCCCAAAGAAAAGAAAAATAAAAAATAAAATAAAATAAGTAATAATAAATATAATAATAATAATAATAACAATTTTAATTTAATTAATTAAAATTAGTTTTTAGGCATTTAAAAATAGGTCTTAGGCCCAGAAAAATCCAGAAAAATTACCCTAAGTCCAGTTTTTCATTTTACACCCAAAAATATTATTTTCATGATATTTTAATATTATTTATTAATAATTAAAAAATCATTTAATTATTAAGAGCCTTGATTTTAATTTCAGAAAATTCCTAGAAAATTCCAGAAAATTGGGAGAAATCCAAGATTTAATAATTTGAAAATTCAGGAGTTTTACACTTGGTCTGGTGTATGAGGTCGCTTCTGGCTGGACTCTATCCTGGTGATGCTCTCCATGGCCCGTGCTGCAGTAACATCGTCCGTTGCAACGGAGCTGATTAACTTTCGTAGCTCTGAGCTAAGTCTGCAAACGAACTCCTCCGTTTAGCTTTGCTGAGCCATCTGATAAGCTTGCATCATCGGGTAGTATATTTGAAACAGCTGTTGCACGTCCATAGCTTGCCCTTGTGGGACGGTAGGCATTGGTGGAGCAAACTGCGCCGATTGTGGAACGTCATCTTCCTGGATTCTCGAGGCAGGCTAACTTGCTTGACTGCTTTGTTGAGCTAATCGACCTTCATCAACTGGTGTCACTTCATCTTCCTGGGTGACCACAGCACCTTGTGATGTTTCTGCAGGAGTCTCGTCGTTTGCTCGTGAATCCATATCTCTGCACCCAAAATAAACAATAAGAGGCGTACAGGGATCAAAGCAGGATGCAAGTCAAGAATTAATTCGAATCCGATACAGATATCAAGAACGTTTCAAGCAAGTGGATGAGATCCTAAAAACTTATCCTATTCTTTTGCAGGCCTGTTCAGTCCCTAAGTTGAAACCGAATAATTTTGTCGTTGACCTGCATGGGCCACCACAAAAATTATGTCACGCCCCAGTCCCAAAATATCGAGGGACTGGACGCGTTATAATGGCCAGCAGCATGCACCGATGGATAAACCCAATTTAATGGATCCATCGGGGCATACTTAAGCTGTATTACAATAGTCAGGGTTTACTATTCTCATCCACAGAATAAAGATAGCAATAATAGCAAAAGAAATAAACAACATCAAGTTACAAGTAATTAAAAATCGGGGAATAATCCGATATTAAGTCTGTTACAATTGTTCAATTAAACAGGAATAAAAGAGTTTATTTTGCCATAAAACTGAGCATGGAAGAAGCAGTTGTTCAGGAGAAGTCCTCAGCGATCACCTCGTCCTCAGGTTCCGGTACTGCTCCGAGAAGTACTCATGTTCCGTACACCTCAGGGTAGATCTCGTCTGCTAAATCTGGGGACATAATCCATTCCAGGTCCTCAGGGGACATAGCAAGGTACAGAAAACACAAGCCAAAATAATGCAGCAAATGAAACAAATAGGGTAAACAGCTAAGTGATATGCAAGTGAGAGTTATTAGTCATACTCAGGCTGAGACTACTACAGGATCAGTGTGGAAGAAACCATAGCAGTATTTTCTCGAAGGACCAGAACTTGCGCCAAAGCTCTGTATCAGAGACTAAGACACCTCCAGACGACAAAAATTATAATATAATCAGCCTTGATATGGTAATACTCTTTCCACCCAATGTAATCGCACGTCACAGTTCTAAATATTCATGTTACGCAAGATTAAGCTAATGCAATAAGTCAGGATAAAATCTAAGCATGTAAATTGTATAAGTCATAAACCTGTATCCTATACAGAATCACCTTGAATATTCAGGAAGATTCTGTCTCATGATTCGTGTCAGGTGTCCTAGGTATAACGTACTTGATATGGCAAGTACGAGAATATAAATGTCACGATATCCATCTCTAGTTGACATTGCACAACCCCGCGTACGGTGTTGGCACCCGACTATTAATCGGAAGCTAAGCAAGTCACACGGCCCTAGGGTTGAGCATGTACAGCAGTCACAGAAAATAAATCAGGAGAACAAATTGAATCTTTATACTGCAATTATGGCAAGGTACACTTGCCTGGGTTTTCGGCTCCAATTGTAGCTCTGGCTTCAACTGGGATTACATGCAGTACTCCGGTTGCTGAAATAGACATCACCATCAGATTCAAAAAATATCAATCAGCTAGAAACGCCTGTCCTTGAGTCCAATTTGGACATAGGGGCGAAAATGATATTTCAGGACAAAACAGGGTCCAAATGTGGGCCGCTTTGCACCGAAAAACGTATCAGGGTCAACAGTCTCCAAATCTGTCCAACTTAGTGTCAACAGGTCAGAAACGATGATACGAACCCAACGGAACTTCCAGAATTGGATTCCGATGAGCCGATCACAAAATCGCCGGTCGAGTGGAGCATGTGGGGCCCACGACACGCGATTTTGTTAACGTTCTCAGAATCGAACCAAACTTGGCTCACAGGACCGGCGTATTGCTACGAGTCCGATGGCCCAAGTTTCGTCTCGATCCGACGTGTGTACACTAAGTTACAGCGAGAACCAGAAAGGTCAAATACGGGGCGGTGTCCGCTGATACGCATTGATTCCGGTGTGCACGCACATCCGAATCAACTTCTACGAAATCTCGCACGTCCGTATCAACGACACGCACATATCTGTGAAGATCGCACGCGACCAAGTCGTCCCATTTGGCGGGGCGTACTCAGTTCTGGGGTGAATCAGGGCGTTAGTTTTTCCTGTTTTTGGATCGCGGTTCACGATCACCACAGGACGCGATGCACCGAGTGGGTTACATGGACACCGAGGGGGTTATGCAGGCTACGCGATGCAACTGACGGAATCAAAAACAGAGCTACGAGGAAGAAGATACGAGTACCTGAACAGGGCTCCAGAAAACAGAAATTTTCGTGTCCGACTCATGTCCGACACGCCTAGGGTTAGGGTTTAGGGCTCCTGTGTCCGTGGCTTGGCGGCGCTGTGGCGGGGGAGGCTGTAATTCCCCTGATTTTCAAAGAATTTTAAATTTGGATTTTCTGGATTTTTCTGGAAATTTTCAGGATTTTTCTGTAATTAAACTCAGGTGTTTTAATTATTAAAAGATTTTTAAATGATATTAATTAATAATAAAATAATATTTTATGGTGTAAAATAGAAAACCAGGTATAGGATAATTTTTCGGAAATTTTTTGGACCCCGGAAGCCCTTATAAAGCCCTAAATACTAATTAATTATTTAAATCAAATAAACCAAATTTATTAATTAAACCAACCCAATTTAAACCGAACCGGACCGGGTTCACTGACCCAAACCCCTAGGCCCTAACGGGTCGGATTCGGGTTCAATCCGACCCGGCCCGTTTCAGCCCGAACCCGCTAACCGAACCCCTCTCTTCTCCGACTCCCCATCTCCCCTCCGGTCGGCCAACCGCCGCCTGTTCACCTCCCGGCCGCCGATTTACATCCCCGACCCTCCGCCTCCGGTAACGGCCGCCCCCGCCGTTTCTCTTTCCCTCTCTCCTATAAAACCCACAGATCCGCCGCCTTTCCCCTCTTCTCCGGCGAAAACCCCCTGCCTCCTCACCCTCGCCGCTCGGCCAGGAACCTCCACCGACCAGTCCCCAACCGCCCGACGACATCGACGACCACCTCCTCCGCCTCGCAGAGCTCCAGCATTGCCGCTCTCGTCTCCTCCGGCGTCCCCTCCGCTAGCTCCGCCGCCCTCGACGAACAGAAGCCCAGCAGCAGCAGGCGGCCGTCCCCGAGAGCCGCCCGGCCACCAGCGAGCAGCCTCCCGCTCCGACGAATCCCCTGAGCCGAAACCCTAGGTCGGGCACAGTATCAGTTGTGTGTCGTGTCGGACACAGTGTCCAGGACACGAGTCGGACACAAAACCCCAATTTCTGGAGCTCATTTCAGGTACCCGTAACTTCTTGCTCGTAGCTCGGATTTCGATCCGTAAATTATATCGCGTAGCCTGTATGACCCTCTCGGTGCCCGTGCGAACCGCTCGGGGCATCGCGTCCTGTGGTGATCGCGCACCGCGATCCAAAAACAGGAAAACCAACGCCCTGTTTCACCCCGGAACCGAGTACGCCCCGCCAAACGGGACGACTTGGTCGCGTGCGGTCTTCACAGATACGTGCGCGTCGTTGATACGGACGTGCGGGTTTTCGCAGAAGCTGATTCGGATGTGCGTGCACACCGAAATCAGTACGTATCCGCGGACACCGCCCCGTATCCGACTTTTCTGTTTGTCGCTGTAACTTAGTGTACACACGTCGGATCGAGGCGAAACTTGCGCCATCGAACTCGTAGCAATACGCTGGTCCTGTGAGCCAAGTTTGGTTCGATTCTGAGAACGTTGACAAAATCGTGTGTCGTGGGCCCCACAGTCTCCACCCGACGGACGATTTTGAGAACGGCTCATCGGAATCCAATTCTGGAAGTTCCGTTGGGTTCGTATCATCGTTCCTGACCTGTTGACACTAAGTTGGACTGATTTTGAGACCTTTGACCTTGACGCATTTTTCGGTGTAAAGCGGCCCACATTTGGACCCCGCCTTGATCCGAAAATGACGTTTTTGCCCTTGTCTCCAAATTGGACTCAAGGACAGGCGTTCCTAGCTGATTAATATTTTCTGGACCTGATGGTGATGTCTGTTTTAGCAACCGGAGTACTGCCTGCAATCCCCGCTGACGTCAGAGCTACAATTGGAGACAAAACCCAGGCAAGTATATCTTGCCAAATCCTGCAGTTTTGTTGCTTATCTCCTGGATTATTTTTTATTGTCTTGCAAGATACTTGTACAATGGTTGCATGTTTTTCAGTTGTTACTTTCCTGTCATATATAGTTCTTGATGTGCTCTGGTTTATTCCTGCTGCTCTAGTCATATTTTCTCTGTTTGCGTGCATGTACATTATTTGCTCTTTCCTTGGAACACTACTTGTTCCATAGACATTTTGTGATGGTATATGTTTACTCTACATTTCTGGAGTTGACTTGACTGATTTCTTAGTTCCTAGATGAAGTTATTGGACATTGACTACACTTGAGCAATCTCGATTGTGAGTACACAATGTACTGCAATAGAGAATTGTTCATTTGACTACCTCCTTCGTGAGCTCCCGATGGGCTGCAAAAGAGCCATACTATAGACTGTGAGTCCCCGTTGGACTTCTTTCTATAGGATCGTGATCTCCCGGCGGTTACCCCGATTGCCTATAGTCATGTTTGATAGCATCACTGGCATGCCACTGTCTTAGATATAGTGATTTCTTGTGTCTTATTTGCTTGTGTTTACTTTCTTCTCTATCTTGCATGTCATTTATTGCATTTGGCTCGTATTCTTTTGTATCTTGCTATGTCCCCTGAGGACCTGGTTTTGTTCTCCAGATTTAGCAGATGAGGAGTACCGCAGCTTACGGACCAGCACCAGACGAGAGTTTGATTGCAGTTGATGGCCCTGCTTCTTAGTTACTTTCTAGCATATTTTAGTTATCTCTTTCTTGTCTTTATTTTCTTATTTGTCGGTAGTGGATTTGT
This sequence comes from Iris macrosiphon, assembly GCA_036927795.1. Lineage (NCBI taxonomy): Eukaryota > Viridiplantae > Streptophyta > Magnoliopsida > Asparagales > Iridaceae > Iris > Iris macrosiphon. The sequence continues at coordinate 46,250,514 of JAYESA010000009.1, forward strand.
CTCCACCCGACTTAGTATTATTTCTTGCTGAATATTCGTTTGTAACTTTACTTTCAGCATTTAATTCTGTTTTGTTTTAGTTCATGCTGTTCTGTGGATGAGATAGTAAACCCCGCCTAATATAATACAGCTTAAGTACACTCCGAAGGATCCATTAAATTGGGTTTGTCCATCGGTATGTGCTGCTGGCCATTGCCACGTGTCCAGTCCCTCGTTAATTTGGGACTGGGGCGTGACATGGTTTTTGTGGTGGCCCATGCAGGTCAACGACTAAAATTGTTCGGTTTTAACTTAGGGACCGAACAGGCCTGCAATAAAGATAGGAAAGTTTTTAAGATCTCATCCATTTGCTTGAAACGTTCTTGATATCTATATCGGATTCGAATCAATTTGTTGAATTGCATCCTGCCTTGATTCCTAAGCGCCTCTCATTGTTTATTTTGGTTGCAGAGTTCTGGATTCACGAGCAAACGACGAGGCTCCTGTAATATTACCACGAGATATTGTAGTAACCAACGAAGATGAAGCGACACCAGTTGATGAAGGACGATCAGCTCAACAAGCAAGTCATCATGCCACGAGAATCCAGCAAGATAACAATCCACCATCGACGCAATTGCCCGTAATTCCACCAGGGCAGGCCATGGACGGGCAGCAGATGTTTCAAATGATCTATGCAATAGTGCAAGCTCAACAAGAGGCTTGGAGTCGCAGCTTAGTAACCGTACTAGAGCAGGCACGACGGCCAACGACGGGTTCTATCGCCGATTTTTGCCAGCTGATGCCCCGTACCTTCTCAGGAAAAGAAGAGCCCATAGAAGTTCATGAGTAGCTCACCAACATACAACATCAACTAGAAGCAGCTGAGCTTCCAAGGGAACGTTGGATGACTGCCGTCAGAATGCAGTTGACGGACAATGCTCATCACTGGTGGCTATCTGAAGAGACCCGGCTCGGACCAGAACGAGTCACTTGGGAAGCGTTCTCTCGACTCTTTCTGGAGATGTACATTCCAGCCATTGCTCGATCAGAACTTCGGGACAAGTTCAATTGCCTCACTCAGGATGCTATGACGGTGGAAGAGTACAACGCTGAGTTCATTCGTCTAAGTCGCTTCGCCCCAACATTGATCCCGACAGAAGAAGAGAAGGCTGAGAAGTTCTTCGATGGACTAAACTTTGAGTTACAGAAACTAATTGGATCCGTTGCACCTACATCTTACCCGGACGTCCTTGCTGCAGCCTGACGTATGGAGCGCGTCATCAGGAGAGAAACCAGTCTGAAGCGATCATCCACATCAGCACCCGCCGGAGCACCACAAGAAGAAGCTACAAAAAGACCTCACATACACCAGCCATCGGGAGCATCTCCACAGACACTACCTGTCTGTCCATATTGTCGCAAACGAGGCCATACTGAGAACGAGTGCAGGCGAAAGAAGAAATTATGCATAGCTTGCGGATCCAGTCAGCATTTATTAAATGAATGCCCTGAGCGTCGAGATAGAGCACCAAGGGTAAACCAACAAGCATTTCCAGTACCGAGGCCAACCTATCCAACATTGGAAGCACCACAAACGGAATTTCAAGAAGTCCTACCACCAGCTTCAGGAGGGTATCAGCCGAGGCCACCTTTGATACCCCAGGCACTGCTCTTCCAGCAAGCTCAACAGCAGAGGAATCGACGACAAGGACGCGGAAAGCCCTGACAATGACCTTGGAGAGCGCGCAGAATCGTGGAGTAGCTAATGCGCGTAAGTTCTTATAGTTTTCTGCTTCTAGATTTGCCTTAGATTGTGCCTGCTGGTTCGTGACCCTAGACTTACCCTGATAATCTTAACTTGTTAATAATGGATAACGTAGTGATCACCTAGTAATTTTGTTATTAATTAATATGCTTTAAAAGAATAACCTGTTTTTCTAAAAACTGTAATTTTCTAAATTTTCCACATTTGGGAAATTGCATAACATTTAATGCTTAGGGAAATAATTTTCCTAGGTATTACTCTCCACCTTGAAATTCTTTAATTTTGATGTGCTTTGAACAAATGGTTGTAACCGTGTCATCTCTGTTGACCGGTTATTTCTTTGATTGCGAGGACGCAATCCTCTTAAGGGGGGTAGATTGTAATCCCCCTGATTTTCAAAGAATTTTAAATTTGGATTTTCTGGATTTTTTGGAAATTTTCAGGATTTTTCTGTAATTAAACTCGGGTGTTTTAATTATTAAAGGATTTTTAAATGATATTAATTAATAATAAAATAATATTTTATGGTGTAAAATAGAAAACCAGGCATAGGATAATTTTCCGGGAATTTATTGGACCCCGGAAGCCCTTATAAAGCCCTAAATACTAATTAATTATTTAAATCAAATAAACCGAATTTATTAATTAAACCAACCCAATTTAAACCGAACCGGACCGGGTTCACTGACCCAAACCGCCTAGGCCCTAACGGGTCGGATTCGGGTTCAATCCGATCCGGCCCGTTTCAGCCCGAACCCGCTAACCGAACCCCTCTCTTCCCCGACTCCCCATCTCCCCTCCGGTCGGCCAACCGCCGCCTGTTCACCTCCCGGCCGCCGATTGGCATCCCCGACCCTCCGCCTCCGGTAACGGCCGCCCCCGCCGTTTCTCTTTCCCTCTCTCCTATAAAACCCACAGATCCGCCGCCTTTCCCCTCTTCTCCGGCGAAAACCCCCTGCCTCCTCACCCTCGCCGCTCGGCCAGGAACCTCCACCGACCAGTCCCCAACCGCCCGACGACATCGACGACCACCTCCTCCGCCTCGCAGAGCTCCAGCATTGCCGCTCTCGTCTCCTCCGGCGTCCCCTCCGCTAGCTCCGCCGCCCTCGACGAACAGAAGCCCAGCAGCAGCAGGCGGCCGTCCCCGAGCGCCGCCCGGCCACCAGCGAGCAGCCTCCCGCTCCGACGAATCCCCTGAGCCGAAACCCTAGGTCGGGCACAGTGTCAGTTGTGTGTCGTGTCGGACACAGTGTCCAGGACACGAGTCGGACACAAAACCCCAATTTCTGGAGCTCATTTTAGGTACCCGTAACTTCTTGCTCGTAGCTCGGATTTCGATTTCGTAAATTGTATCGCGTAGCCTGTATGACCCTCTCGATGCCCGTGCAAACCGCTCGGGGCATCGCGTCCTGTGGTGATCGCGCACCGCGATCCAAAAACAGGAAAACCAACGCCCTATTTCACCCCGGAACCGAGTACGCCCCGCCAAACGGGACGACTTGGTCGCGTGCGGTCTTCACAGATACGTGCGCGTCGTTGATACGGACGTGCGGGTTTTCGCAGAAGCTGATTCGGATGTGCGTGCACACCGAAATCAGTACGTATCCGCGGACACCGCCCCGTATCCGACTTTTCTGTTTGTCGCTGTAACTTAGTGTACACACGTCGAATCGAGACAAAACTTGCGCCATCGGACTCGTAGCAATACGCTGGTCCTGTGAGCCAAGTTTGGTTCGATTCTGAGAACGTTGACAAAATCGTGTGTCGTGGGCCCCACAGGCTCCACCCGACGGACGATTTTGAGAACGGCTCATCGGAATCCAATTCTGGAAGTTCCGTTGGGTTCGTATCATCGTTCCTGACCTGTTGACACTAAGTTGGACTGATTTTGAGACCTTTGACCCTGACGCATTTTTCGGTGCAAAGCGGCCCACATTTGGACCCCGCCTTGATCCGAAAATGACGTTTTTGCCCTTGTCTCCAAATTGGACTCAAGGACAGGCGTTCCTAGCTGATTAATATTTTCTGGACCTGATGGTGATGTCTGTTTCAGCAACCGGAGTACTGCCTGCAATCCCCGCTGACGTCAGAGCTACAATTGGAGACAAAACCCAGGCAAGTATACCTTGCCAAATCCTGCAGTTTTGTTGCTTATCTCCTGGATTATTTTTTATTGTCTTGCAAGATACTTGTACAATGGTTGCATGTTTTTCAGTTGTTACTTTCCTGTCATATATAGTTCTTGATGTGCTCTGGTTTATTCCTGCTGCTCTAGTCATATTTTCTCTGTTTGCGTGCATGTACATTATTTGCTCTTTCCTTGGAACACTACTTGTTCCATAGACATTTTGTGATGGTATATGTTTACTCTACATTTCTGGAGTTGACTTGACTGATTTCTTAGTTCCTAGATGAAGTTATTGGACATTGACTACACTTGAGCAATCTCGATTGTGAGTACACAATGTACTGCAATAGAGAATTGTTCATTTGACTACCTCCTTCGTGAGCTCCCGATGGGCTGCGAAAGAGCCATACTATAGACCGTGAGTCCCCGTTGGACTGCTTTCTATAGGATCGTGATCTCCCATTGAGATGCGGTTACCCCGATTGCTTATAGTCATGTTTGATAGCATCACTAGCATGCCACTGTCTTAGATATAGTGATTTCGTGTGTCTTATTTGCTTGTGTTTACTTTCTTCTCTATCTTGCATGTCATTTATTGTATTTGGCTCGTATTCTTTTGTATCTTGCTATGTCCCCTGAGGACCTGGTTTTGTTCTCCAGATTTAGCAGACGAGGAGTACCGCAGCTTACGGACCAGCACCAGACGAGAGTTTGATTGCTGTTGATGGCCCTGCTTCTTAGTTACTTTCTAGCATGTTTTAGTTATCTCTTTCTTGTCTTTATTTTCTTGTTTGTCGGTAGTGGATTTGTCTCTACCCGACTTAGTATTATTTCTTGCTGAATATTCGTCTGTAACTTTACTTTCAGCATTTAATTCTGTTTTGTTTTAGTTCATGCTGTTCTGTGGATGAGATAGTAAACCCTGCCTAATATAATACAGCTTAAGTACACTCCGAAGGATCCATTAAATTGGGTTTGTCCATCGGTGTGTGCTGCTGGCCATTGCCACGTGTCCAGTCCCTCGTTAATTTAGGACTGGGGCGTGACAGAGGCCGGCCGGAGGAGGCGGCGTGCTGGGGCGGCACGGGTGCGGGTTCGCCGGAGGTGACCGAGGGCGGAGTTCGAGCGGGTGGCCGGACTCGAGGGACGGAGGCGGAGCTGCAGAAGGAGGCTAGGTCAGGGGCGGAGGCTCGGGGGCTGCTGGGGACGGCTCGCCGGACGGAGCTGGCGGAGGGGACAGACGGAGGAGGGCTCGGGGTCGGTTGCTGGTGAGGGAGGAAGGTGGAAGGAGGGGATCGGAGTCGGGCGGCGGCGCTGCAGCGGGTTCTGGGCGGCGCTGGAGGAGAGGGGTTTATATAGGAGAGATGGGGAGAGGGAGCGGCGGCCGGCGAGGGGGAGGGGAAGAGAACCGTCGGGGTCGGCGACGGACGTTTCCGGCGGCGGGGAGGTCAGGGGTCGGCTGTGCGTTTGGGAGAGGAGGAGCTAGCGGGTCGGGTTGGTGGCGGGTCGGGTCAGGTCTAGCGGATCCGGCCCGATTCACTAATCAGGATGCGGGTTCGGGTCGGGCTAATGGGTCGGGTCTGGGTTGGACCCGGATCCGACCCGCTAAGAATTGGTTTAATTAAACTGGTTCAGAATTTGGTTTATTTCTAATAAACCCGGTTTTATTTTGGTTTAATTTGGTTTATTTAAATCAATAGTTTTTTAAGACTTTAAAATCCATCCGGGGTCCAATAAATTCTCGGAAAATTACCCTATATCTAGTTTTTCATTTTACACCATAAAATATTATTTTTATAATATTTTAATATTATTTATTATTATTTAAAAATCTTTTAATAATTAAAACACCTGAATTTAATTACAGAAAAATCCCAGAAAATTTCAAAAAATTGTGAAAAATTCAAATTTAAAAATTCTTGAAAATTAGGGGGTTTACAATTGGATTCATCCACCAATGGCTGGACGACTCGGTGTTTCACCACGTGTCCATGGAGAGTTCTGCAAAAGCATCGTGGGAGAAGCTGTATTCGTTGTACGAAAGGAAGACGGCTGGCAACAAGGCATTTCTTATTCGCCAACTCGTCAATTCGAAGTACACGGATGGTGCACCAGTGGCACAATATTTGAAAGAGGTTCAGGGCATCATCAATCAGCTGTCTGCGATGAATATGGTGATTGATGATGAGCTTCAGGCCTTTATGCTTTTGAGTTCTCTGTCGGAAAGCTGGGAGACGTTGGTGGTGTCGCAACTCCGCTCCGGATGGAGTTGTCACGATGGAGGCAGTAAAAAGCAGCTTGTTGAACGAGGAGATCCGGCGTAAGCAAATAGAATTGTTGCAGGAGTTCGCTCTGGTAGCTTCCTACGGGAAGGGGAGACCCAAGTCACAGGTGAGTACATGAGGGAGTTCTCGGGATCTTACGACTGTGGACCACAAGGAGGGCTGCTATTACTATGGCAAAAGAGGTCATATCAAGAGGAACTGCATGAAGCTCAAAGCTGAGAAGATAAAAAGGCAATGATGATCAAGAGGATCTCACGGCTATGGGAGATCTCATCATCACAATAACCGACACAAAGGATTTTTGTGGCATGTGTCATGATGGAGATTGGGTCATGGACACGGGGGTGTCGTATCACGCCACTCCACATAGGAGGATTTTCACATCATACCACGGCAGCATGTTTGGACGTGTGAAGATGGATAGCAAGGGAACAACTGCAATTATAGGCATCAATGATGTGCACTTGACAACGGAGCTTGGTGAGAAGTTCATTCTCAAGGGTGTGCGACATGTACCGAGTTTGCACTACAACTTGGTTTTCGTAGGGAGGCTGGTGGATGATGGCTGTCGCAGTCTATTTGGGGACAAAGATTGGATGCTTACGAAGGTTCCCAACAGCTGGCTTGAGAAGATTTGTGTTGTGGCATGTACAGACTCAAGCCTCTTAGTCGTACAGGCAGGCCACAAACACCGGATGGAGGCTCGAGAGGTATTCGGCATGAGTTGGTAGATCGTCGGGAACTTGTCTTAGAGGGGCTTCGAGATACTTTGAGGATTACGGAGGATTCGGTTCGTCAAAATAAAATGACAAATGGTGATGAGTCAAAGATTGAGGGTCAGTCTGTCGGTCACATGACAGCTGATTGGTCTCCAGGTGAGAGTTGTTCCATGAATACGATTTTGACGACTGGTGGTTTGCCAAAATTTTACGGAGCAACATCGATTTCAACAGTTCGAAGCCAGGAGGGGATCAAGGTTTGTAGCAAACTCAATCAGAGACGGGAGCATCATCATTCACACAATTCAGGGGGAGCTGTGGGTCATCGACGACATGCACAGTGTGTGATGTTCTGCTCGAGGATGCATGTGTATGTGGGAGCTTCAAGTTTGGACACGAAGGTTGGCAGATTCAGGAGTTTGAATCTCCGGAGAATCACAGCGTCCGCTTAGTTGGGCCAGCCAAGGGTGAAGAAGCTCGTTGGAACGTTAACACATTTCGGTGGAAGACAAAAGTCGGGGACATGCAGCCAAAACTCACGGTAAGGTTGATCGTCAGGGACTTCGGTATTGACCGTGTCATCGATATCGACATGATCACAGTAGTGCAGGAGGTGCTATGCATGGCAGCTAGCGTCGACGTGGCGGTTGAGGAACTGGAGACGACAGAAGATGCAAAGCAACTCGGGGGATCAAAATCGGTGGCATTGGGGGCAGAAACTATGCCGGGAGGCGACAAGCATGGAGTACAGTTGATGAGCCATGGGGTCAACACCCTCTCATCAGAGTGGAGGGAAAGATTGTTGGGGTCCAGTATGGATTTGGTAAATTTTGGAGGCAAAATATGGTCAAAGATTTGATTTGATATATTTTAAAAATATACATTAAATGTAAGATTTGATTAGATTTTAAATTTATATCAAATATTTAATCTGACCATATTTGGACGTCCATAATTGATGTTGGACTATTTTAGGTGTAATATGATTCTTATTTTAAGATTTTATATTTAGAAAATCCTATTATGACATAAAATATGATATCTCATCCTATAAATATATGAGGAGGGTGGAGGCACAAAGCAAGCACAAAGTAGAGATTCAGGGTGCTCGTCCACAGAAAATTTAAGAGAAAGTCCATGCTTTGCTTCTAGGGTTCTTTGCCATCCAAGACAGAAGGAAGAAGGGATCTAATCGAGGAGTCGTAAACTTTGGTTAGAAAAATTGCTACGGGTTGGTGAGTGATTTCATTGTAATCTCTGTCATTTCTTCTTGAGTGTGGTGAGCGGGTTGAACCTATTAGGACAAAGGGTTCAGCATTTATTTTTGTCAATCTTGTAATTTTATCTGAGTTATAAAGATTGAGATTTGTCCATGTGACGTAGTCACCGCCATATACTTGTCTTCATCTGTGCTTGGTGTTCGTAGATCGGTTGATTATATCAGGTGGATTGGCCTAAAGTTTCCGCTGCGGTCAGTCTCAGACACGGTATCGGAGCGCTTGCAGGACATGTCCAATTTCAACATTTGGTTGTTGTTGGCTTTTTTCCTTTGTTAAAGCAGACTTAAAAAATGTTAGTTAAAAATAATTATTTAAAAGTATTTTGAGAAGCTACTTCAATTTTGATAAAAAAAATTACAACATACTGAACACATTATTATTATCATCATCATTATTATTATCATTATTATTATTGTTTAAAAAATGACAATAATTTGTCAAAGCCGTCTAAGTTATACCAAACATTTTTTTTTTATATGTAGTTATACCAAACAAAAACTTAGAGGATGTTGCATGCTCTAGCTTATTGGATCACTAATTCACTACCGAGTGGAAAAATGGCTTAATTTGTCTGAGAAAGTCTCGTAATATTATAACATTTCATAAACCATCAAAGTGGCAATCACAAAGATGTCATACTACCAAAAAAGAAATCAATAATTGATGAAAAAACACAAAAGAGAGATGCAATATTGTATGATAATAAGATGAATCCTATTGATTTTATTGGTTGACTTACATAATAACATGGTTCTTGAATTTGTGGACTTCATAGTACTATGACAAACCTTTGGAAGCATTATATCTCAAGATTATGCAATCAAGATCAACTTATATCCATGTATCTCGTAATCTCTTTATTATGTCCCTTTTCTTATTTTGTTAAAGATCAAACTGCAAGATTTCATATAATCCTAAACAAAAACAACTTTCAATCACATCCTAAACAAAAGTGATATTTTTTTTTTTTAAGTCATGGCCTTTTTCAGCCTAGTAAAAATACTAAAATAATGGTCTATTTTTATAGAATTTTTTTTTATTGACATTCTAACAATCATGTTATTGTATTTTCTAAAAAAATAGGAGGCTAGTTAAATCTGAATTTGAAGATTTCACATTAGTAAAATATACGTTGGTTAAATTTTTTTGGACTTTCAAACTTTTTTGGTTTCTGGACGTTCCAATAACTTGAACATGTTCAGAAAACATTTATACCTGAAATTATACACACACAAAAAATGACATGTCATTCTTCAAATTGATATTCACAAAATGCAACAGAAAATTTGATTCGAGGGATCATTTTGTTATAAATCTCTCATTATCAAAATCAACTTAGAAGAAGTACCAAACGAGAATACTAATTTTTTCCTCCAACCTGACATTTACACGACCTCAATCAGAAAAATTAGAATCGGTGGAGCGAAGATTTCATGAAGTCCTACCACTGGGATGTACATTTAGTCACCCCCTCCCTACCAGACCAACGACGTTGCTCATTGAATCCTTATGGGCCCCAACGCGGCAAATATTTATGACTTACATGTGGTCCCATTTTGTCCGATCACAAATCCATGGTGGGCCCACATCAACAATATACCTGCGTGGAAAAGAAGATGACAAAGTTATAAGATATAATACTAGAATTTTCAAATTAATTGGAATAGTCAAAATCAAATAAATCGAAATAAAAAAAATTTAAAATCGAAATCGAATCGAAATAGTCAAAATCGGACCAACCCGGAAAATAGATTTGGTTAGTTCGGTTGGACTATTTCTATTGTTTAATGGGTCGGATCTAATGTTGGAATTATGCTTAAATTAATTTTTGTAATCACATTTGCTGCATTTCAAAGTTGCGTTCAAAGATCAAAGTTGGACTTCAAAACGCATATATAGAATTGTTGTTTTCAAAGTATACACATTTTTAATCACAAAACATGCACATAATTTAGTGTATTTACATAATTGCATAAGTCTTATTCGAATTTTTGTTTTGGATCGAAATCGAAACAAAATAATTTCTTTCAGTATTTTCAAAACCAAAAGCGAACAATTTTTTTTCTTCAAACCGAACCGAATCAAATATTCGGTTTGATTTGATTCAATTTTTTGTCCAAAACCGAATAGTGCTCACCCTAATACCGTACAAACCCAAAACCGAACTCAGCTGGCTCTTGTGGTCAGTGAGAAGAGGCCTAACATCCCTGGCTAGGCGGACAGTCTCGGGATCAAACTGCGGAGGAGGTGTGGGTGTGTGTGTATGTTGGTGGCAGTGGGCCAAAACGGCATGCAACGCAGCGTGTACAAAGTTTCATACATATCGTCGAGCATCAAAAAAAATAAAGAGAGGCTAAATTACAAGTTGATACACTCATGTATTCGAAATGTTCAACTTGATACCCTCAATTTTGATAGGCATCAACTTGATACTCTCCCTCCTAATGGCGTTAACCGAAATAAATAATGATAAAAATACTCTTCCCAAACCTCCCTCTCTCTGGCAGGTCCCTTCCTCTTTCTCCGACCGGAGGGGGGGGGGGGGGGACGCATAGTCGCGAGCAGCAGCAACCGTCGTAAGGACCCGTCCGGGAGAAGCGCGACAGAAGTGCGACAGGAGAAGGGGGGTGTAAACCCCCTCGATTTATTCTGTAGATAGTTAGGGTGGATTTAGAAAATTTTGATTTTTGGTAGCAGATGTCGAGGTTTAGAGTAGAGATAAGTTTATCTGGTATTTAATACAATTAATTAAAACCCTTGGCGCGCCCTATCATTGTTTGATTATTCGGAGCCCAATTGTCACGCCCCAGTCCCAAAAATACCGAGGAACTGGACACGTGGCAATGGCCAGCAGCATGCAACGATGGACAAACCCAATTTAATGGATCCATCGGCATACTTAAGCTGTAATATAGATCTACAACAATAAGTCAAAATCTAATCTCATCCATACACAGAATAATAAGAACATCAGCAAATAAAGAAAGTACATCAAAGTCCAGTCTCAGCAGAGTATGTCAGGAACAACCCGATAAGAGTCTAAAACACTGGTTCATCAGACCAGAACAAAAGAGTCCAAAAATAGAGTATCTGAAGAGTACAAATATCATAATCTCAAGTAAAATCCTCTGCCATCACCTCTGCTTCTATGTTAGGTTCTCCTTCAGCAATAGCTCCTGGTACAACTTCAGCTCCTGTCCCGTAAACCTCGGGATAATGCTCTTCTGCTAAACCTGGGGACATCATCCATTCCAGGTCCTCAGGGGACATAGCAAGGTACAGAAATCACAAGCCAAAAGTAATGCAGTGAAATAGAGAATGAAATAAGCAGGGTAACTACATAACCATCTATGTGAAAATGCAACTGAGAGCAACACTAGTACTCAGGCTGAGACTGCTACAAGCTCTGTGTCGGGGAGCCGGTAGCAGCAATATCTAGTAGTGGTCTAGCTCTGCTCGAGAGTCTACAACCTCACAATAGTAGTATATATATATAGAACAGCCTGTAGCCTGTGTGTCTCTTCCCACCCAATGTAACCACACGTCGCATGTCCATGTCACGTGAGATCAGTGCTAATGCAACAGTCATAATCTAAGAGTATAATAACTATATCCATCATGTATCCTATACAGAATCACCTTGAATATGTCAGGAAGATTCTGTCAATGTATGGTGTCAAGTGTCCTAGGTTGTAGTGTACTTGATAACAAGCACGAGAGTGTAAAGGGTCTCGAATGTCCAACACTAATGACATACACAACTCCGCGTACGGGGTTGGCACCCGACTTTGATCGGACGCTAAGTATGTCATACGGTCCTAGGTTATATCATGTACACTAGTCACAGAAAGTAGAGCAATAGAACAAAATAAACAATTAGACTGAGATTTATGGCAAGGTACACTTGCCTGGGATTGGAATATCAGTAGCGGTCCTTGTAACAGTGGGTTCAGCAATAACTCCTCTAAAAGCTGAAATGAACATTACCAACAGTCTCAGAACATAGGAAATAGTTAGAAACGTCTGTCCTTAAGTCCAGTTTGGACACAAGGGCAAAAATGACATTTCTAGTCCAAAGCGGGTCCATGTGTAGGTCGCTTTGTACCGAAAACCGGGTCAGGGTCAAAGGTCTTCAAATTAGTCCAACTTAGTGTCAACAAGTCAGGAACGTTAATACGAACCGAACGGAACTTCCAGAATTGGATTCCGATGAGCCGTTCTCAAAATCACCCGTCATGTGGAGCCTGTGGGGCCCACGACACGTAATTTTCCAACGTTCTCAGAATTGGACCAAACTTGATCCACAGGACCAGCGTATTGCTACGAGTCCGATGGCGCAAATTTTGTCTCGATCTGACGTGTATACACTAAGTTGCAGCTAATTACAGAAAAGTCGAATACGGGGTATTGTCCGCGGATACGCACTGATTCCGGTGTGCACGCACATCCGAATCAGCTTCTGCGAAAGCCCGCACGTCCGTATCTACGATGCTCACGTGTCGGTGAAGACCGCACGTGACCAAATCGTCCCGTTTGGCGGGGCGTACTCGATTCCGGGGTGAAACAGGGATTAGTTTTTCCTGTTTTTGGATCGCGGTGTGCGATCACCACAGGACGCGATGCCCCGAGCGGTTTGTCCGAGCACTGAGGGGGTCATACAGGCTATACGATACAATTTACGGAATTAAAATCAGAGCTACGAGTCAAAAGTTATGGGTACTTGAACTGGACTCGTAAACCAAGTTCGAATCGTGTCCGACACGCGTCTGAACTAGGGTTGTGTCCTGGATCCGTGTCCAAGCTGGAACTCGCGTTCTGAGTCATGTTCGTGTCTTCCGGAGTCGGCCTAGGGTTCAGGAGGAGGCGGCGCCGGTCCTGGGTGGTCGTCGACGTCCTGGGCGGCCGGATTCAGATGCTGCGGCGGCCGGATTCTGTCTGGCGGAGGAGAATCGAACTCGGGTTCGATTGAAACGGGGTTCTGGGTCCGTGGTGGTTGCTGGTGGTAAGGCGGACGGGTCCGGCGGTCTAGGCGGAGGCGCCGGAGTCTGGAGGTGCTGTGAAGAGGTGGCCGGAGGTCGAGGTTCTCGCCGGAGAAGGGGTTTCCAGGGGATTTCCGGTCGAGGCTCACTAGGTTTTTATAGGCTCGCCATGGCAGAGGAAGGGCCGGACGTTGGTCGGCAAACGGAAGGGAAGCGTCGCCAGTTACGGGGGATGTGAACCGTAGGGTCGGCCGGCGGCCACGGCGGCGGAAACGGCCGCCGGCCAGGTGAAGGGTCGGCTGGGATTCGGGGGTTAGGGATTTAGGTATTCGGGTCGGGTCGGATCCTGGCGGGTCGGGTCTGATCCGGATCTGACCCGCTAGCCTGAGCGGTCCGGGTTGGTCAGACCGGCCGGTCCGGTCCGGGTTAATCACTGGGTTTGGGTTGTTTTATTAATTATTTTGATTTAATTAATCAGTTAAATTTTACAATAGTTTTTAATGCTTTAAAAATTCATCCGGGATCCAATAAATTCCCGGAAAAATATCCCATGCTCGGTTTTTAATTTTACACTAGAAAATATAATTTTCATCACATTTTAATATTATTTAATTTCATTTAAAAATTCATTTTAAATTAGACTACTTTAATTTATAGGTTTTAAATTCACCGAAATTGCTAATTTAATTCCAGAAAATTAAATTTAAATTTTTTTAAAATTTCAGGTGATTACAATCTACCCCCCTTAAGAAAATTGCGTCCTCGCAATTAACGATAGAACTACAGTAATTATAAAAATTACTTAAAATATACCTGTATCCTCGAATAAGTGGGGGTATTTCCGGCGCATGATATCTTCCCTCTCCCAAGTAGATTCACCAGGTGAGTGTTGCTTCCATGCCACACGAACCAGTTTAATTGTATGCCCTCGTAGTGTCTTCTCGCTGGTTCCGAGTATACCCACCGGTTGTTCTTCGTATCTCAAGCTTGGGCCTACGGCGATCTCAGAATGATCCACTATGTGACTTGGGTCAGTCACATACCTTCTCAATTGTGAGACATGGAATACATCATGCACTCTCTCTAAAGATGGAGGTAATGCAAGACGATATGCCACCTCACCAATACGCTCCAGAATATCAAAGGGCCCAATGTACCTTGGACTCAACTTGCCTCTGCTCCCAAAGCGAATGGTTCCTCGAGTAGGCGAGATCCTCAGGAATACATGTTCTCCTTCCTTGAACTCCAGGGGACGTCGGTGTGTATCAGCCCAATGCTTCTGTCTGTCCTGAGCTGCACGAAGATGATTCTGGATTTGCTTCACCTTCTCCACTGTTTGCATTACTAACTCTGGCCCCAATATTTGACGCTCTCCAACGTCACTCCAGCATATTGGCGATCTGCACTTCCTACCGTATAACGCCTCAAAAGGTGCCATCTTGATGCTTGCCTGGTAACTGTTCTTATATGAGAACTCTACCAAATGCAAATGATCTTCCCAAGACCCTCCAAAGTCTAACATACAGGATCGCAGCATATCCTCCAAGATCTGGATTGTACGTTCTGATTGACCATCTGTCTGGGGATGATAGGCTGTGCTGAATTTTAGTCCGGTACCAAGACTCTCTTGCATGCTTCGCCAAAAATGAGAGGTGAACCTCGAATCTCGGTCTGATACGATACTAACCGGCACTCCATGCAATCTTACTATTTGTCTCATATACATGTCGGCTAGTATCTCTGTGGACTGCCCAACTCTAAATGGCAAGAAGTGCGCAGACTTAGTGAGTCGATCCACGATAACCCATACCGCATCTTTTCCGCTGGGGCTCCTTGGGAATCCTGTGACGAAGTCCATGGTGATATGTTCCCACTTCCATTCTGGTATGGGAAGCGGCTGCAACATTCCAGCAGTCCTCTGATGTTCGGCTTTCACTTGTTGGCAGACTAAGTATTTTGCTACAAATCTGGCAATCTCTCTCTTCATTCCATGCCACCAATAATACTGCCTTAGATCGTGATACATCTTTGTTCCTCCTGGATGAACAGAGTACATGGAGCTATGTGCTTCAGTCATTAGCTCCTGTCTCAGTTCTCCATTTGGAACATATAAACGATCTCCGCACCTTAATGTCCCATCCTCATGTATGCGAAGTCCCGTCTGCATGCCTGCTTCTGTCTTCTCTTTGAGTCTTCGAAATCTTGCATCAGTAGGCAAAGCTTCTTTAATCCTTTCCACAAGCGATGACTTAATTTCCAGATTAGCCAGCAAGCCATTCTGTCTTGGTAGAATAACCTCTATCTGGAGCTCCTGTAGATCTTTCAATAGCTCAGACTGCATCGTCAAGAAATAAGCCGTAGGCTTCCTGCTGAGTGCGTCCGCTACTACATTTGCTTTCCCTGGGTGGTACTGCAGATCTATATCAAAGTCCACCATCAACTCTAGCCAGCGCCTTTGTCTCATGTTAAGCTCTTTCTGGGTATATACATACTTTAGACTTTTGTGGTCAGTGAAGATTTCCACCTTCTCACCATAAAGATAATGCCTCCAAATCTTCAGTGCAAATATTACAGCAGCTAGCTCCAGATCGTGCGTTGGGTAGTTCTTCTCATGGACCTTCAACTGTCTCGATGCATAAGCAATAACTTTGCCATGCTGCATCAAAACACATCCTAGGCCAATACCTGACGCATCGCTATAAACAACAAAACCGCCTGACCCTGAAGGAAGAGTCAAGACTGGTGCTGTTGTTAAACGCCTCTTCAGTTCTTCAAAGGCCATCTGACATTCTTCTGTCCATGCAAAGTCCTGATCTTTCCGTGTCAACTTCGTCATTGGCTCTGCAATCCTTGAGAAATTTTCTACGAACCTTCTGTAATATCCGGCAAGTCCTAGAAAACTCCCCACCTCAGCAACTGATGTCGGTGTAGGCCAAGTCTCAATAGCAGCAACCTTCTCTGGATCAACTGACAGTCCTTCTCCTGAGATAATATGCCCCAAGAATGGCACCTTATCCATGCAAAACTCACATTTACTGAGCTTAGCATAAAGCTTCTCTTGCCTCAACGTCTCTAGCACGATTCTGAGATGCTCCTTGTGCTCTTCATGGCTTTTGGAATATACCAGAATGTCATCGATAAATACCACCACGAATTTATCCGAGTATTGATGGAAGACTCGGTTCATCAAGCTCATGAATACAGCAGGCGCGTTGGTTAAACCAAACGGCATTACTAGGAACTCATAATGTCCATACTTGGTTCTAAAGGCTGTCTTCGGGATATCTTCCTTCCTCACCCTAATTTGGTGATAACCGGATCTCAGGTCAATCTTTGAAAATACCCTAGCTCCACTCAATTGATCAAATAAGTCATCAATACGTGGCAAAGGATACCGGTTCTTAATGGTCACAGCGTTTAACGCCCTGTAATCAATGCATAGGCGAACTGTTCCATCCTTCTTCGGTACAAAAAGTATAGGTGCTCCCCAAGGTGAAACACTGGGCCGGATGAAACCTTTCTCCAGAAGTTCATCAACTTGCTTCTTCAACTCTACTAACTCCTTAGGGGCTAGTCTATAAACCGTTGAAGTGATCGGTTCTGCTCCTGGAGTTAAGTCTATGGTGAATTCTATTTCCCGATCAGGTGGTAGACTTGGAAGATCATCGGGAAATACATCCACAAACTCTGATATAACTCTTGGGTAACTTGACTCCCCTTCTACAGTTAATACCCTAAGAGTTGGCTGAACACCTTGTTCTACAGCTCCTCGAAGAAATTCAAACTCTGAGTGTCCAGGTGGTCTGAATATAACTTTTCTAAGCCGACAATCAAGAGTAGCATGATACTGACTTAACCAGTCCATACCAAGTACAACATCATAGTCAGGCATAGAAAAGATCAAAAATTGGGCTCGCATTTCTCTCCCGCAGACTACTACTGAGCATGATCTACAGATATCACTAACAGGTATGATTCCACCTCCCGTAAGAATTCTCTTAGTCTTCGGAAGGGGTGCAGTAGCTACTCTATGGGTGGCTACGAAGCTAGCAGCTATAAATGAGTGTGATGCCCCAGAATCAAATAAAGCTACAGCAGGTAATGAAGCTACTAAAATGGTACCTGCTATAACTTCTCCAGCAATAGCTTCTTCCTGAACAGCCAATGCAAAAGCCTGACCTCGTCCCTGAGCTGGTCCCCTCTGATGACGAGCCTGCTGGAATAATGCTGCTTGAGGTGGTAATGGAGGTCTTGGCTGATATCCTCCTGGAGCTGGTGGTCTGACTCCTCCAACTCCTGTCTGCTGTGCTCCCATTGCTGGATAATCTGGCCTTGGTGCAGGTAGAGCTAGTCGTGGTTCTCCCTCTCGGTATGCTGTGCAGTCCCTGGATAGATGCTGGTTGGATCCGCAAACCAGGCACAGACCCAATTTGCGTCTGCACTCCTTTTCAATGTGACCCAACTTGCCGCAGAAATGACAAGTAGGTAGGGTTCTTGGTGCTGCTCTCTGCGGTAGATTCCTCTGGAGTCGCTTTGCAGAATCTCCTTGTACTGCCTTGGATGGTACTGAGGTAAATGGCCGCTTCAGACTTGACTCCCTCCTGGTGACGCGCTCCATGCGTCGTGCTGCAGCAAGGACGTCGTTGTACGATGTAGGGGCAACAGATCCAATCAACCTCTGAAGCTCGAACCTGAGTCCATCAAAGAATTTCTCCGCCTTCTCTTCTTCGGTAGAAATTAGAGAAGGGGCGAAACGACTCAGGCGAATGAATTCAGCATTATACTCCTCCACCGTCATGTTGCCCTGGATAAGGCGGTTGAACTTATCTCGGAGTTCTGATCTAGCAACAGCTGGGATATACATCTCTTGGAAGAGTCTGGAGAACTCCTCCCAAGTAACTCGGTCATGTCCGAGCCTCCTCTCTTCAGCTAGCCACCAGTGGTGCGCGTTGTCCGTCAGTTGCATACGGACAACAGTCATCCATCTCTCCCGCGGAAGTTCAGCTGCTTCCAACTGATGCTGTGTATTTGTGAGCCACTCATGCACTTCAGTTGGTCCTTCCTTGCCCGAAAAGGTACGGGGCTTGAGTTGACGGAAATCAGTGATAGATCCCGTCGCTGGTCGCCTAGCTTGCGGGTTTGCCTTCTCCAATGCATTTACTAGGCTGTTTCTCAGGTTCTCTGCCTCCTGACGCTGCGCCTCCTGTTGAACTTGTTGTTGAGCTTGCATCATGGCATAAAACATCTGGAACATTTGCTGCCCATCCATTGCTTGTCCTGGTGGGAAGGCAGGCATCTGTGGAGTGAACTGTGGCGGAGGTGGGATATCATTACGCCTGAACCTTGAGTTATGCTGCTCAGCTTGTCCACTTTGAGAGGATTGACCTCTGTTTTCTGGTGTAACTCCATCACCATAGGTAACTACAACATCTTGTGGTGTAAAAGGAATTTCATCTCCACTTCTTGGATCCATCTTTCTGTATCCAAAATAAACCTTATGAGAACGTTTTAGCAGAGTCAAGCAGGATGCAAATCAAGTACTTAATTCAAATGCGATATTGAGTTTCAAAACGATTTAACAAATGGATGAGATACTAGAACCTATCCTATCCTTTTACAGGTTTGTTTGGCCCCTAAGTTGAAGCCAAACAATTTGTCGTAGACCTGCATGGGCCACCACAAAAACCATGTCACGCCCCAGTCCCAAAAATACCGAGGAACTGGACACGTGGCAATGGCCAGCAGCATGCAACGATGGACAAACCCAATTTAATGGATCCATCGGCATACTTAAGCTGTAATATAGATCTACAACAATAAGTCAAAATCTAATCTCATCCATACACAGAATAATAAGAACATCAGCAAATAAAGAAAGTACATCAAAGTCCAGTCTCAGCAGAGTATGTCAGGAACAACCCGATAAGAGTCTAAAACACTGGTTCATCAGACCAGAACAAAAGAGTCCAAAAATAGAGTATCTGAAGAGTACAAATATCATAATCTCAAGTAAAATCCTCTGCTATCACCTCTGCTTCTATGTTAGGTTCTCCTTCAGCAATAGCTCCTGGTACAACTTCAGCTCCTGTCCCGTAAACCTCGGGATAATGCTCTTCTGCTAAACCTGGGGACATCATCCATTCCAGGTCCTCAGGGGACATAGCAAGGTACAAAAATCACAAGCCAAAAGTAATGCAGTGAAATAGAGAATGAAATAAGCAGGGTAACTACATAACCATCTATGTGAAAATGCAACTGAGAGCAACACTAGTACTCAGGCTGAGACTGCTACAAGCTCTGTGTCGGGGAGCCGGTAGCAGCAATATCTAGTAGTGGTCTAGCTCTGCTCGAGAGTCTACAACCTCATAATAGTAGTATATATATAGAACAGCCTGTAGCCTGTGTGTCTCTCCCCACCCAATGTAACCACACGTCGCATGTCCATGTCACGTGAGATCAGTGCTAATGCAACAGTCATAATCTAAGAGTATAATAACTATGTCCATCCTGTATCCTATACAGAATCACCTTGAATATGTCAGGAAGATTCTGTCAATGTATGGTGTCAAGTGTCCTAGGTTGTAGTGTACTTGATAACAAGCACGAGAGTATAAAGGGTCTCGAATGTCCAACACTAATGACATACACAACTCCGCGTACGGGGTTGGCACCCGACTTTGATCGGACGCTAAGTATATCATACGGTCCTAGGTTATATCATGTACACTAGTCACAGAAAGTAGAGCAATAGAACAAAATAAATAATTAGACTGAGATTTATGGCAAGGTACACTTGCCTGGGATTGAAATATCAGTAGCGGTCCTTGTAACAGTGGGTTCAGCAATAACTCCTTCAAAAGCTGAAATAAACATTACCAACAGTCTCAGAACATAGGAAATAGTTAGAAACGCCTGTCCTTAAGTCCAGTTTGGACACAAGGGCAAAAACGACATTTCTAGTCCAAAGCGGGTCCATGTGTAGGTCGCTTTGTACCGAAAACTGGGTCAGGATCAAAGGTCTCCAAATTAGTCCAACTCAGTATCAACAAGTCAGGAACATTAATACGAACCCAACGGAACTTTCAGAATTGGATTCCGATGAGCCATTCTCAAAATCACCCGTCAGGTGGAGCCTGTGGGGCCCACGATACGTAATTTTCCAACGTTCTCAGAATCGGGCCAAACTTGATCCACAGGACCAGCGTATTGCTACGAGTCCGATGGCGCAAGTTTCGTCTCGATCTGACGTGTATACACTAAGTTACAGCTAATTACAGAAAAGTCGGATACGGGGTGTTGTCCGCGGATACGTACTGATTCCGGTGTGCACGCACATCCGAATCAGCTTCTGCGAAAGCCCGCACGTCCGTATCTACGATGCTCACGTGTCGATGAAGACCGCACGTGACCAAATCGTCCCGTTTGGCGGGGCGTACTCGATTCCGGGGTGAAACAGGGCTTAGTTTTTCCTGTTTTTGGATCGCGGTGTGCGATCACCACAGGACGCGATGCCCCGAGCGGTTTGTCCGAGCACTGAGGGGGTCATACAGGCTACACGATACAATTTACGGAATTAAAATCAGAGCTACGAGTCAAAAGTTATGGGTACCTGAACTGGGCTCGTAAACCAAGTTCGAATCGTGTCCGACACGCGTCTGAACTAGGGTTGTGTCCTGGATCCGTGTCCAAGCTGGAACTCGCGTTCTGAGTCGTGTTCGTGTCTGCCGGAGTCGGCCTGGGGTTCAGGAGGAGGCGGCGCCGGTCCTGGGTGGTCGTCGACGTCCTGGGCGGCCGGATTCAGATGCTGCGGCGGCCGGATTCCGTCTGGCGGAGGAGAATCGAACTCGGGTTCGATTGAAACGGGGTTCTGGGTCCGTGGTGGTTGCTGGTGGTAAGGCGGACGGGTCCGGCGGTCTAGGCGGAGGCGCCGGAGTCTGGAGGTGCTGTGAAGAGGTGGCCGGAGGTCGAGGTTCTCGCCGGAGAAGGGGTTTCCAGGGGATTTCCGGTCGAGGCTCACTAGGTTTTTATAGGCTCGCCATGGCAGAGGAAGGGCCGGACGTTGGTCGGCAAACGGAGGGGAAGCGTCGCCAGTTATGGGGGATGCGAACCGTAGGGTCGGCCGGCGGCCACGGCGGCGGAAACGGCCGCCGGCCAGGTGAAGGGTCGGCTGGGATTCGGGGGTTAGGGATTTAGGTATTCGGGTCGGGTCGGATCCTGGCGGGTCGGATCTGACCCGGATCTGACCCGCTAGCCTGAGCGGTCCGGGTTGGTCAGACCGTCCGGTCCGGTCCGGGTTAATCACTGGGTTTGGGTTGTTTTATTAATTATTTTGATTTAATTAATCAGTTAAATTTTACAATAGTTTTTAATGCTTTAAAAATTCATCCGGGATCCAATAAATTCCCGAAAAAATACCCCATGCTCGATTTTTAATTTTACACTAGAAAATATAATTTTTATCATATTTTAATATTATTTAATTTCATTTAAAAATTCATTTTAAATTAGACTACTTTAATTTATAGGTTTTAAATTCACCGAAATTGCTAATTTAATTCCAGAAAATTAAATTTAAAAATTCTTAAAATTTCAGGTGATTACACCAATATCAGCCCATAAATTTCGTTCAATTACTGTACTTCTGACTTGACCCGCCAAATTTGGCACTGGACTTTTCCGTCGATCAAAATCAGCTTTTCGTTGTGCTCTAAATTAATTGCACAATTTTCCGAAACCCTAATCCATATTTAATTTCGTGTCGGACACTTGTGTCGTTACCCTAAAATTTGAGATACCAACTTAATCCGTTGAGCCGGACCAACTAAAGGATCCAAGACTGACTCCAAGCCCCCACCATTTTTGGCCTTTGCATTATTCCCGGATTTTGATCCCAAGTGCCCCCAATTAATTTAAATTCGCGGGACACTTTATTTCTATTTAAATCGGGGATACCAACTTTGTAAATCCCATTTTTAATCCTAAATTAATCCCAATGCTTTTCTAATTAAACTCGTGCCTAACGCACAACACCCTCTCACCATAAAAATTACTAAACATATTTTTCTCCACAATTTTTGTGTCATTTTATGTGTCCATACAATTTCTCGAATTTATGGGGCTAAGTTGCAATTATTGAATTTGTGTGTCATTACCCTATTGGCCATAATCGATGGAGAGGTCCCAAAATGGGGTCCCATTCTCACCCATCCATTCACCCCTTCATGAAGAAACCCACTTCTCTTCATGACAAATCACAACCCTCCATTTTGAAAGACACCATCACAACCCTCCATCCCCTTCACAAACCCCTATAAAGCAACACCTCACCTAACCCTCAACACACACCACCGGCCCTAATCCTAAGGGAAAACCCCTCTCTCTCTCTCCTCACTCCTTCATTTAAAACCCTCCATGCAATAGCTTCTCCACTCTCCATTATATTTTTCTTCTTCCTTAGTCTCTTCTTCCTTATTTGAGTTGTTCCTCCCTGTGGAAGACCCGCCGGCCGCTCCGGCCCGACTCCGGCCATCGGCCCCCCACCGCGGCGACTCCACAGCAGCTTCTGACCGCTGTGTGTCCCGCCGGACTGCACTGCCGACTCGCCGCTGTGAGATCTCCTTCGACCACCCGCCGGCGTAGTTCCCCCGACGTGCGTCCCGCCGGCACTGTGTTGCCCCGACCCAGCAGCTGAGCTCTCCCGACCAGCAACCCGACCGGACTGTGTTTCTTCTCCCCCGCTGTGTGTTTCCCTCCGGCCACCTCCCTATCCCACTACCACCACCACCACCAGTTTACTACCACCACCACCACCAGTTTACCACCACCATCACCACCAGTTTTTGCCACCACCATCACCACCTCCGGCCATGTTCCGGCCAGCCATCAACCTCGCCGCGTTGAGGTCGATTCTTACCCTCCCCTCTCTTGTGTTTAATTCCAGAAATTATTATCTAACTAAATAGGATTTAATTGTACAAGGATGTGTGAATGCTAGCTAGGGTTGTAGTTATATAGTGTGGATATATATGGTTAGTGTGGGGAGTACTTAATATGTGATTAGGGTTAAGTATAGATGATTATTAATTATTTTGTGTTGATGTTTATATATTTGCTATGCTAGCTAGGGTGGTTGGATTACTTATGAGGGCGGCTAGTGTACTGTGGTAAATGAAATATATGGTGGAGGTATATATAGGTTATGTTATGATGATTAAATAAGAACATGGATGAGGTATGTTATGATGATTAAATATGAACATGGATGAGGATTATGTTAATGATGATTAAAATGTTTTAGAGTCTATGTAGTTTAGTGTAGTGACCTTGTAACTTATGTATTATGAAGTTGGATGTGGATGTGGTACTTAGATGGAAAATTAGGGTTGGCTTCTACATAAATTATCACGATTTAATTAAAAATATGTGCTCGAGGAGAATAGAGTTTTGACCTTGGAGCCAACTAATCGGGATGTATCGTACATGGTGGAAATGCTAGTTTATTTTTGGAGAATTAAAATCGAGGAGAGTATACCGATGATTAGCTGATTTGACCATCGTATCGATAGTCAACTGTAGTCAATCCCCTACTGACTTGTCCCTGTGAGTCGTAGCTGAGACTGAGTTTAGGTGTGGATGTGTGTAGCACCCTGTCTGTCGTAAATAGATTATTGATTCTGGTTTGTAATTCATCTCTAGGTACTGCGGGACCTGAGGACTTGGACGCGGTACCAGATCCCCCACATCAGCAGCCGCACGCAGGCAAGTGTACCTTGCCACCCTGTATTTCAGTTTACAGATATTTGTTGTTCTTTATGTACTTCGTGCGCGTACTTGTGTTGGAATTCGACGAACGTCTTAGAATAATTGCTAGATGCTTCATAGCACCTCGATGCACGTACCTGAGTACATCGACACCCCAGGACACACTTATATACCGTGATCGTGCCAGATTCTTGTATCCTGATACCGACATCATGACCAGAGACTGGGACGACCTTAGGGTCGCGTCTGTTGAGTTATATCTGTGAGTCGATACTGTAGTTAGAGGGTCAGGTTCAACGCACAATCGTTGACCGCTTGGGAAGGGGAAGACAATTACTAGACGTTTGGGCTACTCTGCACGCGCTTATATATGTATATGTAGTGATCCTGTATTATAGTGTAGTGGTATCACCCGTGTGTCTCTGTGCTCGGAGCTACGGTCCGACCCGTGTGTCTCTGTGTTCGGAGCTACGGTTTATTTTAGAAAGCCCACGCGTCGAACATTGTCTTTAAATTGTGTCACACTTGTTTGGTTATGTTAGTTTACCCTGTTGTTGCACTTGTACTATCTATTTTTCTGGCATATTGTATTTCTGTACCTTGTTACGTCCCTCTGAGGACCTGGTTCCCTTCCAGGTGTAGGCTACGAGGATTACCCGGAGAAGTACGGACCGGGCATCTATCCAGCAGCTGTACTCACTGCCGAGGACGAGGTCATTCCTGAGGACTTCGTCTGATCGCTGGTAGTGACTCTTTCCTTGGGACGGTATCATTACCTAGTTACCTGCTGCCGTCCCAAGTTATCTTATTGCTTACTTTCTTTCCAGTATTTTGTACTAGCGGGTTTGTCCCCGTATGACTACTCTAGTATTTGTATTTGATACTTGTCTGGATATTTCCTTCCTGCACATTAGTTGTTGTATTCACTTCTATTGTGCTCTTATATTGCTGCCTGTGGATGAGATTTAGATTGAGTATACTTGTGTTATGTGATTGGTTATTCATTGTACTTCACAGCTTAAGTGTACTCCGACGGGCCCATTAGATTGGAAAGCCTGTCAAAGTACACTGCTGCCATTGCCACGTGTCTCGGTTCCTTATCCATGGAACCGGGGCGTGACAGGGGGGTGGCGTGGCGTGCGGCGGGGGTAAGGGAGGGGGTGTGGTGTGGCAGGGGTAGGGGGGTTGGTAGCAGCGGTAGGGAAGGGTAGTTTAAAAATTTAATTTAATTTAATTTTTTTAACGTTAAACCTAATTTTAGGGTGACAGAATGTACCGAGTTAAAAATATTAGTTAAGGAGAATATTAAATTAGTATCTATCAAACTTGTGAGTACTTAGTTGAACATGTGAGTACTAAGTTGAACATTTTGAATAGTCGAAGTATCATGTTATAATTTAGAAAAAAAGCTAAAACAATAGCTAACCGCTCATTTGAGGGTGTCCTCAACGTCTACCATTCTCTTCCTCTTCCTTCTAAACAAACACAAAAAAAAGGGGAAAACAAATTCAAACTTTCGATTCCCAAGAATCCCCAAATTTCTTGTTCATGAGCTATCTAGGATTAGGGTTTTGATGTTGTTGGGATCGGCATGGGGGTGGACTACTACAACATCCTCAAGGTGAACCGGAGCGCCACCGATGACGACCTCAAGAAGTCCTACCGGCGCCTGGCGATGCGGTGGCACCCCGACAAGAACCCGAGCAACAAGAAGGAAGCCGAGGCCAAGTTCAAGCAGATCTCCGAGGCCTACGATGTAATTTTCTCGATTCTTTTTTGACAATTTTAGGGATTTTTCGAGTTTTTTTTAAATGGACAAGGGCTAAAAATATGTTGCGTCACTTAACGTAGGAAAAGTATGTGGTTAATTTATAGATATTTTGTATAGGTAAGCGTCAAAATTGTTTTTTAAAGTCGTGTTATTATCAATGTAGGAGAAATCTGTTTCCTTGGGGGTTAAATTTTGGTAATTTAGGTATTTTTGAGGTCTTTGCATGGGCAATGTTCAAAAAATCTGTTTTTTTTGGGAGTACCATGACATTAATGTAGGAAAAAGATGTTTCTTTGGGTGTAATTTGTGGTAAATTTAGGGATTTCATAGAGATTTTGCATGGGCAATGGCCAGAAAAGCCTTTTTTTAAATTTAGAATAGTTGGGTTTGTAGAATCATAATTTGCATACGGATTAGAGAGTAGAAAAGACATTCCTGGCTTTAATTTTAAAATTTTCGTCTCATTTGTCGGAGATACTTCGAATCGGTAATCTTATGATACAAATTTTGGTTATAAGTGGGTCGTGCTTTGGATATTTTGATTGTTTGTAATTTGGAGAACGGTATGAACTACGTTAAATTGATTCCATTTCTGTGATTCTGATAGGTAAAATTTTCACATGTTCATGAATGAGATAGTTAGCTAAAAGAAGTTGGTTCTATGTAATCTTGCTTCCACTATTATAGAAGCTTCAAAGTTGGGAATTTTATAGGTTTTAGCATTTTTTTGGCATTTCCGGTAGTTGGATCTTTTTGAATGGCTTTGGACATGCACATGTTTATGGGTTTTGGTTGCTCATATTAGGATGCGACCCCTAGTTTCATATGGGCTTTGGATTCCTTAAGATGGAAAGGAAGAAATGTGCTGGAGAGTGGAAAGATAAAATACAATTGAAGATAGCAGGACCGGTGGAGAAGTAAAGTGAAGTAGGATCTCGAAACTAGTTCATTGCTTTCGCTTTTTTTTCTTTTCTGAGTTAGAGATTCCACATAATTTTTTCTATTTATATTAAGGATGAAATAATATATTTCGTGTTTAATTTGGATTATTTAGGGAAATTTACCTAATGAATGCGTTTGAGAGTGGAAAGGTGGAATTCAGCTAAGGTAACAGGGGTGGAAAGACAAAGTAGAATCTCGAAGAAGTTTGGTTTCTTTATTTTTGAATTATTTATGTCACCTTTTTGTGGTAGTTGTAGAGATCCATATAGTTGCTTATATGAGTAAGGTCCGTAAGGATGAAATGACCTATTTCTCATTTGATATGGATGATTTTAGAGCATTTTATCATTTACGTCGTAACAATTTGTTTCTGAAACCTTGGATTAGTATAGAAGGTAGATTGCTACACCATGGGTCATACTTCTTTTGTGGCTCTTATGCTTCTCCCTTGTTGGAGATACAGATACTTCACAAATTTGGCCGCTTATCGGACCCTCCATAGATACGTACTGGATACTCCAAAATATACTAGAATACACAAAATTATGCATTGTGTCCGTGTCACAGTGTCCTTACCTTGCCGTGTCGTATCCCATATAAATTATAATTATTTAAAAAAATGGGAGAAAAAGTGGAGGCTAATGCTAATTTACAATTATATCCCATATAAATTATATTATTTAAAAATTGTTTAATGAAGCCAAATGATAAATAAATATTTTTAGTTGAGGATATAATTGGTAAACCCTATATATTTTATTTTTATTCCTTCCATTTTTTCTTTTATATCAAACAAAGGAAAATGCATCCCTTCCATTTTCTATTCCTTCTACCAAACACAAAGAAAGGAAATGGTCTTTCCTTTACATATTGATGGAAACTATATCTTTACTCATTTTTCTTTCTCCTACTTTTCTATCCTTCCTACCTAACGAAGCCTAAAATTCCAAAATCTCAAACTCTCCAACCTTAAGCCCTAACATTCCGACCACTACACGCGCATCTCTGGGGAAACTCCGTCCATGTCTTCTCTAAAGTCCCCCGACCAAGGTTCTCAAGCTTGTGGTACTTCTCCCCTGAAAATGGTTCCAAAAAATGAAGAAGAGCAATGAAGAACTATTTCGATAAGCTTATTGGCTTGTCGAATCAATTACAAAGCATTCGGGAAGCTTCCCAAGAACCTTAGGTTGTTTCTCCTTATTCCTCTATTAAAGAACACATTTATTTTTGGCTTCTTCCTCTTGTCTTCTTACTTTATGCCGTATCTCAAAAGATATTGGGCTTATTGTTTGAGGAGATAACGAAATTAAAAAAAAAGGATTATGATACCGAGGTTTATGGAGATAATGAAATCAAAAATATTATTACCAGTAATATCTACACTGCGTTTGAAGCCTACTGCATAATTAAAACACACACACACACACACAGAGAGAGAGAGAGAGAGAGAGAGAGAGAGAGAGAATCATTAAAAAGAAACTAAGTTCCCCAAAAAAATATTACTTTCTCTTATATTCTGAAAAACTGAGTTATGGAAAAGAATCAAGTTCCAAAAAAAAAATCATGCTGCATAATTAAAACACACACACACACAGTCATTGAAAAGAAACAAAGTTCTAAAAAAATTCGTTACTTTATCGTATATTTTGAAAAACTATTTCATTAAAAAGAAACTAGTTTCCAAAAATAAAGTCAGAGAGGAATGAAAGGGAATGAGTAAGAGTCAGAGAAAAACAAAAAAAATATATATATAGAGAGAGAGTGCTTGTACCTGCGCCACGTTTGGTCGACGTCGCTGTCGGTCAGTGTCGATTGATTGTGAGGGCTGGCAGTGGTAGGTTTCTTCTCCTTAAGTTTGTTTTTGGAATGGAGAGAGATCCATCCAAACCTGACACTTTTTCCGCTTCAAAAACTGACGTTCCCTCTTCTTTTATTATTATTTTTAAATCTGACACAATTTTTCGAAATAAGTACCCGTCTATGCTGTCTCACGTCCGACTATGCCGTCAAATCGACTGGCTATTCCACAATAGCCACCGCTAAGCACATCCGAGAGCCGCCGCCTCGACCGCTATTTAGAATATTGTATATACAATTACCCCAAAATAGGGCTAAATTTATTAACATGGTTTATTTGGCTAAATTTCAACTTAATACCCTCAACTATCCATGTTTGACAATTTGATACCCTAAAATTTCAAAATAACCAACTTGATACCCTAAAAAATAAAATTTTCAGAATACCCCTCCTCTCTCTTCCCCAGCCCTTACCCCCCTCACCCCTCCTCCCGCCCTTTACCATCT
The DNA here is from genome assembly GCA_036927795.1 of Iris macrosiphon. Lineage (NCBI taxonomy): Eukaryota > Viridiplantae > Streptophyta > Magnoliopsida > Asparagales > Iridaceae > Iris > Iris macrosiphon. The sequence goes on from JAYESA010000009.1 coordinate 46,279,430, forward strand.
CCCTCCCGCTCCCCCCCCTCTACACACACACACACACACACACACACACACACACACACACAAACAACCTCCAAAAAAAAACTTGATATCCTGAAAAATAAAATTTCCAAAATATTCCCCCTCCTTTACCCAGCCCCTACCCCCACCCCCCCACCCCCAGACACGTGCGCGCTGCTCTCCTGCGCGCGTGTTGCCCCTCATGCATGCGCCCGCTGCTGCCGCCGCCGCCGTTCCCTGCCGGCCGGAAAGAGAGGGAGAGGGATCGCCGGAGAGGGGGGTGGGGAAGAGAATGGAGGGGTCATGAGTATTTTCGATTTTTTTTTAGGGTATAAAGTTGAAAATATTCAATAGTTGATGGTATCAAGTTGGCTATTTTGAAAGTTGGACATAAAGTTGCCAAACATGGATAGTTGAGAGTATCAAATTGAAATTTAGCCATTGTTTTTTTTTCTTATAAGCTTGAGGATATTTTAGCCATTTTAAAAGATAGACGAGGACAAAATAGACTTTTTACACTTTACAATTTATTTGTCGTGGTTGCCACTTATTTGCTGTCCACTTCTAAAATCTGTCACTTACAAGTGGTTGCCACTTATAAGTGGCAAAAATAAACACCCCCATTTCCTACAAACAAACAATACATCGAATGGGAACTATGAGAACTTTCTACTACTTTTCTAGTTTCTATGCTACTTTTCGGTAGCTAAACATGCCCTCCCTTAAGGTTGAGAAGTTTATTCCTTGCTTTTAAAATTATGGTTTCATAATCCTGATGGCTTCTTTGGCAGATGCTTTATGGGATAAAATGTATCGTTCTAATTTGGAATCTTTGGATTTCTAAGATTAAATCGAAGGAAATATCTACCTATTATTTACATGATTTAATTGCTAGATATCTGTAGTTTTACTATTTGGTCTGAAGAGGATGCGTTTAAGTTTCTTAACATTTGGTTCATTGTAATTCTTACAAACTTGTTTTGCAACCTACTGTAACTTCTGACGAATTCTCTGCTGTAGTTTTACAGTATGTAGATTGTCATGAGGAAACGTTAAAGTAAAAAACCATACATTAATGAACAAAGAGTTTATAGATGATATTTTCCCCCCCTTATTCTGAATCTGACCCTCATAATATAGGTTCTAAGCGATCCACAAAAGAGAGCAATATATGATCAATATGGAGAAGAAGGTTTGAAGGGCATGCCTCCTCCTGGCTCTCAAAGCTCAGCTTCATTCTCCAATGGTTCAAGAGGTCCAAGTGATTTTCAATTCAATCCTCGAGATGCAGATGACATCTTTGCAGAGCTCTTTGGGAACAATCCTTTTGGGTTCGAGGCGATGGGGCGTGCCAAATCTACGAGGTTTCAAACTGATGGTGCTGGCACTTTTGGTGGGTTTGGTGGAGTCTGCAATGCCTATCAGTCATATACCGAGGGTGTTGGTTCAGCAAGCAGCTCACATCCACGGAAAGGAGCGCCTGTTGAGACCATGCTACCTTGCAGTCTTGAAGAGCTCTATACTGGTTCAACAAAGAAAATGAAGATATCAAGGACTGTCATGCAAGCTAATGGGTACATTTTCATTCCACATTTTCTTATGCCCAACTTTACTTAGTTGGTTGTAGTATTCTGAAATTTTCCATCAGTCTAGCAGGGGTAGTGTTACCAATTGGCTATAGATTCCAGTTTTATTAATTTTGGATACAAGCGGGTAAATTCTACTACTACATACTTACACATGGAACATTTTGCACTGCTGTGATAGTTATACCATTTAGAAATGAGAAGATATATGATTCTGGTTGCTTGTTTGAAGCTATTATGACATCTTGAACCATAAACAATTGAAGTTCAAGTCATTATCACATTGATTTAAATAATCAAAAACTTATATCTTTTGAATTTTCATAAAATCATTACTTAATTTTTTTAAAAGCGGACTCAATATTAGCCCAAATAGATTACTTTCTTTACTAGGAAGGTTGATAGACTAGCATGTAAAGATTGTAAAGTTATACCATGAAAGAGCCTAACCACTCAACATATATGGAAGAGAAAGACTAGGATGGAGAAGAGACCATGAACCAAATGGTGGAACATGACATGAGAGAACTTAATAGATTTTAAGGATTAGATGATAAAGGAAGGAAGATGGGACATAGACGGGGATTCTAATGTTAGGTGGTACAATATGGCAAGTTGTATTAAGAAAGTAGTAAGAGATTCTAGGAGAGTCAAAGGCAATGGTTAGATTTCGAAAGAAAGTTGGTGGTGGAACGAGAAAGTTCAAAATGTTATTAAGGCTAAAATAATTGTTTATACAGATTGACAAGAATATAAAAGTGAGGAAAACTTTGAAAGATAAACATGCAAAAAGAAATCAATCAGTGAAGCTAAATCTAAGGCCTATGAGTATTTATGTAGGAGGTTAAAAACTAAGGAGAAATAAAAAGATATTTATATACTTGCTAAGAGTGGAAAAATGAGTATTTATGTAGGAGGTTAAAAACTAAGGAGGAATAAAAAGATATTTATATACTTGCTAAGAGTAGGAAAGTGGGGAGCGAAGACTTAAGGTAGTATTTAGCGTACAAGAGTGAGGACAAAATATATTAATAAGAGAAGATGATATCAAGGATAAGCGGAAGAGTTATTTTCATAAGCTATTTAACAAGAGCAACCGATAAACGATTAGTTTAGATTCATAATGAGCTCATGATAAGTCATATTGCTATTGTCGTAAAATTATAATTTTGAAGTTAATGATGCATTAAAGAAGATGAAAAATGGAAAAATGACAAGACCGGATGATATTCCTGTTGAGGTTTGGAAATGCTTGTAGGAGAAATGATTGATGTTGCTTGCTGTGAATTATTCAACAAAATTCTAAAGACTAAGAATATGCCAGATGAATGGAGAAGCAATATTATGGTACTTATGTATAAGAACAAGAAAGATGTACAAAGTTGTAATAGCTATCGAGTAATTAAGTTTATGAGTCGTACCATGAAACTATAAGAGAGTGATTGAGCAAAGATCAAGAAAAGAGACCAGAATTTCAAGGAACCATTTTGATTTTTTGTCAAAAAGATCTACTATGAAAATCATTTACTAACTAAAAAGATTAATAAAAAGAATTAGCGAGAAAAAAGAGAGAGAAAGGGCCTTGTTGTCATAAGAGACATAAATCCTGATCTTTACAAAAGACCGTTGCATATGCTAGAATGATGATCATGTAGCACTTTAAAGTGCTCTTTACCATAAGTTATTATCTACTTCATAACAATATTGTCAAAGTGGAACTTTGAAGTGATACCTTTCCTTCATTTGTTTGTGGGCCTTTAAAATACCCTTCTTTTACTTTCCACATAATCAATCTATCTTTTACAGTTTTTGAACCATGTTACACTATCATGAGAATAACTAACCAATCTAATTTAAGAATTTTCCATTATGCTGAGAAAATTGTATGCTTGGATGCATGATCTTGAACTTTTCGTAATTTGTTGATTGATGTCCTGATTCTTATGTCAAACAAAAATCTCACTCTAGCTTATTGATGGATATGTTTTGATTTAAATCTGCATTTGTATTTTATTCATGTTTACAGGAGACCAGCGTCAGAGTCAGAGATTCTAACAATAGACATAAAGCCTGGGTGGAAGAAGGGCACCAAGATCACATTTCCAGACAAGGGGAATGAGGCGGCAAACCAACTGCCTGCGGACCTTGTCTTTGTGATTGACGAGAAGCCCCACGAAGTTTACAAGAGGGATGGCAATGATCTTATTGTCCACCATAAAATCTCGCTGGTGAATGCTCTTGCCGGGGGCACAGTAAACTTCAAGGTCCTTGATGGCCGTGATCTGGCCGTCTCCTTGACGGATGTGGTGACTCCGGGGTATGAGCTTGTGATTGCCAATGAAGGGATGCCAATCACAAGGGAGCCTGGAAACAAGGGAAACCTCAGGATCAAGTTTGACGTCAAGTTCCCCTGGAGGCTGTCCGTGGAGCAACGGACAGGCATTAGGCGGATTTTGGGAGGTTGAGTTGATCCCATACACTGATCTTAACCAACACCTCCCCCAGCAAATAGTAACCTTTTCACTTGGCACATAAATTGAATTCAGAATGTAGAATGCTAGGAAACACACTTTAACATCAGTCTGCGTTCGTGTCATTTCGTCGGACACGAAAGAAACTCCCAAAACACTAAGGCACGTGTCCATGTTGTACCGGGACAGATCTGTGTCGATACATAGCATAGGTAAAATGGCTGTTTGAGGACTGCCATTATATGGAGTTTCAATTTGGTCTTTGTTAGAGGTGGTCTCTGTATGGTGCCGGAGGGTCTGTAAATCTATAAAGCCCATATAGTGTTCTCCTGTCTAGATTATTTGTGGGATTCTTCATTTGATTAATTATACTTTTGTATGGAAAAAAGGTTATATAATTATGAACAGAGGTTTTGCCTGTTTTCATGTGTTTGATTGATGTCTAAACCTGCCGGATGATTAGGCTAAATTTCAACTTGATACCCTCCACTATTCAAGTTTTTTAACTTGATACAATAAATTTTACAGAAAATTTACTATAGCGAAATAAATTTATATTAAATTTTTGTAAACGAAACAAGTTTGGAAAATTTGTAAAAAAAGTCATAGTCCGCCAACAGTGTTGGCGGAAAACACAATTACTGTACACGTAAGCAGCAAAAGAATTAAAAAAATTTAAAAAGTGGGCCCCACGGCCAATTTCTGCCAACAGAGTTGGCTGAAATTGGGGGGGGGGCCAATTTCAGCCAACTCTGTTGGCGGAAATTGGCCCCATGGGGCCCACGTTTTTTTTTTTGGTTTTGTTTGGTTTGGTTTGGTTTGATTGGTTTTTTTCGTTGGTTTAGTTTAATTAGTTATATTTCTGTTTTATTTATTTAGTTTAGTTTTGTTTTGTAATTAAATTTAAGTAAAAATATTTTAATGAAATAAAAATTAAAATAAATTATTTGGAAGGAAAGAAATATTTAGAATAGACATTAAATATTTCTAAATTTTTAATAGACATTAAATATTTGGAAGGAAATAAATTATATTTCTGTTTTTTTTATAATAGACATTAAATATTTCTAAATTTTTTTTTGTAGATCGAAACATCGTTTTAAATCCGTGGGCCCCCACATCCAATATAAATTTATTTTCCTACAGTAAATTTTAAATATTCAAAAATAATATTACCGAAAGTCAAATTTGGAGGTCAAAACATCGTTTTTTGACGATTCTAAAATTTTCCGAAGTCCGTCAAACGGTGAAACGGTTTATCCCGAAGTACTTTTCCATACGGTCATTTTGGCTCAAACTGGAGCTTGTTTCGATCTCCCAGTTAAAAGTTATGATAGTTTGAAGTTTTATATTTTATATTTTTGCCTGTAACATATGCGTCTTTTTTCGGATAAATTTTTTTTCTACATGATTTGTGTTACTCTCGTCGAAAACATACAAATCGACTTATTATTTAACGAAAAACGATTTCATAACAAGTACTTATGGTCGTTCGAAGTCTGCGACGGCAGACGTAATAATCTTACGACAGATTATTATTATTATTATTATTATTATTATTATTATTATTATTATTATTTTAACGTCTGTTAATGACGAAAAAATGTACGATAAAAATATAATATTTATAAATATAAACGTCCAATTCATATTGATATTTTTTTCGTAATTTTTTTAAGCTTTTATGCTTTAGATGGAATTTATACAAAACTTTTATGCTTTAGATGAAATTTATACTAAATATTTCTTTCCAATTAATTTATTTTAATTTTATTTTGTTAAAATAATTTTACTTAAATCTAATTACAAAACTAAACTAAATAAATAAAACAGAAATATAACTAATTAAACTAAACCAACGAAAAAAACCAATCAAACCAAACCAAACCAAACCCAAAAAAAAAAAACGTGGGCCCCATGGGGCCAATTTTCGCCAACAGAGTTGGCTGAAATTGGCCCCCCCCAATTTCAGCAAACACAGTTGGCGGAAATTGGCCGTGGAGCCCACTTTTTAAATTTTTTTAATTTTTTTTCTGCTTACGTGTACAGTAATTGTGTTTTCCGCCAACACTGTTGGCGGACTATGACTTTTTTTACAAATTTTCTAAACATGTTTCGTTTACAAAAATTTAATATAAATTTATTTCGCTACAGTAAATTTTCTGTAAATTTTAAAAATAGACAACTTGATACCTTAACTATAATTGTACAATTTAATATCCTACCAGTTAGTGTTAACAGAAAGTGCTAAATGACCAAATTATTTCCATTCTCTCCTCTCATTTTCCCTCGGCAGTGGGTTGGGAGGAGAAAATTTAGTCATTTTTAAACGAAAAGCTTAACTCATGACTGACGGGGGTATCAAATTAAAAATATTCAATAGTTGATGATATCAAGTTGTCTAATATTAAACTTTAGGCAAATTCTAAATGCACTCGAAATTTTACTTAGGACAGCCCATTACTTCAGGACAATCCAGATTTTTAAATTTTTTACTAAGGACAACCCAAAATTTACTCAAGATAATCCAACCCCAACCGCCGGAGGCCCCCCCGCGTGTCACGTCCCGATTCCGTGGAATCGATAGTCGTCCCCCGGGCGTGACGCCGTGCGTGCCTAGGTTGAGCATCGCACAAGGCCAAGGTATTTTTGCATAACGGGCACATATTCAGAGTACGCATATAATTGAAACACAAGGTTGAAACATGGAAAAGTTCTCTTTATTGATAATGAACATCTATTACAAACTCTTGAACGAGTCAGATAATTGTCGCACGGGCTTACAAAAAGTGGACACACAATGAGATAGTTGTCCTGTACATTACATCATTGTACTAAAACTTCAAACTGTTAAAGACCTCCAGGTGGAACTATTGATTTTTCTCGGAGCTGCATGAGTTGAGTGCGCGAGCTCCTGGATACTTCAAAATGCTTCTTCTGGGGCACGATCAGGTCGTGCAGGCAGCTGGACTGGATTGAGAAGTAGGTTGGCTCCTTGTAGGATCGCCTTAGTGCGGAGAACCTGCTTCAACGAGGGCCAGTACATCAAAGTGTACTGGTTCAGGCGAGCTAACCCAACTATACCAAATCACAAGTTGTTTATATGAAGCATGCAAATTATTTTTGGTCTTTCTATCTTGTCTTAGTTCATTTTATAAGCAAGCAGTAGATATAGAAATTTCTGAAATAAACTTGCCATTGTTCGGTGACTTTTACCTGCCCGTCTGAACCACCTGCATGCACAATACTTACCATGTCCTTCCCTGTCACGAAGACACAAGTTAGCTTGCACAGGTTTAAATATACGTGGGGATCACTGACATGATACCATAATGAACGAGTTATAGTCTCGGGACGAAGATGACGGAGGCACATGTATCGCTGTACGCCATCCTGCCCAGCATGTGAGACTATCGTGAAGTTTCGTCCGGAACGGATCGGTGCCAGTGCCCCAGCGACCGTCCGCAGGAACTATGACCTTGTGCACAAGTTGTCCGTGATCAAACGACGTCTATGTTAAGTTATCAATTTGCAGTTGAGGTAACATGAGTATGAGACAAGTAGCATGGCATGATTCATTTTGCATAGTCTCCATGATCAGTTTATTGCATAGCAGAGTGCGTTCTTATACATAGCACAATTTATAGAAGAAGTATAAATTCTAACTAAAATTGAACCATAGGCAGAACATTCTAAACGAACTAGCATGCAATATTGTAACCGTTCACAAGTTGATTCACAAGCTAAATAATCCAAGTCTATTCCTTTTTATCTTGACATCTTTTAGTTATTTTGGTATCGTTTGATCGGGGCAAGCAAGAAGACAAGCTTTTAGATGTGAAGACTTGGAAGAAGGGTCAACTGAATCGAATATAGCCACTCACAAGTTGGTTGGAGGGAGGAAAGGAAATATGTGCTTCAAGACTTCGCTTGCACGACGTCTACTGCACGATCACCTGCATTGCCACGAACATGTGATCAATACCTCTTCTACTCTTTCCAAGCTCGGAATGAAATGCCGTTCAACGAACGAAAGCAAATGAAATCCATCGAAGTCGTTCAAGAAAATGCAAGCAAATCCGAAAACCAACTCAAAGCACAAAAGCAACAAGCAAAAATTAGGCAAGAAAACTTGCAGCGGAGAGGTCCCTCTTGACTCTGCCGCTAAGTCCATCCTCGGGGCACTGTCGACTGAATATGGAAATCGATTCCGAAGAAGCAAATCCATAACGAGGATAAGATCTTGATTTAATCTATCCCGATCGAACGATACCGATTAGTATTTCTTAGCCGCGCTCCCCGAATAGGGGGAATGGGGCACCACACCGCGCGCGTGCAGGACTTGGTCGGACGGACGATTGGACTTGACGTGGGCGCGGATGAGGGTGTTGAAGGTGGCGGCATTGGGCGGGCAGACGCGGTCGAGCATCCGGCGGAGGACCTCCTGCGCGAGGGGACCTGACCGGCGCGATAGAGGGCGTCGATGACAGTGGTGCACCCTAACCCCTAACCCCAACCCTCCGTTCCCTCCGCTGCGCGCAGCCCCACGTGCACGTGCGCGCGCCTCCGTCTCGTGCCGCCCCCGCTGCTGCTGCTGCTGCTTCTTCTTCTTCTTCTACGTCTCTTCTTAGGACAGTAAACAAAATTCTCAATTTTTTTTACAGTCCTAATTATTTAGGACTGTCACAATGTGACATTCCTTCCGAAGGAATGTCAACATTGTGACAGTTCCGGAAAAAAAAATTGGCATGCGTGAAGCAATTTTTTGATGTCAAATTTGTAAAAAAATCAAATTTTGGGATAGTCTAAGTAATTGTTGGAATGTCTTTAGAATTTGTCTAAAGTTTAGGATATCAAGTTGAAAAACTTGAATAGTGGAGGGTATCAAGTTGAAATTTAGTCTGATGTTTATATGTTGTTTCCTTTTTCTACGTCGATATAGATTATGGACGTCACAAGAACTTGAACTTTTAATTTTGACACTGTGATTTATGTTCTCAAAATGCAATAATGAAGTTTGGTAAACAGTGATATCATCTTTAGCATTCTCCAAAGAATAAGAAAAAATAGAAGAAATATTCAAATATCTTGAGTTGAAAAGTAGTAAGATATAATAAATAATAAATGGATGAAGGAATTGAAATTTATAAAAAAATTAGTATTTTTAATACAGCATAATATGCTTTAGCTGTACATATTTATACAAGTCCAAGTTTTAATGTCAATTTTGGATTCATGTCGGAATCAAATTCCATAATTAATAGGATGGATAAAAAGAATTTTGCTTTCACAGTAACAGATTTTTTTTATATAAATTTTTTTGCACTACTTACTGCCTATGCAACTTTCTGCTTGGAAAGGAAAATAAAAGCTCTGATAATTGAATCTAGAAATGTCAACCTATTTTTTCTTATTTTAAAATTAATTAGTGGTATCCTCATTTCACAAATTTTAGACAATTTGTGTGTGTGGGGGTGGGGGTTGTGGTTTCCACTAATTAAAATAAAATTGGAGGATAATAGAATATGCATTAGAAAATGAGAGGATAAATACAAATAATTCAAATAAAACTAGCTAACTGGTCACATGACCCTGCGACATGGTACATTTGATCGATATGCTGGATGTTTGATCATGGACAATTGACAGATTTACAATAAAATACTGTGGAAGTCCAAGGTACACAAAAAGAAAATTAGAATTATTATATAAATCATACACTTGGCAACAAATTTATCTTCAACCCAATCCCAATCTAGCCGACTGGGTTAAGTTTTTGAGATTTTGGAATGTATTTTTAGATTCCTTATCCTTGTTTTGTATGTGCATGATTGAAAATTAGGAGTAAATAAGAGGGACTTCATATTCCCTTAGTTGTGGGAAAGTAATTCCCAAGTTCCTCCTTGAAAATAGTTTTGCTTTTCTAGTAATGTTGCTTGAATATTTGGACAATAACACCCTCGCTTTACTTTAAATTTTTTAATTTATATCTAAAACATGTAAATTTAGGTAATAGAAGTATGAAATGATATTTATGAAAAATTAAATAAATTAAGATTTTTTTTTTATATTTTTAATCTAATATAACTAAACATGAGTATGAGAATGTCTAATCCATTTTTCATGGAAATGAAATAAAAAATAAATTTCTAGTATACAAAACATTCATCTAAACGCCACCCTTTACAAGTAAATGCTAATATTTAAGAAACCTGTCAAAATAGGTATAAATCCAAAATATTTAGATTAAACACAAAGACTATAATCAATTCCTTTAAATAAAGTCTAAAAACTTTTGAGATATCAACAAATCAGGGAAAAATAAATTAAAAGAATTATCTAATTGACTCTAGATGTGTGTAAACATATTTTAGAAAATTTGCTCCATTTATTTTTAATTAATAAAACTAGCCAACTGGTCACATGAGAATAAGACGTGGTACAACAAACTCAACATGCTGGATCTCAGTTTGAGACATATTTATAATAAAAATACTTAGGAAGTCCAAGGTTTCCCACACAATATCACAACGTGAATTATATGCTTAACTGTAATCTCTCTTCATTTCAAACTTCACTAAAATCTTGATTTCCACATGAACCCCTATTTTTTCAGTGTGAGTGTGAGGTCACAAGTAGGGATGAGCATTCGATTAATTCGGTTTCAACCGAATTGAAATAGTCAAAACCGAAATTCTAAAACTCTAAAACCGAAATCGAACCAAAATTAACCAAAATCGAAACTGAACCGAATAAGCTATTCGGTTTGGTCGGTTGGATTATTGATATTGCTTAATGGATCGAACCCAAGTTAAAATCGTGGTTAAATTATATTAAAAGTTATAATTTTATACACGCATTTGTTGTATTTTAAAGTGTGTCTATAGTTAGATTTCACACACACACACAAACACACACACACACACACACATATATATATATATATATATATATATATATATATATATATATATATATAATTGTTCACAAAATATATACATTTTTTAATCACAAAATATGCATAGAATAATAATATTTATATAATTAAATAATTTTATTCGATTTTCGGTTTTGGACCAAACCGAAATCCAAAACCGAAAGCGAATATATATTTTTTAGTATTTTCAAAACTGAAATCGAACCGAAATATTTTTAAACCGAACCGAATCTCTTATTCGATCTTATTCGGTTCGGTCCGATTTTATTTTCGGTTCAAGATCGAATAATGCTCACCCCTAGTCACAAGGCTACAAACAAATGAATATTTGAGAAGAAACCTATGTCAAAATAGACACAATTCTAAAATATTTAGATTAAACGCAAAAAAGTACAATTCGTTCAAATAAAGTCCAATGTTTTTTTGAGATATTTGATTAATTATCCAAAATAGATTAAACGCAAAACAACTACAATTCCTTCGAATAAAGTCTCTAGTTTTTTTGAGATATTTGATAAATTATTGTAAGAAAAATGTTACTTGTTGACCAACATTGATATGGATTAATAGGAACATCAAAAGAAAATGTAATTAACAGAATTACAAATAAAGTTACGAGTATATTTTAATCATAGCTAGTGGTCAAGAGCAATAGCTTCTTTTCAAGTGGAGCTTTTCAACGAGTCCAGCTAAATGCATTATGTACGTAATTTAAAAGGGAAAAAAAGATCACTAAGCCAAGAGTAGAGTTTGTTCAGGTGACAGAATTACAGAATGGCAATGCAGATCCGAAAATTTTCAACCACGATCCGGGGGTTCTGAGGACTTCAACGCAAGAGATCTTTCGCTTTCTCTGCGACTTTTCAGTTTATGGTCTCTTCTATATGGTACTAGTTATTGTTTTATTGAATTTGTTTCATTAATAGGCTCGCGATTCCCATGCACGCGGTCGGCGGAGGAACACTGTAGACAACTAGGTGGGTTCAAAAACTCGTCGCTGGGCTGGCGAGGAGTCGGGGAGTCTGACCGCTCATTTCCCACCACTTTCACCGCATCTCTCACTATATGGTTACAAGTGAGAGGGAAAAAAAAGGGGGAGGGGGGGACAAGGGACTGTATGTGTCAGAGATTCTCCACTTTCCACTCGGTTACAAGCCGCTACCAAATGTCGAAACAAGGAGTTTCAACGCACACTTGCAGCGCAGCTACTGCTATCCAAACATGCCTAATTGCAACCTTTACTTTGCATGTCATCATCGAATCTTTTGCTGCAACACGAACTGCATGAAGCAATGGAAAGACGATAGAGTTTGAACACGCGAGGTTTGTGCATGGGTGTACTTGAGCAAGCGCCTCATCTCTGGCCCGCCTGTCGGACCCAGAACCTTACCCTAATTTCTAAAGGGTTATCAATAGGGTGGTGCTATGCCTACAACCTTATGCTTACAACCGCCACGTGACGTCCGTCCATTGGAGGAGGTGGGACCCGATGGCTGTCCGGATGGTCGTCACGTGGCCGGAACGTCACGTGACGGTCGTTCATTGGAAAAAAGGTGGGACCGGAGGTGGCCCACATAGCGGAAGGATGGGAGGGTTGTAAGCATTTGATAGTAAACTTAACATTATTGTTATAAATAATGCTAGGTTTACTACCAATTGCTCACAACCTTTTTACAACCCTCCCCCGCTATGTGGGCCACACTCCTCCTCCTAATAAACGACTGCCACGTGGCGTTCCTGCCACGTGACAGCCATCCGGACAGCCACCAGGTCCCACCTCTTTCCTTCCTCCAATGAGCGGCCGTCACATGACGGTTGTAAGAGGATTGTAGTCATTTGGTTGTAGTTATAGCACTAACCTTCTTACAACCGTCACGTGGTATCTACGTGACGGCCGTCCATTGTAGGAGGGGGGAGAGATGGAATTCGGTGGCTGTCTGGGTGGCTGTCACATGGCAGAAATATCACGTGGCAGCCGTTTATTGGAGGAAGAGGTCGGACTGGGTGTGGAGGTTGTAAGCATTTGGTAGTAAACTTAGCATTATTGAAAGTATATTGGTCTCAAATTTAAAAAAAACCTGTTTCTTTTTCTTCTGTATATATAAATTAAAATAAGGACGATTTGTACTATTTTAGCGGCATTATTCTCTCTCTCTCTCGATCGCTGCTGCTTCTTCTTCTTCCTTCTATTTTCTCTCTCTCTAGGGTTTCCAGATCCGATGACGAGATGGACGGAGGAGGAGGATTCGGACACGGAGGCTCCGGCGACGCCGACGACGTGGTACGAGCCGCTCTCCTCTCCGGTGTCGTCGTCGGCGCCGGCGGCGGACGGTTTCGAGAGGCCTGTCCGGGTCTACGCCGACGGGATCTATGACCTCTTCCACTTCGGCCACGCCCGCGCTCTCGAGCAGGCCAAGAAACTGTGAGAATTCTCTCTTTAGACTGTCGATTTTTGCAGAAAAGTCCCTTCCTTTATGTGCATTTGATACGGAAGGGTAGGTTTGGTTGCAATTTTGCACAGGAATCCCTTGATTTGTGTGTGTTTGATGAAGACGAGGTAGATTGTGGTTGGAATTTCGGGTGAGAAGTTTTAGTTTTGCAGAAAAGTCCCATGATTTATTTCGTTTCGGCAAAGGAGTCAGGAGTTGGATGAGGACTTGCAAATTTGCACAAAAGTCCTTTGATATATGTGTATCTAATGCAAAGGAAGTGGATCGTGGTTGGACTTTTGGATGAGGAGTTGCAATTTGCATAAAAGTTACTTGATATATGTGTATTTAGTGCAAAGGAGGTAGATTGTGGTTGGAATTTTGGAAGGTGACTTGCAAATTTACACAAAGTTTCTTGATTATTTGTATATTTGGTACCAAAGAGAATTGTCTGTTTGTTCCTGATTACGGTTTGTCTGTGAAAAGTTCCATCTTTTGTTTATTGAACTATACTAGAGAGGGATATCTGAAATGGATAGGGATAGGATGTTTGATTCGAATCTATTTTTAGAAAAAATATTCTCGAGAAGATGTAGTTTTCAATAATTTTACCAGTATGATAGCTTTCAAAGTCGCATCTTTGAACACGATTTGAGCTAAATAAATCACATTAGGAAAACTTGATTTCATGTTTAAAGAAAGCACGTCTTATCTCATGGTAACATGTAATCATAACATGATTTCTTTAGTTAAAATTGTGTTTTGAAAACATGATTTTGGAAAATTACCTCATTTTGGTAATACTTTTGAAACTACTGCTTTTAAAGAATATGAAAAAGAACCTATCTTGCTCAAAGAATCTGGTAGGGATAGGTGCAACAACACTAGTCTTGTTTACTGATTAAGTGGGGTTTCACAATTTTTGATTAGGTAGAAGTGCACATAGGAATTGACAAGGGCTGATAATTGGATGGTTTGTTACAAACTGTGGAAGAATTACTGGAGAGTTCGATAGACAGTACGCATATTAAACTTATTACAATTATAGAGGCAATTGGATTTTGATGTAACAATCAGAATTGAGTGGAAACATTTTAGAGAGTTGAGATGGAACAGAAAATGCCGATAAACATAACTATTATTTAACTTTCTCTTGCCCAGACATAGGATATGGGGATCACTAGTGTAACAGAAAAGATGGTCCTTAATAGAGGCAATTGCAAGAAAATGATTCACGTAGTTGACTCAGAAAGTTTGTGAAACAACCTTATTTTGTTATTATTTTTAGAGTACCGGACTACATGTAAGTTGGCATTCCTCATCCTGACGGTAAGGCTTGGTGCTTGCATCTCGGATGATGCGGGTTCCGAGCTGCAGAAACCTCCTCTCTATATATTCTGGGGGGCTACGTTGCACAGAGACCAAAAAAATGGTGTCAGTATCCGTTTCTTGTCCATACCCATATCCGTGTCCGTATTCATGAAACATAGCCAACTACTATTGTATCTATAACCTATTTGAAAATGCATGTATACCGTATCATTTTCAGGTCCTTATCTGTGTCCGTATTGAAGGTAAGGCTAAGTCTGTGAACTTCTTGACCCTCCTAAGACCCTACAATTAGCTGAAGCGTGGCATTGGAACTCAACTTTTACTCACAATCCATAGGGAACATATTATGTTTATGAAAATTTAACATTTTATGACATGCTCATCTATGTATCCTTCCAGCGAGCCAAATATACACCTGTTATACCTATGTAACGAGCTTTAATACAATATCTATCCTAGGTTGTTATGATATTCTTCTTTTTTCAGATTTCCCAACACCTACTTACTCGTTGGGTGCTGCAATGATGAAATTACTCATATGTACAAAGGAAAAACGGTCATGACTGAAGCAGAGCGTTATGAATCACTCCGCCACTGCAAGTATGTAATATTTCCTTGTAAAAGTTGTTGACATTTTATGCACAATTTTAATAAGGAGCTACTTTACATGCTTTGCTATCCTTCTGTTTTAGCTACATATCTGGTCAGTTTTATTACCTCACATGCATGAGTCATCCTACTGGCATGAGCATTTTTGCTAGCTAAACCTAATTGTTAGCTTAATGAATATAACTCATTGCTTCCATTACTTATCCTGTCTACATAAAGTGTGGGTGAGGGAGTAATGTCAACTTTGCACAAGAAATGTTGGTTCTATTAAAGAAATATGAAGAAGAATGAAGGTACAGGGTACAAGAGACGAAGTTGAAAATTTTCAAGGGAATTATGTACTTAACAAGAAAAGCACATATATGGCGAATAAATGGGTGCTCACGAGAAACTATAGTTGTTGGAAACTTCAGATGGGCTTGTAGGATAACCATCAGCAAAAAAATGAATGTGGTTAAGGAAGATGAGGGTGGAATGTGTATCTAGAGGTCATTTGTTTGGAATGTAATCACCAGGCTGGTCTGAGTCTATTGTATCATATATTAACAATAGTCTGGAGGACTAGCATAACTGGGAAGCAAGGCCAAGAATCTCAAATGGAGGCAGTGGGGAATGTTCTAAAACACTTCTTTCTTGTTCTTTTTGTTGGCAGAAATGACACCCTCCCTCTATATTATCTAGTATGAAATTACTGAAACAGGCCTCATAAAATTGTACATCTGAATTCTGCTAAATGGATAAATGGAGGTAATAGGAATTGTTTAAAATACACTACGGTAAGTACATTTTTTATTTATTGGTTAATTACCTCCCTTGTTCCATCAGTGAGAAGTTGATGAATGTGAAAGAGTACGTCCTAACAGTGGCAAGAAGCAATAATTAACGAAATTTCATCACAAAAAGCTTATGTTGCACAGGAAGACTATGCTAGAAACTAAACAGTGAAAGAAAATGCTCCATAACCCTAGATCCAAAGTCAAGATCTGTCGCTTGAGTCCACAACAAAATAAATTCAGTAGGAAAGACAATCTAAACATGCTTTCTGTGATCCAAAATCAACGTATGTTGTTCGAGTCCACAACAAAAGTCAACCCAGTATGGAAGGCAATCTGAACATGCTTTCTGTATGCCTACTTTACTGATGGACAAAGATTGAGTCATCAAACCTAAAGTAATTGACAAAGGCTTATTTTGTCTCGAAATCAAGCTCCGCTTGGAAATAATATTCAATGAACTATTTTAGATTTTGTAATAATTGCATGTCCTTGCACATGTGAACGGTTACATCGATAACCTTGCTAGCAGAAAGTAAACCGTATAAGAAAGTGCTACAGAACCAGAGATCCAAAGTCATCATCTATTATTCCTAAGTCCATTAAGCCCACATTTGTTCTACAAGGTCCACTACAGAAGTTTCCCATTTGGGGAAAGGCAATGCAAGAAATGCTTGTGGCAATCCTACATAACATTGACATTTACTGATGGGGCAACTAGGACTGGTTAGTTGATTGTAGAGTGATAAAAGTGTCTTCTCAAACTGGAGCTCTTGTTATGAAATAATATTGAATTATATCGCTTTGATATTGTAATCATTGCACGCCTAGCACTGCATATGACATTTAGTAGGAGACATTAGTAAATTTCTCTCTTTGTTTCTTTTTTAAAGTCTATAGTTGTTTGCCATTGTATGAACAAGTCTTTTCCCTGATTACAGGTGGGTGGATGAAGTTATTCCTGATGCTCCCTGGGTGCTCACACAGGACTTTATTGACAGGCACCAAATAGACTATGTTGCTCACGATGCTCTTCCGTAAGATTTACATGCTTGAATGTATTCATAGTTTGTTGAACTCACTTATCAGTTTTATTTTATTTTTATTTTGACGTAATGAACTTTATCCTCATATCTTTTATAGTTCTTTGTTCGCTTAGATGATTCATATATTACTGATGTGTAGCCTTAAAAATCCTATCAAGAGCTCCATGCAATTATGTGATTCTTTGTTATAACTGATAATTGTGGACTGGTCAATGGATCAGCCTATGAGTTTGCTATGTTCCTATTCCCATCTTGCTTGTGCATGAATATCTTTATTTCTAACATCACACGCCTGCTTAGCAAGGCGTTTAGGCATCATTGGCGAATAGATATTTGAAGCTAATTTCCAAGTTCAAATCAAGATGGATTAGGGTTCTGGCTGATCAAGGACTAATTGTATAGATGGATCTGTGAGATTCAGATCCTGAGTTACCGATCAGAAGTGGTTTAAGATGGAGGCTGACCTTTGATTTTTTGCAATTCCTGAACTAGTCTCTGATAAATGATCATTCTGTTTTTCATAGGGCACTAGCATCTCTGATTTGAACAATCACTAAAAATTCTGTACCTTAATCTTGCTAGAGCCTGGTTCCCTTTTAGTCATTTGAGTCATAACTAAGCTTGTTGATCCCTTGTAGATATGCTGATGCAAGTGGAGCTGGAAACGATGTCTATGAATTTGTTAGTTACCATACTGACTCTAAAAATAGGCTACCAATTGTTTATTTCAACATTTATTTCAATTTATTACTTGATTGGAATAATTTTTGGAAACAGGTTAAAGCCATAGGAAAGTTTAAAGAAACAAAGCGTACAGATGGTGTTTCGACCTCGGATGTTATAATGAGAATTCTAAAAGATTATAATGAATATGTCATGCGTAATTTAGCTCGTGGATATTCAAGAAAGGACCTTGGTGTTAGCTATGTTAAGGCACGGGATTATGCCTTACCCTTGTGGTTATCTCCGTTGTTCTGATGTTATTGCATCATATTCAGAGTACTAACTGTGATTTGCTAATCAGGAGAAACAACTGAGAGTGAATATGGGAATAACCAAGCTTCGTGAAAAAGTTAAGGAGCATCAAGAAAATGTTGGCAAGAAGGTTTGTATATCTCATCTCTGTTGTACGTTCATTATTTTTGCCCAGGATTGCATGAAATCAGGAGTTCATGCAACTCTGCAAATAAATAGACAGAGCATCTTCATGGTTCTAGTAGGCAATCAGCATTTTTTATGCTCAAACATAATTTGTTTCTTATTCTCCATCCAGCTGCATACAGTAGCAAAGACTGCTGGAATGCATCACAGCGAGTGGGTGGAGAATGCTGATCGCTGGGTTGCTGGTTTCCTGGAGAAATTTGAGGAAGGGTGCCACGTAATGGTGAGTCATTATTGGAGTTTGATTTTTTTTTTTTAAGAGTCCGATATTGTATATTCTGGTCATTCCTTGCTGTTTTAATGAATATGAGTGTCAGACCTCATTCTTTACTGGTTTGTGTGATTAGGAAACTGCCATTAAAGTTAAGATTCAGGAAGGGCTCAAGAGGCAGCAGAGCAAATCCAGGAACTACCTATATGAAGTACCGGAAGAATCATAGAGTCCCTTCTGATCATACCCTCTTGACAAGGAAGCATTAAACAGATGTCCGATATATTGGTATACTTTCAGAGGCTAATTCCTGCCTCTTTGCTGTTGTATCTATATTATAACTCAAGCTGTTGGGGTTGTGGATTCATTCGGTGTGGACTGTGGATTTCAGATACGCTGTAGGAGCTGCAGTTGCTACCACTGCAAAAGCAATTGGGCTGTCGGATAGTTGGATTGTTGAATCATCTTGGTGCCATGCAGAGAGTTTTTGCATGAACCTTTTGTTTTCTTCTTATTTTTCCCCCCATTTAACATGTATTTGTATAGTGAGAGGAAATGTATATTTTTTTTTAACTTTTATCATCAAAAGTTTTAAAGTTGGCATTGCATATGCTGGCTTTGATATTAATGGATGTTTTGGGTAAAATATACAACTATATTAAAGTTGTTCTTTAAAATCGGTACTCACAAAAAAATAACGATTATAAATAGAGTTTTGAATGCGTGAATACTTGGACATTACCAAGCATCTTCAAATACGAGTTGGCAAAGGTGTAACGACTTTGAAGGTTATTACTGGTACATTGCAGAAGGATAATGTCAGGTTATCAATGTACACCATTCAGATCCTTACCATCAGCAGCACAGGTTATCAATGTACACCGTTCAGATCCTTACCATCAGCATCATTCAAAGACCACACACACACACACACACAAGGGTATTCTGCAGAACTGTAATTATAATCAGGTTATGCTAACATGTGCTTTAAGGACACATTAAAACATTAATAAATGTGTATTTTACATGAATATTTTTACCATTTCATTTGTTAATACACCTTTTATTTAAAATGTGTATTGATAAATATAAAATGTGCATTGATAAATATGCTGGTAGTAGTATCCACCTAAAATTGTATATTTATCAATGTATCATAATCTATTATCATCAAATGCTGCAGTCGAGCTGGTGCGGAAACTACTTATGCTACTGGCCGACGCGCAACTCCATAATCATGAATCATAATTCCGGGCGCTAGTTCCAATGTCCGGGGAATAACTCTTCCAATATGTGCATGGGACTTCTTATGGCCTCCATTCCTCACGACAAGCATCTGGATGGTGACCTCTTGCTTGCTCGTCGCCGTCAAGAGTGCATCAAAAGTATGATAATCATGTCCCTCAACCAATTGCATGATCTCTAAATAAAGTATCTACTGGAACCTCATCGCCACTAAAATTGCTTCTTATAGTATCTGGGGTGGGGTGCTTTTACGCCATGAAGTAAGTATATACTTGTCATTATTGCCTTATAATTTCAGGTATATATTGACAACTAACCTCCACCAGTATAT
The DNA here is from genome assembly GCA_036927795.1 of Iris macrosiphon. NCBI lineage: Eukaryota > Viridiplantae > Streptophyta > Magnoliopsida > Asparagales > Iridaceae > Iris > Iris macrosiphon. Next base: position 46,299,558 of record JAYESA010000009.1, read on the forward strand.
ACATGTGTTAGCCTATTTATATTTTAAAGTAGGATTTTGTTAACATGTGTCATAAGGGCCTATGTTAAGGATAACTAATACATGACTTTTTGTTTTAAAAATTGTCATATACATCTTATAAACATTAAAAAAAAAATAACTTTTTTGTTTTAAAAAGTGTCAACAAGATCCAATAAAATAATTTTTAAAATAATCACATGAATAATTTATTGTTTATTGGGTGTAGATGCTATTTTTTAAAATAAAATATCATGTATTAATTATCCTTAACACGTACTCTTAGGCCATATGTTAACAAAATCCTTTCAAATATTGGTTCACCTTTAAATTGGGTTCACGTGATTGGTCGGAATTGGTTTTAGTTCCTTATAAGTATCAACATCGATCTTCGGTTTCCATACGTTGGCTCGTCACAACACAAGCAGGGAGATTAGAGATTCTAGTATCCAAAAGGGGATTCCATCCGCAAAGATTTCAATTTTCTCACCTTTTAATTGAAGGTTTCTTCCCTTGGTACGGCTAGATGCCGAACTTTTGGATGGGGAAGAAGTGCTCGACCGCCCATTACACAATTAGCTACAAAGACTCGATCCATCACACTGGACAGCCATAGCCTTATAAATTTGCAACCTCCGCTCTGCTTCCATCACAAACAAATTGTCATTAATTATACTAACATATATGCACGTGCGTTGCACGTATTTATTGTTAGAAAGATTAAAAGACATTTGTATTCAAAATTTGTTCATTTTTCAATGAATGAATGATACAACAAAGTCCATTTTTCAATGCCTCATTTTTAGATAATGCATTTAAGAATTGTTGTAATTAGGAATACCGAAGGACAACTCTTGTATTTACCTAGATACCTCCTATTAATTTTAATTAATCTTTTTAATTACTAAATATGTTGAAGGGTATTTTTGGAATGAAAATTTTTCACGGTGAAGCCTAGTTTTGGCATTATATAGTAGAATAGATTGGACCATTTCTTTGGTTAGTGATAATGGGATCATCAGCTCAAGAAAAGAGCAAAGTTCTGATCATTGGCTCCACCAGATACCATGGTAGGTTCTTCACCGAGGCCAGTCTGAAGCTAGCACATCCGAACTTTAGCACATCCGAACTTTATTGGTGTTTTTCACTTTCCATTGGATGTTTTAGCCCCACACTGGAAAACCACCAATATGTATATCTCAATATATAGATTAGTTTAGTATTGGTATATGCACATGGGATGGTGGTCCATGTGGGTTGACTTTCCTAGAGGGATTAAATGTGAACCCCATTATGACAATATTTATTTTGTCACCACCTTTGGAAAGTTTTTCTTAGGAGATAAGTCCCAAAGGGACTTAGCGACTCGGGCTCGGACTTGGACTCAAGGACGCAAAGTGACACTTTGTTGGCGCACTTTGCGCATACGGTCAGGTGGCCATGCGGACATGGGCCATGCGGTCAGGTGCCCATGCGGACATGTGCGCATGTGGCCAGGGGCCATGCGTTCAGGTGCGCATGCTGCCAGGAGCCATGTTGACAGGAGCCCATGCGGCCTGGAGCTATGCGGCCAGGCGCTATGCGGCCAACAAGTTACCTTGAGCGAGTCAAGTGTGGAGGGGGCATGGACTGCTGTTGGCGGCTCGGTGCGGCTGTGTCTGCTCTGTGCAGTACAGCACGCAGGCGGTGCAGGCGGCTCGTGGCTCTCTGTGCCACGCGGCTGCAACTTTCGGCGCCTGACGACGCTGTCTGCTCTGTATAGTACAGCGGCTTATGTGGCCTGATTTTTTTTCTAGGCCGCATGGAAGCTGAAATCCTCTTTATATATAGAGACTCTCCTCTTTCATTTAGTGTGTTGGAAAAATAGAGAGAGAGAGAGGAACAAAACCGAGAGCACCAGCAGGACCTGCGGCAGTTTTTTAGCATTCTTCCAAAGGAATCTTTCGAGTGAACCGAAGGTGACCAAGAGCGTTCCAGAAGTTCTTGTGTGAACTTGCTGGATCCTCGGGGCAGATCGTTGTATAGCGCGAATCTTGCCTTGAGCTCTGGTGGTTTTGATCACCCCAGCAAGAGTTTCCTTCTTTGTATTTCTATTCTTGTTCCCGTTCTTCTCGTTGTAGCGTCTGCGAACGTAAAGAGAAGAATAATTTTCTGATTCTTATTGTATTTGTATTTTCTTTGGGTTATCAGTTTGTAACCTGTTCCTTGTTTAGTCTTCTGTGGGGTTGTGTGTCACTGTTGAGAAACTCCTGTGTGAATCTCAGTGCACCAACTTATCTTCTGGAGTTTGTAGAGATGAACTCTTGTGTGAGTCTCTACTTTGTGGGTATCTCTTCTTCTTTGATCTGACTTCGGGACTAACAATTTCAAGGCAAGATCTGAGTTAGAATGGACAACCGCTCAAATCTTCTCAATACTAGCTTTCACAAGCTTGAGAAGTTTGATGGCGAATACTATAATGTTTGAAAGAGGAAGATCTCCTTGAATCTTCGTCTTGTCAAAGTTGCTTATGTGTTAGTTGATCCTGAACCTACCATTCCCGAAGATGGAGGAGAGCTTGCAGTTGGTGTGGGGCAGGACGCGCACTCCAAGTGAAAGAAAGACAACGACTTCTGCAGGTTGTTGATTCTCAATACTATGGACGACTCGATGGTAGAGTCCTACATCAAGTAGGAGAAGACAAGAGATGTATGAGAATCTCTTGAGAAACACTATAAAACTGACGAAAAAGTGTCTAAAATCTATCTCGTCGAGAATTTCTTCACTTTGGAATTTGAGAATGAGAATGTGATGTTACCACAAGTTAAGGAACTTCTGAAGATGCAGAAGAAACTGGAGGAAGAGGGAATAAAATAGGAAGACAAATTTATGGTGGGGACTATCGTCACCAAAATTCCTCCAGGCTGGATCATGTTCAAGACTAACATGTACCGTAAAAAGATAAAGATCCAGCTCGAAGATCTTCTTCACTGGATTCACATTGAAGATGAAACCAGGGGACAACTGAAATTAGACTCATTGTCCAAGAAGTTGGCTAAGGCCAACATGGTACATGCTGGTGACTCTAAAGGAAAGCAAATTTTTTTTTACAAGAAGGACTTCAACTAGCTGAAGGTGAAGTCGGCTCAATTCAAGCCAAAGCCGAAGACTGATGTGACATGCTACAACTATGGCAAGAAGGGTCACTACAAGAGTGACTGCAGGTCAAAGCCTAAGCCGAAAGAGCAAGGTGAGCTTAACCTTGTTGCTATGATTGCGTATGTTGAGTCATATGGAGTGGACACTGACTGGTGGGTGGACACTGGTGCATCTTGCCACGCGTGCTCTAAGAAGGAGATGTTCATCAAGTATGAGCCTACCTCTGAGAAAGTCTCGATGGCGGATAAGTCTCAAGTTGCAGTGTTAGGGATCGGGACGGTAGTGCTGAAGCTGACTTCTGGAAAGTCACTTACACTGGAGAATGTGAAGCACGTACCAATGATCACCAAGAATCTGATTTCTGGGAGTCTGTTGTGCAAGGTGGGCCTGAGGATGGATATCAATGCCGGTCAGATGGTGATGTCCTACAAAGGAACATACTTCGAAAAAGCTTTCTGTACCGAAGGAATATTTAAACTGCAGCTTGTAACTCCTTCTGTTTGTATCAATGTAGTCTCTACTTTTGGTTATTCTCTTGAGATATGGCATAATAGACTAGGACATGTGCATTGTAAATGCATTAACAAGATGTCTAGTCTAGGCCGTATATCTAAATGTGGGAGTAAAGAGGTGGAGAAATGTGAAGTCTGTGCGCAGACAAGGATCGTCAGGAAACCGTTCAGAAGTGTGAACCGAAGTACAGATCTTCTGAAGTTGGTACACTCAGATATCTGTGACTTCAGGCAATTCTCCACAAAATCCAGAATAAAGTATTTTATCACTTTTATTGACGATTTCTCAATGTACGCATTCGTATATCTTCTCAAGTCAAAAGATGAAGTGTTCGATAAGTTCAAGGACTTCAAGGCTGAAGCAGAATGTCAAACCGGCCAACAACTCAAAAGACTCAGAAGCGACCAAGACAGAGAATATCGTTCATTAGAATTTGCATCGTTTGTCAACGAAATGACTGCTCCGTATTCTCTCCAATCTAATGGTGTAGCAGAAAGGAAGAACATGACGCTGACATAGATGATGAACTCTATGTTGCTGACAACAGGACTTCCAAAGTGCTTATGGGGAGAATCAACGCTTACGACTACGTTTATTATGAATAGAGTACCGTTCGCAACATCTGACATTACTCCTGTAATACCCCTATTCCTAGAAATAATATATTTCTTTTTAATTATTAATTATTAATTTAATCGTAGTAATTAGTGGCTAATTAGGAGAAATAGATTTTTATTAATTTTTATTTTAGGTGTTGGTGAACTTAGGGATTTATGGGACCATTAGGAATTTTTCCGAATTTATTTCATGTAGGAGACCCCTTGAGCAGTTGCTAGCTTAATGGTATGTATTAGTGTAATTCTAGAATTTTTCTATGAGTATATATATATATATATATATATATATATATATATATATATATATAAAGGGAAATATAAAAAAAAACTATTAATAACTATTAACTATACTACCAACCCAAACCAACTTAGCAACTAGACCCGCCCCTTGCAAAGTCACAGCCCCTTAGCAAAAATGCACCCACCCGTGCAATTAACAACAGAGCCACACAGTCGCCCCTTTGTAAACCACAGACCCGAGCCCCGCGAGCAAACGGACCCCCGCCCCCTTCTCTCTTTTATATACTCATATATATATTTTATTTCAACTAAAACCGTAATCCTAGATCATCCTAAACTCTTCCTCTTTCCATCTAGACTTAAGGAACGTCGACACCGCAGCCGGAGAACCGTGTCAGGCCGTCCAAACCAATCCCGACGACCGCGACCCTGCGCACCCCGCGCACTGCAGATTTTCGCAGCAAGGTACCTGTGTTCAGAGTTGTTTTCCGTCGCCTCGCTCAACTAAACGTCACCCCGTCTTCACCAGTAAGCTCATCCCTTAACCCTCTTCCATATCTGTGTGATAGTATACCTCGAACAACGCGTAACCATAGGCAAAAATAGCGCCAAAGTTGGCAAAAAAAGACCAATTTCTGGGATCGCAGAAAACTACGGTGATCACCTATGTTCCCGGATTCATATCTCCCACCAAAGAGATCCGAATTCGATAATTCTTTTTGGTATGCGGAGACTACTTGACCTAGTTTAATTTCTGTTAAATAATCCTAGATTATTAACTGCTGTAGGTAGAATTAAATTCGTTGGAAAACCCCGCGAACACACTTTTTCTAGATTTCTAAAAGTTGTGAAATCGAGCCCGTTCCGCCAAACGGGACCGTCCCGCCGTGTACAAAGTGTACCAAATGGTGCACGCAGCGTACCCGAACACGTGAGAGTTCACAAAAACTGATTCGGATGCGTGTGTGCGTCAAAATTAGCCCGTATCCGCGGACAAACTTCGTATCATAATTTTTGCGAAAGTAGCACGCATTTTGTGCACGCTCGTCAGATTGTGACGAAACTTGCGCCAATGGACTCGTGATAACGTGCTGGTCCTGTGACCCAATTTTCACCCAATTCTGAGATAGTTGACCAAGTCACCAATTGGTGGGCCTCACAGTTGACTTTTTGGGTGAAATTGTGTTCGGCCCATCGGAATCAACATTTGGATATACCGTTGGGTTCGTATTGACATTTAGAGTTTGTTTGACCTATAATTTATCCCATTTAGAGACTGTTACCCTTCGCACGCTTTTCGGTGCAAAGTAGGCCACATGCGGACCCCACTTTTACCCGAAATTACCGTTTTGTCCCTGTGTCCAATTGGACGAAAGGGAAGTACTTTTTAGCTATTTTGCTGATTCTAAAAATGTTGGTCTATTACAGCATCCGGAGATGTTTGTTCGGAGCCATTAGTTTCTGATTCCGTGTCCTTGACATTTGAGCGCGTACATGTTACAGATTTTTGCCAGAAAAGTATACCTTGCCATTGTACTATATTTACATTCCATATGATGCATGCATGTTTATTCTGTTTATTTAGTTCATTTATTTTAACTGCTATATAAATTGCGCGTCCAAGGAAACTTGGGTGCAGCGACGGTATCGTCGCGATATATTTTTATTTATGTATTTGTATTGGACCTACTTTATGAGACTACCCCATTTTCATGAGGCAGCATTAGATTCATTGATTGTGACACATTTTTATACGAGTTGTGAGTCTCATATAGATCATGGACTTACGTATTGACTGATCATCGGTACGTGTGGGACGTGCGCTAGGAATAACTGTCGTAGAAACTTTGTATGCTAGCAGACCTGGCAGTTATTAGAGGTTTTATCGTGTTATGGATGTGACATGCTTAGAGCATGGGGTGGGAAGAACAACAAGTACCGCATTTGAGCTCCTTTGCATTTTTTTTATTGTATGCCCGGATTCTTCGTCGGAGATACGGGTGGTGATGACCACTATATATTATATATTATCAGGCGGGCCTCCGGCGTTCAAAAGACGACGTACCTTTTAGGCCCCTGGATCTCAGAGAGAACCATGCCAATCCCAGTTTTCAGCCAAATAGCTCACTTGTGGGGAAAGTCGTTCTTAACTGCATTCACTTAGACGGTTAGGTGTCCCCATTGGATGTTTATATTTTAGTACTTTATTAGCATATTTATATGTATCTTGTTACGTTTCTCTGAGGACCTGGTACCTTTCCAGATATAGATGAACATGAGTATCCGCAGGAGTATGGACCTGGACCTGACGCTTCCTATCAGTGTCATGCCCCAGTCCCAAAAATACGTAGGACTATGACACGTAAGCATGCCAGCCGCATGGATATGGCAACTCTAATATATGGAAACCAAATCCATACGTACGCTATAATATGAATATAAAATCCACAAGTGGTATAAAATGTAATACAAGTCACAGGGTAAAATCTAAATCTTATCCACCAAAATTATATAGAAATAAATAACCAGTATCTATGAAACTAGATCTCAATAAGAAGTATCTAAGGATGATAGTTGGATGGAAACAAATCCACTACCAACTCGAATATAAGAGCAAATACAATATGAGTACAACACCACAACACAATATAAGAATACCAGCTATCCATCACAGCTCGAAGAGAAGACATCCTCGGATCACATGTAACCATCCAAATCTGCGCTCCTGCAAATACTCAAGAAAAGATACACTGGCAGTGGACCAGGTCCTCAGAGGGACGTAACAAGATACAGAAAATACGAGCCAATTTGAATACAGTAAACATGCATATAATTTGAAAATAAATAAGTACGCTGTACAAGACCATCTATATGAATGCAAATGAGGACAACTTTTCGACGTATGGGCAAGGTAGGCTACTCGATCTACCTCACAACTCACACACACGTCAATGGACATCAGAAATCGATATACCGTGGGGGTAGCGACCAGCGAGACTCCAGAAATCGACATACCACGGGGGTAGCGACCAGCGCAACACACGCCCGTAGTGCGAGCTATATACTACGATTTACCAGAGTGGTTAAAAGCCCATACGTCTAATGATTGCCCTCTCATGATACTAGGTGTCAAGTGTGTGTCAACATATCTAATATATATAGTAATGACTGAACGAACTACACATGCAATGAATATAACTGAACGAGACTACACATGCAATGAATAAATAGAACTATAAATAGCATGTAAAGTACTATAAACAATTTGGCAAGGTATCTTGCCTGGGGTCCTGCTGCTGGTATGAATCAGAGTCCAAGTCACAGTCCAAATAGCCTATGATTGCCCTCTCATGACTCATGGCACGCAAATCGAGGCGATCTGTTGACCAAAAAGTCAACTGACACAAACTCAAATTTTATGCATGATTTCCTGTAGATTTCAGCGTCAAAAAATATGCTGGAATTTACAGCTCGTTCGAATTCAAATTCGTTTTGGAATTATGGCACATACAAATTTTGTATTGTGCACCGATGGTTAAATTCTAACCTAGAAGTTCTACAGAATTAACAGTATATAAATAATTTGAATTAAATTCTGGGAAAAATATATGTCGATGATATCGACATTAGCTTTCCGAAACTTTAAACGGTTCATGATTCTGATTCCTGGTTCTCCCGAAATCGCGAAAACATCAAAACACGTCTATTTTCGGATATGCTGTGCTTTACAAATTTTCCAGAATTTAATACTCATAATTTAGAAAAACAATTTATATAATCAGAAATATAACCTCATTATCGTTCTAACAAAAAAAATTGGAGCACGTTTGGAGTCCGGAGCTAGGAGATATCGTCTTTTTAATTCGTCATAACTAGTAGAAAATGAGACTGAATTTATGACAAATTTTGACTATTTTTGGACGAAAAAGAGAGGAATTTGGGGAAGAAAAATATGAAGGATGAGGTATTTATAATGGTGGAGACTACTTAATTAAATACAACTAGGATTGGTTAATTTGGATAGGATTATGATGAATTTAAATAAGGATATGATATACATTAAGTTGCTTTCCTAGTAGGTTCAGGATTTAAATTAATTTAAAGTAGAGTTTGAATCTATCTCAATAATTTATAATCTTGAATATAATTAAATATAGTAGAAATAATTTATAAAATCTTATTAATATCTATTAACACTAAATTAGCATCTATCTTGTGAGCCCCTGTTTTTTTCAAAAATATTAAAATTAGGATTTTTCACAATTTTCTGGAATTTTCTGGGAATTTTCTGAAATTAAAATCAGGGTTTTGAATTATTACATGATTTTTTAATTGATAATAAACAACATTAAAATATTATGAAAATAATATTTTTGGGTGTAAAATGAAAAACTGGACTTAGGATAATTTTTCTGGAATTTATTGGACCCCGGACCTATTTTTAAAACACCTAAAAAGTATTTATTACTTATTTATTTAATTAACTGATTTTTAATATTATTTATTATTATTATTATTATTAGTATTATTATTTTTTTTCTTTTAATTCCAGCCCAGCCCGCCCTGGCCCGTTGGGCCGCAGCCCAGCCCAAACCCTAACGGGTCGGGTCGGGTCCGCCCGAACCCGACCCGAACCCAAACCCGTGACCCAGCCCCCCCGCGTGACCCGCTCCGGCCCCCCGCGTCCACCGGCTCCCCGCGCTTCCGCCGGACCCGCCGCCCGCCTCCGCGCAGCCCGCGGCCACGCGCCCCCGCCCCCCGCGCTGGCCGCCGCCTCCCTCGGCCCACGCCACCGCCTCCCAGCCCTATAAATCCCTCCCCCTTTCTTCCCCGGCCACCGTCGACCACCCCAGCTCCGCCTCGCCGCCGGACGAACTCGCCCCGCCGTCCTCCTTCCCTCCAGCCCTCGCCACCGCCGTGAGCCGCCGTCCCCTTCTCCCCTGCTCCTTCTCTTCTTCCCAGCAGCTCCGCCGGCAGCCGACGAGCCGCCAGCGCCTCCGCCGGCAGACGACGCAGCCGCCAGCCCCCGGCCGGCCTCCCCCGCAGCGGCGCCGCCCTCAGCTCCGGCCGGACCGCCGCTCCCCTCGCCGGATTTCCCCTGAACCCTAAACCCTAATTTTTCCCAATTCATTGGACACGTGTCGGACACGATCCAGACTCGATTTTCAGGTTCCCTTCAGGTACGTGTAACTTTCGCCTCGTAGCTCCGATTCCAATTCCGCAAATTACGTTGGGAAGCCTGTATGACCCTCTCGGTGTCCGGATAAACTGTTCGGGACATCGCATCCTGTGGTGATCGCACACCCGCGATCCAAAAACAGAAAAAACCAGACCCTGTTTTACCCCGGAACTGAGTGCGCCCCGCCAAACGGGATGACTTGGTCGCGTGCGATCTTCACAGATACGTACGCATCGTCGATACGGACGTGTGAGTCTTCGTGGAAGCTGATTCGGGTGTGCGTGCACACCGGAATCAACGCGTATCCGCGGACATCACCCCGTATCCGCCTTTTCCGCAATTCGCCCTAACTTCGTGTACACTCGTCAGATCGAGACGAAACTTGCGCCATCGGACTCATAGTGATACGTTGGTCCTGTGGGTCAAGTTTGGTTCGATTCTGAGAACGTTGACGAAATCGCGTGTCGTGGGCCCCACAGGCCCCGCTCGACGGACGATTTTGTGTTCGGCTCATCGGAATCCAAATCTGGAAGTTCCGTTGGGTTCGTATCAGCGTTCCTGACCTGTTGACACTAAGTTTGGTGAATTTGGAGACCATTGACCCGGACACATTTTTTGGTGCAAAGCGGGCCCACCGGCGGACCCCGTTTTGACCCGAAACTGCCGTTTTTGTCCTTGTCTCCAAATTGGACCCAAGGACAGGCGTTTCTAGCTATTTGACATCTTTTGAGAGTGATGGTAATGTCTATTTCAGCTTTTGGACTCATCTCTGGAAATTTCCCCAAGAGCCAATATTAATCGGATCCAAACATCAGGCAAGTACCTGCACTTCAAGTTAATCTTTATATATTATGATAATTAATTCCCTGCCATACATGTACCCTTGATGTTTACACCTAGTGTTAGAAATATTGAATTTCATGTCTTGAATATTGGTAGTTCCTGTCTTGTTTTTCATGTCGGGTGGGAGAATACCTAGAAGGCATGTAGTTTACCCTTTCCCCTGTATTGTCTAATAGCTGTTGGTACACGACTGTCCATCAGCCGGATCTCGATTGTATTGTCTAATAGCCATTTATGACAGCCGAATTAGCCTTATAAACCCCTACATGCTAACTAAGTATTCTAAAAACAAACACAAGTTCACACAGATAGTTCTGGTCATGTCATATTCCTTGCTGGCTGTTGTAGTTTCATTTCCTGTTTCATTTATTTCTGTTTCTCATATTCCTGTTTACAGCTAACTCTGAGATAATAATGTTCTGCTAATGCTGTTTCTCAACATGATATCCAATATTTAATTGTCATAAAATATTTAGTTTAATCTTGTTGTGCACTGTGTACTTTGCTCTTTTCCTGACTGGATCTGTTGTTTAGGCGATGACGAGGACCTTGCCCCCACCTATTATGGACCCTCTGAGACAGCAGGTGATACAGTTGCAGAGCCGGTTCCCACCCAGGAGACTACTCCTGCAGAGTAGTTAGCATTTAGCTATTTGTTTTCCTTTCATCTTAGTAATCGGGTTTGTCCCCGATATAATCTATGGTTCTGTAATAAACTCTGGATCTGATTATCATATTCTGGTTATAAAATCTTAGCATTCTTTTCCTGCTATTTTTTCCTTGCCTATTTAATTTTGTGAATGAGCTAGATTTATCACCTGTGATCATGCCCTAGACAGCGTACTACCGCCGACACTGCGGCGTAGGCTGGACGTACCCACGCACTCGGGCCCGAATTTCCGGGTGCGGGTCGTGACACATTTTTATGGTGGCCCACGCAGGTCCTATCCTAAAATAGGGTAATACCCTAGGACAGGGTATGGAATAAAATTGAGGATTCTAGGAAAAGCTCATTCACAGTATAGCGTCCTTATTTTAATTCTTGGTATCATTGCTGCTCAATTTTCCTATCGCCTTTGATTTCCAAGTATTCTATTCTGATCTTCCTATCCCTTAATCTTTCAGAATGGTCCAGACCAGGAACACAGTAGGAGGCACATCAGAACCAGCTGAGCAGAATGTGCCCGAGACTCTTGCACTCCCGCCGCCTCCATCTGTCCCGGCAGTTACCCTAGATGGGACACAACTGCTAGGAGTGTTCCAGGGATTGGTGGAATCCCAGAAAGAACAGACGGCACTTCTGCGGACCAGCCTCTCAGAAGCTCTTAAGCCCCAGGAGTCGTCACTCAAGAGGCCAGGGAGTGCCAAAGATTTCAAGAATCTAAGACCCCTGGAATTTTACGGAACTGAGGGCATTCTCTATGCCGATGAGTGGATAGAAAATGTCGAGAGACTCCTGAAGACTGCTCGGGTTCCTGATGATCTCAAAGTGGAGTCCGCAAGCCTACAACTGTTCGACATAGCTCGGACCTGGTTCCGAGATGAACCCAAACTATCTGCTCCTGACCTCACCTGGGAAGATTTTAAGAGGCTATTCAAGGAGAAATTCTACCCCGAAGTGGCTCGGGAAGCTCTCGAAAGTCAATTCGAGAGACTGGAACAAGGTAACCTATCTGTAGATGAGTATACTGCTGAATTTAGCAGGTTAAGCCACTTTGCGGAGTACATGGTTCGTACCCCGGAGGACAGAGCCCGTAGATTCAAGAAGGGGCTATCTCCAGATATTCGCCTTGCTGTCACCACCAGCCGAGCTCGCACCTACGAGGAAATCCTGAGCGTGGCACAAGGCGTAGAGAGAGATATGGGGCACAAACTGAAGCGAGAAAGAGATACCGGAAATGCGGGACCCAACAAATGCCCTTTTCAACAACAACAGCAGAGGGCCCCGCAACAAGCTCAGCGTCCTCTCCCTCGAGCTCCAGCACCCCAACACCAGGCCCAGGGACAGAACCAACAAGCTGCTGCTTGTAACTATTGTCATAGACCAGGCCATACTTGGCAAGTTTGCAGAAAGAGGCTAGGTGTTTATCTACTTTGTGGCTCAGCAGCACATCAAGTGAGGGACTGTCCCACTGCTCAAGGACGCGGACAGGCTTACGTAATGACCGTGGAGAACGCGCAAACTCTGGAAGCAGCTAATGCGCGTAAGTGATTCGTAGATATCTTTTCTAGTATTGTTTTCGTGCCTATTGGTTCGTGACCTCAGCCCCAACCTAGTAATTTTTGAACTTGCTAAATAACCTAGTATGATTTTTAATTTTGATAACTGTAGAGTTTTTAGAAGCTTTTGCTATTGTGCTTATTTTGTGTCTTGTGAATTTAAATAAATTTGTACCTCTTTTCATCATCATCTAGCGCACTTAATTTTGCTGAACCCGACTGATGCTGCTATTTTATAGCCTAGTTTTGCAAGCTTACTCTTTATCGGGCTTGTTCATGACACCTGTATTATTGAGGCCTGATCAACCCCACTAATACAAGTGTCTACTCAGAATCAGTGTACTACGGTCTGATCAACCCTAGTGCATTTTGATTCGCACTTCGCATGACTACTTTATGTGGATTGAGATATAGTCGACTAGTCTACTTGCCCCCTAAATACGTCCGAGCATATCGTATCAGCATTACCAGAATAGAATCTCGATCCTTAACCGCCTGACAATTCCCATTAGAATTCCTGAAAAACGCCTTGATCCCTATACCTCTGTTCTACCACCTCGCCCTTAAACTCTTTATTATTGATCCTCGTCTTTCCTTATTTCGGAAAGACAAAAACCTGTGGTTGGTATAAGTTGATTTGTAGTGCTAGACATACCCCTCAGATCGGTCGAATTGATGATAACCCTTTATGACTAAGACAAGACCCTATGTGCTGTATTTTGTGTTGCAGACTTAAGATTCAATACCATGATTTATTAAGTTTGGGACCTAGCCTTACTAGTTGTCCAGCCTTAGAGGATATGGGTAAAATTCTAAGTTGGGTAGCGACCGCAATGTCCACCTGAGAGAAACCCGTTAGACTACAATCAAGTGAGTTTGGACAGAGAGAACCCTGCCATAATTTAAATTTCGAGGACAAAATTTTATAAGTTGGGTAGATTGTAAGCCCCTGTTTTTTTCAAAAATATTAAAATTAGGATTTTTCACAATTTTCTGGAATTTTCTGGGAATTTTCTGAAATTAAAATCAGGGTTTTAAATTATTACATGATTTTTTAATTGATAATAAACAACATTAAAATATTATGAAAATAATATTTTTGGGTGTAAAATAAAAAACTGGACTTAGGATAATTTTTCTGAAATTTATTGGACCCCGGACCTATTTTTAAAACACCTAAAAAGTATTTATTAATTATTTATTTAATTAACTAATTTTTAATATTATTTATTATTATTATTATTATTAGTATTTTTTTTTTCTTTTAATTCCAGCCCAGCCCGCCCTGGCCCGTTGGGCCGCAGCCCAGCCCAAACCCTAACGGGTCGGGTCGGGTCCGCCCGAACCCGACCCGAACCCAAACCCGTGACCCAGCCCCCCCGCGTGACCCGCTCCGGCCCCCCGCGTCCACCGGCTCCCCGCGCTTCCGCCGGACCCGCCGCCCGCCTCCGCGCAGCCCGCGGCCACGCGCCCCCCCGCCCCCGCGCTGGCCGCCGCCTCCCTCGGCCCACGCCACCGCCTCCCAGCCCTATAAATCCCTCCCCCTTTCTTCCCCGGCCACCGTCGACCACCCCAGCTCCGCCTCGCCGCCGGACGAACTCGCCCTGCCGTCCTCCTTCCCTCCAGCCCTCGCCACCGCCGTGAGCCGCCGTCCCCTTCTCCCCTGCTCCTTCTCTTCTTCCCAGCAGCTCCGCCGGCAGCCGACGAGCCGCCAGCGCCTCCGCCGGCAGACGACGCAGCCGCCAGCCCCCGGCCGGCCTCCCCCGCAGCGGCGCCGCCCTCAGCTCCGGCCGGACCGCCGCTCCCCTCGCCGGATTTCTCCTGAACCCTAAACCCTAATTTTTCCCAATTCATTGGACACGTGTCGGACACGTGTCGGACACGTGTCGGACACGATCCAGACTCGATTTTCAGGTCCCCTTCAGGTACGTGTAACTTTCGCCTCGTAGCTCCAATTCCAATTCCGCAAATTGCGTTGGGAAGCCTGTATGACCCTCTCGGTGTCCGGACAAACTGTTCGGGACATCGCGTCCTGTGGTGATCGCACACCGCGATCCAAAAACAGGAAAAACCAGACCCTGTTTTACCCCGGAACTGAGTGCGCCCCGCCAAACGGGACGACTTGGTCACGTGCGGTCTTCACAGATACGTACGCATCATCGATACGGACGTGTGAGTCTTCGTGGAAGCTGATTCGGGTGTGCGTGCACACCGGAATCAACGCGTATCCGCAGACATCACCCCGTATCCGCCTTTTCTGCAATTCGCCCTAACTTCGTGTACACTCGTCAGATCGAGACGAAACTTATGCCATCGGACTCGTAGCAATACGTTGGTCCTGTGGGTCAAGTTTGGTTCGATTCTGAGAACGTTGACGAAATCGCGTGTCGTGGGCCCCACAAGCCCCGCTCAACGGGCGATTTTGTGTTCGGCTCATCGGAATCCAAATCTGGAAGTTCCGTTGGGTTCGTATCAGCGTTCCTGACCTGTTGACACTAAGTTTGGTGAATTTGGAGACCATTAACCCGGACACGTTTTTCGGTGCAAAGCGGGCCCACCGGCAGACCTCGTTTTGACCCGAAACTGCCGTTTTTGCCCTTGTCTCCAAATTGGACCCAAGGACAGGCGTTTCTAGCTATTTGACATCTTCTGAGAGTGATGGTAATGTCTATTTCAGCTTTTGGACTCATCTTTGGAAATTTCCCCAAGAGCCAATATTAATCGGATCCAAACATCAGGCAAGTACCTGCACTTCAAGTTAATCTTTATATATTGTGATAATTAATTCTCTGCCATACATGTACCCTTGATGTTTACACCTAGTGTTAGAAATGTTGAATTTCATGTCTTGAATATTGGTAGTTCCTGTCTTGTTTTTCATGTCGGGTGGGAGAATACCTAGAAGGCATGTAGTTTACCCTTTCCCCTGTATTGTCTAATAGCTGTTGGTACACGACTGTCCATCAGCCGGATCTCGATTGTATTGTCTAATAGCCGTTTATGACGGCCGGATTAGCCTTATAAACCCCTACATGCCAACTAAGTATTCTAAAAATAAACACAAGTTCACACAGATAGTTCTGGTCATGTCATATTCCTTGCTGGCTGTTGTAGTTTCATTTCCTGTTTCATTTATTTCTGTTTCTCATATTCCTGTTTACAGCTAACTCTGAGATAATAATGTTCTGCTAATGCTGTTTCTCAACATGATATCCAATATTTAATTGTCATAAAATATTTAGTTTAATCTTGTTGTGCACTGTGTACTTTGCTCCTTTTCTGACTGGATCTGTTGTTTAGGCGATGACGAGGACCTTGCCCCCACCTATTATGGACCCTCTGAGACAGCAGGTGATACAGTTGCAGAGCCGGTTCCCACCCAGGAGACTACTCCTGCAGAGTAGTTAGCATTTAGCTATTTGTTTTTCTTTCATCTTAGTAATCGGGTTTGTCCCCGATATAATCTATGGTTCTGTAATAAACTCTGGATCTGATTATCATATTCTGGTTATAAAATCTTAGCATTCTTTTCCTGCTATTTTTTTCTTGCCTATTTAATTTTGTGAATGAGCTAGATTTATCACCTGTGATCATGCCCTAGACAGCGTACTACCGCCGACACTGCGGCGTAGGCTGGACGTACCCACGCACTCGTGCCCGAATTTCCGGGTGCGGGTTGTGACATATCTAATATTAAGACTATATATATCCAAATAAATCCTAATTAATTTCAAAAATCTAAAATAACCTAAAAATGATTCTAAATAAATATTTATATAAGTAAATATATCGAGAAATTTATTTGATAATTAAATAACAGAATACTCTAAAGAAATTCAGTATCTATAATAATATAAAATATACACAAAATATCTATTTTGGGTGAGGGGGTTTACAATCTACCCAATTTACAAAAATTTTGTCCTCGAAATTAAAATAGAACATGGTTTCTCTCTATCTAATCTCACTTGATCACAATCTAAAAGAATTTATCTCAAGTTTAATAATACAATTTCTACCCAACTTAGAATTTATCTATCTATCACATAAGGCTCTTACACTTAAGAAATATTCCTCAATTTATTTTCTCATGTCATTCAATCCTCAAAACTTTAACACCAACTATATCATATGTGATATGCCCTTAATCAATTATGAAAGATAGTCACCAAATAATGTGATTGGCCTATGGGGTATATCTTGTACTATCCGTGTATCACTTATATCCAAGCAAGAGATTTCGTCTTTCCGAAACAAGGTTAGACGGAAAGCAACGGAAAAGAGTTCAAGGAGGGGTAATAGAATGGAAGTATGGGAATCAAAGCGTTTAAAGAATTCAAATGGGAATTGTCAAGACAGTTGTGGATTGAAATCTTAATTTGGTAATTTCTTATTCGCATGCTCACATCGGTACAGTTATGTACTTGATATGATATGCTTTGTCGTATCTAGAGGGTAAGTATATTTGTCTACTGGTCAACTATACATCTAAATCCACGTAAAATACTATTGCGAAGGGCGAATCAAGCACATTATGGCTAGCTAGACCATAATACACTGATTCTGATTAGACAATTTGTATTAGTGTGGTTGATCAGGTCCCAATAACACATATGTCATGAACAAGCTCGATATAAGATTAAGCTTGCAAAAACTAGGCTATAATAGCAGCATAATTCAAGGTAGCACAGAAAATATAACGCTGGATTATGATGTGAGAAGTTACAAAATAATTCAAGTTCGCAAAAGCAAAAATAACATAAGCAATAATAATAAAAGACTCTACAATCTCTACAGTTATCATACAACCTTCTTATCTAAGTCGCTAGTCGACCAAATAGGGCAAGGACCTCTAAATTCTATGGTCTGAATAAACACTATCGTCTTTTGCTAGCATGCGATAAATATTATTCCGTTATACTTCAATTAATAGGTCAAAAGACTATGTGATACTAGGTGTCAAACATTATGGTAAAACTTCTAACTAACTCTAGTAGTGTCTATACTACTCTCAAGTCTTCTTAATACATCAAGGGGTAATGGTATAACAATCTAAAGATAAGGAATTCTAGGTTCACTAGATATTCTAAACTTAGTGGTGTGTCTATATTCTCGTTGTATTCTTAATAGGTGTGCTACTCTAATTATCATCCTAATAACAGGGGTTCCTATATTCTAGCAGAAGACTATACTCAAGGAACTATTAGGGAAGCACATGAATCAAGCATGATATAATTGTTCAAAATAGAACAGATAGGAGGAGATGAATCACAGTCAATTGTGGATGAGATCCTATACTCTAGTCCTATGTGCAGGCTTGTTCGGTACAGTAACGTAACCGAGACAATATGCTCTCGATCTGCATGGGCCACCACAAAAATATGTCACGCCCCAGTCCAAAAAATACGTAGGACTAGGACACGTAAGCATGCCAGCCGCATGGATATGGCAACTCCAATATATGGAAACCAAATCCATACGTACGCTGTAATATGAATATAAAATCCACAAGTGGTATAAAATGTAATACAAGTCACAGGGTAAAATCTAAATCTCATCCACCAAAATCATATAGAAATAAATAACCAGTATCTATGAAACTAGATCTCAATAAGAAGTATCTAAGGATGATAGTTGGATGGAAACAAATCCACTACCAACTCGAATATAAGAGCAAATACAATATGAGTACAACACCACAACACAATATAAGAATACCAGCTATCCATCACAGCTCAAAGAGAAGACATCCTCGGATCACATGTAACCATCCAAATCTGCGCTCCTACAAATACTCAAGAAAAGATACACCTGGCAGCGGACCAGGTCCTCAGAGGGACGTAACAAGATACAGAAAATACAAGCCAATTTGAATACAGTAAACATGCATATAATTTGAAAATAAATAAGTACGCTGTAAAAGACCATCTATATGAATGCAAATAAGGACAACTTTTTGATGTATGGGCAAGGATAGGCTACTCGATCTACCTCACAACTCACACACACGTCAATGGACATCAGAAATTGACATACCGCGGGGGTAGCGATCAGCGAGACTCCAGAAATCGACATACCGCGGGGGTAGCGACCAGCGCGACACACGCCCGTAGTGCGAGCTATATACTACGATTTACCAGAGTGGTTAAAAGTCCATACGTCTAATGATTGTCCTCTCATGATACTAGGTGTCAAGTGTGTGTCAACATATCTAATATATATAGTAATGACTGAACGAACTACACATGCAATGAATATAACTGAACGAGACTACACATGCAATGAATAAATAGAAATATAAATAGCATGTAAAGTACTGTAAACAATTTGGCAAGGTATCTTGCCTGGGGTCCTGCTGCTGGTATGAATCAGAGTCCAAGTCACAATCCAAATAGCCTATGTATTACAAATTTATCACGTCAAAAGATAATTTATTTTAATTTATTTAATTCTGGAATAATTACTCTAAAATTTTATTTTAATCTTATTATTCTAATTTTTATGTTAATTCCTAAATTTTGTCCAAAGAAACTAAATTTTATCAACTCGAGACTCATGGCACGCAAATCGAGGCGATCTGTTGACCAAAAAGTCAACCGACACAAACTCAACTTTCATGCATGATTTCCTGTAGATTTCAGCGTTAAAAAATATGCTAGAATTTACAGCTCGTCCGAATTCAAATTCGTTTTGGAATTATGGCACATACAAATTTTGTATTGTGCACCGATGGTTAAATTCTAACCTAAAAGTTCTACAGAATTAACAGTATATAAATACTTCGAATTAAATTCTGGGAAAAATATATGTTGATGATCTCGACATTAGCTTTCTGAAACTTTAAACGGTTCGTGATTCTGATTCCTGGTTCTCCCGGAATCGCTAAAACATCAAAACACGTCTATTTTCGGATATGCTGTGCTTTACAAATTTTCTAGAATTTAATACTCATAATTTAGAAAAACAATTTATATAATCAGAAAGCTAACCTCATTATCGTTCTAACAAAAAAAACTAGAGCGCGTTTGGAGTCCGGAGCTAGGAGATATCGTCTTTTTAATTCGTCATAACTAGTAGAAAATGAGACTGAATTTATGACAAATTTTGACTATTTTTGGACGAAAAAGAGAGGAATTTGGGAAAAAAATATGAAGGATGAGGTATTTATAATGGTGGAGACTACTTAATTAAATACAACTAGGATTGGTTAATTTGGATAGGATTATGATGAATTTAAATAAGGATATGATATACATTAAGTTGCTTTCCTAGTAGGTTCAGGATTTGAATTAATTTAAAGTAGAGTTTGAATCTATCTCAATAATTTATAATCTTGAATATAATTAAATATAATAGAAATAATTTATAAAATCTTATTAATATCTATTAACACTAAATTAGCATCTATCTAATATTAAGACTATATATATCCAAATAAATTCTAATTAATTTCAAAAATCTAAAATAACCTAAAAATGATTCTAAATAAATATTTATATAAGTAAATATATCGAAAAATTCATTTGCTAATTAAATAACAGAATACTCTAAAGAAATTTAGTATCTATAATAATATAAAATATACACAAAATATCTATTTTGGGTGAGGGGGTTTACAATCAGACTGAGGAGGTCTTACCTTCGGATTATATGTGATTCATTGCAGCTGTTTAGAGATTCTAGTTGCTATCATTTTTGAGACATTTATTCTTATATTGGAGTTTATTCTCTTCTCTCTTTAGTAGTTTTGGTATAGTCGATTTGCAGTGGATTTATTTTCATCCGACTATCATACTTTGAGACTGCTTATTTGATATTCAGTTATTGATTTCCATTTATATATTATTTGTGCTGTGGATGAGATATAGATTTGCGTGTGACTTGTTGTGACAGTATATTACCATAGTGTATTGGATATTCATGTACATCATACGTGTGTATATGCTTTCCATATATTGGAGTTCGTATACATACGGCTGACGTGTTACGTATTCCTAGTTCTAGATATTTTGGGACTGGGGCGTGACATATTTTTGGTGGTGGCCCACGCAGGTCGAGAATATATTGTCTCGGTTACGTAACTGTACCGAACAAGCCTGCGTATAGGAATAGAGTATAAGGATCTCATCCACGCTTGACTAAAACTTATCCTTCCTATTTAATGCTTGCATCCTGTTTGATTCCTATACTTTTCTAATCGTTCGTACATCACCTGCAAAGAGATGGATATGCAATGTACTGCCGCCGATGGCGACACAACTTCTGGAGTCAATGGTCAGACTCAAGGAGGGACCCCAACGATTCCTAGGCTTTCGGGGCCAGATGGACAGACTCACACTCCAATTCCATCTGATCTTCCTGGGAACCTTTTAGCTTTTTCAGTACCGCAAGATGGCCAAGCGCAGCTGTTCCAATTCTTTCAGATGATGATGCAGGAATAGAGGCAGCAGGCAGCCGAGCAGAGGCAAGAATTTTTGGCAGCACTTGAGAGGATGGCTGCACAGGCTACTGTACCAGCCCAAGCACTAGCTCCAGTACCTCGAGCTAGAGTGGAATCAGTAAAGGACTTTATTCAGATGGGTTCGAGGCCGTACAAGGGCACTGAGAGCCCGGAGGAGACTACCAACTGGATCACGCACACTCAGAAGCTACTGGAGGCATCGCAGTTACCTACGGACCTATGGATGACAGGTGTACGGACGCTTCTAGATGGTAATGCTCATCACTGGTGGGAATCCATGCAGCGCCAGTTGGGTACATACCAGACTTGGAAGCAGTTTTTGGAGTGCTTCGAGGGAAAGTACTTTCCGGACACCGTCAGAGATACCTTGTACGATCAGTTTCTTCACATAGAGCAAGGGAACCGAACAGTTGACGAATATGATGCCGAGTTTAGTCGACTCAGCAATTATGGTGCTGCTTTGATACCAGATGACTTGGCTAAGGCTAAGAGGTTTCATCGCGGGCTGACTCAGGAGCTCCAATATTACACAAGCTCACAATCCCGGATCTCTTATGCCGAGTTGCTGACAGAAGCCAGATTGCAAGAAACCATCAGCAGAGAAAAAGGAGGTCAGCTGAGGACACAACAAGGACCAGTAAGTAGACAGCAGGGACCGACAAGGACACAATAGGGAGGACCTATCAGACGTCCCTTGGCACAGCAGCATCAGCAACACAGAGCCGGACCGTACCGGATTTCGGAGAAACCCTAATATAATTATTGTGGGAGGATCAGACATATTTCGAGAGATTGTTGGACCCGCTTGGGTCAGTATATGAGATGTGGCTCCGGACAGCACCTGGCGAGAGACTGCCCAATACAGCAGATACATCCACCGCCAGTTTAGAGACTAGCGCTTCCAGCATCGAAGCCAACTCAGCAGATAACTGGACCAGGAGCACCTCGACCCCTGGCAGCAGGAGGATTTCAGAGAGGACCACCGCTACCTACCCAGGAGGATCAGTATACGAGGGCCAGACATGGACAGCCGCAGAGGAACGGGCGAGCTTTTGTATTGGAGGTAGATGACATGGATCATGAGGTGGATGTCATAGCAGGTATTACTCTTGCTTTTACTTTTTCTGCTGTGACATTATTTGATACGGGAGCCACCCACTCATTCATATCATCTAGTTTTATTGCCAAACACAACATTGCTTCTACACCTTTATCTAGTTGTGTTAGAATTCTTACCGGAGGAGGAGTTGTACCAGTTAGCCGAGTTTGTAGATCGGGTCCTATAGTGATACATGTCAGAGAGATGAACGCCCAACTATTAGTCCTTTCTATGCCATCTTTTGATATTGTGCTCGGAATGGACTGGCTAAGCAAGTACCACACTTTCTTTGATTATTTTGGAGGAAGCATTCTTTTTAAGGTACCAGGCCAGCCTGAACTTGAGTTTGCACGAGGTTTTACAGAAATCCTTGATGGCATGCAGCTCGCAATGGACGATATTGTCTATCATCCTATTATTTTAGAATTTATAGACGTCTTTCCAGAGGACTTGCCAGGACTACCCCCATACAGAGACGTAGAGTTTTTAATTGAATTAGCACCAGGAGCAGCACCTATAGCATCACATGTTTACAGACTGGCGAAGAAGGAAATGGATGAGCTGAAGGCACAGTTGAAAGAACTAGAAGAGAAAGGTTTTATCCGACCGAGTGCATCACCCTGGGGAGCACCAGTATTGTTTGTACCAAAGAAGGACGGGTCAGTACGTATATGCATTGACTACAGAGCCTTGAACGCAGTGACTGTGAAGAACAAATTTTCGTTGTCACGCATCGATGACCTATTTGATCAACTCAGTGGAGCCAAGGTATTCTCGAAGATAGATTTGAGATCGGGATATCACCAGGTGAAGGTACGGAAGCAGGACATTTCGAAGCCCGCATTCAGAACAAGATATGGGCACTACGAGTTTTTGGTCATGCCATTTGGATTGACCAATGCTTCAGCGATCTTCATGGACTTGATGAATCGAGTCTTCCACTAGTACTTGGACCAGTTTGTGGTCGTCTTCATAGATGATATACTTGTCTATTCGAAGAGCCACGAGGAGCACGAGAAGCATCTACGGATTATTCTAGAGACTTTGAGGAGAGAGCAGTTATATGCAAAGCTCAGCAAATGTCAGTTCTTCTTGGACAGAGTCTCATTTCTTGGGCATGTTGTTACAGGAGATGGTATTTCTGTTGATCCAGAGAAGATCTTCGCAGTTGAGACATGGTCTGTTCCTAAATCAGCAGCAGAGGAGAGAAGTTTCCTTGGACTTGCGGGATATTACCGACGGTTCATGGAGAACTTCTCAATGATAGCAGCACCTATGACTCATTTGACTTGTAAGGATCAAGAATTTATATGGACCGACGAGTGTCAAGCCGCCTTTGAAGAGTTGAAGAAGCGACTGACTACAGCACCAGTATTGACCATTCCGTCAGGATCAGGAGGTTATGTGATCTACAGTGACGCATCAAGAAAAGGCTTGGGATGCGTATTGATGCAGCATGGCAAGGTGATTGTATATGCATCTAGGCGGTTACGAGTACATGAGAAGAATTATTCGACTCATGACTTGGAACTTGCAGCCATTGTATTTGCTCTGAAGCTATGGAGACATTACTTGTATGGGGAACGAGTGGAGATCTATACAGACCACAAAAGCCTCAAGTACGTCTTCACTGAGAAGGAGTTAAATATGAGATAACGTCGATGGCTCGAGTTGATGAAAGATTTTGAGATAGAGCTACACTATCATCCAGGCAAGGCTAACGTTATAGCAGACGCGTTAAGCCGAAAATCAGCAACTTACTTCTTGACAGCACAGAGGAAACTATTGGAGGACTTGCAAGAGCTTGGCATCGAAGTGATATTACCCGGAGCAGATGGGACACTAGCCAACTTACAAGTACAATCATCATTAGTAGAGAGGATTAAGGCAGCTTTGCCTACAGACACCAGATTCAGGAGACTGAAGGAAAGGACAGAGGCCGGAGAGCAGACATGATTGCGTATTCATGAGGATGGGACATTACGATGTGGTGATTGTATTTATGTTCCAAATAGAGAGATTCGACAGGAGTTGATGACAGAAGCTCATAGTTCGATTTATTCTATTCATCCTGGAGGCACCAAGATGTATCGCGACTTACGACAGCACTTTTGGTGGCATGGAATGAAGAGAGAAATAGCTCGCTTTGTAGTTAAATGTCTGGTATGTCAACAAGTAAAGGCGGAGCACCAGAGGACAACATGCTTATTGCAACCACTTTCGATTCTAGAGTGAAAGTGGGAGCATATCACTACGGACTTCGTCACGGGCTTTCCCAAGAGTCTAAGTGGAAGAGATGCAGTGTGGGTAATAGTGGACCGACTCACCAAGTCAGCCCATTTCATACCTTTTAGAGTAGGTCAGTCTACAGAAGCTTTGGCTGACTTATATATGAGACAGATTATGAGATTGCACAGCATACCAGTCAGCATTGTATCAGACAGAGATTCGCGCTTTATATCGCACTTTTGGAGGAGCATGCAAGAGAGTCTTGGAACTCGTCTGAAATTTAGTACATCTTACCACCCGCAGACAGATGGGCAGTCGGAGCGTACTATTCAGATATTGGAGGATATGTTGAGGGCTTGCATGTTAGACTTCGGAGGATCATGGGAGGACCACCTATATCTTGTGGAGTTTTCTTACAATAATAGCTATCAAGCGAGTATTCAGATGGCTCCGTTTGAAGCATTGTATGAAAGAAAATATAGGTCTCCTGTGTGTTGGAGTGACGTGGGAGAACGACAGATTCTGGAACCCGAGTTGGTGGTCAACACCGTAGAGGCAATTAAGAAGATTCAAGGGCACTTGCGAGCAGCGCAAGACAGGAAGAAGTAGTGGGCAGACCTTCATCATCGTCCCTTGGAGTTCAAAGAGGGCGACTATGTCTTCTTGAGGATATCACCGACCAGAGGCACCATTCGATTCGGAGGGCACGACAAGTTGAGTCCAAGGTATATTGGACCATTTGACGTGCTCGAGAGAGTGGGAGAAGTGGCATATCGACTTGCGCTACCACCTTCACTGGAGGAAGTACATGACGTATTCCATGTGTCGCAGCTCAGGCGATATGTGGCGGACAACAGTCATGTTCTTGACTATTCAGAGATCACCATTGGGCCGAGCTTGCCATACCAAGAGCAACCCGTGGGAATCCTTGATCGTCGAGAGAAAGTGTTGAGGAACCAATCTATTCCCTTGGTTCGCGTAGCATGGAGGCATGGCGCGCCAGGAGAATCAACTTGGGAGCGCGAGGACGACAAGCGCAAGCATTTTCCGAACCTATTCGCAGACCAATGTATAAATTTGCTTTGTTGATTTATATCTTATACCATCATTGACTTTCTACCGTGGCTTAATTTTAATTTCTAGGACGAAATTTTTATAAGTTGGGTAGAATGTAAAATCCCTATTCCTAGAAACCGTATATGGCTTTTTAATTATTAATTATTAATTTAATCGTAGTAATTAGTGACTAATTAGGAGAAATAGATTTTTATTAATTTTTATTTTAGGTGTTGGTGAACTTAGGGGATTTATGGGACCATTAGAAATTTTTTCGAATTTATTTCATGTAGGAGACCCCTTGAGCAGTTGCTAGCTTAATGGTATGTATTAGTGTAATTCTAGAATTTTTCTATGAGTATATATATATATATATATATATATATATATATATATATATATATATATATATATAAAGGGAAATATAAAAGAAAAGAAAAGAAAAGAAAAGAAAAGAAAAGAAAAAAACCTATTAATAACTATTAACTATACTACCAACCCAAACCAACTTAGCAAGTAGACCCGCCCCTTGCAAAGTCAAAGACCCTTAGCAAAAATGCACCCACCCGTGCAATTAACAACAGAGCCACACAACCGCCCCTTTGTAAACCACAGACCCGAGCCCCGCGAGCAAACGGACCCCCGCCCCCTTCTCTATCTTATATATTCATATATATATTCTATTTCAACTAAAACCCTAACCCTAGATCACCCTAAACTCTTCCTCTTCCCATCAAGACTTAAGGAACGCCGCCACCGCAGCCGGAGAACCGTGCTAGGCCGTCCAAACCAATCCCGACGGCCGCGACCCCGCGCACCCCGCACACTGCAGATTTTTGCAGCAAGGTACCTGTGTTCCAGAGTTGTTTTCCGTCGCCTCGCTCAACCAAACGCCATCCCGTCTTCACCGGTACACTCATCCCTTAACCCTCTTCTATATCTGTATGATAGTATACCTCGAACAACGTATAACCATAGGCAAAAACAGCGCCAAAGTTGACGGAAAAAAACTAATTTCTGGGATCGCAGAAAACTGCGGTGATCACCTATGTTCCCGGATTCGTATCTCCCACCACAGAGATCCGAATTCGATAATTCTTTTTGGTATGCGGAGACCACTTGACCTAGTTTAATTTCTGTTAAATAATCCTAGATTATTAATTGCTGTAGGTAGAATTAAATTCGTTGGAAAATCCCGCGAACACACATTTTCTAGATTTTTAAAAGTTGTGAAACGGAGCGCGTCCCGCCAAACGGGACCGCCCCGCCATGTACCAAGTGTACCAAATGGTGCGTGCAGCATACCCGGACATGTGAGAGTTCACAAAAACTGATTCGGACGTGTGTGCGCGTCGAAATCAACCCGTATCCGCGGACAAACTCCGTATCGCAACTTTTGCAAAAGTCGTGCGTATTTTGTGCACGCTCGTCAGATTGCGACAAAAATTGCGCCACTGGACTCGTGGTAACGCGCTGGTCCTGTGACCCAATTTTCACCCAATTCTGAGACAGTTGACCAAGTCACCAATTGGCGGGCCCCACGGTTGACTTTTTGGACGAAATTGTGTTCGGCCCATCGGAATCCACATTTGGACATACCGTTGGATTCGTATTGACCTTTAGAGTTTGTTTGACCTATAATTTATCCCATTTAGAGACTGTTATCCTTGGCACACTTTTCGGTGCAAAGTGGACCACATGCGGACCCCACTTTTACCCGAAATTACCGTTTTGCCCCTGTGTCCAAATTGGACGAAAGAATAGTACTTTTTAGCTATTTTGCTGATTTCAAAAATGTTGATGATGTCTATTACAGCATCCGGAGATGTTTGTTCGGAGCCATTAGTTTCTGATTCCGTGTCCTTGATATTTGGGCGCGTACACTTTACAGATTTCTTGCCAGGCAAGTATACCTTGCCATTGTACTGTATTTACATTCCATATGATGCATGCATGTTTATTCTGTTTATTTAGTTCATTTATTTTAACTGCTATATAAATTGTGCGTCCAAGGAAACTTGGGTGCAATGACGGTATCGTCGCGATATATTTTTATTTATGTATTTGTATTGGACCTACTTTATGAGACTACCCCATTTTTATGAGGCAACATTAGATTCATTGACTGTGACACATTTTTACACGAGTTGTGAGTCTCATATAGATCACGGACTTACGTATTGACTGATCATCGGTACGTGTTGGACGTGCGCTAGGAATAACTGCCGTAGAAACTTTGTATGCTAGCAGACCTGGAAGTTATTAGAGGTTTTATCGTGTTATGGATGTGACATGCTTAGAGCATGGGGTAGGGAGAACTACAAGTACCGCATTTGAGCTCCTTTGCACTTTTTCTATTGTGCGCCTAGATTCTCCGCCGAAGATACGGGTGGTGATGACCACTATATATTATATATTATCAGGCGGGCCTCCGGCGTTCAAAAAACGACGTGCCTTTTAGGCCCCTGGATCTCAGAGAGAACCATGCCAATCCCAGTTTTCAGCCAGATAGCTCACTTGTGGGGAAAGTCGTTCTTAACTGCATTCACTTAGACGGTTATGCGACCCCATTGGATGTTTATATTTCAGTACTTTATTGGTATGTTTATATGTATCTTGTTACGTCCCTCTGAGGATCTGGTGCCTTTCCAGATATAGATGAGCAGGAGTATCCGCAGGAGTATGGACCTGGACCTGACGCTACCTATCAGACTGAGGAGGTCTTACCTTCGGATTATATGTGATTCATTGCAGCTGTTTGAAGATTCTAGTTGCTATTCTTTTCGAGACATTTATTCTTATATTGGAGTTTATTCTCTTCTCTCTTTAGTAGTTTTGGTATAGTCAATTTGCAGAGGATTTGTTTCCATCCGACTATCATACTTTGAGACTGCTTATTTGATATTCAGTTATTGATTTCCATTTATATATTATTTGTGCTGTGGATGAGATATAGATTTGCGTGTGACTTGTTGTGACAGTATATTACCACAGTGGATTGGATTTTCATGTACAGCATACGTGTGTATATGCTTTTCATATATTGGAGTTCGTATATATACGACTGGCGTGTTACTATTCCTAGTCCTACGTATTTTGGGACTGGGACGTGACAACTCCTTATGAACTCTGATTCAAGGTCAGACCTAACTTGAATGTCATTCGAGTGTGGGGGTGTTTGACGTATGTGAAGCTTCAAGACCTCAAGATTCAGAAGCTAGGAACGAAAGCTATAAAGACCATATTTCTGGGCTATGCTGATAAGAGTGATATTCAGAGGTTTCTTGATATCAAATCTAATCATATTATAGAATCTAGCAACGCAAAATTCTTTGAAGACAAGTTTACTAGGCACAAAAATGTTGTTCTCGCGGATGTCCCAAAAAATGTTGCTAGCATGGACGATACAAGTACCTCTCAGAGAGAAGTAGTCCAAGAAGAAGTTATAGTTGATGACACAACATTTGAACTAGAACCCGCTGAGCCGAGAGCAAAGCGAGTGAGAAGGCTGAAGGACTTCGGAGAAGACTTTGTTACCTATCATGTGGAAGCTGATCCGCTTACATATGATGAGGCAATAAAGACCAGAGATGCTATTTTATGGAAATAGGCTATCCATGACGAGTTTGACTCGATAACTTCTAATAATATTTGAAAGTTAGTCGATCTTCCTGAAGGAACTAAACCCATCGGATGCAAGTGGATCTTTAAGAAGAAGATGAAAGAAGACAGAACTATTGACAAGTTCAAGGCCAGGCTAGTGGTCAAAGAATTTGCTCAGATACAGGGGGTTGATTACTTCGATACCTATGCTCCCATTGCACGTATGACTACTATCAGGATGCTGATTGCTCTAGGTGCTATTCACAGAATGGTGATTCATCAGATGGACGTCAAAAAAATATTTTTGAATGGTGAACTGACTGAGGAGATCTACATGCAGCAGCCAGAGAGGTTTATCGTCAAAGGTCTTGAAGACAAAGTATGCAAACTGGTAAAATCTCTGTATGGTCTGAAGCAAGCTCCTAAATTATGGTACGAGAAGTTTAACAAAGTTATCAGATCAAATATCTACAAGGTCAGTGAAATTGATAAGTATGTGTACACGAAGTTCGCTGGCGATTGAGGTATCATCGTTTGTCTTTATATGGACGACATGCTAATCCTAAACACGGATGAAGAATGCGTCACTAGAACAAAGATATTTCTATCGTCTAAATTCAGTATGAAGGACATGGGAGATGCAGATGTCATCCTTGGAATTAAGATAATCCGGACGGAAGCTAGGCTTGCTTTATCACAAGCTCACTACATGCAGAAAATGCTCACATGCTATGGATATCATGATCTTCCAGGATCGATACTCCATATAGGTGTGACAAAAATTGAAGCCCAACCCAGAAAAAAGTATCAGACAGTTGGATTATTCTAGCATTATCAGGAGCTTGATGTATGCTACAAACGCCACTAGGCCTGACATTGCTTTTGCTGTGGGGATGCTGAGTAGATTCACGAGTAACCTAGGTGTTTAACACTGAAAGTTGTGAAGAGGGTGATGAGATACCTCAAGAAGACTCAGAAGTTTACAATTTACTACAATGAATATCCGACAGTGGTAGAAGGCTTCAGTGATGCTAGTTGGTGCTCAGAAGAAGAGAGCGAGAGAGCCATATGAGAATATGTTTTCTCAATGGGAGTAGCTGCCATATCGTGGAAGTCGAAGAAGCAGACTATGCTCTCACGCTCATCGATGGAGTCTGAGTTATATGTAGTTGCAGTTGCAGCAGATGAAGCATAATTGCTTCGGGAGCTCATGTACGAACCAGGAATGGTTGGTGTACAGATTTTGGCTGTACCGATATACTGCGACAACCAGGCAGCTGTAGCAGTAGCATATAATAATCTCTTCAATGGAAAGAAGAGAACTGTGTGGCTTCGGCATAGAGCACTAAACAACCTCATCAAGAGTAGTATTATTATAGTTGTAACACCCCATTCCGTTCTAGCGGACTGCCGGCTCAAACGGCAAAAGTGCGACTGTCCCGACCCGCTTTGCCTCGAACGAGAAGCAAAGGATATCCAGACATGCCCCTACAGGAATCCGGCTTAGGCTTTTAGAGGCTCGCTTGACGTATCGCTCTACCGAGGCGAATCATCGCTAAGGTGGGTGGCTACGGTGAACTTGTCTTTGCTTAGCCAGCACACATAAAATCTGAAAATGTTATGCTAGTCGCTAGGTGATTCACCCCCTGCATGCTAATAAATCCAACGCACCTAGCTAAGGGAATAATCCCAACTTGTATTGCTATGCTAGAACATGGAAAGATGAAATACTGTTTATATTCAGACCCTCGCATGCTAAGTCCCCAACAGTTTCGTCTCTCGGCTTACCTTCGGGTCCGAGCAAACGTGCCTGCTTATGTTCCTTAGAAACGCATGCTTGTCTGCTTGAATGTTACCGTGTTTTCATCCAAACTCCGGGAGACTACTAAGTAGTCGTTCCATGCCTGAATGAACCTACAAGTATCCGGGACCATTAGGTCACCAAGGCATATCCCCGAACCAGGGGAATGCATTAAGAAAGAATGAATACTAAACGTGAATCACACTTGAATGATAATCATGCTAAGTATGCATCTGAACGATGATCGTGTTATGTACTGATGGAATCCCAGCTCGTGGAGCAATATGCTCGTTCAGATTAAGTTTAAGTTTCATGATTATCATGTCAAGCTATGGAATATGGATAGACCCTGACCTGCATTGTCGCGGACAACTTGTGTGCACAAGGTATGTTATGTTGAGTTCCGCGGACGGTCACCGGGGCACTGGGACCGATCCGATCCGGACGGGACGTATGTTAGTCGTATGTTACCCGGCAAGTGTTATGCGACGGGGCTCGCCACCCGCGTTGTACGTCACTTCGCCCTGAGACTAAACTGTCCTTTATGGCTATGCCAGCGACATTATGTTCATATAGATAAGTCATCCTCGCATAGCGGCTATCCGCGTGCGAGTCACTGCATCGCATTAATGAACAGCTGAACACCTGAACGATCATGTTAAAAATGACCCTCGTGTTTGCATATGCTATGCCTCCTGAATGTTATACTTGCCCGTGCGTGAATTAACATGTTTGCCTCAATGTTTGCCTTGGACAGGGAAGGAGATGGTAAGTTGGTAAGTCTCGCCGTGTTTTCTCTCATGTTGCACGACGTACCGCCACACGAGTTAGGATATTCAATATTCGCATGAAACTGATCCTAAGGCAATTAGAAAGACAACTTAATAGTTGTGCACGGAACCTGGTTTACGTGTTTGGATTTAACGAGCGGGCGAGTAGCTTCCCCACCAGTGCATTCAATGTACTGATAATCCACCAGTTTGTATGCAGGGTACGGGAGAACCTCGTTCGGTGCGGATGCCTCCAACGTGCGTGCTTAGGCGTGAAGATCACTTCGAAGCAACGGTGCATCCGGGACTGAAGCACATATACAAGACATAATGTTGTGAATATCGCTTGATCATCGCCTGTACAATCATTCCACAATTGTAGCCACTTGGCACGCTTTTACTATTTCAGAGAGAGAGGCTTGAGCGACTTGTAATCTCGGCTATACGCCGCCTGTAACACTTGTTCATATCAATAAAAGAGCTTGCTTTACTTCAACTTGTGTTTTAATGCTTCCGCTATATTTGTCGACTCAGTGAACCTGTTACCGATCGCTTATGCGTTCATGACTCCGCTGCACTCGGATAATCTGTGCGACTCTGTGGCTTAGAACTCTTACCGCCAGCCAATGAACTATGGCCTTGCACGGGCGTGGCTCACGCTCGTGCGACATCACGCCCGGATGGGTCAAGCGATCGTTCCGCGGGAGCGCTGGCGAGGGTGATTCCCGCCTAGCGGGAACGGCCGATTTGCCTGCGGGAGATCGGGGCATAACAAGTAGATATTCAGAGTCAGGAGGACCTGGCGGATCCGTTCACTAAAGGCTTCAGGCCCCAGCTAGTCGAAGACACAACAGGTAAAATGGGCTTAATCCTACCATTAAGTTTTATGCTATTATTTCAAAGAGAAATCTACTAGGCATCTAGCTTTTGGTTCAAGGGAGAACCACTAACTGAAAAAATATCAGGTACAGTTGGTAGTCCTTATACACAATATGAGATACATACCCGAAACCACTATAGTCTACTATTTTGTTCTATAGAACAATTCCTGTGTAAGGTTGGCTTCGACTCCTTAATGAGTTCTCGGGCAGAGTGAATGTCCAGCGTGCGCTGTAAAAAGTACGTATAGTTCATCACTACAAGGGACTTGTATCCCATACTACAGTGGTGTGACACCACGATGAAGTAAAAGATGTAAAGCCTCAGCTGCGAGCCATATCACAGCGATAGTAGCACCGCAAATAGGCAGGTAGCCTAATGCTGAAAAGATAGAGAGTTGTAGCACAGTACTACTAAGAGGCCAGTGACCTCATGCTACAGTGGGTGACACTACATAAGGTAGTTAACCTCAGTTGTGAGCCATGGCACAGCGGCGTAGCATCGCACGAAAGCGCAATGCTTCATGTTGGGATGTAGTACAACACTACTAAGAGGCTAGTGACCTTATGCTACCGTGGATGACACCACATGGGGTAGTTAACCTCGGCTACGAGCTATGTCACAGTGGTGTAGCACCGCATGGAAGAGCAATGCTTCATGTTGGGAAATATTAAACTCTCTTAAAAAAGAAAATCACCTAAGTATATGGACAGCGATACAAACCGTCTCTTGAGGGTAAACTTATAGACACCCAAGATACATACACCGAAACCAGTTCAGCATAGGGCCTTTAATCTGCGATCGGAGGCACAGTTGATATCATTGTGCGAGTGGGAAAAACAACAGCTATGGTTCAGGATTCAAGGCATAGTCCATTCTTGTATCGTACCGTTATTTGATCCATGCCGAAAGATTCATGTTATGGGCGACATCTATCCTAATGCATGATGGATAGTCACTGTGAGGAACGCTCGACCATATATTATGATATATGCGGGAGATTGTTAATATTTTTTACTTTTCTTTGGGAGTTTTAGTCCTACACTGGAAAACCACCAATGTGTATATCTCAATATATAGCTTTGCTTAGTATTGGTATATATACATGGGGTGGTGGCCCATGTGGGTTGACTTACCTAAAGGGATTAAGTGTGAACCCCATTATGACAATCTTTATTTTGTCACCACCTTTGAAAAGTTTTCCTTAGGATCTAAGTCCCTTATATAGCTTTGCTTAGTATTGGTATATGCACATGGGATGGTGGCCCATGTGTGTTGACTTTCCTAGAGGGATTAAGTGTGAACCCCATTATGATAATCTTTATTTTGTCACCACCTTTGGAAAGTTTTTCTTAGGAGCTAAGTCCCAAAGGGGCTTAGCGACTCGGACTTGAACTCGGACTCAAACTCGGACTCAGACTAGAACTAGGGCTCAAGGGCGCAAAATGGTACTTTATTGGCGTACTTTGCACTTAGCACGCTAGCATCGTCGCATGGCACTCGTACGTTCCTTTTATGCGCGAGTTACATGCACGGTTGCTTGCTCGGGCGCATGCTTCATGGAGCCATGCAGCCTGGAGCGCATGCGGCCAGGGGACATTCGGTCAGGTGCCCATGAGGACAGGTGCGCATGCGGCCAGGGGCCATACGGTCAGGTGCGCAGACGGTCAGGTGCCCATGCAGACAAGGGCGCATGCGGCCAGGGGCCATGCGGTCAGGTGCCCATGCGGACATGTGCGCATGCGTCCAGGGGCCATGCGGTCAGGGGTGCATATGGCCACGGGCGCATGCGGCTTGGAGCTATGCGACCAGCAAGTTAGCTTGAGCAAGTCAAATGTGGAGGGGACAAGGACTGTTGTTGGCAGCTCGATGCGGCGCTGTCTGCTATGTGTATTACAACGCGTAGGCGGCTCTTGGCTCTCTGTGCCACGCGGCTGCAACGGCTGCAGCTTTCTGCGCCTGACGGCACTGTCTGCTCTGTGCAGTACAGCGGCTCATGCAACTTGATTTTTTTCTCAGGCCGCATGGAAGCTGAAATCCTCTTTATATATAGAGGCTCTCCTCTTTCATTTATTGTGTTGGAAAAATAGAGAGAGAGAGGAACAAAACCGAGAGCACTAGCAGTACCTGCGACAGTTTTTTAGCATCCTTCCAAAGGAATCTTCCGAGTGATCCGAAGGTGACCAAGAGCGTTCTAGAAGTTCTCGTGTGAACTTGCTGGATCCTGAGGCATATCGTTGTATAGCGCGAATCTTGCCTTGAGCTCTGGTGGTTTTGATCATCCCAGCAAGAGTTTCCTTCTTTATATGTCTGTTCTTGTTCTCGTTCTTCTCGGTGTAGCGTCTGCGAATCCTGAGAAAGCTAAGCTTATCGAGACTTTCAAGGAAGCCGGTGTCACTATACTCTATTTATGTATTATAAATCTTTTATTATGTGTTTTATTACAAAGTTTTTAAAAATATAAGGGTCAAGTTGAATTTAATTTTGGATTGTTTTTATATATCAAGGGATATTTGAATGATCACAAGAGTTTGGTGAAAGCCGTCAAGCAGGTGGACATAGTCTTCTCGATTATGGGCCACGAACGTCCAGAAGAACTTGCTCAACAGATGAACGTCGTCTCTGCCATTAAAGAAGCAGGGAATATTAAGGTGAGTGAAATAACAGTACGTATATATAAGAAATGGACGAACAAGTAGACTACCACTGATGCTACATATAATAAACTCTACAAAATTTGCGTTATAAGCAAATTAAATGACCAAGTGAGTGATCATACTGGTTTGCAGAGATACTTCCCTTTGGAATATGGATTCAATGTCGACAGGGTCCAATTACTAGAGCCTGCTAAGAGTAGGCTGGCAATCAAGGCGAGAATCTGACAGGCTATAAGGGAAGGAGGGATTCCATACATGTTCGTGTCGAACAATTTATTCGCGACCTATTTCCTGATTAGGCTAGGGCAGGTGGAATCGACCGTCCCCCGGAGGAGAAGGTTTTCATCCTCGGCGATGGAAATACTACAGGTTAGCTTTCTATTTTCAAGTCACGATGTTAAAATTGTTGGCTCTAAGGGATCGCACAACCGAGTATCAGAAACTCTCGTAGAAGGAGAAGGAGAAATAGGAACCTTTTTGTATTGATAATACTTTATACAACTCAATTAAAAGAGTTACAATTAGACTACTTAAATAGGTGAAAGGAAATAACTAACATGCCCTAAAGTTACTCCATACATGCTCATAGAACTACAATATAGGATCTGGACCTCTCAAGGGTGCCACTTCAACTACTAATAAGGAAGCAAGGAATGGCTAAGGACTTAGTCCTGATTATTGCTCACATGCTTCCCCATACTCTGGACTTCACTCTGAGAGATCCTTGACTCCCTTAATCTAGATTTGAGCAAGGTTGATAACTCCAAGCACCTGCTACATCTCAGCGAATTTTACTTTGGCGAGAGCCTTCGTGAGAATGTCGGCACGTTGCTCTCCAGTGCTCACGAACTCCACCTTTATCTGCCCTCTTTCAACACACTCGCGAATGAAATGAACGCGAGTATCAATGTGCTTACTGTGCCCATGAAATACTGAATTCTTCATCAGCGCAATTGCAGACTTGTTGTCAACATAGAGCGTGACTGGCTTAGGTTCGCGGCCAGTCACTTCACTAACCAGATTCCTCAGCCACAAATCTTGACACACTGCAGCCGTTGCCGCCATGAACTCAGCTTCACAGGAGGACAACGCGACAGTTTTCTGCTTCTGAGACGCCCAAGTGATCAGGTTCTTGTTGAGGTAGAACGCCATTCCGCTGGTGCTCCTCCTGTCGTCGACATCTCCGGCTAAGTTGTTATCGGTGAATCCGTAAAGTTCATCTTCACCATGTCCTCTTCCATATATGAGTCCATACTCAAGTGTTCCCTTCACATATCTGAGGATCTGTTTCACAGCCTGGTGATGCATGGTTGTTGGCTTCTCCATGTACCTACTCACCATTTCGACATCATAACAAATATCCGGGCGAGTGTGAGTTAAGTACCTGAGATAGCCAATGATACGCTTATATTGCGTCAGATCGACTGGTGTTCCTTCAAGGTTCTTGTCGAGTTGCAGTTTAGCTTCCATGGGATACCTGGTCGGATTACAATCTCCCATTCCAAACTGCTGCAAAACTCTCTTCGTATATGCTGATTGCTTCAGTGTAATGCGATCACCCTGTTGATCTACCTCTATACCAAGGTAGTAGGAGAGTAACCCAAGATCACTCATCTCAAATTTCTGCATCATCTGCTCTTGTAAACCTTTACTGCAGTTGCCCTTTGCCATAAGTCTAGCTTTATGCTTAAGGATCTTGACTTCACTGTCTCTCTTCACCTTGTATACCCATTTTAAACTGATGGGTTTGTGCCCAGATGGTAACTCAGTAAGCACCCAAGTCCCATTCTTCTCGATGGCTTCAAACTCCTTCATAGCTTCCCGCCATTCATGTTCAAGTGTAGCATCTTGAAAGTTTGCCGGTTCTTCAGCCAACAAAAACAACATCTCTGGATCAAGAAAGGTCTCCTCAGTTTCAGCATACACGTCAATAATTGACGGTATCTCCTTGGCTCATTCGAGTCTGCCGTCAGTGTGGGTGAGCCGCTCGAAGTTGAGGCCGTAGCTTGTGGTATAGTAGGCTACCTTAACGCCATTGTCGCTCCGTGCATCATAGGTATTGTTGCATCTCCTGTGCCCTCCGGCGTATGTACAGCCGCGCCCGTGGAGTAATCACTGTCTCGACAACAGGATCTTCGGCTGAGAGTTCTACCCAGCCTTCTGGTTCGGTACCATCACCATTGTTCCAATCCCATCTCCTTTCTTCCTTGAACACGACATCCCTGCTTACATGGATCTTGCCACATTGAGGATTATAGAGACGGTGTGCTTTGCAGCCCTCTTCCACGCCAAGGTACACCAATGGCATGCTTCGGTCATCAAGTTTCTTGTGATGAGGACCTGTAGTCTTCATGTGTGCGATGCTTCCAAATATCCTTAAGTGTTCGAGGTTTAGTTTCTTACCAGTCCAGGCTTCATACGGTGTGAGCGTACTGAGAGCTTTAGTTGGCAACCGGTTGAGCAGGTACACAGCATGTCTGACCGCCTCACCCAACATACTTCCAGGAATATGCATGCTCTTGAGCAAGCTCCTTTTCGTAGCCATCATGGTGCGATTTCGGTGCTCTACTACGCCATTTTGTTGTGGTATATATGGTGCGGTGAGGTGCCGTTGTATACCTTCGCCTTCACAGAAGCTTGTGAATTCCTTGGACAGGAACTCACCTCCTCGATCAGTTCTTAGTGTCTTCATCTTGCTGCCACATTCATTCTCTACAAGAGACTTGAATTTCTTGAAAGCATTAAAGGCATCACTCTTTTTTTTGAGCATATACACCCACATCATACGACTGAAGTCATCAACAAGTAGAAGAAAGTACTTATTGCCAGCAAGTGTAGCAGGTGTAATCGGGCCACAAATGTTAGCGTGCACAAGTTACAGTGGCCTCTCGGTTCTGAAGCTTGCCTGCAGAAGGAACGGTAGTCGTGCTTGTTTGGCGATGAGGCACCCTTCGTAGAGCTGGTTTGGATGAGAAATCTTCGGCAGCCCGGTGGCCATTCCCTTCTCTGCCATCATCTTGAGCGCGAAAAAATTCACGTGCCCGAGCCTTGCATGCCACAACCAGGCTGGGTCTTGTACTTTGGCCATTAGACATATCGGCCTACAAGATTCAAGAGCTTTCTTGTACAGGCGGTTAGGTGATCTTCTCACCTTCATCAGCGGAATGTCGTTCCTGTCGAACACCCTCAAGTAGGAACCGATAATCTCCACCTTGCTTCCATCTTCTGTTAATTGACCAAGGCTCAATATATTACTTCTTAAACTTGGAATGAAGTATACCTCCGACAGAAGATGTTGTTTGCCATTCTTGCATTGGAACATGATTGATCCCCTGCCCTCAATCTGTACGGTTGAGCCATCACCGAACTTGACATGGCCAGTGATGTCCTGATCAAGGTCCTTAAACTTTCCTGGTGGCCCGTTATGTGGTTGCTAGCACCGTTGTTGAGGTACCACACATCGGTATCGGCTTGCGCTTCTCTAGCACTGTGCAAGTCTGGTACTATCTTCTCTTCATTAAGCATGACGAGGTCAGGCGTCTCCTCCTGAGTTGTCACGACCCGTACCCGATGTAAGGATACTAGTCGGAAATAACACCCAGCCTACGCCGCAGAATCGGCGGTAGAACGCTGTCTAGAAAGTCTATATAAAGTAATGAACCACCAATCATGATAGAATACTCAATCACAGAACTAAGATAGAATGAGCACGAATCAGATAAGAATAGAATAGTCATCATATAACTCATGAGTTTAAAATAATACATCAATGAGTCTGAAGAGTAACAAAAAATAAGCTGGAGACAAATCCAGTACAAAAGAATACTATCATACTACAAAGCTACACTCCAGGGTCAACTGTCTCAGTTGGGATAAGTCCCTCTTGAGCCAGGGTCTCCGAATCTAAACCCACAACATCCTGGGGTCCATAATAGGTAGGGTACTCCTCAGTGTCATCTGGAAAAATATATCCAGTCAGGAAAGGAGCAGAGTACATCTCTAACAGCAGTTCTAATCCATGATAAAAACTATGTAACAGTAAATAGCTGTGGATAAACAAGATACACAAAATAGATACAAGAGATATATAGACAATAAGGAAATACTGGAAAGAAATACAATAATGAACAATATGCCAATGAAACAATAATACTAATGACTAAGTGTGTGAGTACTAGCTTAACATGTGATCGGCTTGGGCAAGATACAATGCGGCCTGGCTAATCATACGTGCGGTGCATGATCAACACTATTCGCTTACCAATACTTTATTCAATAGGGATTTGATCACATATCTATACTAATACTCCCCACCCCCAACTGGTATAATAGATCCAACCACGGTATGCTATGGCACTAGATTCCCCAAGAAGAGAGCGACTCCTTCCGAAAATCGGTGTCTGTACATGTACAAGATAACCAATAAAATAATACTTGCACCATATACACCATATACCAAGGAATAACATCTCATGACGAAATCCGGATATACCAATTCGTGTAACCATAGTGTCAAGAGAAACATGTATATCTACACTAGATACAACGAACATAGAGGATATCATAAATGAGAAACTATCAGAGAATGTACTCGCCTGAAGTCCAAAGAACAGTCTCACAGATGTCTGACTCGGTACCTCGAAGACCTAGATATGGAATACCACATTAATACAAGGTCCCGAAAAGAGAACAAGTCAAACTAGTCAACTTCTAGGTCAATAAATAAATTCTAAGTCAAAAGTCAACTATGGTCAACTCTAAAGTCAAACATGGTCAAACCAAGGTCAACCTCACAAGACCTCTATATAAATAATATAGAAATAAAATACAACAATTTAGGAATCAAAATTAGATCCCAATTGATACCCACACAAAGTATACTAATAATACAATTAATGCACACTCTAAATAATGTATATACAAACCAAATAAAATAATATATTATTATTAGTATTATACCTCACAAAAATACCTATATATATACATATATAAATCAAAATGCATATATATATATATATATAAAACAAATTT
Source organism: Iris macrosiphon (assembly GCA_036927795.1). Lineage (NCBI taxonomy): Eukaryota > Viridiplantae > Streptophyta > Magnoliopsida > Asparagales > Iridaceae > Iris > Iris macrosiphon. Next base: position 46,339,891 of record JAYESA010000009.1, read on the forward strand.
AATAACTATATACTTATATATACATACATATAAACTTACAAAATTAAAATACCAAACACATGCACATATTAATGTACATATTTTACATGGCTAGAAGCACACATAAAAATACATCCATTAATATACAAATAATTATATAATAATTATAAATAATATAATTACACATTTAAACACATAAATATATTTTATAAAATATTTATGTATAAATTATTTTATTAACATAAGTACATATATAATTGCATGCAAGAAAGCTACATACATATATTTATACATCATATTAAAATACATAAAAATATAGATCTATGCTACAACATCATAATAAATACACTAAAATGAATATATAATATCTATATATATTTACTAATTATAAATAAAGAATTTAAAACATAAATAATTAGATCTACACATAAACACATTAAATTGGAAAGTTTCACACCGTATCCCACTAGATCGAGGATACGCATGTGACACGAGTCCAACACACAACCAAATATACCCCGAAGGACACAAACAAGTCAGAAATAATATTTATGAATAAATCAAAGTGTCAAAAGTAGATCCATGTGTCCGTGTCAAAATACGACATGTCCAAAGCCCCGTGTCGGAGGAAAACTCCCAAAATGACACGTATCACCAAATAGTTGGGATACGAACCACATGTACCCAAATATGGATACGACACAAGCCCCAAACACATAAGCACATGCCCAATTGATCTATAGGATCAATTGACACACACAACAAAATATAAATTCGGAATTCCAACAAAATTGACACAAAAAGCACCATAACTTTCTCCATGGGTCTCCTATGAAAATAAAACAAAGTCCTATGGGTAGTACATACATATGGGTTGATTTTACATGATTAAATCTCAGATTTAGAAACTATTTTAATGGGAAAAACTGAATTATACCTATTGGGAGATGGATTTCCAATGAAACCTCCAATTGAGATGAACTTGCTTCCAAATTGTAGATCCTTGCTTCTCTTTGTAGATCCTTGCTTCCTCCTTCTAGATCCTTGCTTCTCAACTTTCTAATGGTGAATTGGGAAGAATTTGGGATGAATTTGGTGGAGAATTGGAATGGAAATGGAGGGAATTTGGGAGTGGAAAATTCTAGATCTAGATTTGGAATGAGAATGAGAGGAGAGAGAAATTTCTCCCCCTCTAATATAGGCCGCCCATGCCCCCTTCTCCAAGCAATTGTAAAATGTCCAATGTACCCCTTGGGGCCTCTCATGAAGAAATAATTAAGGAAGGAAGCTTCTAGTCTAATTACTTAATTAATTTAATCCATCTCCTTAACTATGGGCTTTCTAAATGGGCCAAGTCTAACTATTTAATTCATGTTGGTCCATGGGTCCAAACTACACTAGTTGGGTCTACTAAAATAAGTCCAAAATAATTAAATAACATCCAACAATAATTAAATAATACAACAAAAATTATTTACCATGCACAATATTTATTTAAATAGAAAATTACTAAAATACCCTTCTTCCTAAAATGTGGTAGTGACATGAGTCTCTCCCAGCAGTAATGCGGCCTCCTCGTCTTGCGCTCGTGCGAGGTTCACCTCCTCATCACGATATTTGTTGCGACACTCCGACGTATAGTGCCCATAGTTTTCACAATTGAAGCACTTAATTTTTGATTTGTTGTGGTTGGAGCTTGAATCGCGAGTCCCCTCACCCTCCTGGTGTTGTGCTATTTGGCCGCCATGACCACCCCTGCCGCGCCAGCGGCCACGTCCACGGGGCTTGCCACGGCCCCGGTAGTCGCTAGACTGCCCCTTTCCGCTCGACGAAAGATCGGCGCTGCCTTTCTTCAACCGCTCTTGCCACTCAGCGTTAGTAAGCATGAGTTGTCCGCTGTTGCTCTCGCCTCGACCGTGTATGCGTTCTTCGAAGGCTTTGAGACGGCCGATCACTTCCTCGACCGACATGTTCTCCACATCAGTAAACTGCTCGATCGCAGCAACGACCTGCAGGTACTTGTCTGGGACGGAGATAAGCAGCTTCTTGACGATGACAACGTCCTCCATCTTGTCTCCCAATCCACAAATCTTTTTTGCGAGGGTCGTCAATTTTTCCGCAAACTCATCGATGGAATCTGTCTCCTTCATACGCAAAATCTCGAACTCACTCTTCAAGGTTTGAATCCTTGCCTTCTTCACCCGATCAGCACGGAGGTACATTATCTTCAGGCTTTCCCAAGCTTCCTTAGCCGTTTTGTGCTTGGCCAGCTGGAGAAGGATCTCCTCGGGGACAGCTTAAAAAATGCACGCCAACGCCATCTTGTCTCTCTTCTTTTCTACGACCATCCTGGCCGCGGGTTCAATGGCGTCCCAAACGCCTTGAGCCTCCATGAAGACCTCCATCTTGATCGTCCAAGTGGAGTAGTTACTAGATGTCAACATCGGGTAGTGCAAGGTTATGCTTCCCTCCTTTTTTGCTGGCGCCGTCGAGTGCTCGATGATTGACATCTTGTTGAGCGGAAGGTACTTTGGCTTACACCCCGCTCTGATACCAGATGTTGGCTCTAAGGGATCGCACAATCGAGTATCACAAACTCTCGTAGAAGGCAAAGAAGAAATATGAACCTTTTTGTATTGATAATGCTTTATACAACTCAATTAAAAGAGTTACAATTAGACTACTTAAATAGGTGAAAGGAAATAACTAACATGCCCTAAAGTTACTCCATACATGCTCATGGAACTACAACGTAGGATCTGGACCTCTTCTTAAGGGTGCCACTTCAACTACTAATAAGGAAGCAAGGAATGGTTAAGGACTAAGTCCTGATTATTGCTCACAAAAATTGTGCTCACAATTATATATATATATATATATATATATATATATATATATATATATATATATATATATATATATATATTTGGTTGCAGTCATACACGTCGATGAGCAAGACATCGCAACTTACAGTATGAAAGCTGTTGACGACCCCAGGACTCTGAACAAGATCTTGTATATAAGTCCTCCTACGAACGTCTACTCCCAAAATGGGCTTGTGACCCTTTGGGAGGAGAAGACCGGCAAAGTCCTCGAGAGGATTTATGTCCACGAAGGAGAGATTCTGGAGAAAATTAGAGGTATAATTAACGCAATAGTTCCTGACAATAATTAGGGTCATTAAGATGCATTTATAAATTAGTGAAAAACAAACCATACTTAAAATATTAATTGCTTGTCTATATATATTCAAGAACTCAAGTTATACGGAGTTAATAAACTTATAGTTTGCATGATTTTTGTTTTTTCTTTCTTGCAGATTTGCCTGCTCCGTTGCCTCTCTTTTATGCCATTTCATATGCAGGCTATGTGAAGGGAGAACATACCAACTTTGAGATAGATCCGAAGATTGGCATCGAGGCATCTGAACTATATCCTAACGTGAAGTACACTACCGTCGATGAACTGCTTAGCCAATTAATAAGCATGTACACGAAGGATGATATAAATTCTTCCTAACTATAGTTGGAAAGCTACTTTGATGTTTAAGGAGTCATATGTGATATGCCTGTCGAAAGTATTGCATTATTCGAATAAAAGAAAAGATCCATTAAATTTGTTAGTTGGCATAGTACTTGGATATCTTCTCTTGTATGAAAATGTTTGGAATTCCGATGGGTGCACAACTACATCTATCCTAACCTACAAATATTGTGCTGGTAGCTTCCCTACAATTTAGGAATTTGGACAGAAAAGAATTAAAAGTCATAAACTTGGAGCAGGAAAACCAATTATGTCGTGATCATCGAATTTCGGCAAATGGAGATCAGATAAGAAAGCATGGAGATGTGCAATACTGAAAGAACAAAAAATTATTAGGTGATAGATCTTAGAGAACAACCAAGTTGTACTCAAAGTACTCTTTCAAAATCTCACTCGTATACCATATGATTGATTGTTGCCCTAAACAAAAGAAAACTACCTCTTTAAACTTGGTTATACTTGACAGGTTTTGATAGTTTGAAATATCATGTACCTGTGCTCCAAAAATATCTAATAATATTTCAAGAACGCCATACATAAGAAATCATAAAAGTATAGCCCCCCAGCCAGGTTCCCAAAACATTTGGATGGAAGATATCTTCAACCCAGTCAAACACCATCCAATAGTATACTTCCACCCGTGCCGGCGAGGCGGTTGGGATATAAATATAGGTTTAACGTTTGGTTTATGTTGGATCGGCCCTAAGAAAAATAAATTATCTGAGAGGTTGTCCTATGGAGACAGGTTGCCCAGGCCCAAAGTTTTATAGGACTTTCTCCTGGGCCGATCCTAACTTCCACCATAATAAAAACGTTTGTTTGTTGGGTTTTATTGAATTTGGTAATTAGTGATTCGGTCCCACAATTCCATGTTGAAGCAAACATGCGTAGTTCAATATTTGAGTTATCATTTATTAACTCGTACATTTGAGGTGTGTTAGCTCAAGTAGTTGATATGATAGTTTTTTTTTATAGTAAGCAAAGTCCAATCCCACAACAAGCATTATTTTGTCACCCTTTTTTTTCGTGAAATCCTATTGGATTTGGGCCCCTTGGAATCAGATACGGGGTGGGTGAAGGATACAAAGTGGCACTTTGATGGCGCACTTGCACTTCGCACGTACGCATGGAAAGCAGAGTTGACGGTGTCGCAGGGATGCAGTGGCACTTGCCTAGAGTTGGCACGTTCTGTACGTCAGGTACAAGACGTGTCTTGGGTCCCCTGAGCTGCAGTGGCGTAATTCTGCGGTACTGGAATGGTGCAGTTCCGCAGGTCCATGGAACTGCTTCTCTATCTCAGTGTCACAGTTTTGCTGCAGTTGAAGGTTGTTCTGCTTTGTAACTACCCTATTAATAGGTAATCAAGTAATTGCCCTATTAAATAGAAAGATACTCTTATCTTATACCCACATCTTTGGTAGGCGATTACCACTTTTCAGGAGATTGCTCCCTTATTTAAGATGATGTCTAGCACTTTGCTATGAAAAAACAAAGGAAAAAAGAACATAACTCTCAGTAAGAGAGAGGACGTTTCCTTATTAGCAATTGAAGCTTTGCATTAGTGCTAGTCCTATATTCTAGAGAATGTCAGTGCTTGTCCACTAAGAGAGAGAACAAGGAGTGTTCCAGAAGTTCTTCTGAACTTGTTGGTTCTGGAAGAAGATTGATGGAGATGGTCGAATCTCATTTTGAACAATGATGATCTTCATCACCCCAACATGTCGATAATGCTACAGTGTTAGCATTTTTCAACAATTTCACTATTATCTTCATATTGTGCTATACTCTACCATCAACAATGGAGTTGCTATATTTATATATAGCAGCTTCGCTACTTTCTTTCATCGGATTATTCTGCTATTAATTATTTACAGTGTTGTTTACTACAACAAGTTAGACTTGTTAGATTGTAATTCAGTTTTCACATACTTGTACAATATTTCAAGAATTTCTACAACAATGGTTTCCATGAAATATCTTAATTATTCCAGTTAAAGAAACGATAAAGATATTCATTAACCTTGTAGGTTATCTATGCATTCTATAAATATTGTCACTCCCTGCTTTCGATATTCGTATTTATATGGGTATTTATTTCCCTATCATTTATCTAGTCTTTGTTTGTATCTAGTATCGATAAAATATCCTGTACTTGTATTGCTAGTACCCGTATCATATAGTGGACCTATTTAACCTAATGTTTGATTTTTTATGAGAGTATCGGGAGACGTATGAACAAATCGTCCATAAGTAATCGACATGTCAAAAATTGATTAACTAACTTATGTAATTGGATTTTTATTTTTAACAAGATAATTTTATGTTAGACTACCTTATACTCCTAGATACCCCATTGGTATTGTCATAGACCCGTCCTAAGTCCCGTACATAGACTAGCGTACCCCAAAAATCTCCAGAATTGGATTTTTCTACCTGAGTAGTATATCGTTGGTACACCACTCGTATGCTACTGGAACTGACATCAGTTGCTGACTTGGTGTTCTCTTTACCCATTGGTCTATTAATTTTTCTTGTAGGGCTGTGATAGTGTCATGCTCCAGTCCCAAAATATGCAGGATCTGGTCACTTGGCAATAACCAGCTACGTATCAAGTGTACTCTAGTCCAACTTAAAATACGTATAAGTTGTTCAATAAGAGTCATTATCTAAATAACACAATAAATATATCTATGTCTCAATCCACAAGAATACGAAATATAAGAATGGACATCATGATATGCACCCCATACAATACTTGTCCGAATAGAATCAAAATGAACAATATGAGTCTACAAATACTAGGCTATAATAGTGGATAAATAAGCAATAAGAGCAAGTATTTATAACTACGGAAGGTATAATACAAGTACCTAATCATAATACATGCATACCGAGACGATACTCATCAGCAACTCTAGCAGATCTCGACGACAGCCAACACTGCAAATCTGGAAGGAAACAAGATCCTCAGAGGGACATAGCAAGATACAAAATATACATTTTGTATAAACTGAAATAAAATTATAAAGAATGCAAGGGTGTTTCTGTGAGACTCGTCTCACTGTTCTAGTATACGTACCCGAGATACACGTGTTATACGTGTATAACTTGCTTATTGTTTAATTGCTTACTTTATGCTTTATGTCATACATGCATTGTTTAGGTTATTTTTGTAAATTTTTGTTAGTTGCATGCCTTGGACCGTTGGTCCCTTGGTTTTCTTGTGTGTGGCTGTGATGAACCTGGGTGAGGGGCCTGGATTATGATCCAGTGACCAACAATCCTAGCTTTTTCTATATAAACTCAACCCTTCCCTTTCTTTCGTTTCTTTTTTTCTTTTATTTCTCTTTCCTTCTTCACTTCTTCCCTAACCGAGAGCAGCAGCCGAGCTTGGCCTTGGTCGTGGGTGACCTTGGTAGTGTTGGTATTAGGCTAGAACTTGACCGTAGGCAAGCACATCTTGCCAACCGAGTGAACCCATGAATTATGAGCTTCTTGATAAACCTAAGTTTACACTTATTTGCTAGCTTAGTTATCTGCATATCTTTAGTAGCTTAGAAATATGTTGTAGACTCTTTTGTGTAGTGCCCTATTTTCTCTGTTCGGGGAGCGCGGCTAAGAAATACTTGGTATCATTCGATCGGGACCGATTGAATCAAGATCCTTTCTTCATTATGTATTAGTTTCTTCAGAATCAAGTCCCATATTCAGCGGATCGTGCCTCGAGGAAGGATTCAGAGGCAGAGTCGCAAGGGGCCTTTCCGTTGCGCTGGTTTCTTTACCGTTTTTGATACCGCTTGGTTGTTTTCTTGTTGGTTTTGTGACATATTTTCTTGAATGGTTTCGATGGATTTTATTGTCTTCGTTTTTTGAACTTCGTATTTTGTATCGAACCCTAGGAGACTGAGGTAGGAGACATTGATCATCTGTTGGTGCGTGCAAGTGATCGTGTAGGTGACGCGCAAGCGAAGTCTTGAACATCCCCCATTTCTCTCCTCCGAATCACCAGCTTGTGAGTGGTCTTACTTTCGATTTGCTCCCTTCTTCTAAATTATCACTCTTAATAATCTGATTCGTTTGTGCATTCCGATCAACGATACTATAACGATAATAATAAGTTTCGTTACCACACGACAACCGTGCACAAAGTAATTAGAAAATTTTAAAATACCATGATACGGTAATTTTTGACGGATACGGGTCAAATTCGTCCCGCACACCAACCAATTCGAATTTCGTCAAAGCCCACGCGTAAAAAAATACAATACACATCTTTTGGTGTAATTGATATGAGATGATGTTGTCCAGTTTGTCGGGACGGACCCATATCGGTGAATTTCTAATTTTGAAAAACAATTTTTCTTGGAATTTCAAAATAATTTATCTTGAGTTTTATTGCAAAATAAAATAAACTATTTATTGGGTTTTTTAGAGGGTCGGGTTTTCTACTAGTAGGTGAAATTAATTCATAGATCGATCAATTAGGTAAGGAATTACTGGTCTTCAAATAAAGGGTCATAGTTGATTTACTGTTCTGTTTTTGAACAGATTTTTCTCCGACATTTGAGTCAATTACTACTTGGTTTAAAAAGTCAATTTTTTTCTATGAAGAAATGATAAAATTTCTTAGGTTTCCTAGCATAGGATCTTTAATTACTATAATTATTTAAGGATTGAATGCTTTATATATTTGGAGATTTGATTTAAATTTATTGAGGAGATTTGAAATTCAAATCATGGAAGAAAGTGGAGGGGGGGGGGGTCGGGTTCCTGGGTTCATTGCTTTATTTTTTTACCATACTAAACTAATATAATTTATCTATGATAATATTAAGTATTAATAACTAAAACAAATTTCTAACATTTTTTAAAATAAATTCTATAAAATCTACGCATACGAAAAATATATATGGCCGGAAAAATAAATAAATAAATAAATATATAAACAAAAACATATTCTCTAATTAACTTAAATTAATAACAATATAATAATAATAAAATAATAAATTTGGGGGTTTTATAGATAGGTTGGGGTTTGGATCAGTGACCTTGCAGCCATCTAGTGGCCCAAGTCACTCCACTCTTTCTCTTTATTGCTCTCTCTTTATTCTTTCTTCTCTTTTCTTTTCCATTTCTCCTTCATTCTTCTACTTTCTTCCTTGAGTCTCTTAAGGCTTTGGATGTGGTTTCTAAATCCCGTTAGTTGAGGAGTAGAAGATTGGGTTTGGGCTTGGATCATAAGAAAGTTCATCTTGCACATGAGAATGAATTGATGTTTTCTCCTTTTAATTCTCTAAAACTATTGTTGAATTTTTGCATGTATTTCATTTCAGTTTTCTCTTATATACTTGTTAGATTCTTATGATAGGATGGATTTTGATTGGTTTAAGCTTGGGGTATCTTTTGGGTTGAAAATAAGAAATATAGTATGAATCCATTGATTTGGAGGTGATAGGATGTTTTGATCCATAGGTTAGATCCCTTAATGCTAATGCTATATGATAGTATTCCTAGCTACCCTAAGCTTCTGGAATTGAATGGTGATAATTTGGACATAAAACCAACACCGAAAACCCACATCCCGAGCTATGTCTGCACTGTATCAGTGCAGGCGGTGTATATTACCGTCGATATATCGATAAATCAGTGTTTTGTCCCAGCAAGTCCCGCATCGTTATGTGGCTAAGATGATATACCACTGTCGGCGTATTGCTAGCTTGCCCTTTTTCAAAATATTTCCTGGTTTAATTCATATGTCATTTTGAGGTGCGGGTATTTAGTCTTTTCAAAATATTTTCCAATGACATTCTATTATTTTTTAGCCCCTGTACCCCATAGTTGTTTAGCTTTGGATATGTGACACGTCATCCTACTATAAGTGTTAAGAATTACTGATTGTTGATTGTTCGACCTGCAAATTTATTTGATAGATTTCATATGAACCAGTAGGTCATAGAATTATAGTGTTGGTAACCACAAAGTTTAAAAGATGTAGTATGTGTGTGTGAGTGTGTTTTGTTTATAGCAACAATCAATCATATTTGATCTAGCACTTTGTGAGATTTTGAAAGACTTCCGAGTACATCTTGGTTATTCTCTAAGATCTTAGCACTCTTTCAGTATTACACATCTCGATGCTTTCTTATTTTATCGCCATTTGCCGAAATTCAAGAATCATGGCAAAATTGGTTTTCCTGCTCCAAGTTTATGACTATTTCTTTTCTGTCCAAATTCATAATTGGTTGAGAAGCTACCAACACAATATCTGGTTAGAATAGATGTGGTTGTGCATCCATTGGAATTCCAAACAATTTCAGAGAAGAAAAGATATCCAATTACTATGCCAACCAAAAAATTAATGAATCTTTTCTTTTATTCGACAATTATAGTACTTTGGACAGGCATATCACTCCTCAAACATCAAAGTAGATTTCCAACCTGAGTCTCCTTAGGAAGAATTTGTATCATTCTTCGTGTCCATGCTAATTAATTGGCTAAGCCATTCATCGATGGTGGTGTACTTCACGTCAGCATACAATTCAGATGCCTCGATGCCGAACTTCGGATCTATTTCAAAGTTGGTCTGTTCTCCCTTCACAAAGCTTGCATATGCAATGGCATAAAAGAAAGGCCACGGAGCAGGCAAATCTGCAAGAAAAAAAAAATCCATATACATTAATTAAACTAAGTTCTTGAATACATATAGACAAGCAATATTATTTTATATATGGTTTGTTGTTCACTAATTTATGAATTATTGTCAGAAACTATTGCGTTGATACCTCTAATTTTCTCCAGAATCTCTTCTTCATGGACATAAATCCTCTCGAGGACTTTGTGGGTCTTCTCCTCCCAAAGGGTCACAAGCTCATTTTGGGAGTAGATGTTCGCAGGAGGCCTTACATACAAGATCTTGTTCAGAGTCCTGGGGTCGTCAGCAGCTTTCATACTGTACGTTGCGATGTCTTGCTCATCGACGAATATGACTGCAACCAAATATATAAATATATATAATTGTGAGCACAATTTTAACATCGTGAGTTGCAATTGTAGTAATTAGTAACCTGCCTGTAGTATTTCCATCGCCGAGGATGAAAACCTTCTCCTCCGGGGGACCGGTCGCTTCCACCTGCCCTAGCCTAGTCAGGAAATAGGTTGCAAAAAAATTGTTCGACACGAACGTGTATGGAATCCCTGCTTCCCTTATAGCCTGTCGGATTCTCGCCTTGATTGCCAGCCTACTCTTAGCAGGCTCTAGTAATTGGACCCTGTCGACGTCGAGGCCATATTCCGAAGGAAAGTATCTCTGCAAACCAATGATCCCTTTGTCACTTAATTAGCTTATACCGCAAAATTTGTAGAGACCATTCATTATATGTAGCTACTTGTTCGTCCATTTCTTTTATATACGTACTGTTATTTCACTCACCTTAATATTCCCTGCTTCTTTAATGGCGGAGATGACGTTCATCTGTTGAGCAAGTTCTTCTGGACATTTGTGGCCCATAATTGAGAAGACTATGTCCACCTGCTTGACGGCTTTCACCAAACTCTCGTGATCATTCAAATCTTCCTTTTGATAATTAAAACAATTCAAAATTAAATTAAATTCATCTTGACCATTATATTTTCAAACACGTACTAAGTAATATATATATATATATATATATATATATATATATATATATATATATATATATATATATATATATATATCGGTTTTTTTAAAATAAAGTAATATATCTATTCTACTATATAATGTTAAAACTAGGCTTCACCGTGAAAGTTTTTCGTTCCAAAAATACCCGTCATTACATTTCAATATGTATTAACGTTGATAAGGATATCTAAGTAATTAAAAACAGTAATTAAATACGTATTAAATGTATGTATGCATGAGGCAACTTGGGGAATAATAGTTAATAAAACAAAGATATGCATGCATGCAAAGTAGGTAGTTTGGAGAATAAAACAAAAGTTAATAAAGCATGCATGCAAAGTAGGCACATGAACCCAAGAGATAAGAGAAATCTTTCATATTTTCGTCATTTAATTTCTCCCAACTTTCCCTATTATATTTTCACCTATAATAAAATTAAGAAATTGTCGGTTGCTCTTTTAATAAACTATTTTTTTTTCAAGTAATATGAAATACGTGCAACGCACGTGTGTATATACTAGTTTAGATATAATTGCAATAAAGGGGAGGAATTTGGTGTAATTATAAGGAAAGGGATAACTCGCCAACTGAGTTGGCGAGTTGTTGGGGCCCGCCAACTCAGTTGGCGGTGGGAGTTGGGACCGCCAACTCAGTTGACGGGGGGTGAGAGTTGGATATATATATATATATATATATATATATATATATATATATATATATATATATATATATATATATATATATATATATTATTTCTTTCTAAATTAATTAAATTTTGTAAATGGATAATAACAAATTATCTATTATAATATTACAAAAAATTTACATTGATAATACAAAAACAAAAATATTTATTAAAAATTTTAAATCTAAAAATTTAAATAATACCAAAAAAATATCAAATAAATAGTATTATGGGATATTTTAGCAAATGTCCCTACAAAAAATGTCATAAAAAAAAATCGATTAAAAGAGTGCGGACATATCTTAAAATTTTATCTATATATATTTGTATAGATAAAATTTCACTTTTATAGATTTATATAGATATATATATATATATATATATACAATTATCTATATATATATATATATATATATATATATATATATATATATATATATATATATATATATATATATATATATATTAGTTGCAGCACGCGCCGAGCTCCTTCACGGCGTCGAACGTGTGTGGGATATTGTTGTCTTTCGCTTCGGCCTGCGGTGTCGACGACTGGGGAGGAGGCAAAGTTAGCTGCAGCAGTGGCCTTGGGCTAGGAGTAGTACTGGGGCTCAAGCTCTTCCTTTGCTTCTTGGCCTCTAAGGACTGCAGGACTTGGTGTAGCTCTTTTATGAACTCTATGGCCCCCCAATGATAGATGCTTGATCTCCCTTAAGCATCCATTTATGCAACAGATTAAGCCAATTGTAATTAATTAGTACTGCCAAACTAATCAATCAGAACAAGTTTGCATGCATGGATTATGAAAATTAAACACTTTGGCTTAAGTCCCTATTTTCAGATTCAACCGTAAAATCCAGATATTTAATCCCACATCAAATATTTAGTCCCGAGTTGATTAGGAAATGGAAGTGGCTGTTCTATATTGGAGTGCTAAGATTTTATGTGTGCCTGTACAGCTATTTTGACAAGTAGACCAGATGATGCCCACATCGACTCCAAAAGAAGATATTAGTGAAATTATCTAACAAAAAAAATCTATATATATCTAGATAATTAGTGAAATTCTAAATATATATAGATAATTGTATATATATCTATATAAATATATAAAAGTGAAATGTTATCTATACAAATATATATAGATAAAATTTTAAGATATGTCCGCACTCTTTTAACCGATTTTTTTTATGACATTTTTTGTAGGGCCATTTGCTAAAATATCCCATAATACTATTTATTTGATATTATTTAAATTTTTAGATTTAGAATTTTTAATAAATATTTTTGTTTTGATATTATCAATATAAATTTTTTGTAATATTATAATAGATAATTTGTTATTATCCATTTACAAAATTTAATTAATTTAGAAAAAAATAATATATATATATATATATATATATATATATATATATATCCAACTCCCACCCCCCGCCAACTAAGTTGGCGGTCCCAACTTCCACCGCCAACTGAGTTGGCGGGCCCCAACAACTCGCCAACTCAGTTGGCGAGTTATCCCTTTCCTTACAATTACACCAAATTTCTCCCCTTTATTGCAATTATATCTAAATATATTATTTTATTTAAAAAAATCGTGTGTATATATATATATATATATATATATATATATATATATATATATATATATATATATATATATATATATATATATATATATTCTACTATATAATGCCAAAACTAGGCTTCACCGTGAAATTTTTTCATTCCAAAAATACCCTTCATTACATTTCAATATATATTAACGTTGATAAGGATATCTAAGTAATTAAAAACAGTAATTAAATACGTACTAAATGTATGTATGCATGCATGAGACAACTTGGGGAATGATAGTTAATAAAACAAAGATATGCATGCATGCAAAGTAGGTAGTTTGGAGAATAAAACAAAAGTTAATAAAGCATGCATGCAAAGTAGACACATGAACCCAAGAGATAAAGAGAAATATTTCATTTTTTCGTCATTTAATTTCTTCCAACTTTTCCTATTATATTTTCACCTATAATAAAATTAAAAAATTATCGGTTGCTCTTTTAATAAACTATTATTTTTTTAAGTAATATAAAATACGTGCAACGCACGTGTGTGTGTATATATATATATATATATATATATATATATATATATATATATATATATATATATATAGAGAGAGAGAGAGAGAGAGAGAGAGAGAGAGGAATTAAAAGAATACACACATAGAGTATAGTGGCACCGGATTCCTTGAAAGTCTCGATAAGCTTAGCTTTCTCAGGATTCGAGATGACGGTGGCTTTCCGCACCAATGCGAAGGTCGGATGTGCTAGTGTCAGACTGGTCCGGGTAAGGTACCTACCTAGGTATCCGGTTGCACCAATGATCAGAACTTTGCTCTTCTCTTGAGCTGACGATCCCATTATCACTAACCAAAGAGAATGGCAATTTGTTTGTGATGGAAGCAGAGTGCATTGGAGGTTGCAAATTTATAAGGCTATGGCTGAGCAATGTGATGGATTATGTCTTTGTAGCTAAATGTGTAATGTGTGGTCGAGCACTTAATTCTTCCTCATCCAAAAGTACGGTATCAAGCCGTAAAAAAAAAAAAAAAAAAAAAAAACCCTTCAATTTAAACATGAGAAGGTTTAAATCATTGCCGACCGAATTAGGCCACCTTTCCCTTTCGAATACTATACTAGAATCTCTTGTCAACCTGGTTGTGTTGTGACCAAGGTTCAAAGTATCGGCCGATATCGATACGTATCGGCCGTATCGGATCGGATCTCAGCACTGTCGATCTGATACTCTCGAAAATTATCGGTATCGGCCGATATTTGTGGGGTTTGTATCGTATCGGGTGTTTAGGTTGATAAACGGGAAAAGATTGATAATGTGGAAAACGAGATCTTATACGAAAATCTGTCCTTCTTTTATGTTTACAAACAAGATTGTACAATTTAATCCTACACGAGAATGTCTAAGTACAATTTATTTAATCTGGATAAATATTGCTATAGGTGTCTGATCTGCAGTCGATCACTTTAGTCCTTGGACCACACGATGTTGAAGAAGTGCCGTGGAAGACAGAAAGCAGCTTCGAAGGTTGCTAAAGAGGGTGGATGCTCGATGCCAAAGTCGTCGATCCCTTCTCTTTGCCTGAGCTCTGGATTCTCCTCTCTCTCTCTCTTGACCGTTTGACCTTCGATCTTTGCGACCGTTGGATCTGATACTGGATTTATTGATCAATTTTTTGATCAATTTCTTCGACCTTTTCCTCTGTTGATAGAGGTCTCTATTTATAGAGATTTTAGTGACAGTGACCACACAGTCGGCGTAGAAATCGAGTAGTGGAAAGTACAGCACCCTTTTACACGACGGTTTAAAATAACCAATGCCTGCATATAGATGACCTTCTGAGTGAGCATGTGACGCGCGTCCAACTAAGGGACATAACGCGTATATCTGCTGCGAAAGATCACGGCGTAGAAGCCACGTAGGTAGTTATCCCTTGTATAGAAGAGGTTGGCGTAGAAACCAATGACTGTCACCATGGCATAGAAGCCAAATGGGCATAGAAGCCGAGTGGTCATAGAGGCCGAGTAGGCGTAGAAGCCGAGTGGTCATAAAGGCTGAGTAGGCGTAGAAGCCAAGTGGGCATAGAAGCCGAGCAGGCGTAGAAGCCAAGTGGGCATAGAAGCCGAGCAGGCGTAGAAGCCGAGATGATGTGGACGTTTTAGCCGTAATTACGGCTCTTGGAGATATAATCAAATCTCTTGCATTAAATGCAGAGATCTGCCCCCATCCTGCGCATTAAATGCAGAGGCTTGTCTTTAAGATTTGCCATCATTCTGCGAATTAAATGCAGATACGCGCCTCGAATTCTGTACGAAGAGTAACTGCTGATGTGGCGGTCTGTTTGCCTTCTGCGGAACGTAAGAAGCTCACGTCTGCCTGTGTAAAACTGGACGGCGTATTCCCTTATATGCGTAAGAGTAGTTTACGCAAAGGGGATGTCACTAAACGACGGTTCGATAACATTTAATCAAATCTCCAGCATTAAATCTGGAGATCCGCCATTATCCTGTGCATTAAATGAGGAGGCGTGTTTTGAAGGCCTGCCACCCTTCGGTGCATCAGGTGCAGAGACGTGCCTTAGGCATCTGTCAGTATTCGGCGCTTTGAATGCAGAGACGTGCCTCGAGAAACCGTCACCGCCCTGCGCATTAAATGCAGAGACGTGCCTCGAGCCCTGTACGAAGTACAGCTTTTGACGTGGCAGGCTGTTTGTCTTCTGCGGAGCGTAAGAAGCTCACATCGGCCTGTGTAAAACTTGGCAGCATATTCTTTCGTATGTGTAAAAGTGGTTTACGCAAAAAAAAATGGCAGTAAATGACAGCCTGGGTTGCAGTGCCGCGCCATCATGATATCCGTCGCTTGGGTTGTCGTGCAGTACTCTTTGTCAGGAGTCCAGACGTCAGGTTCATTGCATGTTCTGACAGGTTCATTTCGAAGAATACGAAGCGTTCCTCGTACACTTCAATGCTGCATTGAAAGCGGATGAGTTTTACGCCATATAGGCGATGAAGCACCCTGTTTACGCTGAAGCAGCCTGGACATACTGTATTACGCGGATGGTCCTTGAGCCTATATTTTTACGCTGTGCTCAGCATAAAAGCTCTGTTGCACGTTTGATGGCTCTGAGGTCCTCTGTTTACGCTGCCCCGTATCAAGATGCTGCGTATAGCAATCCAGCATATTTTTCATGCTTCTACAAGACCCCCTTCAAAGCTTTCAAATTTCTCGTAATTTGAAACACTTTAAATGAAGCATGAACCGTTCTTCGTAACTCGAAACGCTCTGAATGGAGCCTGAAACGGTCAAGCCTGACACGTTCTTTCATGGCTGACTTTATGGCAGAGTTATTGGGGATCGGTGAGATCTCTTTCGCCTATAAAAAGGCTGAGGAGTTTTTCTGTCTTCCCCACACTTCCTTCACCACACAGAGATGATGGCCGGAGTTTGTCGGGTCGACTTGAGGAAGAAGGAGATCATGCTTTTCCAGCATGTACGGAGCCGAAAAAGACGGCGTCTTCGAGCAAATATCCTCTGCAACGATGAATCATGGAAGGATATCATAGCCTCCTTTGCTCGGGATAATCAGCAACTTTGTATGGTGGTTCTTCAGGAGAGAAGAAGGGTCGCATTTCGCCATGCCGCTTGCAAGCGGTACCTTCTCCTGTTACCTCCGGGGACGAGAGCAGACAAACTGTAACTGCCGTCCTCGAGTGGCGTTGGTTGTAGGAAAGCAGATTTACCCTGCTTTCCTTCTGTTGGAGGATGGGTCTATGCCCAGTTTTGTATCCTCGTGCCACTGATCATCTTCTTGTTCATCGACTGTGGATGTCGATGAACTGCCATGGAAGAAGAGGAAGATCTTCACCAATGCGAGAACCTGACAGAACAGATTCTGGGTGCGATCTTCAGACGACGATGAGGAAGCCCTTTGTAGACGGGATTTCCCTCATACGTAGTCATGAAAAATGAGAAAAACCCTTGTAGACTGATTTCCCTCATGTAATCATGCTTTTAATTTTAATAAAATCGTCTTTCTTCTCTGTATATGATCATGTTGCCATACTTTGCTGTGAAGTCTGAATATGTGTAGCTTCGACACGTCTGATTTCTTTACGCCGACTCTGTGTAGAAAGAGTGCTAGGTCCTGTCCTGTCTTTTACGCATAACTGAGAATGCGCAGAAAGATGTTTTAGCAGTCGAGTGTTCGAACTGTCCTGCTGTTAGGATCCGCGTAGAATTCTGAACTATTTTTACTTCTGATAAACAGAATTTTTGTTCAGACCGTCGTCTTCAAGAGTGATTTTTCGAAAATTCCTTGGAACAGGGCAAGGAATGGCTGTCAAGCATTGAGCTGCCATCTTGAATTTGCAGACGAAATATTTAGACTAGATTCTGGATGAACTTCGAATCGACCCACAAAGAAGAGTAATTTTCAATGTTGAACTCCGTATGCTTCAGGTACTTGGGGTATCTTGAGGTCAAGAGGGAGTATCTTCTGTGTGAACTCCTGCAATTGACCGCCTTGAAAATTTGTTCAGATGTACTGTACTGGCCTGCGCATCTTTCAGATGTGCGGAAAGTCGTAGAGCGTGAAATCATGAGTTTGCAGCCTCCGAGTGTAAACTAAACGCCACCGAGCGTGAAATCATAGACTTGTAGTTCCTGAGCGTGAAGTCGTAGGTTTGTAGCCTCTCGAGCATAAAAGCTACCGAGCACAAAGGCATCCAGGCGTAAAACCATAGACTTGTAGCCTTCGAACGTAAAACCGTAGATTTGTAGCTGTCGAGCGTAGAAAGCTCCTTGGTGCAGAACTGTAGATTTGTAGCTTCTGAAAAGAAAATCTTCTGAGCGTGAAGTCGTGGATCTGTTGCCTCTGAGCATAAAAAGCCACCGAGCGCGAGATCGTAGATTCGTAGCTGCTGAGCGTGAAGTCGTAGGTTTGTAGCCTCTCGAGCATAAAAGCTACCGAGCACAAAGGCATCCGGGCGTAAAACCATAGACTTATAGCCTGTGAGCGTAAAAAACGTAGATCTGTAGCTGTCGGGCGTAGAAAGCTCCTTAGCGTAAGAACCGCGAATCTTCCTCGCACGAAAACTTTTCGAATTCGCTGACTGTCCGCCTTCTCTGAGTAAATAGGCTGACGTAGTACCCAATCATAACCAGATATTAATTAGGAGATTTGGTTCAAGATTCGAGAAGTCCATCCGAACTCTATATATACCCCAAGTTTCTGAGAGAGAGACTTTCCATCCGTCTTCTGCGAAAGAAAGCCTTTGACTGTTCGAGTTCTCCTTCGTTTCTTCTCCGAGATTTTAAAGTTTCCAGTAATGGCCTCGAAACAATCCTCCTCCACTAAGGAAAAGAAGGTTGATTCTTCTTCTCATTCTTCTGCTCGAGAGAGAGCGTCTTCGGTCGGGCAAGGCGAACTTCATTCTGAGCGAAGTATCCCGCTGACGAGCAATGCGCCCGGCCTTAAAGGTAGAGCATTTGGGACGAAAAAGAACGACCAAAAATCTTTCGCACACGTTGTACGTGACCGTGCTAGGTCGTCTTCTCTGCTGATAGTCTCTTTGAGGAAGATGATGCACAGATACGTTTCATCTTTTATGCCCACATTTCTAATGTGTCAGCGCAAAAACTCTATATTTTCGCAGTCTGGCATAAAAGCTTTGACTGTCGAAAGTTGGCGTATAAAATTTGAGCGTTACGTTTCTGGATGAAGATTCGGGCGTAATACCTCAACTTTATCAGTCTGGTGTGAAGCACAGACTGTGTACTGCCAGCCTTGAACTTTTACGCTTTAGGAAATGGATTCCAGCGTAATGGTCAAGTTTTTTCGGTCTTGGCGTAGAGCACAGACTGTTGATTTTCTGCGTAGGCTGCAAGATCTGTAATATCTAGTTATAGGAACTGACGTATTTTTCTTGTACTCTTGCAGTTAACTTGCATGTGTCTCCGCTAGCCGATGTGATGGGTTCGGCCGCCGGGATGCTACACTCTAACTATCTGGAGGATCTGTCACACACGACATTTCCTATCTCCGGGCCGCAGTATCCTGAAGGAAGGGAGATTCTGAAATCGGCTCAGGGCGAGCGAATGCTGCTGAGCATGATCAACGGGGAGCCCCTGACGTACATAGACGGGGACCAATACATAAAGCCGGCTTTCCTCTTCGGGGACATGATCGACAAGCAGTCCCAGACGAAGCCCAAGAAAGAACTCTGGATTTTTCCTGCTGGGGGCTTGGTTTTGTATCTGCCCAAGATGCCGAGAGACTATCCCATCTCGATGTTCTTCCATGCCATACATCCTAGGAGGATGTCGTGGACGCTGACTCCTGATCTTCACGGCAGGCCGGGAAAGATCTTTCATCTGAAAGGAGCTGACCAGGGGTCGTTTGTCAGCCGACCTATCGGCAATGTGACAACGTTCAGGGGACTGTACCCGGACAGTGTCCCGAGTGAAGACAACTTAGTGATCCAGCCGGTCCAGTTATCGACCTTCTGCAATGATTTTATGGGGCACAGGAGAGTATACCCTAAGGTGAACCCTCAGTGCGGTGGGTGGATCGCCCTACAAACCTTCGATGGGCTCGCTTAGTTGATTGGGCCCTGAAGCATTTTCAGACCGAGTTGGAGAATATCGGTCTGTTTGCAGCTGTGAGTGCCACCAGTGTTGGGTTACCTCCTAACCCCAACCTGTTTCTAGCACTGATGGAGCGATATATTTTGCTCACCGGGACTTTCGCCACTCCACTGGGGGAGTTGGGATTGGCCCTTCATGAGATGGCAGAGATCTCGAGACTGCCGATGGGGGATACTCCGTATGAAGAATATGTTCCTATGAACCGGAAGCTGGGGGATTCAGATCCTCGGGTAGTGAAAGTTTATCAGGAGCTGATGTGCCACTACCTCGCTTGCACCACTTTTTATGGTGAGCCCTCAGATTTGGCTCACATCAATAAATGGACGTCATATCTCTTCTTTCACCGGTCCAGGACTGCTAAGCCGGAGAAGGTATTGGAGGGCAAGGATCTGCCTGTGAATCCTCTGAGCGCGCTAAATGCTCAGGTAGTCGACGATCTCATGGTAGACGCTGGGGCTCCGGACTTGATCCTCGACGAAGGGATAGGACAGTATCCTGTAGGCATTAAAGCCTATAGTTATTTGAGGCGCTGCCGCATGCCTCTGTCCAGGGAAGCTCAACTGGCTGGCTTCCTCTCCATATGGCTGCGCCGAGTGGTGGTACCTGGCGTTGCATCTGCGGACCGCATTCACCGCAACACGCTGTGGCCTGCAGTGCGTCTGGTGTTTGGGGCAAGACTGGGCTTGCTTCCTGCCATGGTGTGCCGCATTCAAGCTGGCCTGAGGGCCATGACTGACGGGCTGCTCGCCGATGAAACTCGGCGTGATAGCTTTCCCAAGGTAGAATTACCATACCTGTATTTAATGGGATGATTAATTCTTCATAACCCCAGGGTTATGTCTCCCGGCTCCGGCAGTAGTTCGGGGCTAGTTTCTTGTTGAACTACCAGAAATCTTCCTGGAATGTGGCCACGGTTCTAGACTGTCGGCGGGTGCTAGGCTTCAGTCACAGCTGAAAGCTCTTCTGCACTGTCCCTTCTGTACATCGCAATCAATCGGGGATTAGGCTTGAGGATTCAGGCAGAGAGAAGACCAATCTTTCTTCTGAAGCTTTTAATTGGTTGGTCTGTATTAGACCTTCCCATTTACTGTACATGAGTGAAGACCATTGCTTCTTGGAGCCCTACCTGCCTAGTCGATTTGCCAGGCAGTTTGGGTACGATCAGTTGCACGTGGGCAACGCCGTCACCAGCTTCCGGTCTAGGGGTGGACTCATTGATGGAGCGAGAGGATGTCGATATTTCCTCATGGGCTGCACTGGAGCAATTTTTACCGTGCCGATCATTACACTCTCCACGGAGCTGCACATTCTGCACTCGTATGCCCAGTTCTATGTGGCAACGAATACCTTCCATCACGATTTTGACATGCATAGAAGTTTTAGGGTGCTCTCTTCCAAGTCTGGGGGAAGAGTGGAAGTCCCCTCGGTTTCTTCTGACGAGGGTGAGGAGTTTGTCAATCCAGATGAGCCTCTGTTGGCGGTATCGAGGGGTGAAGTACCTCTGCCTGCAGGGCCTTTGGTAATCTCCGGGAAGCGAAGGGCTTCTACTCCGAAGGAAACTTTCCCTCGTAAGAGGAAGAAGAAGATGGTTAATCGTCCTCTCCGGATTCCTGGTATTGAGGCTCCTGGAAGTGAGCCTGCATCTTCCCATGTTGGAGATGATTCTTTGATTGGAGGTTTCTCGCCTTTTAGAGAGGGACCCTCTACAGTTCCGGCTGGTGGTGCCGGAGAATCTCTGCTAGAGGCCGCCGTTGCTGCTACTGCTTCAGGTAGTGGAACGAGGTCACCCTCGGGGCTGAGTATATCTTTACGTGGATCGGCATCGGGAGAGACCCCTGCCGTGCCTGTCAGTACATCCGGCGAGATTCCTGCCGATGAGCCTCGGTTGGAGTTTGACGAGGACCTGGAAGACTATTTGCCAGCGTCGGTTAGCAGACCCCTTTTTCCAGGTATGACAGCTTGCTTAGCATCGTTAAAAAATAATTTAGCTGTACAGGCCGCAGATGCGACATATATGCCGTTGGCCATGGGTAAATGTCGTCTTTACGCCTCTTTTTAGAAAAGTTAACATCATTTCGATACTAACTTCCCTTCGTCCTCTTTTCAGGGAAGACCTCTTCGGGGAGGGCAGTGTAGATGCGCCCTTCAGCTCTGCGTTAGGTCCTGGCGGCGACACGGAGGTGGCTGATTTTGAGGAGGAAACATCTTCGGGTGCTGGCTCGCCTGTCGACGAGATTCCGATATCTCATGAGGAGGACGAGCTTGTCATTGCGACAATGCCTCCTTTGAGTATGCTGGTATCTTCGTCCGGTGTTGGCGCTTCTTCCTTCGTCGCACCACCTGTTGAGGCGACGGTCGTGGCAACATCGTCTGCGGTTGTTCTCGGAGGGGGATTCGCCAATATCGAGGCCATCCCTAGCGTCCAATCGGATCTAGCTGTGCTGATCGAGCAGTAAACTGATATCTTCTACACCACTTTGAAAATGTTAATATCAAGGGTGTTGACGAAGAATCTGAGCTTTGCGTCGCTGAAGAGGTCCTCCCAGTCCGCGATAATGCCGATCCGAGAATTCGACGACACTGGGCTAGCTGAAACGCTGGAGGAGATAGTTAATGGTTTGGAGCAACCCAATAACGAATACTTGCAACTAGCTCAAGACAATGTTGAAGATCTGGTCCAGGCTAGATACGACTCCATGACTGCGCGGCTTGCCAAACAGATGGCAGGCGTAAATAAATCCATCCAGACACATCAGCTGGAGATGGATGAAGGAAAAGTCGTTCTGGAGGAGACCATTGCTCTTCGAACGAAGTGCCAGGCCGAGCACGAAGGGAATATAGTGAGGGTCCTCAGGCTGGAAACGAAACTCGCTCAGGCAAAAGAGTGGGCTTCTCAGTCGTTGGAAGCTCTAGTTATGGTGGATAGCCGATTGGGCGCAGCATAACAGAATTTGGCGCGTGCAGATGTCGCCCGTGCTGGTTTTCTTCGGGCTAGAGCCGAACTATCCCTCCTGAGCAATGATAAGGCACGGCTGGAGCGGGCTCGCCATGATGTCTTGGATTCCAGGACTAAGAGGATGGCCGCACTGGCGCAGCAGCTTCGCGACCTGACTGCTCCCCCAAAATGATGTACTTTTGCTTTTGCTTTTCAATGCACTTCTGCTCCTTTTTTTGGGAATAATAAAGAGGATTTCATCTGACTTTGTGGCCCCATCATTTCGGAATGTAAATGACAGGTTTGGGTGAAAGTGATATCAGAGGTAATATGGACGTGATATACTCTCGGTAAGTTTTAGCAGGATATATCTATTCAGAGGTTATATGGACATGATAGAATATGATCCAACTAGTTTCGTTTTGGAAGTAGTTTTGTCAGAATGAGGTTTTCGCCATATTCCACTTGAGCAGAGGAGGTTAAGCATAGTACCTTTTCAGGAATTTTCCATTGATAGGAGCCATTAATAGGTCTCCATTAGGCTGGGCTAACCTGTAAGCGCCGTTTGAGAACGTCGTCTCGATCACATAAGGGCCTTCCCATTTGGGCTAGAATTTGCCCTTACTTCTGTGAGTAAGAATCATCGGCCTTCTTACGGCTAAAACTAGCTCGCCGACTTTGAACACCCTTTCCTTTACTTTTTGATTAAAAGCCCTGGAAATGCATGCTTGGTAGAGCGCGATGCGCTGTTGAGCTTGGAGGCATTTCTCGTCTAATCCTTCTAGCTCTTGAAGCCTTAACAGATCATTCTTTTCTTGAGTCAACCCATTAGCCATGGCTATCCTGAGTGACGGGTTTGGATCTCGATGGGGAGAACCACTTCGCTCCCGTAGACTAATGAGAATGGTGTGCAACCTGTTGGTGCCCGTACCGTTGTGCGGTATGCCCAGAGACATCCTCCCAGCTTTTTATTCCAATCCCTTTTGTTCGAAGAGACGAACTTCTTCAAGAGCTTGATAATGGTTTTGTTGAAAGCTTCCGCCAAACCATTAGCAGCAGGATTATATGCCGTAAAGGCGATATTTTGTATCCAATTTTTATCGCAAAATCGATGAAACGCTTGGTTGATGAATTGAGGTCCATTGTCATGGATTATCTTTCGGGGTATCTCGAAGCAGTAAATAACGTGATGCTTGATGAAGCTGATCACATTAGATGCCTTCACCTCAGCAAGAGGGATCGCCTCTGCCCATTTGGAGAAGTAATCCGTGATGGCCAGTATGAACTAGTGACCTCTAGAAGAAGACGGGTGAATAGGACCAATGATATCCATACCCCATGCTTCGAAAGGCCAGGACGCAACCGTAGGATATAGATGTTCGGGAGGTTGATAGATAAAGTCTGCATGGACCTGACAGGCTCTGTAGTGTCTTGCATACTTTATTGCGTCTGTGATCATAGTAGGCCAATAATAGCACATTCTCCTGATGCGATCCTGTAGCTTAGGACCGGGTTGATGCGCTCCGCATATGCCGTCGTGGGCTTCATGGATAATCCGCTGTGCTTCATCACCAGAGAGACATCGTAATAATAGTCCGTCATAAGATCGACGATATAGACATTATGACGATGCGTCAAAATAGAAGCGTAATGATCGTCTTTTGACGGATACTGCTTCTTTAGGATCTTCTGGCAAGATTCCGTATGCTACGAAATCTATAAAGGGACTTCTCCAGTTTCTCCTGGGAGGATCTGCGTCCACCGCGTAGCTGCGTTCTATGTGAAAATTATTTTTCACACAGAATAAATCTCTGTTAAGAAGGATTACCGAATTCTGCCTTCTTATAGGGGTAGCTAAATCTGCAGCTAGACTGGCTAGGGCATCAGCTTTCAGATTCTGAGATCGAGGCACATGCTCTAGGAAGAATCCTTTGAATGTCATGGCTATCTCGACCGTTGCTCGGTGATAGGGGATGAGGTCTGGATTTCGGACTTCATATATTTCTCTGACTTGATTGACGATCAGCAGAGAATCACCGAAAGCTTCCATAGATTTGACGCCCAATTCTTTAGCGACTTGGAGACCGATTAGTAGAGCGTTGTACTCTGCCACATTGTTGGAACATGGCTCGCTAAGAGAATATGCTCGGTAGATGACGAGCTTATCAGGAGTAACCAGGACAATTCCTACCCCCGAAACCACGTTTTCCCTGGGACCAGTTCTGGAGGCACCATCGAAGAATAGTTGCCATGCATCACCTTCCATTACGGAATTATATTCGGTAACTTCGTCGGGAATGTCCTCGTACAGCTTGGAGGCCTCCGGGATCGGATAAGCAGCTAGGAAGTCATCCAATACTTGGCCTTTGACAGACTTCTGAGGGACATACACCATGTCATACGGTGTCACTAACATCGCCCAGGTCGCGAGTCAGGAATTAAGGACACTCGGCTTGTTCATCAATACCCAAAGAGGATTGATCCTGGAGATGATGTGAATGGTTTGGCCTGTGATATAGTGTCGCATTTTTTGAATAGCGAACATCAGAGCCAAGCATTCTTTCTCCACTGTATTGTACCGGTGTTTGGCTCCGACCATCATCCTGCTGAGGTAGTAGATAGCCTATTCGTGACCCATCTCGTTCTTCTGTGCGAGAAGAGCTCCTAGAGAATGATCCATCGCTCGAACATACAGCACGAATGGTCTTCCTATGACAGGAGGCACCAGAACTGGCGGACTGGTGAGGTAGCACTTGATATCACCGAACGCTTGTTGACAGGCTTCGTCCCATACGAAGGATACACCTTTCTTCATGAGACAAGAAAATGGCCGACATCTCCCAGAGAGGTTGGATATGAATCTCCGGATATAAGCCAGACGACCTTGAAATCCCCTGAGTTCCCTCAGATTGTGGGGCGGTCGCATTTCTAAGATGGCCTTGACTTTATCAGGGTCCACTTGAATGCCTTTGGCGGTAATAACAAATCCCAGAAATTTGCCACTAGGTACCCCCAGAAAGGACTTTGTAGGATTTATTTTGAGTTGATGTTGGCGCATCAAGTCAAATACTGTCCTCAAGTCTTGGATGTGGTTATCCTTGAGGCGGCTTTTGACAGCTACATCGTCCACGTAACACTCAACGGTCTTGCGTAAATGCTCATGGAATATGTTACTCATAGCCCGTTGGTACGTAGCCCCGGCATTCTTCAATCCGAAGGACATGACCGTATAGCAATATACCCCCAGTGGTGTCCGGAAGGCAGTGTGCTTCTCGTCTTCAGGATGCATCTTGATTTGATTATATCCTAAAAATCCGTCCATAAAAGAGATACGTTCAAAACCGCATGTATTATCAATCATGACGTCTGTGATGGGAAGAGGAAACTCGTCCTTGGGGCAGGCTGCATTCAGATCTCGGTAATCGATGCAGACTCGTACTTTCCCATTTTTCTTCATGACCGGGACGACATTGGCGACCCAGTCGGGATGTTGCTCCTCACGGATGAAGCCGTAGGCTATCAACTTCTTGATTTCAGCTTCAATGGCGTCCATCATATCTGGGCGGAACCGACATTGGTGCTGCTTCACAGGCTTTGAATCGGGCAATATATTGAGCTTATGAGTAGCTACCTTTGGATCAAGGCCTGGCATGTCCTCATAATTCCACACAAAGACGTCGATATATTCTTTTATCAGCTGGATAACTTTTTCTCTTTCTGCTTCGGAAAGATTATTACTGATAAATATCGGCTTTTGCGAAAGTTCATCCCCAACGTCAATCTGGATAACTTTGTCTTCAGTGGGAGGTTCTCTCTGCTCGAAGCGGAACTCCCATTGTGTATCCATTTGCTGAACCCAAGCATCATTCTCGAACGGTTCGGATTCTTGTTCGTCTGATTCGAAGGAATCTGTTACTACCATATTTACTAATAATGTTCGTTCGAGAGCATGAGATGAGTCGGAGGGCGCTGAGCCATTTTGAGAGGAGGAAGAGATATCCTTGCTTGACTCAGGAGTTGCGCGGGAGGTGGTATACCCTAATCCAAAATGAGTTCGCTGATAGTAGGGATCGCCGTGCAGTGGCATTCGTCTGCCTTTCCCGTAGTTGAGACCTGGTTCTAGCTTCAAGTTATAACCCATATTTTGCATGATCTTCAAAGCTTGTGGGCTGTATCTGTGAACCTGTATTTTACCGGCATCGTCGTCGGAAGAATCCTCTCGCACAGTCGGTTGATTGCGCATGCGGTCGAAGACTATTGAATGATGACTGCTTCGAGTAGGTGGGACAATAAAGATAGAATCCTCATGCAGACCATATGTCGTGGTAACATTGGACGGTGATGCCACTTCCTATATATACGGATGATAGGAATCTATAGCTTCCAAGAATTTTTGCGCTATAGGTTCTATATCGTCGTAGGGGGAGGATTCCTGATTTGGAATTTGGGCGTAAATATACTGGAAAAGAGGATGTTTATTATCATCTAAAACTCTGTTCCTGGTTGTGTTTACATCACTTGGCTGCCTGTTGCGCCGGAGGTTGATGACCAAGGGTGGAGACTTCTGGTTCAAAGTGATCACTAGAGGATCACCCCCTTTTCCTGACCTGGTCTCGTTCAGGTGGATAGCCATAGGTTTTATGGCTTTTGGACGAGTAGTCCGTCCTTTCACCTGGATTGACAGAGTTTGCTTGGCAGAGGGTTCTTCTGGCTCCCGGTGGGATTCCTTCTCTGCTTCGGCTGACACCTTTTCCGTGCAGTCTTGAGAGTACAACACGGCATCAGAGTAGTAGGATTCTACTCCTTTGAACGGGTTCAGGTCAGCAATATCCGTTTGCACTGTTCCTTTGGCGTCTACATATTTGAAGCATTGGTGTAGAGTTGAAGGAACGATATTTTGGTCGTGGATCCAAGGTCTACCCAGCAAAATGTTGTAGGACACCTCTGAATCGATGACGTAACATGTAGCCACCGATCTGAGGTTGCCAATCTGGATCCTCAGGCAAATTTTCCCCTAACGGCTTACTTCTTCCGGCGTTGAAACCCACGATTGTAGTAGTGATGTATGCCAATTCGCTGGTAGGAATCCTCAGTGGTATGAGCAGACTATGAGGAATGATGCAGATCGACGATCCCAGATCTATGTGAATCTGGTCGACCTCCATGGAACCGATTTACCCGGTGTAATAGAGGGGTCTGTCATGCCTGTTATATTTTAACAGCATGTCATCTTGAGTAAAAGTGATGTTTGGGACCATCTCCATCACACTGTGGCATTGAGGACATGCCACGGGTTCTTCGTCAGGGGACTTGAGCTGGGTCAAGTATGCCTCTGCCTGCATCAATGCTTCACTCAGGGCTTGACAAGTGTCCTGAGAGAGCCCGAGTAGCTCGAAGATGGACAGCCTGGCTGGTGTATTAGCCAGTTGGGCCAGGATGTCGAAGTTGTATGGCTTCTCTAAACCTTTGTTTTGAATATTTTTCACAGGTTTATCGAAGCGCACTTCTTTTTGCTTCCCTTTGTCCGCCGAAGTTGGTCTTGAAGGACCGGCCTCTGGTACGACGGATTCCAGTTCTGAAGGCTTGGCGGCTGAATCGTCCGCCGATGCATCTTCCTGACTGGCTCCATAGTCCTGGAGGTAGGCTTTCCCTGAGCGGGTTCCAGTAGCCAAGACCTCATCTTCTGATGCCGAGTGTACCACAATCATGTGACACGGTTTGTGCTTTGAGTTCTTTTTAGACTTAGCCTTAGCAGCTTGAGTCTCTTTTTCGATCTCTGGCACCAGATCTGGATGAACCCACATAGTCTCGCCTCGCTGGGTAGTTAGTGGTAGCAGGTCATGATTTTGACCTCTAGTTGGAGGGAGATTAACGATGTTTATCGTCGTCTGGAAAATAGGCGTAACACCTTCCGGGATTTCTTGGGGAGGCAGATTGCCAAATTACAGGAAGATCATGTTGGCCGTGACCGTCTTCTCGCTGTTGCGCAGAGTGATGGCCTTAGCATCGATCAGCTCCTGGATCTTCCTTTTCAGTATATAGTACGTCTTTGTGGGGTGGTGTATATACCTATGGAAGATGCAGTACTTGGGATTATTGGTACTGCCGACCTCATTGGGCCGTCTCACCTCAGGAAGGGTAATCTTGCCGCTTTTGATGAGACATTCGAATATGCTTGGAATATCGTCGTCGTCGAAAGAGTACACTTCAATGGGCCTGGAAGTCCCAGGTTTCTTCTGTGTGGCAGCCACCGTCTTTTGCCTGAACGTGTTGATTGCCAGAGCTTCTTTACCCTTGGAACCCCGAGGATGGTCGATGTTGGAGGATGACCTCTTGCCTTTATCGGAGGCAGAGATCATGATGCCATTATCGCGCACCTTCTGACTATTGTCCTCCGCGGCCACCGTCGAGATGATGAACGAGGGCCAATCATAGAACTGATATGGTCCTATGAACATCGAGATCATGGGGAGAAGGTTCTTCCTGCAGATGTCGACCAGTGCCGAGTCTGGGACTCCTGGAGGCATTTGTAGAGTGGCTTGACGAAAACGTTCGATAAAAGTGCGAACATTCTCCTTTTCCTTCTGCCTGACTTCGATGAGAGAGGACATAGACATGTCCATCCCTCCCTCGTAGAATCGCGTGAAGAATAAGGCCTTGAAGTCTTCAAAGGAAGTAATGCAGTTGTCCGCCAGACTTCGGTACCACTAGTAAGCTACCCCAGAGAGACAGCCTTTGAACACCCGAGTGAGGAGGGCGTCGTTCCCTTATAACAACACTGTCATCATGCTGAAGTAGTTCATGTATTGACTCGGTGATATTTTTCCCTCGAACAAAGCCATAGTCTGTGGTTTGTATCTAGGAGGGAAAGGGACCTCTTCCAAGATAGCTGGGTAAGGTTGGTTGATTCCCAATTTCTTGAGCTGATCTTTGTGCTTCAGGGCATCAAATTAGGCTTTTAACTCCCGTACTGCCTACATCGGATCTTCAGCCGGTGGCGGGACCACGGAGTGATGAGGAATTGATTGTGTCGCGATTCCGATGGGAGGTAATACATTCTCCGAGTGAGGAAGCGAAGGAACTGCTGACTCTTGATCTAGAGTAGGCTCTTGGATTGTGTTGGATGGTGGTAAGTCCACCCCCACGCGTATCTGAGTTGGAGGGGCCGACGCTGGAGCCATGGCAGCTGCATGTTGAGTTAGCATCATCTGGTGCATGTTTTCCATCATGGACTACATTTCTTTCAGAGATGTCTCCAGTGTAGTAATGCGCTGCTCAGTATTCCCGGATGGGAAAGCTTCCTCGTGTTCATCTCCAATGGCATAAACTCCCATCTCCCTGGGTGTCATTGAAAGATTAGTATAGGTCTCTGTAGAAGTTGACTCTATACTTCCGGCGTCCGATTCGGGAGACTGGCGACCCCCAGCATCGGAATCAGAAGAGTACGAAGCTGGTTGTTGCGACCTCGAACGAGTGTTTTGGAATACCCCAGCTTCGGTGTTCCTAAGGAGCATGTTGAATCTCCTTCGGCTTGGAGATCTAGAGGGATGACGTCTTAAGCCTGACTCTCCTCTAGGTACATGTGAAGCCATGTTCACAGATGTATGCGTGGGCTCTTCTTCCTGGAAAGATGGAGAGTAGCTCAACCGGTCGAAAATCGACCGTTTTGCTTCATAACAGCAACAATTAATTACAATCCTATGACTATTACAACAGTGCTCGTGTAAACCCCTTGAATTTTCAAAATTTTAAAAAAAAACTGAATTTTTCACAATTTTCTAGAATTTTCTGGGCTTTTTCTGTAATTTAAAAACAGGGTTTTAATTATTCAATAATTTTTAATTGATATTAAAGGATATTAAAATATTATGAAAATAATATTTTTGGATGTAAAATGAAAAACTGGACTTAGGGCAATTTTTCTGGAATTTATTGGGCCTCAGACCTATTTTTAAACACCTAAAAAGTATTTTATCTATTTATTTAATTAATTATCTAATTATCATTATTATTATTAGTATTATTATTATTATATTTTTAAATCTAGCCCAGCCCGGCCCACAGCCCGTGGCCCGGCCCATTGGGCCGAGCCAAAACCCAGCCCAGCCCTACCGGGTCGGGTCGGGTCTGCCCGAACCCGACCCGCCGCACCCGCCGACCCGCCTTCACCCACGACCCCTCGCTGCCCGCTTCCCGCGCTGCCCCGCCCGGCCGCGGCCGCCCGATCCGCTCGGCCATGCACCCCCGCGAGCTCCGCCACGTCGCCACGACGCCCGCCACCCTCGGCCTCCGCTCTCCCCGCCGGCACCCTATAAACCCCCCCGGCCAACGCCTCCACCCTCAGCCACCGCCCTAGCCAGCCCTCTCCGCCATCGGCAGCCCGCCTCCGCCCTAGCAGCGCCGCCGCCACGCCCTCCGCCACCGCGTCCAGCCGCCTCCGCCGCTTCCCCTTCCTCCCAGCGCCTCGCCGCAGCAGCAGCCGGCCGCAGCAGCGCCGCCTCCGGCCGCCCTGAGCCGCCGCCGACGCGTCCCCAGCCACGCCGCGCAGCCCTCCGCCACGTGCCCCCGAGCCCGGCCGCCCAGCAGCCGCCCTCCGCCGGATTCCGACGAGGAATCCCCAAACCCTAACCCTAATTCGATCCGAGTGTCCGACACGTGTCGGACACGATTCGACCTTGTTTTTCGGGTCCCCTTCAGGTGCGTGTAACTTTTTGCTCGTAGCTCCGTTTTCGTTTCCACAAATTGCGTTATGAAGCCTGTATGACCCTCTCGGTGTCCGGACAAACCGTTTGGGGCATCGCGTCCTGTGGTGATCGCACACCGCGATCCAAAAACAGGAAAAACCAGACCCTGTTTCACCCCGGAACTGAGTACGTTCCGCCAAACGGGATGACTTGGTCGCGTGCGGTCTTCACAGATACGTACGTCTCGTCGATACGGACGTGTGGGATTTCGCGGAAACTGATTCGGGTGTGCGTGCACACCGGAATCAACGCGTATCCGCGGACATCGCCCTGTATCCGTACTTTCTGGAACGTGCCCTAACTTTGTGTACACACGTCGGATCGAGACGAAACTTACGCCATCGGACTCGTAGCGATACGCTGGTCCTGTGGGTCAAGTTTGGTTCGATTCTGAGAACATTGACGAAATTGCGTGTCGTGGGCCCCACAAGCCCCGCTCGACGGACGATTTTGTGTTCGGCTCATCGGAATTCAATTCTGAAAGTTCCGTTGGGTTCGTATCAGCGTTTCTGACCTGTTGACACTGAGTTTGGTAAATTTGGAGACCTTTGACCTGGACGTGTTTTTCGGTGCAAAGCGGGACCACCGGTGGACCCCGTTTTGGCCCGAAACTGCCGTTTCTGCCCTTGTCTCCAAATTGGACTCAAGGATAGGCGTTTCTAGCTGATTGATATTTTCTGGATCTGATGGTGATATTTGTTTCAGCAACCAGAGTACCGCCTGCAATTCCCGCCGAAGTCAGAACTGCAAACCGAACAGGAACCTCAGGCAAGTGTACCTTGCCAAACCCTGCAGCTTGCTAGTTATTTTCTGGACTTGTTTATACATCAGTGGGCAAGCAAAGCTTGCCACTTCTCAGATATTTCTGGTTATAGTATTTACTTGATTTCTTGTAGATGCCTAAGTAAACTTGTTTAACTGCTTAACCCAGGACACCTGACACTATTTATGTGAC
This sequence comes from Iris macrosiphon, assembly GCA_036927795.1. Taxonomy (NCBI): domain Eukaryota; kingdom Viridiplantae; phylum Streptophyta; class Magnoliopsida; order Asparagales; family Iridaceae; genus Iris; species Iris macrosiphon. Next base: position 46,372,612 of record JAYESA010000009.1, read on the forward strand.
AGAATTGCCGGAGAAATACCTGGTGATTCCTTATAGGTTACATTTTCATGTCATTACAGTTTACATGCTTAGATTCTATCCTGACTCATTGCATTAGTTCAATCTTGCGTGACTTGTACCTGTGACATTCTGGAACTGTGACGTGAGATTACATGGGGTGGGGAGAGTATTGTCATATCAAGGCTGAATATAATATAATATAAATACTTATATCTGGTGGTACCTTAGACTCTGATACAGAGCTTTGGTTCCTTACTGGCTCCTCGAGAAAATACTGCTATGGTTTCTTCGACACTGATCCTGTAGTAGTCAGCCTGAGTATGACTAAAACTTTCACTTGCATATCACTAGCTGGTTTACATATTTACCCTGCTGTTTCATTATTGCTGCACTGCATATGTTTTGGCTTGTATTTTCTGTACCTTGTTATGTCCCCTGAGGACCTGGAATGGACTATGTCCCCAGGTATAGCCGAGGAGAACTACCCCGAGGTGTACGGTACAGGAGCACTCCTTGGAGCAGAACCCGAAACCGAGGACGAGATAGTGGCCGAAGACTTTACCTGAGCACCGGCTTCAGCTACACAGTATTTCCTTTTCAGTATTTTATTTCCAGTCTATGTTTCCTTAAATGTAACAGAATAATTCTCGGATTGTTTTTCGAGATAACCTTATTTAATATTGCTTATTTATTTCCATTGCATTAATTCTGGCAATTAATCTGTGTTTGTTCTGTGGATGAGATTAGTAATACCTGAAGACTTGTACTTAGTACTGCTAGACTACAGCTTAAGCATGCCCTGATGGATCCATTAAATTGGGTTGTCCATCGGTGCGTGCTGCTGGCCATTGCTCACGTGCTCAGTCCCTCGTCATTTTTGGGACTGGGGCGTGACATGGTTTTTGTGGTGGCCCATGCAGGTCTACGACTAAATTGTTCGGTTTCAACTTAGGGACCGAACAGGCCTGCAATAAGATAGGATAAGTTTTTAGGATCTCATCCACTTGCTTGAATCGTTTTTGATATCTGTATCGTATTCGAACTAACTTGAACTTGCATCTTGCCTTGTTTCCTGTGCGCCTCTTATTGGTTATTTTGGATACAGGGAAATGGACCCACAAGAATGCAACGAGACTCCCATCGGAACACCCCAAGCTGCAGGTGTCACCTACGACTACGAAGTGACACCAGTCGAAGGAATCCCCACAACTCAACAGAGCCAGCAGGCAGGTCAACCTACCACCCGATTCCGGCACGACGACATCCCACCGCCGCCGCAGTTCGTCCCACCAATGCCCGTGTTCCCACCAGGACAGCCAATCGACGGACAGCAAATATTTCAAATGATCTACGCGATGATGCAAGCTCAGCAACAAGTCCAACACGAGGCTCAGCGTCACGAAGCTAATTTCTTGAGGGACAGCATTGTAACTGCACTGGAGCAGGCCAACCTACCAGCTCGACGGCCAACTACAGGCTCAATCACTGACTTCCGCCAACTGAAGCCCCGCACTTTTTTGGAAAAGAGGAGCCCACAGAAGTTCACGAGTGGCTCACCAACATACGGCATCAGCTTGAAGCAGCCGAGCTTCCACGAGAACGCTGGATGACGGTCGTCCGAATGCAATTGACGGACAACGCTCATCACTGGTGGCTATCCGAAGAGACACGGCTCGGACCAGACCGAGTCACTTGGGAGGAGTTCTCCAGACTCTTCCAGGAGATGTACATTCCTGCCATCGCTCGATCAGAACTGCGGGACAAATTCAATCGCCTCACTCAGGACTCCATGACGGTGGAAGAGTACAACGCAGAATTCATTCGTCTGAGCCGCTTCGCCCCCACCCTGATCCCGACTGAGGAAGAGAAGGCCGAGAAATTTTTCGACGGACTGAACATTGAGTTACAGAAATTAATTGGGTCCGTCGTACCAACATCATACTCGGACGTTCTTGCTGCGGCTCGACGCATAGAGCGCGTCACCAAGAGAGAGACCAGACTGAAGCGGCCTTCCCCATCCGCACCGACCAAAGCAGCACAAGAGGAGTCTGCAAAACGTCAACAAATAAGCTCGCCACCAGCAGCAGCACCAAAAGCCTTCTACCTTCCTACCTGTTACCACTGCGGCAAGATAGGCCATGTCGAGAAGGAATGTAGACGTAAACTCGGGCTATGCTTAGGCTGCGGATCCAGACAGCATACAGTGAGAGACTGCCCTGAGCGTAGAGAAGGAGCACCAAGGGCGAACCAGCAAACTCCACCAGCGCCTCGAGCAGCACCCTACCAGCAAGCTCAGCAGCAGCAGAGGAATCTACCTCAAGGACGAGAGCAGGCTTACGCGATGACTGTGCAGGAAGCCGATGCTAGTAAGTGATTTATAGTTATCTGTTTTAGTCTTGTGCAGCTCGTGCCTATTGGTTCGTGACCTCAGCCCCAACCTAGTAATTTGCAACTTGTTAATAACAACCTGGTTTTCATATAAGTTGTAGATCTTTTCTTTAACTAGATTTTTCTGGAAAGTGTATAACTTTCAATTTTAGGGAAGCGGTACTTCCCTAAGTATCTTGTGATATATTTTCAAACGATGGTTGCGACCGCGTCATCTCTGTTGACCGGTTATTCTTTGATTGCGAGGATGCAATCCTCTTAAGGGGGGGTAGATTGTAAACCCCCTGAATTTTCAAAATTTAAAAAAAAAAACTGGATTTTTCACAATTTTCTGGAATTTTCTGGGCTTTTTCTGTAATTTAAAAACAGGGTTTTAATTATTCAATGATTTTTAATTAATATTAAACGATATTAAAATATTATGAAAATAATATTTTTGGATGTAAAATAAAAAACTGGACTTAGGGCAATTTTTCTGGAATTTATTGGGCCTCAGACCTATTTTTAAACACCTAAAAAGTATTTTATCTATTTATTTAATTAATTATCTAATTATCATTATTATTATTAGTATTATTATTATTATATTTTTAAATCTAGTCCAGCCCGGCCCACAGCCCGTGGCCCGGCCCATTGGGCCGAGCCCAAACCCAGTCCAGCCCTACCGGGTCGGGTCGGGTCTGCCCGAACCCGACCCGCCGCACCCGCCGACCCGCCTTCACCCACGACCCCTCGCTGCCCGCTTCCCGCGCCGCCCCGCCCGGCCGTGGCCGCCCGATCCGCTCGGCCATGCACCCCCGCGAGCTCCGCCACGTCGCCACGACGCCCGCCACCCTCGGCCTCCGCTCTCCCCGCCGGCACCCTATAAAAACCCCCCTGGCCAACGCCTCCACCCTCAGCCACCGCCCTAGCCAGCCCTCTCCGCCACCGGCAGCCCGCCTCCGCCCTAGCAGCGCCGCCGCCACGCCCTCCGCCACCGCGTCCAGCCGCCTCCGCCGCTTCCCCTTCCTCCCAGCGCCTCGCCGCAGCAGAAGCCGGCCGCAGCAGCGCCGCCTCCGGCCGCCCTGAGCCGCCGCCGACGCGTCCCCAGCCATGCCGCGTGCCCCCGAGCCCGGCCGCCCAGCAGCCGCCCTCCGCCGGATTCCGACGAGGAATCCCCAAACCCTAACCCTAATTCGATCCGCGTGTCCGACACGTGTCGGACACGATTCGACCCTATTTTTCGGGTCCCCTTCAGGTGCGTGTTACTTTTTGCTCGTAGCTCCGTTTTTGTTTTCGCAAATTGCGTTGCGAAGTCTGTATGACCCTCTCGGTGTCCGGATAAACCGTTCGGGGCATCGCGTCCTGTGGTGATCGCACACCGCGATCCAAAAACAGGAAAAACCAGACCCTGTTTCACCCCGGAACTGAGTACGTTCCGCCAAACGGGATGACTTGGTCGTGTGCGGTCTTCACAGATACGTACACCTCGTTGATACGGACGTGTGAGATTTCGCGGAAGCTGATTCGGGTGTGCGTGCACACCGAAATCAACGCGTATCCGCGGACATCGCCCCATATCCGTACTTTCTAGAACGTGCCCTAACTTTGTGTACACACGTCGGATCGAGACGAAACTTGCGCCATCGGACTCGTAGCGATACGCTGGTCCTGTGGGTCAAGTTTGGTTCGATTCTGAGAACGTTGACAAAATCGCGTGTCGTGGGTCCCACAAGCCCCGCTCGACGGGCAATTTTGTGTTCGGCTCATCGAAATTCAATTCTGAAAGTTTCGTTGGGTTCGTATCAGCGTTTCTGACCTGTTGACACTGAGTTTGGTGAATTTGGAAACCTTTAACCCGAATGCGTTTTTCGGTGCAAAGCGGGCCCACCGGTGGACCCCGTTTTGGCCCGAAACTGCCATTTTTGCCCTTGTCTCCAAATTGGACTCAAGGATAGGCGTTTCTAGCTGATTGATATTTTCTGGATCTGATGGTGATTTTTGTTTCAGCAACCGGAGTACCGCCTGCAATTCCCGCCGAAGTCAGAACTGCAAACCGAACAGGAACCTCAGGCAAGTGTACCTTGCCAAACCCTGCAGCTTGCTAGTTATTTTCTGGACTTGTTTATACATCAGTGGGCAAGCAAAGCTTGCCACTTCTCATATATTTCTGGTTATAGTATTTACTTGATTTCTTGTAGATGCCTAAGTAAACTTGTTTAACTGCTTAACCCAGGACACCTGACACTATTCATGTGACGGAATTGCCGAAGAAATACCTGGTGATTCCGTATAGGTTACATTTTTATGTCATTACAGTTTACATGCTTAGATTCTATCCTGACTCATTGCATTAGTTTAATCTTGCGTGACTTGTACCTGTGACATTCTGGAACTGTGACGTGAGATTACATGGGGTGGGGAGAGTATTATCATATCAAGGCTGAATATAATATAATATAAATACTTATATCTGGCGGTGCCATAGACTCTGATACAGAGCTTTGGTTCCTTACTGGCTCCTCGAGAAAATACTGCTATGGTTTCTTCGACACTGATCCTGTAGTAGTCAGCCTGAGTATGACTAAAACTCTCACTTGCATATCACTAGCTGGTTTACATATTTACCCTGCTGTTTCATTATTGCTGCACTGCATATGTTTTGGCTTGTATTTTCTGTACCTTGTTATGTCCCCTGAGGACCTGGAATGGACTATGTCCCCAGGTATAGCCGAGGAGAACTACCCCGAGGTGTACGGTACAGGAGCACTCCTTGGAGCAGAACCCGGAACCGAGGACGAGATAGTGGCCGAAGACTTCACCTGAGCACCGGCTTCAGCTACACAGTATTTCCTTTTCAGTATTTTATTTCCAGTCTATGTTTCCTTAAATGTAACAGAATAATTCTCGAATTATTTTCCGAGATAACCTTATTTAATATTGCTTATTTATTTCTATTGCATTAATTCTGGCAATTAATCTGTGTTTGTTCTGTGGATGAGATTAGTAATACCTGAAGACTTGTACTTAGTACTGCTAGACTACAGTTTAAGCATGCCCTGATGGATCCATTAAATTGGGTTGTCCATCGGTGCGTGCTGCTGGCCATTGCTCACGTGCTCAGTCCCTCGTCATTTTTGGGACTGGGGCATGACAGCTCGCTAGGAGGCGTAATAGACATGCTGGAAGATCCTCTCTTCTTGCGCTTCTAGATCAGATAATTGCGCAGGTCAGTAGGAGCTACAGAAGAAGATGATCGCTTGTTCCTTTGCTGGCGTAAAGTCTGAGAAGTTGAGTAGTCCGCCGCTTGCTTTCCCTTGCGTAGTTTGCAGGGATCATCTGCTTTTTCGCAGAAGGCAGATGTACTTTTGTGCGCGAAGCGCGTTTGTGATTCCTGATTTGGCGCTGAGACATCATCAAAAATTTTGTCTATTCCTCCAGGGACGGGAGACTAAAATTTACACACAGAGCGTGGAGTAGGCTCCTGGACTAGCGCTGAGGCATTGTCAGAAGTTTCGTCTGTTCTTCTGGGTTAGCGCTGAGGCTTTGCCAGAAGTTTTGTCAGCCCTGCCAGAGACAGGCGACTGAATTTTATGCGCAAGGCACGAATTATACTTCTAGGTTAGCGCTGAGGCTTTGCCAGAAGTTTTGTCGGCCCTGCTAGAGACAGGCGACTGAATTTTACGCGCAAGGCGCAGATTATACTTCTGGGTTAGCGCTGAGGCTTTGCCAGAAGTTTTGTCGGTCCTGCCAGAGACAGGCGACTGAATTTTACGTGCAAGGTGCGGAGGGAGCAAAGCTACAACCTCATTGGTCAGAGAGATCGGAGAGATCGGAGAGTCCACAGGAATGGTAGAGGATGTCTTGGGCATCCAGACCTTGCGCAACTTCCTATTGCTTTGGACGGAGAGGGAGTGAGAGCTACCCCATGCTCGAAGCATGTCTTCGTAAGCAGACTGGTCGAACTGGACGACCAGTGTCTTCTTCACGGATCCTACGGATACCGCATCGTGTTGAGCAATAGCTTCCGCATCAGAAGAGAACGATGTCCCCAGCAGAGTCGCCATCTTGTTTAGGATGATAAACGGGAAAAGATTGATAATGTGGAAAATGAGGTCTTATATGAAAACCCGCCCTTATTTTATGTTTACAAACAAGATTGTATAATTTAATCCTACACGAGGATGTCTAAGTATAATTTATTTAATCGGGATAAATACTGCTATAGGTGTCTGATCTGCAGTCGATCACTTTAGCCCTTGGACCACACGATGTTGAAGAAGTATCGTGGAAGACAGAAAGCAGCTTCGAAGGTTGCTAAAGAGGGTGGATGCTCGATGCCAAAGTCGTTGATCCCTTCTCTTTGCCTGAGCTCTGGATTCTTCTCTCTCTCTCTCTCTCTCTCTTGACCGTTTGACCTTCGATCTTTGCGACCGTTGGATCTGATACTGGATTTCTTGATCAATTTTTTGATCAATTTCTTCGACCTTTTCCTCTGTTGATAGAGGTCTCTATTTATAGAGTTTTTAGTGACAGTGACCACACAGTCGGCGTAGAAACCGAGTAGTGGAAAGTACAGCACCCTTTTACACGACGGTTTAAAATAACCAATGCCTGCGTATAGATGACCTTCTGAGTGAGCATGTGATGCGCGTCCAACTAAGGGACAGAATGCGTATATCTGCTACGAAAATTACGGCGTAGAAGCCACGTAGGTAGTTATCCCTTGTGTAGAAGAGGTTGGCATAGAAGCCAATGACTATCACCATGGCATAGAAGCCAAATGGGCATAGAAGCCGAGTGGTCATAGAGGCCGAGTAGGCGTAGAAGCCGAGTGGTCATAGAGGCCGAGTAGGCATAGAAGCCAAGTGGGCATAGAAGCCGAGCAGGCGTAGAAGCCAAGTGGGCATAGAAGCCGAGCAGGCGTAGAAGCCAAGTAGGCATAGAAGCCGAGCAGTCGTAGAAGCCGAAATGATGTGGACGTTTTAGCCGAAATTACGGCTCTTGGAGATATAATCAAATCTCTTGCATTAAATACAGAGATCTGCCCCCATCCTGCGCATTAAATGCAGATGCTTGTCTTTAAGATTTGCCATCATTCTGCGCATTAAATGCAGATACGCGCCTCGAATTCTGTACGAAGAGTAACTGCTGATGTGGCGGTCTGTTTGCCTTCTGCGGAGCGTAAGAAGCTCACGTCTACCTGTGTAAAACTGGGCGGCGTATTCCCTTATATGCGTAAGAGTAGTTTACGCAAAGGGGATGTCACTAAACGACGGTTCGGTGATATTTAATCAAATCTCCAACATTAAATGTGGAGATCCTCCATTATCCTGTGCATTAAATAAGGAGGCGTGTTTTGAAGGCCTGCCACCCTTCGGTGCATCAGGTGCAGAGACGTGCCTTAGGCATCTGTCAGTATTCGGCGCTTTGAATGCAGAGACGTGCCTCGAGAAACCGTCATCGCCCTGCGCATTAAATGCAGAGACGTGCCTCGAGCCCTGTACGAAGTACAGTTTTTGACGTGGCAGACTGTTTGTCTTCTGCGGAGCGTAAGAAGCTCACATCGGCCTGTGTAAAACTAGACAGCATATTCCTTCGTATGTGTAAAAGTGGTTTACGCAAAGGAAATAGCAGTAAATGACAGCCTGGGTTGCAGTGCCGCGCCATCACGATACCCGTCGCTTGGGTTGTCGTGCAGTACTCTTTGTCAGGAGTCCAGACGTCAGGTTCATTGCATGATCTGACAGGTTCATTTCAAAGAATACGAAGCGTTCCTCGTACACTTCAATACTGCATTGAAAGCGGATGAGTTTTACGTCATATAGGCAATGAAGCACCCTGTTTACGCTGAAGCAGCCTGGACATACTGCATTACGAGGATGGTCCTTTAGCCTATATTTTTACGCTGTGCTCAGCGAAAAAGCTCTGTTGCACGTTTGATGGCTCTGAGGTCCTCTGTTTACGCTGCCCCGTATCAAGATGCTGCGTATAGCAATCCAGCGTATTTTTTATGCTTCTACATCGGGCTGTATCGGTCCGATACGAGCCGATACAGACCGACACGAGCCGATACAAAACTAAATCCTCCTGGAGATACATATTCTCTCCGACCAAAAACAAAAACATATCAAATCATCTCTGACCAAAAACAAAAGCACATCAAATCCTCAAATCAACATTAAATAAAGCAAACAATGCTTTACAGACGTCAAATCCAATAATCAAAAAAATAAATAACAGTGCAATCAAAACTTCTATAAATAGTCGATTATTTGTCTAAAATAACACATAACAAACCCTAATTTACAATTTACAAAGAGATTAGAAGAAGTTCAGAACTTTTACCTTTTTCAGGTAACCAATTCCTCCTGGAGATCACCCAGTCGACCTCGTCCTTGGCCTCCTCCGCCGCCTCCACCGCGGCTCGAGAAGTGCTCCTCCGTCCTTGGCTCGAGCGGTGGAGGCGAGTGGAGACGTTCCCAGGCGAGTGGAGGCGAGTGGAGGCGGAGAGAGAGGTGAGTGGAGGCGGAGAGTTTCTCTCCCAGGAAGAAAATATTCGGCCGAATATTTTCTCTCCCCGCCTCTGTTTTGTTCACGTTTTTTGAAAAAAAATTACCACGTCAGCATCCATAAAAAAATAGAAACGAATCACCACCGTCCATTTTGCCACGTCAGCGATCCACCGTTCGGATCCATGCCACGTCAGCATCCTAAAAACACAGATCAATGAATCTCCACTGTCCAAACTGACACGTCAGCGATCCATAGCTGAGATCTCTGCCATGTCAGCATCCTCAAAATACAGATCAAACGAATCTCCACCGTCCATTTAGCCACGTCAGCGATCCACCGCTCAAATCTTCGCCACGTCAGCATCCTAAAAACACACATTAGATAAATCTCCACCGTCCATTTTGCCACGTCAGCAATCCAACGTTCAGATCCAACGGCTGTGGAAAAAAAAAACTCAACGCTGGATTCAAACCCATGACCACAGTAACTTACGTTACTCCCACTAGCCAGAAAGCCAATGGAATTTGATTGTTTAAGTTGGCATGTATATTGTATTTAAGGAGGCAACTTATATATATATATATATATATATATATATATATATATATATATATATATATATATATATATATATATATATATTCAGACTTTTTTTATTTATAAAACTAATATATATATATATATATATATATATATATATATATATATATATATATATATATATATATATATATATATATATATATATATATATTCTATTGTACATATACACTAATATATATATATATTCTGACTTTTTTTAATTTATAAAACTAATATATATATATATATATATATATATATATATATATATATATATTCTATTGTACATATACACTAATATATATATATTCTGACATTTCTTTATATTATATATACACTAATATATATATTTTTTGAATTTTTTTATTTATAAAACTAATATATATATATATATATATATATATATATATATATATATATATATATATATATATATATATATATATATATATATATATATATATATATATATATATATATATAAATACTATAGTATATTCTATTGTACATATACACTAATATATATATATATATATATTCTATTGTACTGACTTTTTTTTATATTACATAGACACTAATATATATATATATATATTGTATACTATAGTACCTATATATTGTATCAATTTCATATATATTGTATCTTAATATATTATATATACATAAACTATATACTATATATACATATACATATATATTGTACGTCTATGCATCATATACTATATACTATATATTGTACGTCTATGCTTCTAACAAAATTATATATATAGTTATATACTACCTGTTATTGTTATCTATGTAATGTTTTATATTATTGCAATTTATTTATAGTGTATATGACTATCTAACAATATTTATTAATGCATGTAAATATTTTTTAATTATTGTATGTAACATTATAGTTTATATAACTATATTATTGTATGTAACATTATAGTTTATATAATTATATTATTGTACGTAACGATATTTCTTTGTATTTTTGGTCAGTAATTATTACTGGAGAATACACATTATTTGTCAGAGGCATCTACTGGAGAATACACATTAGTTATCATTCTTTGTATTTTTTATTATTGTATCTAACAATTTTATATATTTTTATTACTTCATGTAATATTTTTTTATTATTGTATGTAACGTTATATCATTTCAGGATTACTTAATGGCACATAAAAGTCGTACGCCGGAGGAAATGGATGCTGGTTGGAAACATGAAAAATGTGTCAATCCTAATAATAAGAGGAGGGTGGAATGCAATTATTGTAGCAAAATAATGGACGGAGGGGTTACTCGGCTGAAACAACACTTAGCGGGTATTACAGGAAATATAGCATCGTGTCCTGATGTACCAATTGCTATTAAAAAAAGAAATATTGTTGCTTGTTGAGGGTAAAAAAAAGGATAAATAATGGCGAATCAAAGAAAACAACGGGTAGAGGAGAAGTTAACAAGGATAGCTCGAGTAGATTCCTCTTCAGAAGAAGATATTGAAGACTTCACGAAACTTAGAAGGGACATGGGACAAAGTAGGAGAGAACATGCAGCTGAGGAATGGGGTAGACGTTGGAGTGTCGGGGACAGAGAAACAGGGTCAAGCAAGGGTCCGATGTTAGGTGGCCGATCAAAGTCAGTCGCATATCGTGGGGAGGAGGTGAGAAATATTCCAGAGATAGAAGTAAGGAGTATGGACCCTTATGTCCTCAGAAAACAAAGGGCAATGCAACCCAAAATAAAGGGTGCAATTAAGGGGATAAAGAATGCAAAAAATCATATAGGAAGATTTATATCAAAATTCTTTATATACAATAATATATCGTTCAATGCTGCTAAAAGTCCACACTATCAACCAATGATAGATGCCATAGCAGCTTCCGGGGGTGGAGTAAAGGGTCCAACTCCTTATGAGATTTCAAATATTTAGATATGAAAATAAGTGACATGGAGGAGTACCTAAAATTATTTCATAGGTATTGGGATGAGTATGGATGTACCAATATGTGCGATGGATGGAGTACACAGAACAGAAAATGCATCATTAACTTTCTTGTGTATTCTCCATAAGGAACGATATTTCTCAAATCTGTAGATGCCTCTGACAAGTACAAAGATAGTAAATACATATTTGGACTGATGAATGAAGTTGTGGAACAGATTGGAGAAAACAGGGTCGTCCAAATAATTACTGACAATGGCTCCAACTACAAGAAGGCGAGAATGAGGTTAATGGAGGTGAGAATGCACTTATACTGAATTTTTATTATTATAAATATGTTTGTATATATGTTATTTATTATTATAAATATAGCTTCATTCTAAATATATATATATATGTTTATATGCAGGTGAGAAGAGATTTATATTGGACGCCATGTGCAGCACATTGCATAGATCTCATGTTGAAGGATATAGCCAATGATCCACATATTAAGCCACTAATACGGAAGTCTCAAGATATGACTTGTTTCATATATAATCATGGTTGGGCTTTTAGCATCATGAGGACTGAGACTCAGAATGGAGAATTGGTTAGACCAGCCATCACTAGGTTTGCTACCAATTTTATTGCTTTTGATTCCATCCTTAAATATCAGGCTAATTTAAAAAGGATGATAAATACACGGGGTTGGACAGATAACTACATGAGACTCAATCGTAAAGATAGAGAAAAGACAGATGTGGTTGTCAGTTTAATCGAGAGTCAAACTTACTGGAGGGATATTGCAGGGGTCACTGCAATATTTCGACCTCTAGTAAAAGTTTTAAGGATGGTGGATAGCGATAATAAAGCGAAGATGGGTCATCTTTACGAGGCTATGGACATGGCTAAAGAAATAATAAAAAAGAATGTTGGTCAAGGATATAGGAAGTGGTGGGAAATGATTGATACCAGATGGAATTCTCAACTACATCGAGATATACATGCAGCTAAGTACTCTATAAATTGAATATCCTTCAAATGTTATTTTATAATATTTTTAGGAATTTTAAAACTAGTTATTTATTCAATATTGCAGGTTATTTCTTGAATCTCAAATACCAATATTCTAATGATGTTATAAATGACGACGAGGTACTGAATGGTTTCCATCGCGTCGTTAATAGAATGGTAAATGATAATACAACACGCCTTAATATAAACAAAGAGGTAAATATTATTTGATATTAGATTTTTTTATAACTTTACAATATTTAATTTTAATGTCATAAGACCCATAACTGTTGTAATATCACTTTGCAGGCAGGAAAGTTCAGATTGAGAAATGGTGTATTTAGTTCAAATCAATTCCAAAGTTCTGTAAATAGATGTCTTCCTGGTAGTAATAGTTCATACTTTAAAATATTTATTAATTAAATTTATATAGTTACAAAGCTAATATATTTTATTATTTTGTAGCTGAGTGGTGGTCCATACATGCTAGGGAGGAAGCCCCAAATATGACTCGATTAGCTGTGCGCATCCTAAGTCAAACAGTGTCTTCTTCCAACTGTGAAAGAAATTGGACAACATTTTCTCTCATCCATACTCGTCCCCGCAATAGACTTTTAATGACAAGACTAGAAAAATTAGTTTTTGTCCATTATAATATGAGATTGAGGGTTCAAAATATGCAAAGATCACGAGATGAACAAAATATTATTGATTTGGATGAGATATTTCATGAAGAAGATCCACTCATACCTTGGACTAGAGAAAGGGAAACACCACTCTTAGATGGCAGAGAAAATGAGTGGTTAGATGATAACTTGGATGCCGATCCACAAGATATTGCCGAAAATGCTCGAAGGCCTAAAAAAAGAAAGAAAATACCAGATGTACAATCTCGACAGATCGACAGCGATAAAGACGACACTACTGATAGTGGAGGCAATGGAGCTACACTCGCTGCTGGTGCTGACAATACTAATGAATATGAAAGTCCTGGAGATCAGTCTCATGAATACTCTGAAGACTGGCCAAGTGATTATCAACCTAGAGAGCACCGCATGGATGATACATATGCTGGAGGATGTAGCCATCATGATGTACCTACTCCTTCAGACAATTACAACAATACATATGATAGTTCATGCAGAAGTTATTATCCATACAACACTCCAGAGGCGGAACAACATTCAACATTTGATGGCCTCATGATAATTTTTTTTCATAATACAGATATCAGTCACTACTACCCTCATAACCAAGAACCATATCGGGACGATTATGATAATTATGAACAATTTTAGTGATATATTTGTATTTTTTTGTATTTGTATTCATTTTCGTATTTGTATCCTTATTGAAATTCGTACTTATTGTAAAAAAACTATTATTCATGAAATTTAAATGAAGGGATAGGCCAGAGTCCCGATAATTTTTTTTGGCCAAGTGATTTTTTGTCGTACTTTTAAATTTAAACATGTAAATCTTGTTGCTAATTTTATTTCGATATATTATGAAACAAAATAATTGGTGTCATAGATCACATTGTAACAATTTATAACTATTCACTTATACTAAATTTTTGAATACAATTAAATCTTTATTTATTTACAAAAATTTAAAAAAATATCTTGATTCCTCGACAAATATAATTATGGGTCTTGTCACTTGTCTCATTATCTCATCCTGCCATTTGTATTGCTTATTTGCTTTTAATCTCTTGTGCCTCCCTCTATGCGCCTTAATTCGTCAAAATTGAAACCTACAGAACAATACAAGATTCAATTAGTACGAATATAATGACATAGTAAGATTGTAACTAAAAATATGTAAAGGAAGAAAACTTATATATCGCAGGTAAACCATTCAACAAGGATGACTATTGTTTTATTCAATTCTAATTAAAAAAAATATGAAAAACACTTAAATAATGCATAAATATGTAAAAAAAAAATTCTATTTTTTTACTAATTAATTAATAATTATTTAAATTGCCGATACATCCGATACCAACATATCCGATACTCCGATCCGATACTGCCGATACGGCTACTCATACAAACTGTCCGATACCGATACCGATACCGAGTTCTTGAACCTTGGTTGTGACATGCCAACGTATGAAAACCGTATATGTTGACACTTATGAGAAATCTGTAACTTCATAATTTCGGAAGATGAATATTTTTGTCATTTGATAAATGTTTAGTAATTATTTTAGTAGCCATAATAATTATCATTAGAGTAATGCTATTCGTACCTCCAAAATATCCCTCTAAACTATTCCTTCTTATGTGACGGCTAGCGTAGCATGCTAAATATCATTATGTGATAGCTGACATGGCAGCTGACATAAAAAAAATTTGACCCAAAAAATTAATCACCCAAATTTTTTCAATATTAATATTAATGTTAATTTTAATATTAATTTTAATGTTAATATTAATATTAATGTGAATGTGAATGTGAATGTTAACGTTAATTTTAATTTTAATTTTAATTTTAATTTTAATTTTAATTTTAATTTTAATTTTAATTTTAATTTTAATTTTAATTTTAATTTTAATTTTAATTTTAATTTTAATTTTAATATTAATATTAATTTTAATTTTTAATTTTTAATTTTTAATTTTTAATTTTTAATTTTTAATTTTTAATTTTTAATTTTTAATTTTAAATTTTAAATTTTAAATTTTAAATTTTAAATTTTAAATTTTAAATTTTAAATTTTTTATTTTTAATTTTTAATTTTTAATTTTTAATTTTTATGTCAACTGTCACATTAATCGCCATGTCATCTACCATATAAGGAGAGATGGTTTGGAGGTATACTTTGGAGGTACAAATAACATTATTCTTATCATTATTGTTACTAGTATTGTTATTATTTATTTGTATTCATTGGACTTTATGTTAGCTAATTAGTTTGGACTGGTACATGGACCTAGTTAACACATAACATGTGGGTCCATGACCTAATTTTTTAGTCATGACATTGTTAGTAGCCTAATTAATTAGCATTGGTTAGTGGATTAGACTAATTATTGGACTTGACACTAGTGGACCTAATTAGACTTGACATGACTCATGAACCCAATATTTGGACTAGACACTTTAGACTCATTTAAGTCACCCATCTTCATTAATTAAAGATTAGATTAAGTCTTTATTAGGACTAGATGCTTCCATAATTAGACTTTTTAATTAAATACCCTTCATGACTAATTAGTGAGGACAAATATGACATTGTGTGTTGCTTGGAGAGAGGGGGTATATGGACGGCCATAATAAGGAGGAGTATTTCTCTTTCCTCTTCATAATTTACTCCAATTTAGATCCCCAATTGTGTTCTTCGCCAATTCAACTCATCCCTCCACCAATTTTCCCTTAAATCACTCTTATTCTCTTCTATTTTTATCAACTAAGGAGCCTAGAAGTTTGGCTTGCAAGGAGCACTTGGAGAGGAAGAATTTAGCTAGGAGCTTGTGTCCATTGAGCAATTTATTGGGAATCCATCTCCCTATAGGTATAATTCCTATTTTCCTAGTAATTTCTATTCTAATTATGTAATTTGATAATTAGGAACCTACCTATGGACTAGGTCTACCTATAGGAAGAAGAATTAGCCTCTAGGGATCCCTATTATGAATGTTACACTAATTTTTGTGTCCAATTTGGAGGAAATTCGAGATTGGTGCACCATGTGTTTGTTAATTAGTCAATTGGACTAAATTGACACTAGATTGGTTGTATGAGTCTATTTATGTATCCATAATTGGATACGAGTAGGCTGTATTATGATACTTTGTGATATAGAATAATTTTGGAGGTTTTTTCTTCGACACTTGTGATACACATGTTATATTTTACCACAAGCACTAGTATAGCTATCTATTGCTCTTGTTAGGCTTTAATTATCATAATTGATATGTTCATAGGCTTTGTGTAGAGTTGGTGAAGTTGGTAGGAGTATCATGGGTGTATCACAAGAGTATCATAGAGTTTGATATAATGCCATGGTGTATGTATGTATCCTATTATATTCTAATTACTAGAGTGATAGGTATACCTATTTGTATTATACTATGTAGTATATAATTACTTGATTAATATATCATTAAGTATATATATATATATATATATATATATATATATATATATATATAGTTGAGAGTGTCTGTGCACTGTGTCAATGAGAGTGGAGATTAGATGTGAGTGTTATGTATTAGTTTAAGGGGTGTTTTGATATGTGTATGAGGGTGTTGTTGATGAGGTTTAGAGGAGCAACAATATCAGATTGCAGATATTAGGGGCTCGAGTCTGTAGGTGTAACAAAGCTAGTAGCAGCAACAATAAGCATGTAAGGGATGTCGAGTTTTGGGCTGTAAGGGCAGTAACAACAACATAAGAGCTGCTAAGTGTGGCCAGATTCAAATATGAGAAGGGTAATTCCAGGTCTGTTTCAGACCTTAGTATCGGCAACTATATGCTGCATCATCAGTTGCTATTACAACAACAGCCTTAGCTTGGCAGCAGCATGTATGAAGATGTAGGAGCCTGACAATGGCTTGAGTAGCAGTGTTGTCATGCCCCAGTCCCAAAATATATAGGACTAGGACACGTAAGCATGCCAGCCGCATGGATATGGCAACTCCAATATATGGAAACCAAAATACATGCGTACGCTGTAATATGAATAACAATTCACAAGTGGTATAAACTATCTCAAGTCACACGCATAATCTAAATCTCATCCACAGAAAACATAAATAGATAAATAACTAATAACTATGTAACTAATATCAATGTGAAGTATCTAAAGAAGACAGTCGGATGAAAATAAATCCACTACCGAACTAGAATATAAAAACAAACACAATAAGTACAACAACTAATAATCACTGAGACTCAAAGAGAAGACCTCCTCGAAATATAAGCAGCAAGTCCGGATCTGCGCTCCTGCGAATACTCATGAACATCTACACCTGAAAAGGGACCAGGTCCTCAGAGGGATATAACAAGATACATAGAAGCATGCCAATAAAGTACTGAAATAAATATCCAATGGGGTCGCCTAACCGTCTAGGTGAATGTAGTTTAAGAATAACTTTTCCAACGCGTGGGCTATCTGGCCAAAATGGGATTGGCATGATTCTCTTGGAGATTCAGGGGCCTAAAAAGTATGTCATCTTTTGAATAGCAGAGGCCGCCTGATAATATATAATATATAGTGATCATTATGACCGCGCATCTCCGGCGGAGCGTACGGGTTACACAAGGAAAGTGCAATGAAACTCACACGCTTTACTTGTTGTTCTCCCCACCCATACTCTAAGCATGTCATATCCATGACACGATAATACCTCTAATAACAGCCAGGTCTACTAGCATGCAAAGTTTCTATCGACAGTTATCCCTAACGAATGTCCCATACGTACATAAGGCCAAACCCTGCACGCAAGTCTGTGATCTATATGATATTGAAATAGAGGTTACACGACGCTAGCCCAAATGTTACAATTACTCAAGCTATCTCTTTCACTCTTTCTTGATACAATGAATCGTACCAAGCGGCTTACAACTTCAAAAATGATACAATAGGCGATGGTAAGAATTCTATCTTTTCTCCAAGTTACAATCCATGTTATATACAAAAAAAAATGATAACGAGTGGGATTATTTTCTTAGCTATGTGGGTTCTTCTCTTTTACTTAGCATGCATCAAATATTTTTCTACCGACTAGCATGTATCTTCCATTTGTTATGTGTGAAGGCTAAGCAAAGATGAGTTCACCGAAGTCACCCACCTGAACGAGGGTTTGCCTCGACCAAGCTGGACTTCGAGGAACCGCTGAAACTTCAAGTCCGAACGTCGTTTGATATTGCTGAGCGGAGCGGGTCGTTATAGCTAGCAGCGACGCACTGCGGGGAAGCAGCAACCGCTAGCAGCAGCGTCGGGGGGGGGGTGCGGTGGGGAGGGCAGCGGCGGGGAGGTACACGGCCGGGGGGGGGGGGGGTCGGCTGGGGGGGAGGGGTATAGGATAACATGGGAAGGAGTATTTTCGTCTTGAATTGTTCGTGTTGGGAAGATTCTGTTAGTCATGGACGGATTATGTCAAAAGTTGGAGATTTCTTACCTTATGGTAAAACAGTAAGGTGCATCATTAAATATGGTAAATAAAGTAAGGGATAAGTCAACAAAAATTATTAATTATCAAGCGATAGTTGTACTGGTTTAAAGGTAGATGTTTTAAATCATCCAAAAATGGATTATCATAATCGGTACTTTAAAAATATCTCAATCGATATTCTAACAATTGTTATTTTCGTCTTGAATTGTTCGTGTTAGGAGGATTCTGTTAGTCATGGACGAATTATGTCAAAAGTTGAAGATTTATTACATTATGGTAAAACAGTAGAGTGCATCCTTAAATATGGTAAATAAAGTGAGGGATAAGTTAAAAAAAATTCTTAATTATCAAGCAATAGTTGTACTGGTTTAAAAGTAGCTATTTTAAATCATCCAAAAACTGATTATTACAATCGATACTTCAAAAATATCTCAAATCGAATATTCTAACAAATGTCAAAGTAGACCCTAATAATATCAATCTGAACTTAAGACATCTGTTTGTACTAAAAGATGAAACCAATAGCTGAAATACAGTTGTCAACTTGTGTCACCAAAAACTTTAAATAATTATAGCTCCCATACTCTACCAACAGCCATATCATACATAAATATAGTTTAGTAATATAATCGTCGTCATTATGAAGCTAACCTAATTTCTTTAAGCCTCGTCCTATGTACTCTCTCTTTGTTTGATACACAAAGCCAACTGCTCCTTTTCCAGAATAATAATAATGCCAACTTGCAGTAGTTATTCTCCTCCAATTGCTGCTTGGAGCTATATTTATCGATCAGCCCCCAGTTGCAGCAAAAGGGGAAAATCGATCTGAAGCTGGCAATGGCAGGGAAACACTCTCGGCTAGCTACCAAGAGTAGGCACAGCCTTCGTCGGTCGCAGAGCGTAATAGTAAGTACAATCTGGACTGATTTCTCTATACTTTGACATGGTATGATCATAGCAAGATCATGCATAATCCTTGAATAATTTTGTTGATTCATTCCTTATTCACTATGCTTCGCATGCAAGGACAGTCCGGAGGGCTGGGTTGCCCCTTGACCTTTATTGTAAGTCGGTCATGACTGGTCATTCGTGACCCCGATTTTTGGTAGAATCACGCTAAGTCTTATGGTTGTCCTAAGAGAGAGGAAGTATTGTTCGCATGAAGATTTTTTTGTTGTTGATTTATTGTGTTTAAGCATGGAGCAAGCGCTTAATTAATTATGCCTGCACAGGAAGTGGGAGGACCTTCACAAACAATTAGTACAGATCGTATCGAAAACTCCATTCCTGAAGAAGCTTCTGCCCATGGAGTTGGAACAGAGATGATCAAGACATTCGATCACCCAGCCGAACCTATCAGGGATCGAGCGATCGGATGCCCGCTGCCAGAACCTTCAATTCTGAATGTAAGTTTTGCACAACTAATTTCTTTGCTGCCTGGCTGGCTTCAGTCTTTCTGCAAGAAACTGGAAATACCAACAAATTGGATTGTGTTTGATTGTACTTTCTATTCTTTTTTTTTAATGAAAAATATTTTCGACGATATGTAGTGTGTTGATAGTTTATATTTTACATAAAATTATTTTTCGAAAAACTGTCATTTTTTATATTTTTATCCAGAATAAAGAAAAATTAAACTGGTCCGTTCTAAAAGAAAAAAAAAATTCTATTAAAATAATTCTGTAAAATTAATTTATTCTTCGTGTATTTTCTACCTTGCAATCAATGCACCGTGTATTCTCTACTTGCGCATGTACAGGATGGAAGGCTATCAAAGGAACGGATGTCTGCTGCGAATGCACAGATAAGAGCAGATTTGCCTGTCATGAAGGATGGGAGTGCTTCCTCTCCCTCTCCCTCTCCCTCTCCAAGTGAACAAAAGCCTCGACAAGCCAAAGAAAAGCGGCTTATGCTGCCTTCCCAAAGTGTTCCTGAGCATGCCCTCTTAACTATGCTCAAAGAATGTAATGTTGCCAAGGATTAAAACTGTAAATTCAAATAAATCATGTGTTAAGAAGATGAATGTATTGATCGTACATAACTTTTATGGCTTTCGATCGTATAAATGAGATCATTTTGCAATGTACTCGGGGAACTTCGTGGGTCGAATCAATGGTCTTCTTCTAGGACTTCTTGACCCAGTTCGTCTTCTTACTTTCTTGTCTACACGAATAAACGTGCAAGGTGTTTGCACACACACGCGACACAACACAAGTAAATAGTAAGGTACAATTAATGGAATAAAAAGCAACAAAAATAACACGCTCAAACATACAATATTTAACGTGCAAGTTGAATCCTCGACCTACTCCGCAGGGCAAAATAAATAATTTTATTGAATCAAAAAAAAAAAAACCTTACAAAATTTATGCGCACTATATAACGTAATACGAAATTCTCTCCTTGGAAGATCTCTGACGAGCTCTCTCATTCCTTCTTTCGAAGACTTCCATAATGGCCATCTTAGTAAAACCCTAAGAAAATTCCTTTTGCTCAACACACTTGTCCAGGTAGCCCTAGAGTCGTTGTGGTCTTTAAGTAGAATACTCCAACCTTCCCAAAGCAAAGAGAGATCTTGACCTTCGAACCCAACCTCTTTTAATCTGAATTGTTTCCTATACACAGCCAACCCCGACCGAACAACATACGGGCAGTATATATGCGGATGGCGTATCTCCAATATGCTTGATGAGCACACAAACGTAATGCACAAAATTCGTTTGAACGATTCTGGGCTTTTTGGTATCCCCCCCCCCCCAACACACACACACACACACACACACACATATATATATATATATATGAGTCAATTGTCGAAATGGTATGTTCTTTTTTTTTTGACCGAAATGGTAAATGGGCTTTAAATTTTGGCTCAATTAGTACCTAAAGTAAATTTCGTTGGTATTTTTGGATAAAAATCGATAAAAATGGACATGTGATGGTCACGTGTCCTATTTTTAATGGTTCTTTTGTCAAGTTTTGAATTTTGGATTATCATTTTCAGAAAAATATTGGTGTTCGAAGAAAACTGTTTCGATGAAAATAGTTAAAAATCGTTAAAAATAGTAGTCAAAACCCAAAAAGTTAACAAAATAACCATTAAAAATAGGACACGTGACCATCATATGTCCATTTGTATCGATTTTTATCAAAAAATATCAACGATATTTATTTCAGGCACTAATTGAACCAAAATGTAAATCTTATTTACCATTTCGACCAAAAAAAAAGTTACTCAGGGATGTGACACACGTCTAAACATATGCTCAGACTCAGCTACAACTCACAGGGACACGACGCTAGAGGTTTGACCAAGGTAGACTAAGGGTGTGTTACATCTGATCCAATTAAACATCTATACTATATCATCAAGCAAATCCTCCATCCTACTATACTCATCACGGTGTTCATTGGTATTTCATGTATGATTATTCCTCAAATTTTACCTCGGTGTGCACCGACGTTAACATGTACATTTACTGTCATCCTCGAAATAAACAATTAATTTATTTATTAAACCCTCAATTATATACAATCATCACCATTTCACAATAAACTTACTCCTTAATTTAATTCATCATTATTCCTCGGCTCTTAAATAATAGTTATTATCTATTAAACCATCACAACCATTATTTAGTATTCAAACCCTTCTCACATATGCATAGTTCACAAATACCTATTTGTATTCCTCAATAGAGTTCGTCACTAATAATCAAATCCTCAAAATAATGAACAACTTAATGATATCACACAGCATTTCACCATAAATCACCTGTTCCTTAATGATAATTAAGAAGCATATAAAACCATGTAATGTACCCTAAAATCTCAATGCATATTTACAACCCTAAATACTCAACTTAGCATATTACCATCATTGCATATATTACAATGAACTAAACCCTTAAATCTCAAAGTATGGAACAATATATCAAACCCTAAAATTCACCTCTAGCATTTAAACACAACCCTAAAACTAACAAAGTTATATAAAAAAATATACAATAAACAACACTAATCATGGAGATGGGGGAGAAGTCTTCACCTTGGCGAGGTGGTGGTGATGCTGGCCGGATGGCCGAGGCGTGAAGTCGGCCGGGGGGTGGAGCTCGTGGCAGCGGGGTTGGCTCGTGGCAGCGGGGTTGGCTCGTGGCAGTGCTGGTGGCCAGAGGGTGGAGCTCGTGGCAGCGGGGTTGTGAGGTGGTGTGGCTCGTGGCGGTGATGGAGGAAGTGGTAATGACGGATGTGGTGGTGGCACTACCAAAAAAAGTCAAATTAGCGACGCCCAAAAACGTCGCCAAATGACAAAAAAACGTCGCTAAAAATATTTAGCGACGTAATTAGCGACGTTTTAACGCAGTCGGAAGATACCAAGTCGCTGAACAAAAAAACGTCGTTAAACGTCGCTATGTCGACGTTTTTTAGCGACTTTATTGAGTCGCTAAATTTAGCGACGTTTAGCGACGCTGCGTCACTAAATAGCGACGTTTATTAAAGTCGCTAAACGTCGCTCATTAGCGACTTATATAGCAACGTAACAGCGACGTCTTTAATGACCTGACAGTACTGCCATGTCAGTAATTTGCCACGTACAGCGACATATTTAGCGACGTTTAGCGACGTCGTTAGCGACGGCTACTGACACATCGCTAATTAGCGACTTGTTTAGCGACTTATACAAACGTCGCTAGAAGTCGCTAAACGTCGCTAAATACGTCGCTAAATTTATAAAAAAAATAAAAAAAAACTGAAATGTTCCAAACTATTATTCCTGCAATTTATAAATTTCTAATTAAAAATAGACCCGGAGCAACCCTCCGTTGAATTCTATGGGTTCGCCGACCCCTTCGGTGGAACACTCAACACCGGATTAACAATATTTAATATGAAGTATCAGAGTATCACAGTCATACAATTAATACACACAAATATTATAGACAGACAATAAAAGTATCACAGTCATAAAAATATCACAGTATCACAGTCACACAAAATGGGCATAAACAGTATCACAAAATACATAATATATAAGTATCAGAGTATCACAGTAACACAAAATGCATAATATATAAGTATATGAAACATTATAGTATCAATCTCGAGGATTTCCAAAACGGGGCAGATACCAGTCCCTCAAATACTGCGCATAAACGGGGCAGATACCCATTGCTAACATCTGTTAGTTTACATCTAAACCATCTAACCTCTTCTTCTTAGCCTCGGTTGAACCTACCACTTCCTGTGAATGCAGTCATGTATTTCTTATTTTAATACGTCGCTAGAAGTCCTCTAGCACAATCTCATCCTCAGGTGTCGGTACAGCTCATGTATCTGCTCCTGTTCCTGCTTCTGCTCCTGATAAAGCTCAAGTACTGTATAACTCTAAGTGGATCTCCTCTGCTAGTCCTGGGGACAAAGTCCGGATCCAGGTCCTCAGGGGACAGCAAGGTACAGAAAATACAAGCCAAAATAAATGCAGTGCAGCAGAAAATGCAATAAATAGGGTAAGCTATATAACCATCTATGTGAAAATGCAAGTGAGAGCATCACTAGTGCTCAGGCCGAAGCCACTACAAGCTCTGTGTCGGGGAGCCGGTAGCGGTAATAACCGGTAATGGGCCAAGCTCGGCTTCAGAGTCTTGTGCCTCACAATAATAGGGGTGTATATATATATGATCAGCCTGTAGCCTGTGTGTCTCTCCCCACCCAATGTAACCACGCCTCTCATGACCATAACGTCTCATGTCCATGTCAAGCGGGATCATATCTAATGCACAAGTCATACTATATCTAAGAATATAATGTCCATGTCCTGTATCCTATACAGAATCACCACAAAAATCTCGGGAAAATCCTGTCTCATGAATGGTGTCAAGTGTCCTGGGTCATATGGTACTTGATAAGACAAGTACGAGAAGATAAAGTGTCACGAATATCCATCTCTAAATGACAATACACAACACCGCGTACGGTGTTGGCACCCGACTAATAATCGGACGCTAAGTACGTCACACGGTCCTAGGTTAAGCATGCACAGCAATATAATGAAGCAAGGAAAATATATAACAATACTGCAGAGTTTGGCAAGGTACACTTGCCTGTGGTCTTGGATCCAACTGTAGCTCTGGTCTCAGTGTGATCTGCAGGTACTACTCAGGTTGCTGAAATAAACATCACCATTAGATTCAGAAAATATCAAATAGCTAGAAATGCCTGTCCTTGAGTCCAATTTGGACACAAGGGCAAAAACGACATTTCCGGGCCAAAGCGGGGTCCATATGTGGGCCACTTTGCACCGAAAAGCGTGCCAGGGTCAAGGGTCTCCAAATCGGTCAAACTTAGTGTCAACAGGTCAGGAACGATGATACGAACCCAACGGAACTTCCAGAATTGGATTGCGATGAGCCGGTCACAAAATCGCCCGTCGGGTGGAACCTGTGGGGCCCACGACACACGATTTTGTCAACGTTCTCAGAATCGAACCAAACTTGGCTCACAGGACCAGCGTATCGCTACGAGTCCGATGGCACAAGTTTCGTCTCGATCCGACGTGTGTACACAAAGTTACAGCGTGTTCCAGAACTGACGGATACGGGGCGTTGTCGGCGGATACGCGTTGATTCCGGTGTGCACGCACCTCCGAATCAACTTCTGCGAAATCCCACACGACCGTATCAACGTCGCGCACAGTTCGGTAAAGACCGCGTGCGACCAAGTCATCCCGATTGGCGGGGCATACTTAGTTCCGGGGTGAAACTGGGTATTATTTTTCCTGTTTTTGGATCGCGGCTCGCGATCACCACAGGACGCGATGCACCGAGCGAGTTGCACGGGCACCGAGAGGGTCATACAGTCTACGTGTAGCAACTGACGGAAATAAAATCGGAATTATGAGGAGAGAGGAAACGTTACCTGAACAGGGCACCGTGAACGTTGTTTCTCACGTGTCCAAGACGTGTCTGAGTCATCTACTTCGAGTCCTGCGTCCTGTGTCCGGTGTTAGGGTTTCGATGCTGCTAGATGGAGATCGCCGGAGGCTGCGCTGGTCGGGGATGGGCTTCACCGTGGTTGGCTCAGGCGTCGGCGGAGAGTTGGTTCTGGGAGAAGGAAGGTTAGGGTTTCGGTCGGGGTCGTCGGAGCGGGGTCTGCCTGGAGTCAGGTGGAGGAGAACGGTGGTGGGGTGCTGCTGAGGAGGTTGACGGGTGGAGGAAGAAAGTGGTCGTTCTGGTGGGGACTCGGGGTGAGCGGTGGTCGAGACGAGTCTCAGGCGGAGTCGAGGAGGGGACGCTGTGGAGGCGCTCGGGGGAGATGGAGGAGGAGGTCGGGCTGTGGAGTCTGGAGGAAGAAGATGACGGGGGAGCTAGGGTTCCGACGAGGGGAGTTGGGACGGTGGAGATGGGTGGATGAAGTCGGGGAAGGTGGACGAGATGGGAAGGCGGTGGTGGTCGACGGCTGGGTGCTCGTCGACGGAGCGGGGTCGAGGTAGTCGATGGGGATTAGGGTTTCGACTAGAGAGCGGCGCTGCGGGCGGCGGAGAGAAGTCTGGAGGAAGGAGGCGGCGGTGCGGGGCCGAGCGGGCGGAGGCAGAACGTGTGGGAGAGGGGGCGAGGAGTCGCACAGGCTGTCATCGGCGGAGAGGCGGTGGCGTGGGCACGGCGGGGAAGGGGGTCGACGTGGCCGCGGGAAGGAGGTCGCGGGGGAGCGGCGCCGGAGTCGGCCGGGGATCGACTGAGGAGCGGCTGGGCTAGGGTTAGGTTAGGGTTAGGGTTAGTAATTAGGGATTAGGGATTTTAGAATTTGGGGATCTTTTTCTTTTCTTTGTGGAGAAAACTAGGAAAATAGGTATTTATATATACAGAAAATTGGACTAGGGTTAGACCTAGGATTCGGGCTGGGTCAACGGGTCAACGCTCCTTGGGCTGGGCTTCGGCTCTCCTGGGGATGTCGGGCGTCACACGGATTTAATTCGGTTAAATTCTAAATTGGTTTCTAGGGCTTTAAAAATGATTCCGGAGTCCAATAAATTCACCGAAAAATACCACATGCCCGGTTTCCCATTTTACACCATAAATATTATTTCCATAATATTTTAATATGAATTAACCGAAATTAAAATCCTTTAATTACCAACGCCTAGGTTTTAATCATCAGAAAAAAAATCCTAAAAATTTCCAGAAAAATCCCCAATTAATAATTCTGAAATTTAGGGGGCTTACAATCTATCCAACTTATAAAAATTTCGTCCTCGAAATTAAAATATGGTAGGGTTCTCTCTACTCTATCTCACTTGATTATAGTCTACAGGATTCCTCCTAAGTGAGCATTGCGGTCTCTACCCAACTTAGAATTTACCCATCTATCATCTAAGGCTATACATCCAATAAAGCTATGCCCCAACTTATTTAATCATGTTATTGAATCCTCAAGTCTTTAACACCAAACATATCACCTATGATATTCCCTTAATCATATATCAAAGGGTCATCAATAATGCGACCGGCCTGTGGGGGTATATCTA
This sequence comes from Iris macrosiphon, assembly GCA_036927795.1. NCBI lineage: Eukaryota > Viridiplantae > Streptophyta > Magnoliopsida > Asparagales > Iridaceae > Iris > Iris macrosiphon. Next base: position 46,399,655 of record JAYESA010000009.1, read on the forward strand.
GTACTGTCTATATATCAAACTTATACCAGGCACGAGGTTTGTCTTTCCAAAATAAGGGAAGACAGAGATCATTAATAAGGAGTTCAAGGGAATGGTAATATAATACAAGTACGAGGTTCAAGGAGGATATAGAATTCAAAAATAGGAGGGTGGTCAGGGCAGTTTGTGGATTGAAATCCTATTGGTAAAATCATATTCGTATGATCGTATTAGTACAGTTATGTAACTGATACGATATGCTCAGACATATCTAGAGGGCAAGTATACCAGTCAACTATATATCCCAATCCACGTAAAGTAGTCGTGCGAAGAGACGAACCAAAATGCACTAAGGTTGATCAGACCGTAATACACTGATTCTGAATAGACAACTGTATTAGTGTACGTATCCACTAATACATATGTCATGAACAAGCTCGATAAAGAGTAAGCTTGCAAAACTAGGCTATAAAATAGCAGCATTAGTCAAGGTAGTACAACAATTATAAGTACGCTAGATGATGATGAAAGGAGGTACAACTTAATTCAAGTTCACAAAACAATCACCAGATAAGCACAATCACAAAAGACTCTATAATCTCTACTGCTTATCAATTATAAGCAAGTTCAAAATTACATGTGTTAAGTCTGAGGTCACGAATCAATAGGCACGAGATAAAACAAATCTAGAAACAGACAACTACAAAAAATTAGGCGCATTAGCTACTCCATGAGTCTGCGCGTCCTCTAAAGTCATCGCCAGAGCTTGTCCGCGTCTTCGTAGTCGATTCCTCTGCTGCTGTTGAGCCTGCTGGAAGAGTGTTGCTTGTGGTGCCAAGGGTGGCCTCGGCTGATTCCCTCCTGGGGCTGGTGGTCTAACTCCTTCAACTCTCGTTCGCGGTGCTTCCAATGCTGGAGAGGCTGGCCTTGGTGCTGGTATCGCTTGTTGGTTATTCATTGGTGCTCTGTCTCGACGTTCGGGGCATTCCTTTAATAAATGCTGACTGGATCCGCAAGCTAAGCATAATTTTTTCTTTCGTCTGCACTCGTTCTCTACATGGCCTCGCTTGCGACAATATTGACAGATAGGTAGTACTTGCGGAGATGCTTCTGGTGGCTGGTGAATGTGAGACTTCTTCGCAATTTCTTTCCGTGGTGCTCCGGCTGGTGCTGATGTGGCTGGTTGATGAATCATCAATGCTTTCTCTCGATGCTGAGTACAATTCTTGGCTAAGTGTTGACTGATTTCGCAAATCAAGCATAATCCTAACTTGCGTCTGCACTCTCTTTCAGTATGGCCTATCTTGCGACAATATTGACAAGTAGGAAGGAATGAGGCTCTTGGTGCTGCCCTCGGTGGTGGATTCATCTGTGGTCGCTTTGCAGCTCTTTCCTGTTGTGCTTGGTCTGGTGCTGATGCATACGGCCGCTTCTGGCTGGACTCGATCCTTGTGTCGCACTCCATGGGTCTTGCTGTAGTAAGAACATGCTCGTCTAAGGTAGTTGCAGTGGGGCTGATTAACTTCCGTAACTCTGAGCTGAATCTATCGATGAACTTCTCCGCTTGGATCTGCTGAGCTTCTTTCTGAACCTTCTGATGGGCTTGCATCATTGCGTAGAACATTCGAAACATTTGTTGTTCGTCCATAGCCTGCCCTTGTGGAACGGTAGGCATCGGTGGAGCTAACTGCGTCGATGGTGGAACATCATCTTCCGGGATTCTCGAGGCATGCTGACTTGCTTGCTATGATGATGGACCTTCACTAACTGGTGTCACTTCATCTCTGTTGGTTATCACAGCACCTTGTGGTATTTCTGGATGAGTCTCGTTGTTTGATCGTGAATCCATAACTCTGCAACCAAAATAAACAATAAGAGGCGCACAAGAATCAAGGCAGGATGCAAGTCAGGAAATAAATCTGAATCTGATATAGATATCAAGAACGTTTCAAGCAAGTGGATGAGATCCTAAAACTTATCCTATTCTTATTGCAGGCTTGCTCGGTTCCTAAGTTGAAACCGAACAATTTAGTCGTTGACCTGCATGGGCCACCACAAAAACCATGTCACGCCCCAATCCCAAAATACCGAGGGACCAGACGCGTGATAATGGCCAGCAGTACGCACCGATGGACAACCCAATTTAATGGATCCATCAGGGCATACTTAAGCTGTAATATAACAATAAGCAGGTCCAATAATGATTGTCACAGTCTATACTAATCTCATCTATAACAGATAATCACAGATCAAATGCCAGAATAAATGTAAATAGAAACAAACTAGCATATCTCAATAAAGGTGTCTCGGAGAACAATCCGAGAACAAGTCTGATACCTCAATGCAATAGACTGGAAAATAAAGGAACTGGAAATAAAAATAAATGAGTAATCTCAAGGCAATACCCAGGAGAAGTCCTCTAGCACAATCTCGTCCTCAGGTGTCGGTACAGCTCCTGTATCTGCTCATGTTCCTGCTTCTGCTCCTGATAAAGCTCAAGTACTGTATAACTCTAAGTGGATCTCCTCTGCTAGTCCTGGGGACAAAGTCCGGATCCAGGTCCTCAGGGGACAGCAAGGTACAGAAAATACAAGCCAAAATAAATGCAGTGCAGCAGAAAATGCAATAAATAGGGTAAGCTATATAACCATCTATGTGAAAATGCAAGTGAGAGCATCACTAGTGCTCAGGCCGAAGCCACTACAAGCTCTGTGTCGGGGAGCCGGTAGCGGTAATAACCGGTAATGGGCCAAGCTCGGCTTCAGAGTCTTGTGCCTCACAATAATAGGGGTGTATATATATATGATCAGCCTGTAGCCTGTGTGTCTCTCCCCACCCAATGTAACCACGCCTCTCATGACCATAACGTCTCATGTCCATGTCAAGCGGGATCATATCTAATGCACAAGTCATACTATATCTAAGAATATAATGTCCATGTCCTGTATCCTATACAGAATCACCACGAAAATCTCGGGAAAATCCTGTCTCATGAATGGTGTCAAGTGTCCTGGGTCATATGGTACTTGATAAGACAAGTACGAGAAGATAAAGTGTCACGAATATCCATCTCTAAATGACAATACACAACACCGCGTACGGTGTTGGCACCCGACTAATAATCGGACGCTAAGTACGTCACACGGTCCTAGGTTAAGCATGCACAGCAATATAATGAAGCAAGGAAAATATATAACAATACTGCAGAGTTTGGCAAGGTACACTTGCCTGTGGTCTTGGATCCAACTGTAGCTCTGGTCTCAGTGTGATCTGCAGGTACTACTCAGGTTGCTGAAATAAACATCACCATTAGATTCAGAAAATATCAAATAGCTAGAAATGCCTGTCCTTGAGTCCAATTTGGACACAAGGGCAAAAACGACATTTCCGGGCCAAAGCGGGGTCCATATGTGGGCCACTTTGCACCGAAAAGCGTGCCAGGATCAAGGGTCTCCAAATCGGTCAAACTTAGTGTCAACAGGTCAAGAACGATGATACGAACCCAACGAAACTTCCAGAATTGGATTCCGATGAGCCGGTCACAAAATCGCCCGTCGGGTGGAACCTGTGGGGCCCACGACACACGATTTTGTCAACGTTCTCAGAATCGAACCAAACTTGGCTCACAGGACCAGCGTATCGCTACGAGTCCGATGGCGCAAGTTTCGTCTTGATCCGACGTGTGTACACAAAGTTACAGCGTGTTCCAGAACTGACGGATACGGGGCGTTGTCGACGGATACGCGTTGATTCCGGTGTGCACGCACCTCCGACTCAACTTCTGCGAAATCCCACACGACCGTATCAACGTCACGCACAGTTCGGTAAAGACCGCGTGCGACCAAGTCGTCCCGATTGGCGGGGCATACTTAGTTCCGGGGTAAAACTGGGTGTTGTTTTTCCTGTATTTGGATCGCGGCTCGCGATCACCACAGGACGCGATGCACCGAGCGAGTTGCACGGACACCGAGAGGGTCATACAGTCTACGTGTAGCAACTGACGGAAATGAAATCAGAATTATGAGGAGAGAGGAAACGTTACCTGAACAGGGCTCCGTGAACGTTGTTTCTCACGTGTCCAAGACGTGTCTGAGTCGTCTACTTCGAGTCCTGCGTCCTGTGTCCGGTGTTAGGGTTTCGATGCTGCTAGTCGGAGATCGCCGGAGGCTGCGCTGGTCGGGGATGGGCTTCGCCGTGGTTGGCTCAGGCGTCGGCGGAGAGTTGGTTCTGGGAGAAGGAAGGTTAGGGTTTCGGTCGGGGTCGTCGGAGCAGAGTCTGCCTGGAGTCAGGTGGAGGAGAACGGTGGTGGGGTGCTGCTGAGGAGGTTGACGGGTGGAGGAAGGAAGTGGTCGTTCTGGTGGGGACTCGGGGTGAGCGGTGGTCGAGACGAGTCTCAGGCGGAGTCGAGGAGGGGACGCTGTGGAGGCGCTCGGGGGAGATGGAGGAGGAGGTCGGGCTGTGGAGTCTGGAGGAAGAAGATGACGGGGGAGCTAGGGTTCCGACGAGGGGAGTTGGGACGGTGGAGATGGGTGGATGAAGTCGGGGAAGGTAGACGAGATGGGAAGGCGGTGGTGGTCGAAGGCTGGGTGCTCGTCGACGGAGCGGGGTCGAGGTAGTCGATGGGGATTAGGGTTTCGACTAGAGAGCGGCGCTACGGGCGGCGAAGAGAAGTCTGGAGGAAGGAGGCGGCGGTGCGGGGCCGAGCGGGCGGAGGCAGAACGTGTGGGAGAGGGGGCGAGGAGTCGCATAGGCTGTCATCGGCGGAGAGGCGGTGGCATGGGCACGGCGGTGAAGGGGGTCGACGTGGCCGCGGGAAGGAGGTCGCGGGGGAGCGGCGCCGGAGTCGGCCGGGGATCGACTGAGGAGCGGCTGGGCTAGGGTTAGGTTAGGGTTAGGGTTAGTAATTAGGGATTAGGGATTTTAGACTTTGGGGATCTTTTTCTTTTCTTTGTGGAGAAAACTAGAAAAATAGGTATTTATATATACAGAAAATTGGACTAGGGTTAGACCTAGGATTCGGGCTGGGTCAACGGGTCAACGCTCCTTGGGCTGGGCTTCGGCTCTCCTGGGGATGTCGGGCGTCACACAGATTTAATTCGGTTAAATTCTAAATTGGTTTCTAGGGCTTTAAAAATGATTCCGGAGTCCAATAAATTCACCGAAAAATACCACATGCCCGGTTTCCCATTTTACACCATAAATATTATTTTCATAATATTTTAATATGAATTAACCAAAATTAAAATCCTTTAATTACCAACGCCTAGGTTTTAATCATCAGAAAAAAATCCTAAAAATTTCCAGAAAAATCCCCAATTAATAATTCTGAAATTTAGGGGGCTTACATTGAATATGTAGAAGTAACTCGATTTGGAAACTAGTCAAGGGAGATTTTCTGGTACTCTGTATACTATGTTGCAAATCATATCAAATTATCTATATATATGGAAGACATGAAATCACATAATGGAATGTACTAACCCTAACCCTAACCCTAACCCTAAACCTAACCCTAACCCTAACCCTAACCCTAAACCTAACCCTAACCCTAATCTACGTCTGTGTGTGTGTCTGCGTCTGTGTGTGTGTCGTGTGTGTGTGTCTGCGTCTGTGTGTGTGTCGTGTGTGTGTGTCGTGTGTGTGTCTGCGTCTGTGTGTGTGTCGTGTCTGTCAAGTGTGTCTTGTGTCAGTGTCACATGAGAGAGAGAGAGGGAGAGAGAGGGAGAGAGAGAGAGAGATTACCTAGAGCTCGAGGAGGATGAGGGGGATGCCGTGAAGACCCGGTCGCCGGAGAGGGGGGGCGCAGCCGTGGAGACCCGGTCGCCGGAGGGGGGGGCGGGGGAAATCGAAAAGATTTCAAAATTTTTGACAGATGGAGAAAAGAGAACTGAGCCCTAATTAACCAAAATTTAGCGACGTTTAGCGACGTCAAATAAAAACGTCGCTAAAATAAAAATTAGCGACGCCAAAGACGTCGCTAAATACGTCGCTAAATATTTGTGATAGATACGTCGCTAATTACGACGCTAAACGTTGCTAAAACAGATATATTAGCGACGTTTAGCGACCTTAATTGAACTTATAGCGACTATTCTTTTAAAATCTTAATAAAAGTCGCTAAACGTCGCTAAATGTCGCCATTTAGCGGCGCCTAGCGACGATTTTTACCGAGTCGCTAATTTAGCGACATTTTTACTAGGAGTCGCTAAAATACGTCGCTAATCACGCTTATTCTAGTAGTGTGGCATTGGTGTGCGGTGGTGGCGTTGGTGTGTGGAGGTGGTGGTAATGGCGGATGTGGTGGTGGAACGGGGATGGCCGAGGGGTAAAGTCGGCCGGGGTGGCTCGTGGCAGCAGAGGGGTGTAGCAGCGGCTCGCCGAAGTGTCGTGAGGGCAGCTCGGAGAAGGTGACCGCTGTGGTTGAGGAGTGGTGACCCACCGGTGTGGAGGTTTGCTGGCCGGTAGAGGACCTCGACCGACCGGAGTAGGGGAGGCCGGTCGGGGCTCGGGTTAAGAAGAAGAAGAAGAAGGGAAGAAGAAGAAGAAGAAAAGAATATGGAGATGTGGTTCGACTGAACTTTTGTGAGGAGGGAGGAGAGAGAAAGGGTTGTGTTATATAGGTTTGGGGATTAGAGCCGGCATGGGAAGTGTGTGGTGATGGAGACATTTTATAGGGAGTTGTGTAAGGGTTGTGTGGTGTGGATGAACCCAATTCAAATGAATGGTGAGGATTTCATATGGAGAAAAATTTCTCATCCAAAGGAGAGAGAGTGGGGAGCTTGACCGGTCAAAGAAGCGGGGGCTTGTTCATTTGGTCTTGACCAATGAGGTTATGACACATATTGCAATAATTGTAACTAAATCCCTTAATTTTGGGTATTTGCACAAACACATGAAATGATAAAAAAATTGTGGAGAAATTGGTGTTTGGTGTTTTGTAGGACAAAATTAAATGGGCATTGGAATTAAATTGGGATTAAAATAGGATTAGTCAAAGCTGGTATCCCTAATTTAATTAGAATAAATTGTCATGTGCTCTTAAATTAAATGGGGGCACATGGGATCTCAATTGGGAGTGACACAAGGGTCGTGAATGGTGTAGGCTTGGTGTCAGTCTTGGACCCTTTTATTGGTCCGGCTCAACGGGTTGAGTTGGTGTCTCAAAATTGATGGCAACGATACAGGTGTGCGACACATGATTAATTATTGGATTCCTATTACGAAAAAGTATGCAATTAAATTAGAGCACAAGGAATTATGATTTTGAGTGGCAGAAAAGTCCAGCGCCTAAATTGGCGTGTCAAGTCTCGAATGCAATAACTTGTTGGAAATTATGGGCTGATATTGGGCTCCGAATATTTCAACAACGGTAGGGCCCGCCAAGGGTTTAATTAAAAATCAGACATCTATAACATTACTCTAAACCTCAATCATCTGCTGCTAAATCAAAATTTTCTAACCCATACCAGACTATCTATAGAAATAAATGAGGGGGTTTACACATGGCTAGCCGACAGCCGTTGCCGCCTCCGCCTCCACCATCGACTTGATAGATTTTTGAGTTTGTGGTATTTTTTGAGTTGGTTGAATTTTTTTGACTTGATTGTATTTATTTGACTTTGTGGAATTGTATAATACCGTCATATTTTTGGACTTGAATTGTATAACACCGCATCCGCCTCTCCCATTTTATATTTTGAGTTTGTAGTATGTTTGGATTACTCTACTTTATTAGTTCATTGTATATATAACATTTGGACATGTTTGTGTGGGTTTTCATAGTTTGTGTGAAATTTATTTGTGTAGAAATTGGTGAATGTATAACAGATATATGCTCAGCAAAAATTAATTTTTGGGGAAAATATTACCTTTAGCGACGGACTAGCGACTTACTAGCGACGAAAAATCTGAAAAATCTCAGGTCAACGACGGATTTTCGACGGACAACCTCAGGTCATCGACTACCTAGCGACGGATAATTTCATCGTTAAAATGTCTGAGACACACAAATATACCAAACATGTATCAGGGTCTGTCGCTAATCTGTCACTAGGAGTGACGACTTAGTGACGGATTAGCGACGAACTATGTGAGCCCAGAATGTGCAAAACCTTCTGAAAAATTTGACAATTTTTGGGCTCACATAATCCGTCGCTATTATGTCGGTAAGTAGTCAGAAAGTTTAGCGACGGAAATTATATGTCACTAATACGTCGTTAAAATTATGTCGCTCATTCCGTCGCTAAGTCGTCGCTTGAGCGACGGATTAGCGACAAAAAATTCGTAGCGACGTTAATATTTCTGACGGAAAAATTCCGCCGATAATCCGTCGTTATTTGAAATAGCGACAGAAAATTATATTTTAGCGACGGATAATTCTCTCGCTAAAATAGTGTATTTTTGTAGTGGGGGGGGCTTGAGATTGGTGTTGTTCTTTGGCAAACTGAGGTTATTCACAGAGAGGATGGCCAGGTCATTCCAACAACAAGAAGGAACCTCTATGTTTTCCAGTTGACTGAAAGCCTAGTCTTGAATTTGTTTACTTGCTGGAAATTCAAGCCCATGGACAGGCACTTGGTGGTTTTTACGGGGTTTTCAATCAGAAGCTAGAACATGTATTTGAAGGAGTGCAGAGGACATTGAAGATGGAAGAATGTAGTAGTGTATTTGAGGCTATCTCCCTTGAAGATGTAATTATCCAGCGTTCCAAGGTACAAGCCCAGGTGTGCCAGAGCCAGAGTCCATGCTCAGACTGCAGAGCTCCAAAGTTTGGTATTATGGGAGGCTGGGAGAGTGAGGCAAGGACATTATCAGAGCCAATTTTAAGTGAGTATGCAACTGCTAACCCATGCCTTGATGAACCAGATACACATAAGGAGATGACTGAACTGAGGATGGTATGGGATCCAGGGATTACATGTGTTCATTCATTGACCTTGGGACAAGGTCAAATTAAGGGGAGGGTATTGATAAGACCCTGAGACGAACATACCATGTTCTATATGGTACCGGCATTAGCTTTAGTTCTATACTTGACAATTCATCCATGAATGGCTTACTGGCTCAGAAAGGAAGCTCAGAGGCAGTACAGGAGATTGAGGTGATCAGAAGTAATGGTTTAGAAGCTCAGAAGTATTGATAAAGGCTTACTTAGCTCGGTAGGGAGAGTGGTAAGACAGCAGCAACATTGAATCAATTCACTCTTCATTCATGATATATAGTTAGCAGCATCATTATATCAGAACACTCAAAGAACAATACTTGAGAACTCAGGATATACAAGTGCAGCTAGTATAGTATCAGAATGTATCGAAGTGTTTTGGTTCTTTGTTCTCTGCAATAAGGAGTTACACTCCATTATCAACTACATTCAGTGATTGCACTCTCCAAGTCATCATTGCCAAGCTTCTGCCATGTCAGCTATTCGGTTACGCCAGCTCATCAATTTCAAACAAGCTCATCAAGTCGGTTGGTAATGTCGGTGGATTAGCACATAGGATGTAAGGCTATAAATAGCCCAAGAAATGGAGGGAAAGGTGTGCAATGGTATTCCAAATTTTTTCAGATCTACTCTTCTTGCTTTCCTACTGTAATCTCCTCTCTTCCATCGTCTTCTTCTTTTTTTGATAATCAATAAAACCCTAATCACTACAAAATACTATAAAATAGCGACGGATCTTAGCGATGAATTACATTTCGTCGCTGGTGTAGCGACGGAAGATCGACGACATGGCGACTAAACGGAAGATCGTTGTTTTTAAAATATACACAAAATTATACACATTTTTAATAGTAAAATATGCATAAGATTGAGGTTATTTACGTAAGGATATGTTTGGTTTGCCGATTTGGAGTGCGAAAGTAGTCTAAAATCCGGATACGTGAACTAGTCGGACCAAGTAATTCGAACTCCAAATTCAGCCCGACCTAGAACACAGAATTTTGGGGGTCAGGTTTTACCGGGCTGGTTGCAGGTTGGATCGTTTAAAAAAAGGCTTTTAAGCCTTTAGGAAATGGTTCAAGTAGTTTTTGGAATATAAAAATATAAATATAATATAAATTATGGCTTCGGACCCTTTTTTTTTTGGGGGGGGGGGGGGGGGGGGGAAGCTATGGACTTTGAATCTTTCATTGTATTTATGTATAAAAATGGTATAAAAAAATTATATATATTATTCTCGTTACATAAATGTTTGTCCATACAACTTATCTTTGAGTTTCTGTTTATAACTCTCTCTTCAAGCTTCCTTTGTGATACTACAGAGGAAGCTTGTTGAGAGATTGAAAACAGAAATTCAAACATAAATCGCATTAAAAAATATTTTATCTAATAATAATAACAGATATTAAAAAATAATATATTTTTTCAAGAAGATGCAAGATACTATATACACTTGTCTAGATGCCTACGTAGATTTTCTATGGTACTGTTAGGTTTTTATTGGATTCGTTACCAACAATGCAAAAATTCAACAAAAATTTCACGTGAGATTATTTTTCAGTATTATGTTGATTATAAACTATGCTAAAGTGGTGCCAAATTTCTGATCTTATTCAATTATGATTCATTCATTCTCCATAGCTTTGTGCCCACTGAGGTTGTACGGGTTGAGGTCCCTGTATCTCCTGAGATTGCAGCGCAGATTAAGGTCCTTGTACCTCCTAAGGTTGCAGTACAAGGTGAGATTGCTGATCTTGCGAATATTGTTTTGTTCGTTTTTTATGAAAGCGAAAAAGTAGCTGATATTTACCTAATATAACACCAGATTATTTGTAAGTATTAGAATAGAGAAAAAAATTATGATCAATTGGGATGAATTGGACCTTATTTATAGAAACTCTCGGGTTTCAAATGACCACTAATAACCTTATAATATAGCTGTTATAGAAATATTTTGATCATTTTTAGCAAAATGATCAAAAATTTCTTATTAACGATAAAAAACGACTAGAATTTGGAGGTATTTTAGTAAAAATATTCGTATTTAATAAAATGTTTGTTGAAAGATTTTTTTTACCAAAATATCCCTCACAACGTTATAATAATAGTAATAAGGAAATATTTTGGTAAAATATCCCTCAAATATTTAATGAGGTGAGGGGGGAGGTGGGTTCCGGATCGACCAGAGCGGACTTGACTGGATCACCAACTGGGCCGAACTGGGTTGACCGGGTAGGGGAGCCGAACCCTGTTCGTATCGGGGTTTGGACCGGATCGAACCGGGCCTACGAGCCGATGAAATAAATCCAGTCCGAACCCAGTTTGCTTGTGGGCCATACCGGATTGGTCCGCTGACCAGACCTGGACCTAGACCAGTCCTAATTTGACCATGTCGGATCCGAACTGGGTTGATGGCCTGTTGATCGAATCTTGATCGGCACCATCGAACAAAGGATCATTTGCTGGCCATGTACAATATTTTTGCGGTTATTCGATACCATCCATAGCGCATACAGTATGACCTCCATCAACCATTGATAGTGGATCTTTATCCCCTTTTCTCTAGGAATTTAAAAGAGGACAGCCGACTAAAAATAACTAAAATAAAATCACATATTAAAAAATAATATATATATATATATATATATATATATATATATATATATATATATATAAAACTAATCTCATATTATAGTACTTCTGTTAGTCCTCTGACCCTCTGCAGCAGTACAGCTGGTAGGGACATGCATCGATCGGTGGTCAATATATTTGGTTATAACCGCAGTCGAATAGAAGTTAATCGGTTTGAAAATAATCACAGTCGAACCAAACCAACAAACTGGTATGTTCGATTTTGAAACCAACCGACTTGGTTCGGTTTGGTTGATCGGTTTTTATTACAAGTAGAAAAAAAATGAGAAATAGGACTTCACTGAGATTCATATTCACAGACATCACATAGTAAATTGTTAATAATCTCATAGATTTCATTGGGAAGCCACAAGCTCTATTTTACTCAACTTTTTAATTTATTAAGTTTAATCCATAGCAAGTTGAGAAGAATAAATAACAATCGAAATGTGAGAGTAAAACAATAAATGAGTACATGATCACTCCAAGTGTCAACACAGATTCAAATTCACTAACACAATCCACATTCCAAGGTTCAAATTAAATATTAATATTCTGTGATAGAAAATTGCCAAGTGCAATATTACTTTATTTAAGTTGTTAATATTAATAACAAGTGATAGAAAAATGTATGGAGTCGCCCACCTCCGTTACTCCCGGATATGATTGATCCGACCGGACCCTAAATTCTTAATTATCATTATTAGTAACGGATTCGATTTGGTTCGATTTTAAACGATTTTTGGAATGACTAAATCGTAGCCGAACTAAACCGATCGATTTTCTAAACATCACAGTCGAACCAATCCGATTGGATCATTGGTTCGATTATAAATTAATCGATTTGATTCGATTCGATTTGGTGGATTTGATCCATATGTGCACACCTCTAGCAGCTGGTAGTCACTTCAGCTCCTCTGTCACTGTTACACTGTTTACTCAACAGTGTACGTGCTGGCAGTTGTGAGCAAACAAACCATCACTAAACATTACAATGCAGTAGTTGGATCAGCAAACAAATCATGTCGGCAGTTGTTAAAATTAAAACTCAGTGGGGTATACTGATTCCACGTGTCCTACATTGGGTCCGTCCCTGATCAAGACAATGGAGGAACGAAAGAAAAATGATAAACTAGCATGTTTTCAACTATTAGAGAATTAAGATTGTGATTATATATTAATCAAAGCAACTGTTAGCAAATAACAAAAAAATTATCCCAAATTTTGAGATCCTAATATTTTCGTGCAGCTCCATATTTCGACTTTAGCAAGACATCCCCAAACTCTAAGGTAATTAATCCTAGGTGTTCTACCTTTCCACAGCTCATAGGGAGTCTTATCTTTTGTCTTACTAGGAATCCTATTAAGAATGTAACAGACAGTTAAAAGGGCTTCTCCCCACAAGTTATCAGGAGCACCAGAGCTGAGAAGCATGGCATTAACCATATCTAACAGAGTGCGGTTCTTGCGTTCAGCAACTCCGTTAGACTGAGGTGAATATGGAGCAGTTACCTCATGAATTATTCCATGTTCTTCACAGAAGTTAGTCATTTCGTTTGAGGTATATTCTCCACCACGATCAGATCTAAGGATCTTAATCTTCCTTTCTAATTGATTCTCAGCTTCAGATTTGTAGACCTTAAATCAATCTAGAACTTCATCTTTGGTTTTGAGAAGGTAGATATAACAATACTTTGAATAATCATCTATAAATGTAACAAAGTATTTTCTACCGCCTCTGGTCAAAATTCTATTTGAGTCACATACATCACTATGGATAAGTTCTAGAAGGTTAGAATTTCTTTCTACAGATTTGAAAGGTAATCTAGTGTGTTTGGCTTGAACACAAATCTCACATTTGTGTTTGTCATCTATTGGAGTCTTGGGAATAAGATCTAAGGTCATCATCCTTTTAATAGAACCTAGGTTCACATGACCTAGTCTGCCATGCCAAACATTTGAAGATTCTATATTAGAGACAATGAGAGAACCATCAGACATTTTATTCATTGTACTTAAAATAAAGAGACCGTCTTTTACAAAACCTTTCCCTATAAAAGAGTCATGCTTAGAAAAAACTACTTTATTAGCCTCCATTACAATTTTGTATCCTGAGGCTACAAGAAGGGATCCACTAACTAGGTTTCTCCTGACAGACGGCACATGAAGAACATCCTGAAGAGTTAAGATTTTTCCTGATGTCATTTTCAGGTTAACTTTTCCTCTTCCAATTATTTGTGCCGTTGAGCCATCTCCTAGGGTCACACCTCCTCCACTTGATTCCTGATAGTTTGAAAAACAGGAGCGATCAAACGAAACGTGAACATTAGCTCCAGAATCCAACCACCAATCATCAGAATGGTAAGAGAGGTTAATAAGGGGTTGAAAGCTTACAGACCTGAAGGAACTCGAAGAACCTTTGTGAAGCATGTTTGCTTCTGGTCTAACTGAGTCTGACAGAAGTTCTAGGTTTTAGTTTTGGTGATGATGATTGAGGTGGTTAGGCTGAAAGTTTTCTCCTTCTTGAAGAAATTCTTTTGGTTTATAAGAAAAATTAGACTTGAGTTTTCCTTGGCCTTCTACAAGATAATAGTTTAGGTGGTCTTTGCTAAACAATCTTAAAATCTTTAGTTTTTCAAGTGTTGATCAACTCAGGTTAGCTGTAGGGGCCGGTTCCCAGCTAGCGGTGGTCCGAAGACTCTTAAATACCGTGTCGCTTAGGATTATTTACACCCGGTTGACAGAAGGACCCTTTCGGCTTGTGCCCGAGTTTGTCTCTACTTTGAAACTTTATATTCAAGATTTATTTGCAATTTCCTTTTTACTAAACTATTTTCTTTTGGTCCTAGATTGCTTTCAGAAATACTAAGTGATTAAAATGAATCAAATTGTATGTTACAACTGAAAGAAATTTTGTGATAAAAATTGCAATTGACAAATACTAAGTGATTAATCAGAAGCTTTCTAATGAGAAGCTCTCACAGTATAGAAGTTCTCTAATGACAATATACTAAGCAATTTGACAAGTAAACGAATAAATTAATTGAGGAATTGAAACAAATTGCTACGGTGACTGAAAATTGTTTGAAGTCAACTTGTATTTGGTACGAAATCAACTTGTTGAATTTGTAGAAAATTAATTTGCTACAGTAATTATCAATTATTTAAAATAAATCAATTATAACAAATGGTGAGTAGCAAATTTTATTAGCTATCAATTAGAAGCAAATAGTGAGAAGCAATAGTGAATTTAATTCTAACCAAGTAACTATTAGAACAATACTGTGATCAAAAAGTTTTGTAACAGTATAGTAACTATTAGAATATTAAAATTGTAACAGTATGTTGAAGAAATTAACTCTAACATACTGTACCACCGAAATTTTAATACTGTAGTAAATGATTGTAGTCTAATTGCTTGATTCAACGAAATTGTAACAGTATGTTAGAATGAATGCTTGATTCAACGAAATTTATAATAATACTAAATGATTGAAGTCTAGTTGATTGATTCACCGAAATTGTAACAAATAACAAATAGCTACTAGGATATTTTGTAGCAATTGTTACAACTGTAATTATCTATTTATTATTTGCTAACAGTAGCTACAGTAAAAAATTCTACTAGAATATTTGCTACTAGAAGATTTCTTAACATTAGCTACTTAGAAATTCTAACAAACGAATAAACTCTTAGAGTTGGTTTTGGTTGTGTTCTCTTGCAAAAGTTCAATTCCCCTTTCTTTCTTTAGTCCCACATCGGATGCACCAAAGCCCTCTTGTGTACATATATTACTTTCTCTCCTTTGCTCTATTAAGTTGTTGTGTGGGGAACCCCTTGGGCCACACGCGCGCGCCGCCGCCGCCGCCCGGCCCGGCTCGGCTCGGTTCGGTTCGGCGCGCGTAACGGGTGCGGGTACGCGCCCACATCTGCGGGCGCCGAATGCCGATCCGATTTCCTCTTCGGGCTGGGACCCTAAAATACTTTTTGCCCCTCTTCTTCTTCTTCATTTATTTCTGAACGTTACGATTTTGAACCGTTTTTCTCTGTCCAGGTTCATTCGTAACGGCTGAATTAAATTGTAATTTAATTCAGACCGTTACACAAATATTTTATATATACGTCCTTGTTCTTTGTAAATCAGATCAGAAAAAATTTCGTACTCCAAACCTCTGTCAACATAAATTTCGTACTCCAAACCTCTGTCAACATTCTGTTCAATTTTCCTTGTCTCCGAGCTCTGGGCAGAGCTAAGTTCTGGTCGTTCTCTCCAAGTCGTGTGCAGCAACGAGATACCGGTAGTGCGGGAGTTTTACCACTAGGAGCTTCGGGTACGTCTGCACACAGATCCCGAATAAACTCTTAGGACAGTGCTTCGTGCACGACTTCCCCAGAGGCCGGTAACATTGTTTAATTTTATTTTTTTGTATTCTGAAATTGTTCAATAAGAAAAGACAACAAATTTCTAACAATCTAAGAGTTTATTCCTCTAAGAAATTATATTCTTCTATAGGCTTGAATCATGTAAATTTGCTTTCCTTCGGTCTTGTTGTAAGTAGAAAGTAGCCAGTAGCAATTCCATACTGATCATTTTTCGGTTTGCTAAGTGATTATTAAATCTATGAGCACATCAGCATTTGTTAGAATAGAATTTTTGATCCAAATAGCTACTGTTGTGAATCTGTCAATTGCTTAATATATGGTCTTCGTTAAGTATCTGTAGCAAATACTTACTGTAGCAATTATGGTCTTCGTCAAACTTCTGGAAAAATTGCTTAATATTTCATTCTGTCAATTGCTTAATATTTTTAATATACAATTGTTGCTAAAACTTCTAACAATTTCTTGGTGACTGTAGCAAATTAAATTTCTACAAATTCAATAAGTTGATTTTGTTTCTATAGCAATTGTTCACAGTTTAGTTTCTATAGAAATTGTTCACAGTTCGTTTCTATAGCAATTGTTCACAGTTTAGTTTCTATAGAAATTGTTCACAGTTCGTTTCTATAGCAATTGTTCACAGTTTCTTCAAGTAGCAAATTCAAATTAACAGTATAAATCTTCTAGAATTTTTTTTTAATACTGTTTATATAGCACTTATTATTCTAGAAATTCATGTTCACAATAGTTACTGTTTCTATTATTTTGAAACATACAATTTGCTTCTTCTTTCTTTAATCACTTATTATTTTGAAAGAAATCTAGGACCAAAAAAGAAAATAGTTACTGTTATAATTAACAACTTGTTTTCTTCTAGTGCTAGCTAGATTGTTAACACATTCTGCCAACATATTTGTTACTGTTACAATTTAACAAGTTGATTTCTTCTAGCAATTTGTTAGCACATTTCATAATTTGTCAATTGCAATTTTTAATCACTTAGCTTTTGAAAACAATCGAGGACAAAAAGAAAATAGTTTAGTTAAAAGAAATTGCAAATAAAATCTTGAATCTAAAGTTTCAAAGTAGAGACAAACTCGGGCACAAGCCGAAAGGGTCCTTCTGTCAACCGGGTGTAAATAACCCTAAGCGACACCGTATTTAAGAGTCTTCGGACCACCGCTAGCTGGGAACCGGCCCCTACAGCTAACCTGAGTTGATCAACACTTGAAAAACTAAAGATTTTAAGATTGATTAGCAAAGACCACCTAAACTATTATCTTAGACATTGTTATTAAATAAATTTATATTTTTTAGACTGCAATCATGACTGGTAAGGAGGAATTCTCTACTGCAAAACCTGCTAAGTTTGATGGTTCATATTTCAAGAGATGGCAGAGCCAAATAAAATTTTGGCTCACAACATTAGGACTTATTTCTGCCATTGATGGGTCCACACCCATCACAAACGATTCTGATGATACTGAGTCTGACTTAGCAGTGTCCACCTCATCGAAACCTAAAACCCCAAAAGAGATAGACTTCCATTGTTTTCATAGAATTCTAAGCGCATTATCTGAATCCTTGTATGATATTTTTTTTTAATACAAGAGCGCTAAAGAACTTTGGAAAGCCTTGGAAGATGAATACGGCTGTGATGATGCCGGAATAGAAAGGTTTAATTCTTCAACCTTTAATAGGTATTTCATGGTAGATGACAAACCAATGAATGACCAGCTCCATGAATTCCAAGAATACCTTAGACATATTCAAGCCAAAGGCACATCTTTCTCCAATGAACATAAAATAGCATGCCTAATAGACAAGCTACCTCCCTCTTAGTCTGATATGGCTAAGGATCTTATCCATACACAAGGAGAACTTACCTACAATCAAGTCCTAAAGAAAATTAGAACCGAAGAACAAATTAGATTGAGGTCTAAGCCTAAGACTGAATCTAAAGCTAAGGTAAACCTTGTAGAAGGCCAAGGAAAACCCAAGTCTAATTTTCCTTATAAACTCAAAAAGAATTTCTTCAAGAAGAAGAAAAACTTTCAGCCTAACCACCACAACCATCATCAACAAAACCAAATACCTAGGAACTTCAGTCAGACTCAGGATCAGAAGAGGTTTTGTTTTGTGTGTGGTAAAACAAACCATATGGCCACCAACTGCTACCATAGGAAGAAGGAAGCTGTCCAAACCTCCTACAAAGGAAAGGACTCAGTTAGACCAGAAGCGAACATGCTTCACAAAGGTTCTTCGAGTTCCTTCAGGTCTGTAAGCTTTCAACCCCTTATTAACCTCTCTTACCATTCTGATGATTGGTGGTTGGATTCTGGAGCTAATGTTCACGTTTCATTTGATCGCTCCTGTTTTTCAAACTATCAGGAATCAAGTGGAGGAGGTGTGACCCTAGGAGATGGCTCAACGGCACAAATAATTGGAAGAGGAAAAGTTGACTTGAAGATGACATCAGGAAAAATCTTAACTCTTCATGATGTTCTTCACGTGCCGTCTGTCAGGAGAAACCTAGTTAGTGGATCCCTTCTTGTAGCCTCAGGATACAAAATTGTAATGGAGGCTAATAAAGTATTTTTTTTCTAAGCATGACTCTTTTATTGGAAAAGGCTTTGTAAAAGACGGTCTTTTCATTTTAAGTACAATGAATAAAATGTCTGATTGTTCTCTCATTGTCTCTAATATAGAATCTTTAAATGTTTGGCATGGCAGACTAGGTCATGTGAACCTAGGTTCTATTAAAAATGATGACCTTAGAGTTTGGGGATGCCTTGCTAAAGTCGGAATTCCCGAACCTAAAAAGAGGAAGATTGGTCCCAAGACTGTAGACGCTGTTTTCATAGGATATGCCTTAGACAGCTATGCCAATAGATTTCTAGTGACTCACTCAGAAGTAAATGAAATCTCTAACAATACCATTATAGAAGCAAGAGATGCAGTTTACTTTGAAAACATATTTCCTTTTAAGGATAGAAGTTCAATCTCTTCCTCCATACCCTCTACTAGTTCTCAAGTCCAAATACCTAGCTCTCAATCTGAACAAGACCTAGGAGAAGCCAACTTAATTTTGGGAATGCAAGTGACCAAAGGCAAAGAGGGTTATACTCTATCTTTAGCACATTCAATTGAAAAAATGCTAAAAAAATTTGAGTTATTTGATAAGAAACCTGTCCTTACTCCTTATGACAGCAGTATTGTACTGAAAAAGAATGAAGGACCACCTTTGGAACAACATAAATATTCACAGATGATAGGCTCCCTTATGTACATAACAAACAGGACAAGATCTGATATTGCATTTGCTATTGGAAGACTAAGTAGATATACCAGTAACCCAAATCAGTCACATTGGACTGCCTTGGATAGGGTATTTAGATATCTCAAGGGCACCCTAGATTACAAAACTTCATTTTATTAGGCACCCTGATATCATAGAAGGTTATTCAGATGCAAACTGGGTAACCGACTCACATGATATAAAATCTACTACTGGATATGTATTTACTCTAGGAGGAGCTGCAATCTCCTGGAGCTCTTGTAAGCAAACTATCATAGCTAGGAGTACAATGGACTCTGAAATGATAGCTTTAGATACAACTTGCACAGAAGCTGAATGGCTTAAAAATCTTATTATGCATATACCTGTTTCTCTTAGTCCTGTTCCTGCAATTTCTATAAATTATGATAATAAATCTGTTATTGAACTACTAAAGCATGATTCTGTGAATGCTAAGATGAACAGGCACCTGCAGCTGCGTTTCAAGTCAATCAAAAGCCTACTAGGCAAATATGTGGTTCTTGACTATATAAAGTCAGAAAAAAAAACCTTGCAGATCACTTGACGAAGGGTCTGTCTAGGACTTTGATCCTAGAATCATCGAGGGGGATGGGGTTAAGCCCATAAGTTAGTCACTAGCAGTGGCAACCCAACCGAGTCTGACTGGAGATCCCAAGAAGCCGGTTCAATGGGTAGAAACAAGCTGAACTTAGGTGACTTTATGGAACACTGACTCGAGATTAAAAGTCTCATTAAAATAAAGCCCAAGCGGCTGTACATGTGTACAATGATTCCCCATCCCTATGGTGACAGTGTTCCTGTGTGATATGGTTAGGATGAGTTTAAACTCTTAATAGGTCCAAGCTGTAATGCTAGGTTGATTCATATCACCAACCATTAAGGACTTACCTATATGAGAGGTCGTGAAGGCCGCGACTATGGGACAGGGCGATCCCAGACAACTCTCATGAATGTGAAAAGTGCGCATGGCCATTTAAAAGCGCCACCCGATAGACCAAGGACCTCTAGCGTACTATGTGTGCTATTTTCTAAATCTGGTTCAAGAAGTCTGATTCAAGGCATAGTCCATCAAGCACTTCTTCAGATTAAGGCAATAGTCACTACGTGAGATTCAAGGCTGTAGTCCATCTCATCTATGCATAGTATTTTACTGCCCAGATGCTCTCTCTCTGTTTACTTCACTCTTATCTCTGTTTCGGAACTTGACCTTTTGGGGGGGGATTGTTGGTTTTGGTTGTGTTCTCTTGCAAAAGTTCAATTCCCCTTTCTTTCTTTAGTCCCACATCGGATGCACCAAAGCCCTCTTGTGTACATATATTACTTTCTCTCCTTTGCTCTATTAAGTTGTTGTGTGGGGAACCCCTTGGGCCACACGCGCGCGCCGCCGCCGCCGCCCGGCCCGGCTCGGCTCGGTTCGGTTCGGTTCGGCGCGCGTAACGGGTGCGGGTACGCGCCCACATCTGCGGGCGCCGAATGCCGATCCGATTTCCTCTTCGGGTTCGGGCTGGGACCCTAAAATACTTTTTGCCCCTCTTCTTCTTCTTCATTTATTTTCCTGAATTTATTTCTGAACGATTTTGAACCGTTTTTCTCTGTCCAGGTTCATTCGTAACGGCTGAATTAAATTGTAATTTAATTCAGGCCGTTACACAAATATTTTATATATACGTCCTTGTTCTTTGTAAATCAGATCAGAAAAAATTTCGTACTCCAAACCTCTGTCAACATTCTGTTCAATTTTCCTTGTCTCCGAGCTCTGGGCAGAGCTAAGTTCTGGTCGTTCTCTCCAAGTCGTGTGCAGCAACGAGATACCGGTAGTGCGGGGGTTTTACCACTAGGAGCTTCGGGTACGTCTGCACACAGATCCCGAATAAACTCTTAGGGCAGTGCTTCGTGCACGACTTTCCCAGAGGCCGGTAACATTGTTTAATTTTATTTTTTTGTATTCTGAAATTGTTCAATAAGAAAAGACAACAAATTTCTAACAGTTTTCAACTATTAGAGAACTAAGATTGTGATTATATATTAATCAAAGCAACTGTTAGCAAATAACTACCAAATGTGCTGGATGGACACGGTGCAACACAAAGTATGGAAGGGAAAAAATCACAACAAAAATAGTGTTTTTTTTTACTTCATCGTATGTAAATTTCATCAAGAGAAATAACAAAAAAATTATCCCAAATTTTGAGATCCTAATATTTTCGTGCAGCTCCGCTAAGGACCATTCACCTCTGATAGGGTCATATCTAACTACTACTGAGGGAATTTTTTTTTTTTTTTTTTTTCACTACTGAGGGATTCATTTTATATATAAAATTAGACGTGGTGCACGTGCGCACGTGTATTTTGTTTATTTATTTTTTTCTTATTTTTTAAATACATATTTAAATGTCAAATCTATTTTAAAATAATATAAAATATTCTTAAATTTAGTTTTGAGATGACGAACATTTATTGTAATTTTAAGTATGTAATTATTAGTGATCAATAATTATGTTAGTTGAGAGGTGTATAATTTACATATTTATTTCTAAACATATTTTAATAGATAAGGTTAGAGAAGGTCATTTTTGGAATATAAAATTTTCACAATAAAATCTAAAACTTTTGGTATTATGCCATCTCCAATGGAAGTTTCTATCTTCCATATTTCTATGGTAGAAATTCATTTTTAAAAAAACTTCTTCCAATATTGGTTTCTATTCTAATTTCTATCATAGGTGGCGTTGATGTAATTAGGATGAAAATTTTCTATGAGAGTTTCTACATGTAAAAAATTTCATAAAAAAAAAAATCTCTCATAGCAATTAATAGTGGACCCCACACCATTGATTTGATTCTTTTATTTTGTGACAGATAGGATAGAAATGGAGAACCATTGGAGAGTATTTTTTTTATTTATTTAATTTCTAAGTAGAAATTCTACCAACTAGGATAGAAATTTTCTTAAAGTACAATGACAACTTGGATAGAAACTCAAGTTAGAAATTTGCATTGGAGATGGCTTTATATATACGTTATCTAGCAACATTTTACAGCACCAAAGATATAGACATTTCGTTCAGGCAGTTAAATGAATTATATTTGCAGAAAATTTAGTGTATAGAAAATATTTTTAAATAAATTACCTAAAACGAAAATATTTTAAATAAATTAAAACTACGAAAGATTTCGCCATCCCAGATGGCGAAAATATGAAAAAAAAATTGTTACATTTTCGCCAACTGAGATGGCAAAATTTTGGTTTTGCCCAATATTTTACCATCTGAGTTGGCGAAAATTTGCCTATGGTTTTTTTTTGGATTTTTGTTTGTTTGTTTGTTTTGGCTTTTTTTTTTTTTTTGGTTTTCTTGGGATAATGGATTTGGTTTTATTTTTATTGGTTTAATTTTTGTGTTGATTTTTTTTTCACTTTTCTGCCCAACGGACTCTTATTTTTTTATAACGTTCATATTGTAACGTTCTTTTGTCCCAGGGGGAGAGAGGGGAGGGTGGGGCCGGGTGGGACCCATATGTAAGGGGGGGAGGGGAGGGGAGAGAGGTTGTAAGAAGGTTGTAAACATTTGGTAGAAAACTTAGCATTATGGTCATTTAAAGTTTCTACCGTAATCGAAAGTTAAATCGATCTTAGTACGATTAGTAAATTATTTATAAATAGATAATTTTGCCGTTAAAAAATACAAAATATATTTTTGTTCCATTTTTAATCATCTTCACACTAATATATTGTACGACAAAATTTGAGGATTTGGGTACACCAATTTTTACTCGTTAACATCAAAAGACCGAAAGAAAATTCGAAAATAAAGTTGATCAATAAGATTCGGAGGTCGAAATATCATTTTTCTTGCGATTATGAGATTTTGAAATGTTCGTCAAACAGTGAAACAGTTTATCCCATAGTACTTTTCGATACGGTCGTTTTGGCACCAGCTGTGCCTTGTTTCGATCTTTCAGTCAAAAGTTATACTACTTTAAAGTTTTATATTTTATATTTTTACCTGTAACACGTGTGTCTTGTCTCGGATGCGAATTCTTTCTACAGGATTGTGTTACTCTCGTCGAGAACTTACAAATCGACCTATTGTTTGACGAAAAATAATTTTCGAACAAATAGTTATAGCCGTTCAAAGTCTGCTCGACAGTATACGTCATTTTCTTACGACAGAGAATTTTAAAAAATTTGGATGTTCAATGAGCAACATATTTTATTTAGAACTGTCAAACCAACTTCCTTAATTTTTTTCTAATTTATTTAAAAAAATTATTGCTACAACAAATTTTCATTAAGAAAATTATACAAATTAAAATTACTTATAAACATTAATTATCATGGCCATAGATAAATTATATAAATTTTAAGATTTTTCTTCCATCATGCTAAAATTAATTAAGAATATTAACTATAAAAACTAAAATAATTAAGTACAACTATTTATGAATTATTAACATTCTATAATTAACTATAAAAAATAACTACATTAATTATTTTAGTTTTAATAGTTATTTTTTTAAGTTATTTTTGATAGTTATATTCTCCCTGCCAAAAAAAAAATCAACACAAAAATAAAACCAAAAAAAATAAAAACAAACCCACTATCCCAAAAAATCCAACAAAAAAACCTTAAAAAACAAACCAAGAAAAAATTTAAAAAAAAACATAGGCAAATTTTCGCCAACTCAGATGACAAATTTGGACTCAGTTGACGAAAATGTAACAAAATAATTAAAAAATATTTTTTCATATTTTCGTCATCTGGCATGGCAAAATCTATCGTAATTTTAAATTTTTTTTAAATATTTTCGTTTTAGATAATTTATTTAAAAATATTTTCTGTACAGTAAACTTTTGGTTATACTTGCTACAGAAAAGAGTATAACTAACACACTCACTCCCACAGTAAGAGCATCTCCAACGCTATAGTCTTGTTCTGACATATGATTCCTACGTGGCATCACCACAAGACAATGTCTTCTGCAATGTCTGTGATTAGGTGAAACCTCGTCACCACAAGACAATGAGCATCTCCAACGCTATTGTCTTGCATCTTGCATCTCCTTTTTTTTTTTTTTTTTCCAAATCGTATGGTTCTCAGGGGTGGAGGCAGAATTTCGTTATAGGATGGGCTAGCTAATAGTTACTTAAGGTTCTAAAAATTTATGTCAAAAATTCGACAAAGTTTTCTTTGTAAATTCGATGATTCGATGATTCGAGATCTATCATAGACAATAAACTTAAGAAAGGGTGCCCCACTTAGAAACAACTTGCAAGTTTGACTGATAATTTTTTATTGAACCATCTCATAACCACACGTGTTAATTTTTTTGAACCAGTTAGGGGTGCATCAAGTGTCATAGACACGTAGAAAAACTTTTAATAACAAAAGTGCTGGTTACCACATTTTTTACTTTCTAAATCTGTATCAGCTCTAAAGAAATTTGAGACTTATTATGACTTATACAGACTTGATATGCAACAAAGAACTCTTTAATTAGCAGGCACAATTAAAACAAAATTTTTGAAAGCCAGACCATACAATTAGTGTAGATCTAAATTCTTAGACATATTACACTATCAAGCAAAACAAATAATAAGAAATTTTCAAACACAAACTAGATGTTGTCATATAAGGAAATATCTGTTAAAAGAACCCCAACAGAGATGACCAATATGATGCTTAAAAATTTGACATATGGAGTCTCCAATCTATTAAAACGAACAAATATTTGTAAGCTGTTGGAAAGCATAAGCGGGTAAAAATCATACAATAGAAAGAAGATATTGCATATAAGAATACCATCTGATTATGGGAATGAAATGGACCTTTGCAACATACATTGACATATAACTATCATAATATATTATAAAGTCATCCAGGATGGAATTCTAACTACTAATGGGAACTACTAACAGCAATACACAAGAAAAAATGATTTAAGATCAAAAAAATTAAACAACAAAAAATTGGAGGTTAGTTAGGATTTTACCAGAGGTCCAGAGGAGATGAAGAAGCTGAAGTCTGAAGAGCCAAGAGGGAGATTGGGAGAGGCTAGAGCCGAGATCGAGAGCAGGAGAAGCTGCGTTGCTGCAGCCTGGCGGTCGGGCTGGAAAGGGGAAGCACCAACTGGCCCGCTGCTGCCCTACAGCCGAGATTCTGGAAGTTGGGACGACGGGACTCGATCACTCAGGGTCGGGATGTTGCCGTGTTAGAGAACACTGAAGAGAGAAGAGGGAGTCTGGAAAGAGAGGAAGAGAGATGGAGTCTTGGATTGGAGAGGTCGGGCCCTAGTTGCTCACTTCAAAATTTTGTTTTGAACATACAGTTGTTATTTGCTAACTTGAACGTCCGGTCGGATTTCTTTGAACAGTTGTACTGGGCTGACTTCATTGTACTGGACTGACCACTTTACATAAAAAAATAAAAAAATTATTAGCTTCTTCTTTTTTTGCACTAGGCTGTAGCCCAGTGCACCTATAGGGTCCCTCCGCCCCTGATGGTTCTCCAGTGAAAATAATCCCTCCGGCTTCCGTCGTTGGAGATTTCGTGTTCCGGAGGGCGCGCTCTTCCTCGTGGGCGACTTCGGTCGAGGAGGTGTCTCTGGCGAGGGGGCTCGTATGGGCTCCGGTGCTTGAGTCACCGGAAAGGGGCGGCGACATCGTCTGGGGTTTTCCGGCGAGACGAGACGGCTGCGGGATGGAGGCGAGATGCTCAGCCGAGGGCTCGAGGCGGTTGATCGTACGGATCCAATGTTTAGTCGGTGGGTGCTGTCAAGGCAGACTCAACTGAACCCGTGGATCTCAAGCGAGCGGAGCGCCGGCGAGCTGAGGGACAGTGAGATGTTCTCCGGTCCGACCAGCGTGCGGACAACCACCACCTCCGCTGGCTGCTCGACCCCTCTGCTCCGACCAGTCGATCCGCCCCCTAGGTCCTCCAGACCCTCACCGCCGGATGGTGTTGACTCCAATCGAGGAAGATGCAGCCGCCATCGCAAGCGACTCTGGACGTGGAAAGGAGGGACGGGGTGAAGGGGATCGGAGCGGCACCAGCAAGAGGAGGAGGAGGAGGGGCAGTAGAATTTTTTAATATATTTTTATTGTGAAGTATGTTCACATTTTCGTTGTCATTGCCATGTCAACTTCTCATCCAACTGTACATTTGCATTGAAGGACTTCTAAAATAAAGTCTTGTGATTCCTATGTAGCAACCATTTTTTTCAAAACCACAACAGCGTTGGAGATGCTCTAATAGCTTGTCAACATAACTTGGTCTGCCAATACGTCACTTCAATGAGCTCTGCAATGGAAAATCTTTACCTCTTATTATATCCACACAATTGTATTTTTCAACTCTATGAAGGCTCATAGTTCAGCCTCAGCCTCAGAAATCATGTAGGTCGACAGCGTCATGAAGGTTTAGTTGAGCTATAAGACATCAATAAACATTTTTTCGAAAAGTTTTGAATATGCAGTACTGGTCAATTGTTGGCTCGATTACTTCAATTTCTCTAATAAGCTGGCATTGGTTGTTTATTCTCCTGGATTGAAATGGCCAAGTAAACAATATCTCAATGTTAAATTATACATACACAGCACTATAAACACCCAACCTAACAATTGTTTGAATCAAGAACAGTGGTCTCAATGTTATCCCCCACGTATTTTAGTACATTCCATATCACTCCTGCCTCATGAACAACGGAGAGGAACTCAGTTCTGTGGTACTGTAGAAAGAGTCCTCCACTGGGTAGTGGTCGTCCTTCTCCTCATCCCATTTGAGCACCTCCCTTATGTACTTGAAAGCATCGTCTACCGTCGGCCTGTCACGAGCTCGTGCTTGTGCCACAAAGAGCTTGCGGTTGGTCAGAGAGAAGTAGAGGTCCTTAAACTTCATCGCAACATAATAGTACGCCTGATGCGCCAGGGTTTGATTGTTGTGATGTGTCTTCACAGGAGAGAAGTCATTGAACCACTCGCATGAAGAGAGGGGCGACCGGTTGATCTTCTCCTCGAAGAGATCGTACTTGTTGAGCACAAGCACAAACCGGGTGTCTCGAAAGCATGTTTGCCTGAAATAATCTTAACATAATTAGAGGTGTAATCATTGATTCATCCATTCTCCTGTACTCCCGTTTGGGTTAGCTGGTAATTTTCATCATTTCAGTCTATTTCACCAGATAAAATGATACCAAAAAAAAAAAAAAAAAAAAACACTGAAATCTCAATGCATCCAATTTCTCTCTCATTTATAGGAACCTATCTAGTAATCTAAGTTTCAACTGAAAATTAGGCCCCCAAAATTTAGGACAAAGGCTTTGTTGTTGTATAACATTGGAAAATTAGGCCCCCAAAAAAAGGCCAACAATATTAGGTGAAATACCTTAATTGTGAGTAGAGCATTGACAGAGATAAAACCAATGACATGCATTTTATGTAGATTGGAATAACAATGTATAGCTTACCTGATTGTCGTCTCAAAGAGCTCCTTGCTTTGTACCATCTTGTTTACAAGCGGTTGATTGTTGCCATTCACAGGAGTTCCATACAAGTCGTAATCACTAAGAGCTACACAGAATATTACTACCCGGACATCCTCGAACATTTCGACCCACTTGCAGCCTTCATTCATTCCCTTTGCACTTACCCTAATCAGTTGGTATCTGGATTAAAAGAAGTCAGTAAGAATTACGAAAGAGAGAAAAGAAATTGTATATCAAAAGAAATGTAATGAAATGACAAGTTTAGATTGTATTTCACTAAGAGCTAATGGAATCCCATTTGTTTGATTTATCATTTTATAACCATATCTGAACATAGGAACTTGCAACCTGAAGCTTCATCATAAAATAGCTAGCCGAAGCCATAAAAGATCAATTTCAGATTATTACCATGCATTCCACTATAGTTCCCCAATTCAAGACTCTCCTTCAGTTCATGTTATTATTATCATATCTTTTCGCCTAGAACTTTGGATACTGCTGCCAAGGTCCAGCAGATTATTTTGGAGGCAAAAGTAGGCAGAGGTGTAGAAATTCAAAATTGGCTTACCCGTGCAAAAATGACTCGCGCCCACTGGATAAACCACAATCTTTAACCCTGAAACTCGATTATAAATAGCTAGTCCAAGCCATAAAAAAATCAATTCTATGTTGCTACCATCCACTCAATATTGTTCCCACTTTCAGACTTTTAGTTCATGGTATTACTATCATATCTTTTTGCACAGAACTTTGGATATTAATGCTGAGGTCGACCATGTTGAAGCCAAATGTAGGCAGAGATGTTGACCAATAAAAAAATTGACTTTCCGATGCAAAAATGACTTGCACCCTGGATAAAGAAGAGATTAACCTGGTAAGAGGTTGGGAGTGTATGTCAGGATTGTCATTATAGGGTTCAGACATCGGGCTGCGATCATCAAGAGAAAACTCAATGAAGGCCAACCCATTCCCCTGTGTTACTCCTTCTGCAAACAATATATCTTTTTCAGAAGGCTCATACTCGTTGCTTGATATCTCAGTTGCCTGCAAGTACCCCAAGATAAGTAAATTGTTAGCGAAGAATTTGTTGGAAAGAATGACCTCAGAAGTTTTGAATTTAATAAGTCCACCTCCATATTGTTTCCTTAAATATTATCTTTATCAAAAGAATAAAAATATAGCATTGGAAAATTGAAAATCTAAACATCAGCCTCTCCAAGGCCGCCAATCCAAAAATCTGGTATAAAGGTTTTGCTCTCGAGGTTGAACCTCTTCAAGGCATGCACATGCAGTAACAACATCAGGATACGAGTTTATATAAGCAATTAGAAGGCCGGAAAGAGTATGAAATCGTGTTAGGAGAAAAATACACAACGCAAAAGAAAAGAATACTGAAAACAGCATACATTATAGGGATGTTAACGTATCATAATTTATGAGTAAAGGATCTGGATTGGAATATCCAAGAGACTGGATATCAGGAATTGAAGTATCCAGAAAGTGTTGCATGCTTTGAACTAACTTACCTTAGTGCTGCTACTAAGATGCTATAGTATAACTGTGCAACAATGTTGCATACTTCATACATGACTTGTCTCACATCCTGATTCTAAAAGCAATGCCAGCAAAATAAGCTAATGGATGGGATATTCCTTTCAGTAAGAACTTAGCAATAACTGGTAGTTATGTTGGAGGAAAGTAGTAAGAGCCTGCAGTGAGAATGCCATACTCGAGAATTATGGGATCATTGTAGAATCGAGAACAAAAGAACACAGGTGTCAAATCTGTTTGAGATTAAGAAAAGATGAGGGCAAGAAAAGGAGGAAATTCATATAAAGCTTGAAATGGAGTATCTAAAGAACATATGATACCAAAAGTTGGACAAGGATTGAGACCTTTGGTAAATAATAATAATAATAATAATAATAATAAAGAGAGGAAAGTATTCATAAATAGAGTACTTTGGGGACACAATCACTGTATTTCCCCTCAGCAGTTTCCTGTACCCTTTAGCATTTTGCACAATTACATAATCAAAGAATGATGAGTCTAAACATATAACTTCTGTGTTCTTTTGTTCTCAATTCCAGAATCAGGATGAAGAGTCGACAGAAGATGTGGAAGCCAGGTATTTCTCCCTTTTGCATGCCAAGTATAACATTAATTTTGCAGTTAAGAGAAAAGGTGAGAATTGTAGAAATACCCGACTCAAGAAGTATTCAGCAACATCTGGTAGAAAATAAAGCTCACTTCTCCTCTTATACGTCTCCTGTATCCCAGGATCCTTCCACATCTCATCAACCAAAGGAGCATACTCGCGTGTTGCAGCAGGGAAAAAGGCATCAAAAGCCCCCATCGCTATAATGTCTAAAAGTGAGTCTGAGAACTGCTTTAACCTTCCATTGATGGAATAAACACATTGGTTTGGCACAGAGGAGTCAGCAACATCTTCACCTGAAGCTAACATAGAATGAATACTTACACCAAGTTCAATGCAATAAAAGTAATGAGACCAGCTGATGCTTTCAGCATACCTATACATTGATAAAACGGGAAAGAAGATGAACATACTTGTGCCAAAGAAGAAGAATTACATTCCAAGAGTGAAGTTTTAGAACCTATTATATTTATATATATCATGTGCATAGAAACTTTCAAGGAAAACAAAAGAATCTGATGCTCCATCTCCTTCTACGGGTGCATAATATGTAAAATGTAGATCTACGCTCCAATATAATAAACTCCAATAACATTTTTTTGCTTGGTTGTTTATGGCTCTCTCTTTCTTCCTTCTTTTGATATAAGGGCATAATGGAAGAGAAAAAATGATGACAACAGTATGAATACCTGTGCTCAAAATATTACCTTACAAATTAGATCGCAGAAGGAAAATGAATCAACTAATTCAATGTAATATAGTAAATCATAAAATTTCTGAACCACAGAAGAAAGATACAACATTGAACAAGAAGAAGAAACGAACACATAAACAAGTTACCTTCAGTTGGATGTAAATCAGGTGAGCCAACTTCTCTCAACCTAGTCAAAGCCTCCTCCTCGAAGTGTTCCCGTCCTTCGAGTAAGATGCTGAGATATTTGTACATGTTGCTTTGAATCATTAATTTTATATTCTCTAGTTCTTCTGGAGAAAATTTATTCCCATACAAAAATTTTGCCTGTTCGAAGAACAAAAGCCATCATATGAAGGTAATAATTATACTTATCAAAATGTACATCAAGATGCGAGAGAAATTTTCTACAATGACACAATGTTATTCCTATGTTTTAAAGCTATCCAGTGCACAGAGCAGATTTATCACATAGTAAGTCGCTCAAGGTACTAGTTTGTGTCTAAAATAGTCGTATGCAATCAAAGATCCTCAAAAGCATATAAGTATTTAAGAAGGTAGGCCAATTCAACCAGAGATCAAGCATAGGACATCAACCTTTTACAATAATACAACAGAAAAGCAGCATCTTTGCATTACAACAAAATGCATGCATGTGTAACTACTGGACTAAGGTGGCAGAAGACTCGAACATGTATACTTAATGTCAAAAAGTAAAAAATTAGCACTATAGAGTTTGATTAGTTCATCGAACTCAACAAACTGAGCAGGTCTCCTAGGGACATGTTGCCCTATAAGATGTCAACAACTGCAGATGCTTTGGGGACACTGATAGTAACTAGTGTGTTGTACTATTTATTGCTCTTCCTTGTAGTATACTCAGCATACAATTAGATATACTAGGAACATCATGTTCTTACATCACTAAAAGATCCTTAAAATCCTTTGAGAGAGATGGTGTATTTTTTCAACATCAGGTAAAATATGTTTCTTTACTTCTCCTAGACAACGGGACCTTGAAGAGTGACCCTTGATTGCAGGCATAAGCTGAGTAACAAGAAAGACAAGTACATGCCAACTAGCCTTCTAGTCTTCATGGAAAGGCCCTCTTTTTTTCATGGCTATCATATCTATCATAGATAGGAATTTGGCACCAGCATAGAGGACTGGTGTCAGGTTGACATTGGTCACAAATCTTCATTAATTCATTTGTGGAGCTTTCTTGTGCTCCATTGCCAACCCCGTTTTGATGGGAGGATGCTTGAATGATGATGACGATGACTTCTCCTAGACTCTTAACTAAAGCAGACAAGTACCCTATGGTATCCAATAAACTGTAAAACTAACAGCAGCTCCACATATAGAACCAAACAAATTCAATCAGTCTTGAACAGAGTACAAGTAGAACTATCTACACAGCATGATAGAATAGTGTGAATATATTCGATGTAACTGCTAAATAGTCGGATTGAATATTCGAAGTACAAAAAACATATCGACTTATATAAAGAACTCCTTTTACAAGAGCAGAATCCTGGCAGTGTGATGGTGTGCTTCTGTAAACCACACATACATCAAAAAATAAAGAACTTTTTTTGACAGAAGAAATGATCTATGCACCCGCCTCATAAGTTGAAGTAGGGGTAAAGTGCAAAAAAAACCCTCCTTAGATTTGCACTTTTTGCAAATAAAGACTTCTAGTTTACTTAAACCCTCATCATTTCATTTTGGCTTACTTTACATCCAAATTGGATTTGTTCGTTAACTGACGTTAAATAAACGAAAATAGGGGTTGAGTTGTCGTTTCAACCCTTCAGAAATTCATTCCAATTGTTGTAAGTCGACCAGCAAAAAAAGTCGGTGTTAACCTAAACTAAACAAAAGCAAAAAACCTAACTTCTCCCTCACTCTCCAGCCATGGAAACCTAACCCCTTCCCCAATTGTCTCTACCAATCATCTATTTCAGTCTTCATGCGCATCTTAGATAGTCGATTCTAGTGGAAAAAGCTTGTTCGACCATCACTTTTGAAGTTCTCGAACAGGTAGTACTCAAAACCCTAGATTTCATACTCTTTTGAGGCGAGTGGTCCAAATACTGCTTTTAGAAAGAAAAAGTGGACCCATTCAGTTTAAATAATGCAAATCGCATCATCAATAGTGGGCCACAAAACCCTAATCCTATTTTATTTCTTACATTCGATTGTTCTTATTTGATTGTGCAGAGGGAATAGTATATCAGTTGTGCATCATCCTTAGTATTATTGTTAGATTTGTTAGACTATTTCTTAGATTCTATAGACTATTTCTTAGATTCTATAGTATTATTCTTAGAGGGAATAGTATATTCAGTTGTGCATCATCCCTATTATTATTGTCAGAAGAACCTTACTCTGTTACCTACTTAAAGGTTTTCATGTCATTTTTTTCCTTCGATTACATGCATGGTTGAATAGGTACTTGTGCAGTATTTAGAAATTTCTTGGTTCTCTATTTTTGTCCATGAAATTTATGGTATAGTCTGAAAAGACACTATAATTGGTTTATCTCCTGAAAACATGAGTAAAAGTCAATATGCAAATAATGTTATATGCCCAACAACAATCTCAAGTTTGCTACTAGTTACAAAAATACTCTCTATCCAACAAGATGTTCTTTTATTGTTTGTTTTTAATATAGTATTATGTGTCAGATTTGTATTTTTATTTTTATTTTTATTTTGCAGTTTAAGCTTGGGTAAAGCTTCTTGTGTGTCTGTGTAGAGAGAATAACATTTGATGGACAGCAAGTACGTTGTGCACATGTTTGTTGGGGGTCGATTTGATGAAAATGACAGATATGTTGGGAGTATCGTATTGGAACTTAAAGAATGTGTGGACAGTGATGAGATGTGCTGGTTTGACCTTGATGGCTTATGTGCAAGTACTGGCATCCAAGTCCATGTGGAATTTACTATTATGATCCTGTAAATGGAAGTAGGACACAAATAATGGGTGACAATGATATCTTGAGCTTCTTTGAAAAGTTTGCAAGTCCATGTGTTATCAAGTTTTATGTATTGGGGAAGCTTGTTGAGTCACTCATTGATTATGGTGATTATGTGGATATTACAGACTCTACAACAACAAAGAATCTACCTGCTGCTCCTCAAGATGTTGTAGAGATAAATGTACTGTTGGGGAATGATTTTTGGTCAAATATTGACTTGAGTGGGGTAGTACCTGATGAAGATGTGGAGTTGGGAGCTGGTCCTCAACATGTGGAAGACTTGAGTGGGGAAGTGCTTGAAGAAGAAGCTACTACTGATGAAGAAATTAACTTCAGTAGGTTTGTGCCCGATGAAAATATTGATCAAGATTCTGAGTATGTTCCTAGTGATGAGTTGGGTAGTGTACACTCCTCAGAAGATAGTTTTGATGATGATGTTGAATCTGGTCCTATAGATCCTGTGGTGACTCAGAAAATTTTGTTGAGGCATGCAGATGTGGATCTTAATGTAGGGAAAAGATTTGCTACACATGCAGAGTTTAGGAGTGCATTGAGGCTTCATGCCATAAAGAACAAGTATAATATCAAGTGGATACACAATGAAAGGAAGAGGTCACTGCTAGATGTGCAAATGAAGATTGCCAATGGAGAATTCATGTGTGTTGTTGGTGATAATGAGTATTTTGTAGTGAAGATTTTTAAGTCTAAACATTCAAAAGGTTGTAGTGAGGTGGACAGCAACAGTCAAGCCAGTGCTACTTTTCTTGCAAATAGATATGTTCATAGGTTCAAAAATGATCCAGACGGGAAGCATTCTGGATTTAGAAGTCACATTGCAGAAGATTTGGCGATTGAAGTTTCCAGACATAAGCTGACCAGGGCAAAGAGGAAGGCATTTGACATAATTGATGGGGATGCCCAAGAACAATATACTTACATCAGAGAGTATGCCATGTTGGTGATGACTACTGATCCAGGGAGTTGTTAAGGTGAAGGAGCAACTTGAGGCTGATGAGAAGTCTACCAGATTTGTGAGGGTGTTTTACAGTTTAAATGCATTGATAAAGGGTTTTAAAGAGAGGGTTGCAGACCATTTATTGGTCTTAATGAGTGTTTTTTTAATACTGAGTATAAAGGACAACTTCTTAGTGCAGCTACTAGAGATGGTAACAACAGCTTCTACCCTATTGCTTGGTCTATTGTGGAGATAGAGAATAAAGAAACATGGAACTGGTTCATGGATCAGCTATTGGATGCACTTGGTCTAGATGGAAATGGAATCACTTGGATTTCTGATAGGCAAAAAGGCTTGTTGGATGTGTTTCAAAAACGTCTTCCTCAGGCAGAGCATAGATTTTGTGCCAGGCACATCTATGACAATTTTAAAAAGAAACATCCAGGATCACTTCTTAGAAATTATGTGTGGGAAGCTTCAGATGCATACACCTTAACTAAATTCGAGATTGGGATGAATAAGATAAAGAAAATAAACAAGGATGCTTATGAATGGTTACATAAAATACCTTCTGCCCAGTGGTCAAAGCATGGGTTCTCAACCCATTCTAAGTGTGATCTCTCAAGAAACAATATGTGTGAATCATGGAATAAACACATATTGAAAGCAAGGGACAAGCCTATTATTTGTTTGCTAGAAATTATAAGAAGAATGCACACGGTAAGGTTCCAACAGAAGAGATAAAAAATGGGAGCTCATGATGAGTTTCTTGTTCCAAAAGTGATAAAAAAAACTGGCAGTTAAAGAGTGGAAAAAAGTGTATTGTTTTGTCTTCGGGATTCAACAAGTATGAGGTAAGCCAGAGGAGAGAGAGTGATTCAGTGGACTTGACAGCAAGGACTTGCACGTCCTTGTAGAGTATGGGAACTCAGAGGTATTCCTTGTGAGCATGCAGCTGCATGTATTAAAAAGATGAGACACTCAATTGAAGACTATGTAGACAAGTACTATCATAAGTCAACCTACCTAAAAGCTTACGCAGAGGTAATCAATCCTCTTTCAATGAGAAATCTAAGACAGATATGTGGGGTGGTACCTATGATTCCTCCTGAGGTCCATGTCCAAATAGGAAGAAGGCAACAAAAAAAAAAAAAGCAACCTGTTGAGCAAAAGAAAGAAGCCAAGTCTGATAAGCAGACAGGAAAAGTCAAGTTAAGGGCAACTGTGACATGTGGCAAGTGCAAGCAGTCTGGGCATAATACAAGATCATGCCAAAATCCTTATAGGGAGAAGCTGACAGTGCCTACAGGCAAACCAGGTAGGCCTAAGCTATCTAAGTCAACCCTAGATATGTGTGATGGTAATCCAACCCCTCATGTTAAAGGAAGTGCCAACCAGGTGAACCATAATGTTGAAAGTGTTGTAAGGAGGTAATTGATTACTCTTTCAATTAATTTCAGAATATTATGATATCTTTATTTTCATATTCATCTTTGGACTCATTTTGCAGAGGTAATCAATCCTCTACTGTCCATAAGTAGAGAGATATTTCAGGCATTTTGGACTCATTTAGCATTTTGGACTCAGCAAGGGACACATTTTGGTTTGTGGCAATGATGAAATTAAGTTATGTGAGGTTAAGGCCATTTTGGTTAGTGTTAGACAATTGGTGATCCATTCCTTTTGGCATTCAGTTAAATGCTTATGGCTACATGCTCTGATACTACATGCTCTGATGCTACTGATGTTACATGCTCTGTTACTGCATGTAAGCTTAAGCTGATGCTACATGGCTGTCTTATGATGAGCTTGTTGCTACTGATGCTATATGTTTGTCTTATGATGATACTGGCCTTAACTCACTAACTCTACTGAGCCACTGATCATAAACAAACTGTGGATAAACAGGTTGGTTTGAATTACTGATATTGATAATTTGTTTGGATTACTTGTTCATTTCTACTACTTACTTCATGTGTGTTAATTTTGTAAACAGGTTGCTGGAACTAGTGGAGCTAATGTTGCTTCTAAAGCCCCTATTTATACTTTAGTTTCAATCTTTTGGGTTACTTGTATAATTTTGGTGTTTACTTGTATAATTTTGTAAACAAGTCTTTGTATGAACTGAAATTTAGAAGTGCATTAAGACTTTATCCTCAGGAGAATGCTGTGTTATGACTTTAGTATTTTGGTGTTAACAAGTCTTTTGCAAGTGTGTTATGACTTTATCCTCAGGAGAATGCTATGTTAAGACTTTATCCTCATGAGAAATTTGTGTTTGGAAGCCAATGCTTGCAATTAAGTATATTGAGCTCTGTTTTACACTTGTTGAATGTGTCACTTATTTACAAGCTTATTTACTTATTTACAAGTTTATTGAGCTCTGTTCCAAGCTCTGTTTTACACTTGTTCGTGAAATCATGGGTCTGGAGATTACAAGCTTATTTACTCTCTCTTTTTGTGTGTTTGTGCTTGAAACACTTG
Organism: Iris macrosiphon; assembly: GCA_036927795.1. Taxonomy (NCBI): domain Eukaryota; kingdom Viridiplantae; phylum Streptophyta; class Magnoliopsida; order Asparagales; family Iridaceae; genus Iris; species Iris macrosiphon. The sequence goes on from JAYESA010000009.1 coordinate 46,436,661, forward strand.
TTGAATGTGTTACTCACTTGTTGGGCAACTTTTGGTATATGTGTTTGTGCTTGGAAGAGAGATTTGTGATATATTTTTGGCAATAAATATATTAGAATTGTGTGTTTGAGAGAAAAATTTGTGTTTGAAGAGATTGTGTCTGAACTGTTGAGGTCTGCAACAAATATATGGGTTAGAATTAAACCGGACCCAAATTAAACCCAATGTTCACTTGCAACCCAACGTTCACTTGCAACATACACATCCCACCTATTAGGGGTATTTTGGGTATATCAAATTTTTTTTTTTTTTAAATAGCCTCTAACGTTCACTTGCAACGGCCAGTAGACGGGATGGGGCCACATGATCGAACTTTCAAACCATTTATATTTTAATCGAGCAAAAAAACTAGTAGGTCTTAATTTGCGAAAGTTAAAAATCTAAGGAGGGGTTTTTTGCACTTTACAAAACATCAAAGAACTTTGATATCTCAAAAGAAAGAACAGTGTTGAAGTACTAGGTCCATGTACTTACAAGTCCTTTAACTACACCCTTAGTTTCTCCTGGAAATTATATATCACAAAATTAAGTAAATAAGTGTGCAAAATTACACGATCTCACCTGCTTAAAGATGGTGCTCGTTCCTGATCCTTGGGGACCAATCAGCAAGAGCTTTTGAATTCTTTTTGGTTCCAAGTAGTTAGGGAGGGTCCTGGCTGTATAAGGAGCTTCATCCCTTGGTCCATGTGAGGTTGCATGGGGGACTGGCAGTGAAAACAATGTACATGCCAATCGTGTTAACGTCTACCTAGCAAACAACATATGCACAATGCTCTAAGAAACATTATTTCCAAAATTACTGCTAGAAATATGTTAGTTACAATACTGAGATGTATGAAATGTAATGTTCAATATCTATCCATACCGACTCCCATATTTTTCCTTTGATATTATTCTGGCCTTCTTCCTCATAGCGACCATCATCATAGACCCAGAAGTGTGTATCACGAGGGCACTGTACGTTTGCAAGCTGCACGGGAAACATGCATTCTAAAATTAAATGGCATAGGATATAATCACAAGATCAAAAGCTTTCCATATTAGGGTGCTGGTATACACAACTACGATAAATACCACAATAACCTAGTGAAGGTAATATCAAAAATTGTTTATCAATTCAAATGAAAACTTTCACCATCATTGTCATGCTTTCTATGGAAAAAGTAAACAAGATAGAGGGAAATGCATGCAGGATACTGTGAAGAAGACCAAACAGAGGAAAATAGCATTCACCATAGAGTACAGTTGGTCAAGTTAAGAATAGAGAAGTTAATAGGAAAGTCGTATAGGACTCTGCAGAAGTGATGAAGCCAAGGAGAAGCTATTGAAATCAGAGCAGCCATATTCAAAATAAAGTTCTACATATGCAAAGTATGAATGTGCAGAAACGAGAATAGGTTGATACAAGATCACAAACTAGAAAGATAACATGTAACATTTAAAAAGGAAATTTGGAAAGAAATCATTTGTGAAAGGGACAAAGATGGGATAAGCCTAAGGTTGCTACAGTTGACTAGGAGAATCTAATGAGCTTAACCTAAAAAGTAATTTTCATCTTGAGAAAATAATGTTAAGAAAAACCCTTGCCTCTACAAATAAAGCACCTACTTAAAATACATTAAGGCAATTAGTTCAGAGATATAATATATACTGTCAATCTACTATGACTGCAGTTAGTATATCATAGAGACTAGCTCTCATTTTGCTCTTGTTTGCGACTACTCTACTTATTTATTTTGAATTTATATGTATATGTATAACTAACATCTCAAAGTCCTAGCACTCATAGCTCCCCCTCCATCAGAACATACATATACTCCCAACTTTGTCTAAGCCAGAGCACTGTGCATCAGACATAATTAATGGAAAGCTACACATCCAAGTTCATTATCATGCAAGAAAATAGAACAGGCTCAAAACGACAGCTGCAGAGTGGCTCAAAACGACAGCTGCAGATTATCTGTAAATAGCATCTACGACTACAGACATTTACATAACAACCAATTCACCTGCGTGGATCCATCTCCTTCAACGTCACTTACCACAAAAACAAAAACAAAGACGATATCGATATGAGTCAAATCAAAGAACAGAAAATACAAAAGCTTATATGGCTACTACCAGCATGTCAAATTGCCTACCCTTAGCACCCTTAGTTCAGTTTTTGTGATCTCCCTTCCATTCATATACACTTGTGTATTACCATTGCTCGCATCAGAAGTAAGTTTCCCAGTAAAGTTCAAGTTTGAACTGACAATCCTATCTGGTTTCTCTCCTTCCTGCCAAAAGCAATAAAAAAAAATGTAGACGAAATGTCAGTAAACAAACACCAGCTAAAGGCAAACTCCAAAGTTGGCTAGATATCAGATGGTAGAATGACTCACCTTCCCCCACAAGCCTGATTCCTTGTCATACCAGAACCTCCCTGGTTTCAACTTCTGCGGAGGTAAAGGACAACTGAGTAGCTCTGCCATCTCCTCCGGCCTCAAAGGATACCCATTCACCACAAGCTGCTCAGGACGAAGCTGATTAGCTGGACATTCCTTCTCGGCCTTCAAGATCTGCCTGACCTCCAAGGGGCTGAGCAACCGTGACAAGATCCTCGAACCCTTCCCTAACTTAGAGCGCTTCGACTCGTCGATCGGCTGGCCTATGCATTGCACGCACTTGCGCCCTTCCGGCATAGACCCCATCGCCCGCAGAACACAGTAGAAACAATACCTCGAATCGCAAACCAAGCAGGCCTCTTTACTCTCCCACTTCCTCTTCCCGCATCGGTAGCACACTCTCTTCCGTTTCTCCTTTCTCGATACCCCAACATACTGAGGGGAAGAAGGTGTCCCCTCCACGTACAGCTCCGAACTCTTGGATTTCTCGATGGTCTCGAAAGTGACCACAGCGACCCTCCTTGGCTCATGCATAGATTGTGTCGGCTGCCTGCCCGGGGAACTATGGGCCGAGCCCGGTGGAGACTCCGAACGGGAATTATCGTCGGAAAACTCTTGGTTTTGCAGAACCGACACTACAGACCGCGAGCTCCCCGAACCTCTTGCACTCCCCGAGGGGGGACTATCAGCACAGCCAGCAATCTGAGAGACTGGAAGGGGTACCGAGTCAACCACCGGTGGCGTGTCATCAACCAGCTCTGCCGTGGGTATAGTAGAGTAATCCAGCTCGACCGGCTGGACCAGCGGGAGGTCGTAGGCCACCGGAGGGCCGTCGTACTCGATTGCGATCGAGTAGTCCAAGTTGGCCGGGGCTTCGGGAATGGGAGTCCCGGGAGGTAGAATTCTTCTTAACATGTCTTCCCAGCTACTCTTCTCCATGGTATCCCCCATTCCTTGACCAACTATAATTGGAAAAATCCAAAATTTTCTTGTTCCCAATACCTATTAGGCCTTTATTGGGAAAATTCTCACTAAATTACCAAAGTTGGCAGAGATTTAGCCACAACTACTTTATTACCAAAACTACTCAGCAAAATCCAAACTTCTTTTTGTTGGCAGAAACTATTAGGCCTTATTTCGGAAAGAAAATCCACGCAATTACCAAAATTGGTACAGAACTAGGGCTGTCAACATATCAATCAAACAAAATTTCTCGAAATAAAGAAGGAAAGATCGGACCTTGAAGCTGGAAACCGAATCAAAATCGCTTCTTTTTTCAAGAGCCGGCCTCATGGGAAGGGCTATGGTCAGGGTTTCGATGGAGAAATCGTCATTTGTTTTGGTTTGGTGAGAGAGGGGGAGAGGAAAATTTCCCAATTTTGGGGCGGTCAAAACCCTAGAAGAAAGGAAGAATCTTTTGAAAGGAAGAATTGAATAAAACTAGGAATTCAAGACAATGAAAGAGTGTGGACAATTAAAAGGGTATATATAGCTCTAGTAAAATGCTACGTCTACAACCAAATGCTTCAACCTACTTACCACATTCCCCCTTTCCCTCCAATAATGCTAAGTTTACTACCAAATGCTTAGAACCGTCCCTCCCCCTCCTATGTGGACCACAACCGATCACATATCTTCCTCCAACGAACGACTGTCACGTGACGTTTCTGCCACGTGACGGCCATCCGAACGACCATCGGGTTCTACCTTTCCCCCCTCCTCTAATGGACGATCGCCACGTGACGGTTGTAATAGAATTGTAGACATTTGGTTGTAGTCATAGAATAGTCCCTCTCCCTCCCCCCAACCACACATATGGGTCCCACCCGGCCCCACATTCCCGCTCACCCCCATGCTATATTGGTCCCATCCGGTCCCACATTTTTTTTCTCCTCCAATTGAGGTCGGCCACGTGGCAGTTGTACCCCTTTAGTTGTAAGAGAGTTGTATTCATAGCATCACCCATAGCTCTAATCTGCAAATAAAGAAACGGTGAACCAATTTTTATTACTAGAATGTTGTAAATACCTTAATTTACAATTAAATTTATAAAAAACAAAAAGTTTATTTTTTTACACAAAATCTTGGTTTGGGGTTGCTTATCTTGTATGCTTCTGCTTATTTATTTGAAAAGTAGTGGCAAAAATTGTTTGACAAGAGTTGATAATAAAAAAATTGAAGGAAAAAAATAATAATTCAATTTTGGAGTAATTTTGAAAGCAATTTAGAAGGCATTGTCAAAAGTTGTTTTTATGACGTTTGCTGGAAAATAATACCGTTAAATATATTGCAAATAATATTTTTTGGTTGCAAGTGTTGTTGTAAATACAACCTTTTTAGGATTTATATGTTCAGATTGAAACATTTTTTTTAGTACTTATGTATCTTATTGAATACTATATTGTATCAAGATTTTTAATTTACTTATGAAATTTATGTTTTGATGCAATTGATTTTAATTTATTTTGAGTACTTTTAAGGTATTTTTTATTTATTTTTGCACATGACCTCCAAAATCTTAGGGCCAACCCTAGTGATGCTAGAAAAAATATTTTTCTTGTTATTGTAAATAGAAAAACTGTTGATTAATTTGCAACTAAATGCAAAACTTTCGTATTTTAAGTTACTAGTCCAAACTATTTCAATAACAAGTTGTTTCCTAAGCTACCTTTGTTATTTAACTACAAAAATCAATTTGAAGTTGTGTGAAGCTATTGCATGACATCATAAAAACGATACGAATATATCTCAGAAGTTATAAAAATAAATTTAATATTTAAAAACCATTGATGTATGTGTAGAAGCATGAAAAATACGTCGGGAGTTATACGCGTAAAATTCCCAAATATGCATGAAGCCCGCGTAAAACAGAGCTCCAGCACTGGGTGGCGTAAAATATAACTTCAGAGCCATTGGCGTACAACAGAGCTTCAACGTTGTTCAGCGTAAAACAAAGCTCCAGAACAACCCGCGTAAAGCAGTCCTTCCAGACTGCTTCGGCGTAAAAAGGTTGCTACATCGCCACTTCGGCGTAAAACCTGTCTACTTTTAATGCAGCGGGAAGTTGTACGAGGAACTCTTCGTATTCCTCGAATGAACCTGTCAGACGAAACAGTGAACCTGACTCCTGACAAAGAGTACTGCACGGCGATCGATAGGACGACTGTAATGATGACTCTGCACAGAGCCCAAACTGTCGTCTAGTGACATAACCCTTGATATAAGACGTCGTTTACGCATTCAAGGAATACGCTGCCTATTCTACACAGGCAGAGATGAGCTTTACGCTCAGGATGAGACGAAACCAACCGCCACGTCAAAAGCTGTTCTTCGTACGGAACTCGAGGCACGTCTCTGCAGTTAATGCGCAAGATGGGGGCAGATCTCTGCATTTAATGCACGAGATTTGGTTCTACTTTTAATGACTGGAAGAGCTAAAATTAGGGCTAATATGCTCACGTCACTATCCCTGCATATTACGCCAACCAGGCTATTTTTAATTATAGGAGCACGCCGTACGCTATCTCCTTGAAATACGCCAACCTGGCTATTTTTAACTATAGGAGTACGCCGTATGCTATCTCCTCAAAATACGCCAATTCAGGCTATATTTGCAAGGTACGCAATAAGGCTATTTGGCCCTGAATACGCTCAAGACCTCAGTCAAAGAAGGATAATTGACTATCTTTACGCTGGTTACCTATCCATGCAGCATCGAGCTTTACGCAGCTACTTGGCTTTTACGCCAACAAGACAGCTACTTGGCTTTTACGCCAATAAGACAGCTATTTGGCTTTTACGCCAACAAGACAGCTACTTGACTTTTACGCCAACGAGATAACTATCTGGCTTTTACGCCTACGAGACAGTTATTTGGCCTTTATGCCAATCTTCTCTACGCGAGGGACAGTTATCTACGTGGCTTGCATGCCGTAATCTTCGATAAGCGATTATACGCATTACCTCATAATGGGACACGCGTCACACGCCAATTCAGGAGATCATTCATACGTGGGTAGCAGTTATTATAATAGCCGCGTAAAAGGTGCAGCTCTCTCCGCTGTTCGATTTCTACACCGACTGGTCAGTTACTGTGACCAAACTCTATAAATAGAGACCTCCAACCATAGGAGAAAAATGTCGAATCCAATGTGGAGAGAATTCAGGAGTCATAGACAGAGGTCAAGGTCAAGAAAGCACCTACAGAGAGCTTTGGCAACGAGAGTTCAACCTTTCCTGCAGTCTTTGAAGCTTCTTTTCCTTCTTCTACAACGCTTCTTCGTCATCGTGTGGTCCAAGGGATAAAGTGATCGATCGCAGATCAGACTCCTATAGCAATATTTTTCCAGAATCAAATTTTTGTACTTAACATCCTCGTATAGGATTAATTGTACTTCTTTTTCTTGTTTGTAAACAAAGAAAGGGTTTCGTGTAAACCTAGTTTCAATTTCTTTCGTTTATTATCAAACACAAGATGGCGACTATGCCGGGGACTACTTTCTCATCTGACGAGAAAGCCATTGCTCAACACGATGTTGTATCCGTAGGATCAACGAAGAAGACTTTGGTCGTCCAATTCGACCAATCGGCTTACGAAGACATGCTTCGAGCAGGGGGTAGCTCTCATTCCCTCTCTGTCCAAGACAACAGAAAGCTGCGTAAAGTATGGATGTCCTGGACATCCTCTACCATTCCTGCGGACTCTCTATCTCCGATCAACAAGGTTGTGACATCACGACCTTTACGCCTTGTGCGTAAAAACCCGTCTCTCGTTTGTGACGTGGCCGACAAAGCTTCTGGCAATGCCCTAGTGCCAATCCAGAAGTCGACAACGCGCCCCGTGCGTAAAACTTCGTCTCCCGTTTGTGACGTGGCAGACAAAATTTCTGATAAGGCCTCAGCGCCAATTCAGAAATTTCAAACACGTCCTGCGCGTAAAATTTTGTCTTCCGTCCATGACGCGGCAGACAAAATTTCTGACAAGGCCTTAGTGCCCGCGCAGAAAATTCAAACGCGCCTTGCACGTAAAAATGTATCCGAGGGACCCTTGGATCACATTAAGGGAAAACGCGTGGCAAATCTTCCGATCTCCAAAGTTGTACGCCACCATGAAGAGAAGATTATGCGGACTCATGTTTTACGCGAATCTGTACAAAGCTCCAGATTACGCCAGGATAAGCCCATCCGCATAAAAAAGACCTATTTCATAAAAAAATACGCTCCTCATGGATCATGTGCTACTCACATGGCTGAACTGCTCTACTCATATGGCAGAGAAAGTGTTATGGTTCCTAATCTCCACAGGTCCACTGATATAAAAAGGCAGACTAAGCCTTCTTCTTCTTTTTCTGCTAATATCGCTGATTTGCGTGATTTCTTGATACAGAAACGCAAAGACAGGGGGTCAAAATCAAGATTTAGTGCCCTTAACTTCCAAGCGTGGAGAGATCATATGGGAAGATGAGTCAACATATAATGTCGTCAAGACATATAGGCCACATGAAGAGTCTGTCTTTATTGTTCCACCAACTCGCAACGACCAGCATCAAATAATCTTCGGTCGAATGCGGGATAGACCAATTGTACAAAAAGAATCTCGCGAGTCAAATGTTGGGAAAATCCAAATCCACAGATATAGTCCTTAGGCTTTGAGGATTATGCAAAACATGGATTATGATCTGAAGTTGAAGCGAGGCCTTAACTATGAAAAAGGCAGACGAATACCGTTGCATGTTGATCTTTACTGTCAACGAAATTGTTTTAGGTTGGGGTATACTGCGTCTCTTACAAACTCCAAACCTCCAGAGTCTGATCCTGTAATACCAGAGGCAGGTCCTTCTAAATCAACTTCTGTGGACAAACGCCACGATATGTCTGGGGGTAGTCTACCTCGACAAAATAGAGCGGCATCCAAAGCTGGGGGTAGAATTCCCTCTGAGCCTGAAAATGATGCAACTATGACCATCTTCCCTGAAGACGGTACGACTCAGGTATCAGGAGCCCGAAAGCCAAAAGGGACTTTCTCCTTCAATGATGATGACATCATTGAAATCTTCAATATTTTGATGAAGGAAAACAAGCTTCGGCTACCCAACATCAGATACCCTGAAAGGACTGGCAAGGTCGATGACCCAGAATATTGTCTCTTTCATCGGTACATTCATTACCCCACAAGGGCATGCTATGTACTAAAAAGGAGAATCCAGGAGTTGATCGATGCCAAAGTTATCACTTTACATTTATAAAAGAGTGGACGGTCACTGCAAAATGATTTCACTCTAACGTGACAATTTGCTCCCTCAAGAGGTACTGGATGATGAGTCCCTAAAGTTTTCTCAGCGGATTCTTCAGGTCTATCTCCACAAAATCACTCCACAATGATTTTTTCGGACATGAGTTCACGTCCATATTACCTCTGAACTATTGTCCAAATATTTTTTTTTGTTTCCCCAGCTGAATTTGCCATGTCCAAATGACCTCTGAGCAAACCTCCCAGTTTGTGGCTATAGATCAGTTCACGTCCATACTACCTCTGAACTACATCTTTCCACTTTCTCCAGTAGAGTAAATCTTTCACCCCGAAAATGGTCATCTCCACTGAGTCATATCTTACCACGTCCTCATTATCTCTGAGTAAGATATTTTCAGAACTTTCCATGTCCACATTACTTCTGGGTAAAGTTCTTCTCTTTGACTTTCTATTATCACGTTCGCATAACCCCTGATAGTGCTAGTTGTTTCAGCTTATTATTTGTACTTGAGGTACGCCATGGGTAATAAGTCCATAACCCGGATGTACAAATTGACTCTTGATTTTTCATCCCCAGCAAGTGCCTATGTGCAACATTTTCTCCTTCGTTATAAATTATTGTAAAGAGCCATCATCCGTATCCAGGAATCTCGGGTACGCAATGGAGGATGGATCCTCAAAATCCCCCCCAGTGGAGCAATCCTTAAGTCTACTCGCACATTCGCAAAATGACTATTTAAAACTAGTCATTTTGACGCTAGTCATGTTCATATTACCTCTGAGCTATCAATCTCCCCAGCGGAGCGATCCTGGGTCTATCTTCATGTTTGGATAGACCACACTCAACGATTCACTCTTCAAATGAGTTTTTTTCAGACACTAGTTCACGTCCATATTACCTCTGAACTGCTGTTGTAATATTTCTCTCAGGCTGAGTTTGTCATGTTCATATTACCTCTGAACAAACCTTCCTGGTCCGGCTATCGATTATTATGTCTATATAACCTCTGATATCGGTTGTCATCTCAACTTAACACCCGCACTTTATTCTAAGTACGCCAGTGGTGTTAGGTCCACAAAAACTGCCACGTCCATATTACCTCTGGCAGGGCTTGTCCTAAACTTATTACTTGCACTCTCATGCACAAGAAGTAATAGGTCCACAAAAAATTTCCTCTGTGGAATGCCCGCAATGGAAACAAATTGTTCACGTCCATATTACCTCTGAACTATCTTCATCTTCCCCAGCGAAGAAAGAGTCAGTCCATGATCATCCCCACAGAGTCATATTTTACAAGCATCCGTCAGGACTTGTCTCAAACCTATTACTTGCACTCTCGTGCACAAGAAGTAATAGGTCCACCAAAAATCTCCCAGTGGGATATCCTCAACAAACCAAATTTTGCATAAACAATCATAAAGAAATGGAGGGTCCTTATATGATTGCAAATGGCACTTACAGATTAGCCAAGTCTAATAAAAAATTTGATAAAGGTTACTATCAACTGCAAATTTCCGAAGAAGTACTATACTTGATCTCCTTTGCTTAACGGAGTATGATGAAGATCTTATTATGACGATACCATGCACAAAGGTTAGCTGGATCATATTCTATCAGATTTATATGACCTCTTAATGGATATAATTAACTAATTTGTAAACCTATCATGTTCATATTACCTCTGATAGTGTTTAGTATACAAATTTAGTTGGATTATATTCTATCAGGTTCATATTACCTCTGAATAGATTTACATTCAGCAAAACCTTAACGAAAGTATGTCATGTTAATAATACCTCTAATATTATTTTTATCTTAGCCTATCATATTCTAAAGTGATGGGTCCACAAAGTCAGAAAATATGTCTTTATTATCTCTGAGAAATTACAGGAGAAACAAAAAGGTACATTATTGGGGAGGAGCAGTTAAATCCCTAATATGTCGCGCCAAAGCAGCCATCCTCTCATTCCTGGAGTTTAAAATATGGTTGCGAGCCCGTTCCAGCCTTGCCTCGTCATCGTTCAAGCGAGATAGTTCAGACCGAGCATCAACAAAATCGGCGCGGATAGCACCCGCACGCGTCAAGTTCTGCTGAGCTATCTCCACTTGGCCCTTAAATACATCACGAGCTGCCGATGTCTTGAGAAGCCTCTCCCTTGCCTGAGCGAGTTCAGCTTCCAAATCTCGAACCTTCGCTTCATCTCCCTCATATTTGGCCTGGCACTTAGCTAGCTGAGGAATAAAATCCACCAAGACATCCTGCTCTTTATCCATCTCTTGTTGCTGTTCATGGATGGATTTGTTTAGAGTTTCTATTTCTTAGCAAGTTCTGCAGTTAAGGAGTCATACTCAGCTTGAACCAGATCGTCGATGCTGCCCCGAGATAGTTGTAAATACTCGTTAATGGGTTGTTCCAAACCATTAACTATTTGCTCTAGCGCATCAGCTTTGTCATTATCATTGAAATTTCTAATCTGCACGATAAGGAGATTGGAGGACATCTTCAGAGCATCGAAACCTAAGTTCTTCTCCAGCACCAGCGATATTAACTCCTTCAAAGTGAGATAAAATATGCTAGTGTATTGATCCACTAGCATATCAAAGCTCGAATGGACGCCGGGAGTGGCCGCAATATCATCTAGGAATGACTGCAGAGGAAGTCGCCACAGTCGTTGCTCCAGCAGAGGGTGCGACAAAAGAAGAGACACCAACAACAGTTGAAGTTGCTGGTATACTTGACGAAAGAGGCATGAACAAGATGGTGGGTTCATCCTCCCCTGATGCTATTTGAACTCTCACTGGCGGGATGACACCCGAGAATGTCGCGAATGATAGATCGACAGTTTCAAAACACTCTTCTTCGACGTTGATCACCACCGTTTCATTAAATGGGTCCGCAATAAAATCAGAAGTTGCATCAACTCCGTCCTCCCCAGAGATGTCTTCACCTGAAAAGAAGACAAGAGAAAGTTAATATCAATTTGATGTTAATTTTCATGAAGAAAATGTGAAGACAACATTTACCCATGGCCGATGGTATGTATGTTGCGTCTGCAGCATGTATAGCTAAATCATCTCTTAATGATGCTAGACAAGCTGTCATACATGGAGAAGAAGGTGCACCAACTGACACTAGCCGGTAGTCTTTCCAGTCTTTACCCAGATCCACTCGAGGTTCATCAGGTGGAATCTCGCTGGAAATATTTACAGACGAAGGAGGGGTTATTCCCATTATTTGTCTGGATAAATGTATTCTTAAGAGGCTCGGCCTCGAAGGCGACCTCGAAGTACTACCAGCAGCGGTAGTAGCGACAGCAGTCTCGAGCAAAGAATATCCGGTACTGTCAGCCGGAACTATGGATGTTCCCTCTCTAAAAGGCGAAGGACCTCTGATCAAAGAATCATCCCCAACTGGGAAAATAATAGGCTCACTCCTAGAAGCCCCTCTGGTGGAAGCCCTTTTCGGACCTCTGGCAGTCTTCTTCTCGCGGGGGGAAGTCTCTTTCAGAGTGGAAGCCTTCCGTTTCTAGGGGATAACGAGAGGCTCTGCTGGCGGAGCTATTACACCTCTCGGTATTATCAGCAAGAACTCGTCTGCCCCGGCGATATCTTCATCTTCATCCGAGGAAACAGACAGAATCTTCTCCCTCGCAGTGGACCTATGGGAGGGCATCCGGAAACTTCCATGCACATCAAAATTGCGATGGAAGGTATTGATAGACACATATAACTGCGCATACGAGTGCAGAATGCGCAACTCCATGGAGAGAGAAGTCGCGGGCACAACAAAAGTTGTACCCATACAGCCCATGATGAAGTACCGCCATCCTCTGGCTCCATCAATAAGTCCACCTTTGGACTTGAAACTGGTGATGGGATTCCCCACATGCAACTGGTCATACCCAAATTGTCTGGCGAACCGACTGGGCAAATAAGGCTCCAGGTAGCAGTGGTCCTCACTTCTGTACAGCAAATGGGAAGGTCTAATACAAACCAACCAGTAGAAGGCTTCAGGAGAAAGAATGGTCCTCCCATGGCCCCCATCCTTAAGTTTCGTACCATGTTGATTGATATATACGGGAGGGACGATACAGAAGAGCTTCCAGCCATGGGCAAAATTTAATGCTCGCCGGCAATCTATGACGCTCGCCACGTTCCAAAGAGAATTCTTGTAGTTCAACAAGAAGTTATTTCTCGAACTGTTGGCAGGACCGGGAGACATTACCCTGGTGTTGTGAAGAATTAACCATCCCATCAAGTATAGGAATGGTAATTCCACTCGGGGAAATCCTTCACGCTGCGTATCATCAGCTAGCAACCCATCAGTAATGGCCCTCAGGCCAGCTTGTATTCTACACACTATGGCAGGGAGCAGGTCCAATCTTGCTCCGAACACCAAACGCACTGCGGGCCATAAGGTATTGCGATGTATGTGATCCGCAGACGCGATGTCAGGCACTACCCATCGACGTAGCCAGACAGAAAGGAAGCCAGCCAGTTGAGCTTCCCTTGACAGAGGCTTGCGACAATGCCTCATATAACTGAAGGCTTTATGCCTACAAGATAACCCCCTTATCTCCTCATCGAGAGTATAATCTGGAGCCCCTGCGTCTTCAATAAGGTCATCGACCGTGTTGGCACTGAGCATGCTCAGGAAGTTCAAGGGCTTATCTCTGCTATCTACAACCTTGTCCGGCTTAGCATTTCTGGCCTGATGGAAGAAGAGGTAGGCTACCCACTTGTTGATATGAGCCAAATCAGAGGGCTCTTTGTAGAAAGTGGTACAAACAAGATAATGGCACATCAGCTCCTAGTACACTGCCACCGCCCGAGGGTTTGTATCCCTCAGCTCCCTGGTTGTGGGAACGTACTCCTCATAAGGAGTGTCTCCCATTGGTAGCTTGGAGATCTCCGCCATCTCATGCAGGGCCAAGCCCAACTCACCTAGCAGAGTGGCAAAAGTCCCGGTAAGCGAATTATATCGCTCCATCAAGGCTAAGAACAAGTTAGGGTTGACAGGCAGTCCAACACTTGTGGCGCTCATAGCCGCGAACAAGCCAATACTTTTCAGCTCCGTTTGGAAGTGCTTCAGGGCCCAGACAGTTAAACTGGCCCATCGAAGATTCCTGGGGCTAAGTCATCCATTGGTCCGACGGTTGACCTTAGGGTACACTCCTCCTTGCCCCATAAAATTATTGTAGAAGGTTGATATTTGGACCGACTGGATCAGCGACGTATCCTCACTCGGGACGCTACCCGGCAGTAATCCCCTAAAGGGCATAACTGGGCCTGAAGGTCTGCTCATATAGGCCCCTCGGTTAAATCCCTTGTTATATAAAATTTTTCCCGGTCGGCCGTGAAGATCTGGAGTCAGAGTCCACATCATCTTCCTAGAATGTGTGGCATGGAAGAATGCCGAGATAGGGTAATCCCTGGGCATCCTGGGCAGATACATGACCGTGCCCTCAGTAGTAAACATCCAATCCTCCTTCTTGGGCTTGGTCTGGGATTGATTGTCGATGATATCCCCGAACAAGAAACCTGGTTTCTTATACTCCGTCCCGTCTATATATGTTAGGGGCTCCCCACTGATCATACTCAGCAGCATGCGTTCTCCTTGGGACGAGATCAGGGTTTCCCATTCTTCAGGATAATTGGCTCCAGAGAGGGGAATGTCACATGGGACAAATTCTCCAGATAGTTTGAGCTCAACATCCCGGCAGCAGAGCCCATAACTTCAGCCAAAGGAGAAATCTGCAAGTCCACTACAAAATGCAAGAAAATAAGTCAGTTTTTACGCTAGACATTACATTCTTGCAGGCTACGCCAAAGACTAACAGTCTGAGCTTTTACGCCGGACTGCAAAAACTTGGATTTTACGCTGGAATCCATTTTCAGTACGTAAAACTCAAGGTTGGCATTATATGCCAAAATTTAACAGTCTGAGCTTTTTACGCCAGACTGCCAAAATTTGAGTTTTTACGCCGAAATTTACATCCAGCGCGTAAAACTCGAAGTTGGTAGTATACGCCAAATTTTGACAGTCTGAGTTTTTACGCCAGACTGCAAAAATTTGGAGTTTTTACGCTGACACATTAGGAATGTGGGCGTAATAATAGAACATCCATGTGCATCATCTTCCTCAAAGAGGTTCTTAGCACAGTAGATGACCTTGCACATACATGCACAACGTGTGCGAAGGGTTTTTTTTTCTCGAAGTCTTTACCTGTAATGTCCGGAGCACAGCTCGACGGTGGAGCACTGCGTTCAGATCGGGACTCGCTTAGCCTAATGGGAGTTGCTCGTGCTTGAGCAGTGGAGCGAGATGAGGAAGCGACCTTCTTTCCCTTAGCAGTTGAAGCTTGTTTGGGTGCCATGGCGAATCTGAGTTCTCAGGAAAGAGACAAAGAAGAAAAGTTTTTTTGGAAAGCAAGGGTTTTGCGAAGACAGATAAAAAGTTTCTCTCTCAAGACCTTGGGCTATTTATAGAGTTCGGATAACTCTTCGAATCCCTAACCAAATCCGATATTTAATAGTCTATTATGATTTGGGACCACGTCAGCCCATCATTTGAAAAAAAGAAGACGGACAGTCATGCTGCGTAACGGATCCGGATTTTACGCTCAGAGGCTATAAATCTACGATTTTATGCTCAGCAGCTTTTACGCTCAGAGGCTATAAATCTACGGTTTTACACTCAGAAGCTTTTACGCTTAGAGGCTATAAATCTACGATTTTACGCTCAGCAGATTTTACGCTCAGAAGCTATAAATCTACAGTTTTACGCACAGAAGCTACAGATCTATGATTTTACGTCCAGAAGCTAACAGATGCTATGGTCTATTACTTTTTCGAGAAGGCCAATCCCAAGGGTTTATGCAAAAAATGCTCTTTTTTGGCTACGAAACATTCCAAGTGCTTAGAACACACAGAGGTTAGCATTGAAGATGATTCTCCATCTTGGGCCATGGGAAGTTCATCCGAAGTACAGTCAGAATCTTTTACAGAAGTTCAAGTATGGCCTGTTCAACAGACATTTCTCGCCCTTTTTCAAGGGATTTTCTGGAAACCATTCTTGAAGATGATGGTCTGAACAAGAATTCTTCGTATTAAAGAAGTGACAGTTCAGAAATTCTACGTGACTCCTCGTCCAAAACAATATGACAGTTTGGATCTTCAAAACAACTTAATGCTAAGGAGCTTTCTACGCATCTTCCATTACGCGTAAAAGATGGGACATGATCAGATAATCATTTATCAGAGTCAGCATAAAATTATTCAGACTTTCTCACAGCAAATATGGCAAATCAGCTTGCATAAAAGAAGACAAGTCTATTAATCATGATTACATATGATGAAAATCCAGTTTACAAAGGGTTTTTCATCTTCATGATTACATATAATGGAAATCCTTTTTCTACAAAGGGTTTCTCATTTTTATTTAAGATCACACCAAGAATCTGCTGTGCCAGGTTCTTATATTGGTGTAAATCTTTTTTTGTCTTCTACAACAGTTAATCGGCTTCCGCGGCCGATTAACAAGAAAATGATTAATGGCGAGAGGGTACAGAACTGGGCATGTATCAATTACGCAAGCCCATCCTCTATACGCCATGGCAGGCATGCCCTAGAAATTGTGTTAGGGGTTCAGACCCAACACAATACTAGAAGTCAGGGCCAAACTGCCTACCCTCGTCCAGCGCCATAATGGGAGAGAATACAACTTGCAAGCTGTGTGGCCAAATGAGACCCTTTCTCTCTCCTGGACGAATCACCATATAAAATTGCTGATTATCTCGAGCAAAGGAAGCTATGATATCCTTCCATGATCCATCGTTACAGAGGACATTTGCTCGAAGATGTCTCCTTTTACGGCTCCTTACATGCTGGAAGAGCATGATTTTCTTCTTCTTCCTCAGGCCAGCCCAATGGATCTCGGCAACCATCTCTTTTGGTGAAGGATGTGTGAAAAGACAGGTTCACTCACTTGCCTTTATATAGGCAGAAGAGAACACATCAAATTCCAACAAATTCCTAAAAATTTGTCGAGAAATCAGCCTCGCAGAACGAGTCAAATTTGACCGTTTCATGCTTCATTCAAAGTATTTCAAATTACGAGGAATTTGAAAACTTTGAAGGGGGTCTTGTAGAAGCATAAAAAATACGCCGGGAGTTATACGCGTAAAATCCCCAAATATACATGAAGCTTGCATAAAACAGAGCTCCAGCACTGGGTGGCATAAAATATAACTTCAGAGCCATTGGCGTACAACAGAGCTTCAACGCTGTTCAGCGTAAAACAAAGCTCCAAAACAACCCACGTAAAGCAGTCCTTCCAGACTGCTTCGGCGTAAAAAAGTTGCTACATCGCCACTTCGGCGTAAAACCTGTCTGCTTTTAATGCAGCGGGAAGTTGTACGAGGAACTCTTCGTATTCCTCGAATGAACCTGTCAGACGAAGCAGTGAACCTGACTCCTGACAAAGAGTACTGCACGGCGATCGATAGGACGGCTGTAATGATGACTCTGCATAGAGCCCCAGACTGTCGTCTAGTGACATAACCCTTGATATAAGGTATCGTTTACGCATTCAAGGAATACACTGTCTATTCTACACAGGCAGAGATGAGCTTTACGCTCAGGATGAGATGAAACCAACCGCCACGTCAAAAGCTGTTCTTCGTACGGAACTCGAGGCACGTCTCTGTAGTTAATGCGCGAGATGGGGGCAGATCTCTGCATTTAATGCACGAGATTTGGTTCTACTTTTAATGACTGGGAGAGCTAAAATTAGGGCTAATATGCTTACGTCACTATCCCTGCATATTACGCCAACCAGGCTATTTTCAACTATAGGAGCACGCCGTACGCTATTTCCTTGAAATACGCCAACCTGGCTATTTTCAACTATAGGAGTACGTCGTATGTTATCTCCTCAAAATACGTCAATTCAGGCTATATTTGCAAGGTACGCAATAAGGCTATTTGGCCCTGAATACGCTCAAGACCTCAGTCAAAGAAGGATAATTGGCTATCTTTACGCTGGTTACCTATCCATGCAGCATCGAGCTTTACGCAGCTACTTGGCTTTTACGCCAACAAGACAGCTACTTGGCTTTTACGCCAATAAGACAGCTATTTGGCTTCTACGCCAATAAGACAGCTATTTGGCTTTTACGCCAACAAGACAGCTACTTGGCTTTTATGCCAACGAGATAACTATCTGGATTTTACGCCTACGAGACAGTTATTTGGCCTTTATGCCAATCTTCTCTACGCGAGGGGCAGTTACCTACGTGGCTTGCATGTCGTGATCTTCGATGAGCGATTATACGCATTACCTCATAATGGGACACGCGTCACACGCCAATTCAGAAGATCATTCATACGTGGGTAGCAGTTATTATAACCGCCGCATAAAAGGTGCAGCTCTCTCCGCTGTTCAGTTTCTACACCTACTGGTCAGTTACTGTGACCAAACTCTATAAATAAAGACCTCTAACCACAGGAGAAAAGGTCAAATCCAAGGTGGAGAGAATTCAGGAGTCACAGACAGAGGTCAAGGTCAAGAAAGCACCTACAGAGAGCTTTGGCAACGACAGTTCAGCCTTTCCTGCAGTCTTTGAATCTTCTTTTCCTTCTTCTATAGTACTTTTTCGTCATCATGTGGTCCAAGGGACAAAGTGATCGACCGCAGATCAGACTCCTATAGCAATATTTCCCCAGAATCAATTTTTTGTACTTAACATCCTCGTATAGGATTAATTGTACTTCTTTTTCTTGTTTGTAAACAAAGAAAGAGTTTTGTATAAACCTAGTTTTAATTCTTTTTCGTTTATTATCAAACAGTATGCATGCTTCTTTAATAAAAAAAAATTATTTTGATGCACGTGCATTTGCATATGCCTGTATACTTTAGTTATTGTAATTATCAATCATTAGGTAGTAGCCTAGCAGTTGGGGATAGTAAGATTATTGGGGAGGTCAAGTGTTTAAGCTTAAATTTGTAGTATTTTTTTACTATAACTAAATATTGTGAATCATTTATGTTGTAGTTAGTTGTAACTATATGGTCAATTGTGCTCAACCAACCGATAGAGTTTATCCTTGTCTCTTTCTAATCTTGTAAAGATACTATTGTATCTAGTTGTTAAGCCATCATGATATTATAAATAGAAGTCTATGGAGAACCCTTAAAGGATGCAGCCACTTAAGAATTTATCCCTCTCATCTCTTAGTCCAGTAAATTAGACTACAAAATGTTATCATCACGTAGCTCTACCGTGCAAAGGCTCACGATCGCAAGTTCATCTTCGAACAATACGAGTAAATATGATCTAAAAAAATTAAAAAATTATGATCCAAACTTTTATATTTTCTTCTTCTTAATAGATAAAAAAGATTTTCTCCTCTAATAATAGAATTTCTTAGAACCCGAAATTATAACATCTTATTTTTCCCTTTATTAGTGTCGAATCTAAACAAGTTCGATTTTACTACATTGGAAATTTTTGGAAGAAACTACTTAAAATGGGTCCCAAATGTCAAGTTCCACTTCATTGTAAAGAAACTAAGAGCAACAATTGAGACCGACAATCAAACGAATGAAGCTAACAAGGCACTCGTTATTATCTTTATCAGAAAACATATAACGTAATGCAAATAAAATACCTCACTGAAGAGGATCCTCGGATTCTTTGGATCGCTCTTGAAGAACATTTTAACCATCATAGGGTGGTTTACTTGCTTGAAGCAAGACATGATTGGCAAAAACTCTGGTTTCAAGACTTTAAATCTATGAATGAATACAACTATGAATATATGTAGAATTCGATCAATACTTAAAATTTTGCAAGGAAGACTTGACTGGGGATGATCTTCTGGAAGATACCTACTCAATTATTCATGCTTTTAATATGCTCTTGCATAAGCAATATGCATAAAGAAAATTTACTAAATTCTCGGATCTGATTTCTCTTATGTTGCTCGCTGAAAAGAACAATAAATACCCAAAGAAGAACCAGCTTGCCCACCCCATGGGCATGAATGCCATCTCGTTTCTTGAAGCCAATAAAGGGTATTTATAATGTCAGAACCAATGTAATCGGAACATGGGTCATGATAGAAATGGAAAACTCGATCAAGCGGAAATGAGGAGAAATTATGGTTGCCAAAGGGAAAACAAAGGCAACAAGAATACCTGGTTGGCTCCTCGGCCCGACAACTTCAAGAAGAAGAAGAATGATCATGCTTCTACGTCTACTACCCCTAACGTGGGCTATCATTTTGGCGAGACATGCCATTGGTCTCGCACATGTTGTGTCCATGCCAACATAATAAAAGATTATCATTAATGACTGTAGAAGAAAGAGATCAATGTGGTCCAAGTAGATGATATTTTGGACACTAGTTTTGAAGTTGGAGACTTCTACCAACAAATAGAAGAATAAATAGCCTTATGTGCCTCATCTTTCAATGTAGTCAAGATTAATAAATGATGTACTATAGTTATATTTTAATTTGGATATTATTTTTAATAAAGTTTTGTCTGGATTATTAATTGAATTTCATATCTTTTGCATATATGTGAGCAAATTCTATTACTTTTTCTCATGTACGACAAGTGGGGAAGATAAATGTATGGTAGACATATGACTACGCACACTATTCTTTTTGACAAAAATATTTTTTTAGCTTCTGTCACCCTCACTTTTCCAGCTAGGGGTAATTTGATAATTTGGCATGGGTATTTATTTTTAGGAATATAATATTAAATATAAATGTGATGATTGTATTAATTATTTAATTATGTTGAGCTATAATTATTATGACTAGTATTAGTTGTTTCATTAGAGACTTGTGTTAATTAGTTAGTTAGAGAGACTAGCCAATATTTAGACTTGACACATATGAACCTATTTAGATTTGTCATGACAATTAGTGAGCCGAACTTGGACCCAAGGCCATTAGTCATTTCCACTAATTCATTAAGAAGAATTAGTTTAATTATAATTAGTTATAGACTTCCAAAAATATTCACCTTTAATTATTCCTCATAATACATCATGTAGGGGTATTTGGGACCTTAGCATGTAGCTTGGGGAAGGAGTAAGGGGCCGGCCACTTGAAGAGGGGCTCTCATTCTCTCTCCTCCTCAATTGCATTTTATTTTGATCAAAAAATCTAGATCCCCAATTTTCTATTTTTCCTCCATTGATTTTTTATACAATTTACCACCAATTTCTTCTCAAATTCATCTCTCTTGGAGCCATGGAGCTTGGAGAAGCAAGGAGCACAAGGATGAGCTTTGGAGCTAGAGATCGTGTACGGATCGTGTCCAGTTGTATTTTTATTAGAAATCTATCTCCCAATTGGTAATTCCTGAATTTCTCTCTCATTATAGCTTCTTAATCATGCATTTGACCATTAGAAATGACCCCATGGCATAGGACTACCTATAGGAACAAGTTCTAGGCTATTTGGCTATGTATTGTGAATTCTATGTGGTGATTTGTAGCAATTTTGGGAGAATTATGAATTTGACACATCAATTGTGTGTCATGAGACCAATTAAATCTAATTAAACTTAGATCGGGATTATGGGACTAGGTACGTGTCCATAATTGGATACGTGTAGGCCGTATCAAAGTATTTTGTGATACGGTTCAACACGAGGCCCAATTTTGGGGGTTTTGCACAATTATCTTTAATTTCTATTATAACAAGTTACATTGGTCATGTATGGATGTTATTGTCACGCCCCGATTCCGTGGAATCGATAGTCGTCCCCCGGGCGTGACCGCCGTACGGGCCTAGGTTGCGCACCGCACTAGGCTAAGTATTTTATTTCGCATAGCGAGCACATATTCAGAGTACGCAGATAAATTGAAACACATATTTGAAATATGGAAAAGTTCTCTCTCTTTATTGATAATATGAACATCTATTACAAACTCTTGAATTGAGTCATAGAGTTGCCATACGGGCTTACAAAAGTGTTGACACAAAATGAGATAGCATGCGAGGGTCTGAATATAAGCAATATTTAATTTCCATGTTCTAGCACAAGCAATACAAGTTAGGATTATTCCCTTAGCTAGGTGCGTTGTATTCTTATTAACATGCAGGGGTGATTCACTTAGCGACTAGCATGTATCATTCTATATTTTAAGTGTGCTGGCTAAGCAAAGATAAGTTTACCGTAGCTACCCACCTTAGCGATAATTCGTCTCGGTTGAGCGATACGTCAAGCTAGCCTCTAAAAGCCTAAGCCGAACTCCTATAGGGACAAGTCTGGATATCCTTTGCTTCAAACTAGTATTCTCGCCTGAGCAAAGTGGATCGGGACATTGCACTTTTGTCGTTTGAATTGGCAGTCCGCTTGAATGGAACAGGGTGTTACATCATACCCAACTCAGAAAAAGTCTCATCCTCGAGACTTACTGAGGACAAGCCGTACTAATGCATTATGAAATCTATCCTAAGCGTAGCAATCGGTACCATTAAATCCAGTTGAACATAATCTCCTACTCGGCTCTTTAGTCGTGTCGCTGCATGTTGAGTCAGTCTCATTTGTGCCTTAGCGCGGGACATATTGCTTAACG
This sequence comes from Iris macrosiphon, assembly GCA_036927795.1. Taxonomy (NCBI): domain Eukaryota; kingdom Viridiplantae; phylum Streptophyta; class Magnoliopsida; order Asparagales; family Iridaceae; genus Iris; species Iris macrosiphon. The sequence goes on from JAYESA010000009.1 coordinate 46,458,942, forward strand.
CGGAGTACGTTTCAATCGATCTAAGGCTGAGGCAAACCTATACAAGTTATTATGCTTGTTCATTTGGATATTCACTTGCACTAGCATTGAGATCAGCATATCGCGAGTCTGGATCGTGCGCATATTCGAAGTGCACCTCTAGCATGAGCACGCCAACCAACTTAGCGATAGCGAAGTCTTAGCACTCGAGTTTCATATTTTCTTGAGTCTTAGATCGTGCACAAGTTCAAGGCGTCCTTCAAACATATGCATTCAACCAAACTTAGAGATAGTGAAATCGGACAAGCTACTTGCAAAAATCTTAAAGGTTTGCACAGGTTGGCACAAAGGCCTTAGCATCACAATTTTATACAAGCAATCACATTATTCTACTGGCAACCGACTGCGAAAACCACAATAAACCTTGTGCACAAGTTGTCCGTGACAATGCAGGTCAGGGTCTTTCCAAATCCATAACTTGATATGATAATCCATGATCTTGTTCTGAACCGAGCATTTGCTCCACGAGCTGGGGTTTTTTCTTTACTTGACGGATTCTCATTCAGATGTAACTTAGTATGATTATCATTCAGATGTAAGCTTGACATAATTTCTTTTCAGATATAAACTTGCCTTGATGCATTCCCCTGGTGCAGGGAGTGCCTTAGCGACTATACGGTCCCAGAGACTTGTAGGTTCAATTGCACAGAAGGACTATTTGATAGTCTCCTGGCTGACTCAATGCATGAACGATACGAATAACGTCAGACATTTGTAACCAAGCAAGCATGCATTTCTAAGGAACTCAAGCAAACACGTTGGCTCGGACCCGAAGGTAAGCCGAGAGGTAAAACCGTAAGGGACTTTTCGAGCTACAAGATCTAGTATAGCATGCGAGGGTTTGAATATAAGCAATATTTTATTTCCATGTTCTAGCACAAGTAATACAAGTTGGGATTATTTTCTTAGCTAGGTGCGTTGTATTCTTTCTTGTCTTGAGACTTAAAACCGTCCTTATGGCTATGCCAGCGACTTATGTCATATAGATAAGTCATCCTCGCTTAGCGGCTATCCGCGTACGAGTCATTACATCACATCAAAAGAACAACTGAATACCTGAACGATCATGATATAACAACACTCGTATTTGCATATGATATTGCCTTAGTTTTCATTATGAATGCTCGTGTTTGAATTAACTTGGTTTGCCTTGGACAGGGAAGGTCAAATGGTAAGTTGGTAAGTCTCGCCGTATTTCCTCTTATATCACACGGCGCACTGCCACACGAGTTAGGTTATTCAATATGCTATGAAACTGATCCTAAGGCAACTAGAAAGAAAACATAATAGTTGGTGCACGGAACCTATATTACGTGTTTGGATTTGTCGAGCGGGCGAGTAGCCTCCCCACCAGTGCATTCAATGTACTGATAATCCACCAGATCGTTTGCAGGGTGCGGGAGAACCTCGTTCGGTGCGGATGCCTCCTTCGTGCGTGCTAAGGCGTGGAGATCACTCCGAAGCCTTGGAGCGTTGCGTTCGGAACTGAAGCACATATACAAGACATAATATTGGAATATCGCCTGAACATCATTCCACAATTGTAGCCACTTGGTACGCTTTTACTGTTTCAGAGAGAGAGGCTTGAGCGACTTGTAATCTCGGCCAAGCGTCGCCCGTAATACTTGTTTATATCAATAAAGAGTTTTACTTCAACTCGTGTTATTCAATGCTTCCGCTATTGTCGACTCAGTGAACTTGTTACCAAATCGCCTATGCGTTTATGATTCTGCTGTACTCGAACAATCTGTGCGACTCTGTGGCTTAGAACTCTTACCGCCATCCAATGAACCACGACCTTGCACGGGCGTGGCTCACGCTCGTGCGGCATCATGCCCGGATGGGTCAAAGCGATCATTCCGCGGGAGCGCTGGCGCAGTGATTCTCGCCTAGTGGGGACGGCAGATTTAGCCTACGGGAGATCGGGGCGTGACAGTTATATAGGTGTATGATTGTTTAATTATGAAGAATTAAGAGTTTTTGTATCTCTTTTGGGTGTGTATCATAGAGTGTCGCATCATTGCATGTCAAGTGTTTGTGTAAATGCTTCTAGTGTAGTGTATTAATTGAGTGTCATATTTATAACTATATACTTAGTGTTATAAAGTTATATTAATCTATAAATATATATACATATATATGATTACTTGGTGTGGTTATGTTGTTATTAGTTGGAGTACCTGTATGTAGGTCAGAAATGAGGAAGAAATAGTAGCAAGTGACAGCAACATAGAGTATGGGAAGGGCTCGAACCAAGTTGCAGTTTACTGCTACTGTTATGCTTGGTTAGTAAGAGCAGTAGCAGTAGGAGTTATGGGGAAGTAAGGGGACTGGGGAGTCGGGTTGCAGACTGGTGTTAGATGTGTAAGGGATCCTGACTGTGTGAGGATGAGTGTTCAGGTAAGTTCTTGTTAAGGGGTGTGTGCAGTTCACTGAACACTGCAAAAGGAGAACTTAGACATTGCAGTTGTGTTATTGCAACCTTATGGTGCTGCAACTGTGAGGTGTACTGTAGGGGACTCGGTGTTTAACACATTGACGTGCACTTGGTGCTAGAAGGGGGGCTAATATTCAGTGAGTAAGGATGTTCAAGACATTGGTTTATATTAAATCAGTGATTATACTAATTTGTGTATCAGTGGATACACTGCTATAGTGTCAGTTTATATCCTAAGATACAACTGTAGCAGTAGGAGCCATTGCCAGTTGAGTGTATTCCATCCATTAGTATCAGTTGTAATATTCGATATAGAGAGTTGGTTGTAGTAAGATACCAGGTCGTGTGAGGGGTGTAAAGGTCAAGAGCTCTGTGAACTAGAGCAACTGAACCTTAATACTAGTGAATAAGTGAGGGAATTTGGTGTGTTATATGTGTGTGTGATTTCTTTGGGTTGAGTTATGGTGATTGGAGTATGTACACCAAGGAAATAGAGACATAGCAGTATCAATAGCTGTGGGTTATGATGGAGTATATATTAGTTAGTGAATGTTAAGTCATCGGTTAGTAGCAATAGTCATTATAGTACTCCCAGTTAGTGGTATCAGTCTAGGAGTGTTATGTTAGTGTTATTTAACTGTTACTTAGTTAGTAAGGTTAGTTATCAGTTAGCTATTTAGTATTGGCATGTTAGATGTTAGTTAGGACTAAATTATCAGTTAGTGTATTGGAATTAGTATTAATTAGCTCTACCAGTTAGTGATTAGATAATAGCATAGAGTATCAGTTAGTTTAGGTGGACTGCCTGTGTAGATTCTGATACCTTAGTAGCAACAGCAGAAATGGCATTTGCAGTAGTGCATAACAGCAGTATCAGTGGGGAGCACTGACATGTGTATCAGTGTTGTGGGGGAAGGAGCTGGAGGATTAGCTAGCAGTGAACTAGAGTTAGGGCTCGAGAACTACTGGATTGGCACCAGTGTGTAGACACAGACCAGTGAGAGTAGATAAGGGTTAAGGTGTATCAGTGTAATTGTGTTGAGGAGTAGTTGCCAAGTAAACCTGGGAGCAGTCTTGTCCCAACAGACCTAGCAGTAGCATTGGCAGTTTTAATTGGGGAGTTCAGTCATTAAGTCATGTTAGTATATGCAGTTAATCTCGATACTGACAGTTAGTATATTAGTGCTAGTATCAATTGTTTGGTAGTATATATAAGTCATGTTAGTATATGCAGTTAATCTCGATACTGACAGTTAGTATATTAGTGCTAGTATCAATTGTTTGGTAGTATATATATATATATATATATATATATATATATATATATATATATATATATATATATATATATATATATATATATCAACAGTTAGCTTCTATTAGGTAGAGTACATATATATAGTTAGTTAATGATAAGTTTTTGCAAAGGTAATACCTAGGTTAATTAGTGAGAATTCATTAAATGACCAAATAGACTAGTTAGTTTGGTGTGGACCTAGTTTAGCTAATATTGACTAATTAGTACCCAATCTTGATCCAATTACCTTAGTGTGACCTAGTATGGCCTAGTAGAGCATGTATAGTTGCATTATAGCTCATTATTATTTATTTTATACCCAATTTGACATGATATCCAAATTTAGGGACTTCGACACCAACTGGGATACTGGGATATACCATTTGCTCAGGACCCGAGGCGAGTACATTTCTCTGTTAGTTTTTATTTTATAATAGTGTATATATCGCATGTTCTAGAACTGTATACTTGATTCCGACACAGTGATTTCACGGACTGGTACTATATGGATCATGTCAGGAGATGTTATCCCTTACCGTATTCAGTGGGTACTCCTTCACATGTATTTCATCGTGTGTATCGGGTATTGATTTTAGTGTACTTCGTGTTCACACACTGGTCGTGTTCAGTGTGCCCATATTCGTGTTCGTAACGTATCGTGATTGGATCCATAAGTATTGGTTGGGGATGGGAGAATAAGAGTTGGTTATATGATCAAGCCCAAGTGTATTCGTGTGCATGTCGATTACATATCATACGTGTAATACCATATTGTATTTGTGTTCAACCTAAACCGATCACATAATGAACTTGTATTCCATGGCACATTAGCTAGTTTTATTTATTTATATTATATTACAGTTATTCTATTGTTTGTTCTTCATTACAGTACATTGCCTGTTCACTCTAGTTCATTTTATTTTGATGTTTAGTTATCTTGTATTCTTTTCTATTATCTGTTGTATATGCTCGATTATGTTTTTGAAACTACTTTCAGAGGTATGTACTTTGCTCCAATCCTGACTGGTATCCTACGTACTACGGGACTAGTATCCTACGTACTACGGGATGCAGGATAGTAGGACGTAGGACGACTCATAGACTAGTATCCTATGTACTACGGGACGCAGGACGGCGTACCATTAGAGGATACTCCTTTAGAGCAGGAGGACCTAGTACCAGAGGTTGGGGAAGTTTAGACTTACTGTTTAGATTTGTATTGGACTTTTATTGAGGTTATTGGCATGTATATTATCACGCACCAGTCCCAAAATACCAAGGGACTGGCCACGTGGCAATGGCCAGCATCACAACTCCAATGGACAAACCCAATTTAATGGACCCGTTAGAGTGCACTTAAACTGTAATACATATAAATGGTCTACAAATACCTATTACAGTTTATATATCTAATCTCATCCACAATAAGTAACAAAATCACAAAGAGACAAATCCAGTCAAAATAATATAAAATGATCTGTCCAATCAAAGCAATATAAATAATGTTACGGGGAACAATCCATCATCAAAATGGAAAAGAAAATAACTCCAAGTACAATATCCAGAAGTCACTACAAGATCAAATATCTAAGAACACTAAGCATAATAAAAGAATGGTGAGAATACTGTGTGCTCAAGAGAAGTTCTCCGGAATAACCTCGTCCTCTGCAACTTGTACGACTCCAATAGTAGCACCTGCCCCGTAAACCTCGGGATAGCTCTCATCGTCTACACTTGGGGACCTAATCCGGATCCAGGTCCTCAGGGAACATAACAAGGTACAATAAATACTCAAGCCAAATAAAATACAACAAGTAAATATAAACAGATCCTCGGGACAAGCTATGTAACCAGCTAAGTAAAATACAAATAAGAGCATCACTAGTAATCAGGCTGAGACCACTACAGGCTCTGTGTCGGGGAGCCCATAGCAGCAAGTACTATCACAACTCCAGTATATGTGCCAAAGATCTGAGATCGAGTCTAAGGCACCTCCAGTAGTATATATATAAATAATCAGCCTGTAGCCTGTGTGTCTCTTTCCACCCAATGTAACCTCATATATCATGTCCACGATGTCTCATATCCATAACATGCAAGATCATGACCTCTAGCTAGTACAACGAGTCATAATAATATCCATATAATATGTAAGTATTATATCACGAATCATGTAAGCATATACAGAATCACCATGAATAACTCAAGAAAGATTATGTCACATAAAATAGTGTCAAGTGTCCTATGGTATGGCATACTTGGTAAAGTAAGCACATAAAAATAGGATCGTGGAATCAACTCTCTAAGTGACGTTACACGACTCCGCGTACGGCGTCGACACCCGAATCTTGTTCGGACGCTAAGCAACGTATCACGGTCCTAGGTTGAACAAGCACATCACAAGAATATATATATATATATATATATATATATATATATATATATATATATATATATATATATATATATATATATATATATATATATATATATATAAAGAAACATAAGCAGAATATATAACAGGATCTACTGCAAGTTTGGCAAGGTACACTTGCCTGGGTTGAACTTAGTCAACTGCTCATGGAAAAGTAGAATCTGCACGTACACCTCCGGATGATAAAACTAAACCTCACCAATATTCTCAGAATACTTGAAGTATCTAGGATTGACTACCCATAAGTCCAATTTAGACACAAGAGCAAAATTGACAGTTTTGGGTTAAAGCGGGGTCCACATGTGACCCACTTCGCACCAAAAATGTGTCGAAGACAAAGTTCTTTAAATTTGTCAAACTTAGTATCTATGAGTCCAGTACGATGATACAAACCCAACGAAATATCCAGAACTCGATTCCGATGAGTCGATCACGAAATCGCCCATTATGTGGAACCGTGGGGCCCACGAAATGGTATTTTGTCAACGTTCTCCAATTCGAACCAAACTTGGGTCACAGGACCAGCATAATGCTACGAATCCAATGTCATAAGTTTTATTGTGAATCGACGAGTACACACAAAGTTATAATGAGGTGTCAGAATAGGTCGATATAGTATTTTTTACGGATACGCGTTGATTCCAGCGTGCACACGTGTCCAAATTAAGTTTCGCGAAAGCCCACACATTCGCGTTTACGTTACGCGCCTTTTGGTGTAATCCGCACACAATGACGTGGCCTCGTTTGGCGGGATATACCCCGTATCGGAGATTTTGGGTTCTTAAAAAATAAGTTTTTGGACGTTTTGGAATCAGAATAATTTAACCATTAAAGCAAACTAATAAAATCTAAAAGAACAGTAAAAAAACTTGGTTATATTATGAAAATGTCCTTTCAATTATATTTTAAAAATAATTAATGAGATGGTAGAAAATTGGACATGAACAGGGGTACTTGGACTGAATTTCTGAACTATTTTAAACAGTTTTTCGGCCAACTTCCTGTCGATTTTTTGATCAAACCCGGGGGCCTAAATTCGTTCCACTTGAAGAAAATCCTAGAGAGTTAGGTTGTGAACATACCAGTGAAGACGGAACGTGAAATGGATGACCGAGGAGGGCGAAACCTCCGTGCGAGGGGGGGCTGCACGATGCTGCTGCTGTGCGCGTGCGCGCGGTCGGCTGCGCGACTGCTGCTGCTGCCCGTGCACGCGGAGGCACTGCGGACAGCGGTGCGGGCGGCACTGCGGGTGGTCGGCTGCTCTGACACTACGACGGTGGTTCGACGTGGGTGATGGTGGAGGTGGTGTGGTTTAGGGTTAGGATTTAGTTATACATATATGCTATATATATATATATATGGGAATGGGTCTCCTGTGCACGGGTTGGGTAGTTTTGGGTTTGGGTTTTGGGTTAATGGGTTTGGGTTTGGGTTTAGAATTTAGGTTTTATTTTATTTTATTTCTTTTCTTTTATTATATTTAATAGTTATATGTATAAAATTCCCAAAAATAGTTAGGCAATTGAGAAAATTCTAGAAAATTTATATTTCCTCCAACAATTAATTTACAACCAAATTATATCAATTAAAAAGATATTTACTAAATATTAATAAATATTAAATTAATTAAATAAATCCATAAATTCTATTTTCTACTTAATATTATATTGGGAGTATGCAGAGGGTTCGAATAACGCAACTCGAGTGTCATGTGTGTAATAGGACCAATTAGGCTCATAGTATGGATTTAGTTGGAAGCAATAGGTTGGGGTGGCGTGTTAAAATGGTACGCCACGACAAAAGGGTTAATTAATCATCGTTTTCTCGAAATTGTGTCACAAAAGTTGTGCGACCAAAATAAGGCATGGGATTGCGAATTTGTGAGGGACAGTCATGGCAGGAGCCTAATTTGACTCGTCTAAGTCGAGCATGTTAGGTTGGTTGGAAGGAAAATTGTAAACCCCCTGATTATTCAGGATTTTTAAAAACGGATTTTCAAAATTTTCTGGGATTTTTTCGGTATTTTTTACTAATTAAAATTGAGGTATTTTCGGCATTAAATAAAATTAAATAATTTTAAACAATATTAAAATATTATAAAAATAATATTTTTGGGTGTAAAATAAAATATTGGACTTAGGATAATTTTTCTGGAATTTATTGGACCCCGAAAACAATTTTTAAAGACCAAAAACCCTATCTTTAATTAAACCCAAATAAACCGGGTTGAACCGGGCTCAAACCGGGTTGAACCGGTCTGAACCCGGTCCAACCGAACCGGACCGGACCGGACCGCCTACCCTAACGGGTCGGGTCCTAACCCAACCCGACCCGACCTGACCCGACCCGACCCCCTCACCCGCACGAACCCCCGCACCTCGCTCGGCCACGCAGCCGCCCGCGTCTTTCGGCGCCTCGCCCGCGCCCCGCCCGGCCACGACGCCACATCTCCGTCCCGCCCGTGCCCCTCGGCCACGATCCCCCTCTCCTCCGCCTCGCCCGACTCCACCCCTCCTCCTCCAGCCCTATTTAAACCCTCCCCCGATCATCCCCTCAGCCACCGCCACGAACCCCCATCACCCCGCTGCCCTAGCCACCGGCCCAGCCACCGCCACCGCCTCCAGCCACCGCCGCCTCGCCTTCCTCGTCGCCTCACCGCCCTCGCCCTCGCCAGCCCCCGCCCCCTCCGGCCAACAGCAGCAGCAGCAGCCGCCCTCGGCCCCCGGCGAGCCCCGGCGACGTCTCCGCACGCTCCGCCGCCTCCGGCGACGCCACCCCCGCAGCCGCTCGGCGTCCCTCCGGCCAGCTCCGCCGTCTTCGGCGATGAACCCTAACCCTAGGCATTGTTCGGTGCTTCGTGTCGCCGTGTCGTGTTGACTCGCGGACACGAAGAAACCCCGTTCTGCGGAGCCCTGTTCAGGTAGCTTTTTCTCTCTCCTCGCTACCCCCGTTTTCGGTTTTGTTTGTTGCAACGCGAACCCTACGTGACCCTCTCGATGCCTGTGCAATCCGCTCGGTGTGTCACGTCCTGTGGTGATCGCGAACTACGACCCAAAATCAGGAAAAATAATATCCTATTTTCCCCCAGAACTGGGTCCGTCCCGCCAAACGGGATGACTTGGTCGCGTACGGACTTCACCGAAAGGTGCGCGCCGTTGATACGGACGTACGGGATTTCGCAAAAGTTGATTTGGATGTGCGTGCACACCGGAATCAACGCGTATCCGCCGACAACGTCCCGTATTTGCTTGTTCTGAAACTCGTTGTAACTTTGTGTACACACGTCGGATCGAAACGAAACTTGCGCCATCGAAATCGTAATAATACGCTGGTCCTGTGACCCAAGTTTGGTTTAATTCTGAGAACGTTGACAAAATCGCATATCGTGGGCCCCACAGGCTCCACTTGACGGGCGATTTTGTGATCGGCTCATCGGAATCCAATTCTGGAAGTTTTGTTGGGTTCGTATCATCGTTCTGGACTTGTTGACACTAAGTTTAACGAATTTGGAGACCTTTGGTCCTGACACATTTTTCGGTGCGAAGTGGGCCACATGTGGACCCCGCTTTGACCCAAAATTGTCATTTTTGCCCCTGTGTCCAAATTGGACTCAAGGATAGGCGTTTCTCGCTATTTGATATCTTCTGAGCATGATGGTAATATTTGTTTCAGCATCCGGAGACGTTCCTGGAGATTTTATGAATACCAGAGCAGTAGTTGGAAACCAAACTCCAGGCAAGTGTACCTTGCCAACTCGCAGCGATTCCTATTATAGTACTTTGCTTGAGTTCTTTGTACATACATATATAATCTTGATATAAATGCTTAACCTAGGACCGTGTGACTTTACTTAGCGTCCGATTAATAGTCGGGTGCCAACATCGTACGCGGAGTTGAGTAACGTCATCTAGAGATGGATATCGAGACCCTATACATTATCGTGCTTGCATTATCAAGTACGTCATACCATAGGACACCTGACACTGCTCATGAGACAGAATCTTCCTGAAATATTCAAGGTGATTCTGTGTAGGTTGCAGGATTTATGACATAAACATTATATTCATAGCTATCATATGACTTGTTGCATTAGTAATGATCTTGCGTAACATGGACATGAGACATCGTGAACATGAGACGTATAATTACATTGGGTGGGGAGAGACACATAGGCTACAGACTGATTTTATATATATATGGTGCCACTACATAGTAAACTACATAGTAACTTACATAGTATCACTGCTACCGGCTCCCAGACACAAAGCTTGTAGTGGTCTCAGCCTGAGTTCTAGTGATGCTCTCAACTTGCATATCACATAGATGGTTACATAGTTTACCCTCTTGTTTTATTTATTACTACACTGCATTTACTTTGGCATGAGTTATTTTGTACCTTGCTATGTCCCATGAGGACCTGGATCTGGATTATGTCCCCAGGGTTAGCAGAGGATATCTATCCTGAGGTGTACGGAACATGAGCACTTCTCAGAGCAGTATCAGAACCCGAGGACGAGATCGTACCAGAGGACTTCTCCTGAGTATTGGCTCTCTGTTTCTAGTTACTTTACTTCCTGTCTATTGCATCGATGTATCAGACTTATTCTCGAATTGTTTCCCGAGACACTTTTATTGAGATATGTTAGATTATATTTATTTACAATTATTCTAGCATTTGATCTGTGATTATCTATGGTGGATGAGATTAGAATAGAATGTGACTTGTATCATTGGACCTATTTATTGTTGTACTACAGCTTAAGTACGCCCTGATGGATCCATTAAATTGGGTTGTCCATCGGTGCGTTCTGCTGGCCATTGCCACGTGTCCAGTCCCTCGGTATTTTGGGACTGGGGCGTGACATAGTTTTTGTGGTGGCCCATGCAGATCTACGACTAAATTGTTCGGTTTCAACTAAGGGACCGAGCAAGCCTGCAATAAGAATAGGATAAGATTTTAGGATCTCATCCACATGCTTGAATCATTCTTGATCTCTATATCGGCTTCAAAAATAATTTACTTGCATCCTGCCTTGATTCTTCTGTACGCTTCTCATTGTTTATTTTGGATACAGGGCAATGGATTCACCAGCATGTGACGAGACTCCCGCAGGAACACCACAAGTTGTAGATGTCACATACGACGATGAAGTGATACCAGGAGGAGGAGGTCAATCAGCTCAACAAAGCCATCAAGCATGTCGACCTACCTCAAGATTTCGACGAGATGATATTCCACCCCCGCCGTAGTTTACTCTACAGATGCCTCCCTTTCCACCAGGACAGCCTATGGATGGTCAACAAATGTTCCAAATGTTCTGCGCAATGATGCAAGCTCAACAGCAGATTCATCAGGAGGCTCACCGTCACGAGGCAGCAAATCTGAGAAATAGTATAGCGACTGCACTGGAGCAGGCAAATCTACCAGCTCGACGGCCATCGACGGGCTCTATCACCAATTTTTGCCAACTGAAGCCCCGCACATTTTCAGGCAAGGAGGAGCCCACTGAAGTTCACGAGTGGCTCACAAACACTCAACATCAATTAGAAGCAGCTGAGCTTCCAAGAGAGCGTTGGATGGTTGCTGTCAAGATGCAGGGGCAATACGCATCACTGGTGGCTATCTGAGGAGACACGACTCGGACCAGACCGAGTCACTTGGGAAGAGTTCTCCAGACTCTTTCAGGAGATGTACATTCTATCTATTGCTCGATCAGAACTTCGGAACAAGTTCAATCGCCTCACTCAAGACAAGATGACAGTGGAAGAGTACAACGCGGAATTCATTCGTCTGAGTCGCTTCGCACCAACCCTGATCCCGACCGAAGAGGAGAAGGCTGAGAAGTTCTTCGACGGACTGAACTTTGAGCTACAGAGATTGATCGGATCCGTTGTGCCTACTTCATACACGGACGTCCTTGCTGCAGCCCGACGCATGGAACGCGTCACCAGGAGAGAGTCCCGCCTTAAGCGGCCAATCACATCAGCACCAGACAGAGCACCACAGTTAGAATCTGCAAAGAGATCTCACATAAGCCAGCCACCCAGGGCATCTCCGCAGACAATACCTATATGTCAATACTGTGGCAAGGTAGGCCACGTTGAGAAGGAATACCGACGTAAGTTGGGATTATGCTTGATTTGCGGATCCAACCAACATCTAGCCAAGGATTGTCCTGAACATTGAGAGGGAGAAACAATGGTAAACCGACAAGCTTTACCAGTACCGAGGCCACCCCTGGCCCCTCAAGCAGCACTCTTCCAGCAGGCCCAGCAACAGCAGAGGGTACCACCACAAGGACGCGGACAAGCTTTCGCGATGACCGTGGAGAACGCGCAGACTCGTGGAGTAGCTAATGCGCGTAAGTGATTCGTAGCTATCGATTCTAGTATTATTTTAGTTTGTGCCTATTGGTTCGTGACCTTAGCCCTAAACCTAGTAATATGGAACTTGTTAATAATAACCTAGTTTTTCTAAAAAGCTGCAGTTTTCTTGCTTTAACTAGATTTTATTCACTCTTGAATTTACATAACTTTTTCTGAGGAGAATAATATTTTTCCTAGGTCTTGCCTAAACCCTCATTCCTTTATTTCTTCTTGATCATGATTCTTGATATGTTCGAACAATGCTTGCAACCGTGTCATCTCTGTTGACCGATTATTCTTTGATTGCGAGGACACAATCCTCTTAAGGGGGGAGATTGTAAACCCCCTGATTTTTCAGGATTTTTAAAAACGGATTTTCAGAATTTTCTGGGATTTTTTTGATATTTTTTACTAATTAAAATTGAGGTATTTTTGGCATTAAATAAAATTAAATGATTTTAAACAATATAAAAATATTATAAAAATAATATTTTTGGGTGTAAAATAAAATATTGGACTTAGGGTAATTTTCCTGGAATTTATTGGACCCCGAAAATAATTTTTAAAGACCAAAAATCATATCTTTAATTAAACCCAAATAAACCGGGTTGAACCGGGCTCAAACCGGGTTGAACTGGCCTAAACCCGGTCCAACCGAACCGGACCGGACCGCCCACCCTAACGGGTTGGGTCATAACCCAACCCGACCCGACCCGACTCGACCCGGCCCCCTCACCCGCTCACCCGTACGAACCCCCGCACCTCGCTCGGCCACGCAGCCGCCCGCGTCTTCCGGTGCCTCGCCCGCGCCTCGCCCGGCCATGACGCCACGTCTCCGTCCAGCCCGCACCCCTCGGCCACGATCCCCCTCTCCTCCGCCTCGCCCGGCGCCACCCCTCCTCCTCTAGCCCTATTTAAACCCTCCCCCGGTCATCCCCTCAACCACCACCACAAACCCCCATCGCCCCGCTGCCCTAGCCACCGGCCCAGCCACCGCCACTGCCTCCAGCCCTCGCCACCTCGCCGTCCTCGTCGCCTCGCCGCCCTCGCCAGCCCCCGCCCCCTCCGGCCAGCAGCAACAGCAGCCGCCCTCGGCCCCCGGCGAGCCCCGGCGACGTCTCCCTGCACTCCGCCGCCTCCGGCGATGCCACCTCGCAGCCGCTCCGGCCTCCCTCCGACCAGCTCCTCCGTCTCCGGCGACGAACCCTAACCCTAGGCACTGTTCGGTGCTTCGTGTCACCGTGTCGTGTCGACTCGCGGACACGAAGAAATCCCGTTCTGCGGACCTCTGTTCAGGTAGCTTTTTCTCTCTCCTTACTGCCCCATTTTCGGTTTCGTCTATTGCAACGCGAACCCTACGTGACCCTCTTGATGCCCGTGCAACCCGCTCGGTGTGTCGCATCCTGTGGTGATCGCGAACTGCAACCCAAAATCTGAAAAAATAATACCCCGTTTTCCCCTAGAACTGGGTCCTCCCTGCCAAACGGGACGACTTGGTCGCGTGCGGTCTTCACCGAAAGGTGCGCGCCGTTGATACAGACGTGCGGGATTTCGCAGAAATTGATTTGGATGTGCGTTCACACCGGAATCAACGTGTATCCGCCGACAACGCCTCGTATCCGCCTGTTTTGAAACTCGTTGTAACTTTGTGTACACACGTCGGATCGAAACAAAACTTACGCCATCGGACTCGTAGTAATACGCTGGTCCTGTGACCCAAGTTTGGTTTGATTCTGAGAACGTTGACAAAATCGCGTATCGTAGGCCCCACAGGCTCCACTTGACGGGCGATTTTGTGATCGGCTTATCGGAATCCAATTCTGGAAGTTCTGTTGGGTTCGTATAATCGTTCTGGACTTGTTGACACTAAGTTTGACAAATTTGGAGACCTTTGGTCCTGACACGTTTTTCGGTGCGAAGCGGGCCACATGTGGACCCCGCTTTGACCCGAAATTGTTATTTTTGCCCCTGTGTCCAAATTGGACTCAAGGACAGGCGTTTCTAGCTATTTGATATCTTCTGAGCATGATGGTAATGTTTGTTTCAGCATCCGGAGACGTTCCTGGAGATTTTACGAATACCAGAGCAGCAGTTGGAAACCAAACTCCAAGCAAGTGTACCTTGCCAACTCGCAGTGATTCCTGTTATAGTACTTTGCTTGAGTTCTTTGTACATACATATATAATCTTGATATAAATACTTAACCTAGGACCGTGTGACTTTACTTAGCGTCCGATTAATAGTCGGGTGCCAACACCGTACGCGGAGTTGAGTAACGTCATCTAGAGATGGATATCGAGACCCTATACATTATCGTGCTTACATTATCAAGTACGTCATATCATAGGACACCTGAAACTGCTCATGAGACAGAATCTTCCTGAAATATTCAAGGTGATTTTGTGTAGGTTGCAGGATTTATGACATAGACATTATATTCATAGCTATCATATGACTTGCTGCATTAGTAATGATCTTGCGTGGCATGGACATGAGACATCGTGAACATGAGACATGTGATTACATTGGGTAGGGAGAGACACACAGGCTACAGGCTGATTTTATATATATGGTGCCACTACATAGTAAACTACATAGTAACTTACGTAGTATCACTGCTACCGGCTCCCAGACACAGAGCTTGTACGTAGTGGTCTCAGCCTGAGTTCTAGTGATGCTCTCAACTTGCATATCACATAGATGGTTACATAGTTTACCCTCTTATTTCATTTATTACTGCACTGCATTTACTTTGGCATGAGTTATTTTGTACCTTGCTATGTCCCCTGAGGACCTGGATCTGGATTATGTCCCCAGGGTTAGCAGAGGATATCTATCCTGAGGTGTACGGAACATGAGCACTTCTCGGAGCAGTATCAGAACCCGAGGACGAGATCGTACCAGAGGACTTCTCCTGAGTATTGGTTTTATAAACTCAGTTATTTCTGTTTCTAGTTACTTTATTTCCTGTCTATTGTATTGATGTATCAGACTTATTCTCGGATTGTTCCTCGAGACACTTTTATTGAGATATGTTAGATTATATTTATTTACAATTATTCTGGCATTTGATCTGTGATTATCTGTGATGGATGAGATTAGAATAGAATGTGACTTGTATCATTGGACCTATTTATTGTTGTACTACAGCTTAAGTACGCCCTGATGGATCCATTAAATTGGGTTGTCCATCGGTGCGTGCTGCTGGCCATTGCCACGTGTCCAGTCCCTCGGTATTTTGGTACTGGGGCATGACAAAAATGCTAGTGTTGCACTCAAGATCTTAAAACCATGGTGGTTGATTTCCAAAGTTTAATTAAATTATCGAATAAATATTAAAATAATTTTTTTTTATTAATTACCGAACTAACCCTATATAAAAATAAGGGTGCTCTTATATATATATATATATATATATATATATATATATATATATATATATATATATATATATATATATATATATCATTTCAGACTTGTGGATGTATTATGACTCTTTCTTTCGTTATTCCATCTCTTATTTTATATTCCTTAGTTTGCATTGTGATTGAGAATAGTTTATCATTATCAGATACCACATTATTTCTCCCTTTGGAGTTGAGATGATTGACATGTACCATGTATATATTGTATGAGATGTTTAGATAGTAGAGTTGACCCTGACAACGTTCTACCACCGATGTTGCGGCTTAGGCTGGGCGTTGCTCACTACTCGTGCCCTTATTCCGGGTGCGGGTCGTGACAGCTTCATCCCTCAGTGAAACTCTCTTACAACCCTATCAGACTCGTCAAATTCCTTATAGAGGGGCACAAAATTGCCAATTTTATATTGTTAAATAATATCAAATTTACCATTGAAGAGGTCTTATATTATTCTCGTAGCAGAAGAATGTTATTGTTGAGTTATAAGAATATCCGATAAAATAATTATCATGTTGAGGCCGCTAAAGAAAATGCAGTGGGGTATCTTTGTATAACTTCTAATACATGCGACCATAATTGTATCTAGGAAAAGATGGCTCATCTCCCGAATGTATTGTATTCTACAATCATTCGAGAGATAGAGGCCCATCACGTAACCAATCCTTCTTCGACCAAGATGAGCACGTTTATGCTTTGGCATGACAGTCTGAGTCACCCTGGTCAAGATTTGATGTGCCATATCCTTATATGTACACATAACTTATTATTTGAAAAGTCATAAATACATATAGCTTATTGTTTGACAAGTCATAAATACTTATTTTCTAACTCCCCAAATTGGGGGGGGGGGGGGGGGGGGGAGGTAACACGGTGAAGTGAGGGCTGATTGTTTGAAAAGTCACAAGTTTTAATTAAAAACTCAATCGATCTAATTTTATGCTACATGTAATAATGGTACATTGATAACTATTGTATACTTATTAATTCTCCTCACACTTAAAACCTCCAATCCAAGCAAGAGTTAATAAACACACCTCACTTAATTCTCTCTCCAATCTAAGCAAGGTTGTATGTAATTACTCCCCTCCCCCTCACTTAACTTTCCTTCACTTAACCCTACTTAACTCTGCTTATTTCTTCCCTCAATCCAAGCAGACCCCTAGAGTCTTTATGCATGGTCCACTCAGACTGCCCATCTATTTGAGGATGCATGATAAGAAGTACTTAACTTTAGGCAAGTTCTGAGACTCTCCTGCAAACTATGCCATGAATAAGAAGTGAACCTCGAATCTCGATCTAACACGATGCTGACCGAAACTCCCTGCAATCTCATAATCTGTCTAATTTAAAAAGTTAGCCAAAATCTACGTCGTATGTCCAACTTTGAATGTTAAGAAATTTACGACTTGTTGAGTAGATCTATAATCACGCAAACTATATCTCGTCTATTGGGACTCGTTGGAAACCCTGTGACAAAGTCAATGGTTATGTGCTCCTACTTCTATTTTAGGATAAGGATTGGTTGCAATAATCTTGCTGATCTCTGGTAGACTTGCTGGCAGACTAGGTACCTCAAAAAAAAACAATCTCCCTCTTCATCCCATGCCACCAGTAGTATTGCTTCAGATCACGGTACATCTTTGAACCTCCATGGTTGATAGAGATATAGGCCTCAGACATTCTCCTTTGTAGACCATGTCATTATGTCATATTCTATTTTTGGATATTGTATCGTTGGTACATAGACCATCTCTCTCATCTACTACCTTTCCATCATTCTTTAGTTTACTACGACGTCGATCTTCAACTATGCCGTCAGGAGAGAGTTTCGATTCGATCTTTCTTCCCTCTCCTTATCAGTCGAGCCTAGCCTTGCTCCCTTTAAGAAGGAAAGTCAGAGCCTATCGGCTCCCATTTTGTCCTTCTGTAGGAAATCCATGAAACTAGGTTGAGCGATCAATAGTTCAAAGCAATACCATTGATACTATCGAGATCATATTGGCATAGAGAAAGGTATATCACGATTTGAGATTTTCTTTCACTGCTCCCTTCTCAGTACATTCACCTCACTTCGATTATTCAGCTCACTCTGCGCCTTCACTTTCCACGACCTTCTAGAAAAAAGAATCTCCTTTGCTTCCCCCCGATGATTCACTGTTTTAATGAGGTCCTTCTAAAATAATGGTGCTTGCCCGGAGCGGGGTGCGCGAAAGCAACCCGGGATCTGGGTCAGTACTCAAGTGCCGATGCCTTCTTTTTAAGGTCAAAAACTGTAAACCCCCACAATTTTTAAATCTTAAATTTTATTATTTTTATTTTAATTATAGAAAATTTTGGTTATTTTTAGAAAATCTAATAATATAATACTTGGATTTTAAAACTTATGTAAATATTTAAGTATATTTAGTACTACAAATATTTTACGAGAAAAATATAATTTTGGGTATAAAATTATTTTTGTGAAGTGTTATAAATTTATTTTGGATTTATTCTAAGTACATAACTATTTTTGGGGTTGCCACTTATATATATATATATATATATATATATATATATATATATATATATATATATATATATATATATATATATAAAATCAAAGCTTAAACCTAACCCTAACTTAAACCCTAACCCCAACCCCAACACCACCATCACCGACCCTGGCGACCGTCCCCCTCATGCGCCACCCTTGGGCGACCTTCCGGCCGCCGACGTCCACCGCACGACAGTCGACAGACCCGCGCGGCAGCAGCAGGCGCACAGTCACGAATCCCATATTTCAGGTACATATTTTTTTGTCATCGTTGTTTCATTTTACGAATGATTTCTTCGTATGCGTAGATAACATAACCAACCTTAATCCCCTTCAATTAATTTATTTTTATTCTGTTTAAAAATATGTGAAAAATTGAATCAAAGTTGGAAAAAAAATATGTTCAAAACAGTCGTAAAAACTGTCCCAAGTACCAATATTGCGAAGCCTATAACTTCCAAACCAATGAACCAAATATAGTTTTTCTTTTTCCTGTTTAAAGCCAAGATAACCAAGTTTATTTACCTTCAAATAGTTTTGTTTAATTAGGTCTATATTTCAAATTATTTTGTTGTGAAAATGACAAAAAGCCATGATTTCAGAACTCCAAATTCTCTAATACGGAGTCCATCCCGCCAAACGAGGTGACTTATTGTGTGCAGATTCTACCAAAAGGCGCGTATCATCACGCAGACGTGTGGAATTTTATGAAAGTTAATTTGGACGTGTGTGCACGCCGAAATTAACGTGTATCCGTAGAAAAATCCTGTATCGACCTTTTTCGAATTGTGTAATTACTTCGTGTGTGCTTATCATTTCGCAACGAAACTTGAGCCATCGGATTTGCAATATTACACTGGTCCTGTGACCCAAGTTTGGTTCGATTATGAGAACATGACATAAACGCCATTTCGCGGGCCCCATAGTCCCACTTGACGGGCATTTTTATGACCGGCTCACCGGAATCCAATTATGGACATTCCGTTGGGTTCGCATCATCGTTTTAGACTCGTAAACACTAAGTTTGCCAAATTTAGAGAACTTTGTCTTGGCATATTTTTTTGTGCAAAGTGGGCCACATGTAGACCCCGTTTTAGCCCAAAACTGTCATTTTAGCCCCTCTGTCCAAATTGGATTTATGGGTAGTCAATCCTAGATATTTTTTATATTCTGAAAATGTTGGTGATATTTATTTCAGCATCCGGAGACGTTCGTGTAGATTCTACCTCTTTGGGAGCAGTTGACGTATCGAGCTCGCCACTTGGACTTTGCCATACCATCATCCTGGATCTAGGTAAATATACCTTGCCATGATGACTGTTTATTTATATTTTGTACAACATGTTTTATGTTTCTTATTTATTTAGTTATTTTCTATAAAAATTTGTCCGTCCAAGATAGACTTGGGTGCAACGGCGGATTTTGTCGTCTTTATTTTATTCATTATGCACATTGACCTAGAGTTATGTGACCACCCTATATTTGTGAGGTATTCTCATATCTCTATGACCTTGGCACGTACTTTGTATATACACGGATGTGTGATACGCGTGATACGCGTGAGAGGGCACGAAATCTCATATTCGGGTCACTCCCGATGCGTAAGGGACGTGTGTCGGCTTAGTCATATTTATTGTGTTAGGATGCATTCGTTGGACTTAGTGGTGAGTAACTGGTCGTGTCATGTCGGGGATATGATCCAGACAGTCGTTTAGGTGGGGAGGATATACACGAGTCGTTTGGGCTACTTTACACCTTTCCTATGCAGGTAGTACGCTTCGCTGGAGACGCGAGTCATGACGACCCTATATTTACTTGGCGGCCTCTGAAGTCCGTGGCATTATGCACGTAGCCCCTGGATCTCCAAGAGAACTATGCCCATCCCATTTTTTAGCCAGACAACCCATTCATGCTACGATTATCCTCAGTTGCATTCACGTAGCTTGGTTGGTTTACCCAGTACATATATTTATATTCAGTTTATGATTGGCATGCTTCTATGTATCTTATTATGTTCCTCTGAGGACCTGGTCTGTCACACCCCAGTCCCAAAATACCAAGGGACTAGCCACGTGGAAATGGCCAGCAGCACAGCTCCAATGGGCATACCCAATTTAATGGACCCGTTAGAGTCTACTTAAGCTGTAATAAGTATAAATATAAGTGTTACGCCCCAGTCCCAAAATATGTAGGACTATGACACGTAAGCATGCCAGCCGTATGTACATGGCAACTCCAATATATGGATATCATGATACACACGTACGCTATAATATGAATAATTATTCACAAGTGGTATAACTAAATCTTAAGTCACAGGATATCATCTAAATCTCATCCATAGAATCAAATATAAATAAATGACCAGTATTTATGAAGCTAGGTCTCAATGTAAAGTATCTAAAGATGATAATCAGATGGAAAAAATCTACTTCTGAATTAGAATAAAGAATAAATAAGACAAATACAATGTAAGTACCACAACTATCAACCACTGAGACTCGAAGAGAAGACCTGCTCGGATATGAGTAATCAGTCCGGATCTGCGCTCCTGCAAATACTCATGAACATCTACACCTGGAAAGGGACCAGGTCCTCAGAGGGACATAACATGATACATAGAAGCATGCCATAAAGTAAATACTGAATAAATAAAAGGGGTGCGCTAACCATCTAAGTGAAATGCAATTTGAGGACAACTTTGGTACGTATGGGTAGGCATAGGCATAACGTCCAACGTCCTCTAGAGTGTGGTATCTGCAGCGTCCATCATTCCAAAGAATGAGGTATCTGTAAAATAATGTCCAACACTCTAAGGAACGTGGTATCTGCAAAGTATATATACGTCCATATCGCTCCGAAGAACGTGGTATCTGCAATAAAGGAGGTGGGTGTCCCATACGCCTACTAGTTGTTCTCCCCGCCCAATGATCTATGCATGTTGTATCCACAATAAGATTTAGCTACTACGCCAAAGTGCAAGCATCAACGTCGTAACTCTGGCTCATAGTCTATCGTTAGAACAATAGCCCAACCTTACAACCAAACAAGGATAAGGATTGGACCACCGTACTACAATAGTCTATGCTCCGACTGCTAATAACTGCTAAGTCTTCTAACATGCATCACTATTAGCAGTTATACCCTATCCGTCGCACGACCTACACGTACAAGTGGCCAGCCGGATACGCAAGTTCGTGCCCTATATGAGACTCACAATACGTGTAAGAAATGTGTCAAGGCCCGGGGAGTCATATCGATAACTCCACAACTTTAGGTGGGTCTACTAGACACTAGGTCAGACACAAGTCCTAACGTCAACGTATTCGTTGACTGCACCCGAGTCTCTCTCGGATGCGTACAGTTATATAATCTAAAATAATAAACATGCAACTAATAATATAACTGAATTTAAACAGTACAACAAAGGCAAGGTATACTTGCCTGGCGAGAAAGCTATGTAGTCCCAATAACCTGCTCCGGAAGTCATGCAGAACAATCCAATAGATCTTCGGGGTCAGCGTGCACAGACACGGGAATCGGGGGTGACTGCTGCGGTTTATCTTCGGTAAGGGTGATGGGTCCATAGTGACGACGATGATAGGGTAATGATGATGAGATGATTGGGTCATTGATGGTGGTTATGTTGATGATGGGGAGTTATAATAGTGACGATGATTACCATGGTGATGATTATGGTAATGATGACGGAAATGATGATAATGGTGGTGACGAGGATGCTGATGTGGACGATGGTGATAACGAGGACGATGATAATGATGATAGGTGATGACAATGTTAGGTTGATGATGATGGTAATGACGAGGACGATGATGTGGGGTGGTTAGGGAATGATTAGGGTTAAGATGTTGGTGATGATGATTATGATGTTGAAGGGTTGATGATTAATGGTGAGGATGATTCGAGATGATGATAAAGGTGAGTTGATTAATGGTGAGGATAATTTAAGATGATGATGAAGGTGAGTTGATTATGATGGTGATGTGTTAATGAAGAGATGATGATGGTGATTGCTTGAGGCTCGCCGAAATTCGGCCAGTGGGGAGGGAAATGTCCGGCCAGGGAAGGTCAAACGGGGAGGAGGACAGGGACACAGGGAGGAGAAGCTCCTGAAGGGGAGGAGCTGCTGACAGGGAGAAGGTGGCCGGGGTTATGGTTGAGGAGGAGGAGAGGCAAGGAGTGGGGTGGTGAAGTGCTGGTGGTGTGATGGTGTTAGCCTGGTGGCACGGTTCCAGCAAAGGAAAACGGAGGCGATGGTGGTGGGGGTGTTACTCGGGGAGGAGGAAGGAGAGGACAGGGACGAGGGACGAGGCCAGGTGGCGGTGGTGTTGCTGGTGGACCGGGAAAGGGAGGAGGAGATGGAGGCCATGGAGGTCGGGATCGGGGGTGCAGGTCGAGATGGCCGGAGGGGGAGGAGCATCCGGCGGGAGGTTGGTATACAGCGGCTTCTCCGGCGAGGAGGGGGATGGACAGTCGAGGGAAGAAAGGTGGATGGGCTCAGGCGGGCTGGGTCGAGTGCGGGTGGTGACGGGTGTAAACACCCTAATTTTTTTTTCAGATTTTAAAATCAATTTTGGGATTTAAAATACATTTTTCAGAAATTTACATAGGACCTGTGATGAGTTTGTAATTTTTAATTACCAATAAATAACATTAAAATGAAATAAAAATATGATTTTATGGTGTAAAATAGAAAACCGGACTTAGGGTAATTTTCTGGGATTTTATTGGGCCTCGGACCTATTTTTTAAAAGCCTAAAATCTATTTTTCCTAAATTAAAATTAATTAATTACTGATTATTATAATTATTATTATTTTCTTTATTTTTGATTTTAGTTTGGGCCCGGCCCAATGGGCCGAGCCCATTAGTGCTAGCCCGGCCCAGCCTCAAACCCCTAGCGGGTCGGGCGGGTCCGCTCACCCGGAGCCCGCCGCCCGACCCGACCCGCTCCATCACCCCTGTCACCCACGACCCCGTCTTCCCCCGAGACCTCCGCCGGCGCCGGAAAATGCGCCGCCACGCCGCCTCCCCTCCGCGAGAGCCGCCCACGTCCTCCCCCATCCCCGCCTAGCCCGGCCACGACCCCCCCAAGGATCCCCTATAAAAACCCCTACCCGACCTCTTCCTCCTCCCTCATCCTCCCCTGAAACCTTGCCGGAACCCTACTCCGACGACCCGAGACCCCCATCCACCTCCCTCTCAGCCGTCCTCCTCCCCGCCGTGACCTCCAGCGTCCCTTCCCCTTCCTCTTCTTCCTCCTCCCCCAGGCGGAGCCGACCCCGGCCTCCAAAACCCCCCCCCGCTGCTCGAGCTGCCGGCCGACCCCCTCGGCGCCGCCCAGCCCCTCCGGCAGAGCCGCAGCCACCGCCCCGAGTCGCCTCGACCGTCGGCCAGTCCCCCAGAGCCCCGGATACGCGGACACAGCCCTGAACCCTAGCCCTAGCCGAGGACACGTGTCCAGGACACGATTCGGACACAGAAAACCTCGGTTTCTCGGGTCCCCTTCAGGTACTCGTATCTTGCAACTCGGATCTCCGTTTTTGATTCTGTAAATTTCTACGCGAAGCCTGTATGACCCTCTCGGTGCCCGGATAAACCGCTCGGGCCATCGCGTCCTGTGGTGATCGCACACCGCGATCCAAAAGCAGGAAAAACCAGACCCTGTTTTACCCCGGAACTGAGTGCGCCCCGCCAAACGGGACAACTTGGTCGCGTGCGGTCTTCACAGATACGTGCGCCTCGTCGATACGGACGTGTGAGATTTCGCGGAAGCTGATTCGGGTGTGCGTGCACACCGGAATCAACGCGTATCCGCGGACATCGCTCCGTATCCGCCTTTTCTGCATTTCACCCTAACTTCGTGCACACACGTCAGATCGAGACGAAACTTGCGCCATCGGACTCGTAGCGATACACTGGTCCTGTGGGTCAAGTTTGGTTCGATTCTGAGAACGTTGACGAAATCGCGTGTCGTGGGCCCCACAGGCCCCGCTCGACGGGCGATTTCGTGATCGGCTCATCGGAATTCAAATCTGAAAGTTCCGTTGGGTTCATATCAGCGTTCCTGACCTGTTGACACTAAGTTTGGTGAATTTGGAGACCATTGACCCTGACACGTTTTTCGGTGCAAAGCGGGCCCACCGATGGACCCCGTTTTGGGCCGAAATTGTCGTTTCTGTCCTTGTCTCCAAATTGGACCCAAGGACAGGCGTTCCTAGCTGTTTGACACCTTCTGAGCGTGATAGTACTATTTATTTCAGCTTTCGGAGACATCTGTGGAAATTTCCGAAACCAGGACCTAAGTGGAATTCAAACCTCAGGCAAGTGCACCTTGCCAAACTTGCAGTCATTATTTTCTTATTTTCTGTAAAAAAAAATACTCTGCTGGATTTCTTGTGCAAATTCATATAAACTGTTTTAAACTGCTTAAACCTAGGAAACGTACGACGTACCTAGTGCCCGATCATAGTCGGGTACTGACACCGTACGCGGTGTTGGGTTCGTCATTTAGAGATAGATTTACGATCCCCTTACTTTGTACTTGACCTATCAAGTACCCTACAACCCAGGACACTTGACACTATCATGGACAGAATCTTCCTGAGTTATTCGTGGTGATTCTGAATAGGATACAGGACTTGACAGAGTTATTTATTTATAGACAGTATGACTTGTTGCATTAGTTATAATCCCGCTAACATGGACATGAGACGTTATGGTCATGGCTTGCGTGATTACATTGGGTGGGGAGAGACACACAGGCTACAGGCTGTTCTATATATATATCTACTATTATTGTGAGGTTGTAGACTCTCCAGCAGAGCTAGACCCTTTACGTGTTATTACTGCTACCGGCTCCCCGACACAGAGCTTGTAGCGGTCTCAGCCTGAGTACTAGTGTTGCTCTCATTTGCATAACACATAGATGGTTAGTTACTTAGTTTACCCTGCTGTTTCATTATTTATTGCACTGCTTATTCATTTTGGCTTGTATTATTTGTGCCTTGCTATGTCCACTGAGGACCTGGAATGGATTATGTCCCCAGGTTTAGCTGAGGAGCAGTATCCCGAGATATACGGCACCGGAGCTGAAGCTATTGCTGGAGCTGAACCAAGCACTGAAGACGAGGTGACTGCCGAGGACTTCTCCTGAGTGCTTGTTCCAGTACTCAGTATTTATTTTATGTTTACATCTTTTGTTCCTGGCCTATAGAGCCAGTTTATTCAGACTTAAGTCGGATTGTTTCTCCGACTGACTTGCTGTGATGATGTTGCTACTTATTTCCATTTGATTATGCAGTTTATTTCTTTATCTTTATGGATGAGATTAGTGTGACTTGTGTAGTAGACCTTACTTACAGCTTAAGTATGCCCTGATGGCTCCATTAAATTGGGTTATCCATCGGTGCGTGCTGCTGGCCATTGCTACGCATCTCCAGTCCCTCGGCATTTTAGGACTGGGGCATGACAACGGGGCTACACCGATGAGTTCTCTGGCGGTGGGTGTAGGCAGGGAAGGAGAGGAAGAAGAAGAGCGGGGATGATGATGGTAATGGTGGTCATGCTGGTGGTTGTGTTGGATGATGGAAGAGAAGAGAGGGATGAGGTCTGGCGTGGCGGGGCTGCTCGTCGAGGCGGCTGGGGTGTCGGGCTCCGGTGACGGGCTGGACAGGGATGAGGGAGGATGAACAGTACGGAGAAAGGGATGGGTTGGTATTTGGTTTTGATTAATCAAATAGAAAAGGGAAAAGAAAAGGAATAGCAAATTGTATATTTATACATGAAGGGGGGTTGGTTTGACCTAGAAAAGTTTGACCTAGGTCAACACTCTCTTGGGTTGGGCCTTGGGCTCACATAGGGATGTTTGGGAGGGCTATAAATTATATTGTTTAATGCAATAGCTAGGATCAAAATAAAGGGGCGATGTTGTACGTTTGCACATTCCGAAAAATTATGAGAAAAATTTATGTGAAGGAGAAATTGGGTTTCTTCATGCATTGTCCAATGGTGTGGACACCTCAATGCTTTTTTGCATAAAAATGCCCAACAATTAAGAAAATTGCACAAAGATGGAAATTGGGTTTTAAATTAATTAAATTACCGCGCAAGGTGTTCTGAAATTAATTAGAAGTACATGGGGATAAAATTAGGTGGAACACAAGTGTCAGGGACATAGAGGGCTCAGAGTAGAATTTAACAAAAGTCCGGGTTGCACAAAACGGTCAAGATTGTGTTCCCAATTTCGATTGGAACGCACAAGGGTACAAAGTCGTATTTTATTTAGAATTAAATAATAATGTCTGCGACGAATGTTGTGCGCCTAAAATATAGCACAAAAAAGTATAATTATAAGTTACACAAAGGTCAGAATGGTAGGTGGGCACGTCTAGGACAATGTTGTTAAATTTGCAGATAGGCAATGGCTAGTGTAGTGCTCCAATTATCGAAGTAACGGTAAGGTGCGCTAAGCGATATAAATATCGTATAGTTAAATCAAATGTCGTATTCTATTTCTAATTGGGTTCAACTAGCCCTAATTTCACTATCTAATCAAAGTAGACCTAATTTTGGGTGAGGGAGTTTACAATCTACCCAACTTAAAATAATTTTGTCCTCGAAATTAAAATAAGACATAGTCTGTTATTCCTTCACGTACATAAGGCAAGTCAATCGCAATCCCTTTGCGATAACTAAAATTCTAATCACATTTATCGCAATCACTTCAAAATTAGGATAATCACTATTCAATTCAAAATTTAACCTATTATAATCTCCTTTCACTTTTTCAAATGATCAACATCCAAATTTAAATTGAATCTATATAACATCTTCAAGAATTAAATAACGCACATCAATTTTATATCGCGAGCTCCTGCTATCACAATCTCCTTTAGAAAACATTTCCAATCGAACATTATTCCTATCCTCAACTAAGGAATTTTCGTACTCCTTAAATTTTAAATTCAATTTACATCCTCAATATTTCAAATAGGTAATCCAACAATCAAAATTTCTTTTAATTTAAGGCCTCAAATTATGAAATTTGAAATCTAATTAACTAATTGTTCAAGTCTAGATTTCTATATTTATCCTCAAAGTCTAAACCGATGATTCAACCTTCAATACTCTAAATTTAAATCCCGCTCAATTTATAATTATTTGGTCCGAAATATCAAGATTTCAAAAATTTATTAAATACTCATCCTCTAACTCTTTCTTCTAAAATTTAAAATGACTTAATCTCTCAATCTTCTCTTACTTGATCACAATCTAACAGAAATTCCTCTCGAGTTAACAATGCAACTTCTACCCAACTTAGAATCTACCCTTCTATCGCATAAGGCTATACATTTAAGAGAACTATTCCTCAAATTATTTACTCATGTTATTCAATCCTCAAAATTTAATACCAAATATATCATACATGATATGCCCTTCATCAATTATAAAAGATAGTCATCTAGTAATGTGATTGGCCTATGGGGTATATCTAGTACTCTCTGTATATCATACTTATACTAAGCACGAGGTTTCGTCTTTCCGAAATAAGGAAGGACGGAAGACAATAATAAAGAGTTCAAGGGGGAGGTAATAGAATAGAAGTATGGGGATCAAGACGTTTAAGGAATTCAAATAGGAATTATCAAGGCAGTTGTGGATTGAAATCCTATTTTGGTAATTCCTATTCACATGTTCATATCAGTACCATTATGTAACTAATACGATATGCTCAGACATATTGTAAACCCCCCCGACCAATTTAGGGTTTAATTTGAATTAAATCGAGAAGACTAGGATTGAATGGGATTCAATTAGGATAAATGTACGACAATCATATGTCTTATTACACCTCACCTTTACTACGAGGATTGGAACGCCACACTAGCAGTTACCTACAACCCAAGGTCACCAACATCTCCTAGACATGCCAAACTACCCATCTGACCATTGTGTAACTTTAAAAACTCGTTATTGTGTCTCATCTTAGCTACACAATATTCCTTAAAAGAGCGCCTTGCATCTATTAATCTAATTAAATTTTTGAGACCAATTTCACCTCAAACAAACCTAACCAAGCCCACATGTACTCTTCCACGTGGACCAGCACCACCCCAACAAGGCCAGACAGGCCCAAGTCCCGAGGACAACCCACAAATCCCCATATATATAAATACACATTTTTTCTTCCATGGAAACCCTAAATCACTCATCACCATCACCTACTCCTGCCCTAGCCGACTAACCAAACCCTAGCCCTCTCCCACTACGACTTCGCAAATACCCCACCACCACCTCAGTCGTCACTCCGACTGCCCGACCGCTGCCTGCATTAAACCCGACTACCCCGGACTCTCGGGTTTGATGGTAATGGTGGAGCCTTTATGGTTGTTTGGTGGAGATTGGGTGAAAGGATGATGAAAGGTGGAGCTTTGGAAGAGAGGAGAGGGTTTTTGGTGAATGAGATGATATTGTGAGGGGTAGATGACAAGGGGGGCTCCTCTTACACATGAAGGAGAAGAGAGAGGTCGGCCAAAAAGGGGAGAGTGTTGTTAGGGTTAGGGTTTTGTGATAAGGGGAGAGTGTTGTTAGGGTTAGGGTTTTGTGATAAGGGGGTAAATATATGGACTTTTTGGATAGATTTAAACCTAGGAGAGGGTGTTCCTAGGGCTTGTAGGGGTCAGCCACAAAGGGGGCTACTCTTGCACGAAATTATGAAGAGGGTGGGTTTTTATGGTTGGGATTTGGTTGGTTAGGATCTTGGGTGGTTAGGTAGTTAGGTAGTTAGTTAGTTAGGTAGTTTGCCAACTAGGATGCCATATATGGCCCTTTCTATAATTAGAACTCTATAAATAGAACCAAATTAATATATATATATATATATATATATATATATATATATATATATATAATCCAAAAAAATATTTATACACAGAATAAATTCTAGAAAATTTATAATAACTAAATAAAATGTTTTAAATAATGACAATAGTTTTGAGAAATAAATTTAAAATAATTATTTATATAAATAAATACTTCAAAGATTTTATCTCCTAATTAACCGAGAAAATAATCTAATAAAATCCTACAATTAATAAAAAAATATTTAAAAATTGTAATTTAACTTTAGGGGGTTTACAGAAACCACGTGACAGGACTTGATTCTTATTTAGCATTAGACTTGACGACGGAAGAGGCTGCTTGCTGCATCATGTCTGGGACAAGATTCGATTGGACCCACATGATCTTGTCCCGAGGTGTGGTGAGAGGTATCAGCCCGGCTGCTTGGTCGCGAGCTGGTGGAAGATTGACTACCTCCATTGGTGCCCTCGGGATCGGGATGACTCCGTCCTAAGCTTTCGTCACGGGAAAGCTTGCCACCCTTCATTAATACGTCAAAGATGGGCATGACGTCGTCATCTTCGAAGGAGTAAGTCTCCTTGGGATTTGGGACCTCAGCCGACTTTTGTCCGGACCTCTTGGTTAAGTTGGCAACCAGGGCCTGCTTCCCTTTTTCCTCGTAAATACTGTTGTCCCTATTGTTATTGTCGGGACATTTTCTCCTGTCATCGGCGACAGGAATCTGTATTCCCAGGAGCCGAGCGTCCTTGACCTTCTTTTCAGCGCCAACAACGTTGATGATGAGTGGTATCCAGTCTTTGAATTGACTACCGCCCATCCAGAGGCTGACTGCTGGAAGTAGATTGCTGCCGCACATATCCATGAGTGTGGACTCAGGATTGCCTGGAGGCAACCTCTGTCACACCCCGGTCCCATAAGGGCATATCGTCCTCGCTTGGTCCCTACGAAACCGATCGTCCTCGCTTGGGCGCGATGCCATGCAAGCCTAAGTTGTGCTTGCACCAGACGTAGTACCTGTACAAGACATAAGTCAGGCGAAAAAATATATATATATAAGCACAGAATGTAAATACAGAGAACCAAAGTTGAACACATTTGATAGGAACACAAAATACTTTCTTTATTGAATACTTGAAGATTGGATTACAAAGTACTTGCTTGGCTGAGTTACAAAATATGCCATAGATAGCTTACAACTCTTTTTACAAACCCAAAACTAGCCACAATGCCCATATATTATATCATTTTAGTAGGACCAAAAATCAAAACAACTAGCATAAGAAGAGCTTGCACACAGGAAAGGAAAGCTAAAGAAGTAGCACGAGCACAGTTCTACTGGATGGATGCGCTAGTACTGGTTCAAAATGCTCGTAAAGCTCTCGATACCAGAACCTGGAGATTTTTCCACAAATGTGGGTCAGTACTATAATATGTACTGGTGAGCAACCATGGCCAAACTCACCTAAAAAATTTCACACTAAGTAAATATGTGAAGCTAGCATTATTAGGTAATCTTTCTAGTTGTCTAGTTTCTTTTAACAATTTATGCAAGAAAACATAAACAATAGATAGACTACGCATATGATAAATCTTACCCACTGTCGAGCGGTTATCCCTGCAACAGACACACAAGTTAGCAATAATTTGCATATATGTATATAACTCATGCATCTATGTTGGCATCAAGTGTTAAGTGTACATAGTAGGTAACTTATCATGCGACCTAACTACATGATGGTCCATGAAAAACCCATGCTATATAAACATGGACACCCCCCTGATCGCGAGGACTTTATTGCCTCAGGGTGTTCCTCTAATCCCCCCTAGGGAGAATGATCCCCAGTGCCCCGGGAACTGTTCGTGGGATTATCCTTGTGCACAAGTTATCTAAAGACCGATGCATGGTATGCAGCTCTATCATATAAAATCTTACTATGCAACAGTTAGACTATAAAAGAACATCTCTATCTCTTTATTATTTTCTCTGGTAACCCATGCGAGATTTCTCTAAACATTTCTTGTGCATCATATGAGTAAGGAATAGATACACGTCTATTTGAACAAGCATTTGCAATAATTATATATATATATATATATATATATATATCAAGCATGCATTTTATCTCTTTTATCTTATCTCGTTTAGTGAGGCATCATTAGCATAGGAACATGCAATTCGTGTAGACTAAAAATTATTTTATTAAAGCATATGGACTGAAGGATTCATCGAAGGGTCTAAGCCACTCATCGATTGAATCGAACGAGAGGATGGGGAAGCCTTATGCAACGATCACTCCTTGGTTATGCATCCTGAAATTGCAATAATACTTTGTTAGCATCTTTCGATCTCTTTCTCTTACGATTCGAAATGAATGCATAAGCGAGAAAATTGAATCATGAAAATCAAGTCATCAAAACCAAGACAAAACACAAAGCAACATAAAACCAATTAGCAAAACAACCAACAAGAACTCTTTGGCTCATTTCAATAGAAGTTGTTCCATCAGTTTGAAGGGTTCATTATATTTCATCCGTGTTGATTTGGCGGTAAGGTTTCTCCGAGACTCGATTCTCAACAGAGTCAAAGTAACAAGTGTTTCATAGGTGAATCACTGGAGGCTAGGC
This sequence comes from Iris macrosiphon, assembly GCA_036927795.1. Taxonomy (NCBI): domain Eukaryota; kingdom Viridiplantae; phylum Streptophyta; class Magnoliopsida; order Asparagales; family Iridaceae; genus Iris; species Iris macrosiphon. The sequence goes on from JAYESA010000009.1 coordinate 46,490,979, forward strand.
ATTACAACCTCAGTGTTGCTTGGCGGAAATGCTCGATATAATTTTGGGCGAGTTTCCTTCCCCTTGGGTGACATCCATCAGGGAAGACATTGTCATGTCGCTTCCTCCATCATAGAATCTTTTGAGGCAAAAACTCTTGAAGTCGTCAAACAACGAGATACAGTTATCTTGTAGGCTACAAAACCAGTCGAATGCGATCCCAAATAATGCCCCCATAAAGATCTTGGTGAGGAGTGTGTCACTATGAGGTAGGTGCCCCATTGCAGTCTTAAAATAGCTCATGTATTAACGGGGATAAGTCTTCCCGTCAAATGGGTTCAGGTTAAAGGGCTTGTACTTTGGCGGGTATGGAACATTCCTCCACTCATGAGGGTACGGCTATCGTATCCCGAGCTCGCGCAGTGAATCACGGCTGCCCATAGAATCTAGGTGAGCTAGAGTTCCCGAATTTCCTTCATTGCTTTTTTGGCTTCTTCTCCCACAGAAGGGGCAGATGAACCAGGCAGAGGGTGATTCCAGACTATGGGCGAAGCGGTTGCGTCAGAGTCCGCGTTGGCCCCAGGGTCCAAGCTTGCTTGTCCAAAAGCCCTTGCTGGTTGGGAAGCCATGTTTGCTTTAATCTCTAGCATTGCCTGGGTCAGGGCTTGCATTGATTAGCTCATGGTTTGCATCATGGCCTCAAGGACCTTGAGGCGCTGCGTATCACTAGGGCCTTCATGCTCGTCCTCTGCCATATATGTCGTTCTTATATGATGAGAGATAGACGGGATAGTAGATGTAACACTTTTTGCTTCAGACTCTTGTAACGAATAATCGTCAGGGAAGGCTGGCATTATCGTGCCCAGTTCGGACTCAGACAAAGTACTACCCCCAATGTAGGAAGAGATGTCTTCTTTTCGAAGGTGGCTAGCCCCAGGGATTTCAGCCTCCATTCCTTGGGAATAACCATCTTCTCGGAACGCCGAATTGTCGTATAGGTTCGGGGGATTACTACCCCCAGCTTGTGTAACCCCATAGTTTTTGAGGAAGAACCACCCCCAGCAGCTGATAGCTTCTTCTTCGAGCGGGTGCCCTGAAAAACTTCTTTCGCAGGTCCCGCTGCTAGTCCTCCTGGTTATCACCTTCTCAATACGCTGGTTGAGAGTGACGGACTAGAGGTGCTGGACTTCCTACTGTGGTGGAAGGGACCTTCCGAGATGAGTAACATGAGGCGAAGGAAAGATCCTCCTCCTCTGGTATTTGCACCTGATCTTTGGATTATTGTTAGATAGGTGCCTTCGGGTGCAGTCATTGGAATATCCACTGCCTGCTTGTAGGTATTGTCACTTTGTTGCAGCAGCAGTTGATAATAATTTTGGCACAATGAAGTCCTGGGGAGGACACTTCATATGCCGTAGCTGCCTCCCTCCCCTTGTGCTTGTGATTGATCGCATTGCGCAAGTCAGGCGAGGGCTGACTCATCTTTGCACCCTTTTCGTGAGCACGGGTAGACCGAGCCCACGGGTGCGTGGGTGTTATTTTTGCTCCCTGATAAAGGGTTTGTACATAAACTTTTCCCAGATTGTCAGTGAAAGACTTTTGAGACAGACCATGTCCATTTGCCGCTGAGGGCTGGACGCACGGGTCGATCTTATACAGCTTCCCATCAGGGGCCCGCGTAACAGTTAGCGGTACCCTCCGACGGTCAGTCGAATGGACAGTTGCTTGAGCATGATGAGCCCGTACTACCCAGACTTCTTCGACTTGGCACCCGTAGTCGCATAGTACGAAGAGTCCAAGTTTGGGTTTTCACCATTCTCAGTATGGCGCATAGGGTCAGCGTTGTGTAAGATTCGATCAAAAATAGAGGTTCGGTTGCTGTTAGAGTCGCATGCGACCAGTTGCCTGCGGCCATCCACCGATGTCGCATAGTAAGCCTTATGCAGCCCTCTCCATGGCTAGATAGATCTTGCATCAGTGCCCGAACGTCTGACATCATTATATTTTTCTCTACTATAATTTGGGTGCTGAGCATTTTCTGTGTCAGGCGAGCATGCCGCATGGATAGCCTGAGGGGACGCCTGGCGAGCGCCTTCAGCAACAGGGAGAGAGGCGAGAAGCACAAGCTCCACAGTTGGGTGAGGCACGGTGGTCTTTTCTACCCATATCCTGCGGGTCTTCAAGTGGTGAGCACCCTTCTGGTTGGAAGAGGCTGTCGCATAAGCAGTAGACGCATGATGTGTGGTCCCTGCGGTAGAGAGAGAGACGGGGAGGGTGAGGCATGGGTGCCTTTGCTACCCGCGTCATGCGGGTCTTCTTGGGCTTTGCTTGCATTAGAGAAGAACTCGCGCTATCCCCGGAGAGCATATCCTCAAAAGTCTGATGGTCGAAGCGGACCACCAGCATCCTTTGAGTGGACCCGAGCTTGGCTGCATCGGATTGTGCCATAACTTTCTCATCAAAGGAGAAAGGTGACCCCAGCAGAGTCACTATCTTGTTTGCCATTAAATTCAAAGGTTTATAAAAGAGCTTGATTTAATTAATAAACGAAAGAAAGTACAGAGAGGTCCTGGATAGACAATTTAAGTACAATATTTTTTTGATCTGGGGTGTGGCGATGGACAAAGAGTGTTATGGCGTCTCCTTTACTCCGTAGACGATTAGATGCAGGGTGAGTAAGCTTACATTCTCTCTTTGCTCGTCTCGGTATGCTCTCTCTCTGTATTAGCCGGGGGTGATATTCTCTCTCTCTCTCTCTCTCTCTGAAGCAGAAAAAAATTCAGTCTTTAGAACGTTCAAGTTGCTCCTATTTATAGCCATCGTGCTGATGGGCTATGGGTGCCGCATATGCCTCTGTTTGGTGGCCGCATAATAATCCTTCAACAGAATATGGTTGCAACTGTAGCCGCATGCCATGGACAGATTGTCATGTAGTCTTGGTTGAGATATGTTGTTGAAGAGATCCTGGGGTTATTATCAACCCGTTGTGTGCATAACTTGGTCAGCTAGACACGTAGTCAGTACCAACTGTCTGAAGATCTTTGCAGTTGTAACGGGAAGATCTTGTATGTTGGAGGTCGCATAGCAACTTGGCCGCATGATGGCGATGCCGCATGGGTCTTGTAGCCGCATACGTGCTATCGTTTGGGCCTTGGTCGAATGGACACTATGGCCACATAATGGCTTTGTGGCCGCATGCAAACTCTCGTCGGACTTTGGTCGAATGGACACTTAAGTCGCATGGCGAAGAGGTCGCATACGTAGGACACGTGGCATAGCACGTTTGTCAAAGCAATTAATGCACTAATATGACTTATTGTCTTTTGTTTGAGCCGTCGTATTCATGTGTCTCGAAACATCTCTGAGTGATAAGTGATGTGTCAGAGCTTTTGACAGACAACAGAATCTGTGTCAGGAATATTTTATGCGACCTCCCTGCTCTGTGGTCGTTTAGCCCACATATAGTACTATGCAGCTTTTCTGCGACTTTTTTGATCAGGCCGCATGTGGCTCCTCTGTGGCTTGACTATTCAGGCTGCATGTGGCTTCTCTGCGGCTTGGCTGTTCTGTTTAGGAAGCATAAACTTTATGCGGCCTGCATGATTTTTTATGCTTCTACATGGTCAAGTTCGGAAGGTGACATTTGGTAAACCTTATGAGAAATATGCTTCGTTCCTGGTATCAACTCTATATTGAACTCTAACTCTCGAACCGGAGGCAATCCTGAAAGTTATTTGGGAAAGACATCTGTGAATTCGTCAACTATCTTGGATATTGGTTCTCCTTCCATTGCTACTACCGTGACTCCTTCTTCTTGATGGCCTCTCGTAGACCTCACGAGCGCAAACTCTTCCAAACCAGTGATACGAAATAACACTCTACCCCTATGACAATCTATCATAGCATAACTGTCTCTCAGCCAGTACATGCCCAAGATAACGTCAAATTACCTATAGGAAACTCAATCAACTTCGTAGGTAATAAGTGGTCACATACTACGACTGGAAAGTCTAGGAATACCCTACTAACTTCTACAAGTCCATTACCAGTGAGTATATTTATCCTCTCTGGCAATGCCTCAAACTCCAATCCAACACGTGTCACAAATTGTGTAGATACAAATAAATGGGAATCTCCTGAATCAATCAATGCAATAGCAAAAAAAGATGCGACATAAATATTACCTGCCACCACGTCACCTGATGCCAAAGCCTCCTCTAGAGACAAGGTGAATGCCTGCCCTTGGCCTTATCGAGCTCCTTATTGTTGCCTTTCCTAGTGGTGTTGTCATGGTCTTTGTTGTCCTTGCTACTATTGGTGCTGGTATTGATATTGATGCTGCCTATACATCTGGGCCTGCGTTGGTAACGGTCGCTGAGCTAACGGCCTCACCGCCAATGCTGGCTCTCCGTGCTGCATTGCTCTTGGTGCTGGCAATACAGGAAACTGGGATGTCGATCTCCCTGACCTCTGCATCAATGGTTATATAACAATCCTATGATCGGGGCTACCATATCTCAGGCACAACCCATTTATTGCCCTACAATCCTTTCTATTATGGCCTCCCTTGCCATAATACGTACAGCATGTTGATGATGACTGGCTCTGTTGCTGTTGGTGCCTCGACTGTTGTTGTCGAGATGGTGCCGTTACTGTTGCAACTACCGCTCTATGCGGTGCTATGTTACGAATACAAACGCCATGAGATGGTGCTGGCATTCGGGGCGATGCTCCTCCTCCAATGCTCTGTGCAAGACACCTCTTCTGGCCTCCTGTCCTTAATGTCATCCTTTGAAAAGTTAGTTCGTGCCTCCTAGCTGCCACTAATACGTTATCAAAAGTTTGGTAGTTGTGTCTATCTACCAACTGTAGAATTTTCAGATGAAGTCCTTGTTGGAACCCCATTGCCCTATCTAGCTCTGTTGCCACCATTGTTGGTACAAATCTACTCAGTCGGCTAAATTATGCTGCGTAGTCGTCCACTATTTTACCAGACTGCTTGAGGTTAATAAACCTTTGCTGCAACTCAAACTGGGCCACGACTCCAAAATACTTTATTCTGAATCAAATCCTAAAATCATTCCAAGAAATAGGTTGCCTCAAGATGACCTTCTCTGTCGTCCACCAATCCATGGGGAGATCCTGAAGTTAATACTGAACTTGGTCAACATGTTCCTCAGCTGGAACCTTGGTCGTCGCCAGAATACCCTCAATATCCTGGAGCCAATCGTTTGTCGCGATGGCATCCTCTATACCATCAAAGTACCGGGGATTAAATCGACAGAATATAATCGATGCCCCCGAACCTATCATTCTGCCTCTTTCTAGAGCCGTTTGTAACCCCTGGAATTCGACAATATATTTTGTTCATGCTGCTGGAGTTGCTGATATTATTGTACCTCCATCTGATGATGCTGTGCGGCCACCATCCCCCTGATAATCTCTAATAAAGTGGGAGAATCAAGTGTTGCTGGCATTGCTGGCACTACTGGGGGAGCCAGAACCTCTGAAGCAGGTTGCTCAATATTTTCTTCCACTGTCTCGCCTGGGGGACCAACCACTGGCTCGATCCAAACCGGGTCCTGAAGAAATACTGCCTCACGTTGATATCCCATCTCGCCCGGACCTACTAGTCGCCTCAATGCCCCTGATGCTCTGGCAACCAAAGACAGGGAAGCCCTGGAAGAAAGGGACAAAAGACATCAAAACAGAAAGGGAAGTAATAGAGAAATAATCAATCAAATGGTTCAAGCTGAGTATCGAGAAGAACGAATTCAGGAATTAAAGAAGGAACATATTTGACTGAGACTCATAAGATCATGACACCCCACAAATCTGAAAAATCAGACCTGCATGGGCAACCATTAAAACTTTGTCACGCTCCAGTACCAGAATACAGAGACAGACATGGCCAGCTCCCTCGTATAAGGTACAGAACGTCGTATGGTGATCACGGGTGTAGAAAGACAAGGGGTGCATGCTATAATAAGTCTTCTAGGGTCTCAGAATAACTATGTCTCAATCATTCAAGAAAGTAACAACATAGAACATGTGAGATAAAGCCGTAAGGCGTCCCAAATGCTCCATCAAAATATTCTAGAGTTCTAGCCATAAAAATGTTAGGTTAGCAGAATGTCAATAGTTATACAACCGAGATCAGCTGCAGTCTAATTATATTACAGTTATGTAAAAATGAACTAATGTCCAAACAAGCCGTCTAACAAGTGCCGGTGACTAAACGCTAAAAAGAGTAGAATGTATAAGATGAGCAGTGATCAAGAAACCCACTCGTGCCCTTCAGCGACTATCTGTCTGGTGCATGTCATCGTTAGGGGGATAAGCTGGATCCTCTGGTGCTGGCTCTAAACCTGGCCATACAAAACCAGTGGGGTTAGACCCCAAATAGTAAGTACCACAAGGAAACACGAATGAAGAAACAAAAATTAGACCAATCATATAGTGCAAAAGCCAAAAATTATTAGTGCGTGTCCCATCTTTAGGATAGCAGGCACTCATTCACCAAACAAGGACAAAAAATTTCATACCACCTAAGATAAGGTACGTCCCATGATTATAGTCAAGCTAGGATTCTATGTCCTAGTTCGGTCCATATTCTATCATAGCATAATTACTCAACTCCCCAACCAAACAAGAACAGAAGTTGAATACCATACTATGACAGTCCATGTCCCTAAGCAACTAGCAGAATTACAATCACAACCAAGTTAGGTTAAAATGACCAAACAATATTACGGCTTGTTATGTGGAGTCTGGGTTATCCCAGATAATAATAATAATAATAATAATAATAATAATAATAATAATAATAATAATAATAATAATAATAATAATAAGCATCCTCACATCGTGTCATGTCGAGCAGGGCTAATCGAGCCAATATTATATAAGCAGGTAATCATGATCGCACAAGTTCCCCGTAGGGCCACCGTGCTAATTGTCGCACCAGTTCCCCGTAGAACCACCGCGCTAATAAATCAGTAATAGCTCCAACAGTCCTATAGAAAAAATGTTGGCTCGATCTTAAATATAAAAATATCAAATATTGTACTCCACTACATGCGGATGATATACAATATCCGTGGTGAGCAGCCTTGTACGCCATAAAAATTATCACGGGACGGTCCATCACGCACGATCTCGGAATATCGTTCCCTCCCCGTGTTCTAATCAACTTTTATGTTACCTAATTAACCCTACAGTGATATAGAATTTTCTCCCGTGGCCACATGAATATTTCCCTTAATAATGTCGTACAGAGTACAGACATATTTGGTACGAATCCATTTTATATAAGGAGTCAAGTCTGGATCCACCCAAATGTAGATGCAACATTCAAACTAGCAATAACCTAGCCATGCTATGGTTCTGACCCGTTATCATTTCCATGCCAAGAATTCAAGAATATAATATTATGCATCGAGCAGGAATCATCATGTCACGTTCAGCGTACATATTGGCCAAGGTCCCAGACTCTGTGTACAATATAGACTTTATAAACAGGCGAGCAGGACAAGTGTATCGGCACGAATATAATAACCATGTCATGATAACAAACCTATCAGTTTGTCACATGAATCATGTTTTGATCAAGTCAGGAGTCATAATTAATTAGGAATCTTCTATCTCATATGATCGAGTCACGGTCATGAATGCCTCGTTAATTTCTCAAATTCTGGGGTCATAGATAATCAATCATGGTCAAGCTCAACTAAACTAGAATAGGCATCAAGTGCACAACAGGACCCATGCATGCACAATCAATCACAAAAGTCCTGGGCCGACGCACTTTGCAAGTGCCAAATATAGGCTAGTAAGGAATAGTGGCATACTATGCGCGAGCAAGCAACTATATGGCGCACAAATCTGTAACACTAGGTCCCAGAAGTCATGGCGCAAATTTCTATAACATGGCACAAAAAATCGATAATAGAGCAGCAGGAATATATGGAGCACAAAATCAAGAATTACGATAATAGACGCATTCTACACATGCAAGCAAACTGGCGCACAAAGCAAGAGTTACGAGTAAGAGAAGTGGCGCACTATGCAAGTGCAAAATAACTACAAGATAAAACACAAGTCCCTAGGTGGCACAACAGTCGAGGGCACGACAGTCGAAGGCCTCGAGAATTGAGACATGCAAAAGTCAAGGCTCGCTTATCGAGGCTGAACCGAGCAAGACTGTGCCAAGAGTTAACATGTGCGCTGGGTTATATGCGCCAAGGGTTGTGTGCATAAGAGCGGCGCACTTTTGATAGTTAATGCATAATGTGTTAATCGTGCGCATGTCTGCTGATTTTGTTAAAAGTGTGCCAAGAAGAAAGTTGGTCAAAAGTGCGTTGAAAAGTAGACAGACGCACTTTTTCTTGGTTCGTTCGATAATATATCAATTGTGCGCCAGATGCTGAAATCTTTCAAAAGTGTGCCAAGAAGATTTTTTTCAAAAATTCTTCCCCTTGATATACTTTTGCAAGAAATTGGCAGCACTCTTAAAGTACACTGAGTATGGAATACGGGTCACATTCAATAAGTACCCATAGTACAAATTCTCCTGTGTACTTTTTGTCACTGTTCTTCTTCTTAAACCGACCCACTATTGATGCACTCAGAGATCAAGCTCGAGACTATGACAGTGCTCCATTCCTCAAGCAACAAGAACCAAAAATTAAGGGAAAATCCAGACTCGAAATCAGGGAACATCTTTTAAAAATATCTCATTTTTGGGGGATCATTACCTAGAAAAATATACTCATGAAAATCCTCATAATAAAATCAATACAAAACTATTAACCACCTCAAATCTGAAAACTCCAAGGACTAACTATAATCAGAACACTACAAGAAACTAATTATAACAACAAATACTAAGAATAAACTATAGCCGATCATGTTTCTTCATATTTGCAAGATGTACTTGCCTATGAAGAAAACCGGGAGCAAAACAAGAGAAATAAATAAGTGAAGAGAGAGAATGAGAATATGGATATATATAGGCAAGGGGTTGATGGTGAATCGTCGGATCTCTCCAATAAATTTAAGCCACACACCCTACCTACCACCACCACACCATCAATATTAACCAATGTGCACCAAGCTTCCATTCAACCGTGTACTTGAAGTATACCCAAAGTGCCCCAAAAATAAAAACACTATCAAAAGTGAGCCGACTTGAGTATATTCTAAGTATAAGAAATAGGGGAGTAACATCAGCAAGGCCAGGGGTAGGCATTTACTTTGTCTCTGGAGGAGACTTTGGCATCGGACGATGTGGTGGCAGGTAACATTTCTGTCGCATCTTATCCTGATGTAGCATTATTTGATTCAAGTGCATCTCATTCATTTATATCTGAACAATTTGCAAAATATAGCATTGGATTGGAGTTCAAGGCATTGCCAGAGAGTTTGAATATACTCACTGGTAATGGCTCATAGAAGTTAGTAGAATGTGTATAGCGTGTCCGGGCGTTCACTACTTGCACGGTTGATCGAGTTCCCTATGGATAACTTTGATGTTATCCTAGGCATGGACTAGTTGTGAGACAGTCGTGCTACGATAGATTTTCATAGGGGTAGGGTATTGTTTAGTATCCCAGGCACAAAAAACTTCGTCTTTGATAGATCTGTGAGAGATCAGCATGAAAAGATGATCGCAGTGGTAGCAACAGCAGAAGAACAGCTTCCCGAGATAGTCTAGGAGTTTATAGATGTCTTCCCAGAATAACTTTTAGGGCTACCACTAGTGAGAGATGTAAAGTTTTGCATAGAATTAATTTCTGGAGTAGGACCAATATCTTGTAAGGTTCACCAGATGGTACCATCAGAACTAGACAACCTTTACCAACACATAGAAGAGTTGAAGGCGAAGAAGTTTATCCGAACCAGTGGATCATCTTGGGGAGCGCCAGTAGTTTTAGTAAATAAGAAGGATAGGTCAACGAGGTTGTGCATCGACCATAGGCAATTGAATGCAGTAACGATGAAGAACAAGTATCCATTACCAAGGATAGATGATTTGTTTCACCAATTGAGCAAAGCTACGATTTTCACCAAGATCGACCTACGGTCAGGATATCATCAAGTAAGAGTTTGGGAGCAAGACATACATGTAGCTCTCCTTTTCTGAAATAAATAAAATTTTCTTTTACTAAATTGTAAGTAATCTTTTACAATAATATGTTACTTTATAATTTGATTGCTAAACCCATTAATCCCTCAATAGAAATAACCAAGCCTTAATTAAGCAATCATGTAGAACAAATAACCATTCAATCCATTAAGGGACCTGACTCCAATTAATTTAGTCCATGAATCTGGGGATCAGACCGATAGTAGTTATGTCTGACTATTGAGTGTATGAGCTGAGCCTTGTCCTTCACGAGGACAACTAGTCTAGCAAGACTTGGAAGAAAGTCCAAAGCATTTAGTTGGGAACCAAGCCCCATAGTCCATGTTCATCTTCGTTTGAGAGGCTTCCAATCCAACCGATCAACCACCGATTATAGTCGTCAACCGCCCCATCCAAGAGACCATTCGCCACCAACTCCGTTCCTTCTCCGACCTTCTAGAAGGCTAGAGGAGGTTCCATCCTAACGGCCAAACTGTTTTGTAACCATTCTAATAGTCGTCGACTCCAGAAACTTCCGGAGGGTTTACACCCACCGCCTCACTGGAGCCGATGCCTATAAATTAAGGGGTAGACTCCTAGTTTTTCCATCATCTCTTCCTGGTGAAGCTCTACTCCGCTGACGACCTTCCCTCCTCCATATTGAGTTCTGGTTCGGTCGAATCAACTGGACGAACGCTCGGTCGTCGGTGACGAGCAGTTGCAGTACCGCATACCTCCTTCTCTGATCAACTGTTCTTCCCGAGCTCAGCCATGGTAAGGGCGACTCCTCTACAGTGACAACGGGCCCTCCCATGACGATGATCTGACGTGAATAGAGCTTCGATCAAAGACACGTAAGATCTGAATCTTCCCTCGACTCTTGTACTTCTTCTTTACTTTGGATCTCTATTGATTTTCCTATATCGTGTGAACTGGACAGCAAGATCATTAATCACAGTGGATCAGAGGAACACTCGACAGGGAGATCGGTTGTCCGAGCGGTGGCGAGCTTGACTGATTCTACACTTATCGCTAGCGATTGTTCGTCAACGAACATAGGTGAGTCTCATACTTTGATGTCTTCTCCTTCATATTTGGTTTTGATGCTCTTAAGTACGAGGTCGAGTTCTTTGATCAAGTCATATGGATTCGTCGATCAATACTTTGATCAATGATCGATTTTTTGGATACTCTATTTTTGGCTTCTGATAGTCAGTTTTGGAGGCGAAGAGGGACACAAAGATCTTTGGATCATTGACAGCAAATTTGAATTATCACCCCGGTAAGATGTTTAATCCTTTCTCCCCGGTCTGAATTATTTTCTTGATTTTTTTTGGATTATCTAGAAATTTAGATAAGTCTCTGAAGTTTTGTTCTGTGTCTGCACTCCAAGTATTCATTAGAATGTCTATAAAGAACTCGGTCTTGTTTCTTTACTTGATTCTTGACTCTTGAAAAAAATTTAGGAAGTGGATCCGGCCAGTGTCCGATCCAAATCAATACTAACACAAGCAGGTATCACTATTTTTGCCTTAATCGAGTTTTTTTTCAATCTTTTTCCATATCGATCATGTAGAAGTTGATAGGTATTATATCTCTTTCCTCTAAATTAAACTCGAAGCTCGTATGTGTATGTCAGACTTTAGGACATTTTCTCGATAGATATCGGTTGCTCATATTGTCTGGAGTTGACACAATCCGAAATTATATTAGACACGGTAGTAGTTTTGGTGTTTGAACTGAGGTTGTCACTTGTTGACTATCATTAATTAAGTAGGGTTTAATTTGAATTTATGTGCTTAAACCCCGGGCCAAGTCTTCAAGATTTCAATTTTAGTTTCAATAAAGCAGTAGTTTGACCATTGAGTAATTTCACACTTTGAATTATGCATGGAGTTGAGAACAGGACTACTAAAGTAAGAGATTGGCTAATTGGACCAATGTTGTAGCTAAGGACTAGCAATTTAAAGGGTAATAAATTAGTTAAAGTTAAGCTTGGCTAGATAACTTGAGAATTTTTGAGATAAAATAAGGAGTTAGACTAGAAATAGAATTCTAAGTGTTATTTATGATCTTGACACAGAGCTCGAGGATTTGGGACTTAGCTGATTTTGGAGAAACAGACAAGTACTATACAAATGTGTTTCGTACAACGTTCATGTAGTATTTTATTCATATTGGACACGTTCTATACATAACTTGACTTGTAATTCTGGTGTTATTTGTCCTGGTTCTGGTACTTGGGGAGGAAAAATGCTAGTAGGTATGTGACCAAATCCCATGCTAGCTAGGTCTTGTGCAGAGCCTAACCACACACGACACGTGTGGTTAACTGTACCTTTATTCATATGCTTTATCCAACCGGTCACATATTAAACTAGTATTTCAAATCATGATTAATGGTGTCTTCTTGTACATGTTTCAGTACTTTATTATTTTTTTGGTGCATCAGGTTAGTCCATTTTATTTTGTTGCATTCATTCCTTTTTGCATGTTGAGTCGATACATTATTATAGAGATGTACTTTGCTCTTTTTCTGACAGGATCGTTGCAAGTGATTACGAGGATTTTTGTCCCACCTATTATGGTGCCGAGACTACCACTATGACTGAGGAGGACCCAGTTCAGGACCCCGAGCCTGAGACGTAGACCGAGTCATGACCATTTATGGATATATAACCATTTGTGGATATATAGATAGTATTGAGTACTATTGAAGTAGTGGATGACAGTACATATTATGGTTTGAGCCTTTACATTTCACCGGATTTGTTTTCGGATATCTTATGTAAAAGGTGTACCAAAGACATAGTAAAATATGGATGGATTCTGGTGCTTTCTTTTATAGGATCGTGTATAGAGCTGTGATGAGTAAATTGATACTTGTACTTGGATGATAATGAGGTCTAGACAGTTGACTACCGCTGTCAAGGACAGCGTAGGCTGGGCATGTTCAACCCGTACCCGATTATTCGGGAGCGGTGTGTGACATATTTTTAGTGGTGGCCCATGCAGGTCTAACTTAATGGTACTTAGGCCTTAGAGTACTATTAAGGGATCTATTAGACTAAGGAGAAATCTCATCATAGCATAGGCCGGTAGTGTCCTTATAAGTAGTATATCACTCACTTTTATCACTTAGTAAAATTTTAGGCAATCTTAAAATTTGATGATTAATCCTCATTTTCTCATTCCAGGATGGTTCATACAAGGAACACTGGACCCGAGACCTCTAAGATTCTACCACCTCCTCCGCTACCCAGACTGTCACCAAGGATGATGCTCAGCTTATGGGAGTTTTTCAGGGCTTCCTTGACGCCCAGCGAGAGCAGGCCATTCTTTTTAGAGATAGTCTTTTCGATGCCCTTCGCACCTGAGAGACCCCGTCTCCTAAGAAAAGGAAGGCATCTGACTTCAAGAACCTCGGCCCCTTACCTTTCTACGGCACTGAGGGCATTCTCTACACCGATGAGTGGATAGAGAATGTTGAGCACCTCTTACAGATCGCTCGGATCCCTAAAAACCTTAAGATCGAGGCCGCAAGCATACAGTTGTTTGATGTTTTCCGCACTTGGTATCGTGATGAGCCTCGTCTTGCTGCCCCAGGACTTTGTTGGGACGACTTCAAGGAATTATTTCAGGAGAAGTTTTTCCCCGAAGTAGCTCGAGACGCCCACGAGAGTTAGTTCGAGCAGCTTGAGCAAGGTAGCATGACCGTCGATGAGTACACTGCAGAATTCGATCAATTAATCTGCTTCGCGAAAGGCCTGGTCCATACTCCAATAGATCGAGCTCGTCAGTTCAAGAAGGGTTTTTCCCATAAGCTTCGAGCAGCAGTGACCACTAGCCGAGCTCGCGCTTATGAAGAGATTCTAAGTGTTGCACAAGGAGTAGAGAAAGACTTGGATCCCAGGACCAAGAGAGAGGGAGACTTTCAGAGAAGCTAGCACTCACTCGGGCCTTGCAAAGGAACCTAATACTCAGGCAAGATCTTTTCTACCTTAGCACTAGCCGAATCAGCAGTATCGTCCTCCTATTCGGGCTCCTGCACCCCAGTCACAGAGGCCGACCCAGGCTACTATTACTTGCTCATTCTGTCACAAGCCAGGATACCACATCGATGTATGCCGCAAGAAGTTGGGACTATGCCTATTCTGTGGATCGTCCGCTCACTATATGAGCGATTGCCTTCAGGTTTCTACCCGACTAGCTGCCGGCCCAAAGGCAGTAGGAGGACCATCAGGACAACAGTAGAGGGGCCCACCATTGCCCACCCAGTAGCAAAAGTTTGCCCAACACCAGCAGCAGCGCGGGACACCACCCCAAGGACGGGCCTTTGCCATGGTCGTGGAGGAGCCAGAGACTGCAGCAGATGTCATCACAGGTCCACTTATACTCTACTCTTTTCCTACTATTGCTTTGTTTGACTCTGGTGCATCGCATAGTTTCATATCAGTTGAGTTCATGCATAGACACAGTATAGAACTGGCCTTCTCTAGAAAGATCTATAGGATCATAACCGACAGCGGAGTAGTGCCAGTTAGCGATATTTGTGATTGTCCCATCACCATAGCATGTCGAGAATTTAGAGCAAAGCTCCTCGTAATGCCACTTCCAGGATTTGATATAGCCCTTGGAATGGACTGGTTGAGCGAGCACTTTGCTATTATTGATTGCCATCAAGGAAGAGTCATCTTCAGCCCACCAGGAGAACCTTAGTTCGAAGTCAAGAGGGAGGTCAGAGCAAAGATCGAAGGAGTCAATTATGGAGCAATACCAGAAGGAAAGGAAGTGCCTCATCCCATCATTGCAGAATTCATGGATGTTTTCCCAGACGAACTACCCGATCTTCCTCCATATAGAGACATAGAATTTTTTATTGACTTAGCCCCTGGAGCAGCCCCAGAATCCCAGAATTGTTACAGAGTTAACCCAAAGGAGTTAAAGGAGATAAAGGAAAAAATTGATGAGTTAGTAGACAAAGGCTTCATCTGATCCAGCGCTTCACCTTGGGGTGCACATGTCCTTTTTGTACCTAAGAAGGACGGGACAGTCAGGATGTGCATAGACTATCGGCTCTGAACAATATCACAATCAAGAATAAATATTCTTTGCCTTGGATAGACGAGTTGTTCGACCAGTTGAGCGGGGCAAAGGTCTTCTCTAAGATAGATTTGAGGTCAGGATATCATCAAGTAAAAGTCAAAGAGCAGGACATTCCGAAGACAGCCTTCAACACCAGATACGGGCAGTAAGAGTTCCAAGTAATGCCTTTCGGACTCACCAATGCCCCAGCAATCTTTATGAACCTCATAAACAAGGTCTTCCACCAATACTTGGACAAATTTGTGATAGTTTTTATTGATGATATTTTAATATACTCCAAGACCTCGGAAGAGCATAAAGAGCACTTAAGGATAGTTCTGGAGACTCTGAGGAAAGATAAGTTGTATAGAAAACTCTTCAAGTGTGAATTCTTCCTAGACAAGGTAGAATTCCTTGGACATGTAGTTACAGGATGATGTAGCTGTAGATACGAAGAAGATTACGACTGTGGAATCATGGGCTACGCCGAAGTCAGCGGCAGAAGTCAGAAGTTTCTTGGGTTTAGCAGGCTACTACCAAAAATTTGTACAAGATTTTGCCAAAATCGCGAAACCCATGACCAAGCTCACCAGGAAGGATAAAGAATTTGTGTGGACTGAAGCATGCAAGCAGCCTTTGATGAATTGAAGAAAAGGTTAACTACGGCTCTTATTCTAGCTTTACCTTCCAGATCAGAAGGTTTTGCCATCTACAGTGATCCATTTGGGAAAGGATTATGATGTGTATTAGAATAGAACAAGAGGGTGATAGCATATGCTTCTAGGCAATTAAGGCATCATGAGAAAAACTATCCCACAATTGACCTGGAGCTTGCAGCGGTCATCTTTGCCTTAAAGCTTTGGAAGCACTATCTCTATGGAGAAAGGGTCAAGAATTTCACATACCACAAAAGTTTGAAATATGTCTTCACCTAGAAGAAATTGAATGTGAGGCAGAGAAGATGGTTGGAACTTATGAAGGATTTTGACATTAACCTTCAATATCACCCTGGAAAGGCTAATGTAGTGCAGATGCACTTAGCCGATATCCGGTAGCAATTTTTTGGACTATGGATCGACATCTTTTGGAAGACTTAAAGAAGTTGGGAATATAAGTAGTCATACCTGGAATTGAAGGATAGTTAATGAACCTGCAATTCCAATCCAGTCTTATAAAAAAGATCAAAGAGACTCAGTTTCAGGATGAAAGTCATCGAAGCATTCGGGCCCAAGTACAGATAGGACTACTTGAAGATTTTGTCATAGCAGGAGACGGGACTCTTAGACATGGCACCAGACTTTGTGTATCTAGCGGGAGTTTGAGAGAAGAAATTATGCAAGAAGGCCACCAACGCAGTACTCTATCCATCCAGGGGCAACCAAAAGGTACAAGGACTTAAGGTAACATGTATGTTAGTACGGGATGAAGAGAGAAGTTGCTAGATTCGTCTCCAGATGTTTAGTGTGCCAGCAAATAAAGGCGGAGCACCAGAGACCAGAGGGACTACTACAGCCTTTACCCATTCCAGAATGGAAGTGGGAGCATATCACTATGGACTTCGTCTCAGGATTATCGCGATCGCCAGGAGGAAAGGATGCTATATGGGTAATTATGAATGGACTAACTAAGTTAGCATACTTTATTCCTTTCAATGTGGGGCTATCCACGGAGAAATTGGCCGAACTTTACATGAGCAGATAGTCAGAATTCATGGAGTGCCAGTCAGCATCGTCTCGGACAGAGATAGCCATTTTACTTCACATTTATGGAGGAGTCTATAAGGAATCCTAGGCACTCAATTGAAGTTCAGTACGGTATACCATCCTCAGACAGATGGACATTC
This sequence comes from Iris macrosiphon, assembly GCA_036927795.1. Taxonomy (NCBI): domain Eukaryota; kingdom Viridiplantae; phylum Streptophyta; class Magnoliopsida; order Asparagales; family Iridaceae; genus Iris; species Iris macrosiphon. The sequence goes on from JAYESA010000009.1 coordinate 46,508,012, forward strand.
TGAGAGGACCATCCAGACTTTAGAGGATATGTTAAGGACTTGTGCCTTAGACTTTGGAGGATTGTGGAAAGACCACTTGTACTTAGTGGAGTTTGCCTACAACAAAAGCTATCAAGCTAGCACTGGCATAATGCCGTTTGAGGCACTGTACGGGCGCAGATGTCGCACACCCTTATCATGTGACGATATTTGAGAGCGGACTTTGCTTGGTCCTGAGATGGTAGTAGATGCAGCAGACAATGTCAAACTAATCAGAGACAGACTCAGAGTAACTCAAGATCGGCAGAAGCATTGGGTAGACAATAGTGGAAGTCCCTTAGAGTTCGCAGCTGGAGACTTTGTATTCTTGAGAATTTCACCAACCCGATGCAATATCAGATTCGCGAGAGAAGGGAAACTGAGTCCGAGATATATTGGGCCCTTTGAGATTTTGGCCAGTGTTGGTGAGGTTGCCTATAGATTGGCACTACCACCTAATCTAGAGGGAGTACATAATTTATTCCATGTATCCCAGCTTCGGAGATACTTGGCAGATCCTAGTCATGTACTAGACCATTCTGACCTTGAGGTCGGGCCTAGCCTGACATATTCAGAGCAATCAGTGGGGATATTGGATCGTCGGGAGAAGCAGCTGCCCAATCAGACTATTCCTCTTGTTCAAGTAGCATGGAGACACCACTCCCCAGGGGAGTCTACCTGGGAGCGGAAAGACGAGTTGAGGAAGAAATACCCCTACTTGTTTCAGGGTTGATATAGTTTCTACTTCACCCTTGAAATATCGAGGACACAAATTTTTGAGGGGGGGAGAATTTGTAACTCTCTTTTTCTGAAATAAATAATTTTTTTCTTTTACTAAATTGTTAGTAATATTTTACAATAATATATTACTTTATAATTTGATTGCTAAACCCATTAATCCCTCAATAGAAATAAAAAAGCCTTAATTAAGCAATCATGCAGAACAAATAACCATTCAATCCATTAAGGGACCTCACTCCAATTAATCGAGTCCATGAAGCTAGGGATCAGACCGATAGTGGTTAGGTTTGACTATTGAGTGTATGAGTTGAGCCTTGTCCTTCAAAAGGACAGCTAGTCTAGAAAGACTTAGAACAAAGTCCAAAGCATTTAGTTGGGAACCAAGCCCCATAGTCCATGTTCATCTTTGTTTGAAAGGCTTCCTAATCCAACCGATCAACCACCGATTATAGTCGTCAACTGCCCCATCCGAAAGACCATTCGCCACCAACTTTGTTCCTTCTCTGACCTTCTAGAAGGCTCGAGGGGGTTCCATCCTAACGGCCTAACTGTTTCGTAACCGCTCTAACGGTCGTCGACTCCAGAAACTTCCTGAGGGTTCACCCCCACCGCCTCACCTGAGCCGACACCTATAAATTAAAGGGGTAGACTCCTAGTTTTTCCATCATCTCTTCCTGGCGAAGCTCTGCTCCGCTAATGACCTCCCCTCTACCATGCTGAGTTCTGGTTTGGTCGAATCAACTCGACGAACGTTCGGTCGCTTGCGACGAGCAGTTGCAGTGCCGCATACCTCCTTCTCCGATCAACTGTTCTTCCCGAGCTCAGCCATGACAAGGGCGACTCCTCTACAGTAACAGTGGGCCCTCCCTTGACGATGATCCGACGTGAACAGAGCTCCGATCAATGACACGTAAGATCTGAATCTTTCTTTGACTCTTGTCCTTCTTCTTTACTTTGGATCTCCATTGATTTTCCCATGTCGTGTGAACTGGACAGCAAGATCATTAATCACAGCGGATCAGAGGAACACTAGATAGGGAGATCGGTTGTTCGAGCGGTGGAGAGCTCGACTGATTCTCTGCTCATCGCCAGCGATTGTTCGTCGACGAACATAGGTGAGTCTCTGACTTTGATGTCTTCTTCTTCATATTTGGTTTCGATGCTCTTAAATGCGAGGTCGAGTTCTTTGATCAGGTCATATGGATTCGTCGATCAATACTTTGATCAATGATCGATTCTGTTGATACTCTATTTTTGGCTTCTGATACTCAGTTTTGGAGGCAAAGAGGGACACAAAGATCTTTCGATCATTGACAGCAAACTTGAGTTCTCACCTCGGTAAGATGTTTAATCCTTTTTCCCCGGTCTGAATTATTTTCTTGATTTTTTTTTTATTATCTAGAAATTTAGATTAGTCTCAGAAGTTTTGTTCTGTGTCTGCACTCCAAGTATTCGTTAGAATGTCTCTAAAGAACCCGGTCTTGTTTATTTAATTGATTCTTGACTCTTGAAAAAAATTTAGGAAGCGGATTCGGCCAGTGTCCGATCCAAATCAATACTAACACAAGCAGGTATCACTCTTTTTGCCTTAATCGAGTTTTTTTTTCAATCTTTTTCCATATCGATCATGTAGAAGTTGATAGGTATTATATCTCTTTCCTCTAAATTAAACTCGAAGCTCGTATGTGTATGTCAGACTCTAGGACATTTTCTCGATAGATATCGGTTGCTCATATTGTCTGGAGTTGACACAGTCCGAAATTATATTAGACATGGTAGTAGGAACTGAGGTTGTCACTTGTTGACTATCATTAATTAAGTAGGGTTTAATTTGAATTTATGTGCTTAAACCCCGGGCCAAGTCTTCAAGATTTCAATTTTAGTTTCAATAAAGCAGTAGTTAGACCATTGAGTAATTTCACACTTTGAATTATGCATGGAGTTGAGAACATGACTACTAAAGTAAGAGATTGGCTAATTGGACCAAGGGTTGTAGCTAAGGACTAGCAATTTAAAGGGTAATAAATTAGTTAAAGTTAAGCTTGGCTAGATAACTTGAGAATTTTTGAGATAAAATAAGGAGTTAGACTTGAAATAGAATTCTAAGTGTTATTTATGATCTTGACACAGAGTTCGAGGATTTGGGACTTAGCTGATTTTGGAGAAACAGACAAGTACTCCACAAATGTGTTTCGTACATCGTTCATGTAGTATTTTATTCATATTGGACACGTTCTATACATAACTTGACTTGTAATTCTGGTGTTATTTATTCTGGTTCTGGTACTTGGGGAGGAAAAATGCTAGTAGGTATGTGACCAAATCCTATGCTAGCTAGGTCTTGTGCAGAGCCTAACCACACACGAAACGTGTGGTTAACCGTACCTTTATTCATGTGCTTTATCCAGCCGGTCACATATTAAACTAGTATTTCAAATCATGATTAATGGTGTCTTCTTGTACATGTTTCAGTACTTTATTATTTTTTTGGTGCATCAGGTTAGTCCATTTTATTTTGTTGCATTCATTCCTTTTTGCATGTTGAGTTGATACATTATTGTAGAGATGTACTTTGCTCTTTTCCTGACAGGATCGTTGCAGGTGATTACGAGGATTTTTTGTCCCACCTATTATGGTGTCGAGACTACCACTATGACTGAGGAGGACCCAGTTCAGGACCCCGAGCTTGAGACGTAGACCGAGTCATGACCATTTATGGATATATGACCATTTGTGGATATATAGATAGTATTTAGTACTATTGGAGTAGTGGATGACGGTACATATTATGGTTTGAGCCCTTACATTTCACCGGGTTTGTTTCCGGATATCTTATGTAAAAGGTGTACCAAAGACATAGTAAAATGTGGATGGATTCTGGTGATTTCTTGTATAGGATCGTGTATAGAGCTGTGATGAGTAAATTGATACTTGTACTTGGATGATAATGAGATCTAGACAGCTGACTACCGCTGTCAAGGACAGCGTAGGCTGGGCATGTTCAACATGTACCCGATTATTCGGCAGCGGGGTGTGACAATACCCAAGACAGCATTCAGGCCACGATATGGTCATTACGAATTATTAGTTATGCCATTCGGGTTGACCAATGCTCCAGCGGTATTCATGGATTTCATGAACCACATTTTTATGCCATACCTAGATCATTTCATGGTAGTTTTCATAGATGACATTCTTGTCTATTCTAGTAACGAAGAGGAGCACGAAGAGCATCTTCAGAAGGTCTTACATATTTTGAGGGAACACCAGTTATATGCAAAGTGCATCAAGTGTGAGTTCTTGTTGGATCACGTATCATTCTTGGGTCACAACATCTCTGGAGCAGTAGCAATAGACCCGAAGAAGGTTGAGGCCGTAGAAGGTTGGTCATTTCCCAAGACAGTAGAGGAGGTGCGTAGTTTTTTGGATTTGACAGGATATTACCGAAGGTTTGTGGCAAACTGCGCAAGAATTTCAGCACCCTTGACCCAATTGACGAATAAGTAGGCTAATTTTGTGTGGTCCGCGGGATGTCAGGCAGCTTTTAAAGAATTGGAGAAGAGATTGATTTATGCACCAATCCTCACATTTTTAGTAGGTTTTAGAGGATTTACAGTATATTATGGTGCATCCAGTAAGGGACTTTGGTGTATTTTGATCCAACATGGAAGGGTGATAGCTTATGCATCTAGGCAGTTTCAAGATCATGAGAAGAACTATCCAATACACGATTTAGAGCTGGCGGCAATGGTTTTGCACTTAAGCTATGGAGGCACTACTTGTATGGTGATCGGGTGAAAATATTCACGGATCATAAGAGTTTAAAACATGTATTTATCCAGAAGGATTTGAACATGAGACAGAGGAGGTGGTTATAATTGTTGAAGGATTATGACGTGGAGCTCCAGTACCATCCAGGTAAAGCAAATGTGGTAATAGATGCTCTTAGTATGAGGGGCATTGCATACATATTGACATCACATAAGCATATCTTAGAAGATCTTCAAGCGATAAGTATTAAGATAGTACTTCCACAAGACGTAGGAGTGTTGGCAAGTTTACAGATTCAGTTTACCATTGTTGAGAGGATCAGGATAGCTCAGACGGAGGATCTGCAGATCCAGAAGCTTCGGACAGAGTGAGAGTCTAGTCGCAGGAAGGAGTTGATGATTCATGAGGACGGAACTCTTAGGTTTGAAAATTGTCTCTTTGCACCGAGCAAAGATATCCGCCAAGAAGTTATGAACGAGGCACACAGTTCCCAATATTCAATTTATCCAGAAGATACCAAGATGTATCAAGATATCGAGCAACATTTATGGTGGAACAAGATGAAGAGGGAGATAGCATGATTCGTTTCTCGATGTTTGGTATGTCAGCAAGTGAAGGCCGACCAGCAAAGACAAGCAGGATTATTACAACCGCTTCCTATGTTAGAGTGGAAGTGGGAGCATATCAAAATGGACTTTGTGACCAGTTTACCTAGATCCCCGACTAGTCCTGACACAATTTGGGTGATAGTGGATCGACTCACGAAAGTAGCTCATTTTTTCCTTTCCGAGTAGGACAGTCTACAGAACAGTTGGCAAAGATGTACATGCGACGGATAGTAAGACAATACGGTATTCCGGTAAGTATCATATCAGATCGAGATACTCGATTCACCTCTCATTTTTTGAAGAGCTTGCACCAGAGTCTAGGCACCAAATTGAGGTTCAGTACCGCTTATCATCCTCAGATAGACGAGCAGTCAGAAAGAACCATTCAGACATTAGAAGACATATTGTGGGCTTGTACTTTGGAATTTGGAGGGTCTTAGGAAGATTACCTTTATCTCGTCGAGTTCTCGTATAACAACAGTTATCAGGCGAGTATCCAGATAGCGTCATTCGAGGCGTTATATGGGAGAAAGTGTCGGTCACTATTGACATGTGATAATATTGGTAAGCGAAAGATGTTAGGCCCCGAGATGATCACGCAGACAGTAAAAGTTGCCAACAAGATCAGAGAACGACTTCGGGTTGCGCATGACAGATATCGGCATTGGAAGGATCAGCACCGTAGGCCTTTAGAGTTTTGTGTCGGCGACCACGTGTTCTTGCAGATTTTATCGACCCGTGGAGTCATTAGGTTCGGGACTCGCATGAAGCTTAGTCCGTGATACGTCGGTCCATTCGATATCCTCGAGCGGGTAGGCGATATTTCTTATCGTCTTACCCTTCCGTCTTCGCTACGTGAGATGCACGATGTATTTTATTTATCTCAGTTGCATAGGTATGTCTCAGATCTAAGTCATATCCTTGACCATTCCGAGCTATTCATTGGTACTGACTTGTCTTACGAGAAGCAACCCGTATCCATTTTGGACCGAAGAGAGAAGGTGCTCAAGAATCGGACTATTCATCTCGTCCGAGTTGCTTTGGGTCATCACCCTTTGGGAGACTCGACGTGGGATCACGAGGACGATATCCGATCTCGGTATCCACACCTCTTCGACTCGGAAGGTATAATTGTTTCTATGCTTTCATATCTTGAATCTCGTGATTCACTTACCAATGTTCTGTGATATTGCTTTTCTTCATTATGTGATTGAATTTCATTGAATGTGTAGATGTTCTTGTAGCTAACATAGTGGTTGTTCTAATTTATCTAGCTAGCCTTGGATTTGAATTCCGAGGACAAAATTTTTCTCAGGTGGGTAAAGATGTTACTCCCCATTTTCGATATACGTATTTGGAACGTATTATTTCTTGCTTGCATGATAATTAGGTTGCATAGAGACTAGACCCATTCTTTGGTTTAGATTGGTTCATGGTTTATTTGTTTGGGTTGGTTTGGTCATGAGTTGGACCATGGTTTAAACCTCAAGACCTAACTATATAAGTCAACATCTTTCTCTCTCTTCCCTCATTCTCTTATTTTTCTCTCTTTCTTCATTTTAGGCAAGTATACCTTGCATGACATGGAGAAACCTTTAGATTTTAATTCTTACTTTTTTTCTTGCATTTTATTTGTCTAATATGTGTATAATATGTTCTAAGCACTTTTAATACTTGGAGTTTTCGGTTTTGATGGATGGATTTGACTAGATGTACATTTTTAGTTAAGGGTTTTCATGGGTTCAATGAGTTTTTCTTGGTTTTAATCTACTTAAACTTAGTATCTTTGAAAACTAATTATTCTATGTGGTAGAGCATTCAATTTCGTGCGATTTTGACTTTTGTTTCACTTGATTTAGAGTTAAAAAAAAGTTTTTATGAAGAAAATAAATTTTTGGTTTTGAGCTTTCTGTCATGGCTGAACTTGCTGATTGGAGAAGACGAAGTGTTCATGCGGCCAGCCTTATGCAGCAAACTGTCATGCGGCCAAGTGATTTGCCTCATGTAGCAGACTGTCATGCGGCCAAGTGATTTGCGTCATGCATCAAACTGTCATGCGGCCAAGTGATTTGCCTCATGCGGTAGACTGTCATATGGCCCAAGTGATTTTTCTCATGCAGCAGAATGTCATGAGGCCAAGTGGTTCATGAGGCCAAGTGGTCTCATTCGCACTTTACCCTTAGTGACTTATGTGCACGAATTGTTATTTTACTTGGTTTATTGCTTTCATTAAATTATTTTTTATTGAATAGGTATGAGCTATGTGTTGATCCTAAATTGCAAGTATTGTGATTCTAAGGGAGAATGGCCTTAGTGACCGTACTATGTGCTAGAACTCACAAAGATCAACTAACATTGGTGACTTGACTCGACTATTGGTATTTGTGCTGATACACTTACTACGTGCTATGAGTTCCTACGTGCTAAGTATTCCTATGCGATTATGTTACGTTTTACACCGAGGTGTACCTACGTGCTACGCGACATGTGATACGATACTATTCCTCCAGCATGGACATGATACTTGGCTAATAACCAAGCGTGGCTAGGACTTGTGTGAATTGTTGCATCACGCTAGATGAATACAAATTGAACTGCCAAGTGTCAAAGTGGATTCATGTCTAGTGGGCCTGTACTGCGGTACGACATATAAAGGGAATAACATGTGACCACGCCATATAATTTTAGATAATCATAGGGTTAACTAGGCTACTAAAACTTGTGTAGCATTGGGAGGGACGGAATCCCGAGATCGTGCTTAACTAGCCACCCTCAATCATTTGGGGAGGAAGGCTGGCCATCATTTGGATATTATTTAAATTCTCATTAGTGGATTGCGATATCCGACTATTATATTATAGTATGTGTTCTATGCGATCTTAGCACGGTGGTCATGCGAGGGACGGGTGCATAATTACTACGTGTTATGCGGCGATTCATGGTTTGGCTAGCCCTGCTAGCACATGGTTCGATATGAGGATTCCTATTGCATGCATAATACCTCTGGGATAACTTAGACTTCACCTAGCAAGTCGTACAAGTGATTGGTCGATACTGTAATTGAACTTATTTGTAATTGTATCTTCTGTTGAATAGTTTAGGGACACGGACTATCATGGTGCGATGTTCTAACCCTTGTCCTTGTTTGGTTATAGGGTTAGATTGGTTATAGGGTTAGATTGTTGTATCACGATAGGCTATGGACCTAAACTACGAGACAGAACTATATATATATATATATATATATATATATATATATATATATATATATATATGTGTGTGTGTGTGTGTGTGTGTGTGTGTGTGTGTGTGTGTTTATTTCTCTCTGATTTTGTTTCTTCATTCGCGCTTCTTTTGTGGTACTTGCTATTTTGGGTCTAACCCCACTGGTTTTGCATGGTCATGTTTAGAGCCAGCACCCGAGGATCCAGCGTACTTCCTCCTGAACAATGGCGCGCACCAGACGGATGGCCACTGAGGAATACGAGTGGGTTTCTTCTTCCCTGCTCGATATTGTACATTTTTCTCTTTTGGACGTTTAGCCACCGACACTTGTTAGCCATAGATCTGGACATTTAGTTTTCTTACATGATTGTAATTAATCAGACTGTTGTTGATCATGTAATTTTGCTACTCTATCAGGTTCTTATTTTGTACAGCTGATTTCTGGAATATTTTGATGGGACGATTATGACACCTTTCAGCTTTATCATACATGTTCTATGATTTCTATTCTTGTTTGACTGATTGACACAATAGATGTTCTGTGTGACCCTAAATGACTTACTTGTAATATGCACCCCCTTGTCTAGTTACAGCCGTGATCGTCGTATGACGTATAGTATCTTGTACGGAGTAGCTGGCATTGTCCGTCTCCGTATTCCGATACTAAGACGTGACAACGGATGGTAAGATGATTGTGTGGCAAGGTAGTTGGCTCCTCCAGTATTTCTTTCCTTCTTCTCCGACTCTTTCTTCTTCCTCTCAACTTTTTCTTTCTTTCCTTCCTTCTTTCTTTCTTTCCTTCCTTTATTCATGCGCAACATAAGGGTGCTTCATTCATAATTACAAGTTTGTCATGACTCAACATGGCACTTGGATGAGTCAAGATTAAGGCAAACTTGGACTTGACACGTGTCCTCTTAGGTGGTGTAGTAAAATAAAAAAATGAAAATGGTAGGGGAGGTTTATGCAAAAAGGAGTTGGTTGAAAATAGAGTGGATTATGTGGGATGAATTAAGGATTTATTAGGTATTATTAAGAAATAAATGTGGGATTATGGCATTTGTTTAAGAGAAATAATTAGGAATTAATGAGGAAAAATATATTTAAAATATAGAAAATTATGAAAATTGATAATTGACATGAATTTCTTTTTTCTTTCCAGTCCGCGACTATTACAATACTCCCCAAAATCAGCTTTTATGGTTCCGATACAGGCCCCCACTTATCGCCCTGGACTCCTCAAGTATCTCTTAGTAGTTTCATTTTAATTGAACTCTTCATTTTTTTCCCCTTTTGCTAGGCATAGAGACTCCGAACGTAGGACCTACCAAATAACCATCGTCAGCCCAACCGCTAGGTCACCCCTTTGACAATGGAACAGTTCACTCATTTGATATTGTTGACTAATTAAGCTTGTATGTGCCATATGCACAACAAAATCTGCATGCAATGTTTATTGTTTTCAATTATACATTTATCATATCAATTATGAGAACCACAACTAAAAATAATTCTAGTCAGAAAACCCCATATACTAGTTTCAACTAACCTACGACACATTCCCAATTTTAATCAAAAGTCTACTGCCTAGACCTTTTGGTCCCGGCTTAAGAAGCATGCATTTAGTTTAGACCATGGAATTAGATGACGATTATGCCTTCCACTAGACACATAAACGTTGTGTTTGACCCTCAACTGACGCCATCTCCAGCTACCAAGCCCATGAGGCTCCTGGGCCTACAGTAACCCTGGCCCATTAACTTCCTTTTCCATCTGGTAAATAGGTCCTTGCCTGTGTTAGAAGTATAGGCACACATTGTTAATCTTAACATTTTCCTTTCCTACCGTGTTTAGGAACTAATTGTTTTGAAGATTAACATTCATGCCAAAGAAAGTAGCAGAAAAGGAAAATGGTTTAAAAAAAGAAGTGTTCCTCTATCCAACCTAAGAATTCACTTTCCCTTCCAATATCCTGCATTTATTACAAAAAAAATAGGACTAAACTATCATGCTCAAAGATGTATTCTAACCTCTCTTTTTTATGGAAATTGCAATTTTTATGTCCATAGAAAACAAAAAAATTTGATTATTTTATTTCCTTTCTGCGAACCAAACGAGCCTTGAAGACATTCAAGCTGCTTTGCGTTCTCCACATTCAAGATCAAAGTGTCAAAGTGGACGCAAAAAAACCAAGGTTACATCATATTCTGTCCGGTTTTCTGTCCCCCCCCCCCCCCCCCCCCCTAATAGCTTGATAGGTCCCACCGGTGTAAAAAATAAAAAATCAAAATACACATAGAGAGGAGACATGAAACCGGACAGAATATGTAGGACATCAGATCTGAGCTGGCGGATACAACGTTGACCAGAGATACCAGGTCAGTTGATTCGTGTAGCTATAGATGATGCTAGGATACCTGTAGATTTTAGAGAGAACAGTACAAAAATGTAAGAGCCATGTCGCGCCAGAACAAGCACCAATTCTGATAACAAACTACCAGTGGCTAAACATCAACAAAAGCATAAGATACAAGCAAAGGAGTGAGTCATCCTGTATCTGGGTTAAAAAAATTCGTAAATATAGATTATGATATAGTAACCTGATATAGTGAACAGTCAGCATAATTCACTCAGCAACATAAAATAAGTAGGTATTTGGCGAAAAAGACTGGAAAACATACACAAGATCCAAAGAGTCGTACTCCCACGCAACATAACATTCCAACTGTTTAGAACAAACCCTTACATGATCATCACATAGTAAAATAATATATGACATCTACTACCGGAACTGCTAGTAACCTAAAACCTGGGTGAACAAAGGTCAGACATGCACAAAGCATGAACTAAAAGTTGTTGAAGCAGCAAACTTGCGTGAGAGACCGTCCTATAATAACCCGAGGTCAAAAGATAGCAGGTGCCATAAGGTAGATCTTGTCATGGAATATATCATAAAGTTCAAAATGGCTACTCACCTGTTGTCCGGTCCCATTATGGCTCTTATTGTCTCGGCCACAGTTCTTGGGGAGCCTCAACAAAACAAAGATATAGTCATTATGGTGCAGGAGATGCAACGCGCAAACTATTTCACCTTTGTGATGCTGCTCAATATGGCGCAGGACAAAATACCACCTAATGCCACTTTCCTGATGCCCAGTGATCAAGTGCTGTCAAAGACTCCAATAGCCGGGAACAAGGTTCTGGAGTTCCTACATAGGCACTCAATTCCTTCACCACTGTTGTTCGATGATATGCAACATTTACCAACTGAAACCATGGTTCCAACTTATGAGGCAGACTATATGTTGAGAATCATCAATGGGGGAAGGAAAAGATTTTTCCTCAACAATGTTCAGATCACCAGTATAAACATCTGCACTGCTGGATCTTCCTTCAGGTGCCATGGGATAAATGATGTTCTGAATCTGGCAGTGGAAAACAGGACAACAGCCACCTGCCCCAACGCAAGTCCACCAACTGCTGCAGTAGGACCATCTCCAGCTCCAACAAAGCCCCCACCACCAGTTTCAGGTCCTCCACCAGTGGCAAGTCCCCCGCCCCCACCTATGGCAGATCCCCCAAGTCCAGCACCATCAGAATTAAGTGATGGCTTCAGGAGATCGAATTCTCCAAATGGGTTATTTAGACTGTTGCTTACCATAGTTTCATGCCTAGTAGTGTCAACAAAGCTTCCATTTTAGAAGTGTGTACTGTTTGCTTTAACGACCCAATACCTTTCTTCTCTGCTCTCCAAAGTTACGTTTCAGATAATTATTCACCAGCAGCATGATATAAATGTTCGAATTTCTGTACCTCCACTGATGTATTCATCTGTCTTCACTGTCTCAAGAACAAGCTCAGGCAACACCATCAGCCCTGTTGGAGGAACAAAAATTACATAGTTCATGAAACTGTTGTGACCCATAATTCCCAAGTAAAGGAAATAAATAACAAAAGATTTTAGAACTGAGAAACTATTACCTCCAATTTTTTAAGGTGATCAGAAGATTGTAAATTGATTAGTGGAATAGCTCTTTTCGAAGCAATGTGAGCTTTTGCTTATAATCGCTGTACCTGAAATTGCAACTAGCAGTACTCAATACACCAATCTTCCTGGCAACAGCATCTGTTGCTCCAACACCCACATGACACAAACCAACTGCTTCTAATGCTGACGCCCAAAATTCAATATAGTTCATCAAATATTGATCTAATACTTGAGCAAACCCAACAATTGTGAATCAGAACCTGATGATGCAGCATATCAACCTGCCAAAACTGAATAAAAGAAGTCCTTCGAGCGTAGAATATTATACAGTTGTCTTGCAAATGAAACTTTTGTTCATATCTACTCTTGTATATCTATCACAAGTTAATGAGGAGCTCAATCTTAAAATAGCCAAGGCTATATATAGATAAAAATTATTTGACGATACTGAATAAATATGCCAATAAAGTGTTAGTCTTGTGACCTGTAAATATTGCAGTTCTATGCTATTGAATGTTTGCTTTTAGAACCTAAAATGCCTGACACCACACCACAGAATATTAGTTTTCCGTAGAAGAAAACATGCATAATATATAAGATTTATATTACACCATACTCAGATGATTAGTCAGTCATTAACTATGAAATACACCCCTTAGTCAGAAAGAGTATTAGATTACATCAAAATGTTATATATAGAATACGGATAAGATGATCAAGAGAACCTATCATAACTTCAACATAGATAGGCTCCCACCAACATGCCTGCTTGAGCCTGACTGCTAAAAGATCAGTCAAGGCAGAAGTTATAACAGGAACCATGCATAGCGGTCAGTATCCACATCATAACTACCTGACAACAATCAACTGTAAGAAATCATAGTCCTCATGCTTTTAGGTTTAACATATTATGTAAATGAGCTCATGCATATATCTTATTGGGGTTGGGCTCCAGGAATGGTCCCATAGCTGGCTTTGATTTAATGATCACTCCCTTCTGGATCTGTTTGCCCAATCTGCAGATTGGGATCCAAGGGCCTCTGGTGGCTGTCAACACCAGAATGTTGGCCATTTCTGTCAAATCTTGGATCATCAGCTCCTCTTGGTACATCTCCAAGTTTCTCCTGCAAAGTTGTAGACAAATTTAATAAAATGATAGGTGTTCAGTGGAACAGATAAATAATGTACCAAAAAATGAGATTACTCTGTCACCTTAAGGGAGTTGTTCTGAGAAAGAAGTTGATCATACTCCTTCCTGATACGGTTTACCTCATCTTTAAGGGAAGCATTTTCCTCTTTCAACACGTCAACTCGCTGAGCCAGCTCCTCGCACTCAGCCTGTAACTCATAGCCATTAATGAGTAATATTTTGTTTCATACAGTATCAGTAAGAACCACTAATATAGAACAATAGCCATAATGATCTAGGCTGCCCACAAGGCCACAACTGTTTGGAGATGACAGATAATTCTACCCCAGTTTTAACATGAATATTTTTCCTTCCAAACACTAATTAGCACATAATAGTCTTTACCTGCTTCCGCAATCTGGATCGACGTGCAGATTCCCTGTTTGACTGCTTTCTTTTCTGCCTTTTAAGTTCTCTCTCATCCTAAATTCCGAAACAAGCAAAAATTATCTAAAATGTCATAAGAAACAAAATCAACTGAACTTTCTGCATCTCTATGAAGTCATACAGAGAAGCAAACAACTATAAAAAGTAATGTATAACGACTTAAACTGCGGAAGACGTACACCCATATTATATACATGCATTAAACTATGTTCCCAAATATATATGTATCTAGTACTACGATTCACAGTTAGAATACCAACCCATAGGTTGGTTCTTGAAAGTATGGATTAAGCAAGCATGGTTTTTCCTTTCAATCATAGTATGTAATGGACCATCCATAGGCTGAACTTATCATAATAGACAACAAAGTAGATATACACAAACAATCTATACATCTATAGAGAAAAATGAAGATGGAAAGGAAGGAGGCAAGGAATTGGAAGAACATACTATACAAAGTATTGTATTATATCGTACTAGATTTATTTTATTTTATTCAAGATTCACGCTCAGTCATACAGACCTTGCAATTAAATATTCTCAGACCCAGTTTTTCCAATTTGGTAGTTTGATCTATGATTTTATCCTTCATAGACATTGATGAGATCATTCCAAGTAGCAGCATCTTACATTGACATCAAGGTTTGTAGTATCGGAATCGGAATCGGAGCCTTCCTATGAGTATGGGGTCGGCGGTATCGACAATATCAGCGATTTCTGATCGGAATATCGGATTTTTTGGTATCGAAAAACAAATAATTATTAATAAATTATTACAATTTTAGAAGAAAAATTATTATATATTTAGGCATAATTTTAAGTATTTTCTTCTGTTATTTTTTAGCAATTTTGGAATTAAATGAAATAGTAGTCACCCTTGCCGATTGTTTACCTACAATAGATAAGTTTTCTTCTTTATATGCTTTTACACCTTTGTTGGGTCTTTTTCGTTCAATTTTCTTTGCTGAATTGACTGAAAAAGAGACCCTCCTCCCCCCACCCCCACCCCCGAGGTTGGTATCCGTCGGTATCGGATCGGGACACACCAAACTGTATCGATATCGGCCGATACTGCTAACTATGATTGACATATCCTTAACATCAATGGCTAAGCTTCATGCTAGCACTATGCATTTTGATGAAGTCTATTATGTAACGAGTTCAAATTACCACAAGGTCCAAGCATTACAACTCTTTAAGTCTATAAGGCTTCAGCAATGCAATTTAACTGTAATTATGGCTTTTACTAATCGACCATGCTTAAAAAGATTCCCTTAACTGCTTATAGTTGTACTTGACTGCCAACAAAAGTTGATATCAGCTGAAAACTTTACTCAAATTGATTATTAGACAAGTACTGGGTCTTTAGACCAAAGTTTCCGATTCGTTCTTGGCATAATTATACTGCAAAAAATAAACTTCATGAACCATCAAATATAATCATGAGAAAGAAACATGGACCAAACCCGACACCCTATAAATGAAACCACAGAAAATATTTCTTTATTATTTATTGTCATGCCAAAGAAAAGGTTTTCAAAAGATGTTAAAGCTAATCATAACAGAAACAAGAAGTTTAAATCATCTTTTATATTATTTGATGGGAGTGCTAAGAGAAAACCTGCACCCAGTGCTCTGCTGGACCACCAGGGACCAGAGCTCCTCCAACTGCAGCGGCAGGACCTTTAGCACGTATTGGAGGAACAGGTGATGGGGTTGTTGCACCCCAGTAGTCCATCCCTATATTCAGGTTTGTGGTGGGGCCACTAATTGCTCCAGGTACACCAGCTGCAGGCATAGGCATAATTGCCATCCCTTGGTTCAACATTGGCTGTGATGGAGTACGGGGTACTCCATTTTGAGTACTATGTGAACGGTTACCATTGTGAGGTGCATCTGCTTTGATGCATTGATGATATCAATAATTAAAAGAAAAGGTACTTATCAAATTACTCAAGGTAAAGAATCTTTATAACTTTACCATCAAAAGAATCTTGCCCGCCAGATGTTTTTGGTTGAGAATCCTGTGTAAGATTAAAAAATATATTAATCCTAATAGTAAACAACTGAAAAGTTTACATGCTTCGGCAGTAAAGAGTAAAGCTATGTGCATCAACACTTGACAAGAGTAAAAATGTTTGCCATCCAAACAAAAATGTTTGACAATAATAGGGCTCAGGACACTTGCATGCTTGCTGGCATTATTCGAATAAATCTGGTTTTGAAGTTCAGAATAACTGTAGCTCTCAGAATACAAGATAGTACAAAATTTTGTCAAGGAGCGATATAATTGGATACGTTAGATGCTTGCTAATACGGTAATACCACAACTAGAACTAAGAAACAAAGCAATCATCAACTTCCCATGTGACAATGTTAGTTATCTAAAAACTAACCAAATTTGTTGTGGTTTTGCATTTTGCACTCTAGTAAACACAAGTTATATTATTTAACATAAAGCCAGTGCTATCCTCTAAATTTTGCTTTTAAATGCACAAGCCAATGTTATCATTTAGATTATACATATGGTTCTGAGTTACTTGAAGAATCTTTTGGCATAACTAGCAATTCTTTACCTAGGGATCACCTGCTTAATCATTTTATAGAAATCATTATTCCGGCTTTCGCAATTTTAGACATGAGCCTGAGACGTCCAATGTTCAAAGAATAGGTTCAAATGAGGGAAAACATGTCAGAGACAATGTAGGGGGGAAAGAAAACCCAGAACACATAAACCGGAAATACACTGATCACAAAAAAATGAATAAATGACTACTTTACATAGTAAAAATATAAGACAAATGACAAATAGATGGAAGAAGCTTAGAATTGCATTGACTTCAAATCCCAAAGGAACATAGGGAACTTTATTCGAGTATAATAATATTGCCCTCAGTCTAAAACAAGTAGAGAAACTAAAGGAGAGTGCCCCCAGCAGAAGAGGGCTGTACTTTAGTATATCAAAAGGGAAATAGTCTAACAGCCGATGTTTTATCCAGGGGCGATTAGCTATAGACTCCAGATAATTTTCATATATGTTTATCCATTTCATCATCTATTGCCTACCAAAATTCATAGCTAACTTGAATTGCCAGTGTCTGCTCATATTAGTTACAACAATGTAGCCTACAAATTTGTACTAACATGGCATGCTCAGATTACTCAATTGGTTTAACAAATATTGAATTAAATTGTGAAACTGGTGCAAGTATGTGGACACATAATTTGGTTTAAGCTACAGACAAAGCCAACAATCTCAGTGGCATTCCAAGTTTAGACTTAGAGAATCAACATGAATTCATCTATCCCAGGTCCGCAGTCATGATGTCTCATATGATCAAAACAGAGAAGGGCGGTCAATCAGGATTTCTTTACCTCATGCACGTTTTCAAAATCTAGCATTAGTCAATTGCATTTGAAAAGTGGGATGTTTGCAAAATCTAACATTAGGCAATTGCAGCTGAAAAGTGGGACAATTTAAAATTATCAGTGTTGTCACAAAGCATGGTGCATGGAGAGGCCCAAGACAACCTTAACGCCAAAGGCGCATGGCGCGACGCGTGTCTCGTTGAAGCGAGGCACAAGTTTTATGTTTTTATAAGGGCTAATTAGCGTTTAGACCCTGGATTTTATACTAGTTTAGATTTTAGGCCCTGACATGTCCAATTGAAAAGTTTAGGCCCTGTATTTTTATTTTTGGTTTACTTTTTCACATTATACCCTCCCAAGCCTATATAGTGAAGTTTCATTGCTACACACGAGAGGGGGGTATAATGGAAAAAAAAGAAACAAAAATTAAAAATCCATGGTCCAAACTTTCCAATTGTACATGTTAGGGCTTAAACTCTAAGCTGGTATAAAATCCAAGATCTAAACACTAATTGGCCATTTTTATAATAATAATAATAATAATAATAATATATTATTATTATTATTATTATTATTATTATTATTATTATAGTGAAGTTTGGAGATGGAGAGGAGAAGAGGAAGTAGGAGAAGAGAGAATATGAGAAAGGAGATTGCAAGGGCCTTAAACCCTAGGTTGCATCTCATGTCTATTTATATTGATATGCAATACACCCACAATTACTATTATACCCTCATATGATAAATAACAAAATAAAATAACTCTAACACCCTCCCTCAAGCAGGAGCATATAGATCAGACATGCCCAGCTTGCTACATAAATCAGAAAATGGACCGCGAGCAAGTGGTTTGGTGAGGATATCACCTAATTGATCCTCTGACCGAACATAAGGAGTGACAATCTGTTTCTTCAGCAACAAATCACGAACAAAATAACAATCCACCTCGATATGCTTCGTGCGCTCATGAAACACCGGATTACTTGCGATAAACATTGCCGACTGATTATCACAATACATCTCCATCGGAATAGGAATCATAATTCCCATTTCATGAAGAAGAGACTGCACCCACATCATCTCAGAAGCTGTATGAGCCATCGTACGGTACTCGGCCTCTGCACTAGAACGAGCCACAACATTCTGCTTCTTACTACGCCACGTGACAAGATTGCCACCCACAAACGTACAATAGCCAGAAGTAGACCTCCTATCACTGCGACTGCCTGCCCAATCAGCATCACTGAACCCAGTCACCGTAAGCAACTGGGAAGGTTTGTACAACAAACCCTTTCCAGGTGCACCCTTCAAGTATCGAAGAATGCGAGAGATAGCCTCCCAATGTGGTTGCCGAGGGGCATGCATAAACTGACTAACTACTCCAACTGCATATGTGATGTCTGGTCGAGTAACAGTAAGATATATAAGTTTGCCAACCAAACGTCTATAATATCCAACATCCTCAAATAACTCTCCCCTGTCAGCATCAAGCTTGTCATGATAATCCATAGGAGTCTCAACTGGCCGACACTCCAACATCCCAGTCTCGGAAAGCAAGTCTAGAACATACTTGCGTTGTGACAGATACACCCCCTTCTTAGATCGAGCAACCTCGATTCCAAGAAAATATCGAAGAAGACCCAAATCCTTAGTATGAAACTGACGACTAAGGTAGGCCTTCAAGTCCGCAATTCCAGCATGATCACTCCCAGATATAATGATATCATCAACATAAACAATCAACACGATAATACCTGCTGAGGAAGAATGGCAAAACACTGAATGATCTGATGTGGTACGCCGAAAGCCATACTGAATGAGAACTGAACTGAACTTGTCAAACCAAGCACGATGTGACTATTTCAGTCCATATAATGCTTTCCTCAATCGACATACGAGTCTTTTATTTCCTTCTACAACATATCCCGGTGGTTGATCCATATAAACCTCCTCCTGTAAGTCACCATGCAAGAAAGCATTCTTTATGTCCAGCTGATATATAGGCCATCGGTGATTAACCGTCACAGAAATAAGAATCCGAACTGAATTCAGCCGAGCCACTGGAGAGAAAGTCTCCATATAATCCACGCCATATGTCTGAGTATACCCTTTGGCAACCAACCGTGCCTTGAGGCGCTCAACAGAACCATCAGGATGATACTTAACAGTGTACACCCATCTACAACCCACTGTTTGTTTTCCAACAGGAAGTGATGTAAGCTCCCAAGTCTGATTTTGATGTAAAGCATACATCTCCTCATCCATTGCACTTTTTCAACCAGAAGATGACATAGCCTGCTTGTAAGTTTTGGGAATAAAAGTAGAAGACAATGAAACAGCAAATGCATGAAAAGATGATGAAGCACGGTGTAATGAAACATATTTAGAAATGGGATGCTTATTCTTTGTGGTACAAAGGCTTTGTCTTTTTCTGAGAGCAATAGGAAGATCATCTGGATCTGTGGTGATGGGAGCAGAAACCTCAGGCACGGAAGATGATTGGTTGAAGGCTGAATTTTGCAGAACCACTGGCCTGTCCTTGGATCTCTGATAAACCTGTAAATGGGGAATAGAGACAGAAATTGATTCAGGAATGACCGGAAGTGGTATGGAAGATATCAAATCTATTGTAAAAGGAATACAACGGTCTCCTGGAGGAAAGAAAGGGGTAGACTCAAAGAATGTAACATCCGCACTGACATAATATTTGCGTGACTGTGGACTGTAACAACGATAACCTTTTTGAGTACGGGGATAACCAAGAAAGACACACTTCAGAGATCTAGGAGCCAACTTATCTCGATTAGGTTCCAAGTTATGAATAAAAGCGACACAGCTAAACACTCGAGGAGATAAGGAAAAGGGTGCGACATCTGTATGTAATATAGTAAATGGAACTTTGTTATTTAATACAGATGATGGCATGCGATTAATAAGATAACATGCAGTAAGAACGGCATCTGCCCAATACTGTTTGGGGACATGCATATTGAACATGAGAGTTCGAGCCACATCTAAAATGTGTCGATGTTTGCGTTCGGCTATACCATTTTGTTGAGAGGTGTGGACACAACTGGTTTGATGAATCATACCACGATCAACACAGAAACTGTTCACAGATGATTGAGTATACTCCAAAGCATTATCAGAACGCAGAATTTTGATACGTTTATTAAACTGAACATAGACTTCATTATAAAAGACAGATAATACATTTGGAAAATCAGATCTTTCTTTCATTAAATAACACCAAGTCATTCTGGAATAATCATCAATAAAAATAACAAAATACTGAAATCCTTTCGGACTTTTGACTCTAGACGGACCCCAAATATCAGAATGAACAAGATCAAAAGACTCTAATTGACGACTCTCACTACGACGAGGAAAGGAACTACGGTGATGCTTGCCTAACTGACAAGCCTCACATTCAAGACTAGAAACATGACTCAAACTAGGAACAACTTGACGCAACTTAGCCAAAGACGGATGTCCCAAACGATAATGTCACTGCAACGGAGAAGTAGAAACAGAAGTGATGGCCTTTCCAGGTAGATCCAAGTAGTACAGTCCATCTTTTTCATGCCCCGAACCAATCGTCTTCTTCGTCTTGAGGTCCTGAAAAATACACGAATTGGGAGAAAATGTCACAGAACATTGAAGAGATTTTGTTAACTGGCTCACAGATAACAAATTAAATAAAAAATTAGGCACATATAATGAATCAAATAATGATAATGATTGAGTAGGGTGAATGACACATTTTCCAAGCACAGGACGAGTAGACCCATCAACCAAGATAATATTATGTTTCATGGAACTACGATTATGAAAGATAGATGTTATACCAGACATGTGAGAGCTTGCTCCTGAGTCGATGACCCAAGAGGTGGATGGTGACTGGGTTGCCACAAAAGCAGGATTACCTATATGTGCCATGGTTGCAGTAGGTTGGGAGGTGGTACTAGCAAGCGCGTTCAACTTCTGGAGGATCTGTTGAAATGGAGATGAGGTATCGGACGTTGAAGTCTGATTGAAACCCGAAGTATCATCTCTGGGAGCAGAAGTGGTGTCCTGGGACTGCATATTTTCATCATGCACTTGATGTGCATATTCTGGTTTGCCCCATTTGTCCCAACAATAGTCTTCTACATGACCGAGCATTCCACAATAGTTACACTTTCGTGGTTGACCACGGCCACCACCACCACCACCACCACGACCATTGTCTCTACCACCACGGCCTCCTCCTTGACCAAAACTACGACCACCATCTCTACCGCCACGTCCAATACCACGTCCACCACCACGACCAACAGCATTAGAAACTAGGGCAGAAGAGTCAGTACTCGGCACCACAGGACTCTGTCCCAGAAAGGAACGATTGAGACGGGAGAAAGTATCTGCCACCGTAGGTAACTGCTCTCCAGCAAGGATTTGAGCTTTATAAGGTTCGAGCGCAGGATCCAAGCCGACTAGGATGAGTGAAACATGAAACTCTTCCTTCTGTCTCCGAGCTTCCTTTAAATCAGTAGTAACAGGATGATATTGAAGCAGTTCCTCCCACAAAGCCTTCTTTGAAGTCAGATATTCATTCACAGGCTTCCCATTTTGCTTTGTATTGAACAATAACTCGTACAACTCATAGATACGGGCAACGTTTCGCTTCTGCGAATAAGATTCTTCCAGAGATGCCCAAATCTGTTTGCTTGATTCACACCACTGAACATTAGCAGCGATATGTGGTTCCATACTATGCCACAACCACGACATAACGTATGCATCTGCACTCATCCAATCTTCATACTCAGCGGACGTTTCAGGCAGGGGTTCGTCGGTCAAAAACTTTAACTTCTTCGCCCTTAACACAACTTTGATAGACTTGGACCAGGCAAGATAGTTCGCACCATTGAGTTTCACCGCTGTAATCGACTTTCCCAATTCATCATTATGAATAACAGTAAAAGGAAAACCACCTCCGCTACCACCACCACTATTAACCTCGCTAGAAGATTCGGTCCCCACCATACTTGCAGATGCAACAGAAAGACGAGATCTTTGAAACCCTAGATCTCACAACGAACCTCAACCGACGACGAATAACCAACGGAGATCTATAGAAACCCTAGATCTCATAAACGAACCACGAACGACCACGAACAACAAACAACGAACGGCGAATCATGAAAAGTTCGATCGGCCCTGTCGGGGATGGGATGTACAGTACTTACAAATATATGCTCTGATACCAAGTGAAGTTTGGAGATGGAGAGGAGAAGAGGAAGTAGGAGAGAGAGAATATGAGAAAGGAGATTGCAAGGGCCTTAAACCCTAGGTTGCATCTCATGTCTATTTATATTGATATGCAATACACCCACAATTACTATTATACCCTCATATGATAAATAACAAAATAAAATAACTCTAACAATTATTATTATATATATATATATATATATATATTCATTCTTGTGTAAACACTCTAAAGGATGTAGAGAGTAATGTACACATTGTAAAGAGCATATATAAACCAAAAACCATATATTAACGACACAGTACCCGTAAAAATGAAGTAGAAAGTAATGTATAGCCTATAGAGCATATATAAATGTCAATACTACTTTAAAAAAATAACATATTAAAGCAAGATATTTAAAGCGTGAAAGAAACCACAATTCAAAGCATGGCTTCTAGTACATTAACTAAACGACGAAGTGACATAAACCGATAAAATAAATGCAAGAGTTATATTAATGTCTTATGACTCTCATCACAAAGTTTGTCAAACCACCAAAATATCATTCACTAACAACTACGGTACTACACTAGTAAGTAGTAACTAGACTATTATTTATCATCGTCATCAAATGAAACTTCTTCATTATCATCACCATCAGAAGAAAGAAGAGAGGAAGGGAGGTGATTGTGTGAAGAAAAAAAAAAGAGAAAAAGGAGATGGCTTATATATGACTATTAGGGTTATTTGTTTTAGCATGGGTTACTCTTGTGGGCCTGAATTGTCGAGCTAGTTTAAGTCAAAAGAGAAAAAACATAGACCGCGTCATTTTTCGCGCCATGCACCATGCACTTTGAGGTGCCATCTGACTGCAAAATATATCACTGGCCTATTTCAGCCAATGTCAAATCACGTGTTCTCTTTCATGAGGTGCCATCTTGATGAGACATGCGCTTTGCGACATGGCGCCCAAAGGTGTGAGCCTTGATGAAGCGCCGCTCCTTGCACCATGGTGAGGCGCCTTGCTTGCGCTACGCTGCACATCGCACATGTCATGTCTCAATGCGCCATTGACAACACTGCACAAGAGTTTCCCATTAGACAACTAAGATTTCAAAATTGTGATTCTGGAATCTAGCCCCAAATTTTACTCCTTTCTTTCTCATCAACCGCACATTTCTGTGTGATTCTTAATCACATATTTTTCTTCATTTTTCCTCTCCTTCCCTCCTGATCCCTCAACCTGATTACTAAGGGCACTCTCTACCCTCACTCCTTGTCGTCACCAATGACTGCGGGCACAATGCTGGCCTCACCATGCTCCATGCCGCCTGCTTCCTCCATTGCACAGGCAGCCACCGCAAGATGTGTGAGTCGTCGTTAGTGATCTGTGAGTATGTCACCAAGCAACTGGAGGAACGGTAGAGAAACAAGTCCTACTCGAAAGTCGAAACGGTGGTGTTCCTCAACATGATTTGGATCCTAGTGTTGGTGGGGCTCGTTGCCAGTTGCTGGTTGTCAGCAGGGAGGGTCAGTTGACAGGGAGGGTCAGTTGAGTGATGTGGATCATCGGCTAGGCGATCCATTTCGGGGTACACATGGTCTGCATATTCTTCGAATTAACGTTGATGTGAGCTTCCCATTCATGTCCTCTAGCCGGTCAAGAGATCTGTTCGACAGCTTGTTGTCAATCAATAAAAAACCGGACAACGCCAGACAGATCGCGACTATTGATCCACGAAACAAATGGGAGATCAAGACACCCTTGTCCAATAGCCAACAATTCAAAAAAATATTCATCCACATGATTGCAAAAGCAACTCAATCTGTTGATATTAAGTATTTTTTATCTTTAGTCCTATTAAAATTGTTCTGTCCCACTCAGTGGGACCGCAAATCTTCGAGCTTGATGATCAGTAGAATAGCGATATCAAAAACACAACACATGGAGGGTGTTTTCAAATCACAATCACGGTGGAGTCATTGTATTTTGTTTGAAATTGCTATGAATTAAACCTCACAATCACCAACACCGCATTTCTGCTATCTTGTTTGAATAACATAAAAATTAATTTGCAAACACAGCAGATGCAGGTGGATGTGGATAAAAGAATTAAAAAATCCTACCCAGCTACATCATTCATTCCTGCCAAGTTCCATGGTCCCAGAATGAAAATCTAGAAAGTAACACTAAGGTTAAACTCAAAACTCACATTTTGAGAATTGGCATCACTTCCTTCACTTGAAGCTTCACTTCCACTTTCACCACTGTAAAACAACAGTAATCTTAGTACCTTAATAATCAGATTAATAGTACAAATTGTGTAAACGGTTATCCAAGGAAAAGATGCATGACAACACGAATATCAAGATTGCACGACTTCATACTGTAAAAGACAATGTTTTCTACCAAAGATGGCAAAGAAAGCGAAGACTTTGTACCTTTGAGAAAAACCTCCATTAGCTGATGCCCCTGAAGTTTTACCCTGATCGTTGTTCTTTCCTGTTATCATATTCAAACTACCTAAACTTCCTTTCGAGCTTTTGAGTGGGCTCTTTTCTTTTCCTTCAGGTGATTTACCATCCACTTCCATGCCACCAGCTGTTGCCCCCTATAAAAACTAAGTTTAGTCATATTCGATTAACTGATTACATGATATAGGGTATCATACATCAATATAGCAGGTTACTCACAGAGGCCTCAACATTGCCATTTGGGGAAGGCATAGCATAAGGACTAAACGGGTGAGACCCCTATTAAATGTTTATACAGGACAGCATATTTGTTAGTGGAAATCAAATAAAAAGAGAAACAGATCATGTGTTCATAGACTGAAATGTTTAGTATGGTACAAAGATATACCGGAGGAAGAGATGGATGGGCATATACTCCATGAGGATACATGACATATGGAGGTGGTGGTGTCCCATATGGAGGCATTATGTGCTGCAAAAGAAAGAATTCATGGATGAGCACCAAAACTACAAAATCTTCAACGGGTTGAAGCCACAAATTAGCTAGCTAACACCAAGAATCCCTTCCTGGAGAACTCCTACCCTACATCAACCTCCATCTGGTGGTTATGGCTACAGAGAACCTGACACTATTAGCAATAAGACTTGCATGAATCCACTTTCTACCAGAATCAATCACCTAGCAAACACAGAAACTATCACAATAATCTGAAGATAACAATTGTCATCAGAACCAACGCCAACATACAGATTTCTGACCTCGGAGAAGCAACCTAGCTAAATTTAACAAAGCAATGAGGCTCGAGTATGCCGCAGGAGAGCAGAAAGGAATAACTAGCTAAACATCACAATTTGGAGAAACTGGAGCTTGAGTTGTTGTATCTAGCCCAAACAATGGTGATTCTATAGAACCTAATTGGGTTAGTTGGGATGGGATGATAAATCTCTAGTTGGTGTTGGAACTCAAAACAATTACATATCTAAGCCAACCACCCATATTCGCGTAGGCTATGTAGAGTGGCGGTTGGAAATGTTAAAAAAAGAAAAGTCCTGTCAGAGAAAGAGAATTCTTGGTTTAGTTCTCAACCTTAATGACAAAAATATTAAGAAAAATCTATAGAGTCTAAGTCATAGTGATCAATTATCAAGAATGGCCCTGGTTATCACATAATTGAACGCTTGCCATCATTTCTCGGAATCTCATCCTACTCGAGTCATCCCTTTTAACCAACACAATTCAAACTTTATAGTGCACAATTCAAACTCTAGTAACCAACACAAATCAACTGATTCTTCACAAGTTAACAAAATTATCAGTGGAAGTAGAGCTCACCTGAGGTCCCCACATATAAGGATGCCCTGTGGGACTCGACCCCATGGGCGACGGGAAGAAGCCGTGCGGAGGCATCGGCGAATACGCCTACAACGAAAATATCAAAATTCTCAGAGCACGTCAGCTTCTTCCACCACATGAACTCAGTTCACAGACAAAGATCAAAATTTGTCGACAATCAACTCAAAATTAAGTTACAATCACCTGAAAAGTAGTCCAATCCGGGTACGCAGGTGCGACCGGCGCGGAGCTAGCGGCCGGAGGCTGATCCTGAACGGAGAAAAATATGAAAGATCGAATCTTTCTCATCATAGGCAGTAACGAAACAGTAATATTTGACGAAACAAATCAAAGATGGAATCTTTTTCCGTCGTAGCTCGGAATGAAACAGTAATAATTGAAGAAATCGATCACCTGGGCTGGAGCCGAGGATTTGGGGGCCTTTTCGGGTGTGTCCGTTTCGCTTTTTCCCATGAACTAGGATTTCCAGTCGCTTCTGGATCAGAATTCGGATCGAGATCGAGGAGATCGATGGGTGAAAAACCCTACTTTGACGAAACCCTGAAATTTAGGGAAAATTGAGAGGGGAGATTGGAAATTTAGGGTTAGGGTCTAGTGAATGAGAGAGATTGAAATCAATCGCCGGAAAAAGGAGATCAGCGAAACTTGCATCAGAAAGCACCACTCCATTTTTTTTGGCCCCCGATAAAGGAGGCACTACAAAAAGGACTAGAAATAGTCCAGTATTGATACTAATCCATTAATTAAAAAATTTTATTCATATTAGTCCAATTTTGTTTTGGACTCGTCCCCTCCCCTCTAATCTCTACATCTCCTCTTCCTCCCGCTCATTCGCTTCTCTCCGGCCCTCCTCTACAGTCCCTCTCATCTTCCTCACGTTCCTCCGTCCCCCTCCATCCTCCTCCTCCTCCTCCTCCTCATCTTCAGTCCCTCTCCTCCTCCTCCTCCTCCTTCTTCCGCTCCTCCGTCTCGTGCAGTTCCGTACCCCCCTTCCGGCCTCCATGTAGTCTCGTCATCATATCATCTCGTGTAGTCCTTTCATTCGGTCAAAATTTTGACAGTCCTAAAAAATTAACATATATTTTTTAGGATTGTCAAAATTAAATTTTGAAAGTCCTTCCAATTGATATAAGTGTCAAAATTTTGAAAGCCCTAATTAAATAAAAAAAAAACAATTGGTAGTGGATAGTATGAATATTTTTTGGAAATGGTAAACATTTAATTATTAAAGATAAAAATTGGACTATTTTGAATTTCGTTATTCCCGTAACTACGGATTGATTGTCCCTACCTAAATGGTAGTGGTCTAGGGAGCGCAATTGCTAGAGTTTTTTTTAGAGCCTTTATCAAGGACTTTTGTTTTGTTGGGGAAGCGAAATCCCATGGGGGTAGAATGAGAATGAATGAAATGATGGGTGTATTTTTGGAACAAGGAAAAATATTTTTTGTTAATTTTTAATGTAAACATCCATAATATTTCAGAAATTAAAAAAACAAAATTTTCGAAATTTTTTGGAATTTTTAACTAATTAAAATCAAAATATTCTGGTATAAAATAATTTTAAATGTTTTTAATAAATATTAAAATATTATGAAAATATTTTTTTTGGTGTAAAATAAAATATTAGACATTGGGTAATTTTTCTAGAATTTATTGGACCCCGAAACCATTTTTAAAGACCTAAAAATTAATGTATTTATTAAACCAAAATAAACCAATTTAAACCGGTTTAATTTTAAACCCGGTTTAATAAACCAAACCCTGAACCTGAACCAACCCACTCTAATGGATCGGGTCGGATCCATACCCGACCTGCTAAGACCCGACCCGAATACCCTGCACAGTAACTAATCGATCCCCGATCCCGCCGACTTCCTTTCCGCCCAACCGCCCCAAGCCGTACGCCTCCCCGACGCCTCGTCGACTCCGGTAACCGCCGTGCCCCTACCCCTTCACCTCCCCGCCGACCTCTCCTTTTCCAGCCGACGGCCCCAGTATTAAACCCCCACCTATCTCCCCCAACCCGATCACCACCACCGTAAGCCACTGCCACCACCACCGCCTCACCATCGACCCCGATCTCCGGCCACCTTGACCCTCGCTGTGACCAGAGGACTCCGGCGATGCCTCCCCACAGCCGCCGTCAACCCCTAGCAGTCGCAGCACCCCGCCGATCACCAAGCTCCGTCGTGCCGTGTCGCGTCACCTCGCGGAAATGCGTAAATTCAGTCAACTTTGGCGCCCTGTTCAGGTGACTATTTCTCTCTCCTCGCTGTCCCATTTTTCATACCGTCGGCTATGACATGTAGACTGCATGACCCTCTCGATACCCATGCAACTTGTTCGATGTATCGCGTCCTGTGGCGATCACAAACTGCGACGCAAAATCAGAAAATAAATACCCTGATTTTTTCTGGAACTGGGTGCGCCCCGCTAAACGGGACGACTTGGTCGTGTGCGGACTTCACCGAAAGGTGCGCGCCGTTAATATGGACATGTGGGATTTCGCGAAAGTTGATTTGGATGTGCGTGCACACCAGAATCAACGCGTATCCGTCGACAGCACCCCGTATCGGCCTTATTCTGGAACTCGTTGTAACTTCGTGTACGTACGTCATATCGAAACGAAACTTAAATCATCGGATTCGTAGCAATACGTTGGTCCTGTAACCCAAGTTTGGTTCGATTCTGAGAACATTGACAAAATTGCATATCGTGGGCCCCACGGCTCCACTTGACGGGCAATTTTGTGATCGGCTCATCAGAATTCAGTTTTGAACATTCCGTTGGGTTCGTATCGTCGTTCTGGACTTGTAGACACTAAGTTTGACGAATTTGGAGAACATTGTCTTTGGCACATTTTTTGGTGCGAAGCGGGCCACATGTGGACCTCGCTTTGACCAGAAACTGTCATTTTTGCCCATGTGTCCAAATTGGACTCATAAACAGGCAATTCTAGCTATTTGATATCTTCTGAATCTGATGGTAATATTTATTACAGCTTTCGGAGGAGTACTTGCAGATTCCGCTGATACCGGAACAACTGTTGGTATCCAAACCCCAGGCAAGTGTACCTTGCCAACATTGCAGTTCTTGTTACATAATATTCCTTGATTTATTTATATGTTGTATCTGTTTAACCAAGGACCGTGTGATATTACCTAACGTCCGAATAATATTCGGATGTCAACACCGTACGCGGAGTTGTGTAACGTCACCTAGAGATGGATATCGAGACCCTATACATTCTCGTGCTTGCATCATCAAGTATGTCATACCCAGGACACCTGACACTATTCATGAGACAGAATCTTCCTGAGATATTCATGGTGATTCTGTATAGGTTACAGGATTTGTGACATAGACATTATATTAATAGCTATCATATGACTTGCTGCATTAGTTATGATCTTGCGTGACATGGACATGAGATATTGTGGACATGAGACGTGTGATTACATTGGGTGGGGAGAGACACACAGGCTGCAGGCTATATATGTATTTATTGTTGTGAGGCCGTAGACTCTACATCAGAGCTAGGCACATTATGTGATATTACTGCTACCGGATCTCCGACACAGAGCTTGTAGCGGTCTCAGCCTGAGTACTAGTGATGCTCTCACTTGTATTTCACATAGATGGTTACATAGTTTACCCTATTGTTTCATTTATTATTGTACTATATTTATTTTGGCTTGTGTTATTTTGTACCTTGATATGTCCCCTGAGGACCTGGATTCCGGATTATGTCCCCAGGTTTAGCAGAGGAATTCTATCCCGAGATATACGGGGCAGGAGCAGAAGCAGGAGCAGAGCAGACACTGGAGCTGAACCGATTCCCGAGGACGAGGTGATGGCCGATGATTTCTCCTGAGTATCTGTTATCTATACTCAGTATTTGCTTTTATTAGACCCTTTTGTTTCTGGTCTGTTGAACCAGTGTATCAGACTTATTATCGAGTTGTTCCCCGATTTACTTTATTGAGACTTGATGACAGTTATATTTAATTTTGCTGATATTGATCATATTTATCTTTCATGGATGAGATTAGATTGTGACATATTTAGTAGACTTTATTTTTTGTACAGCTTAAGTACACCTTGATGGGTCCATTAAATTGGGTTTGCCTATTAGAGTGTGCTGCTGGCCATTGCCACGTGGCTAGTCCCTCGATATTTTGGGACTGGGGCGTGACATGTTTTTGTGGTGGCCCATGCAGGTCAACGACTAAATTGTTCAGTTTCAACTTAGGGACCGAGCAAGCCTGCAATAAGGATAGGATAAGTTATAGGATCTCATCCATTGATTTGAATCGTTTTTGATCTCTATATCGGATTCGAATTAATTGCTTGATTTGCATCCTGTTT
Source organism: Iris macrosiphon (assembly GCA_036927795.1). Classification (NCBI taxonomy): domain Eukaryota; kingdom Viridiplantae; phylum Streptophyta; class Magnoliopsida; order Asparagales; family Iridaceae; genus Iris; species Iris macrosiphon. Next base: position 46,538,742 of record JAYESA010000009.1, read on the forward strand.
TGATTCCTCTGTGCGTTCTTATAGTTTATTTTTAATGCAGAGTAATGGATCCGAGAATCGGTGACGAGAATCCCTTGGGTACACCACACGATGTTGTGGTCACCTATGATGATGGAGTGACACCAGAAAATAGAGGACAATCCTCTCAAAGTGATCAAGCTGGCTAGCATAATTCAAGGTTCCGGCGTGATGACATCCACCTCCGCCACAGTTCACTCCACCGATGCCTGTTTTTCCACCAGGGTAAGCCATGGACGGGCAGCAAATGTTTTAAATATTTTATGCCATGATGCAAGCCCAACAGCAGGTTCAACAAGAGGCTCAGCGTCATGAGGCGGAGTACTTGAGAAATAGCCTAGTAATCGCATTGGAGCAGGCGAACCCACCAGCTAGGCGACCAACGGCGGGATCTTTCACTGATTTTCGTCAACTGATGTCCCGTACCTTTTCTGACAAGGAGGGGTCAACTGAAGTTCACGAGTGGCTCACGAACACACAATACCAGTTGGAAGCAGCTGAACTTCCGAGGGAGAGATGGATGACTGCCGTCAGGATGCAGTTGACGGATAATGCGCACCATTGGTGGCTATCTGAAGAGAGGAGGCTCGGACATGACCGAGTCACTTGGGAAGAGTTCTACTGACTCTTCCAGGAGATGTATATCCCAGCTATTGCTCGGTCGGAACTTCAAGACAAGTTCAACCGCCTTATTCAAGACAATATGTCGGTGGAAGAATACAATGCTGAGTTCATTCGACTGAGTCACTTCGCCCCTTCTCTAATTCCTATAGAAGAAGAGAAGGCGGAGAAGTTCTTCGACGGACTCAGGTTTGAGCTCCAGAGGTTGGTCGGATCTGTTGCACCTACATCATACACACACAGACGTCCTTGCTGCAGCACGATGCATGGAGCATGTCACTAGGAGGGAGTCAAGTCTGAAGCGGCCCTTCATATCAGCACCATCCATATCATCACAAGGGGAGTCTGCAAAGCGATCCCAGAGGAATCTACCTCAGAGAGCAGCACCAAGAGCCCTATCCCTTTCTACTTGTCACTACTGTGGCAAGGTAGGCCATATCGAGAGGGAGTGTAGACACAAGTTGGGACTATGCCTGATTTGCGGATCCAACCAGCATCCAGCCAAGGACTGCTTTGAGCGCCGAGAGGAAGCACCAACGGTAAATCGACCAGCTTTACCAGCACCAAGGCTAGCTTATCCAGCATTGGGAGCACCACAGACGGGAGTTGGAGGAGTCAGACCACCAGCTCCATAAGGATATCAGCAGAGACCACCATTGGCACCACAGGCAGCACTATTCCAGCAGGCTCGTCAGCAGAGAGGTCCAGCTCAGGGACGAGGACAAGCATTTGCATTGGCTGTTGAGGAGAAAGCTACTGCAGGAGAGGTTATAGCAGGTACTATATTAGTAGCTTCATTACCTGCTGTAGCTTTATTTGATTCTGGAGCATCACATTCATTCATAGCTGCTAGCTTCGTAGCCACACATAGAGTAGCTACCGCACCACTTCCGAAGACTAAGAGAATTCTTACGGGAGGTGGAATTATCCCAGTTAGTGACATATGTAGATCTTGTTCGGTAGTAGTCTGTGGAAGAGAGATGTGAGCCCAATTTTTGATCTTTTCCATGCCGGATTATGATGTTGTACTTGGTATGGATTGGTTAAGTCAGTACCATGCGACCCTAGATTGCCGGCTTGGACGGATTATATTTAGACCGCCTGGTCATCCAGAGTTTGAGTTTCTTCGGGGAGCTATAGAGCAAGGTGTTCAGCCTACTCTTAGGGTACTATCTGTAGAAGGGGAGTCAGGTTACCCAAGAGTTATATCAGAGTTTGTGGATGTATTTTCTGATGATCTTCCAAGTTTACCACCTGATTGGGAAATAGAATTCACAATAGACTTGACTCCAGGAGCAGAGCCTATCACTTCATCAGTATACCGGCTAGCACCTAAGGAGTTGGTAGAATTGAAGGAGCAAGTTGATGATCTTCTGGAGAAGGGTTTTATTCGGCCCAGTATTTTACCTTGGGGAGCACCCATATTATTTGTAGCGAAGAAGGATGGGACAGTACGGCCGTGTATTGACTACAGGGCACTGAACTCTGTAACCATTAAGAATCGGTATCCCTTGCCACGCATTGATGACCTATTCGATCAATTGAGTGGTGCTAAGGTATTCTCGAAGATTGACCTTAGATCCGGTTATCACCAGATTAGAGTGAGGAAGGAGGTTATACAGAAGACAGCCTTTAGGACCAAGTATGGACACTATGAGTTCTTAGTTATGCTGTTTGGTTTAACCAACGTGCCAGCTGTGTTCATGAGTTTGATGAATAGAGTTTTTTATCAGTACTTGGACAAGTTCGTGGTTGTGTTTATTGATGATATCTTAGTATATTCCAAGAGCCACGAAGAGCAGGAGGAGCATCTCAGAATCGTGCTAGAGACGCTGAGGCAGGAGAAACTGTATGCCAAACTCAGTAAATATGAGTTTTGTATGGATAAAGTGCCTTTCTTGGGACATATCATCTCAGGAGAAGGGCTTTCAGTTGATCCAGAGAAGGTTGTTGCAATATAAACTTGCCCTACACCTACATCAGTTGCAGAAGTGAGAAGTTTTCTCGGACTTGTTGGATATTACCGGAGGTTCGTAGACAATTTCTCAAGGATTGCGGATCCTATGACGTGGTTGACACGTAAGGACCAGGAGTTTGCATGGACGGAAGATTGTCAGAAGGCCTTTGAAGAATTGAAGAGGCGATTAACAACAGCACCGGTCTTGACTCTTCCTTCAGGATCGGGAGACTTTGTTGTTTATAGTGATGCGTTAGGTAGTGGACTAGGATGTGTTTTGATGCAACATGGCAAAGTTATCGCTTATGCATCGAGACAGCTGAAGGTCCATGAGAAGAATTACCCAACGCACGATCTTGAGCTAGCTGCAGTAATATTTGTACTGAATATATGGAGGCACTATCTTTATGGAGAGAAGGTAGAAATCTTTACTGATCACAAGAGTTTGAAGTATGTATATACTCAGAAGGAGCTCAATATGAGACAGAGATGTTGGCTTGAGTTGATGGTCGACTTTGATATAGATCTGCAGTACCATCCGGGCAAGACGAATGTCGTAGCAGACGCACTCAGCAGGAAGCACATGGCTTATTTCTTGACGATGCAGCCCCAACTATTAAAGGATCTTCAGGAGCTCCAGATAGAGATTGTTTTACCAAGACAAAGTGGCTTGTTGGCGAATCTTGAAGTTAAGTCGTCACTTGTGGAGAGGATTAAGGCGGCATTGCCCACCGATGCTAGATTTCAAAGACTTAAAGAGAAGACGGAAGCAGGCATGCAGACGGGACTTCGCATACATGAGGACGGGATATTAAGGTGCAGAAATCGCCTATATGTTCCGAATGGGGAATTGAGACATGAGTTGATGACTGAAGCATATAGCTCCATGTACTCTACTCATCCGGGAGGAACGAAGATGTACCAAGATTTGAGGCAGTATTATTGGTGGCATGGAATGAAGAGGGAGATTGCACGGTTTCTGGCAAAATCTTTGGTCTGCCAGCAAGTAAAGGCCGAGCATCAAAGAACTGATGGTATGTTACAGCCGCTTCCCATACCCGAATGGAAGTGGGAACATATCACTATGAATTTCGTTACAGGATTTCCAAGAAGCCCCAGTGGAAAAGATGCAGTATGGGTTATAGTGGATCGACTCACTAAATCGGCATATTTCTTGCCGTTTAGAGTTGGACAGTCCACGGAAGTACTAGCCGACATGTACATACGACAGATTATAAGATTACATGGAGTACCGGTTAGTATTGTGTCAGATCGTGACTCGATATTTATATCCCATTTTTGGCGAAGCATGCAAGAGAGTCTTGGCACCCGACTCAAGTTCAGCACTGCTTACCGTCCACGGACAGATGGTCAATCTGAGCGCACGATTCAGATCTTGGAGGATATGCTACGATCGTGTATGTTAGACTTTGGAGGATCTTGGAAAGATCATTTGCACTTGGTGGAGTTCTCTTATAATAACAGCTACCAGGCAAGCATCCAGATGGCACAATTCGAGGCTTTCTACGGCAGAAAGTGCAGATCAACGATATGTTGGAGTGACATTGGCCAGCGTAAAATACTGGGTCCAGAGTTGGTGATGCAGACTGTTGAAAAGGTGAAGCAAATTCAGAATCATCTTCGTGCAGCTCAGGACAGACAGAAGCATTGGACTGATACACACAGACGTCCTTTGGAGTTCAAAGAAGGAGAGCACGTATTCTTGAGGATATCACCTACTCGAGGTACTATTGGATTTGGGAGCAGAGGCAAGCTGAGCCCAAGGTACATTGGGCCATTTGATATTCTGGAGCGCATTGGTGACGTGGCGTATCGTCTTGCATTACCTCCATCTTTAGAGGGAGTGCATGATGTATTCCATGTCTCACAGCTGAGAAGGTACGTGACTGACCCAAGCCACGTAGTCGATCATTATGAGATTGCAGTAGGCCCTAGCTTGAGATATGAAGAGCAGCCAGTTGGAATACTCGACATCAGTGAGAAGATATTGCGGGGTCAGACGATTAGACTAGTTCGAGCAGCTTGGAAACATTATTCTCCCGGCGAGTCTACCTGGGAGCGAAAGGATATCATACACCAGCGTTATCCTCATCTGTTCGAAGATGCAGGTATAAACTAAGCATTTCTTTTAGTTACCATGCTTTAATTTTCTTTAGTAGTTAATTCTTTGATTGCGAGGACGCAATCCTCTTAAGGGGGTAGATTGTAAACACCCGTAATTTTTCAGAAAAAAAAAAATTATGGAATTTTTAACTAATTAAAATCTAGGTATTCTGGAATTAAATAATTTTAAATATTTTTAATAAATATTAAAATATTATAAAAATAATATTTTTGGGTGTAAAATAAAATATTAGACATAGGGTAAATTTTCTAGAATTTATTTGACCCCGGAACTATTTTTAAAGACCTAAAAATTAATGTATTTATTAAACCAAAATAAACCAATTTAAACCGTTTTAATTTTAAACCCGGTTTAATGAACCTAACCCTGAACCTGAACCAACCTACTCTAATGGATCGGGTCGGATCCATACCCGACCCGCTAAGACCCGACCCGTATACGCTGCACAGTAACTAACTGATCCCCGATCCCGCCGACTTCCTCTCCGCCCAACCGCCCCGAGCAGTACGCCTCCCCGACGCCTCGTCGACTCCGGTAACCGCCGCGCCCCTGCCCCTTCGCCTCCCCGCCGACCTCTCCTTTTCTGGCCAACTGCCAACGGCCCCAGTATAAAACCCCCACCTATCTTCCCCAACCCGATCACCACCACCATAAACCACTGCCACCACCACCGCCTCACCATCGACCCCGATCTTCGGCCACCTTGACCCTCACCGTGACCAGAGGACTCCGACGACGCCTTCCCGCAGCCTCCATCAACCCCCAGCAGTCGCAACACCCCGCCGGCCACCGAGCTCGGCCGTGCCGTGTCGCGTCATCTCGCGGAAACGCGTAAATTCAGTCAACTTCGGCGCCCTGTTCAGGTGACTATTTTTCTCTCCTTGTGTAAGCCCCCTGATTTTTTAAAATTTTTAAATACATTTTCCCCAAATTTCTGTAATTTTTGGGAATTAAAACTAAGGTATTTTATGATTAAAAGATTTTTAAATGATATTAATTAATATTAAAATATTATGGAGATAATATTTTATGGTGTAAAATGGAAAACCGGACATAGGTAATTTTCTGCGAATTTATTGGACTCCGAAAACAGTTTATAAAGCCCTAAAACCAAGTTATAATTAACCCCAATTAAATCATGCCTGAACCGGGTTTATTTGAAATAAATCAAACCGGACCGGACCGGTTTAGCCGAACCAAACCCAGCCTTAACGGGTCGGGTCGGATCCGAATCGAACCCGACCCGGACCCGAAACCCACACCGAAGCCCTAAACCTAATTCGGGTCGGAATTACTGTTCCGACCCGGCGGCACGACTATTTAAGAGCCCTCGACGTCCGCGCATAGCGCCGCCACACCCTCTCTCTCTCTCATCTTCTCCCCTGAACCCTCGCCGGTCACCGTCTCCCTCATCCTTCTCCGCCGCTCCCCGCTCGACCCCGCGCCTCGCCGACCTGTCACCGTCCCTCCGCCTCGAGCCCAGCACCACCAGCATCACCAATCCCCGACCTCATCTTCTCCGTCGCCCCGCCTATGTCAGCACCGAGTGTCTGAGCCACCTCCCTCCGCCATAGGCCCAGCCGCCCCGACTTCGACAGCAGCCCTAAGCCGCTGCCTTGACCTAGCTCCGGTCGTCTGAGCCGCCCGACCTCACCGCTGCCGCCCACGAGCGCCGCCCCGCTCACCTCGTCAACCCTCCGCGAAGCCCTAGGTCGGCCGTCCGCTGCCCTAGCACGGACACAGCCTCTCTCAGACCGGACACAGCGGACACGGTGACCAGGACACGAAACAGCATCCCGGATACGAGAATTCCGATTTTACGGAGCCATGTTCAGGTAACCCGTTCTCTATCCTCGTTATTCCGTTTTTTGTTCCGTCAGTTGCGTCGTGTAGACTGTGTAACCCTCTCGATGCCCGTGCAACCCGTTCGGTGCATCGCGTCCTGTGGTGATCGCAAACCGCGATCCAAAAACAAGAAAACCAATGCCCTGTTTTACCCCGGAACTGAGTGCGTTCCGCCAAATGGGACGACTTGGTCGCACGCGGTCTTTACCGAAATGTGCGCGTCGTTGATACGGACGTGCAGGATTTCGCAGAAGTTGATTTGGATGTGCGTGCACACCGGAATCAACGCGTATCCGCCGACAACGCCCCATATCCGCCTATTTTGGAATACGTTATAACTTTGTGTACACACGTTGGATCGAGACGAAAATTGCGCCATCGGACTCGTAGCAATACGCTGGTCCTTTGACCCAAGTTTGGTTCGATTCTGAGAACATTGACAAAATCGCGTATCGTGGGCCCACAGGCTCCACTTGACGGGCGATTTTGTGATCGGCTCATCGAAATCCAATTTTGGAAGTTCCGTTGGGTTCGTATCATCGTTCCTGACTTGTTGACACTAAGTTTGATGAATTTGGAGACCTTTGACCTTGACACATTTTTCGGTGCAAAGCGGCCCACATGTGGACCCCGCTTTAACCAGAACTGTCATTTTTGCCCTGTGTCCAAATTAGACGTAAGGACATGCGTTTCTAGCTATTTGATATTTTCTGAGACTGTTGGTGATAGTTATTACAGCTTTTGGGAGAGTACCTGCAGGATCTACTGAAACAGGGACAGTTGTTGGTATTCAAACCCCAGGCAAGTATACCTTGCCAAACCCTGCAGTTTGCTACTTATTTCCTTGACTTATTTATACCTTGACGTGCAAGATACCTTGCCAACTCTTGCACATTATTTGCATGCTTTCCTTTTCAGTTGTTATTGTCTTGTCGTATATAGTTTCTTGATGCGTTTTTTCATATTTGATTTGTTCCTGATGCTCTAGTCTTATTTTCTCGTTTTACGTGCATGTACATTATTACTCTTTTCCATGTATCACTATTTGTTTCATAGTCATATTGTGATGGTATATGTTTACTCTATGTTTCCCTGAGTTGACTTGATTGGTTTCTTTAGTTCCTGGATGATCATTATTAGGCATTGACTATACTTGAGCATTCTCGATTGTGAGTACCCATTGTGCTGCAATACAGACTTGTTCATTTGACTACCTCATTCGTGAGCTCCCATTGGGCTACGAAAGAGCCATACTATAGATTGGGAGTCCCCATTGGCCTACTTTCTATAGGATCGTGATCTCCCATTGAGATGCGGTTACCCCAATTTGCTTGTAGTCATGTTTGATAGCATCATCGGATGTTTACTCTACGTTTCGTTGAGTTGACTCGATTGGTTTCTTTAGTTTCTAGATGATCGTTATTAGGTATTGACTATACTTGAGCATTCTCGATTGTGAGTACCCATTGTGCTGCGATAGAGACTTGTTCATTTGACTACCTCATTCGTGAGCTCCCATTGGGCTGCGAAAGAGCCATACTATAGATTGGGAGTCCCTATTGGCCTACTTTCTATAGGATTGTGATCTCCCATTGAGATGCGGTTACCCCGATTTGCTTGTAGTCATGTTTGATAGCATCATCGGCATGCCACCGTCTTAGATGTAGTAATTTCTTGTGTCTTATTTGCTTCTCTTGTATTTATTTTCTTGTCTATCTTGCATGTTCATTTACTATACTTTTGGCTCATATTCTTTTGTATCTTGTTACGTCCCTCTGAGGACCTGGTTTTGTTCTCCACATTTAGGAGACGAGGAGTACCCGCCACTTTACGGACCGACACCAGACGAGGGTACGATAGCAGTTGATGGCCCTGTTACTTTCTAGTATGTTTTTAGTTATATCTTCTTGTCTTTATTTTTTGTTTATCGGTAGTGGATTTGTCTCCACCCGACTTAGTATTATTTCTTGCTGGATATTCGACAGTATATTTACTTTCAGCATTTATTCCAGTTTGCTATTTAGTTCATATACTGTTCTTATGGATGAGATCTAGATACTTGACATTTATATGTAGTTTCGTAGATTCTTGGACTAGAGTTCACAATAGACATCTTATACGTATTCGAGTCGGACATGAGTCTGCTTGAATGCGTAGCTGGCCATTGCCACGTGTCAAGTCCCTCGATATTTTGGGACTGGGACGTGACATGGTTTTTGTGGTGGCCCATGCAGGTCAACGACTAAATTGTTTTGGTTTCAACTTAGGGACCGAGCAAGCCTGCAATAAGAATATGATAAGTTTTTGGATCTCATCCACTTGCTTGAATCGTTCTTGACATCTATAACGGATTCGAATTAATTTCTTGACTTGCATCCTGCCTTGATTCCTGTGCGCCTCTTATTGTTTATTTTGGTTGTTACTCTAAATTTTTTAATATGTGATTGGTAATTAGAACTTGACAGTTTAAGTTATTATTGTAGACTATGACCTAATGATTACCCCTTAGCTTTAAGTCGCGTAATTAGTACCCCCACCTCGATGCAAGTTAGATCCCTTACCCTTGACGGCCAGTAACTCTTCTATCCTCACTATCGACACTTGTTCTATAGGCACTAAGACTAAGACTTAAAATGACCATAACCTATGTAATATAGGAAGATACCCTAATAAGTACCAAGATCCCTTCTCGTAGACCTTAACAAGAGTTTCCACGGTATCCTTAAGACGATTTCAGTATTAGTTTATCGTTTTAAGTTGGGTATTATGCCTCACAACATAGTACCACCTAGCCCTATTGACCCATTGATGAAGTGAACTGGGATGACACAACTTTAGACTTGCATAAGAAGATAGTGTTTATTCAGACTGTAGAATTTAGAGGTCCTTGCCCCTATTTGGTCGACTAGCGACTTAGACAAGGAAGTTGTATGATAACTGTAGAGATTGTGTAGTCTTTTATTATTATTACTTATTTTGTTTTGTTTTTGTGAACTTGAATTAATTTGTACCTCCTTTCATCATCATCTAGCGTACTTATAATTCATATACTACCTTGACTTATGGTGCTATATTATAGCCTAGTTTTTGCAAGCCTATTCTTTATCAAGCTTGTTCATGACATATGTGTTATTGGGGCCTGATCAACCCTACTAATACAATTGTCTATTCAGAATCAATGTATTACGGTCTGATCAACCTTAGTGCATTTTGGTTCGCTCTTCGCACGACTACTTTACGTGGATTGAGATATATAGTTGACTAGTATACTTGCCCTCTAGATATGTCTGAGCATATCGTATCGGTTACATAACTGTACAAATACGAGCAGGCGAACAAAGGATTACCAAAATAGGATTTCAATCCACAACTGCTTTGACAATTCCTATTTGAATTCTTTAAAATGCCTTGATCCCGATACTTCTATTATATTACGCTGCCCTATATCGTATCGGTTATCCCTATCCGTCGCACGACCTATACGTACCAGTGGCCAGCCGAGTATGCAAGTCCGTGTCCTACATGTGACTCACACTCGTGTAAGAATAGTGTCATGGCCAATGAAACATAAATGCCTCATGAAGATGGGGTAGTCTCATAAAGTAGGTCTAATGCATATACATAAATAAAAACATAGTACGACGACACCGTCGTTGCACCCAAGTTTCCTTGGACGCGCAGTTTATATAGCAGTTAAAATAAATGAACTAAATAAACAGAAAATAAACATGCATGTCTCATATGGAATGTAAATACAGTACAATGTCAAGGTATACTTGCCTGGCAAGAAATCTGTAAAGTGTACGCGCCCAAATGTCAAGGACACGGAACCTGGAACTAAGGACTCCGAACAAACGTCTCCGGATGCTGAAATAAATATCACCAACATTTCCAGAATGAGCAAAATAGCTAAAAAGCACATCCCTTTCGTCCAATTTGGACACAGGGCAAAACGGTAATTTCGGGCAACAGTGGAGTCCACGTGTGGCCCACTTTGCCCCGAAAAGCGTGCCGAGGGTAACAGTCTCTAAATGGAATAAACTATAGGTCAAACAACTTTAAATGTCAATACGAACCCAACGGTATGTCCAAATGTGGATTCCGATGAGCCGAACACAATTTTGTCCAAAAAGTCAACTATGGGGCCCGCCAATTGGCGATTTGGTCAACCGTCTCAGGATTGTGTGAAAATTGGGTCACAGGACCAGCGCATTACCACGAGTCCAGTGGCGCAAGTTTCGTCGCAATCTGACAAGCGTGCACAAAATATGCGCGAGTTCCACAAAAGTTGCGACACGGGGTGTGTCCGTGGATACGGTCTGATTTCGGCGCGCACACGCGTCCGAATCAGTTTCTACAAATTTTTACGTGTCCGGTTACGCTGCGTGCACCGTTCGGTACACTTGGTACACGGCGGGGCGGTCCCGTTTGGCGGGGCGCGCTCCGTTTTCCAACTTTTAAAAATCTGGAAAAAGTGGGTTCGCGTAGTTTTGTGACTAATTTAATTCTGTCCACAGCAGCTAATAATCTAGGGTTATTTAACAGAAAATAAACTAGGTCAAGTGTTCTACATATATCAAAAAGAATCACCGAATTCGGATCTCTGTGGTGGAAGATACGAACTCGGCAGTATGGGTGGTCACCGCAATTTTCTGCGATCCCAGAATTGGTCTGCTCGCGCCAACTTGGACACTATTTTTGGCCTAGGGGTACACGTTTTTCGAGGTCAGCTATTATACAAATATGAAAGAGGATTAAGGGGTGAGCATACCGGTGAAGACGGAACGGCGTTTGGTTGAGCGAGTCGACTGAAAACAACTCCGGAGCGAAGGTACCTCGTGTGGGAATCTGCAGTGCGCGAGGTCGGAGTCGTCGGGATGGTTTGGACGGCTTGGCGGGGTTCTCTGGCTGCGGTGATGGCTCTAGATGAGAAGAGGAGGTCTGGAGATTTTAGGTTAGGATTTTATGAAATAATATATATATATATTTATATATATATATAATAGGGAGAGAGAATAGGAGTGGTTCGGTCAGCGTGTAAAAAAAAAGGGAAGAGAATTTCGGCTGCTGCTAATGGCTCGGTTTTGCTTGTAAGTTGGAATGGAAAGTTGCATTGCTGGTTTAACTTTAAGAATAATGGCTTCTTACATTGCTTGCTAGCAATTTGCTAGCAAGTTGGAACATTTGTTAAGAATAGTAGTATTTTAGTATTGTTAGTATTATTATTATTATTATTAGTTAATTTTTATTTAATAATTCTTTTTCTTTCTTTTCTTTTCCTTTCTAAATATATATATACATATATATATATTTGTGTATACATATATATTATATATATACTTATAAAAAAATTCATGGATTAGAATAATGAACACCATTAGGCTAGCAACTGCTCAAGGGGTCTCCTACATGGAATAAATTCCGAAAAATTCCTGATGGTCCCATAAGTCCTCTAAGTGCCCGAACACCTAAAATAAAAATTATTAAAAATCTATTTCTCCTATTTAGCCCCTAATTACTACAATTTAATTAATAATTAATAAATAAAAAGGTTATATACGATTTTCTAGGGAGGGGGTTTTACATTCTACCCAACTTGTAAAAATTTTGTCCTCGAAATTAAAATTAAGCCACGATAGAATGAAAGGATGGTATAAGATATAAATTAACAATGTAAATTCATACCTTGGTCTGCGAATAGATTCGAAAAATGCTTGTGCATGTCGTCCTCGCGCTCCCAAGTTGATTCTCCTGGCGCGCCATGCCTCCATGCTACGCGAACCAAGGGAATAGACTGGTTCCTCAACACTTTCTCTCGACGATTAAGGATTCCCACGGGTTTCTCTTGGTAAGACAAGCTCGGCCCGATGGTGATCTCCGAATGGTCGAGAACATGACTGCTGTCTGCCACATATCGCCTGAGCTGTGACACATAGAATACGTCATGTACTCCCTCCAGTGAAGGTGGTAGCGCAAGTCGATATGCCACCTCTCCAACTCTCTCGAGCACGTCAAATGGTCCAATATACCTTGGACTCAACCTGCCGCGCCCTCCGAATCGGATGGTGCCTCTGGTCGGTGATATCCTCAAGAAGACGTGATCGCCCTCTTTGAACTCCAAGGGACGACGATGAAGGTCTGCCCACTGCTTCTGCCTGTCTTGCGCTGCTCGCAAGTGTCCCTGAATCTTCTTGACTGTCTCTACGGTGTTGACCACTAACTCGGGTCCCAGAATCTCATGTTCTCCCACGTCACTCCAACACACAGGAGACCTATATTTTCTTCCATATAATGCTTCAAACGGAGCCATCTGAATACTCGCTTGATAGCTATTGTTGTAAGAAAACTCTACAAGATGTAGGTGGTCCTCCCATGATCCTCCGAAGTCTAACATGCAAGCCCTCAACATATCTTCCAAGGTCTGAATAGTACGCTCCGACTGCCCATCTGTCTGCGGGTGGTAAGATGTACTGAACTTCAGACGAGTACCAAGACTCTCTTGCATGCTCCTCCAAAAGTGCGATGTGAAGCGCGAATCTCTGTCCGATACAATGCTGACTGGTATGCCGTGCAATATCACAATTTGCCTCATATATAAGTCAGCTAAAGCTTCTGTAGACTGATCCACTCTAAAAGGTATAAAATGGGCTGACTTGGTGAGTCGGTCCACTATTACCCACACTGCATCTCTCCCACTTGGACTCTTGGGAAAACCCGTGACGAAGTCCACAGTGATGTGCTCCCACTTCCACTCTGGAATCAGAAGTGGTTGCAATAATCCTGCTGTCCTCTGGTGCTCCGCCTTCACTTGTTGACATACCAGACATTTAGCTACAAAGCGAGCTATCTCTCTCTTCATTCCATGCCACCAAAAGTGTTGTCGTAGGTCACGATACATCTTGGTGCCTCCAGGATGAATAGAATAAATCGAACTATGAGCCTCTGCCATCAGCTCTTGTCGAATCTCTCCATTTGGAACATAAAGACGATCACCACATCGTAATATCCCATCCTCATGAATGCGCAATCCGGTCTGCTCTCCAGCCTCTGTCCTTTCCTTTAGTCTCCTGAATCTGGCATCTATAGGCAAAGATGCCTTAATCCTCTCTACCAATGATGATTGAACTTGCAAGTTGGCTAGTGTCCCATCTGCTCCGGGTAATATCACTTCAATGCCAAGCTCTTGCAAGTCTTCCAATAGTTCCCTCTGTGCTGTCAAGAAGTAAACTGCTGGCTTCCGGCTTAACGCGTCTGCTACCACGTTAGCCTTGCCTGGATGATAATGTAGCTCTATCTCGAAATTTTTTATCAACTCGAGCCATCGACGTTGCCTCATATTTAACTCCTTCTGCGTGAAGACGTACTTGAGGCTTTTGTGGTCTGTATAGATCTCCACTCGTTCCCCATATAAGTAATGTCTCCATAGCTTCAGGGCAAATACAACGGCTGCAAGTTCCAAGTCATGAGTCGGATAATTCTTCTCATGTACTCGTAACTGCCTAGATGCATATGCAATCACTTTGCCATGCTGCATCAATACGCATCCTAAGCCTTTTCCTGATGCGTCACTGTAGATCACATAACCTCCTGATCCTGACGGAATCGTCAATACTGGTGCTGTAGTCAGTCGTTTCTTCAACTCTTCAAAGGCTGCTTGACACTCGTCAGTCCATATAAATTCTTGGTCCTTACAAGTCAAACGAGTCATAGGTGCCGTTATTCTTGAGAAGTTTTCCATGAACCGTCGGTAATATCCCGCAAGTCCAAGGAAACTCCTCACCTCTGTTGCTGATTTAGGAACATGCCATGTCTCAACTGCTGAGATCTTCTCTGGATCAACAGAAATACCATCTCCTGTAACAACATGTCCAAGAAATGAAACTCTGTCCAAGAAGAACTCACATTTGCTGAGTTTAGCATATAATTGCTCTCTCCTCAAAGTCTCTAGAACAATCCGCAGGTGCTCCTCGTGGCTCTTCGAATAGACAAGTATATCATCTATGAAGACGACCACGAACTGGTCCAAGTACTGGTGGAAGACTCGATTCATCAAGTCCATGAAGATCGCTGGAGCATTGGTCAATCCAAATGGCATGACAAAAAACTCGTAGTGCCCATATCTTGTTCTGAATGCGATCTTCGGAATGTCCTGCTTCCGTACCTTCACTTGATGATATCCCAATCTCAAATCTATCTTCGAGAATACCTTAGCTCCACTGAGTTGATCAAACAGGTCATCAATGCGTGGCAATGGATATTTGTTCTTCACTGTCACTGCATTTAAGGCTCTGTAGTCAATGCACATACGCACTGACCCATCCTTCTTGGGTACAAACAACACTGGTGCTCCCCAGGGTGATGCACTCGGTCGGATGAAACCTTTCTCCTCTAGCTCCTTTAACTGTGCCTTCAGCTCGTCCATCTCCTTCTTCGCTAGTCTGTAAACATGCGATGCTATAGGTGCTGCTCCGGGTGCTAGTTCAATTGAAAACTCTACGTCTCTGTCTGGGGGTAGTCCTGGCAAATCCTCTGGAAAGACGTCTAGAAATTCTGAAATAATAGGGTGATAGACAACATCGTCCATTGCGAGCTGCATACCATCAAGGATTTCTGTGGATCCTCGGGCAAACTCAAGTTCAGGCTGGCCTGGTACCTTAAAAAGAATGCTTCCTCCAAAGCAATCGAAGAAAGCATGGTACTTGCTTAGCTAGTCCATTCCAAGCACAATATCAAAAGATGGCATAGGAAGGACTAAGAGTTGGGCGTTCATCTCTCTGCCACGTATCACTATAGGGCCCGATCTACAAACTCGACTAACTGGTACAACTCCTCCTCCGGTTAGAATTCTAACACAACTAGATAATGGTGTAGAAGCAATGTTGTGTTTGGCAATAAAACTAGGTGATATGAATGAGTGGGTGGCTCCCGTATCAAATAATGTCACAGCAGGAAAAGTAAAAGCAAGGGTAATACCTGCTATGACATCCACCTCATGATCCATGTCATCTACCTCCAATGCAAAAGCTCGCCCGTTCCTCTGCGGCTGTCCATGTCCGGTCCTTATATACTGCTCCTCCTGAGTGGGTAGCGGTGGTCCTCTCTGAAATCCTCCTGCTGCTGGGGGTCGAGGTACTTCCGGTCCAGTCATCTGCTGAGCTGGCTTTGGTGCTGGAAGCGCTAATCTTTGAACTGGCGGTGGAAGTGTCTGCTGCATGTGGCAGTCTTTTGCCATATGCTGTCCAGAGCCACATCTCCTACACTGACCCAAGCGGGTCCGACAATCTCTCGAAACATGTCCGATCCTTCCACAATAATTACATTGGGGTTTCTCCGGAATCTGGTACGGTCCGGCTCTGTGTTGCTGATGCTGCTGTGCCAAGGGACGTCTGATAGGTCCCTCCTGTTGTGTCTTGGCTGGTCCCTGCTGTATCCTTGCTGATCCTTGTTGTGTCCTCAGCTGACCTCCTTTTTCTCTGCTAATGGTTTCCTGAAATCTGGCCTCTGTCAGTAGTTCAGCGTAAGAGACTCGGGACTGCGAGCTTGTATAATGTTGTAGCTCCTGGGTCAGTCCTCGATAAAATCTCTTAGCCTTAGCCAAGTCATTTGGTATCAAAGCAGAGCCATATTTGCTGAGTCGACTAAACTCGGCATCATACTCGTCCACGGTTCGGTTCCCTTTCTCTAAGTGAAGAAACTGATCATACAAGGTATCCCTGACAGTGTCCGGGAAGTACTTTTCCTCAAAGCATTCCAAGAACTGCTCCCAAGTCTGGTAAGTACCCAACTGGCGCTCCATGGATTCCCACCAGTGATGAGCATTACCATCTTGAAGCGTCCGTACACCCGTCATCCATAGGTCCGTAGGTAACTGCGATGCCTTCAGTAGCTTCTGCGTGTGAGTGATCCAGTTGGTAGTCTCCTCCGGGCTCTCAGTGCCCTTGTACTGCCTTGGACCCATCTGAACAAAATCCTTTACTGATCCAACCCTAGCTCGAGGTACTGGAGCTAGTGCTTGGGCTGGTACAGTAGCCTGTGCAGCCATCCTCTCCAGGGCTGCCAAAAATTCTTGCCTCTGTTCGGCTGCCTGCTGCCTCTGTTCCTGTATCATCATCTGAAAGAATTGGAACATCTGCGCTTGGCCATCTTGCGGTACTGGGACAGGTGGAAGGTTCCCAATAGGTGAAGCGGGAAGATCAGATGGAACTGGGGTGTGAGTCTGTCCATCTGGCCCCGGAAGCCTAGGAATCGTTGGGGTCCCTCCTTGAGTCTGACCATTGACTCCAGAAGTTGTGTCGCCGTCGGCGGCAGTACATCCATTTTGCAAATCCATCTCTCTGCAGGTGATATATGGAACGATTAAAAAAGTACATGAATCAAACAGGACATGAATCAAACAGGATGCAAGTATTAAATAGGAAGGATAAATTTCAGTCAAGCGTGGATGAGATCCTTACACTCTATTCCTATATGCAGGCTTGTTCGGTACAGTTACGTAACCGAGACAATATATTCTCGACCTGCATGGGCCACCACAAAAATATGTCACGCCCTAATCCCAAAATACATAGGACTAGGAATACGTAACACGCCAGCCGTATGTATACGAACTCCAATATATGAAAACCATATACACACGTACGCTGTACATGAATATCCAATCCACAGTGGTAATATATGTCACAACAAGTCACACGCTGTTCTATACCTCATCCACAGCACAAGTAATAGATAAATGGAAATCAATAACTGAATATCAAAGAAACAGTCTCAAAATAGGAATCTCAAAGTGTGATAGTCGGGTGGAAACAAATCCACTGCAATTCGACTATAATAAACTACTAAAGAGAGAAGAGAATAAACTCTAATATAAGAATAAATGTCTCGAAAAGAATAGCAACTAAAATCTCTAAACAGCTGCAATGAATCACATATAATCAGAAGGTAAGATCGCCTCAGACTGATAGGTAGCGTCAGGTCCAGGTCCATACTCCTGCGGGTACTCCTGCTCATCTATATCTGGAAAGGGACCAGGTCCTCAGAGGGACGTAACAAGATACAAAAAGCACATGCCAATAAAGTACTGAAAATAAACATCCATTGGGTCGCCTAACCGTCTAAGTGAATACAGTTAAGAACAACTTTCCCCACAAGTGAGCTATCTGGCTGAAAACTGGGATTTGGCATGGTTCTCTTTTGGAGATCCAGGGGCCCAAAGGCACGTCATCTTTTGAACGGCGGAGGCCCGTCAATGTACATAATATATATATATGGGTCATCACCGCCCGTATCTCCAGTGGAGAATCCGGGTGCACAGGAGAAAAGTGCAAAGGAGCTCAAATGCGGTACTTGTTGTTCTCCCCACCCAATGCTCTAAGCATGTCATGTCCATGACACGATAAACCTCTAATAACCGCCAGGTCGACTAGCATGCAAAGTTTCTATTGGCAGTTATCCCTATCCGTCGCACGACCTATACGTACCAGTGGCCAGCCGAGTACGCAAGTCCGTGTCCTACATGTGACTCACACTCGTGTAAGAATAGTGTCATGGCCAATGAAACATAAATGCCTCATGAAGATGGGGTAGTCTCATAAAGTAGGTCTAATGCATATACATAAATAAAAATATAGTACGACGACACCGTCGTTGCACCCAAGTTTCCTTGGACGCGCAGTTTATATAGTAGTTAAAATAAATGAACTAAATAAACAGAAAATAAACATGCATGTCTCATATGGAATGTAAATACAGTACAATGGCAAGGTATACTTGCCTGACAAGAAATCTGTAAAGTGTACGCGCCCAAATATCAAGGACACGAAACCTGGAACTAAGGACTCCGAACAAACGTCTCCGGATGCTGAAATAAACATCACCAACATTTCCAGAATGAGCAAAATAGCTAAAAAGTACATCCCTTTCGTTCAATTTGGACACAGGGGCAAAACGGTAATTTCGGGCAACAGTGGAGTCCACGTGTGGCCCACTTTGCCCCGAAAAGCGTGTCGAGGGTAACAGTCTCTAAATGGGACAAACTATAGGTCAAACAACTCTAAATGTCAATACGAACCCAACGGTATATCCAAATGTGGATTCCGATGAGCCGAACACAATTTTGTCCAAAAAGTCAACTATGGGGCCCGCCAATTGGCGATTTGGTCAACCGTCTCAGGATTGTGTGAAAATTGGGTCACAGGACCAGCGCATTACCACGAGTCCAGTGGTGCAAGTTTCGTCGCAATCTGACAAGCGTGCACAAAATACACGCGAGTTCCACAAAAGTTACGACACGGGGTGTGTCCGCGGATACGGCCTGATTCCGGCGCGCACACGCTTCCGAATCAGTTCTCACGAATTTTTACGTGTTCGGTTACGCTGCGTGCACCATTCGGTACACTTGGTACACGGCGGGGCGGTCCCGTTTGGCTGGGCGCGCTCCGTTTTCCAACTTTTGGAAATCTGGAAAAAGTGGGTTCGCGTAGTTTTGTGACGAATTTAATTCTGTCCACAGCAGCTAATAATCTAGGGTTATTTAACAGAAAATAAACTAGGTCAAGTGTTCTACACATATCAAAAAGAATCACCGAATTCGGATCTCTGTGGTGGGAGATACGAACTCGGCAATATGGGTGGTCACCGCAGTTTTCTGTGATCCCAGAATTGGTCTGCTCGCGCCAACTTGGACGCTGTTTTTCGCCTAGGGATACACATTTTTCGAGGTCGGCTATTATACAAATATGGAAGAGGGTTAAGGGGTGAGCATACCGGTGAAGATGGAACGGCGTTTGGTTGAGCGAGTCGACGGAAAACAACTCCGGAGCGAAGGTACCTCGTGTGGGAATCTGCAGTGCGCGAGGTCGGAGTCGTCGGGATGGTTTGGACGGCTTGGCGGGGTTCTCTGGCTGCGGTGATGCCTCTAGATGAGAAGAGGGGGTCTGGAGATTTTAGGTTAGGATTTTATGAAATAATATATATATATTTATATATATATAATATGGAGAGAGAATAGGAGTGGTTCGGTCCGCGTGTAAAAAAAAAAGGAAGAGAATTTCGGCTGCTGCTAATGGCTCGATTTTGCTTGTAAGTTGGAATGGAAAGTTGCATTGCTGGTTTAACTTTAAGAATAGTGGCTTCTTACATTGCTTGCTAGCAATTTGCTAGCAAGTTGGAACATTTGTTAAGAATAGTAGTATTTTAGTATTGTTAGTATTATTATTAGTTAATTTTTATTTAATAATTCTTTTTCTTTCTTTTCTTTTCCTTTCTAAATATATATATACATATATATATTTGTGTATACATATATATTATATATATACTCATAAGAAAATTCATGGATTAGAATAATGCACACCATTAGGCTAGCAACTGCTCAAGGGGTCTCCTACATGGAATAAATTCCGAAAAATTTCTGATGGTCCCATAAGTCCTCTAAGTGCCCGAACACCTAAAATAAAAATTATTAAAAATCTATTTCTCCTATTTAGCCCCTAATTACTATAATTTAATTAATAATTAATAAATAAAAAGGGTATATACGATTTTCTAGGGAGGGGGTTTTACAAGATTGTTCTACGTTGACTGGATTGTGAAACCCCCTCACCTAAGAATTAGACCTACTTGGCTTAGATAGTGAGACTGAGGCTAGCTCGAATCCACTTAGAAATAGAATACGGTATTTTTATTTAGTTTTACAACATGGTATCTCTTGGCGCACCTTACCATTGCTTCGATAATTGGAGCACTTCACTAGTCACTACCCTCCTACAAATTCCACATCCTTGTCCTAGACGTAACCATCACCCAATTTTCATATTTGTGCAATTTTCCAATTGTTGGGCGCTTTTATGCAAAAGAGCATTTAGGTGTCCACACTATTGGATATGATACCCGAAGAAACCTATTTTTCGCTCATGTGGATTTCTTCCATAATTTTCGGAATGTGCATCGTGCAACTTCGCCCACTCCGTTAAACCTAGCCTTGTAATGCAAATCTTAGACCATCCTTGACTTCTAACATGGCTTAATTTTAATTTCGAGGACAAATTTTTTATAAGTTGGGTAGATTGTAAGCCCCCTGATTTTTCAAAATTTTTAAATACATTTTCCCCAATTTTTTGTAATTTTTAGGAATTAAAACTAAGATATTTTATGATTAAAAGATTTTTAAATGATATTAATTAATATTAAAATATTATAGAGATAATATTTTATGGTGTAAAATGGAAAACCGGACATAGGGTAATTTTTTGCGAATTTATTGGACTCCGGAAACAGTTTATAAAGCCCTAAAACCAAGTTATAATTAACCCCAATTAAACCCTGCCTGAACCGGGTTTATTTGAAATAAACCAAACCAGACCGGACCGGTTTACCCGAACCAAATCCAGCCTTAACGGGTCGGGTCGGATCCGAATCGAACCCGACCCGGACCCGAAACCCACACCGAAGCCCTAAACCTAATTCGGGTCGGAATCACTGTTCCGACCCGGCGGCGTGCCTATTTAAGAGCCCTCGACGTCCGCGCATAGCGCCGCCACACCCTCTCTCTCTCATCTTCTTCGCCGAACCCTCGTCGGTCACCGTCTCCCTCATCCTTCTCCGCCGCTCCCCGCTCGACCCCTCGCCTCGCCGACCTGTCACCGTCCCTCCGCCTCGAGCCCAGCACCACCAGCATCACCAATCCCCGACCTCATCTTCTCCGCCGCCCCGTCTCTGTCAGCACCGAGCGTCTGAGCCACCTCCCTCCACCCTAGGCCAAGCCGCCCCGACTACGACAGCAGCCCTAAGCCGCTGCCTTGACCTAGCTCCGGCCGGCCGAGCCGCCCGACCTCGCCGCTGCCGCCCACGAGGGCCGCCCCGCTCACCTCGTCAACCCTCCACGAAGCCCTAGGCCGGCCGTCCGCTGCCCTAGCACGGACACAGCCTCTCTCAGACCGGACACAGCGGACACGGTGACCAGGATACGAAACAGCATCCCGGACACGAGAATTCTGATTTTACGGAGCCCTGTTCAGGTAACCCGTTCTCTCTCCTCGTTATTTCATTTTCCGTTCCGTCAGTTGCATCGCGTAGACTGTGTAACCCTCTCGATGCCCGTGCAACCCGTTCGGTGCGTCGCGTCCTGTGGTGATCGCAAACCGCGATCCAAAAACAGGAAAACCAACGCCCTGTTTCACCCCGGAACTGAGTATGCCCCGCCAAACGGGACGACTTGGTAGCACGCGGTCTTTACCGAAACGTGCGCGTCGTTGATACGGACGTGCAGAATTTTGCAGAAGTTGATTTGGATGTGCGTGCACACCGGAATCAACGCGTATCCACCGACAACGCCCCGTATCCGCCTATTCTGGAACGCGTCGTAACTTTGTGTACACACGTCGGATCGAGACAAAACTTGCGCCATCGGACTCGTAGCAATACTCTGGTCCTATGACCCAAGTTTGGTTCGATTCTGAGAACATTGACAAAATCGCGTATAGTGGGCCCACAGGCTCCACTTGACGGGCGATTTTGTGATCGGCTCATCGAAATCCAATTCTGGAAGTTCCGTTGGGTTCGTATCATCGTTCCTGACTTGTTGACACTAAGTTTGACGAATTTGGAGACCTTTGACCCTGATACATTTTTCGGTGCAAAGCGGCCCACATGTGGACCCCGCTTTAACTAGAACTGTCATTTTTGCCCTATGTCCAAATTGGACGTAAGGACAGACGTTTCTAACTATTTGATATTTTCTGAGACTGTTGGTGATGGTTATTACATCTTTTAGAGGAGTACCTGCAGGATCTACTGAAACAGGGACAGTTGTTGGTATTCAAACCCCAGGCAAGTATACCTTGCCAAACCCTACAGTTTGCTACTTATTTCCTTGACTTATTTATACCTTGTCATGCAAGATTCCTTGCCAACTCTTGCACATTATTTGCATGCTTTCCTTTTCAGTTGTTATTGTCTTGTCGTATATAGTTTCTTGATGCGCTTTTTCATATTTGATTTTTTCCTGCTGCTATAGTCTTATTTTCTCGTTTTACGTGCATGTACATTATTGCTCTTTTCTATGTATCACTATTTGTTTCATAGTCATATTGTGATGGTATATGTTTACTCTATGTTTCCTTGAGTTGACTTGATTGGTTTCTTTAGTTCCTGGATGATCGTTATTAGGCATTGACTATACTTGAGCATTCTCGATTGTGAGTACCCATTGTGCTGCAATACAGACTTGTTCATTTGACTACCTCATTCGTGAGCTCCCATTGGGCTGCGAAAGAGCCATACTATAGATTGGGAGTCCCCATTGGCCTACTTTCTATAGGATCGTGATCTCCTATTGAGATGCGGTTACCCCGATTTGCTTGTAGTCATGTTTGATAGCATCATCGGATGTTTACTCTACGTTTCCTTGAGTTGACTCGATTGGTTTCTTTAGTTCCTAGATGATCGTTATTAGGCATTGACTATACTTGAGCATTCTCGATTGTGAGTACCCATTGTGCTGCGATAGAGACTTGTTCATTTGACTACCTCATTCGTGAGCTCCCATTGGGCTGCGAAAGAGCCATACTATAGATTGGGAGTCCCCATTGGCCTACTTTCTATAGGATCGTGATCTCCCATTGAGATGCGGTTACCCCGATTTTCTTGTAGTCATGTTTGATAGCATCATCGGCATGCCACCGTCTTAGATGTAGTAATTTCTTGTGTCTTATTTTCTTCTCTTGTGTTTATTTTCTTGTCTATCTTGCATGTTCATTTACTGTACTTTTGGCTCGTATTCTTTTGTATCTTGTTACGTCCCTATGAGGACCTGGTTTTGTTCTCCAGATTTAGGAGACGAGGAGTACCCGTCACTTTACGGACCAACACCAGACGAGGGTACGATAGTAGTTGATGGCCCTGTTACTTTCCAGCATGTTTTTAGTTATATCTTCTTGTCTTTATTTTTTGTTTATCGGTAGTGGATTTTTCTCCACCCGACTTAGTATTATTTCTTGCTGGATATTCGATAGTATCTTTACTTTCAGTATTTATTCCAGTTTGCTATTTAGTTCATATACTGTTCTTATGGATGAGATCTAGATACTTGACATTTATATGTAGTTTCGTAGATTCTTGGACTATAGTTCACAATATACAGCTTATACGTATTCGAGTCGGACATGAGTCTGCTTGAATGCGTAGCTGGCCATTGTCACGTGTCTAGTCCCTCGATATTTTGGGAATGGGGCGTGACACCTTGTTGTCCTGTTTTCCGTACCATCTGCTATGACACGTAGACTGCATGACCCTCTCGATACCCGTGCAACTTTTTTGGGGTATCGCGTCCTGTGGCGATCGCAAACTCCGACACAAAATCTGGAAAATAAATACCCTAATTTTTCCCGAAACTGGGTGCGCTCCGCTAAATGGGACAACTTGGTCGTGTGCGGACTTCACCGAAAGGTGCGCGCCATTAATACGGACGTGTGGGATTTCACGAAAGTTGATTTGGATGTGCGTGCACACAGAAATCAACGCGTATCCGTCGACAACACCCCGTATCGGCCCTGTTCTGGAACTCGTTGTAATTTTGTGTACGCATGTCGTATCGAAATAAAACTTGTGCCATCGGACTCGTAGCAATACATTGGTCCTGTGACCCAAGTTTGGTTCGATTCTGAGAACATTGACAAAATCGCGTATCGTGGGCCCCACGGCTCCACTTGACGGGCGATTTTGTGATCGGCTCATCGAAATTCAGTTTTGAATATTCAGTTGGGTTCGTATCGTCGTTCTGGACTTGTAGACACTAAGTTTGATAAATTTAGAGAACGTTGTCTCTGGCACATTTTTCGGTACGAAGCGGGCCACATGTGGACCCCGCTTTGACCAAAAACTGTTATTTTTGCCCCTGTGTCCAAATTGGACTCATGAACAGGCAATTCTAGCTATTTGATATCTTCTGAATCTGATGGTAATATTTATTACAGGTTTCGGAGGAGTACCTACAGATTCCGCTGATACCGGAACAACTGTTGGTATCCAAACCCCAAGCAAGTGTACCATGCCAACCTTGCAGTTCTTGTTACATAATATTCCTTGATTTATTTATATGTTGTATCTGTTCAACCTAGGACCGTGTGATATTACTTAACGTCCGAATAATATTCGGGTGTCAACACCATACGCGGAGTTGTGTAACGTCATCGAGAGGAGATGGATATCGAGATCCTATACATTCTCGTGCTTGCATCATCAAGTACGTCATACCCAGGACACCTGATACTATTCATGAGACATAATCTTCCTGAGATATTTATGGTGATTCTGTATAGGTTACAAGATTTATGACATAGACATTATATTCATAGTTATCATATGACTTGCTGCATTAGTTATGATCTTGCGTGACATGGACATGAGACGTTGTGGACATGAGACGTGTGATTACATTGGGTGGGGAGAGACACACATGCTACAAGCTGATTTTATATATGTATTTATTATTGTGAGGCCGTAAACTCTATATTAGAGCTAGGCACATTACGTGATATTACTGCTACCGGCTCCCCGACACAGAGCTTGTAGCGGTCTCAGCCTGAGTACTAGTGATGCTCTCACTTGCATTTCACATAGATGGTTACATAGTTTACCCTATTGTTTCATTTATTATTGAACTGCATTTATTTTAGCTTGTGTTATTTTGTACCTTGCTATGTCCCCTGAGGACCTGGATTCTGGATTATGTCCCCAGGTTTAGCAGAGGAATTCTATCCCGAGGTATATGGGGCAGGAGCAGAAACAGGAGCAGGAGCAGACACTAGAGCTGAACCGATTCCCGAGGACGAGGTGATGGCTGAGGATTTCTCCTGAGTATCTGTTATCTATACTCATTATTTGCTTTTATTAGACTCTTTTGTTTCTGGTCTGTTGAACCAGTGTATCAGACTTATTATCGGGTTGTTCTCCGATTTACTTTATTGAGACTTGATGACAGTTATATTTAATTTTGCTGATATTGATCATATTTATCTTCCATGGATGAGATTAGATTGTGACATGTTTAGTAGATTTTATTTTGTGTACAGCTTAAGTACACCTTGATGGGTCCATTAAATTGGGTTTGTCCATTAGAGTGTGTTGCTGGCCATTGTCACGTGGCTAGTCCCTCGATATTTTGGGACTGGGGCGTGACATTTAATATCCAAGATGGAAAAAAATATGCTCACTCGTTTCAAGTACAATTTTTTTAAAAGACCTTTTACAAGAACAAAAGATAGAATGTATATCCATCGGTATATATCTACTCTTATAGTGAGGGTGGAAGGCGCTTCAAATTGAATAGTCTAAATTATTTATAAATAATTTATTAATTATTTTTTTAAATAGTTAATTATTTAATATTATTTATTTATAATTAAATAATTCTAACTCAAGTGGTTAAGGTGAAAAATATTTTTTTTAGTTGTTTGAGTTCGATTACTAGGAACGACAGTCTTTATAATAATTTCATATTTAAATTTTTGTTAATAATTTTTTTACGCACGTATAATGCACGTGCACGTTACTAGTCTTTGACAAAAAGTTTTTGCATATGGCCGATATATCTCAAATTAATATTTAGTTCTACATACCCATGGTATCAAGTCACAAGCACGTGACATCCATATTTAAATTTGAAAAATTCTAAAGGCACGTCATTCTTTGCTCAGGACAGTCCATTACTTGGTGCTAGTCCAGACTGAACCAAAATTTACTCAGGATAACCAAAAAATTTCTTTGTGGACTACCCACACCCCTCCCCCTCCTCTCCTCTGCCTCCTCTTCCTCCTCCTCGAGCAGTGGCGACGCCCATGATGTCACGCCCCAGTCCCAAAATACGTAGGACTAGGAATACGTAACATGCCAGCTACGTATTCGACCAGACTCTGGTCCGATTCGAATACGTATAAGCTGTATTAAAAGGGTCACTATCTATATAATCAAGTAAATATAAATACCTAAGCCTCAATCCACAATGAACGAAATATACAAGAATAAGCTACATGTGCTAAAGTCGGCCGCCAGTAACCCATAAGCTCGAATAGACTCGAGAAAGGAATATGAGTCTATAAAACTAGGCTATATCAGTAGATGAATAAACAATATGAATAATAACCATGACTCCGGAAGGAATGATATAAGTACCTGGCACCAATTTCTGCAAGACAAAATAACACTCATCAGCAACTCTAGGCAGGCTCCACAATGGTCTATGCTGCAAAACTGGCAAGGGACCAGGTCCTCAGAGGGACGTAACAAGGTACAAGAAACAGCATGCCAAAATAAATGCACTATATAAAATGTATCAATAGGGTAAACTATGTAACCAGCTAAGTGATATGCAAAATGAGAGCATCACTAGAACTCAGACTGAGACTACTACAAGCTCTATGTCGGGGAGCCGGTAGCAGTGATATCATGTAGGAGCCTAGCTCAGCGTGGCTATGGTACCGTACTAATATAATCAACATATAGCCTGTGTGTCTCTCCCCACCCAATGTAAGCACACGTCTCATGTCCACGACGTCTCATGTCCATGTCACGCAAGATCATGACTTCTAACTGATGCAACGAGTCATAATGATAGCTAAGCATATGTAATATCCATGTCACGAATCCTGTAGGCTATACAGAATCACCATAAATATCTCAGAAAGATTTTGTCTCATGAACAGTGTCAAGTGTCCTATGGTATGACGTACTTGATAATGCAAGCACGAAGATATATAGGGTCGCGATATCAATCTCTAGTGACGTTACACAACTCCGCGTACGGCGTTGACACCCGAATATTATCCGGATGCTAAGCAATGTCACACGGTCCTAGGTTGAACAGATACATCATATAAATAATTCAAGGGAATAATATAATACAAATGTTGCAAGTATGGCAAGGTACACTTGCCTATGGTTTGAACTCCTTCAGTTGCTCTGGTGTATGTGGAATCTTCAGGAACGTCTCCGAATGCTGAAATAAATATTACTATTATTTCCAAAAGATATGAAATAGCTATGATTGCCTATCCATAAGTCCAATTTGGACACAGGGACAATATTGACAGTTTCTGGTCAAAGCGGGGTCCACATGTGGCCCACTTCGTACTAAAAAATGTGCCAGAGATAAAGTTCTCCAAATTTGTCAAACTTAGTGTCTATAAGTCCAAAACGATGATACGAACCCAACAAAATATCCAGAACTGGATTCTGATGAGCCGATCACAAAATCGCCCGTCAAGTGGAGCCGTGGGGCCCACGATACAGGATTTTGTCAACGTTCTCAGAATCGCGCCAAACTTGGGTCACAGGACCAGCAAAATACTATGAATCTGATGGCGCAAGTTTCGTTACGAAACGACGAGCATACACGAAGTTACAACGAGTTTCAGAACATGGCCGATACGGGGTGTTGTCGACGGATACGCGTTGATTCCGGTGTGCACGCACATCCAAATCAACTTATGTGAAATCCCACACATTCGTATTAACAGTGTGCACCTTTTGGTAAAATTCGCACGCGACCAAGTCACCTCGTTTAGCGGGGCGCACCCAGTTCCGAAAAAATTGGGTTTTAAATAACCAAATTTTTGGTCAATTTTACCCGCGGATAAAATACAACACACAACAAAATAAATTAAACTAATACAGGGTTTTAAAACTTGGTTATATGGTCTAAATTACTGTTCAAACAGAATTTATAAATAACATCAGATTGGGCGTAAATCGGCCATGAACTTGTAAGTTCGGGACGATTTCTGAATTTTCAGAAATTGGGTCATTTTTCCTGTTTTTGCGTCGCGGTTTGCGACCGACACAAGACGCGATACCCCGAACGAGTTGTACGAGTTTCGAGAGGGTTACGTGGTCTACGCGTATGATTCGACATAATAGAAATTGGATCTACGCACAGGGAGTTATGCGAGCTAGAAGAGGGGTACCTCGCGGATCGTGGAGGGGCGTGTCCGCGGCAGGGAATGGCGGCGGCGTTTCCTGTGGTCGCAGCGGCTGTTGGGGTTGACGTCGCCATCGGCGTGGAGGGGAGCTTGGCGTCGACGGTGGAAGAAGTCTTCGCGGTCGTCGGGGGAGCAGTCGGTGGCCAGAGCAGCGGGGGAGGTGGCGGTGATGGTGAATGCTGGTGGTGATGGCGGTGGAGTTTCGCTGGGGGGGTCTTTTATAGGTGAGGGGAGAGGGAGAGGCGGTGGAGCGGGGAGGGAGATCATGGTCGGGGGTCATGGGAGGTCGGTAGCGTGTGGGGCGGGAGCCGGCGGAATAGGCGGGGGTGACGTGGGGGTCGTGGTGTTGTGGGGAGTGGGGTTTTGGGTATCGGTAGGGTCGGGTCGGGTCCAGACCCGAACCGTTAGGTTTAGGATTTGGGTCAGTTCAGCTGGGTTGGGTTGGGTTGGGTTGGGTTAGGTTGGGTTGGGTTTGGGTTGGTCCGGTTCAGTTCGTTTAATCTGGTTTAGTTAAACCAAGGGTTTTTAGCCATTTAAAAAATAGTTTTTGAGCCCAATAAATTCCAAAAAAATTACACAACAACCAATAATTAATAATACACCAAAAATTATAATTTTTATAATATTTTAATACTTAATTTAATACATAAAAATATTAATCCATGAAGGACATTTTAATAATTAATTAAAAATTATTGAAAAATCCAGAAAATTTATTTTTTTAAAAATTTAAAAAACCCGCTTGTTACAATCTACCCACCTTAAAAGAATTGCGTTCTTGTAATTAAAAAAAATAAAACATAACCGGCAGCAAAGATGATGCGGTTGTAAGACATGTTGGTTGAAGCACGACACGGAGAATAGGAAATCATGAACAAGAAAAATTGAGAGAAAGGGTAAGAAATTTGTTCAAGCAGAACACATAGGGAAGAAATATAAACTTTTTCCTAGGTAATGAAAGATAAGTAACTCAAGAGTAAAGGAGCCTGGTTAGAACGAATATCAACTACAGCTTACGAAAACTTGGGCACCAGATACTAATCTAGACTAACAAGTTTATGTTAACACAATACTAGGCTTAGACTAGGGTAATGATCTTACAGGCACGTGCTAAAGCATTACTAGGAATAGATAGCTATGAATAACTCAAATCTTACTTGTATTCGCTACTCCTCGAGTCTGTGCATCCTCCATTATCATCGTAAAAGCCTGTCCACGCCCTTGCGGTGGTGCCCTTTTCTATTGTTGGGCCTGCTGAAAGAGTGCTGCTCGTGCTCTGCGTGGCTCTTGGAATATATCAAGATGTCATCAATAAACACCATCATAAACTTGTCCAAGTACTGATGAAAAACTAAGTTCATCAAACTCATGAACACAGCTAGCGCGTTGGCTAAACCAAACAGCATAACTAAGAACTCATAGTGTCCATACTTAGTCCTGAAGTCTGTTTTTGGTATATCCTCTCTACGCACTATAATCTGATGATAACCGGATCTAAGATCTATCTTTGAGAATACACTCACACCACTCAACTGGTCAATGCATGGCAAGGGATACCGGTTCTTGATGGTTACATCGTTCAGTGCCCTGTAGTCAGTACACAAGCGTACCGTCCCATCCTTCTTCGGCACAAATAGTAGGGGTGTAACAGCTGGGTCATAAGATCTAATTTTTGATAATACAAGTCATAAGACAACTAAGGTTTTAACCATTATGGCCTGCTACACAAGGGTCCATTTAAGGTCATAATGCAATTCCTTGTATCACCATCATGAGCCACATCTGATCCCTAGCATCAAGCTATGTATTCCCTAAAGTATTCTGGTGCATTAGAATCAAACCCTCTTTCCATTCTTCCAATGCTTTCAAATTACTTTCTACCTTTAAGGAAGGGTAAGGTTTTATTAGTTCTAGGCCTCTGATACTATATTCAATTCTCATACTAAAATCTACACTAACTCTAGCATATAGGAACCTATCTACTATCCTACTAAGGGTAACCGTCTTCTCAAAATTTTATATCCAGCATATCTTCTTCTGCCTTGACAAGGATCTGCTTCTGGAGGAAATACCGTGCACGAACATTCATCTCTCCGAAATAGGAAGAGATGTAAACAATAATAAGGATGTCGAGGGGATTAAAATAGTACAATTTATGAAGTTCAAGGGCGATAATCAAATGCTAAATTTTTTTAAGTCAGTTGTGGATTGAGATGCTAACACTGCTAACTTTGATTACAGGCTCGCTCAGTACCGAAAAGTAATTAAAACAATTTAATCAGGACCTGCATGGGCTACCACAAAAACATGTTACGACCCAGTCCCAAAATACGTAAGACTAGGAATACGTAACATGCCAGCTACATATTCGACTAGACTCTGGTCCGATTCGAATACGTATAAGTTGTATTAGAAGAGTCACTATCTATATAATCAAGTAAGTATAAATACCTAAGCCTCAATCCACAATGAACGAAATATACAAGAATGAGCTACATGTGCTAAAGTTGGCCGCCAGTAACTCATAAGCTCGAATAGACTCGAGAAAGGAATATGAGTCTATAAAACTAGGCTATATTAGCAGATGAATAAACAATATGAATAATAACCATGAGTTCGGAAGGAATGATATAAGTACCTGGCACAAATTCCTGCAAGACAAAGCAACACTCATCAGCAACTCCAGGAAGGCTCCACAACGGTCTATGCTACAAAACTGGCAAGGGACCAGGTCCTCAGAGGGACGTAACAAGGTACAAGAAATAGCAAGCCAAAATAAATGCAGTATATAAAATGTATTAATAGGGTAAACTATGTAACCAGCTAAGTGATATGCAAAATGAGAGCATCACTAGAACTCAGGCTGAGACTACTATAAGCTCTGTGTCGGAGAGCCGGTAGCAGTGATATCATGTAGGAGCCTAGCTCAGCGTGGCTACGACACCGTACTAATATAATCAACCTGTAGCCTGTGTGTCTCTTCCCACCCAATGTAATCACACGTCTCATGTCCACAATGTCTCATGTCCATGTCACGCAAGATCATGACTTCTAACTGATGCAGCGAGTCATAATGATAGCTAAGCATATGTAATATCCATGTCACGAATCATGTAGCCTATACATAATCAGCATGAATATCTCAGGAAGATTATGTCTCATGAACAGTGTCAAGTATCCTATGGTATGACGTACTTGATAATGCAAGCACGAAGATATATAGGGTCGCTATGTCAATCTCTAGTGACGTTACACAACTCCACGTACGGCGTTGACACCCGAATATTATTCGGACGCTAAGCAATGTCACACGGTCCTAGGTTGAACAGATACATCATATAAATAATTCAAGGGAATAATATAATACAAATGCTGCAAGTACGGCAAGGTACACTTGCCTATGGTTTGAACTTCTTCAGTTGCTCTGGTGTATGTAGAATCTTCCGGAACGTCTCCGAATGCTGAAAAAATATTACCATACTTTCCAAAAGATATGAAATAGCTAGGATTTCCTATCCAGAAGTCCAATTTGGACACAGGGACAAAATTGACTGTTTTTGGTCAAAGTGGGGTCCACATGTGGCCCACTTCGCACCAAAAAATATGCCAGAGACAAAGTTCTCCAAATTCGTCAAACGTAGTGTCTATAAGTCCAGAACAATAATACGAACCCAATGAAATATCCAAAACTGGATTCCAATGAGCCGATCACAAAATCGCCCGTCAAGTGGAGCCGTGGGGCCCACGATACGGGATTTTGTCAACGTTCTCAGAATCACGCCAAACTTGGGTCACAGGACCAGTAAAATGCTACAAATCCGATGGCGCAAGTTTATTGTGAAACGACGAGCACACACGAAGTTACAACGAGTTTCAGAACATGACCGATACGGGGAGTTGTCGATGGATACTCGTTGATTTCGGTGTGCACGTACATCCAAATCAATTTCTGTGAAATCTCACATGTTCGTATTAACGGTGCGCAACTTTTGGTGAAATTCGCATGCGATCAAGTGGCCTCGTTTAGCGGGACGCACCCAGTTCCGAAAAAATTGGGTTTAAATAACCAAGTTTTTGGTCAATTTTATCCGCGAATAAAATACAACACAAAACAAAATAAATTAAACTAATACAGGGTTTAAAACTTCGTTATATGGTCTAAATTATTGTTCAAACAGAATTTACAAATAACAAACAGATTTGGAGTAAATCGGCCATGAACTTGTGAGTTCGGGACGATTTCTGAATTTTCAGAAATAGGGTTATTTTTTCTATTTTTGCGTCGCAGTTTGCGACCAACGCAGGAGCGATACCCCGAACGAGTTATACGAGTTTCGAGAGCGTTATATGGTCTACGCGTATGATTCGACAGAACGGAAATTGGATCTACGCACAGGGAGTTATACGAGCTAGAAGAGGGGTACCTCGTGGATCGTGGAGGGGCGTGTCCGCGGCGGGGCCCGGCAGCGGCATTTTCTGTGGCCGCGGCGGCTGCTGGGGTTGACGTCGCCGTCGGCGTGGAGGGGAGGTTGGCATCGGCGGTGGGGGAAGTCATCGTCGTCGCTGAGGGAGCGGTCGGTGGCCGCAGCAGCGGGGGAGGCGGCGGTGATGATGAATGCTGGTGGTGATGGCGGTGGAGTTTCTCTGGGGGGGGTCTTTTATAGGCGAGGGGAGAGGGAGAGGCGGTGGAGAGGGGAGGGAGATCGTGGCCGGGGGTCGTGGGAGGTCGGCAGCGTACGGGGCGGGATCCGGCGGAATAGGCGGGGGTGACGTGGGGGTCGTGGTGTCGTGGGGAGTGGGGTTTTGGGTATCCGGTAGGGTCGGGTCGGGTATGCGGGTCGGGTCCAGACCCGACCCGTTAGGTTTAGGATTTGGGTCGGTTCAGCTGGATTGGGTTGGGTTCGATTTGGGTTGGTCTGGTTCAGTTCGGTTTAATCTGGTTTAGTTAAACCAAGAGTTTTTAGCCATTTAACAATAGTTTTTTAGCGCAATAAATTCCAAAAAAATTACACAACAACCAATAATTAATAATACACCCAAAAATATAATTTTTATAATATTTTAATACTTAATTTAATACATAAAAATATTAATCCATGAAGGATATTTTTAATAATTAATTAAAAATTACCGAAAAGTCCAGAAATTTTATTTTTTTAAAAATTTGAAAAAAATCTGGTGTTACAATTTATCCACCTTAAAAGAATTGCGTCCTTGCAATTAAGAAAAATAAAACCTAACCGACAACAGAGATGACTCGGTTGCAAGACATGTTGGTTGAAGCACGACACAGAGAATAAGAAATCATGAACAAGAAAAATCGAGAGAAAGGGTGAGGAATTTGTTCAAGCAGAACACATTGGGAAGAAATATAAACTTTTCTCTAGGTAATGAAAGATAAGTAACTCAAGAGTAAAGGAGCCTGGTTAGAACGAATATCAACTACATCTTGCGAAAACTTGGGCACCAGATACTAATCTAGACTAACAAGTTCATGTTAACACAATACTAGGCTTAGACTAGGGTAATGATCTTACAGGCACATGTTAAAGCATTACTAGGAATAGATAGCTATGAATAACTCAAATCTTACTTGTATTCGCTACTCCTCGAGTCTGTGCATCCTCCACTGTCATCGCAAAAGCCTGTCCACGCCCTTGTGGTGGTGCCCTCTTCTGTTGTTGGGCCTGCTGAAAGAGTGCTGCTCGTGCTCTGCATGGCTCTTGGAATATATTAATATGTCATCAATAAATACCACCATGAACTTGTCCAAGTACTGATGAAAAACTACGTTCATCAAACTCATGAACACAGCTGGCACGTTGGCTAAACCAAACGGCATAACTAAGAACTCATAGTGTCCATACTTGGTCCTGAAGGCTGTTTTCGGTTATCCTCTCTACGCACTCTAATATGATGATA
Organism: Iris macrosiphon; assembly: GCA_036927795.1. Lineage (NCBI taxonomy): Eukaryota > Viridiplantae > Streptophyta > Magnoliopsida > Asparagales > Iridaceae > Iris > Iris macrosiphon. The sequence continues at coordinate 46,573,225 of JAYESA010000009.1, forward strand.
ACCGGATCTAAGATCTATCTTTGAGAATACACTCGCACCACTCAACTGGTCAATGCATGAAAAGGGATACCGGTTCTTAATGGTTACAGGGTTCAATGCCCTGTGGTCAGTACACAAGCGTACCTTCCCATCATTCTTTGGCATAAATAGTAGGGGTGTAACAGCTGGGTCATAAGATCTAAGTTTTGATAATACAAGTCACAAGACAACTAAGGTTTTAACCGTTATGGCCTGCTACACAAGGGTCCATTTAAGGTCATAATGCAATTCCTTGTATCACCATCATGAGCCATATCTGATCCCTAGCATCAAGCTATGTATTCCCTAAAATATTCTGGTGCATTAGAATTAAACCCTCTTTCCCTTCTTCCAATGTTTTCAAATTACTTTATACCTTTAAGGAAGGGTAAGGTTTTATTAGTTCTAGGCCTCTGATACTATATTCAATTCTCATGCTAAAATCTACACTAACTCTAGCATATAGGAATAACCTATCTACTATCCTACTAAGGGTAACCGTCTTCTCAAAAATTTATATCCAGCATATCTTCTTCTGCCTTGACAAGGATATGCTTTTGGAGGAAACACCGTGCACGAACATTCATCTCTCCGAAATAGGAAGAGATGATAAACAATAATAAGGATGTCGAGGGGATTAAAAGAGTACAATTTATGAAGTTCAAGGGCGATAATCAAATGCTAAATTTTTTTAAGTCAGTTATGGATTGAGATGCTAACACTGCTAACTTTGATTACAGGCTCGCTCAGTACCGAAAAGTAACTAAAATAATTTAATCAGGACCTGTATGGGCCACCACAAAAATATGTCACGCCCTAGTCCCAAAATACGTAGGACTAGGAATACATAACATGCCAGCTACGTATTCGACCAGACTCTGGTCCAATTCGAATACGTATAAGCTGTATTAGAAGGGTCACTATCTAAATAATCAAGTAAATATAAATACCTAAGCCTCAATCCACAATGAACGGAATATACAAGAATGAGCTACATGTGCTAAAGTCGGCCGCCAGTAACCCATAAGCTCGAATATACTCGAGAAAGGAATATGAGTCTATAAAACTAGACTATATCAGCAGATGAATAAACAATATGAATAATAACCATGACTCCGGAAGGAATGATATAAGTACCTGGCACCAATTCCTGCAAGACAAAGCAACACTCATCAGCAACTCCAGGTAGGCTCCACAACGGTCTATGCTGCAAAACTGGCAAGGGACCAGGTCCTCAGAGGGACGTAATAAGGTACAAGAAACGGCATGCCAAAATAAATACACTATATAAAATGTATCAATAGGGTAAACTATATAACCAGCTAAGTAATATGCAAAATGAGAGCATCACTAGAACTCAGGCTGAGACTACTACAAGCTCTGTGTCGGGGAGCCGGTAGCAGTGATATCATGTAGGAGCCTAGCTCGGTGTGGCTATGACACCGTACTAATATAATCAACCTGTAGCCTGTGTGTCTCTCCCCACCCAATGTAATCACACGTCTCATGTCCACGACGTCTCATGTCCATGTCACCCAAGATCATGACTTCTAACTGATGCAACAAGTCATAATGATAGCTAAGCATATGTAATATCCATGTCACGAATCCTGTAGCCTATACAGAATCACCATGAATATCTCAGGAAGATTCTATCTTATGAACAGTGTCAAGTGTCCTATGGTATGACGTACTTGATAATGCAAGTACGAAGATATATAGGGTCGCGATGTCAATCTCTAGTGACGTTACACAACTCCGCGTACGGCGTTGACACCCGAATATTATTCGGACGCTAAGCAATGTCACACAATTCTAGGTTGAACAGATACATCATATAAATAATTCAAGGGAATAATATAGTACAAATGCTGCAAGTATGGCAAGGTACACTTGCCTATGGTTTGAACTCCTTCAGTTGCTCCGGTGTATGTGAAATCTTCAGGAACATCTTCGAATGCTGAAACAAACATTATCATCATTTCCAAAAGATATAAAATAGCTAGGATTGCCTATCCATAAGTCCAATTTGGACACAGAGGTAAAATTGGCAGTTTCTGGTCAAAGCGGGGTCCACATGTGGTCCACTTCGCACAAAAAAATGTGCCAGAGAAAAACTTCTCCAAATTCATCAAACTTAGTGTCTACAAGTCTAGAACGATAATACAAACCCAACAGAATGTCCAGAACTGGATTCCAATGAGCCGATCACAAAATCGCCCGTCAAGTGAAGCCGTGGGGCCCACGAAACAGGATTTTGTCAATGTTCTCATAATCGCGCCAAACTTGGGTCACAGGACCAGCAAAATGCTACGAATCCGATGATGTAAGTTTTTTTGCGAAACGACGAGCACACACGAAGTTACAACGAGTTTCAGAACATGGCTGATACGGGGTGTTGTCGATGGATACGTGTTGATTCCGGTGTGCACGCACATCCAAATTAACTTATATGAAATTCCACATGTTCGTATTAACGGTGCGCACCTTTTGGTGAAATTCACACACGATCAAGTCGCCTCGTTTAGCGGGGCACACCCAGTTCCCAAAAAATTGGGTTTTAAATAACCAAGTTTTTGGTCAATTTCACCCACGAATAAAATACAACACATAACAAAATAAATTAAACTAATATAGGATTTTAAAACTTGGTTATATGGTTTAAATTACTGTTCAAACAGAATTTATAAATAACAAACAGATTGGGAGTAAATCGGCCATGAACTTGTGAGTTCGGGACGATTTCTGAATTTTCAGAAATATGGTTGTTTTTCTTTTTTTTGTGTCGCGGTTTGCGACCGACACAGGACGCGATACCCCGAACGAGTTATACGGGTTTCGAGAGGGTCACGTGGTCTACACGTACGATTCAACAGAACGAAAATTGGATCTACGCGCATGGAGTTATGCGAACTAGAAGAGGGGTACCTCGCGGATCGTGGAGGGTCGTATCCGCGGCAGGACACGGCGGCGGCGTTTCCCGTGGCCGTGGCGGTTGCTGGGGTTGACGTCGCCGTCGGCGTGGAAGGGAAGTTGGCGTCGGCGGTGGGGGAAGTCGTCGCCGTCGCCGGGGGAGCGGTCGGTGGCCGGAGCAGCGGGGGAGGTGACGGTAATGGTGAATGCTGGTGGTGATGCCGGTGGAGTTTCGTTGGGGGGGTCTTTTATAGGCGAGGGGAGAGGGAGAGGCGGTGGAGCGGGGAGGAAGATCGTGGCCGGGGGTCGTGTGAGGTCGGCAGCGTGCGGAACGGTGGTCGGCGGAATAGGCGAGGGCGACGTGGGGGTCGTGGTGTTGTGGGGAGTGGGGTTTTGGGTATCGGGTAGGGTCGGGTCGGGTATGCGGGTCGGGTCCAGACCCGACCCGTTAGGTTTAGGATTTGGGTCGGTTCAGCTGGGTTGGGTTGGGTTCATTTTGGGTTGGTCCGGTTCAGTTCGGTTTAATCTGGTTTAGGTAAACCAAGGGTTTTTAGCCATTTAAAAATAGTTTTTGAGCAAATAAATTTTAGAAAAATTACACAACAACAAATAATTAATAATACACCAAAAAATATAATTTTTATAATATTTTAATACTTAATTTAATACATAGAAATATTAATCCATGAAGGATATTTTTAATAATTAATTAAAAATTACCGAAAAATCCAGATTTTTTTTTAAAAAATTTGAAAAAAAACCGGGTGTTACACACGAGCAGCAATGACAGCCGCGAGCACAGCAGCAACAATGACAACAGAGTTGGTGGGACACACTCCTCGAGAGGCCGCTCGCCAACTCAGTTGGCGGGGCGCAGTCTACGAGAGACTGCTCGCCAACTGAGTTGGCGGGGCGCAGTCTATGAGAGACAGCTCGCCAACTCAGTTGGCGGGCCGCTCTCTCTCCCTCCCCTCGGATACCTGATGCCTCCCCTTCCTCGGAGACCACCCACCCACGACCGCTCCCCTTCCCTCGGAGACCCCCCATCCCCTCAACTTCCCCCCATCCCCTCCCCTTCCCTCCCTATAAACACCCCCCACTACCAGAGACTCCTCGCAATACATTCTTCTCCCCCTCCTCCTCCTCCTCCTGTTTTCATAGCAATCCTCTTCCTCATCCTTACTCACAGCAATCCTCTTCCTCCTCCTCCTCCTCCTCCTACTCACATCTTATAATCAACATTTTTGGAGATGGCTACCCACAATGATGGTCGTATTCCTGGCGGACCGACTACCCAGCTTATTATTAAGCAACGTAAAGACCACATTTCTAGTCAGATATTTACTGGCGAGGTAATTTTTAAAATTACAAGTTTTCAACTTTAGTAATTTACACACAAAATATAATGTATATGTTTTTTTATAGTTATACGACCATGATCTTGGTTTACGAACCCGGATCCATATACATTAGTGGACCGAAAGAAATTATAATACATGGGAGCTAAATTTGGTCCAAAAGGCTTTAGTGGAATCCTTTGGATTCCACTATATAGATCGTGTTAGATATTTAATCCACGATCTTCATTTAGTTGTAAGTCTTGCGGAGCGTTGGTGGCCCGAACACAACACTTTCCAACTCCCATTCGGCGAGATGACGGTCACCCTTTTTGATGTGGCAAATATACTAGGGTTACCTATTAAAGGTAACGCTATATATTTTGATCCGCACTTAAAGGGATCTGATCTGATCAGGAGGTATCTCGGTGTTAGCCCTCCATCAGATATAAAAGACGACAATTTTGTGAAGTTTACATGGCTCCGTGGCAACTTCATGGACCTACATCACACTATTGACGGGGTGGTTGATGTAGATAAAATGCGGGTATGTATTTTTATTAGTAAATTTATTTATGACTTAATTTAGTGGTGCAATTCTATATAACACTTAATATATCCAGGTCATTCGTTGTACTAGAGCGTATCTGCTCTGTTTATGTGGTACAATTCTATTTCCCGATGCATCGGGAAATAAGGTAAATGTGCAGCTTCTACCATTCTTAGATGATTTGACAAAACCTACTGAGCATGCGTGGGGAGCTGCTACTCTTGTGTTTTTATACACCAATCTGACAGAATTTATGAGATCAAATCGCAAGAGTATTTGTGGATGTATTTCACTGATTCAGGTACGAATGAAAGACCTTAAAAAATTAGAGTAATTTTATACGCAAATTTTGTTTGTTCTAATGTCATATTTTTGTTTTATAGTTCTGGTCCTACGAGCACTTCTATATTGGTAGGCCTGTTATCAGCATTGTCAGTGATGTTGGAGTATTTCTAGTTGCTATGCGCTGGCCTACAGATGTAGTGGATTATCAACACTACCAATACATGAGTGTATCACTTTATCGTAGCCAATTTGATACACTGCAGTATCATGAGGTAATTTTTAAATATGCAATAAATATCTTTAAATCATTTAAATTTTGATCGTAGATAAACATCACATCTAATTGATACAATATCTTTAAATAGGTTACCTGGTTACCTTACTCACTTGAACCTGATGCTCCAGAAATCAAGAGGACATCATATGCATTTACTTTACACATATCTCATATTATATATGATCGGTTCACCATGTACCATCCGACAGACCGTGTTCTTCGACAATTCGGAATGAGTCCAATAATTCTCGATGATCCACCGACAGTCGGTTATGAGGCATCAAATGCATTACAACGAATCCTTGGTCTCGTTGCTGACTGAAATAATCGGTTCGAGAATTATAGTGTGAGGGACATGTCTCCCAGACTAAATTCTGCTGAGGAATATAAGTTATAAGTTACTCATTATTCGTATTGATTTAGTGTAAATAGTTTGCTAAAATTTTGTTTACATTTTGCAGACATGGGTAGCCTGGACTATAGGCAATGGTGGGGATGCCCTCTTATGAGCAACCGAGTATACCACTATGAGGAGCAAAGGTTCAAGACTAAATCTGTAGACGATTCTACTCTGCGTGCTTTTGCCGATGGAATGCATGATTTGGTATGACTTCATTATACTTTCAAAAATACATATACATAGATATGATAAATATATTAATTTACAAGTTTGAAATTTCAGAGTGGGGTATACCGGCAACATTTACAACGACCTCATATGGAGGAACATGTGACTCGTCGTCTTATGGAGGAACTTGTGACTCGTGTTGAGCATATGGGTATTGGACGAGAACCGAAAATGCCTCTAGTACAATCCCGTCTTCCACCGGACTATCCGACCGGCTTAGTATGACAGAGACACTCTCATCGTCGTCAAAGGGATACTGCAGAGGACCATTATGCTGGATCAGGCCCGAGTGACCAGTATGCTGGAGCGGGCCCGAGTGACCAGTATGCTGGAGGGAGCCCGAGTTACCAGTATGCAGGAGCGGGCCCGAGTGACCAGTATGCTGGAGGGAGCCCGAGTTACCAGTATGCAGGAGCGGGCCCGAGTTACCAGTATGCTGGAGCGGGCCCGAGTGACCAGTATGCTGGAGCAGGCCCTAGTTACCATTATGCTGGAGCGGGTCCGAGTTACCAGACTGCTGGGGATGAAAGCTACCAGATATTCACACAATTTTTTTGACTCCATCAGCACCGCTGCCTACCCAAACTCAACAAGACGAGGACTAGTAGATAATTTGTAACATTGTATGATTGCAATATTTGTATGATTTGTAATGGTTTTTTATTACAATATTTGGGTATTGAACAATTCTATTTTACTCTCTCGGTTGACTAGTACATCTTCTTCGGTTGTGTCCCATAGCACCACAATTACTGCAACGTAGATCTCTTGTCGATGAATCCCGGGGTTTGATGCGGTTCTTCTTTGGTCTTCCGGCTTTGCGTCTTACATCTGGCACCCCAATTTGTCCTCTTACCAAAGGAGCTTGGATCTTGTAGGGAACTGGAATTGGCTCCATTTTTGGTGCGTATACACTTTTCAAGGTTTTCGTCGAAAATACTGCAGGATAAAAATTATCAATACTAATATTGCAATATCTACAAACAAAACATGCATGTATACATGGTATATAAGTATGGTACCATCTTAAACATGTACAAGATCTGTCAGTTATATTAACAACATAGGTTCTACTTGTTACCCGGTCTATTATTTCAAACTTATAACTATCAATAGCTAATATTTCTAGGTGATTCTTCTCTTTGATAATAGAAGCCATGTTCTTTAACATCTTCGGACAATAATCTGTGTCCATATTTTCAGCATTCTTTCTACGATTGTCATGAAGTGTAATAATCTTGGCTCTAATACCATCGAGAAGTATTGTTATTAGCTTATCTCGTAATTTCTTAATCCAGCTATTGAAACATTCAGCAAGATTAGAAGTGTTAATATCTAATCTAGGACAAGTAGCATACGCTGTTATCCAATGTTTAAATCGAAAACTTTTATCGTTTACACCAATAAGCCAATCGTACAACATTATGTTCTCGGCTTTAATTATATCAAACACACTCTCTGCATCCGTTTTATTATATGATCTAGCAAGCGAGTCTAACAAGCGTTGAAATACTGGTTCTTTGGTAACTTTTTTCATGTTTTGTTTAAAATATTGAATACAAAAAAAATGAGGAGATGCAGGAAAAATAGCACGAACAACATTTATTAATCCCTTTTGCTTGTCAGATATAAATGAAATTGTACTCCAATCATTAAAACAACTTTCAAAAGATATTTTAAGAGAATTTAAAAACCAAGACCAAGAATCACTATTCTCACCTTCAGCAACAGCATAAGCTATAGGATATAATTGATAGTTAGGATCGTGAGCACAAGCAATAAATAAGATACCTTGATATTTAGACGAAAGAAATGTAGCATCAGTACTAATAATTGGTAAACATCCCCTTAAAAATCCATCAATACATGACTTAAAACAAATAAAAATTCGTTGGAAGCTATTGTTTTCGGCAGTTTTAATAAAACATATACTACCTGGATTTGTCTCCATAATTCTATAACAATACTCCTCAAGACTAGCGTATGCCTCATCATAACTACCATTAATTTCAGCTAATGCTGTCTCTCGGGCTCTCCAGGCTTTGGAATAACTAACTTGTATACGGTGCTCCCTATATATATCTTTAATAATTTGTGATGGACTGTATGACTGGTTATCTCTAATAATGTCAATTATCATGGTCTTAATCCATGAAGCGGTAGCTAGTCGATGACGTCCTGTACTAAGTCTTTCTAAACAAGAATGACGATTTTCTAATGTACTAACTTTAACTATATCGCCATTTCCAATAGATTTGACATATACTCTCCAATTACAATTCGGTTGATCACAACTATATATAATTCCACGAGCATTATTTCATAACACTAGCTGAACAACTAAAATTATATTTAATTGCTAAATTACTTATAAAGCTTCTAAAGTGAGAACGACTAGGAAATGATTGTCCCTTAAATACTTCATCAGTGATAGCTTTTACAACATCATCATCTACCGTATAATCTATATTTTCAATTAAATCATCACTATTTCCATCGTCGTTGTCACTATCATCATCATGGTTAGATTCATCTGATGAATGACCTTCTTGGATAAATGAAACTATTTGTTGAGAAGAACTAGCAACCGAACTAACATGCTGATATTCAGAAAAATATTCATTATTTCTACTATCTAAGGTTGCTGCTACTTTAATAACATATATTTTTATATACCGTGATTGTGAATTAATCTCAAGAATATAATTCCATGCATCTTCACTATCTATTAAAAAACAATTAGAACAAAAAATAGACTTCAGAATAAAATCATAATGAATAGAACAACGTTCAATAATATGATTACGTATATTTTCAAAACTAATATTTGGATAAATTGAAAAATTATACTTTCTCCTCCTTCGTAATTTAACCCATTTACTTTACCGCCGTGCGAGCATACAATTCTTACGCTACAATCCATGACGATTGAGAACTTTTTCTACAGAAAACTCAAATGAACTTTAGCTGCAGGCAGAGAGACAGAGAGAGTGTTGGAGACTTTGCTAGAGGGAAGAGAGGAAATAGAGTGAGTGTGAGATGATTTGGTTGAGATAGGAAATTTATAGAGGGAGAGTGTTGAATGTAATAGCCGTTGTGCAACGGCTAAAATGTGGGAAACGGATCCTTACTCGCCAACTGAGTTGGCGAGTAGAGTGCAACGGTCCTAAGTTGCCAACTCAGCATGCCCCGCCAACTGAGTTGGCGAGCGGCCTCTCGAGGAGAGCGCCCCGCCAACTCAGTTGGCGAGTTACTCTCCAGCACTGCACCCCGCCAACTGAGTTGGTGGGTCATCCTCCTCCATGCAATTTCGTCCAACTTTTCCCTTTTTTTATAATTTTATTAAATTTTATTACTTTATACGAAAAAACCGTATTATCTTTGAAAATTATGTCCATCCAACCTACATTTAACTTGATACAATTTCAAATTGTTACAAACTTTTATCTTTTAAATTTATTTATTTCCGAATTTATTATTATTGATATTTTAAATTTTTAGCATGTTTTGTTTATCTTTTGTTTAAAATATTCTTATATCTTTTGTCGCGCCACTGACATGACGACCTTTATTCAGGACAGACTATGATTCCAAGACTAAATGGACACTAACATGATTATATCTCCAATAGTACTAGTATATCACATGAACTATTTTAACATAAAATATTTGTAGTATAGTTAGATTGTTAAACTTGCACGTTAGAGATCCTCTTAGCTCAATTCTTGGTAGATATTTTTTTTTCTTAAACATTTTTTTTTTTACATGGAGATTCCATTATCCCCATGAACTCAGGCTGGCCTGGCCACAGATTGCTACAATTGAATAAAAAATATGACATAAACAACAAATTAAAGAATCTTGAATCCAAATATAAACAATGACGAGAGAGTTACATAGTTTAAATAACTCCAACAACATTCAAATATACAAAAACAACGTATATAAATTGTAACATATTTGTACGCAAGAAAGAAGTAAATGTATGACACTTGAGTTCCCTTTCCCCGTACCGAGTTCTTCCTGTTTTGAGTTCGTTAAAACTATATTGAAATATTTTAGAAAAAAAGAAATGTCAAAAAAGAGCGAATGAATTACTAGACGAACAGTGACACGCTTAGCTTCGGTTCGGTTTTCAAGTTAAGGGAAGGTGAAGGAGCCTCCGATCTGGTCGGTGTTCCCCGGCGGGTTGATCGCGATCCAGAGCAGAGATATGGTGATGGCGATGAGCCCCGACCAGACGAACACGATGGTCGGCGTCCTCCCCCTCCTCCCCATCAGCCCCTTCGCGAAGGGGTAGAGGTGTGCCAGCACCCAGAAGCTGAAGAACACCCCGCCGAGCAGCTTGCTCCACTGCGGTATCGTGCTGTAGATCGTCCGGCTCACCCCGACCGCGATCGCGATCAGGTTCACCATCATAATCGTGATCGGGGGAACCATCAGGGACGTCCACTTCACCAGGTACAGGTCCGCGAACTCGTCGTTCTCGTCCTCGACCGACTTCGAAGTGAGCGTGAACGATATCTCGACCCCTGCAACCACCTTCAGGAGTCCCTGCAGTACCGCCGCAAGGTGCGCGCTGGTCCCCCCGATGAGCCAGAACTGCTCGTTACGCCACCACTCTTCCAGCTCGACCCCCGACCACTTCACCTCCAGCACTGCCAGCGCCGTTAGGGTCAGAGTGATCAGCAGTAGGTACGCGAGGAACGTGACGTCGAGGGACTGCACGATGAACTGGCCCGAGAAGAGGGAGAGCGCCGGGAGGAAGCAGTAGACGATCAGGAAGATCGAGGTGAACGGGTAGATGCCGACGTTGAGGTAGGCGACCCTCTGGAGGACCTTCATCTTGGAGGAGGCCAGGAGCGCGTTGTTCCGCGAGAAGAATATCTCGACGGACCCCGTGGCCCAGCGGAGCACCTGGTGCAGGCGGTCGGTCAGGTTGATCGGCGCGGTGCCGCGGAAGGCGTCGCGCTTGGTCACGCAGTAGATGGAGCGCCAGCCGCGGTTGTGCATGCGGTACCCCGTGACGACGTCCTCCGTGACGGAGCCGTAGATCCACCCGACGCGCTGTCCCCACTCGGTCTTGTCCTCGTACCAGCACGAGATGACGGATATGGCCTCCGCGACGGTGGACGCGTCGAGGAGGTCGCGGGGGAGGGTCAGGGCGCCGGGAGGGCGTCCGTTCTTGACGGCGGGGTGGTCGGCGAGGGGGCGTCCCTGGAACTCGGCCACGGGGATGGACTCGATGAGGAGGTTCGAGTTGCCGAACTTTTTGGGGAAGGTCGAGAGGTTCATCTCCTCCTCGTCAGAGTCGTCGCCCATCCGGAGGGCACGGGTCTCCTCGGCGGATGCAGAGTGGTGACCCTTCGCCCTGCGGGGGCGGCAGCAGGAACAGAGCCCGGGGCTGTGGTCTTTGGCACGAGGAGGGTCGAAGCCGTAGAGGGCAATGCGGCGGAAGAGGCAGCCCGTGCCCACGTAGACTGGACCCTGTAATGGCATAAGCACACGCTTGTCAATAGAGATCAAACTCATCAAGTACACCACCACAAAAATACTGTAAAATAACGACTGAATTCAGCCACGGACCAATGTTAGTCGGACTATGATCATTTTGTTTCTATTTTTCTCATAAGTAATTTTATAATTAGATAATTTTAAGGTTTTATTCAGCACTGACTGACCTGAATTCCATCGAGGGCACGCATGTTGCCATCGAAGAAGACGGTATTACGGTTGGCGTATCGATCGGAGGGATCGATGCCCTCGAACCGCTGAGGGAACTGGATGTAGCAGAGGCGGTCGCCGCCACGGTCCATCATGAAGCAGATGCCCTCGCGGAAGGCCTGGGAGTTGTAGACGTAGTGGTCGCAGTCGAGGTTGAGGATGAAGGGGCCATTTGACATGATGGCGGAGGCTCGCACCAGCGCGTTCATCGCCCCGGCCTTCTTGTTGTGGTCGTAGCCCGGACGCTTCTCCCTCGACACGTAGACCAGCATCGGCATGCGTATGTCGATGTCAGTGAAGTCCAAGGGATTGCCATCGTCGATGCTGCCTCCAAAGAGTGGATCTTCACTAGGAGGTTTCAGCATTACCTGGCAATAAGAAGAGAGACAATCTTCACTAGGAATTTTGCTTCTTATTCTAGTTAAGGTGTACATATGAATAAAGCTGAAAATATCATTGATTTAATGTGAACTCTATTATCGGACGGATTTTATCTATTGATTCAAATGTAACTTTGATCCTTCTGAGATCTACGAAAATAAATTTAAATTTTTTAGAAATTTTCACACAGAGAACTAAATTTACTGTAGATTGCCGGCGGAGAACTAAGCCTTTCAAAATTATTATAAGTTAAAAATCCTTGCTGAACTCATTTAAAAAAACAAAAAAAAAACAAAAAAAAACCAACGCCACCATCCCATACAGACGTTTGGATGCATTTTTTTTATATTCGGAAATCTTCAAAAAAAAATAAAAAAAATTTAAACGTCCATACCATGGATGGAGGTTCATTTTTTTTGTTTTAAAATAAAAAAATTGAAAAGCTTCAAACGAATGCCATTTTTTTTAATGTTTCTGAATAAAAAAAAATTACATCAAATGTTTGTAGGGGGGTTAGTAAGAACGTTTGTAGGATGGCACTGCTTATTTTTTTTAAGGTTTTTGAATAAAATAAATACATCCAAACGTCCTTAGCAAGGACAATTGGTGTAGGTTTTTTTTTTTATAATAGATTCAGGGAATAAAAAAAAATATATATCAAACAACCTTAGGAATGGTTTGTAGCTTGTTTAAACTGGGTTAAGTGGAGTTCAACGAAGAATAAGCGTTTGGATTCTTATAATTTTGAATTTTTTTGTAAATATAAATATGTCATATACTAGAACACTAACATTACAATTAAAATGTTTGTAAAGAAAAAAGAGAGTATCACCTGAATAATTCCAGCATGATCACCTCGAGTGTGCTCCGACGAAGGGTTGATCCAAGTTCCCGGCCAATGTGTTCCGTCGGCCATCCAAGTCGCCTTGGGGATCTTTATAGGCTCCACCGGCTCGTCGCCGGCGTCCTCCCTCTGCCGCTTCATGGCCTTGATCTCCTCGCGGGCGTGGTACGCGTCGGACCTCCGGCGTATCGAGTCCGGCAACGCGTTCACCCTGACCTTGTACTCGTCGTACTCCCTCTTCACCCTCCTCCGGTCCTTGACGAAGTCGGACTTGACCTTGTTCCTGTAAGGGTCGCGCTTCAGGTTGAAGTAGCTGTCGGGATTCCTTGGCTCGATGTCGTGCTTCCGGCAGAAGGGGATCCAGAGGTTGGCGAAGCTCGCGGCCTCGGCCATTGCTTCGAAGGTCAGAAGCGCGCCGCCGTCGTCCGAGACGTAGCAGGCGAGCTTCTCGACGGGGTAGTCGGTGGCGAGGATGGAGAGGATGGTGTTGGCGGTGACCAGAGGGGGCTCCTTCTCGGGGTCGGCGGTGGAGACGAAGACGTCGATGCTCGGGAGGTCGGATTTCCCGGTGGGGTTGTTCTCGGACGGGCTTTCGAACTTCTCTTTCAGGACGGCGAGGTCGGTGGCGCGGTTGACAGGACAGAGCTTGGGGAGCTGGTCCAACACCCAGGAAAATGCGAACCAGAGCTCGCAGACGATCGACATTCCCCAGAGCCACATTGCGTCCTCGTTCTTGTTTGTCACTCGCCACTCCAGAAAGAAGCCGAGGGCGACCAGACGGACTAGCACAAGGAGCCTGAAAAAAAACAGTATCAGTATCGGATTCGGTACCGGACAAAATAACTGGTGGCGGTTCATAAAACATGCATTAAGTACTACTTCTATCAAGGTCAGCAGTATCACTATGGAACTATTCCTATGAATCGGGATCGAGGATATCAGCAGTATCGACAATTTTGAATCGAAGTATCAAATTATTTCTTTTATCGGAAAGCAAATAATTATTAATAAAATATTAACATTTTAGAAGAACTATTTTATATTTTTGGACATAATTTTAAGTATTTTTTATGTCGTTTCTTAGTAAGTCATTCTTGTCAATTGGTTTACATTTCTTCTTTTACATGCTTGTATAATCTTATTATGTTTTTACATTCTTGTTGATTGGTTTTTTTCGTTCAATTTTCTTTGTCAAATTGATCGAAAAAGAGACCCCCAATGTTGATATCCGTTTATATCGAGTATCGGTCGGTATCAGATTTAGCCTTGCCAAATCGTATCGGTATCAGCCGAATCGATCGGTATCGAACGATACTGCAAACTATGACATCTGTTAGCTTTGCTTGAGCAAAAGCTCAACTTCCTTCTTTCCTTTAGTCCCACATCGGATGGGTCAACCCCTCATTGTATGTATATATTAGTTCCTCTTCATTGCTTTCTTAAAGATGTTGTGTGGGGAACCCCTTGGGCCACACGCGCGTGCCGCCGCCGCCGCCCGGCTCGGCTCGGTTCGGTTCGTAACGGGTACGGGCGCCGAATGCCGATCCAATTTACTCTTCTGGTTTGGGCTGGGATCCAAATATCCTTTTGCTGCTCTTTATTTTTTGATCCTATTTGGCTCATTCAAATTTTGAACGTTGAGGCTATATGTCCAGGTTCATTGAACCTAGTGACAGCTTCTATAACAGCTCATTTGACAGCTTTCCACGTTTCTTTCCTTTTGAAATTATTCCTTAATGACCTGTTTATGAGCCTTTACTGTCCTGTCCCGTGGCTGTGTCTTGGGACTGCCTATATACTCTGGTCTCTTCCTTCTTCTTTCTTTACAGAAAACTCTCCTACGTGAAACCTCTCTCTCTTCTCTCAAACCATTCTGTTCTCTGAATCCTTGCTCTGGGTAGAGCTAAGTTCGGTCTCTCTCTCCGAGTTGTGTGCAACGAAGAGAACCCGGTAGTCAGGGAGTTTTACCACTAGGAGCTTCCGAGAAACGTCTGCACATAGACCTCGGATCAACTCTTAGGGCAGTGCTTCGTGCACGACTTTCCCGGAGGCCGGTAACAATTTTCGTTTTTGTTTCTTTCTTCTCTTATAAATCTCTGGAAAATAATATTTATTTATATTATAAGTATTTTTAGTGACAATCTAAGAGTTGATGCGATTTCCTATTAGGTATAATAATTGTTAATCGTAGAATAACAAGTTCATAGTTTTTTAATTTGGTTATCTGCAATTAAATTATTTCTACCAATAAAATTATTTCTACTGTAGCAATAGAATAACAAGTTCATAGTTGCTTATTTTGCTTGTCTGCAATAAAAAAAAATTTCTAGCAATAAAATTATTTCTACTGTAGCTTAGTTGCTTAATCTAGTTGTTTACAACTATATTGTTCATAGTTGTTTAAAGACACTATAGCAATTTTGTGACTAGCAAATAATTAAATAACTTTAGTAGCTTTTTATTTGAATAGATTCTGAAACAACTTGTATCATTTTTTAAATTTCAATTATAATTGAACAAGTTCTAACATATCAAGTTGTTTAAATACCTTGCCTTGTGAAAATAGTGTTTTAACATATTTCTACTGCATCTTAGAACAATAGAAATTATTTTCTAGAAGTAAATAAATAGTTAAAGTGAAACTGCAAATTCCTTTGAGTCTTAATTCTAAAAGTAGAGATAAATTTGGGAATAAGCCGAAAGGATCCTTCTGTCAACCGGGTGTAAACAGCCCTAAGCGACACGGTATTAAGTGTCTTCGGACCACCGATAGCTGGGAACCGGCCCCTACAGCTAACCCAAGTTAATCTACACTTGATAGACTAAATATTTTAAGATTGATTAGCAAAATCACTTGAACTATTTTCTAAATCATTGGACATTGTTATTGAGTAAATACATATCTTTCAGTTTTAGTTTTTTCTCAATAGCAATCATGACTGGCAAGGATGAGACTTTCACTGCTAAGCCTGCTAAGTTCAACGGGACCTACTTTAAGAGATGACAGAGTCAAATGAAGTTTTGCTCACAACTTTAGGGCTGATCTCAGCCATTGATGGTTCCATACCCATCACAAATGATTCTGATGACACCGAGTCTGACATAGGAGTGTCCAAATCCATCAGCTCCACTAAACCCAAAACACCTAAGGAAATAGACTACCACTGCTTTCATAGAATTCTAAGCGCTTTGTCTGAATCATTATATGACATATTCTTTGAATATAAGAGTGCTAAAGAACTTTGGGAAGCTTTGGAAGATGAATATAGTTGTGATGATGCTGGAATCGAAAGATTCAATTCCTCCTCATTCAACAGATACTTTATGGTAGATAATAAACCCATGAATGACCAAATACATGAATTCCAAGAATATCTTAGGCATATTCAAGCCAAAGGTACTTTTTTTCTACTGAGTATAAAATAGCCTGTTTGGAAGACAAGCTCCCTCATTCTTGGTCTGATGTTAAGAAAGATCTTATTCATACACAAGGTGACTTTACCTTTGCTCAAGTACTAAAGAAAATTAGAACAGAAGAACAAATTAGGCTAAGGTCTAACCCTAAGTCTGAGTCTAAAGCTAAGGTAAACCTTGTAGAATCCCAAGGCAAACCTAAGCCTCATTATCACCACAAACCCAAAAGGAACCTCTTCAAGAAGAAGCAGAACCCTCAGCCTCACCACCAAAACCATCACCACTATAAACCAAAAAACTTCGGTCAGACTCAGGATCAGAAGAGATTTTGTTTTGTGTGTGGTAAAACAAACCAGATAGCCACCAACTGTTTCCATAGGAAGAAGGAAGCTGTCCAGACTTCTTACAAAGGAAAACGTCCAGCCAAACCAGAAGCAAACATGCTTCTCAATGACCCTTCTAGTTCCTTCAGGTCTGTAAGCTATCAACCATTTGTCAATATTTCCTACCATTCTGACGATTGGTGGTTGGATTCTGGAGTTAATGTTCTGTTTTCTTTGATCGCTCCTATTTTTCAAACTATCAGGAATCAGGTGGAGGAGGTGTAACTCTAGGAGATGGCTCAGCGACACATATTATAGGAAGAGGAAGAATAGATCTAAAGATGACATCAGAAAAAACTCTGACTCTTCATGATGTGTTACATGTGCCGTCTATCAGAAGAAATTTAGTTAGTGGGTCTCTCCTTGTAGCTTCAGGGTACGAGATTGTTATGGAAGCAAATAAAGTAGTATTTTCTAAGAATGACTCTTTTATTGGAAAATAATTTGTAAGAGATGGTCTTTTTATTTTGAGTACCGTGAATAAAATTTTAGATCCTTCCTTTGTTGTTTCAAATGTAGAATCTTCAAATGTGTGGCACAGTAGATTAGGTCATGTGAATCTAGGTTCCCTAAGAAGGATGATGAACTTAGATCTTATTTCTAAAACTCCAATAGATGATAAACACAAGTGTGAGATCTGTGTTCATGCCAAACACACAAGACTACCTTTCAAATTTGTAAAAGAAACTCTGACCTTCTAGAGCTAGTTCATAGTGATGTGTGTGACTCAAATAGGATTTTGACCCGAGGTGGTAGAAAATACTTTGTTATCTTTATAGATGATCATTCAAAGTATTGTTATACATATCTTCTCAAAACCAAAGATGAAGTTCTAGACAGATTTAAGGTCTATAAATCTGAAGCTGAGAACCAGTTAGAAAGAAAGATTAAGATTCTTAGATCAGATCATGGTGGAGAGTATACATCAAATGATATGACTATTTTCTGTGAAGAACACGGAATAATCCATGAGGTAACTACTCCATATTCACCACAGTCCAACGGAGTTGCTGAAAGAAAGAATCGTACTCTGTTAGACATGGTGAATGCCATGCTCCTCAGCTCAAGTGCTCCCAATAATTTGTGGGAAGAAGCTTTATTATCGGCCTGTTATATCCTTAATATGATTCCTAGTAAGTCTAATGATAAGACTCCCTATGAATTATGAAAAGGTAGAGCTCCTAGGATCCATTATCTCAAATTTTTGGGATGTCTGGCTAAAGTAGGAATTCCTGAACCTAAAAAGAGGAAGATTGGACCTAAGACTGTAGATGCTGTATTCATAGGATATGTCCTAGATAGCAATGCCAATAGATTTCTTGTTACTCACTCAGAAGTAAATGAAATCTCTAACAATACTATTATAGAAGCAAGAGATACAGTTTACTTTGAGAATATATATCCCTTCAAAGATAGAATTTCTTCCTCTCCCTCAAACCTCTCTCTTGCTCCATCCACTAGCTCTCATGTTCAAATATCTAGTTCACAACCCGAACAAAATATAGAACCTAGAAGGAGTAAAAGAGAAAGAATTGAAAAGAACTTAGGAGAAGGTTTCTTCACCTTTTTGATAGAGGGTGATCCCTCAACTTATGAAGAAGCAATATCTTCTCCTGATGCCCCTTTCTGGAAAGAAGCCATTAACAGTGAGTATAACTCCATCATGGAGAATAATACTTGGTTTTTAGCAGACCTACCTTTAGGTTAGTAAACCCATAGGTTGTAAGTGGATATCCAAAAAGAAACTTAGAGCCGATGGTACCATAAAGAAATACAAGGCTAGATTAGTAGCCAAAGATTTTAACCAGAAAAAGGGACTTAATTATTTTGATACATACTCTCCTGTAGCTAGGATCACCTCTATTAGAATCGTTCTAGCCTTAACATTCATTCATAATATGTTAATCCATCAAATGGATATAAAGACAACATTTCTAAATGGGGACCTAGAGGAAGAAATCTACATGGAGCAACCTGAAGGTTTCATTACAAAAGGCCAAGAAAAGAAAGTTTGCAGATTAGTTAAATCTCTTTATGGCCTAAAGCAAGCTCCCAAACAATGGCACAACAAATTTGACATAATCATCTCAGAATATGGTTTCGTGCCAAATGAGTATGACAAATGTATATACTCAAAAAATTTAGATGAAAGTTGTGTCATCCTATGTTTGTATGTAGATGACATCCTTATTTTTGGATCATCACTAGAATTGATTACTAATACCAAGAACTATTTATCCAGCCAGTTTGATATGAAAGATCTAGGTGAAGCCAACTTGATTCTAGGCATGCAACTGTCCAAATACAAGGAGGGCTATACTCTATCCTTAGCACACTCTATCGAGAAAATGCTAAGAAAATTTAATTTTTTTGATAAAAAATCTGCCCTTACTCCTTATGATAGTAGTGTTGTTCTAAAGAAGAATGAGGGTTCTCCTATGGAACAACACAAATATTCTCAGATGATAGGTTCTCTTATGTATATATCAAACAGGACCATACCTGATATAGCATTTGCTATTGGGAGACTAAGTAGATATACTAGTAACCCAAATCAGTTACACTTGATAGCATTAGAAAGAGTATTTAGATATCTTAGGAGTACTCTAGATTATATGTTACACTATAATAAACACCCTGATATCATAGAAGGTTATTCAGATGCAAACTGGGTAACTGGCTCACATGATGTAAAATCTACTACTGGATATGTTTTCACTCTAGGAGGAGCTACAATCTCCTGGGGCTCATGTAAACAAACTATCATTGCTAGGAGTACAATGGACTCCAAAATGATAGCCTTGGACACTACATGTACAGAAGCAGAATGACTAAGAAACCTTATTATGCATATTTCTGTTTCTATTAATCATGTTCCTGCAATTTCTATAAACTGTGATAATAAATCTTTTATGGAACTACTAAAGCATGATTCTGTGAATGCTAAGATGAACAGCCACCTGCAGCTGCGCTTCAAGTCTATAAAGAGCTATTGGGCAAATATGTGGTTCTTGACTATATAAAGTCAGAAAAGAACCTTGCAGACCACTTGACGAAGGGTCTGTCTAGGACTTTGATCCTAGAATCATCGAGGGGGATGGGGTTAAGCCCATAAGTAAAGTCACCAGCAGTGGCAACCCAACCGAGTCTGACTGGAGATCCCAAGAAGCCAGTTCAATGGGTAGGAACAAGCTGGACTTAGGTGACTTTTATAGAACACTGACCCGAGATTAAAATCTCATTCTATAATGCCTAAGTGGCTGTACATGCGTATAATGATTTTTCATCCCTATGGTGACAATGTTCTTGAGTTATATGGTTAGGATGAGTTTTTAAATCTCTTAATAGGTCCAAGCTGATATGCGGGGTTGAAACCTATCACCAACCCTAAAGGACCTACCCATATGAGAGGTCGTGAAGGCCGCGACTATGGGACAGGACGATCCCAGACAACTCTCATGAATTTGGGATTAGTGCGCATGGCCAACCAAAAGTGCCACCCGTTAGACCCAGAACCTCTAGCATACTATGTGTGCTATTTTCTGAATCTGGTAAAAGAAGTCTGATTCAAGGCATAGTCCATCAAGCACTTCTTCAGACAAAAACAATAGTCACTAAGTGAGATTCAAGGCTGTAGTCCATCTCATCTATGCATAGTATACCTGCCCACAATCTTTTTTTTTAATTTCTTTGTCACTTCTATTTCGGAACTTGACCTTTGGGGGGGGATTGTTAGCTTTGCTTGAGCAAAAGCTCAACTTCCTTCTTTCCTTTAGTCCCACATCGGATGGGCCAACCCCTCATTGTATGTATATATTAGTTCCTCTACATTGCTTTCTTAAAGATGTTGCGTGGGGAACCCCTTGGGCCACACGCGCGCGTCGCCGCCACCGCCCGGCCCAGCTCTGCTCGGTTCGGCGCGCGTAACGGGTGTGGGCATGTGCCCACATCTGCGGACGCCGAATGCCTATCCAATTTACTCTTCTGGTTCGGACTGGGATCCAAATATCCTTTTGCTGCTCTTTATTTTTTGATCATATTTGGCTCATTCAAATTTTGAACGTTGAGGCTATATGTCCAGGTTCATTGAACATAGTGACAGCTTCTGTAACAGCTCATTTGACAGCTTTCTTTTACGTTTCTTTCCTTTTGAAATTGTTCCTTAATGATCTGTTTATGAGCCTTTACTGTCCTGTCTCATGGTTGTGTCTTGGGACTGCCTATATACTCTGGTCTCTTCCTTCTTCTTTCTTTACAGAAAACTCTCCTACGTGAAATCTCTCTCTCTCTCTTCTCTCAAAACATCTGTTCTCTGAATCCTTGCTTTGGGCAGAGCTAAGTTCGGTCTCTTTCTCCGAGTTGTGTGCAACGAAGAGAACCCGGTAGTCAGGAAGTTTTACCACTAGGAGCTTCCGAGAAACGTCTGCACATAGACCTCGGATCAACTCTTAGGTAGTGCTTCGTGCACGACTTCTCCGGAGGCCGGTAACAATTTTCGTTTTTGTTTCTTTCTTCTCTTATAAATCTCTGAAAAATAATATTTATTTATATTATAAGTATTTTTAGTAACAACTTTTACCTAGAGTATCAATTATCCTTGTGTGATGGTACGTAGCTAAAGACAGTAACATATCCTCCTTCAAGCTAGTTACAAGAAACCCATGGCCATTGTTTCAAGCAATGGGCGGGACCTAGGCGTAGTCAATGGTAGGCAATTGGCTACCGGAGACTTTCGGAAGCTTTTTATAACACCTAGCTAGTTAACCATGTAATCTGCCCCTACTACCTTGCTTTTCAAACAACGTGTCGTGTCGTATAGTGTCCGGTTGTCCGTTATTATTTCCCAAACACCTATAACCCATATACTTCAGCATTGAACACAAAAATTCACTTGTGTTGGTAGGACGAGGACAACCCCACACGAGATATAACATGCATGATATAGTTAGCGGTTAACTCTTCATCTGTTCAATTTTTAATATTTTATTTATTTTAACCTTGTGATCATGTAATGTAGTGATCTTGAATATTCTGTTTCTAATTATATTTAAAGGACATCAAAATCTAGAGAGAATGGATGTAAGAGCAGAAAAATGTTGACATTAAAAAGAAATGTTGGTATATATGCTTTTAATATTTTTCTTAATCAATTTACTTTCGAGATTTTTTTTACAAATATTAAAATTTTGTTTTCGGGTTTGTTAAGATTAATTATAGTTAGGATTAAATATTAATTAGATTTATTATTAGATTCTTCTTCTATATGAATACATATTTTTTCTCCTACTCCTATACGGACATGAATCCGTTCTCCATTATATATATTCATAGTTGTAAGACTTTTTACATCATCCATTAATAAAATTAATATTGTTGATTTGTTTCATGGTATCAGAGCTTAGGATTTGTTAATCCCCACCACTACTTCTTAGTGGATTGCTTGGTGTTATGAACAAATAGATATTTTGTTCAACTTCGTTCTTCCCCCTTCGACTTGAGATTCCTCTCTTGATAGGAAGCGCCTCATCCTAGAGAGAATCCAGCACATCGACCAATCCTTTATAGGCGTTCTCTACCCCCTTTTTTCGTACGACAAACCACCCGATCCTCCATATCTTCTCCGTATCTTTCTCCTTCTATTGGCTTATCTGAATATATTGGACGTATTTATAAAAGAAGCTTGGTTAGCTTGTTGCCGAGCATAAAGTACTTTTTTTGTTCTAAACCAAACTTTATTTGCTGATATGAAAGCAAGTTACTCTTGGGTTCGATGACATCACTACTCCAAAAGCTTTATTTAATTATTCTAGTGAGAGCCTGGAAGGGAATATTATATCAGACCTCCTTAAAATTTGGAATATGAGAATTGTTCCTTGGTTGCTCTATCCAAGGAAGTTTGTGGTCAAAAAAAAAATGTGTCCTCTATGTACCTATTGCAGGAAGCAGGTCATTATGCTATTAACTGCTATACTCGTCAACGGTCTACTCTGACTTGTTCTCACTGCCATAGGCCTGGTCACCCAGTGGATAATTATTTTTTGTTTCATCCACATTTAAGAAATCAATTCTTCAAACGGGCACAGTGTAAACCCCCTGATTTTTCAGAATTTTTAAATTTGGATTTTGCATAATTTTCTGTAATTTTCTGGGATTTTTCTGTAACTAAAATCAGAGTTTTAATTATTAAATATTTTTTAATTGATAATAAATAATATTAAAATATTATGAAAATAATATTTTTGGGTGTAAAATGAAAAACTGGACTTAGGGTAATTTTTCTGGAATTTATTGGGCCCCGGACCTATTTTTAAACACCTAAAAATAATTATTTATTTAATTATTTAATTATTTAATGATTTAATCAATTAGTTATTTATTTTTTTAATAAATAAACCCGACCCAACCGGCCCGGCCCAATCCCTGATCCACAGGCCGGCCCAGCCCGCTCACCCTATCGGGTCGGGTCGGGTCTGCCCGAACCCGACCCGCCGCACCCGCGAACCCGCCTGACCCCTCACCTCCACGACCCTCTCCCCCGCTGCCCGCTTCATCCACCGCACCGCCCGGCCGCGCGCCGCCCGCTCCGCTCGGCCCACGACCCCGCCAGAGCCGCCACGTCCCCCGCCTCGCCCGGCCACCCCCGCTCCCCCTTCAGCCTATAAAAACCCCCTTCCTCCTCCCTCCGGCCACCGTCGACCCCCTCTCTCCTCCGCCTCACCTCGCCACGCGCCGCCACCGCTCCGCCCGACGCCGCCACCGCCTCGCCGTGCCCGGCTCCGCGTCCCCCAGCCGCCTCCGCCGTCCCAGCGGCCCCCCTCAGCCGCACAGCAATAGCCCGCAGCCCGCCTCCGCTTCGCCGGCCGCCTGCGCCGCCTCCCGCGCGTCGCCCCAGCCTCCGGCCATCGCCGCCACACTGCCCCCGGCCCCTCCGCCTCAGCCTGGCCGCCTGAACCCTAACCCTAACCCTAGACGCACGGCTTGGACACAGGACACAGTGTCCTGTGTCGTGTCGGACACGGTTAAAGCCCCGGTTTTTGGACCCTGTTCAGGTACGCGTATCTCCCTGCTCGTTTACCCGTTTTCGATTCCGTCAGTTGCGTTGCGTAGCCTGCATGACCCCCTCGGTGCCCGTGCAACCCGCTCGGGGCATCGCGTCCTGTGGCGATCGCGAACCGCGGTCCAAAAACAGGAAAAATAATACCCCGATTCACCCTAGAACTGGGTAAGCCCCGCCAAACGGGATGACTTGGTAGCGCGCGGTCTTCACAGATACGTGCGCGTCGTTGATACGGACGTGTGGGATTTCGCAGAAGTTGATTCGGATGTGCGTGCACACCGAAATCAACGCGTATCCGCGGACACCGTCCCGTATCCGCCCTTTCTGGAATGTGTCCTAACTTTATGTACACACGTCGGATCGAAACGAAACTTGCGCCATCAGACTCGTAGCGATACGCTGGTCCTGTGACCCAAGTTTGGTTCGATTCTGAGAACGTTGACGAAATCGCGTGTCGTGGGCCCCACAGGCTCCACTCGACGGGCGATTTTGTGATCGGCTCATCGGAATCCAATTCTGGAAGTTCCGTTGGGTTCGTATCATCGTTCCTGACCTGTTGACACTAAGTTTGGCGAATTTGGAGAACTTGGACCCTGACGCATTTTTCGGTGCAAAGCGGGCCCACATGTGGACCCCGTTTTGACCCGAAATTGCCATTTTGCCCTTGTCTCCAAATTGGACTAAAGGACAGGCGTTTCTAGCTGATTGATATTTTCTGGATCTGATGGTGATGTTTATTACAGCAACCGGAGTACCGCCTGCAATTCCAACTGAAGTCAGAGCAGCAATTGGAATCAGAACCACAGGCAAGTGTACCTCGCCAAAACTTGCAGTCTTTTGCTAAATATTCCTTGGCTTAGTTATACATCAGAGGGCAAGTATACCTTGCCAACTTGACAGTCTTGTTGCATATTTCCTTGTTTTATTTATAACTGTTGTACATGCTTAACCTAGGACCGTGTGACGTACTTAGCGTCCGATTATCAGTCGGGTGCCAACACCGTACGCGGTGTTGGGTATGGTCATCTAGAGATGGATATTCGTGACACTTTATTTTTCTGTACTTGTCTTATCAAGTACCATACGACCCAGGACACCTGACACTATTCATGGACAGGATCTTCCTGAGATATTCGTGGTGATTCTGTATAGGATACAGGACTTGACATTGACATTATGTTCCTAGATACTATATGACTTGTTGTATTAGATATGATCTTACGTGACATGGACATGGGGCCACATGGACATGAGACGTATGATTACATTGGGTGGGGAGAGACACACAGGCTACAGGTTGATTATATATATTATGACGGCGTCTCAGTCTCTCTCTGAGCTAGACAGCTGACGGTGTCTCAGTCTCTCTCCGAGCTAGACAACCACATGATATCACTGCTACCGGCTCCCCGACACTGAGCTTGTAGTGGTTTCAGCCTGAGTTCTAGTGCTGCTCTCATCTTGCATATCACTTAGCTGGTTACTTAGTGTATCCCTATTGTTCCATTTATTGCTGGAGAGACACACATGCTACAGGTTGACTATATTATGCTGGCGTCTCAGTCTCTCTCCGAGCTAGACAACTACATGATATCACTGCTACCGGCTCTCCGACACAGAGCTTGTAGAAGTCTCAGCCTGAGTACTGATGATGTTCTCACCTGCAATTCACATAGATGGTTACATATTTACCTGTTTATTTCATTGACTATTCCACTGCATTATTATGGCTTGTATTTTCTGTACCTTGTTGTTCCCTGAGGACCTGGATCCGGATTATGTCTCCAGGTATAGCCGAAGAGATCCATCCAGAGATATACCGTACAGGAGCACTTCTAGGAGTTGTACCAGAACCTGAGAACGAGATCGTGCCAGAGGACTTCTCCTGAGTATTGGCTGTTTATAGTCGGTTATTTCTGTTTCTATTTCCAGTTCCCTTATTTCCTGTCTATTTGCTTTGATGTACCAGACATATTCTCGGATTGTTTCCCGAGACACTTTTATTGAGATTTGATAGTTATTTCTATTTTGCATTATTCTGGCATTTAATCTGCGATTATCTGTTGTGGATGAGATTAGAATAGATTGTGACCTGTACCATTGGTTCTATTTATTGTTAGACTACAGCTTAAGCATGTCCTGATGGATCCATTAAATTGGGTTGTCCATCGGTGCGTGCTGCTGGCCATTGCCACGTGTCCAGTCCCTCGATATTTTGGGACTGGGGCGTGACATGGTTTTTGTGGTGGCCCATGCAGGTCCACGACTAAATTGTTCGGTTTCAACTTAGGGACCGAACAGGCCTGCAGTAAAGAATAGGATAAGTTTTTAGGATCTCATCCACTTGCTTGAATCGTTCTTGACATCTATCTCGGATTCGAATTAATTCCTTGACTTGCATCCTGCCTTGATTTCTGTGCGCCTCTTATCGTTTATTTTGGATGCAGAGTAATGGATACCACAAGCAGCACTCTTCCAACAAGCCTAGCAGCAGCAGAGGAATCCACCACAAGGACGCGGACAAGCTTTCGCGATGACCGTGGAGAACGCGCAGACTCGTGGAGTAGCTGATGCGCGTAAGTGATTCGTAGTTATCCGTTTCTAGTCTTGTTGTATCTCGTGCCTATTTGGTTCGTGACCTCAGCCCCAACCTAGTAAATTGTAACTTGTTAATAATAACCTGGTATGCTTTTATTTGATAACTGTAGCGATTGTAGAGTCTTTTGTTATTGTGCTTATTGTATGTTGTTTTGTGGAAAAAAAAATTGTACCTCCTTTCATCATCATCTAGCGCACTTAATTTTGCTGTACTTGACTTATGCTGCTATTTTATAGCCTAGTTTTGCAAGCTTACTCTTTATCGAGCTTGTTCATGATAAGTGTATTATTGGGGAGGCCCACAATAATACATTTCAGAATCAGTGTATTACGGTCTGATCAACCATAGTGCGCTTGATTCGTCCTTCGAAATAATACTTTACGTGGATTGAGATATGTAGTGATTAGTAGACAAATATACTTGCCCCCTTAAATATGTCCGAGCATATCGTATCAGTTACATAACTGTACTAATACGAGCATGCGAACAAATGATTACCAGAATAGAATTTCAGTCCACAACAGTTTGACAATTCCCATTTGAATTCTTTAAACGCCTTGATCCCGATATTTCTATTCTATCACCTCAACCTTGAACTTTTATTATTGATCTTCATCTTCCCTAATTTCGGAAAGACGAAATCTCGTGCTTAGTATAAGTTTGATATATAGACAGTACTAGATATACCCCACAGGCCGGTCGAATTGATGATGACCCTTTTATACATGATTAAGAGAATACCATAGGTGATGTGTTTGGTGTTAAAGACTTAAGGATTCAATACCATGATTAAATAAGTTGGGACATAGCTTTATTAGATGTATAGCCTTAGATGATAGATGTGTAAATTCTAAGTTGGGTAGAGACCGCAATGTTCACTTGAGAGGAATCCGTTAGACTGTAATCAAGTGAGATTGGATAGAGAGAACCCTACCATATTTTAATTTCGAGGACAAAATTTTTTATAAGTTGGGTAGATTGTAAACCCCCTGATTTTTCAGAATTTTTAAATTTGGATTTTGCATAATTTTCTAGAATTTTCTGGGAATTTTCTGTAATTAAAATCAGAGTTTTAATTATTAAATGTTTTTTAATTGATAATAAATAATATTAAAATATTATGAAAATAATATTTTTGGTGGTAAAATAAAAAACTGGACTTAGGATAATTTTTCTGGAATTTATTGGGCCCCGGAACTATTTTTAAACACCTAAAAATAATTATTTATTTAATGATTTAATCAATTATTTATTTATTTTTTAATAAATAAACCCGACCCAACCGGCCCGGCCCAATCCCTGACCCACAGGCCGGCCCAGCCCGCTCACCCTATCGGGTCGGGTCGGGTCTGCCCGAACCAGACCCGCCGCACCCGCGAACCCGCCTGACCCCTCACCTCCACGACCCTCTCCCCCGCTGCCCGCTTCATCCGCCGCACCGCCCGGCCGCGCGTCGCCCGCTCCGCTCGGCCCACGACCCCGCCAGAGCCGCCACGTCCCCCGCCTCGCCCGGCCACCCCCGCTCCCCCTTCAGCCTATAAAACCCCCCTACCTCCTCCCTCCGGCCACCGTCGACCCCCTCTCTCCTCCGCCTCACCTCGCCACGCGCCGCCACCGCTCCGCCCGACGCCGCCACCACCTCGCCGTGCCCGGCCCCGCGTCCCCCAGCCACCTCCGCCGTCCCAGCGGCCCCCCTCAGCCGCACAGCAGCAGCCCGCAGCCCGCCTTCGCTCCGTCGGCCGCCTGCGCCGCCTCCCGCGCGTCGCCCCAGCCTCCGGCCATCGCCGCTCCGCTGCCCCCGGCCCCTCCGCCTCAGCCTGGCCGCCTGAACCCTAACCCTAACCCTAGACGCACGGCTTGGACACAGGACACAGTGTCCTGTGTCGTGTCGGACACGGTTAAAGCCCCAGTTTTCGGACCCTGTTCAGGTACGCGTATCTCCCTGCTCGTTTACCCGTTTTCGATTCCGTCAGTTGCGTTGCGTAGCCTGCATGACCCCCTCGGTGCCCGTGCAACCCGCTCGGGACATCGCGTCCTGTGGCGATCGCGAACCGCGGTCCAAAAACAGGAAAAACAACACCCCGATTCACCCTAGAACTGGGTACGCCCCGCCAAACGGGATGACTTGGTAGCGCGCGGTCTTCACAGATACGTGCGCGTCGTTGATACGGACGTGTGGGATTTCGCAGAAGTTGATTCGGATGTGCGTGCACACCGAAATCAACGCGTATCCGCGGACACCGTCCCGTATCCGCCCTTTCTAGAACGTGTTCTAACTTTGTGTACACACGTCGGATCGAAACGAAACTTGCGCCATCGGACTCATAGCGATACGCTGGTCCTGTGACCCAAGTTTGGTTCCATTCTGAGAACGTTGACGAAATCGCGTGTCGTGGGCCCCACAGGCTCCACTCGACGGGCGATTTTGTGATCGGCTCATCGGAATCCAATTTTGGAAGTTCCGTTGGGTTCGTATCATCGTTCCTGACCTGTTGACACTAAGTTTGGCAAATTTGGAGAATTTTGACCCTGACGTATTTTTCGGTGCAAAGCGGGCCCACATATGGACCCCGTTTTGACCCGAAATTGCCATTTTGCCCTTGTCTCCAAATTGGACTAAAGGACAGGCGTTTTTAGCTGATTGATATTTTTTGGATCTGATGGTGATGTTTATTACAGCAACCGGAGTACCGCCTGCAATTCCAGCTGAAGTCAGAGCAGCAATTGGAATCAGAACCACATGCAAGTGTACCTCGCCAAAACTTGCAGTCTTTGCTAAATATTTCTTGGCTTAGTTATACATCAGAGGGCAAGTATACCTTGCCAACTTGACAGTCTTGTTGCATATTTCCTTGTTTTATTTATAACTGTTGTACATGCTTAACCTAGGACCGTGTGACGTACTTAGCGTCCGATTATCAGTCGGGTGCCAACACCGTACGCGGTGTTGGGTATGGTCATCTAGAGATGGATATTCGTGACACTTTATTTTCCTGTACTTGTCTTATCAAGTACCATATGACCCAGGACACCTGACACTATTCATGGACAGGATCTTCCTGAGATATTCGTGGTGATTCTGTATAGGATACAGGACTTGACATTGACATTATGTTCCTAGATACTATATGACTTGTTGTATTAGATATGATCTTACGTGACATGGACATGGGGCCACATGGACATGAGACGTATGATTACATTGGGTGGGGAGAGACACACAGGCTACAGGTTGATTATATATATTATGACGGCGTCTCAGTCTCTCTCTGAGCTAGACAGCTGACGGTGTCTCAGTCTCTCTCCGAGCTAGACAACCACATGATATCACTGCTACTGGCTCCCCGACACTGAGCTTGTAGTGGTTTCAGCCTGAGTTCTAGTGCTGCTCTCATCTTGCATATCACTTAGCTGGTTACTTAGTGTATCCCTATTGTTCCATTTATTGCTGGAGAGACACACATGCTACAGGTTGACTATATTATGCTGGCGTCTCAGTCTCTCTCCGAGCTAGACAACTACATGATATCACTGCTACCGGCTCTCCGACACAGAGCTTGTAGAAGTCTCAGCCTGAGTACTGATGATTTTCTCACCTGCAATTCACATAGATGGTTACATATTTACCTGTTTATTTCATTGACTATTCCACTGCATTATTATGGCTTGTATTTTCTGTACCTTGCTGTCCCCTGAGGACCTGGATCCGGATTATGTCCCCAGGTATAGCCGAAGAGATCCATCCAGAGATATACCGTACAGGAGCACTTCCAGGAGTTGTACCAGAACCTGAGAACGAGATCGTGCCAGAGGACTTCTCCTGAGTATTAGCTGTTTATAGTCGGTTATTTCTGTTTCTATTTTCAGTTTCCTTATTTCCTGTCTATTTGCTTTGATGTACCAGACATATTCTCAGATTGTTTCCCGAGACACTTTTATTGAGATTTGATAGTTATTTCTATTTTGCATTATTCTGGCATTTAATCTGTGATTATCTGTTGTGGATGAGATTAGAATAGATTGTGACCTGTACCATTGGTTCCATTTATTGTTAGACTACAGCTTAAGCATGCCCTGATGGATCCATTAAATTGGGTTGTCCATCGGTGCGTGCTGCTGGCCATTGCCACGTGTCCAGTCCCTCGGTATTTTGGGACTGGGGCGTGACACACAGACAAGGGATTCCTCCTCGATTCGCTCTTCGGTACCTCAGGCTCAGACATCAACAGATATTCAGCATCACCTTACTCAGTTAGAGTTCCAAGTCCAACTCCGGCTCCAACATCAGCCTGTCCTTGCTAGCTCCTCTGCATCTGCCTCTACTAGTATGTATACTTCTTGGATATTAGACTCTGGTGCTTCTCATCATATGACTTATGTCCTTAGCCTCTTATCTAGTATTACACATTTACCATCTCACTTTCCTTCTTTATACACATCTGATGGTTCTCAGTTGGTCATCACTCAATCTGGTTCCATTATTTCCAACACTTTGAGTCTTCCTTTTATCTTACATGTTCCACATATTACTTTGCACCCCATATCAATCAATAGCATTTGTGAGAGTGAATTTATTGTTTCTTTTGATTCCCTCGCATGTTCTGTGAAGGATCCTCGTACGGGCCAGACGATTGGTTGTGCTCATAGGAATGGACGGTTGTACCACTTAAATTTTTTTCATCTTCCATCAACTCAACCTTTGAGTTCTAGTCATGTTGCTATCGTCACGTCTGCTGCCGATTTGTTGCACAAACGCTTAAGTCATATCTCAGAACCCCGTCTAAAGACTTTATTTTACAGTGAAGCGCTTGGACGTAGTTATTTCTCTCATCTATCCACATGTACGGGCTGTAAGTTGGCAAAATACATAGCCCTATTTTTTCCTAAGAGTTTATCTAAATATAGTAGTATTTTTGAATTAGTTCATTCTGACATATGAGGACATGCTCATATCCCATCTATGAGTGGTTTTGTCTACTACGTGAGCTTTATTGATGATTACACTCATTATACTTTGGTCTATCTTATGCATCACCGTTCTGACCTCCCAACCATTTATAGGACGTTTACTACTATGATTTACACTCAATTCAATGCTAGGATTAAAAATTTTTGTTCTGATTGTGCTCGTGAGTATCTCTCCACTACGATGCGGTTTATCTTACAATCTCACGACACCCTTTTTCAGCAGTCATGTCCTTATACTCGTGAACAGAATGGGATAGCTGAGCACAAACATCGTCATATTCTTGAAACTGCTCTTGCTCTCTTGTTATCCTCTTATGTTCCTCAAAAGTTCTGGACAGAAGCTATTGCTACTTCTGTTAATCTTATCAATATATCTCATTCCTCTGTTTTATCTGGTATGACACCTCATGAGAGTCTTTATTCGTGTTGGATGCACTTATTTTGTCCTTATTCCTGAGACTAAGCGCAAAAAGCTGACAGCCCGATCAGCCAAGTGCTTCTTACGAGGTCTTAGTTTTGAGCACAAGAGATACCGTTGTTATGATCTCTTGGTCCGTCATCTTCGTATATCTCGTCATATCACATATCTAGAGGACTCTCCATATTTTACCGTCCCACCTCCGGATGTTCATTTTTTGTTTCCACCAGCTCCATCATCTAGTGTTTCCATTGATCCTACTCCTTTGCTACCCACTCCTGGTACAACTACTCCTACGATGTCTCCGTCGCTAACTCACGAGGATCTTTCAAAAATTCCATCAGCCCCCATAATGCCATCTTCTCCACCATCTACGCCTCCACCACAACCTCTTCGCCAGTCCCAACGTACTCATCGACCTCCTTCACATTTTACTTCCGATTGTTCTGATTTACTGGACAAGTTTGGTTTTGCCACCTTAGTCTCATATTCTCCACAGTTTTATTCATTTCTTACTGCTATCCATACTACACTAGAGCCCGGTCCTTATCAAGAAGCTGTTCAGTACCCTGAGTGACAAGAGGTTATGGCAAAGGAGTTTCAAGCATTTCAGCAGACATGTAGTTTCAAGTGGGTCTTCAAGGTCAAGTATCGACCTGATGGATCCATTGAGCGACATAAGGCTTGATTTGTTGCCCGAGGTTTTAAACAGGAGCATGGAATTGACTATGATGAGACCTATGCACATGTTGCTCAAATGACCATAGTTCGTACATTACTAGTTGTTGTTGCCGCTCGTTAGTGGTCACTCTATCAGATGGATGTGAAGAACGCATTTCTTCACGGTTCATTATCTAAGGTTGTCTATATGGAGCCCCCTCCAGGTCTTTCTACTTTGCCGAGGCATGTTTGTCACCTTCGTTGTGATATCTATGGTCTCAAACAAGCTTCCCGAGCTTGGTTTGAGTATTTCCGGAGTGCTATTTGTGAGGTAGGTTTTCAGCAATGTTCTCATAACCGTTATCTATTTGTGCAGTCGTCACCGCAGGGACGAGTTCTTCTTTTACTCTATGTGGATGGCATGATTTTGACTGGCGATGATTCAAAAGGAATTGCAGCTACTCAGAGGTACTTTCATCAACAGTTTCAGATGAAAGACCTTGGCAATCTTCAATATTTTCTTGGACTAGAGATTGCACAAGGTAAGAGATGGATACTTGTTTCTCAGCAGAAATATACTTCGGAGATTATTTCGTCTGCTGGTCTATCAGATAGTCGCACAGTTAATACTCCTTTAGAGCTTCATGTGAAGCTTCATCCAACATATGGTGAGCCTCTCACAGATCCTACTCGCTACAGGCGGCTAGTGGGTCAACTTGTGTATCTCTGTTTGACCATGACAGATTTTCTCATGCAGTTAGTATTGTTAGTCAGTTCGTTTCCACGCCTCGATCATCTCACTATAGTGCATTACTCCATAATCTTCGACATCTTCATGGTTCCACTACGCGCTCATTATTTATGTCTTCTACATCTACTCTGGAGCTTCGAGCATTTTCTGATGCAGATTGGACAGGAGACCCGACCACCAGACAATCAACTATAGGATTCTGTTTGTTTTTTGGTAAATCGTTGATCTCATGGCAAAGCAAGAAACAAGAAGTTTTTGCATGTTCTTCTACTGAGGCAGAGTATAGAGCTATGGCTGCCACCACCAGTGAGATCGTCCATGTATGTAGACTGCTCTCTGATATGGATATTGCTCCTACAGGACCTACAAATTTGTATTGTGAAAATAATAGTGCTATACAGATTGTAAATAATTCATTTTTTCATAAACGGACAAAACATATTGAGATTGATTGTCACTTCGTACGTCAAATTTTTTTGAAAGACTATTTCTCTACCACATGTGACTTTAGTTGATCAGCTGGCATATTTTTTTACAAAGTCACACCCCACACCGCGATTTTAGTTTCTATTGTGCAAACTCATATTGTTTGACCCACCATGAGTTTGAAGGGGGTGTAGAAGCATAAAAAATCTATAGGCCGCATAAGAACTCATGCCGCATAAAATATGATCTATGCGGCCAGATGGAAGGCCGCATAATAATCTACATACGGCAAGAGCAACCAAGGAGCAATAATGAGCTCCTAACACGGTCCCCAATGTCTGACATAAAGTTCTGACAGCTTCAAAATTCGTAAAAGGGGCCGCATGCAAAAAGACAGAAAGTCACATATGCATTGATGGCCTCGACAGACGCGCCACGCCACGTGTCCTCCCATCTACGGCTTCGGCCATATACGGCCTCGTCAACATGATGCTGCAGTGTCCATTCGACCAAAGCCAGACGAGAGTATGTATGCGGCCTGAACCAACATGCAGCCTATAGTGCCCGCTCCGCATTGGCACTATGTACAAGAGATATAGGTTTGCTAACTCAAAAAGGAAACCTTCTTAAAGAGCTCCTTATTGAACCAGAAGATGACTGATCTATGTGAGTGAACAGAACTTCATTCTCTGATTCTTGCACGTCTTAATAATGAATATGAGTTTTTGAAATGCTTGTTTGTTTAATAAGATAACGATCACATGAGAATGATAGAACGAGAACCTACATGCTTAACTAAAGAACTTGTTTGCTTGTCTAAAAAGAGATGGAACCATTGACATGCTAAGTTAAAGAGTAGAATGTTGCATGCTTAGAGCACGGACACCGTTGTCGATCGAACCCTTGCCATGCTAATAAGAAGAGTAAAAGATGCTTGAACATGTTCCTTCATTATGCTAAAGAAAGAGTAGAACTGCATGCTTAGCTCAAAGAGATAGAGAACTACTTCCATGCTTGCTTAAATATAGACTGTTATATGTTTCCCTTATATCATGCTGTAAAGATAGAACTGTTTGAAATACTTGAATGGTATCAGAGATATGGCGGCCAGTCCGCAAAGAGATAAAGATGGCGGTCTGTCCGCACAGAGATAAAAAGAGAAGAGATTGATAATATGCTTATTTATTGAACTACTGCATCCATATAGAGTTTATCTGGTAGAGTTGCATTCATGCATTGGTATTTAGATAACTTGTGCATAAGGATAATCCCACAACCAGTTCCTGGGGCACTGTGGACCATTCGCCCTAGGGGGGATCATAGAGAATATCCTGAGACAAAGAAGTCCTCGCGATCAGGGGGGTATTCATGTCTATTAGATAGCTGATTCACGTGTCAAAGTAGCTAGTATATGAGCGAGTATATTATGGCAGTGCTGGACCGTGATAACACCACTATTAATCATGAGGAAGCAGACTCATGAGACATCATATAGTTAGGTCGTATGCTAGGATTCAGCATTCTTGCTTACCTAACTGTTTGATGCAGAGACAGACAGGGAATAGAACCTTATTCATATATATGCAAATGTTGCTAACTTGTATGTATGTTGCAGGAATAACCGTTCGACGAAAGGTAAGAATCACTGAATAAGTGATATACATGTTATCAAATATGTTCTCTTGTAAAAAATGCTTTCATAGAGAGGTCTTGTTTACGTATATGCTTCTATCTCGTTCACACAATAAGATGTTAATTGTTGATAAGAGAGAGAGAGAGAGAGAGAGAGAGAGAGAGAGATGATAAGAAGATAGTCTACTAGATGCATGCTAGAGTCTTAAAAAAAATAACTATGGCTCACGAGACACGCTGCGCACCAGAGTTATTAAATGAATCTGCATATCGTGCATGAACTTCTTGCCTTACCTGCTTGCTTGTATTTCAAATATGAAACGTGGCTTTCAAAGATGTTTTCCAAAAAGAAGTAATATGACTCTGTTCCTACTACATGTAACGAACCTAGGTAAAACTAGAAACATCACTAGTAATATAATATTTTATCACATGCTTACTTAGTGTTGATTTTAGTGAATGTTGCTTTTGTTCGTTGATTTTATACTCACCAGTACTTTCTCCAAAGTGCTGACCCACCAACAGTTTGTTTGTTCGCAGGTGCTAGATCGTCCGAGAAAGTGATAGCCGTACCTAATCCCCAGGACGCAAAAATCTGGTGTCGATGCCTTGAGCCGTATCGAGATGTTTTGAGCTGCTTTTGTATAGAGGAACATAATGTATGGAACGATGCCATTGTATTCAAAGAACCTCGTGCCTTGACCTTTGCCTCGTATACACAGATGTATTACTGTTCATAACACTGCTCCTTCGCAGCAAACTTGATTGGTTCGATGATAGCCACAACTTTAACGGTATTGCTTTGTGCGAGCGGAATCCCAGGCTTGCACGACATCACGTCCAGATGGGGTGATTTGCGCCCTGCGGGGGCGATCAGGACTGCGGGAGTTCAGGGCGTGACACGGCCACGCTGCCATGCGGCCTGACTGTCCATCTGACCAAGGCCAAAAAGGACGCCTATGCGACCACAACGACTATGCGGCCAAGACGGCCATGCGGTCCCTGACTCACAAGATCATTCGGTTATAACCAAAGAGATCCTCGCATAGTTTGTGCGGATTACGTGCTCAGCTGACCAAGTCACGCACCCAACGGGTTGACACAACCTCGAGATATCATGAACAACATATCTTAACCAAGCTCACTTGACGGCTTACCAGTATTATGCGGCTACCGTTACAACCGTATTTTGCTGGAGGAGCCCATGCGACCACCAAGCATGAGTATATCGGCACCCATAGCACGTTAACATGGTGGCTATAAATGGCAGGGTATCACACCCATATAAGAGGGGACTATTTGTGAATCGATAGTAAAACGAGAGAGAAGAGCTTCCTCATCCTGCATCGGATCGTCCACAGAGTAAAGAGAGTTGCTACACTCCTATCCTCCATCGTCACCCCCACCAGAATAAAAAAATTGTACTTAGACTGTCTCATAGGACCTCTTTGTACTTTCTTTCGTTTGTTGATTAAATCAAGCTCTTTCTTTAGACTTTCAAATTTAATGGCGAACAAGATGGTGACTCTGCTGGGGACGTCCTTCTTCTCTGATGAGAAGGTGGTGACGCAGTGTGATGCGGCCAAGCTGGGTTCAACCCAGAGAATGCTGGTAGCCCGCTTCGACCAGCATGCCTTCGAGGAGATGCTCTCGGAGGGAAGCACTAGTCCTTCGTTGAGGTTAGCAAAGCCCAAGAAGACCCACAGGACGTGGGTGGCAAAGGCCGTTGCACCCCACCCAATTGTGGAGCATGCGCTCCCTGCCTCTTTCCATGTTATTGAGGACGCTCCTCAAGCGTCCACCCAGACTGTCCATGCTGCTTCTCCGTCTGCTGCAGAAGACGCTCAACACCCGAACTCTGGCAGAGAAAAATACTACGATGCCAGACGTTCGGGCCTTGATGTGAGATCCATGCGGCCTAGGAGGAGGCCGCATAAGACCGAATATGCGGCATCGGTTCAATCCCGCAGACAGATGGCCGCATGCGGCCCTCACAGCAGCCGAACCTCTATTTTCGACCAATCTCACGCAACGCTGACCCTATGCGCTATGCTGAGAATGGTGAAAACCAAAACTTAGACTCTTCGTACTACGCGCCTACAGGGGCCAAGTCGAAGAAGTCTGGGGCAGTGCGAGCTCGTCATACTCAAGCAACTGTCTATTCGGCTGACCGTCGGAGGGCACCGCTAACTATTACGTGGGCCCCTGATGGAAAGCTGTATAAGACCGACCCGTGCTTCTAGCCCTCAGCGGCAAATGGACAGGGTCTGTCTCAAAAGTCTTCCAATGACGATCTGGAGAAAGTTCTTGTACGAACCCTAGATCAGGGAGCAAAAATAACACCCACGCACCCGTGCGCTTGGTCTACCCATGGTCACAAAAATGGTGCAAAGGTGAGTCAGCCCTCGCCTGACTTGCTCAATGTGATAAATCACAAGCGCAAGATGAGGGAGGCAGCGTCGACATGTGAAGTTCTCCAGGACATCACTGTGCCAAAATCATCATCAACTGCTGCTGCAACAAAGTGGCAGTATCTACAAGCAGGCCGTTAGTATTCTAACAACTGCACCCGAAGACACATATCCGGCAACAACCCGAAGATCAGGTACAAACTCCAGATGAGGAGGAGCTGCCCTTCGTCTCATATTACTCAGTTCGGAAGGTCCCTTCCACCACAGGAGAAAAGGAGTCCAGCACCTCCAGACCGTCACTCTCAATCAGCATTGAGAAGGCGACTACCAAGAGAACCAACAGCGGGACCTGCGACATGTGTTTTCCAGGGTACCGGCTCGAAGAAGATGCTATCAGCCGCTCGAGGTAGTTCTTCCTCAGACCCCTAGAGGTTACACAAGCTGCGGGTAGTAATCCCCCGGACCTATGCAACAATCCAGCGTGCCGTAGAGACAGTGAATCTCAAGGAACAGATGCCGAGTTCTCTAGGGGTAATCACCCTCATCAAGAAGATGCAACTTCCAAAGCTGGGGCTAGCATTCCCTCCAATTCTGAAGAAGATGTAGCAATTTCGGCTTTTCCTGAGGACAGCGATTCCGAGGAAGCTGACAGCAACGTACCTAGGGTTAAGGCCGCATCTAGGGCTAGGGATAGAAATCCTCCGAAATTGGAAGCTGGTGCGATGATGCATACCTCCCCTGAAGAATGGAACTCCCAAAGATCATACAATTACATGCTTGGGGGTAGTCACCCTCGAATAGTCAGAGCATCATCTGAAGTTGGGAGTAGCATCTCCTTTTAGTCTGAAGATGATGCAACGATGCCCGTCTTCCCTGAAGACAGTGCGACTCAGGAACCGAAGGCGGAAGGACCTAATAATCGCCAATGTCTCGATGCTCTGGAGGCAATGATGCACACCATAAGTGCCACAATACAGACTTTGGCCCAGGCAATACTGGAGATCAGGGCGAACATGGTCCTGCCACCCTCGGGGCCTGCAGTAACTCCAAAAGCCGGGGGTAGCAATATTTTGGTGATCCACACCAACCCGTCATGCCATGAGGACAGTGATTCCCAAGAACTAGACAATAAAATGTCTGGGGGTAGTCTCCCTCGATAAATCAGAGCAGCATCCGAAGCTGGGGGTAGCATCCACCGAGCCCAAAGACGATGCAAAATTATCGGTCTTCCCTGAGGACCGTACGACTAAGGAATCGGAAGCCCCAAAGCCAAATAAGACTTTTTCCTTCGATGACGGTGACATCATTGAAATCTTCAACATACTGATGAAGGAAAACAAACTCCGGCTACCCAACATCAGATGTCCTGAAGAGGCCGACGAGGTTGATGACCCAAAATATTGCCTCTTTCATCGGTACATCCATCATCAACCCGAGACTGCTCTGTGTTGAAGAGATGTATCCAACAACCGATCGATGCCAATGAGCTCACCCTGGACTTCGAGGATAAGACGGTCATTGAGAACATAGTGTCCCTCCAATTCGGCGACCTTCCACAAGAGGTGAGGTCATTGCTCAAAAACTGGCACAACAAGTAGCACCTTCAACGACCTGGTCAAAGGAAAAGCAATGAAGGTCAAGCCGCATAATCATTTCCTCAAAAATCACAAATTATAGACTCTGGATGCTCAGCGCAGCTCAACAAGTCTCTCTGTGCACAAAAGCCAAGTCTCGCATGACTCATCAGCAATGGTGCATGATAGGAAGCGTTCCATTGTACGCATCCGAGCAAGTCTTCAACGCAAGGACGTATTACACTTCATGCGCACACGATAGTACTTCTCTGCGTAAAAAATCCTTATGGGCAAAAAACAATGTTCCCCTGTGCGATATATAAAAACAAGCGGCAAGCGGTGGTCCTCGACGTGGTAGACAATCGTGCGCATGCGGCAGTGATCCTACGAGCACAACTCAGCCAACTCTCCCATGTATACGTGGCAGTGTTCCTGTGCACATAGCTTCCTATTCTACACAAGCTAAGTCATCGACAGTATTCAATACAATAAATGATGAGCTACCACAGTTCCATCATTACAGCCAATAATCACTCCGTCTCATGCAGAAGATGGGTTATGACCTCCGAAAGGCTGAAGGTCTGAACTTTGTAAAGGACGGCGTATTCCTTTACAATCTGACAGTTATTACAACAACACTCGCATGGGGCTAGGATATGAAGATGCTAGTATGCGTTATCACTCTAACAAGACGACAACCTGTAGGACTAGAGTTCCAAATTCATAAACTTCCAACCGTGGTTGACAAGACGGACATCGAGGACAATATTTTCTCGATCCAACCTTCTATCAAAGGCATCAAGGACAGTGTTTTCTTGATTCAACAGTGCATACAGGCTCACAAAGCCTAACAAAAAATTGCTAATCAGGGGCAAAATTCTCCAGCAAATGCAGAATGTATAGTGCCTACATGTTGTTTATCTCCAGCAAGTGTATAAGCACAGTATGCACTTCTCCTACACGAATCACTGTAAAAGCCATTATCTATATCCCGGAGTCCTAGATACGCAATGGATGATGGATCCTCAAAGTCTCTCCAGCGGAGCAGTCCTCAGGTCCACTTGCACACTCCCGTAGTGACCACTCAAACCAATCTCGTTAAGCGCTAGCCATGTTCACATTACCTCTAAGCTATCATCCTAACGATCTCCTCAACGGAGCAACCCTCAGGTCTATCTATATACCTAGGTAGACCACCCTCAGTAATCTGAGTTCTCTTGGATATTAGTTCACGTCTACATTACCTCTGAACTACCGCCCTCACATCCTCCCCAGTAGAGTTTGCCATGTCCATCTTACCTCTGAGAAAACTTTTCTATTTTGTCTGTTAATCATTACGTACATATTACCTCTGATATCGATCGTCATCTAAACTTGCCACCCGTACTCAACTCTAAGTACGCCAGCGGTGTTAAGTCCACAAAATCTATCACGTCCATTTCACCTTTGATAGGGTTTATTTCGAATCTATTACTTGCATCCAAGTGCACAAGAAGTAACGGATCCACCAAAAGTTTCCAAGCGGAGAAGTTCTCAGGTCCAGCAAAACGCTTTTGTTGAGACTACCCAAAACTCGATTCCTTCCAGCCCTCAGAATATCTGCATCCAACGGTCGCATCTTGGCCGTTTGAAACGTGGGGGATGGACATTATTGGACCAATCAGTCCACATTCTTCTAAAGGGCATCGGTTCATCCTGGCTATAACCGATTACTTCTCCAAATGGACGAAAGCTGTTCCACTAGCTAAAGTAAAAAACATCGAACGTGATTAGCTTTGTCAAGTATCACGTCATATACCGCTTTGGCTTTTCACGAAGGATCGTCCACGACAACGGTCAACAGTTCGCAAGTCACGCATTCTACCAGTTTTGCGACAAAAATCGAATTCAGAATGTAGCATCAACCGCCTATAACCCGACAACAAATGGTCGGGCAAAAGCCTTCAAGAAGACCATCATAAAGCTACTCAAAAAAATTGTGTCTTCCAATAAGCGTGACTGGAGCGAGAAGCTGGGTGAATGTCTCTAGGCCTACCGTACAACGGTCCGAACAGCTACAGGAAGTACGCCATTCTCTTTGGTGTACGGAAGAGAAGCGGTCCTCCCCCTTGAGATCCAAATCCTTTCACTCCGAGTGGCTCTCTCCAATCGGCTAACCGTGGACGACAACTATCGCCGACTACAAGAGCTGGAAGCACTCGATGAGAAACGTCTCTTAGATCAGCAGCACATTGAGCTATACTAAGCTCGTCTCTCGGGAGCCTTCAATAGACGGGTCAAGAAGAGGACCTACCAAGTGGGTAATCTCGTCCTGACCGTAAGGAGGCCGATGGTTATGACCCACAAGACGGCCGACAAATTCCAACCCAAATGGGAAGGCCCGTTCGTCGTAGAATCGATACTCTCCAATAGCGCCTACCTGCTCGCAAAACCCAACGATGACTTGATCATGATGCCTATCAACGATAAGCTCCTGAAAAGTACTACGTCTAAACTTGACTAGTACTCCCCTCATCACCAGCGGGGCAACCCAGATATACATCTCTACACTCTTGATTCTTCATCTCCAACAAGTGTCTATGTGCAATATTTTCTCATTCTTTACAAATTCTTGTAAAAGCCATCATCTGTATCCAGGAGTCCTGGATACGCAACGAATGATGGATCCTCAAAGTCTCTCCAGTGGAGCAGTCCTCAGGTCCACTCGTACACTCCCGCAGTGACCACTCA
Source organism: Iris macrosiphon (assembly GCA_036927795.1). Classification (NCBI taxonomy): domain Eukaryota; kingdom Viridiplantae; phylum Streptophyta; class Magnoliopsida; order Asparagales; family Iridaceae; genus Iris; species Iris macrosiphon. The sequence continues at coordinate 46,615,205 of JAYESA010000009.1, forward strand.
AAAGTTAACCTCGTTAGACGCTAGCTATGATCATATTACCTCTGAGCTATCGTCCCATCAATCTCCCCAGTGGAGCAATCCTCGGGTCTATCTTCACTCTCGGATAGAACATACTCAGCAAATTACTCCTCAGCGAGTTTCTCGGACATCGGTCCATGTCCATATTACCTCTGAAATATCGTCCTAACACTTCTCCCCGGCTGAGTTTGCCATGTCCATATTACCTATGAGCAAACCTTCCGGATCTTGGCTATCGATCATCACGCCCATATTACCTCTGATATCGGTTGTCATCCCCACTTATCACTCGTACTCACCAAGGTACACCAGCGATGTTAAGTCGACAAAAACAGCCACGTCCATATTACCTCTGGCAGGACTTGTCTCAAACCTATTACTTGCACTAACATGCATAAAAAGTAAAGGGTCCACAAAATCTATCACATCTATATTACCTCTGATAGGGATTATTTTCAAATTTATTTTTTGTACTCAACGTGCGCCATAAATAATAAGTCCACAAAAACTGTCACGTCCATATTACCTCTGGCAGTACTTGTAGTGCCCTGCTCCGCGTAGGCACTATGTACAAATGAGATCGCCTTGCTTGCTCGAACGGAAGTCTTCTCGGAGAGTTTCCGACCGATTAATCAAAGTGAGTGGGCAGAACTGCATTCTCTGATTCTCGCATGCCTTAATAATAAATCTGAGTTTTTTGAATACTTGTTGCTTAATAAGATTGTTTCATAAGAAAAATGATAGAACCGACTCAGTATGCTAATAAGAGAACTCACATAGCTTGTCATTTGAAACGAATCCGCTGCCTAACTAGAGAATATAAATGCTTGTCTAAATGAGATAGAACCTTGCCTGCTAATAACAAGAGTTAAAAGGATTGCTTGTACTTATTCTTAATGTCGTATGCTAGACTGGAATACTTAAATGCTTGTCCACAAAGAAATAGAATTTGCATGCTAGAGTTATAAGAATTGTTCTTGCTTGTTACTTGTTTAAGAGTTAGCTTGCTTGAATATGTTTTATTGATGGCTTGTGAAAAGATAAACTTGGTGAATAGCGTGAACTTGTGAATCTAGACTAATAGTCCACCCTGAGGCTTAACACACCTTACTTACGGGAGGGTGTGGCTATTAGGCAAAGTGTATTGAGAATGTGTGCTTCGGCTATCTGGACTCGATCGAGAAAAGAGAAAAGAGAAAAGAAGAGATAGACTTGCTTGTTCATTGTTCATCAGTTGCATGATAGCATATTTTTCTGATAGGAGCTTGCATTCATGCATTTGGTCAGGACAACTTGTGCACAAGGATTATCTCTCGGGCGGTCCCTGGGGCACTGGGGATCGTTCGGCCGGAAAGAGATCTAGATACCCTGAGGCTTAACACACCTTACGTACGGGAGGGTAGACCTGTCTATTAGTGAGATGGGCTTGTACGTCCCAACTGCTAATCCCGTGGAGGGGACCATCATGTAGTTAGGGCGCATGCTAGGCTAGCCTTCTTGCATACCTAACTGTTTGATGCAGGGACGAACAGGAAACTAGAGAACTGTATACTTTATGTTATGCAAATTATTGCTAACTTGTGTGTCTGCTGCAGGGATAACCGCTCGACCGTGGGTAAGAAATATGAGTTTATACATAAGCCTGCTTATTCATTTAGTCTGCACTGTTGAGTTTCTGTTAGTACTTCATGTATATAGATATGTTGCCTTAAATGCTTAAAGATATGACAGTCCACTTGATATGTTTGCCTCAATTCGATATGCTCGGTCTGATAAATAAGCTTTGCCCCAAAAGAGTTAGATTATGATACACAATGCATGTTGCGCACGTCCCGATGAGAACGATTGTCCTGCGGGAGAGCTGTAACGTGGTAATTCACGTTCAGCGGGGACAATTGAGCTTGCGGGAGATTGGGGCGTTGCTTGGGTGCTTGAGTATCGAGTATGCAAAACTGTTTCAAAGTTATGTTTTAAAAGATGTAATATGACTCTGCTAGAACTGCATGAAATGAACTTAGGTAAAACTAGCAAGATCACTAGAAATGCAATGTTTTGCCACAAGTCTACTTAGTGTGGGTCTCAGGGGGTGTAGCTTCTGTTCAGTTGTTTATACTCACCAGTACTTGTATAAAGTGCTGACCCACCAACAGTTTGCTTGTTCTCAGGTGCTCGTTCGTTCGGGAAGCGATAGCCGTGCCTCATCCCAAGGAACCGGAAATCTGGAGTCGATGCCTGGAGCCGCATCGAGTTGTGCCTGCTTTGAGTTACTTTTGTATAAAGGGACATAATGTTTGGAACGGTATCATTGTAATCGAGAGAAGAGTGCTTGAGCGAATTGTAACCTCGGCCATGTGCCGCTTGTAACATTTGTGAATATCAATAAAAGAGCCTATTTTCATATGCCATTGTGTTCTTCACTTTTCTGCAATGTTATGTGCCGCTGCTTCAGATATTGAATAGCTTACTTGCCCTTATTTCAAAGCTTTGGCCTTGTGCAAGCGCACTTTAGGCTTGCACGGCATCACGCCCGTACGAGGACGATCGGTTCCGTAGGGTCCAAAGCGAGGACGAACGGCCCTGCGGGACCGGGGCGTGACATAATGGTATCAGAGCGACTCGATTCTTTGCCCATTCCGTTGCCTTCGACTCTGAGTTATGATTGTTCTATAATGAACGTTCCATACAATAAGTCCATAGATATTCTCAAAGATGGCCACAAAAGTTTTTTGGATTTGTTTTCATTGCTTAAGATGTGATTTGTGATTTCTGGATTTGCTGAGTTTTGATTTGGGATGGTGAGGGATGAGGACTATCGCTGCTCTTTGTTATCGTGAGTTTCTCCTTGAGTTTCGAGGACGAAACTCTTTATTGGTGGGTAAGTATGTAGTGCCCTGCTCCGCGTAGGCACTATGTACAAGTGAGATCGCCTTGCTTGCTCGAACGGAAGTCTTCTCGGAGAGTTCCCGACCGATTAATCAAAGTGAGTGTGCAGAACTGCATTCTCTGATTCTCGCATGCCTTAATAATGAATCTGAGTTTTTTGAATGCTTGTTGCTTAATAAGATTGTTTCATAAGAAAAATGATAGAACCGACTCAGTATGCTAATAAGAGAACTCACATAGCTTGTCATTTGAAACGAATCCGCTGCCTAACTAGAGAATATAAATGCTTGTATAAATGAGATAGAACCTTGCCTGCTAATAACAAGAGTTAAAAGGATTGCTTGCACTTATTCTTAATGTCGTATGCTAGACTGGAATACTTAAATGCTTGTCCACAAAGAAATAGAATTTGCATGCTAGAGTTATAAGAACTGTTCTTGCTTGTTACTTGTTTAAGAGTTAGCTTGCTTGAATATGTTTTATTGTTGGCTTGTGAAAAGATAAACTTGGTGAATAGCGTGAACTTGTGAATCTAGACTAATAGTCCACCCTGAGGCTTAACACACCTTACTTACGGGAGGGTGTAGCTATTAGGCAAAGTGTATTGAGAATGTGTGCTTCGGCTATCTGGACTCGATCGAGAAAAGAGAAAAGAGAAAAGAAGAGATAGACTTGCTTGTTCATTGTTCATCAGTTGCATGATAGCATATTTTTCTGATAGGAGCTTGCATTCATGCATTTGGTCAGGACAACTTGTGCACAAGGATTATCTCTCGGACGGTCCCTGGGGCACTGGGGATCGTTCGGCCGGAAAGAGATCTAGATACCCTGAGGCTTAACACACCTTACGTACGGGAGGGTAGACCTGTCTATTAGTGAGATGGGCTTGTACGTCCCAACTGCTAATCCCGTGGAGGGGACCATCATGTAGTTAGGGCGCATGCTAGGCTAGCCTTCTTGCATACCTAACTGTTTGATGCAGGGACGAACAGGAAACTAGAGAACTGTATACTTTATGTTATACAAATTATTGCTAACTTGTGTGTCTGCTGCAGGGATAACCGCTCGACCGTGGGTAAGAAATATGAGTTTATACATAAGCCTGCTTATTCATTTAGTCTGCACCGTTGAGTTTCTGTTAGTACTTCATGTATATAGATATGTTGCCTTAAATGCTTAAAGATATGACAGTCCACTTGATATGTTTGCCTCAATTCGATATGCTCGGTCTGATAAATAAGCTTTGCCCCAAAAGAGTTAGATTATGGTACACAATGCATGTTGCGCACGTCCCGATGAGAACGATTGTCCTGCGGGAGAGCTGCAACGTGGTGATTCACGTTCAGCGGGGACAATTAAGCTTGCGGGAGATTGGGGCATTGCTTGGGTGCTTGAGTATCGAGTATGCAAAACTATTTCAAAGTTATATTTTAAAAGATGTAATATGACTCTGCTAGAACTGCATGAAATGAACTTAGGTAAAACTAGCAAGATCACTAGAAATGCAATGTTTTGCCACAAGTCTACTTAGTGTGGGTCTCAGGGGGTGTAGCTTCTGTTCAGTTGTTTATACTCACCAGTACTTGTATAAAGTGCTGACCCACCAACAGTTTGCTTGTTCTCAGGTGCTCGTTCGTTCGGGAAGCGATAGCCGTGCCTCATCCCAAGGAACCGAAAATCTGGAGTCGATGCCTGGAGCCGCATCGAGTTGTGCCTGCTTTGAGTTGCTTTTGTATAAAGGGACATAATGTTTGGAACGGTATCATTGTAATCGAGAGAAGAGTGCTTGAGCGAATTGTAACCTCGGCCATGTGCCGCTTGTAACATTTGTGAATATCAATAAAAGAGCCTATTTTCATATGCCATTGTGTTCTTCACTTTTCTGCAATGTTATGTGCCGCTGCTTCAGATATTGAATAGCTTACTTGCCCTTGTTTCAAAGCTTTGGCCTTGTGCAAGCGCACTTTAGGCTTGCACGGCATCACGCCCGTACGAGGACGATCGGTTCCGTAGGGTCCAAAGCGAGGACGAACGGCCCTGCGGGACCGGGGCATGACAGTACTTGTCTCAAACCTATTACTTGTACTAACATGCGCAAAAAGTAATGGGTCCACAAAACCTATCACGTCCATATTACATCTGATAGGGATTGTCTTCGAACTTATTACTTGCACTCTAGTGCACAAAAAATAATAAGTCCACCAAAGATCCCCCAACGAGATATCCTTAAAAGGCTACGGTATTGTACTACATCCATATTATCTCTAGTACAATATCCTAAATCTACAACATACAGACAAAAAAGAAGCAATTTTGGAAAAGTTAGAGACTTTATTGACTGATATTCAAGATCATGAGTACATATGAGAAAAATCTATTACATTCAAGAGTTTTTCATTAATATTCAAGGTCATGAGTACAGGATTTCTGCGAAGTCTCGCTGGTACGAAACATTTTCATTAGAAGCACACCGCTGTGATGTTGTGGTAACCAGCGCAGGCATAGACAGCAGCAGAGCTCAATGCTTTCTAGATCCTCCCTCTACAGTGCAAACCTCAGAATATAGAAAAAAATCCATACCGACCGATAGCAAGAGAGGAACATGAGCATGCGCTCTGTAATCCTGCGGGAAGACCGACAACAGGAATGACAATTAATCCAAATCCTGTCATCGATCCCATAGTCTCCCGGCCGGTAGCAAACCGCATAAAGGGGAGAAACGCAGCTGCACGCTGTATAAACAAGGACGGCTCAACACGTGACGCAAGATGATCATCCTCGTCTCCTGGATCAGTTCTTGACGAATCGCCATATAAAGTTGGTTTTTATCCCGAACAACATGTGTTATAATATCCTTCCATGCTCCATAATGAGCCTCACGAGGGGGAACAAAGTCTGCACAAGAAAAATATATGACATCAGCATACAAAGATAAAGTTGACATCTATGAGGTAGAGCCTAGTCGGCGCATGAGGTGTTTTTCATGCGGCAGAGCCGCAATGGTCGCATGTCAGATCAAGCTTCCATCCATGCAGTAGAGCCATGGTGGTCGCATGTCCGGATCGAACCTTCATCCATGCGACAGAGTAATAGTTGTCGCATGTCCAGGTCGAGCCTTTATCCATGCGGCAGGATCTTGGTTGCCGCATGATGGTTGCCCATCCATGCGACAGACTAATGAAGAAAGCCTGCGCATGTTCGTGATGATCTCTAATCCATGCGGCAAGGTTGTGTCAAAAGTCTGCGCATGTTCTAGACGATTTCTCGTCCATGCAGCAAGACTGTGCATGGGTGTCTCTGTGTCCATGGAAGCCCGACACGAAGAACGCGGTGCTCCTTACCTCCGAGTAAAGTACCGGAATCAGGGGGCCAAGGATCAAGACCACCCCTGACAAACTCCTCGACGAGAAGGGTCGCAGCCTGCGACATCCTTCGCAGAAAAATAAAGAAGAAAGCAAAGAGATAAAAGTTCTCTCTTTCCCCCTGACTGCCTATTTATAGGCTCCAAAATCGCGTGAAGGGATCGAGACAATAAACCGAGCGGTTAAGGAGATGAACCTGGCACCTCGATCCGCATGATCCTCTTTAATATCCTCGAAAATTGATGCCTCGAGTCCCGTGTCAGGAGACAGTGCAAAATTCTAAGAGATCCGGTCAAAGATAGAGCAAATCTTCCTATTTAATGATCGGACAGCCTGTCAGAGACAGCTATGCGACAAAGAGGCTATGCGGCATAACCTGCATATGTGGCCAAAAGTGATCGACCATGCTTCATATTCAAAGTATTACAAACTTGTCATTTTGGAAACTTTGAAGGGGTCTTGTAGAAGCATAAAAATCTACAGGCCGCATAAGAACTTATGCCGCATAAAACATGATCTATGCGGTAAGATGGAAAGCCACATAATAATCTACAAGCGTCCAGAGTAACCAAAGAGCAAAATGTCACATAATGAGCTCCTGACACAGTCTCCAATGTCTGACATAAAGTTCTGACAACTTCAAAATTCGTGAAAGGGACGACATGCAAAAAGACAGAAAGTCACATCTGCATTGATGGCCTCGACAGACGCGCAACGCTACGTGTCCTCCCATATGCGGCTTCGGCCATATGCGGCCTCGTCAACATGCAGCTGCAATATCCATTCGACCAAAGTCAGATGGGAGTACGTATGCGGCCTGGACTAGCATGCGACCACGCCGCCATGCGGCCTGAGTGTCCATCTGACCAAGGCCAAAAAGGACACCTATGCGGCCACAACGACTATGCGGCCAAGACGGCCATGCGATCCCTTACTCACAAGATTTTTCTGTTATAACCAAAGAGATCCTCGCACAGTTGGTTCGGATTACGTGCTCAGCTGACCAAGTCACGCACCCAACGGGTTGAAACAACTCCGATATCTCATCAACAACATATCTTAACCAAGCTTACGTGGCTGCTTGCCCGCATTATGCGGCTACCGTTACAACCACATTTTGCTAGAGTAGCTCATGCGGCCACCAAGCACGAGTATATGCGGCACCCATAGCACGTCAACATGGCGGCTATAAATGGCAGGGTATCACACCCATACAGGAGGGGGCTATCTGTGAACCGACAGTCAAGCGAGAGAGAAGAGCTTCCTTACCCTGCATCGGATCGTCCACGGAGTAAAGAGAGTTGCTATACTCCTAACCCTCCCTCGTCACCCCCCAGAATCAAAAAAATTGTATTTAGACTGTCTCATAGGACCTCTTTGTACTTTCTTTCGTTTGTTGATTAAATAAAGCTCTTTTTTAGACTTTCGAATTTAATGGCGAACTGAGGGTGTTAAGATTAATTATAGTTAAGATTAGATATTAATTAGATTTAGGATTAGATTCTTCTCCTATATGGATACATATTTCTTCTCCTACTCCTATACAGACATGTATTCGTTCTCCCACTATATATATTCATAGTTGTAAGACTTTTTACATCATCTATTAATAAAATCAATATTGTTGATTTGTTTCGGGGTTTAAAATCAGTACTAGCTAGAAATAGGAAATTAAGAAGTGGGAAAAAATAATATAATTTTTCATTACATTTCGAAAATTAACTCTCTTTTTTCCTTGCAATAAAGCTAAAGGGTTTTAGTTATATTTCTTCCATAAGCAAAGTTCTTTCGCTTGCACTAGAGAGAAATTCTGGCACCAGGTTTTCACATAATGCTTCTCACTTCCAATCAATTATTGTCTTGGCATCTTATAGAAAAATCATTCACAATTTATCATCCATGCTTTCTATGATACAGAACATTCGTGACGACTAGAGTATACCAAAAAGTATCATAATCGAAAGAGAAGATAAACTAAATCTAAAAAGGGAAAAAAAAACCAAAATTTTAACAATGATACTCTTAAATCCACACTTGGGTTAAATAAGCAACATTTACTGTTGTTCAACAAAAATTCCAAAAGATGTAAACTATATCAGCCATTGATTCTTCAAGGATGGTCCTGTATCAGCGTTGAACACTTGGAACCTGTTCCTATACCAATTCATCTTGAATTTTCTGGATTATTTTTGCGAAGAAGTTCTGATTTTCTAGGAAGGCTCTAGAAGATCAATTGGTTGGAGAAATTAGGATCAGGAATCAAAAAGTTAGGGCCTGATTCCTGTTCCTAAATACCACAAGCAAAGCATGAGAGGTACTACCATAACCTATGAAGCACGGTCAGTACACGGGCCTTGTCATGTCAGACCCATATCGGGTTTGAATCTGGACACTCGGAATTATACTAGGACATATCAAAATAGTTATTGTATCCCTACAATGTTGTGTCGTATTCGTGTCTGTGCAACATATATTAATACCTGTGCTCAAAAATGTTAAAGTTGAGCAGTCTAAAGACTGAGAAAGGATTTGATTTATTACCTATAAGGACTGAGTATTGCTGCAGCAATTGGTAACTTTCTGGTAAGGGGCCTCCATGGCTTAGTTACCAAGTCGGCAGGCTCCCCGCTATTCCCTCCATCACTATCCTTCTCGCTGCCATTCTCCTTGGGCCATATCGCATTCCCGTACCCATAAGTACCTTTGGTCTCGAATAACCACCTGTTGTGATCAAAATCCCCGGTCTGGCTCCGGCTCAACACCCTCGACTTCATCATCGACAGCCTCCGCTCCATCTTCGACGACACCCCCGGCAGCGGCGGAGGCAGAGACAGTGGAGGCCTCCCCCTACCCGCATTAGCTACCACCTTGTTAAGATATGATTAGATTTAGTATTAGATTCAAGTCTATTTTTATGTATCTCCTATATGAATACTGATTCATTTTCCAATACGGATACAGATTCATAGTTGTACAACTTTTTATAGTTCGTCAATTCAATCGATATACGAATACTGATTCATTCTCCTGTATCGATATGGATCTGTTCTGCATCTATATATATTTATAGTTGTACAGTTTTTTATAATTCATCAATTTAATCAATATTGTTGATTGGATAATTTATCAATACTATCAATATTGTTGATTGGATAATTCATTAATATGATCAATATTGTTGATTGTATCATCCATTAATAAAATCAATATTGTTGATTTGTTACACACCTCATCAACCTCCGTCGCCTTGTACGGCTCCTTGCACCCCGGGCAGACTGCTCCGCCGGTCTTCACCGCGTCGATGAAGCAGTCCGCGCATATCTTGAAGTCGCACTCGCACGGCAGGATGTCGTCCCCGCGCTCGTCGCGCATGACCTTCGCGTCGCACCCGTTGACGGCACAAGAGGAGCCTTTGGACCCTGCCATCTGGGGGTGCTGGTTGTCCCCTTCGGTGACCTTGTCCATGAGGTGGGCACGGGTGACGCTGTTGAACCCGCCGGTGAATATCGAGTTGGACACGTACTGCTCCTCCACCTTGGCGGAGATGGAGGGCTCCATGGTGACCGCCATGGGCTGGTTGTCCGGAGTCAGGGGGATGTGGACATGGTAATTGAGGAACTCCTTGGAGAAGGAGTCTTTGGAGAAGGAGTCTTTGGAGAAGGAGGCGCTGCCGAAGTCGCTGTCGAGGTCGTCGCGGGAGTAGCTGATGTAACGACCGGAGAGGGTGCGGCGGCCGAAGGTTACGGTGGGCGGAGGAGGAGCTGGGGGCTTCCCGCCAGCTGCTGGACTAGGGGAGGACATCCGGGCGGATCGGCTGGCTCTAAGAGCGTGATCGGACGCCATTCCAAGTACTCAACTGATCTGCCATTTAACATAGCCATAGTTACTCAAAAGTCTCTCCACAATTCAACTTGACAACATTGAGCAATCAATTGTAGGACCTTAACCATAGGCATGAGAAGTACACTATTCTATCTACAAAACTCATTAAGAAATGAGGAATTAAATCCCAACAGAAATCAAATCTTTTGGAGAAGAAAAGGAAATAACTGATCAAGAATGGTGTAGCAAAATTCAATAGAACGGTGGTCTCAAAATCACTTCTTTCTTGTCAAATAACACGAACAGCAGCAAAATTCAATCTTTCGGAGAACGGTGGTTTCAAAATTCTCATCATTCTTGATAACATAAAGTGAAGCAAATCCAAATGACCCAATACAAATTTATTAACAAAATCCAATATTTTGGAGAAGAAAGTTCAAAATTTTCATCTTTCTTATCACATAACAACAACTGAAGCAAACCCAAGGGACCCAATAACAAATCTAGCAGAGAGAGAGCAAATGGGCATTAACAAAATTCAATCTTTTTGAGAAAGGTGTTTCAAAATGGAGAGAGTATTTTGTGTGATCAGCAAATACCTATGAAGTTGAATTAAAAAAAAACCCTATAATACTGTTATATACCAGTTTATGGATGAGAGTTTTGGATAATTAAGAAATAACGTGTTTATAAAGTTCAGAAAGTTAGTATACTAAAAATAGTTTTGAATAATTAAGAAATATTAAGAAGAAAGTTTGATCACACTAATTAAGAACAAGAAGATAGAAAATAAACTTATCTTGTGTGGACATGTACAAAGTAGACCAAATAGATGCTAGATTAAGAATATAATAATTAATGGAGTTGCTGGTACTATAAATAAGTCTAGATAAACATGATTTAAAGTATTAAAAAAGAATATGAATTTAATTAGCATCATGGAGTACATGGCCTTAACAGAAGAGAAAAAATTCAAATAACAGATACTAAAAATTTGGGATAAATTTTTTGTTATTATTGTTGTTTGGTTTCAAAATCTCGATTTTGTTATCAAATAACTTGGACTGAGGCAAACTCAAGTGACCCAAATAAAAATCTGTCACGGAGACCAAATGGGTACCGCAAAATTCAAACCTTTTGAGTAGAATGTTAATAAAATCTAATATTTCTTATAAATTAGCCTGAACTGAAGAAAAATCCAAGTGACCCAACAAAGATCAAGCACAGGGGAGCAACTGGGGCCCAAAAAAAAAAAAAAAAAAAAATCCAATCTTTAGAAGAATAATGCTAACAGAATCTCATATTTGTTTTTAAAAAAACATCAACTGAAGCAAACCGAAGAGAGAAAATTGCAGAGAAGAGACCACAGACCTTGGGTTTGGCTAGCTAGCTATAGCTAGAAGAAGAGAGAGGATGGGGGTTGAAGAACTAGGACTCCACCATGGAGAAGAAGACTCGGCTCAAAATGACAAGAAGTATAGCAACAAAGGCTACAGCTGGAGGAGTCAAATAATAATGGGGTGTGTAGTTTATATTATTGTTTTATACATTGATAGAGATTTGAAGAGAGAAGGAGAAGGGGGAGGGAAGTTGATGGCCGGCTAAGTATGTATTTGTGGGACAAATGTTGCACCAAGACCAGGTACCACAGAGAAGACAAAACATGAGTGAGAGAAGAAAGAGTAAGACTTGTATCTCTATAGTATAGAAAGACAAACATGAGAGAAGAAAGAGTAAGACTTGCATCTCTATAGAAAGAGGAGATTTCTATTTTACTTATAGCGAAAATTTGCTTTACAAAAATATTTTTAAATAAATTAACTAAAACAAAATTATTTTAGAAAAATTTGAAGTCACAAAGAAAAAAAATATATATATATATATATATATATATATATATATATATATATTTATTTATGTTTGTCAAATATTTGCCAACTAGGTTGGCGGACCAACCAAGTTGTCGAAAATCTGACAATGTTTTTGTTTTTTTGTTTGGTTTGTTTTGGCTTGTTTTTTTGTGTTGGTTTTTGGATAGTTGGGTTTGATTTTTTTTGTTGGTTTTATAAAAAAATAACAAATAGATTTTCTAAATACAATTTAAAATTAACTAAAATATTTTTTCAAATATTAGATACCACATCTATTATCATTCAAAATATAATTTTAGAAATAGCAACCGTTTGATTATTATCTATAATAATTTGTTATTATGTATACTAATATAATTTTAAAAATATAATTATTATCTATACTAATTTGTTAAATAGCAACTGTTTTGATTAAATTAAAATCTATTATTAGTTAAATTTTTATTATCTATACTAATTTATTATTATCTATACTAATATGAATGATAACCGTTTGATTAAATCAAAATATAATTTGTTATCAAAATATACTAATATGAATGATAACCGTTTGTTATTATCTATACTAATTTTTGAAATAGCAACTGTTGAAATTAGTTGATTATTTTATTGATTGTCTCATTGGCATTATATAGCCTTACAGTCATTAATACAATGATCTCAATCATTATGACAATAATCTCATAATGGAATATCCTGTGACATATTCTGGCATCCCAAATATGTCCTCAGGATATTCCCATGTGCTTATACTATACTTAAATATGACACCCAACATACCATATCAACACTCCCCCTCAAGATGGGTGAAAGATATTCACTAAGCCCATCTTGTCACATCCTCTAATCATGCTCACTGAGGCGAGTCCCTTGGTTAGTCCATCTGCTACTTGATCCCTGGTTGGAACATGGCCAAGCTCCAGTAATCCACTATCCAACTTCTCTTTGATGAAGAATCTATCAATCTCGATGTGTTTGGTCCTGTCATGCTGTACTGGATTGTTGGCGATACTAATAGCTGACTGATTGTCACACCACAGCTTCATCTTGGCTCCTTGATCCAGCTTCAGTTCCACCAGCATATTCTTCAACCATAGCAGCTCTGCAACTCCCAAGGCCATAGCTCTGTACTCTGCTTCAGCTGTCGATCTGGCCACCACAGACTGCTTCTTACTCCTCCAGGAGACCAAGTTACCTCCTACAAATATGCAATATCCTGAGGTAGACCTCCTGTCATCAGCACAACTAGCCCAGTCAGAATCACAGTAGCCCTCGATGCTCACGTGATTGTTCTTCCTGAATATTAGTCCCTTCCCGGGAGCACCTTTCAGGTACCTCAGAATCTGGTACACTGCATCCATATGACCCTTCCGTGGGTCATGCATGTAGCGGCTCACCACACTTACTGCAAAGCAGATATCAGGACGTGTGTGGCTCAAATAGATCAACTTGCCAACCAGTCTCTGGTATCTGTCCCGATCAACTGGTTCTCCAGCCTCAGCATCAATCTTGAACCTCTGATCTATTGGTGTCGCTGCAGGTTTGCACCCCAACATCCCAGTTTCTGTGAGAAGGTCTAGTGCATACTTCCTTTGAGAGAGAACAATCTCCTCTGCTTCTCGAGCAATCTCAATCCCAAGGAAGTACCGAAGAAGGCCGAGATCCTTCACCTCGAATTCCTTGCCAAGCTTTCCTTTGAGTTGGGCGATCTCCTGCTCATCATCTCCTGTGATAATCATATCGTCCACATACACCGCAAGCATGGTGATGTGGCCTCCACTCCGACGGAAGAACACAGTATGATCCGCATTGATCTGCTGATATCCCATCCCTATCATCGCTCTTCTGAATCTGTCAAACCACGCTCGAGGAGACTGCTTCAGTCCATAGATGGACTTCTTCAACCTGCAGACCTTGCCTACTGTCTGATTGGTGCCAAATCCTGGTGGTATCTCCATGTACACCTCCTCCACTAGATCTCCGTGAAGAAACGCATTCTTCACATCCAGTTGGTGTAGCTTCCATCCACCATTCGCTGCCAGAGAAATCAGAGTCCTGACAGTGCTCATCTTTGCAACTGGTGCAAAGGTCTCGTCATAGTCGATGCCGTACGTCTGACTGTATCCTTTGGCTACTAGTCGAGCTTTGTAGCGCTCAACCTGTCCATCTGGGTTCTGCTTCACGGTAAAGACCCACTTGCATCCAACTGCTCTCTTCCCCTCTGGCAATCTCACAAGCTCCCAAGTGTGGTTCTTCTCCAGAGCTCCCAACTCCTCGTGCATTGCCGCTTTCTACTTTGGATCGTTCTTGGCAACCTGCCAATTGTTAGGTACAGTAATACTATCCAAAGATGCTATAAATGCTCCATGAGAAGAAGAGATATGGTCATAAGAAACAAACTGAGCAATATCCCAACCATATCTGTTTGGAGGATTTCCTGCATTGCTGCGAGTGGTCCTCCGTACAGATAGTGGTGTGGGAGGAGTAGAAGTAGGAGGAATGATATTTTGTGAAGGAGGGGGTATCACCTGAAGGGGGGTTGGTGTCGGTGCCTCAGGAGTTGGGACGAACGCAGGCAAAGGACTTGGCACTGGCACTGTCGGTACTGGTCCTGCAGTTTGCTTCTCTCTCCTGCTGTAGGTAAGTAACTCTCCCTGAGCCGTAGGCCTAACACCTTCACCTTCTTGTCCCTTCTCCGTGCCTCCATGCCAAACTTCTAAATCGGTTACCACAAAGTTCTCCATCTCCCCCTCTCGCCTAATACTGGCAGTATTAGGCGTGTTGTGTGAAGTTCCGTCCTGGTGGTAGTATGGCTCATGCTCCCGAAAGTGGACATCCATACTGACAAACTTCTTCTTCTCTACTGGACTCCAGCACACATACCCCTTCTGGGTCGCCGAGTAGCCTACGAAGATGCATTTGACCGCTCTAGGGTCAAGTTTCCCAACTGATGGCCTGTTGTCCTTCACAAAACACACACACCCAAACACCTTCAGTGGGAGTATCCCACTATTATTGCCTTGTAATACCTCACATGGGGACTTCCATCCGAGGACCTTCGAGGGCATCCTGTTGATGAGTTGAGCTGCTGTCAACACTGCATGCCCCCACAGACTCTGTGGGACATTCATGTCGATCATCATACTTCTTGCGACCTCCAGAAGGTGTCTGTTTTTCCTTTCTGCAACTCCATTTTGTGCTGGTGTATATGCACAGGTGGTCTGATGCTGTATTCCGTGTGCTGATAAGTATTTTGCAAGCGTCCTGTTGGTATACTCCGTTCCATTGTCAGACCTCAGTACCTTCACAACTGCTTTGTACTGAGTCTGGACATGCTTATGGAAATCCCAAAAACAAGCAGGTACATCATTCTTATTTTTCATCAAATATAACCAGGTAACACGAGAGGCACACTCAATGAAAGAAACAAAGTACTTATAACCATTCATAGTGTTAGTAGCACATGGACCCCAGACATCAGAATGTACTACCTCAAAAGCAAAAGTGCTCCTATGACCCGTGCCAACATATGAGCTCCTAGTAAGTTTTCCTAACTCGCACGCATCACATACTAATTTCTCTTTTTTTGTTTTTGCATAAATCTCTGGATATAACTTACTTAGAGTATCAAAGGAAGAATGTCCCATCCTCCGATGATGGAGCATCAAGGTATCCTCAGTCCTCTGCTGCAGTCCTTCCATGCCAGCCTTCTCTGCCATAGATACCAATGCTGAGTCCAGTCCTTCTCGATCTAGGTACCACAGTCCCTCATGCCAAGTGCCAGTCCCAAGTCTTCGTCCTGTCCCTTTCTCCTGGAAGGTCACCTTAGGAATATCAAAAGAAACAATGCATTTAAGTTGGAGGATTATAGAACTAATGGACAAGAGACTGACTGGAAAGGATGGAGCATGTAAAACATTGGATAATCTTACTGAACCTGTACAATTAACAGTACCCTTACCGACCACTGGCTGGAAAGTGCCATCAGCTGTCTGAATGCTGTCTGCTGATGCTAGGTGAGTGTAGGAAGAAAACTCACTAGCATTTCCAGTCACATGTCGAGATGCTCCCGAGTCGATAATCCAGTCTGATGATTTAAGGGAAGAGATAGACGCAAGGGCAAGTGATTCGTCAGTACCTTTTGATGGATGGGCATATATGGCAGCGTTGCCCCTAACAAAGAATGAGGTGGACGCCTCCTCTGTTCTACTCCTCATGTCTCCCAGTGCCTGGTCCTCCACAGTAATGGTGCCATCAGCTTCTCCGTTCCCTTCTGATATCAGGAGGTTTGCTCGATAACCTCCTCGGCCGCCTCGTCTACCCCCTCGACCACGACCACGTCCTCCATTATATCCTCGTCCGCCGAACGGTCCTCGTGCACCACCTGAGTCTCCCTCCCTAGGTGGTTTGGTACAAGCATATCGATGATGACCCATCTCCCCACAGTTGTAGTACTGCCGGTTATCCTGCCAGGGTTCTCCCTTAGATCGTGTGTTACCTGAGCTGGTGATCGCTAGTGCTGACCTTGCTTCGGGAGGACCACATGTCCCTGCTTGCAGCCTGATGCGTGTCTCCTCCTGGATCATGGCTGAGATAGCCTCCTCAAGGCTAGGGATCTTTGGTTGGGCTAGAAGTAGGGCCGTCCTCTGTGCGAAAGCTGCAGTCAGCCCTTTGAGAAACTTCATCGTCCTCTCCTGCAGACACACCTGTCTCTCCTTACACTTAGGGTCCCCGCAGCTCGCCCGATCTGAGGAGTGATCATAATCCAACCACAGACGCTCCAATTCCGTGGCATACTCCTGCACCGTCTTCTCTCCCTGTACGGTGTCATCAATCTCCCCCTTTATCTGGAAGACCCGTAAGTTGTTCCCCACACCATCATAGGTCCTTCTCAACTTCTCCCACACATCTTTCACCATCTCAATACCGTCTACTGTGGCGGCAATAGACTGGACTAAGGAGTTGAGAAGCCAGATGTAGATCACCATATGAGTGGACTTCCACTCATCGCGTCCTGTCGAGCCCTCGTCCGGCTCTGTCGTCTCGCCCGTCAGGAACCCCTCCATGTTTTTTCCTGCGAGGGTTCTTCTCACCCGCCGTGACCAACTCAGATAGGTGGCTGGTCCATCTAATTTCAGATCGATGGAGGGAAGCTTCAACTCCGGCGACGTTCGTGTCGTGTTCTCACCAGCCGACATCGTCAACAACTTCATCAACGTCGCCACCTCTGCAGAATCTAGCTTCTTGATGATCTCCTCCATCGATGCTTCGTCTATCCAATCACGTCACGTCCGCTCCACGACTCACGCTCGTCCTCGTCGTCCGCTCCTAGATCCGAACATGTCCCCCCTTTTTCCAGATCTAGGCATCCCTATTAGGCGATGTCTAGTGCTGGTGTGGAGGAGGCGGCAGCACGCATGTCACAGCCGCCGTCGCAGCAGCAGCAGCAGTCGCAGCAGCCGTGAAGATTTTTTTTTTTTTTTTTTTTTTTTGAAGGGAGGGGGGTAGACGAGGCGGGAAGGGAGGGGGGCGTGGAAGAGTTCGGTGGAGGAGATCTAGAAAATCCTCCTGTGGGTTTGTGGAAGCTTGGTGACGGCTAGGGTTTGTGGAAACTTGGCTCTGATACCATGTTGAAATTAGTTGATTATTTTATTGATTGTCTCATTGGCATTATATAGCCTTACAGTCATTAATACAATGATCTCAATCATTATGACAATAATCTCATAATGGAATATCCTGTGACATATTCTGGCATCCCAAATATGTCCTCAGGATATTCCCATGTGCTTATACTATACTTAAATATGACACCCAACATACCATATCAACAACTGTTTGATTAAATCAAAATATAATTTTCAAAATATAATTTTAATATATAATTATTATCTATACTAATTTTTGAAATAGCAATCGTTTGATTAAATCAAAATCTATTATTAGTTAATTTTTTATTATCTATACTAATTTGTTATTATTATAGTAATATGAATGACAACAAAATCTATTGATTAATATTTTTACCAATATTATCTTTTTCTTTCATATCACTAAAAGATAATTTATTATTATTTGTACACAAAATTTATTTAAAATAATTATTAGATAACAAATAATTAGTTTGTTATTTGTTAAATTGTGAATATATATTTTAATTATGATTTCTAATAAATATATGTTTTAAATTTTGAATATGTGTTTAGTTAGCTCGTTACCTGTTCATAACCGCTACTTAAAACTACTCATAATCGGTACTCTAAAAATACCTCATAACCGCTACCCTCACAATTGCCAAGCAAACCCATAAAGTTTCTACCGTAATCGAAAGTTAAATCGATCTTTTTACGATTAGTAAATTATTTATAAATAGATAATTTTATCATTAAAAGAATAAAAATATATTCTTTCATATCACTGATATATTATATGATAATGTTTGAGGGTCCGGAGACATCAAATTTTACTCGTTAACATCAAAATACCGAAAAAAATTCGAAAATAAAATTATCGAAAGTAAAATTTGGAGGTCGAAACATCATTTTTTGCGATTCAAATTTTTTTTGAAGTCCGTCAAACGGTAAAATGGCTTATCCCATAGTACTTTTCGTTGCGGCCATTTTGACACAAGCTGGGCCTTGCTTCCATCTCTCAGTCAAAAGTTATGATACTTTTAAGTTTTAAATTTTATACTTTTACCTGTAACATATGCGTCTTGTTTCAGATAAATTTTTTTTCCTGCACGAATTGTGTTACTCTCGTAAAAAACATACAAATCGACATATTGTTTGATGAAAAACGATTTTCAAACAAATAGTTATGGCCGCTCGAAGTCTGCTCGACGGCACACGTAATTTTCTTACGGCAGATTTTTTTTAAATTTTTTGGATGTTCAATGATAGCATATTTTTTATTTTGGATGTTAAATTTCATTTTTTTCTTCTAATTATTTAAAAAAATTATTGCTACAATATTTTTTTTAAAAGAACTAAACCTAAATAAAACTAAACAAAAGCAGTTAAAAAAACAAACGAGAACAAAAAAACCAAATCCAACTATCCAAAAAAAATTAATACAAAAAATCAAATAAAAAAACAAACAAAAAAAATCCAAAAAAATCCACTGTTATATTTTTGTCAACATGCCAAATTTTCGCCAACCCAGTTGGCAAAAATTTGGCAAATATAATAATTTTTATTTTCGCCATCCCAGATGGCGAAAGCTTTCGTGACTTCAAAATTTTCCAAAATAATTTTATTTTTGTTAATTTATTTATAATTATTTTTTACAACAAATTTTATGTTTACTTATTTTTAATCTTCTTTTTTTTGTCAGCACTTTTTCAAAAAATATTGTAGGTGGGAAAGAAAGAGAAGATACCATTTTAGGTGTCCGGGGAAGGTGGGGCCAGTGGGCTCCATGCAAAACGGGTCGAATTTTGAATGTTCGGTTTGGTTTGGGTCTTATGTTTGTTCATCATTAAATTCGAAAGTCTAAAAGAGCTTGATTTAATCAACAAACTAAAGAAAATACAAAGAGGTCCAAGACATAAATTGTCACGCCCCAATCTCCCGCAAGCTCAATAGTCCCTGCTGAACGTGAATCACCACGTTTACAGCTCTCCTGCAGGACTATCGTTCTCATCGGGACGTGATGTCGTACAAGCCTGGAGTTGCGCTCGTACAAGGCGATGTTGTCAAACACCAAATGTTATCATTGAAACAACCAAGTTGCAGCGGAAGTCGAGTATTGTGTACCAAGTACACAATCAGAGTATACACAGCGAAGCTCACGATAGGGTCCAAATGAGATGCCCCGAGTCAATGCCACAAAGGCGATGCCACGGAGACGATGAAATAACTCTTGCTCTTTCTCTAGCCCACAAAGGTACTTACAGTTCATACATCTTGTCCCGTATATCCAAGCAGCGCCACTACGTCTGTGTACCTGAAATATTGCCCATAAACGTGGGTCAGTACACAACCGTACTGGTGAGCGGGGTAACCCACTCGCCTAAGCCGACACTAAGTAAAATAGTGAATGCAAACAGTTATATGGTGATCTTTCTAGTTGAATCCTAGATTCATTTCATGGCATATGAATGACATGTTAAGGAAAGCAGTAAAGCAGTTTAAGCATGCTAGCATTCATCTCAAACCAAACGACAAGCAGTTAATATAAGCCGACCCGTCTAACTCAATGTCATCGCTTGCACGATAACATATCGAACCATCAGTCTCGCCTCAATATCCATCCTCAACCAAAGTTTGTATATCCCACTCTCGAGTGCACACTCTTGCCGAGGCAAGGTGGCCGCGCCTATACGATGCACAAACCAACCAAAGAAAAGCAAGCCAACACTATACTATATGAAGTCACTGGCCAAGCCATAAAGGACTTTGATCGGACAGATCAAATGCGGTTCTATTCGAAACAGCGCTAAGTAGCTAACCCACCTGAATCGCATCCAACCGCTGGTACCGCGCCCAAGACGCGTTACCCAATTGTCTCCTCCATGGCCGAACGGTCCCGGTGCCCCGGAGTACCCGTTCGAGAAGACCAAACCCTGTGCAATACAGGTTGTCCGTGACATGCAGACACCAAGTAGGTATGACGAGAGGATCGAACATTCTTGCCCCACCAAGCGATCCTAGACTCGTTCCGCCAATGATCCAACCAACACATCCATAATCATTCTTCCAACATATAGCCCAAGGCACCATTCACAAGTTATTCCCATAGGCACAATGCCTCTTCTCAACACAGTATTTCCAATGGTGCAACACCCATGCTCAAAGCTAACCCATGGCACAATGTCGTTTCAGTGGCACAATGCCCCATTCGTAGCACGATGCCCCATCAAGCGGCACAACACCCTCGCCGATGCAGTTGTTCGGTTTTGAACCATAACTGCTCGCTTTACAAGACAAAGCGACCAAGTGATACCCGTGCACGGATGCACGCTCGCTCGCCCAAATCTCAATGTTCCCAATCTCTCAATGCATCATTCCAACTGTCCAAGCATAATCCCAAGTATCCAACCGATCGCCTCAAATGAATAATCCAGCTATCGTATCCAACTATCCAACGCGCAAACCAAATCAAGCCACAATCCTACCAAGCCAACGACGCACACTCTATGCACGCCTCAGTGTAGTGCTTCCCGATGTTTCAGCCCAAGTGTTCAAGTCTTTACGTATTTTCCATATTATTAGGCATGAAGGAGTAGAGGAGAAGGGAAAGAGCCCACTCACATTGATTGATCCCGTTAGGCATCCTGTCCTGCCGATACGGCCAATCCCTTAAACCCGTGGTCCGATGCAAGCGCGATCTACTCAACTGGTATGACCGTGCGAGCAGGCCGTGCTCTCCAAATCATCCGACCGATCGGACTAAGGAAGATGGCATTATCGTTTCCATTCAGCTATTCAGTACTGTTCGGAACGAACACCTGATTTCCATCAAACCCGCTAGCCATCTGCACATTGAAACCAACACGATTAATCCTTCTTCCCGAAATCCGACATTTCAAATGTAACCAGCATTTGATTCATTCAGTCCGACTCAGCGTAACGCTCCGAGCGGTTGCGGGGCGTTACATAATATACCACTTAGAATCAGGTTCGTCCACGAACCGTGCTGGTACTCATTCCTATCACATGCCACAATCCAATTCTATAGATCTGCTCTATACAACTCTCATATTCACTATTTCTGACACAACATCTCGTTCTGCTGAACGCTCGAATAAATTTCATGAATTCCCACATCCTCCTTGCAGCTCAACCCGAATTTCTCGTATCGCTTAGTTTTGGATCGTACATATATTTAAGGCGTCCCTAAAATACATGCATTTCAGCCGAGCTTTGCGATAGCAAATTTGAACAAGTTACAAGGGTATCTTTATGTTCGAGGCGTCCATTTGCTTTGCTCCCAATTAGACCAAATCACGATTTCCATTCCAACACATTCGCTCGAGAACTATTCTCAATTATGCAGATTCTCCACCGACTCAATCAGTCCGAGTTCCAACTCAATCCATCCCACTATTTCTGAAATCAGTACTAGCAACATCTCCAAATATTATCTCGTGCACCGAACGATCAACTCAAATGATACTACCCCATCTAGGCGACTTACCCAAATATCAACTTGCTTAGATCAGTTCAGTCCAACACATTTCCTGCCATCTCAATATCTCACAGGGTGAACATCTATATTGAGGTTCGTGTGATCCACGAAGATCTCGCCGCCACGCCAAAGGAATTTGTGTCGCCACGATTTCAACGTGGACACACTCGCCACAATTCTTAGGTTGCGCATGAAATAGTTCTTCGCGCTGCTTCCACTGCCTCGAAGCATAGAATATCACCTTCGCCTTCCGAATGAGCACGCTTCCCAGACTAAGTTCCGATGCATCTTGTAAATCTGAGGCAAATCTGTCCCTTCCAGTATTCGCAAGGATTGATCTGAACGAGCCGCTGCTTTTACTTCACGAGCTAGTTTCACAGTCGTCAATTCATATGAATGCTATTCCCTTCCAGGGCACGATGAGTCAGAGGCGATGCCATCGATAAAAATCTGCGACTCTGAATCTCATCAGTTGACTAGGCTACTTCCACCATTGCTTCAATCTTCCGGCTTGTATCTTCGGCTGAAGGCTATCCCAAGGATCTCTCAAATCCAACACTCAGTCAATAAGCCAAATCTCATTGCTCACATCTGCCCTCGACGCATTCCTAAATACGCCGCCTCAATGGTCGTTCTATGGGTCTACCATATTCATATCCGATCTGCGGGCAAGTCACTAGGGTCAGCTGTCCCGAAGCTACGCTCGATAATTGTAATCATCACGATGGACAGTTACTATAAACCAAGCTATAACTCAACTGAAAATCCGAATCAAAATCCAACCATTCCATCCGAGCGAACTTTCGAATCCGAGAACTGCGCTCGTTAAAACCTTATTCCATCAATCCGCCGTTCTGTCCTGAATCCCTCAAATTTCCGAATTGCATATTCGATTCTCGCACTACAATTGCAATAATTCTCAAAACCCAAGACTTGCTCCAATTCTTATCCATTTGCTGTGTCCCACAATGCACTTTCAACTTACTCGAGCAACGCAGTGATTTGTTCCGACGTTGCTATCACATTTAGCTATCTTCAAAAGTCTGTCAGCCACAAATTCTTGCCTTTAGTTGTTGCCTCAATCCGTCCACGTCTTCCGAAGAATCCGTCTTACTGTCGTTGCACCATCCTGTCCAAAATTTCATTTCCGCTAAACCTGAGTCAACTTCACGAGCAGCAACATTCAAAATCTTCAAGTTTGTGTGAATCCATCTCATTGTCCCTCCAGACCAATATCGTGTTTCTTTGCTCAACCAACAGCTCAAATGTGTCGCCCAAAATCGTAGTCCGTGCTCGCTATCATTCCGATAATCCCATCGCTTTGCTCAAGCGTAACCCAAATGTCCGTTCCGATTCGATCCATCTCTTAAGCCCAACGATGCTTTCCATTTGCACCAGTCCGTTCATGATATGCTCAACTCAATATTCGCTTGCTCCATTTTCATTCTTCCCAACTCAACCGACGTGCACCAACCAACTTGTATTCTCGTTTCACGAGTCCGTTCAGGAAATTTTCATTGAATGTCCAACCAAAATGTTTCCAATGCCTTGCTCAAAATGTGGTATCCCATATACCACTCCGAATCAAGCCGCTACTCGCATTACAATTTCCTTCACAGATCCAAGATCCGTTCGAACCATCCTTATGCATAATCATGCCTTTCCCAATTCGAGTCTGACACAAAACTCAGGCAACGCTTGAATTATCCAACTATTTCTCAACCCGTCTGATACCTTCTCAACACGAGCAATCGTGCAATGATTGTCTTCCAAATAGTCCAACCCAATACCCAACGGTTTCACACTTTTGTTGTACGAGCAACTCGTACCAACTTATCCATATATTCCTGAGCCAAACTCAAACCTGCTCAACCGATGCGCCACAGCCAAAATTCCAACTTGTATCCAACACAATCGCTAGACGAGCAACTCGTGCAAGGATCTATTCTCTTCGAATGTTTTTACTCAAAACATGCTGCATAACCAAATCTCATCTGCCAGCCAACAGATCCACTGATGCAATCAGAAACTCCAGAACGATAAGCCAAGCCAACCCAATGAAAGCCCACACTTGTTGCACAAATGCAACAACGCCAACGAACTTGCTGCACGAATGCAACAACGCCTAACGAGGCTAAGCGATCCTACGAAAACCAACCAAGGCAACCCAACACAGAAATAAAAATGCAGCCAAAACCAGCAATAAATAGACTTATTGCATGAAACATCCGATGCGGCACCGAGTAGAGTCAAGAGCTAGACGACACGCGGAAGCTATTTAGAGTTTGTGATAAAGCGAAGGACCAAGTCCGAAGAAATGAACCGGGCGCTCTGATACCAATTTGTCACGCCCCAATCTCCCGCAAGCTCAATAGTCCCTGCTGAACGTGAATCACCACGTTTACAGCTCTCCTGCAGGACTATCGTTCTCATCGGGACGTGATGCCGTACAAGCCTGGAGTTGCGCTCGTACAAGGCGATGTTGTCAAACACCAAATGTTATCATTGAAACAACCAAGTTACAGCGGAAGTCGAGTATTGTGTACCAAGTACACAATCAGAGTATACACAGCGAAGCTCACGATAGGGTCCAAATGAGATGCCCCGAGTCAATGCCACAAAGGCGATGCCACGGAGACGATGAAATAACTCTTGCTCTTTCTCTAGCCCACAAAGGTACTTACAGTTCATACATCTTGTCCCGTATATCCAAGCAGCGCCACTACGTCTGTGTACCTGAAATATTGCCCACAAACGTGGGTCAGTACACAACCGTACTGGTGAGCGGGGTAACCCACTCGCCTAAGCCGACACTAAGTAAAATAGTGAATGCAAACAGTTATATGGTGATCTTTCTAGTTGAATCCTAGATTCATTTTATGGCATATGAATGACATGTTAAGGAAAGCAGTAAAGCAGTTTAAGCATGCTAGCATTCATCTCAAACCAAACGACAAGCAGTTAATATAAGCCGACCCGTCTAACTCAATGTCATCGCTTGCACGATAACATATCAAACCATCAGTCTCGCCTCAATATCCATCCTCAACCAAAGTTTGTATATCCCACTCTCGAGTGCACACTCTTGCCGAGGCAAGGTGGCCGCGCCTATACGATGCACAAACCAACCAAAGAAAAGCAAGCCAACACTATACTATATGAAGTCACTGGCCAAGCCATAAAGGACTTTGATCGGACAGATCAAATGCGGTTCTATTCGAAACAGCGCTAAGTAGCTAACCCACCTGAATCGCATCCAACCGCTGGTACCGCGCCCAAGACGCGTTACCCAATTGTCTCCTCCATGGCCGAACGGTCCCGGTGCCCCGGAGTACCCGTTCGAGGAGACCAAACCCTGTGCAATACAGGTTGTCCGTGACATGCAGACACCAAGTAGGTATGACGAGAGGATCGAACATTCTCGCCCCACCAAGCGATCCTAGACTCGTTCCGCCAATGATCCAACCAACACATCCATAATCATTCTTCCAACATATAGCCCAAGGCACCATTCACAAGTTATTCCCATAGGCACAATGCCTCTTCTCAACACAGTATTTCCAATGGTGCAACACCCATGCTCAAAGCTAACCCATGGCACAATGTCGTTTCAGTGGCACAATGCCCCATTCGTGGCACGATGC
This sequence comes from Iris macrosiphon, assembly GCA_036927795.1. Lineage (NCBI taxonomy): Eukaryota > Viridiplantae > Streptophyta > Magnoliopsida > Asparagales > Iridaceae > Iris > Iris macrosiphon. The sequence continues at coordinate 46,640,936 of JAYESA010000009.1, forward strand.
CCCATCAAGCGGCACAACACCCTCGCCGATGCAGTTGTTCGGTTTTGAACCATAACTGCTCGCTTTACAAGACAAAGCGACCAAGTGATACCCGTGCACGGATGCACGCTCGCTCGCCCAAATCTCAATGTTCCCAATCTCTCAATGCATCATTCCAACTGTCCAAGCATAATCCCAAGTATCCAACCGATCGCCTCAAATGAATAATCCAGCTATCGTATCCAACTATCCAATGCGCAAACCAAATCAAGCCACAATTCTACCAAGCCAACGACGCACACTCTATGCACGCCTCAGTGTAGTGCTTCCCGATGTTTCAGCCCAAGTGTTCAAGTCTTTACGTGTTTTCCATATTATTAGGCATAAAGGAGTAGAGGAGAAGGGAAAGAGCCCACTCACATTGATTGATCCCGTTAGGCATCCTGTCCTGCCGATACGGCCAATCCCTTAAACCCGTGGTCCGATGCAAGCGCGATCTACTCAACTGGTATGACCGTGCGAGCAGGCCGTGCTCTCCAAATCATCCGACCGATCGGACTAAGGAAGATGGCATTATCGTTTCCATTTAGCTATTCAGTACTGTTCGGAACAAACACCTGATTTCCATCAAACCCGCTAGCCATCTGCACATTGAAACCAACACGATTAATCCTTCTTCCCGAAATCCGACATTTCAAATGTAACCAGCATTTGATTCATTCAGTCCGACTCAGCGTAACGCTCCGAGCGGTTGCGGGGCGTTACATAATATACCACTTAGAATCAGGTTCGTCCACGAACCGTGCTGGTACTCATTTCTATCACATGCCACAATCCAATTCTATAGATCTGCTCTATACAACTCTCATATTCACTATTTCTGACACAACATCTCGTTCTGTTGAACGCTCGAATAAATTTTACGAATTCCCACATCCTCCTTGCAGCTCAACCCGAATTTCTCGTATTGCTTAGTTTTGGATCGTACATATATTTAAGGCGTCCCTAAAATACATGCATTTCAGCCGAGCTTTGCGATAGCAAATTTGAACAAGTTACAAGGGTATCTTTATGTTCGAGGCGTCCATTTGCTTTGCTCCCAATTAGACCAAATCACGATTTCCATTCCAACACATTCGCTCGAGAACTATTCTCAATTATGCAGATTCTCCACTGACTCAATCAGTCCGAGTTCCAACTCAATCCATCCCACTATTTCTGAAATCAGTACTAGCAACATCTCCAAATATTATCTCGTGCACCGAACGATCAACTCAAATGATACTACCCCATCTAGGCGACTTACCCAAATATCAACTTGCTTAGATCAGTTCAGTCCAACACATTTCCTGCCATCTTAATATCTCACAGGGTGAACATCTATATTGAGGTTCGTGTGATCCACGAAGATCTCGCCGCCACGCCAAAGGAATTTGTGTCGCCACGATTTCAACGTGGACACACTCGCCACAATTCTTAGGTTGCGCATAAAATAGTTCTTCGCGCTGCTTCCACTGCCTCGAAGCATAGAATATCACCTTCGCCTTCCGAATGAGCACGCTTCCCAGACTAAGTTCCGATGCATCTTGTAAATCTGAGGCAAATCTGTCCCTTCCAGTATTCGCAAGGATTGATCTGAACGAGCCGCTGCTTTTACTTCACGAGCTAGTTTCACAGTCGTCAATTCATATGAATGCTATTCCCTTCCAGGGCACGATGAGTCAGAGGCGATGCCATCGATAAAAATCTGCGACTCTGAATCTCATCAGTTGACTAGGCTACTTCCACCATTGCTTCGATCTTTCGGCTTGTATCTTCAGCTGAAGGCTATCCCAAGGATCTCTCAAATCCAACACTCAGTCAATAAGCCAAATCTCATTGCTCACATCTGCCCTCGACGCATTCCTAAATACGCCGCCTCAATGGTCGTTCTATGGGTCTACCATATTCATATCCGATCTGCGGGCAAGTCACTAGGGTCAGCTGTCCCGAAGCTACGCTCGATAATTGTAATCATCACGATGGACAGTTACTATAAACCAAGCTATAACTCAACTGAAAATCCGAATCAAAATCCAACCATTCCATCCGAGCGAACTTCCGAATCCGAGAACTGCGCTCGTTAAAACCTTATTCCATCAATCCGCCGTTCTGTCCTGAATCCCTCAAATTTCCGAATTGCATATTCGATTCTCGCACTACAATTGCAATAATTCTCAAAACCCAAGACTTGCTCCAATTCTTATCCATTTGCTGTGTCCCACAATGCACTTTCAACTTACTCGAGCAATGCAGTGATTTGTTCCGACGTTGCTATCACATTTAGCTATCTTCAAAAGTCTGTCAGCCACAAATTCTTGCCTTTAGTTGTTGCCTCAATCCGTCCACGTCTTCCGAAGAATCCGCCTTACTGTCGTTGCACCATCCTGTCCAAAATTCCATTTCCACTAAACCTGAGTCAACTTCACGAGCAGCAACATTCAAAATCTTCAAGTTTGTGTGAATCCATCTCATTGTCCCTCCAGACCAATATCGTGTTTCTTTGCTCAACCAACAGCTCAAATGTGTCGCCCAAAATCGTAGTCCGTGCTCGCTATCATTCCGATAATCCCATCGCTTTGCTCAAGCGTAACCCAAATGTCCGTTCCGATTCGATCCATCTCTTAAGCCCAACGATGCTTTCTATTTGCACCAGTCCGTTCACGATATGCTCAACTCAATATTCGCTTGCTCCATTTTCATTCTTCCCAACTCAACCGACGTGCACCAACCAACTTGTATTCTCGTTTCACGAGTCCGTTCAGGAAATTTCCATTGAATGTCCAACCAAAATGTTTCCAATGCCTTGCTCAAAATGTGGTATCCCATATACCACTCCGAATCAAGCCGCTACTCGCATTACAATTTCCTTCACAGATCCAAGATCTGTTCGAACTATCCTTATGCATAATCATGCCTTTCCCAATTTGAGTCTGACATAAAACTCAGGCAACGCTTGAATTATCCAACTATTTCTCAACCCGTCTGATACCTTCTCAACACGAGCAATCGTGCAATGATTGTCTTCCAAATAGTCCAACCCAATACCCAACGGTTTCACACTTTTGTTGTACGAGCAACTCGTACCAACTTATCCATATATTCCTGAGCCAAACTCAAACCTGCTCAACCGATCCGCCACAGCCAAAATTCCAACTTGTATCCAACACAATCGCTAGACGAGCAACTCGTGCAAGGATCTATTCTCTTCGAATATTTCTACTCAAAACATGCTGCATAACCAAATCTCATCTGCCAGCCAACAGATCCACTGATGCAATCAGAAACTCCAGAACGATAAGCCAAGCCAACCCAACGAAAGCCCACACTTGTTGCACAAATGCAACAACGCCAACGAACTTGCTGCACGAATGCAACAACGCCTAACGAGGCTAAGCGATCCTACGAAAACCAACCAAGGCAACCCAACACAGAAATAAAAATGCAGCCAAAACCAGCAATAAATAGACTTATTGCATGAAACATCCGATGCGGCACCGAGTAGAGTCAAGAGCTAGACAACACGCGGAAGCTATTTAGAGTTTATGATGAAGCGAAGGACCAAGTCCGAAGAAATGAACCGGGCGCTCTGATACCAATTTGTCACGCCCCAATCTCCCGCAAGCTCAATAGTTCCTGCTGAACGTGAATCACCACGTTTACAGCTCTCCTGCAGGACTATCGTTCTCATCGGGACGTGATGCCGTACAAGCCTGGAGTTGCGCTCGTACAAGGCGATATTGTCAAACACCAAATGTTATCATTGAAACAACCAAGTTGCAGCGGAAGTCGAGTATTGTGTACCAAGTACACAATCAGAGTATACACAGCGAAGCTCACGATAGGGTCCAAATGAGATGCCCCGAGTCAATGCCACAAAGGCGATGCCACGGAGACGATGAAATAACTCTTGCTCTTTCTCTAGCCCACAAAGGTACTTACAGTTCATACATCTTGTCCCGTATATCCAAGCAGCGCCACTACGTCTGTGTACCTGAAATATTGCCCACAAACGTGGGTCAGTACACAACCGTACTGGTGAGCGGGGTAACCCACTCGCCTAAGCCGACACTAAGTAAAATAGTGAATGCAAACAGTTATATGGTGATCTTTCTAGTTGAATTCTAGATTCATTTTATGGCATATGAATGACATGTTAAGGAAAGCAGTAAAGCAGTTTAAGCATGCTAGCATTCATCTCAAACCAAACGACAAGCAGTTAATATAAGCCGACCCGTCTAACTCAATGTCATCGCTTGCACGATAACATATCGAACCATCAGTCTCGCCTCAATATCCATCCTCAACCAAAGTTTGTATATCCCACTCTCGAGTGCACACTCTTGCCGAGGCAAGGTGGCCGCGCCTATACGATGCACAAACCAACCAAAGAAAAGCAAGCCAACACTATACTATATGAAGTCACTGGCCAAGCCATAAAGGACTTTGATCGGACAGATCAAATGCGGTTCTATTCGAAACAGCGCTAAGTAGCTAACCCACCTGAATCGTATCCAACCGCTGGTACCGCGCCCAAGACGCGTTACCCAATTGTCTCCTCCATGGCCGAACGGTCCCGGTGCCCCGGAGTACCCGTTCGAGGAGACCAAACCCTGTGCAATACAGGTTGTCCGTGACATGCAGACACCAAGTAGGTATGACGAGAGGATCGAACATTCTCGCCCCACCAAGCGATCCTAGACTCGTTCCGCCAATGATCCAACCAACACATCCATAATCATTCTTCCAACATATAGCCCAAGGCACCATTCACAAGTTATTCCCATAGGCACAATGCCTCTTCTCAACACAGTATTTCCAATGGTGCAACACCCATGCTCAAAGCTAACCCATGGCACAATGCCGTTTCAGTGGCACAATGTCCCATTCGTGGCACGATGCCCCATCAAGCGGCACAACACCCTCGCCGATGCAGTTGTTCGGTTTTGAACCATAACTGCTCGCTTTACAAGACAAAGCGACCAAGTGATACCCGTGCACGGATGCACGCTCGCTCGCCCAAATCTCAATGTTCCCAATCTCTCAATGCATCATTCCAACTGTCCAAGCATAATCCCAAGTATCCAACCGATCGCCTCAAATGAATAATCCAGCTATCGTATCCAACTATCCAACGCGCAAACCAAATAAAACCACAATCCTACCAAGCCAACGATGCACACTCTATGCACGCCTCAGTGTAGTGCTTCCCGATGTTTCAGCCCAAGTGTTCAAGTCTTTACGTGTTTTCCATATTATTAGGCATGAAGGAGTAGAGGAGAAGGGAAAGAGCCCACTCACATTGATTGATCCCGTTAGGCATCCTGTCCTGCCGATACGGCCAATCCCTTAAACCCGTGGTCCGATGCAAGCGCGATCTACTCAACTGGTATGACCGTGCGAGCAGGCCGTGCTCTCCAAATCATCCGACCGATCGGACTAAGGAAGATGGCATTATCGTTTCCATTCAGCTATTTAGTATTGTTCGGAACGAACACCTGATTTCCATCGAACCCGCTAGCCATCTGCACATTGAAACCAACACGATTAATCCTTCTTCCTGAAATCCGACATTTCAAATGTAACCAGCATTTGATTCATTCAGTCCGACTCAGCGTAACGCTCCGAGCGGTTGCGGGGCGTTACATAAATTCTAAGTACAATATTTTGATCTGGGTGGTAACGATAGATAAAGAACGTTGTGGCGACTTCTTTACTCCGTTGACGATCCGATGAGGGAGTGCGGATGCTCTCCTTTCTTCTCTCTCCTGAGCTTATGTGGACATATGTAGCTGGCCGGGAGATGGTCTGGTCTCTCTAAAGCAGAAAAAGCTAGCCCTTAGAATGTTCAAGTTGCTCCTATTTATAGTCATTGTGCTGATGGGCCATAGGTGCCGCATATGCCTCTGTTTGGTGGCCGGATAAGGCTCCTTCAACACGTGGTTGCAACTGTCGTCGCATGCCATGGACAGATTGTCACGTGGTCTTGGTTGAGATATGTTGTTGAAGGGATCTCGAGGTTGTTTTCAATCCGTTGTGTGTGTGACTTGTTCAGCTTGACACGTAGTCAGCACTGATCGTGCAAGAAATCTTCTTCAGTTATAACAGAAAAGATCTTGTGAACCGAGAGCCGCATAACGTCATGGCCGCATAGCGTCGTGGCCGCATACGGGCTCTTAGTTTGGCCTTGGTTGGATGGACACTCTGGCCATATGATATTGTGGCTACATACGTGCTCTCGTCTGGCCTTGGACAGATGGATGCTCTGGCCGCATGATGGCGAAGCCGCATGAGTCTTGTAGCCGCATACGTGCTCTCGTTTGGCCTTGGTCGAATGGACACTTTGGCCGCATGTTGATGAGGCCGCATGAGTGAGGACACATGGCCTTGCACGTCTGTCGAGTCTATTAATGCACTAATGTGACTTTTTGTCTGTCTTTTTTTGAGATGTCGTCTTTCGTGAATCTCGAAGCATCGGAGTCATGAGTGATGTGTCAGAGTCTGACAGTCATCGACTGCTATGTCAGGGGATTTTATGCGGCCTCCCTGCTCTGCGATCGTTCCGCTCGCATAGAGTATACTATGCGGCTCCTCGATCTTTGGTTTGATCAGGCCGCATGTAGCTTCTCTGCAGTTTGTTCGTTCAGGCCGCATGTGGTTTCTCTGCGGCTTGGTTGTTCAGGCCGCATGTGGCTTCTCCACGGCTTTGGTTGTTTGGGTCGCATGTGCCTTCTCTGTGGCATGGTTGTTCTTTTGAGGGGGCATGGCCTTTATGCGGCCTGTATGATTTTTTATGCTTCTCTAATACCCCTTCAAAGTTTCCAAAATGACAAGTTTGGAATACTTTGAAAGAAGCATGGCTGAGCGCTATTGTCCACATATGGAGGGCATGTCCAGAGTCTCATGGCCGCATATTTGTCTTTGACAGGCTGTCCGATCATTAAATTAGGATATTTGCTTCGATTCTCATACGGATATCTTGGAATTATGTGCCGTCAGCGGATAAAGCGGCTCAACTAACGAGGAGTCGTCGCCAACCGTCGTCGCCTTGTGGATCGAGGCCGGTTAGATTCGAACAGCCACTGTCTTTATCCGTTGTCGCATAATCCCCCTATATATAGGGGGGAAGAGAGAGAGAGAGAGAGAGAGAGAGAGGTCTTTTCTCTATTTAAACTTTCTTCTTTCTTGCTGTTGCAATGGTTCTCAAGGTCTCCTTCTCTGCTGTTGCTGCCGCCAAGAAGTCCTCTAATGGCAAGGGCAAGGGCAAGGGCAAGGGCAAGGGCAAGGGCAAGGGCAAGGAAACTTTGCCCCTCGTCGACGTTCAGTTGCCGATCAAGGGTAGGATTTCAGATTCTGAAACACATAGACAGATGTGCATGGTTGGACGCATGGATGCGTCTATGCACCAACTACTCACTACCACATGGCTGACTTGGCGGCATGCGTGCCTAGGCCGAATTGCTGACTTTGTCGTATGGGTTCCTAGGCCGCATGGATGACTCAGATGTATGCGTTCCTAGGCCGCATGGCTGACTCAGATGTATGCGTTCCTAGGCTGCATGGTTGTCCCAGCCGCATGCGTGTTTGGGCCGCATGGCCGCCTCGGGTGTATGGCTGCCTTGGCCGCATGCGTTCCTAGGCCGCATGTTTTGGCGTGGCCACATGTCCACATAGCTTTAGAATATTTAACTCTGATCTAACACATTTGTGGTTTCTGCAGTGACTTTGCCTACCACTCATTTCGGAGAATTGGTCCTCGGGCTCCTCCCGTTGCTTTGAACATGAATCTCGGGGACCTTTCTGCAGCAATCCAGAAGGAAGTTGACAAGGATCTCCCGTCCGAGCGACAACAAAAGATCATTGAGCAGACTCCATCTTTTTTGTTGAGTAAAATCAACTCGGGGGAGATCCCTTGTCATGACCCGCACCCGAAAAATTGGGCATGAGTCGTGGGTACGTCCAGCCTACGTCGCAGCATCGGCGGTAGAATGCTGTCTAGGTCAATTATCTAGCTAACAATCTCACGCAATCAATATATAAACCTGTCAAGATCTCAACTCCAAACGGAGGAGCAATATCATAACGATAATCCCAATGTACTCAATCACGAATCTAAGCACGATAAGATAACACAGAAATCTAACAACTATAAAGTCTAAACAACTACTACTAAAACCACCACAACATCAATAATAATAATAATACAACATCCTGAATAATATACAATACAAGGTCTCAATCCAAAACTGGAGACAAATCCGGTGCTAAAAGCTAATAAAAACAATAACAAGGTCCTAGTAATCCCGGCTACCAACCCGGAAATCACTCCTAAACTAGAGGGTCCCTGTCTGCACCATCGACAGGCTCAGGTCCATAAAACGTTGGACACCACTCCTCCGGATACTCTGGAAAAATATGTCCAGTCAAGACTGGAGCAAGTACATCTCTAACAGCAGTTCCATTTAAATGATAAAAACTATAAAACAGTTATAGCAAGTAGCAAGGAGAATAAAATAAAGTTAAACGAAAAGCAAGGACCTATTACGAAAAGTAAGGTTAAATAGATTTCTAATGAGTTAAACAGATATAAAATAGCTAAAAATAAGCTTCTAGGGTCGTTCTAGGTCAAACGGATCCAACCAGTGAAATCTGGGTCAAAAAGTCAACTCTGGGTCCAAAAAATCAACCTTGGGTCAAATCTAGGTCAAAAGTTGACTTTGGTGGTCAACCGAGTCAACTACGGTCAACTCTAGGTCAAACTAGGGTGCCCCTAAAATTCTAGGCCAAAACTAGGTCATTAAGCTAATAAATCCCTCAAACTCGCCTCCTTGAGATACCGGAATACCCTCGGTATCCGATACCTCATCCTACGCTATACGTCCTGCCTATACCCACTAAAATCTATGCTAGCACGCGTAAATATATACACATATACATAAAAATCAATCTCTAAACTCAAACCTAGGCAATTGCTCAAAAATCCCGCTCGAAACTCAATACCTTGGATATCTCAAGGTATTGAGATACCTTGATATCTCAAGGTATTGAGATATCGTCCAATACCCCTCTAACTAACCCTCTAGTTAGCTAACTATGCTTATAGATATACTCCTAGTTAATAATCTAGGCTAGAAAATATATACCTAACATATATATATACATACCTACGTATCTATATATATATCTATTCACACATACACACATATACCTATATATATACCCAAACTCATATATATATATATATATATATATATATATATATATATATATATATATATATATATATATATATATATATATATATATATATATAGCTATATATATGCATCTATCTAGCTATATACCTATCTATCTATCAATCTATATCTTATCTATGTATCTATGTATCTATCTATGTATATCTATTTATATACCTAGATATCTATCTCGATATCTATCTATCTATATATTTAACTATCTATCTAACTATCTAGTATCTATCTATCTAACTATCTATCTAACTATTTATCTATGTATCTATCTATCTAGATAGCTATCTACCTAGATATCTATCTATTCATGTATCTACCTATGTATCTATAGATATATCTATCTATCTATCTATCTATCTATCTATCTATCTATCTATCTATCTATCTATCTATCTAATCTATTTATCTATCTATCTATTTATGTATGTACCTATCTATCTATCTATCTAATATCTAGCTATCTATCAATCTATCTATCTAACTATATAATATCTATCTATCTATTTATCTACATATCTCTCTATCTATCTATCTATCTATCTATCTATCTATCTATCTATCTATCTATATCTTCCCCTCTAGCTAGCTGCTACCCGATACGCCGCTGTTGCGAATGCTGCTGCTGAAAATGCTGTTGCTGCTGCTGTTGCGGGCAGCTGCGCTCGAGCATGTTCTCGAATGTTTACTGGTCGAAGCGCTCCACCAGCATCCTTTGGGTTGAGCCTAGCTTGGTCGTATCGGACAATGTCACCATCTTCTCATCAGAGGAGAAGTTGGTCTCCAGCAAGGTCGTCATCTTGTTCTCTATTAAATTCAAAAGTTTAAAAGATCTTGATTTAATCAACAAACTAAAGAAAGTACAAAGAGGTCATAGACAGAAACTCTAAGTACAATATTTTGATCTGGATGGTGAAGATGGACAAAGAGCGCTATGGCGGCTCCTTTATCCCATTGACGGTCCAATAAGGGAGTGAGGATGCTCTCATTTCTTCTCTCTCCTGAGCTTGTGTGCACGTATGTTGGTGGCCGGGTGGTGGTCTGGTCTCTCTGAAGTTGAAAAGTCATTCCTTGAATGTTCAAGTTGCTCCTATTTATAGCCATCGTGCTGATGGGCCATAGGTGCCACATATGCCTCTGTTTGGTGGCCGCATACACCGAATGCCATGGGAAGATTGCCACGTGACCTTGGTTGAGATATGTTGTTGAAAGGAACACGAGATTATTTTTAACCCGTTGTGTGCGTGACTTGGTCAGCTGGACACGTAGTCGGCACCGATCGTGCGAGAAATCTTCTTCAGTTTTAACAGAAAAGATCTTGTGAACCAAAAGCCACATAACGTCATTGCCGCATAGCGTCGTGGCCGCATACATGCTCTGTAAACCCCCAGAGATTTAGTTATTTTAATTTAATATAATATTTAAAATTATTATTTTTATTATTAATTTGGATTAAGTAAACAAAAATTATCTCTTAAAAATATTTTCCGTAACTTTAATTTTTAGGAGCACAACATTAGCCATTATCTCCAAACAAATTTTATATGCATGATCTAGACGAGCCCACCTTAATTTATGATTATCATATCCCACTCAAACATATCTTCTAGTGCTCTATTTTTAATGTAAAACATTCGGGTCAAAAACTTAATTTCTAGCACCTACAGTGCAACCGTTGACCATTCCAATTTAAATTGGAGATCCAATTTCGACCAATTCTTTCGAACTAATGTATGATCATGATCTATACTAGGTCTAAGACACACATGATACCTGTATCTCACTCTATTGAACCTCTATGCGCTACCTACCCTCAATAGTCATAAATGACCAATTTTCTAGTGAATCGGACCAACCTAGTCAAACTAAACCGCAACGACCCGAACCTGACCCAACTAGAAGTAGTTGGACTTAACCTAGGTTGACTAAGCTAGGTTTGACCATCCATATTAAACATTATTTCAGTTTTGGACAGCCATGGATTTACTAAATCATTAGGATAGAATGTGAAAGGAAAGGGGTTATAACTTGTGACCTTTCCTTACCTCATTCGTAACTCCAAACCCTTCCCCTCCCCACTAGGCTGTCCATAACCCCCTCTCTTCACCTCCCCCATTAGAACCACCTGAAGAAAACTTCTTCCTAACTCTCTTCCTCACACTTTCTCTTCACAAACTATCTCCAAATTCCTTCTCTATCTTTCTCCACACCTTCATCCGTCCAACCCTACCCAGGCTGAATCTTAATTCAGCAATACCCCCACCAATCCGGCCCTATCTCCCTCCACAGTAAGTATATTTCTCTCAAATTTTGTATGCTTCTTCCTCTCCCTGTCCTTATCACTTTCTCTTCACAAACCTTCCATCAAAATTCATTCTAAGTTTCTCAAAAATAGCCCTCCATCAGAGGTGTCCAGGCTGAATCCGAATTCAGTGTATCCTCTTCTCAGGCCACTCCACCACCTCCATAGCATCCAAACTATCACTACAGCACCCAAATATCCTTCTCCTACCTCTCCTTAACAAGTTTTATTTATAACTAAGCACCTAAATCATCCTACAACTCCCCCAAACACCCCTTATAAAATGAAGACACCCTGCTGAATCCGCCAACAATAGCACCACTTAAACACCTTGTTGCCACCAATTTCAGCACTAAAACCCCTTCAACAACTACCCTATCTTTATCCTATATCTCTCTCCTAATCTCTCTAATCCTCAAAGTACTTGGATAAATGTTTTGAAGCCCCGGACAGTAGCTACGAGACGAAGTGTCCAAATCTGGATAGATTTGTGCAAGCAGTGCACAACCCTCTTTTGCCTTCCCATTTTACTTTGGTAAGAGCTTCAACTCCTCCTACTCAACCCTTTCTATATGTACTTCATATCCTTATTAAATTTCACTAACTTTGTATTCATATTTTTATGATATTATACCAAGAATATTTATTACTTCTCATGTCTAGACTTGAATGTTATTTATGCACTTGTTGTCCTATTCACTTTGCCATGATCTAAAATCCAAGCAACCACTTACAAAATATAATTTTTACTCTAATTATCACTAAATTTCAGAATGTATAAATTTTGTTAGGGTGTTATATATAAATAAATGCATGGTTGAGACATGATTAAATATTATGCAACTAGTAGTGCATTTTGTCTAGGTTTTGCGATAGCTAGTTTTATTGTTTATAAACACTATGTTGGAATATAGAAGATGTCATGCTAAGGTTGTTCACTAGTTATAGTAGTGCTTGCACACATGTTTTATGACAAATACAAGAAAGAAATGAGGTATATGCCATGATCTTATTATAAATTCATATTTGACTTGTCTATGTATACTTGATATTTTGTAGTAGAATGAGAGTTGTATATAGTTGGATGAGCGGATATACTTGAGAAATATAGTATGTGATTGTTTGTGATGACCCTAACTTGACCTATTGTTAATGCTCATGTGCATGTTTTAATAGACAAAACTAACCCTAAGTTGGTTAACATAGTTTGACACTTAGTGAATACCAAGGTTGATGATATGTTGTATATAGAAATCTAGTGTGAGAACACCTAGTACCTATATGAACCTTTGTTATAACCATGTTTATGAGGCTTGATGATGTTATGTGACTAGTAGGCTTGGTGTTTACACACTTTCTTGGTCCTTGACTAGTGAACCTTAGCCAACCTACTTTGTTAGAACCCCAAAATATTTTAGACTCTAAATAATTGATGACATTGTATAAGTGGTATCCTTGATTAAATTAGACCCTAATTGTCTAATGATTAATGAAGTAGAATAGTTGTACTCCTGTGCATGCTTAGTGAACCATGTCATAGTAACTAATTTTATGATATTATATATTTAGGCTCTTGGGATCGCACGAGCGTGAATTCGAGAGCAGGTTCTTTGTATTATCAACTTGGAGTTCCAGGCAAGTGTACCTTGCCAACTTGCAGTTCTGTTATTTATTACTTTGACTTAATTATAAAATTGTTGTACATGCTTAAACCTAGGGCCGTGTGACTTACTTAGCGTCCGATTAATAGTAGGGTGCCAACCCCGTACGCGGAGTTGGGAACGTCATCTAGAAATGGACATTTGTGACCCTTTACATTCTAGTACTTGTTTTCATCAAGTACATTATAACCCAGGACACTTGACACCATACATATGACATAATCTTCCTGAGATATTTATGGTGATTCTGTGTAGGATGCAGGATTGACATAGACATTATATTTATAGAGATTATATGACTGGTTGCATTAGATATGATCTCACGTGACATGGACATGAGACGTTATGGACATGAGACGTGTGGTTACATTGGGTGGGGAGAGACACACAGGCTACAGGCTGTTCTATATATATCTACTACTATTGTGAGGTTGTAGACTCTCGAGCAGAGCTAGACCCATTACTTGTTATTACTGCTACCGGCTCCCCGATACAGAGCTTATAGCGGTCTCAGCCTGAGTACTAGTGATGCTCTCACTTGCATTTCACATAGATGGATACATAGTTACCCTATTTATTTCATTTACTCTTGCACTGCATTTATTTTGGCATGCTGTTTCTTGTACCTTGTTACGTCCCTCTGAGGACCTGGTCCCTTGCCAGTTTTGCAGCATAGACCGTTGTGAAGCCTTCCTGGAGTTGCTGATGTGTGTTGCTTTGTCTTGCAGGAATTGGTGCCAGGTACTTATATCTTTTTTTTCGGAGTCATGGTTATTATTCATATTATTTATTCATCTGCTGATATAGCCTAGTTTTATAGACTCATATTCCTTTCTCGAGTCTATTCGAGCTTATGTGTTACTGGCGGCCGATATTAGCACATGTAGTTCATTCTTGTATATTCTGATCAATGTGGATTGAGGCATAGATATTTATATTTACTTGATTATTTAGATAGTGACCATTTTAATACAGCTTATACGTATTCGAGTCGGACCGGAGTCTGGTCGAATACGTAGCTGGCATGTTACGTATTCCTAGTCCTACGTATTTTGGGACTGGGGCGTGACATGCTCTTAGTTTGGCCTTGGTCGGATGGACACTCTGGCCGTACGACATTGTGGCCGCATATGTGCTCTCGTCTAGCCTTGGTCGGATGGACGCTCTGGCCGCATGATGGCGAGGCCACATGGGTCTTGTAGCTGCATACGTGCTCTCATTTGGCCTTGGTCGAATGGATACTTTGGCCGCATGTTGACGAGGCCGCATGGGTGAGAACATGTGGCCTTGCGTGTCTGTCGAGGCTATTAATGCACTGATGTGACTTTCTGCCTGTTTTTCTTGAGCTGTCATATTTTGCGAATCTTGATCCATCGGTGGCATGAGTGATGTGTCAGAGTCTGAAAGTCATGGATTGTTGTGTCAGGGGATTTTTGTAAACCCCCTCGATTTATTCTGCAGATAGTTAGAATGGTTTTTGAAAATTTTGATGGCAAATATTGAGGTTTAGAGTAGAGAAAATTTATCTGGAATTTAAATCTGATTAATTAAAACCCTTGGTGCGCCCTATCTTTGTCTAGTTATTCAGAGTCCATTATCAGCCCATAAATTCCGTACAAATATTGTACTTCCGACTCAACTCGCCAAATTAGGCAATGGACTTTTCTGACTGTTAAAATTAATTTTTATGTGCTCTAAATTAATTTCGCAACATTTCAAAAACCGTAACTCACATTTAATTCCGTGTCGGACACCTGTGTCGTTACCCTCGATTTTGGGGTAACAACTTAACCCGTTGTGCCGGACCAACTAAAGGGTCCAAGACTGACTCCAAGCCCCCACCATTTTTGGCCTTTGCGTCATTTTCGGATTTTGACCCCACGGGCCCCAATTAAATTAAATTCGCGGGACGCGTTATCTCTATTTAAATCGGGATTACCAACTTTGTAAATCCCATTTTAGTCCTAAATTAATCCCAATGCCCTTCTAATTAGCCCCGCGCCTAACGCGCAACACCCCCTCACCATGACAATTTTTAAATATATTTTTCTCCATAATTTTTGCGTCATTTCATGTGTCCATGCAATTTTCCGAATTTACGGGGGCTAAGTCGCAATTATCAAATTGTGTGGCAACCTCCTATTGGACATGAATAAGAGAGAGGGTCCCAATATAGGGTTCCATTCTCACCCACCTATTCCTCATATGAAGAAATCCCTCTCCTATTCATGTTAAATCTCATCCATCCATTTTGAATGGATGGATCCCAACCCTTCAATCCCCAATACACTCCCCTATAAAGTGGCTCCTACACCCCACCCTCAACCAAACCTACCGGCCATAATCCCAAAAATCTCTCTCTCTCTCCTCCTTCATTTAATTCTTTCATGCAAAGGAGAACCCACTCTTCTTCCTCCATTCTTATTCTTCTTCCTCCCTTGTTTCACCACTCACCCTCTCCCTGAAGAAAACCGACCGGCCGCCGACCACCAACTCCGGTCGACGGCCGCCACCCTCCGCTGCAGCCATTTCCCAGCCGCGTGCGTCCCCGCCCCACAGCAGCTCCAGACGGCTGCACCCCCGTTCACGTGCGTCCCCGCCGGCGCCGTCGATCCGACCCCACTCAAACCACCCCGCCGAGCACCTCTGCTGCACCCCGGCCGACCGGTCTCCTCCAGACCGGAGCAGCCCCCCGTACAGTGAACAGCCCGACCGTCGGTCCTCCTCGCGTGGACTGACCCGTGTCCCGGTCGGTCAGCCGACCCCCTCGCGGTGTACAGCACTCGACGCTGACTGTTCCCGACCAGCCAGCATTCCGCCGACCCCGCAGTTTTCCGTCCGGCCACCCTAGTTGCATCATCTCCTCCACCACCTTAGCCGTTCACCACCACCCCGCGGCCACCCTTCGCCGGACGTGCCCCGACGTCACCGTCGAGGTCGACCCTCTCCCCTCTATTGTCTTTAATTTCCAGATTTATAATATTGTTTTGAATAGGATGTTTATATATACATATGGACTTATAATGTCTAGGGTTAAGAATAGATGTTTATATAGTTGTAGTATAGCCCATGTATCTTGCGGTTAAGTATGCTAGTTAGGGTTAATTATGATGATTATATATGGATTGTGGTATATCGAGGATTAAAGGAAGATATAGTTGTTAGGATTTGATATATATATTGTTGGCATAAAATAGGGTTAGCCTAGTATAGTACTTGAACAATGTGGTTTAAGATGAATGGTAAATATTATGACTTGAGGTTAATGGTGAACTTGGAGGTTTAAATCGTCATCGGTATATCAATATAGATTTGAGTGAGAGAACATTGAGTTTAAGGGTTAAACACATGTATGGATGTACGTGATGATCTGTAGGGTTGAGCAGAGTTTAGGGGTGGAATGATCGTGAGGATTGAGGAAGGCCTAATTATCTAATGAGTAAATACAGTCAGGGAGTGAGCACACCTGATACTGAACCATGTGATGAATATTGTCGAAATGAGGATTTGTCGAGGAGAGTGTAAAGAGGACTAGTGATGGACTATCGTACCAACCGTCAACTGTAATCAACCCCCTAGTGACTTGTCCCTGTGAGTCGTATTTGAGACTGAGTTTAGAAGTAGATGTATGTAGCACACCTGTCAGTCTTTAGTAGATTATTGATTCTGGTTTGTATCTCTTCACTAGGTACTGCGGGACCTGAGGACTTGGACGTGGTACCGGATCCCCGTCTTCAGCAGCCGCACGCAGGCAAGTGTACCTTGCCATCCTGTATTGCAGTTTACAGATATTGTTATTTTTATTGTACATTGTGCGCGTATTTATGTTGATGTTCGATATTCCGTGTCCGGTTCACAACCGGGTGTTGACATTCGACTTAACGTCTTAGAATAATTACTGATGTTTCATAGCACCTCGATGCACGTACCAGAGTACATCGAAACCCCAGGACACACTCATACACTGTGATCGTGCCAGATTCCTGTATCCTGATACTGACATCTTGACCAGAGACTGGGACGACCTTAGGGTCGCGTCTGTTGAGTTATTTCCTTGTGTCGAGACTGTAGTTAGAGGTTCAGGTTCAACGCACAATCGTTGACCGCTTGGGAAGGGGAAGACAGTTACTAGACATTTGGGCTACTCTGCACGCGCTTATATATGTATATGTAGTGATCCTGTTTCATGGTGTAGTGGTAACACCCGTGTGTCTCTGTGCTCGGAGCTACGGTACGACCCGTGTGTCTCTGTGTTCGGAGCTGCGGTTTTATTTTGGACAGCCCACGCATCGAACATTGTCTTTAAACTGTGTCACACTAGTTGGTTATGATAGAGTACCCTGTCGTACACTTGTACTTTTTATTTACTTGGCATGTTGTATTTCTGTACCTTGTTACGTCCCTCTGAGGACCTGGTTCCCTGCCAGTTTTGCAGCATAGATGATTACGGAGCACTTGGAGATGCGGATGGAGTGGCATATCTTGCGAGCATGGTACCAGGTACTCACATTATATCTACCGGCGTTATGGTTATTTTACATTGATTATTCATCTGCTGTTGTAGCCTATTTTTGTAGACTCATACTTCTTCTCGAGTCTATTCGAGTTAGTGTGTTATTGGGCGGCCGACCTTAGCACATATAGCTCTTTCTTGTTTACTGAGGTACATTGTGGATTGAGACATAGAGGTTTACATTTATGGAATATCTAGATAGTGCCCTTTATATTACAGCTTATACGTATTCGAGTCAGACCAGAGTCTGGTCGAATGCGTAGCTGGCGTGTCACGTATTCCTGGCCCTACGTATTTTGGGACTGGGGCGTGACATTTTTATGTAGCCTCCCTGCTCTGCGATCGTTCCGGTCGCTTAGAGTATACTATGCGGCTCCTTGATCTTTGGTTTGACCAGGCCGCATGTAGCTTCTCTGCGGTTTGTTCGTTCAAGCCACACGTGGCTTCTCTGCAGCTTGGTTGTTCGGGCCGCAGTTGGCTTCTATGCGACTTTGGTTATTCCGGCTGCATCTGGCTTCTCTGCGGCATAGTTGTTCTTTTGAGGGAGCATGACCTTTATGCAGCCTACATAATTTTTTATGCTTCCACAATGTTCAGTACTTCGTAACTAGTGGCTATTTTTCGTTGCAAAAGCCTCTATAGTGCGTCAGTCTATAGAGAGGTGTCTCAAACGAATAAACTCACTTCGTAGTGACCATTATGGAGGTCACTTCGTGGTGACCATTATGGAGGTAATATATGTTCAACTTTATATATCTATATTTATTGCTTCAGTTAGGGCAGTCCTGAGTTTATGGGAGTTCTAGACAGACTTTCAAAATAGGGCCCATATATAATGTAAAAAATTAAAAATCTGAAATAAAAGTAAATTAAAAAAATTACCACCAAGAATTGAACCTATGACATAATAATTAAACTAAATTTAAGATTGTGTCATTGTATTTACAAACTTGATTGTGATAGACTTGTTTGTGTTAGGACCGACACTAAGTTCATGGGGGTCCTAGGCGGACTTTCAAAATGAGGCCCATATATAATTTAAAAAATTAAAAACTTGAAATAAAAGTAAATTAAAAAAACTACCACCAAGAATTGAACTTAAGATCACTTGTGTGCAAGTCTAACATAACAACCACTACACCACAATTGTTTTATATTAAAGTGACCCATTGTACATATTAGTTCTATTTTATATACAAAATTAATTAATTAATTAATTTTATATATATATATATATATATATATATATATGGTTAAACTGATTTTGGGCCCTACCGGTCCGTGTGCCCTGGACGGTCGCCCTGGCTACCCTGGGCCCTACTGGTCCGTGCGTCCTGGACAGTCGTCCTGGATCCTGAACGATAGTCCTGGCTGTCCTGGTCCAGAGTCGGCCCTGGCTTCAGCTTACCCTTTGAAAAGCAAAAAATAGTGAAATGACCATAACAAAGACGTTTAGTGTTTTTACTCTTGATTCAACACATTTTTTTCTAGTGTTTGAGTGGACCTTATGGCATCCTCTTGAACCACATTAATATTATTATTTGATTAACGGTTATTTGTATTTATCTTCGTTACTAATGTCTATTTTTAAAAAAAATTTAACTACTACTACTATCCTTCCATTTTATCATTTTCTAAAGTGTTAATTGCATTTAATCCTCCCCTATTAATAATGACTAACTCTGTTAGTAGTAATAAAATTAATCTGGAAGAAAATATTTATGCATTAGTAATATAAGTAAATACAAATAACCTTTTGATCAATCATTGAATCATTTATTTATCTAGAAATACTTCATTCTTATTTATACACACATTTTTAAGAAGGTCCATATCCATCATTTGACATAGGTGTTACGTCGCCAGTATTAAATTTAATAGTATACTATTCTTTGAAAGTCTTGTAATATTGAACGTTTTATTATAATTCCAGCTCGTTGCATTCCCTAATCAACCACATTAACGAATAACATTTACATCAACGGATAGTTGTATATGGTGCCCATCTTCTTATTCTTTTGAATCACTAAGTACCTGTTGAGGACCAAGAAACCACTCAGCCATCGTACATTTGTAGAAGTTATAATGATATTGTTGAAACTCACTTGAATATATGACAAAAAATTTCATCTCATGCATGTGAATTCCTCATATTAACGTTAGTGAAATTTTCTCTTTTTAAGCAAACTCCTCTGGTTGTCTGTGTTGGTGGTACTTTTCATCTACTTTCTTTGTTGAGTGACTTGGATGACTCGACTGGGAGGGTTCGCTAGTGATGGTATTATGTTTTTACTTAGAATCTGTTTGGTTCAATATAATATAATCATAATTATAATTGAATTAAGTTTGTAATATAATATAATAAAATTATAATTATATTATCATATTTGGTTGGAATGTGTAATCAAATTATGTAATATAATGTCAATATGTTTGGTCTACCTGTAATATAATTGAGTTTTAAGTTAATAATGTTTAAAAAAAATACAACATAAAATTTTAAAGTAAATCAATAAACAAAAATAAACAAAAAAAACTAAAAATTAAAAACTAAAATTTAAAAAATTAAAAATTTAAAAAATGAAATACAAGAAAAATAAAAGAATTTTTTTATAGATAAAGAAAAAAGTAAAAACTATTAGTTTTGTCCTTCTCCTAAAAAAAGTCCAACAAAAAAACGACAAAAAAATGGAAAAAAAAATAAAAAGACCAAACTCGAAAAAAGATTAAAAAAAAACCATCAAAAATGAAAAAAAGACCAAAAATGAAAGAAAAAACAAAAAAAGGACAAAAAATAAAAAAGTTCAAAAAAGACAAAATAAAAAATACGACAAAAAGCGAACGATAAAAACAATAAAAAAATGAAAAAGAAAAAAAACATAAAACAGAGAAAAAAAAGAAGCTAAAACTAAAATTAAAAATGATCAAAAACGATAAAAAGCAACGAAAAATGACAAAACAACAAAAAACAAAATGGTCCAAAAACAACCAAAAATGAAAAAAAAAACGACTAAGAAAAAAAATTGATAAAAAACGACAAAAAATAGAAAAAAAAGTTCAAAAATGACAAAAAAAAAGAAAAAAAGAAGAAGATAAAAACGAGATAACAAGAAAAAAATGACTAAAACGAAAAAAAGACCAAAAAAGACCAAAAAAATAATTAAAAAAAAGCAAAAAACATAAAAAAATGATAAAAAACAATAAAAATAAAAACGAGTGAAAACAAAAAAAAACATGCAAAAAGGAAAACACACGACAAAAATAATTTAAAAAAAAAATTCAAAATCAACAAAAAACTAGCAAAATTTTTTTAAAAAAATGAGTAAAAACGAAAACAAATGATAAAAAAGTCAAAAAAAAAAATGAAAAAAAAATGAAAAAAAAAACAAAAACTACAAAAAATGCTAAAAAATGATAAAAAAAGTAAAAATAAAAAAATTGACAAAAAAGAACAAAAACGATAAAAATGTTCAAAAACGATCAAAAATGACAAAAAAGAGCAAAGTGCGAAAAACGATCAAAAACGAAAAAAAATGTCAAAAAAGAACAAAACAGTCCGAAACTGACAAAAAACGTGCAAAAACTATCAAAATGATAAAAAAGAACAAAAACGACAAAAAAGCTAAAAAACGACAAGAAACAAGCAAAAGCGACTAAAAAAAGAAAAAAAAATACCGCATATCAAATATTTCCTTAAGTTGTAATGTTATTGCGATTACATAAATTTTATAACGTAATTGATTTTAGAAGAAACTGATATAATATAATCAAACTTATAATTGCAATTATATTATATCTAAATTTTTTATTGGTCAATCAAACATCCGAATTTGAATTATAATATAATCGCCGTTACGATTACGGTAACCAAACGGTCCTTATTGTGCTAATATTTCTTGTGATGTAAGACGTGTGGAAGGGTCATGCAATGGACATCACCAATTTTCTTAGAAACGATTTAAAGATTTATAGACATGGTATTTGTACTCAATGAGATGGGCTTTCCGGACTAGATCTTGAGAAGTTGACTCGCATGAAACTTAACTCAAGTCCAAGCAGAAGGGCTTGGGACATGTCATCACACTAGTTCATGTCTACAATGAGTCATGAGATCAGACTACTTCATGTCCACGATGGGTCATGAGTTCACACCCTATGAAA
This sequence comes from Iris macrosiphon, assembly GCA_036927795.1. Taxonomy (NCBI): domain Eukaryota; kingdom Viridiplantae; phylum Streptophyta; class Magnoliopsida; order Asparagales; family Iridaceae; genus Iris; species Iris macrosiphon. The sequence goes on from JAYESA010000009.1 coordinate 46,662,839, forward strand.
TAGGGCTATGCTATGACTACAATTCAATGCCTAAAATCCTCTTACAATCGTCACATGACGGTCACATAGTATCTACGTAATGGTCGTTTATTGGAAAAAAAAAAGAGAGATGAAATTCGGTGGCTATTCGGATGGTCACCACGTAACAGAAACGTCACGTGACATTCGTTTATTGGAGAAAAAAGTAGAACCGAATGTGGCCCACATAACAGGAGGAGAAAGAGAGAGAGAGAGAGAGAGAGAGAGAGAGAGTTGTAAGAAGGTTGTAAGCATTTGGTAGTAAACTTAGCATTATTGTGTGATCCATCGTGGTAGATATTAACTATCAAGAGATGGTCGTTGAATATAGCGAATCCTTCACTATGTAAGTACTGAGAGTATTGCAAAAGTACAGAGGTAGGAGTACATCATGGAAACAACTATAATAACTATCTCGTAGTGAAACAAGTGCTCAAGGACCATAAGTAACCACAATCTCAAAGAGAAAAGATCCATTGATCAATCAATTAATGTCACATTTCAAAATCAGAATACTAAAAAGCGAAGACTGATAAAACCAGTTACGTATATCAGAGTACTCTATATCCCGAGATAAGGTCACGATTATCTAAGACATGTGAGAGTTTACTCTATAATCCAATCGTTATTTCTGGATCAAGCAATCATAGGTGTCTCAATCTCAAGCAAGCAACAAGTCACAAGATTTATGATCACCAAACATATAATAGTAAAGCGTCCCAAACTATACATACACAGATGATCATGAAGCTAGTTATCAAAAATAAAGAACTAGCAGAGTACAATATTACATAATCAATTCTAACTATAGTCTAGAATATGCTTTACATGTATGCCTGCAGGCTGCAATATCAAGGTTCCAAAGCATGAGCTAAACATGTGCTCGGTGGCTAAACTTCTCAAAAGAATACTTATACAAGATCAAGTGGGCGATGAAGGAGAAACCCACTCATGTCCTCGAGTGCTACTTGTGTTCACCATCTCGAGGAGGGAAGCACGGAAGATCCTGCGGTGTTGCTCCGATATCTGGCCATACAAAACTAGTGGGATCAGACTCCAAAATAGTAAAGTACCACAAGGGAGCTAACTTAGGAACTAAAATCAGTATGTAGACAAATCAATAAGAAGGAGCATGAGAAAAATAGTAATTTAGGATGACAGGTATAATCTTGCAGTTAAAACCAATTTTGGAGAAATATTCAGGGAGTACAGGAAATCAGTGCTCAAGTTACTACTCATGATCAGTAACTGGATGAAGCGAGACAGGTCTATTCTAGAAAATCAAACAATCACGGCCAATCATACTCTATGGCTTGCTACCATTAGCTAACTAGGGTTATCACAGCCCTAATTACTAGCACATGCAGTTGAGATTCCTTACAGTCACATGTCCTGCAGACTTTTCGGGTTATCTAGGCGAAAGGATACATAATATAATTAATCAGACATAATTATTTTTCTGGTAGTACAACACTCGTCGGTGTGCTGGAAGTGTGCCTCTCACGACGGAGAGCTCCAAATCCATCAGGTGTAGTTGGGATATCGTGATTGCATGTAGCCAAAAAATCTCTCTAGATGCTTTCTAGATTATTATTCTAGTTGTTAGCGTGGACAAATTATCAAGAATTTTTGACCGTGGTGCTCAGAAATCTGCCTTAGACATGATGCAAGACATGACAGTAGCTTGACAAGTACAATTAGGACATGGACAAGCAATCAAACAAGTGAAGTTATCTTAACCGTTCAAGCAATCCAGTTTAGAAAATTCTAACAGGTCAGGAGTGCGCTTCGTCGAGCCACTATCAGGAATATCAGTATATGTCAAGTATTTGGAATCAAGAGTTTATGATTAACAATGTAACTAAAATCCATGTTCAAAATTTTATGCTTAGGTAAATGCCACAGCCAGGTTAAGGCCTTTATAAGAAAAACTTGCATTCATAGGATTTTCACAAAATATGACAAATAAAGGACAAGCCAACAAATAACAAGAAAATATCATACAAGTAAATTCCTACTAACAAGTGTTACCGGCACATGGGATATATAGCACATGGGCCAAAAGTGATATGCCAAAGAAGGTCATGCGCCAAGGAAAGTCATGTGCCAAGAATGATGTGCTGTAAACCCCCTATTTTTTTAGAATTAAATTTTATTATTTTTATTATTGGTATTATGAATTGTTGAGATTAAGGGAGAATTTTCTGTAATTTTTAGTTAATTATAATAAATATATATTCATGGATTAATATATATGTGTATTTAATTAATTAGTAATATAGTGCAAAAAATATATTTTTGGGTGTACAACTAATATTAGAGTATTATTGATTTTTTTTGGAATTTATTGAGGTCCAAAACTATTTTTAGATAGCTATATATATATATATATATATATATATATAATATTAATTACCAAACTACCCCAAACCGGACATTAAACCCTAGAGACGACCCTAAACCAGAACCCTTTAACCCACAGACCCGACTCAGACTCACACCCCAGCCCCGACCCCGCTACAGTAAACTCCCCGACTCCTCCCTTCCCCTCCCCAAAATCGAACGCCGCCGACCCTTCCTTTCCTATTCCGTAACGTCCCCCTCCTTCACCCTATATAAACCCCATCATAGTAGACCACAATCACCAGCATCTCCCCTACCTCAGAAGCACGCTGTCGACCACCATCGACCACCGTCGATGCCGTCAAACGCCGCCGCAAGCCGCCGTGCAAGCCCGCTCCGACATCACGAACAACAGAGACTAATCAATATACTCTTCTTCTTGTCCCTGTATCTCCCTGTACAGTAATCTAAACAGAGACCCGTTAAATCCTATGTGAAGACCACATGACCCCCTTGAACCCTGTGTAATTAGTTTAGCTTATCGTGTCCTGTGTCGATCGTAAATCGCGACACAAAATATAAAAAAATAACCCAGTTATCAGATCAGAAACTGTTCTAAGTACACGTGTTTGAGTCCCGTTATCTCCATAACGGCACGCGATACTAAATTTTACTTGAACAATAATTTAGACTGTATAACCTAGTTTTAATCCCTTTAAACATTTATACAATGTATGTTGTGATTTATTTGCTGTTAAAATTCGTCAAAAACTTGATTTCCTAAACCTGAATTTTTTCGATACGGGGCACGTCCCGCTAAATGAGGCAACTTCATCGTGTGCGAATTGCACCGAATGGCGCGTATCGTCAACGCGAACGTGTGAGATTTTGCAAAAGTTGATTTGGATGTGCGTGCACACCGAAATCAACGCGTATCCGTCAAAAAATACCGTATCGGCCTGTTCTGACACTCGTCATAATTTTGTGTGTGCTTGTCATTTCGCAACAAAAATTACACCAATGGATTCGCAGCATTACGTTGGTCCTGTGAACCAAGTTTAGTTGACGAAACACAATTTTGCGGGCCCCACAGTTCTACTTGACGGGTGATTTCGTGACCGGCTCATCGAAATTCAGTTCTGGACGTTCCGTTGGGTTCGTATTATCGTCTGGACTCGTAGACACTAAGTTTAAAAAATTTGGAGAACTTTATCTCTGGCACATTTTTTGGTGCTAAGTGACATATGGACCCCGCTTTGACCAGAAACTGTCAATTCTGCCCCTGTGTCCAAATTAGACTTATGGGTAGTCAAACCTAGCTATTTTATGTATTCTGAGAGCAATAATGATGTTTGTTTCAGCATCCGGAGGCGTACTTAGAGATTCCACTTTTACAGGAGCAACTGACGGAGTTCAGAGCCCAGGCAAGTGTACCTTGCCAACTTGCAGTAGATCCTGGGATATTATTTGCTTGTATTCTTTCTATATAATTCTGTGATGTTGTAAACCCCCGGATTTTTCAAAATTTTAAAAACTTGGAATTTTCACAATTTTCTGGAATTTTCTGAGAATTTTCTGTAATTTAAAAACTGGGTTTTAATTATTCAATGATTTTTAATTGATATTAAACAGTATTAAAATATTATGAAAATAATATTTTTGGATGTAAAATAAAAAACTGGACTTAGGGTAATTTTCTGAGAATTTATCGGACCCCGGACCTATTTTTAAATGCCTAAAAAGTATTTAATTATTTAATTATTTAATTAATTATTAATTACTGATTTTATTATTAATATTATTATTATTATTTAAAAACCCCCAGCCCACGGCCCGTTGGGCCGGCCCGGCCCATTTCCCCGAATCCTGCCCAAGCCCATCCCCTTGGCCTTGCGGGTCGGGCGGGTCAGTCAGACCCGCAACCCGACCCGCCAACCCGCCCGCACCCATGACCCCGTCTCCCCCCCCCCCGCGTTCTCCGGCGGCGCCCGCGTCCACGACGCCCCCACGTCTCCCCGCCTCTCTCGGCCCCCAGCCACCGCCCGGCCACCCTTTAAAAACCCCCTCGGCTCTCCTCCCCTCCGCCCCACAGCCACCCAACGCCACCGCCTCAGACCCGCCGCTGCCACTGCCTCGCCGCCTCCCGCCTCGCCGCCGACGTTGCCCCGCGCCACTCCCCGAGCCACCGGACGCCGCCCTCCTCCTCCTTCCCCGACGACAGCGAGCCCAGCCGCAGCCAGCAGCAGCAGCACGCAGCGCCGCCTCCGGCCGCCGGCGAGTCCCCAGCCACCGCGAGCCCGGCCACCCGTGCCCCAGCCTCCTCCGCCTGAGCACCGGCCGCCCTCCGCCGCATCGCCGCCGGCCAGAGGGAAAACCCAAACCCTAACCCTAATTCTCGAGTCCGTGTCCGACACGAATCGGACACGTGTCGGACACGATTTGGCCCTGGTTTTCGGGTCCCCTTCAGGTGCGTGTATCTTTTCACTCGTAGCTCCGTTTTTGATTCCGCAAATTGCGTTGCGAAGCCTGTATGACCCTCTCGGTGTCCGGACAAACCGTTCGGGGCATCGCGTCCTGTGGTGATCGCACACCGCGATCCAAAAACAGGAAAAACCCAGACCCTGTTTTACCCCGGATCAACTGCAGCTTATGAAAACTTGGGTACCACTGACATATTACTAATCTAGACTAACAACTACTAGGTATAGGCTAGGGAATGGAACTAACATGCATATGCTAAAGTATTACTAGGATTATTCGCTATTATAGTTGGCTATGATAAAACTAAATCTTACTCATATTTGCTACTCCTCGAGTCTGTGCCTCATTCACTGTCATTGCAAAAGCATGTCCACGTCCCTGTGGTGGTGCCCTCTGCTGTTGCTGGACCTGCTGGAAGAGTGCTGCCTGTGGTGCTAATGGTGGCCTCGGCTGATATCCTCATGGTACTTGTAAAGCTTGTCGGTTTACCATCGGTGCTCCTTCTCGACGCTCAGGGCAATCCCTAGTTGAATGCTGGATGGATCCGCAAGCTAAATATAATCCCTATTTGCGTCTGCATTCCTTCTCAATATGACCTACCTTGCCACAGTAGTAACAAGTAGGAAGGACTAGTGCTAGTGGTATAAATGCTCTCGATGATGGATTCATCTGTGGTCGCTTTGCAGCTCCTCCCTGCTGCGTTCGGTCTGGTGCTAGTGCATATGGCCGCTTCTGGCTGAACTCTCTCCTGATGACGCGTTCCATGCGTCGGGCTGCAGCAAGGACGTCCGTATAAGAAGTAGGTGCGATAGAGCAAATCTGTCTCTGTAGCTCAAAGTTTAGTCCGTCAAAAAATTTCTCAGCCTTCTCTTCTTCTGTCGAAATTAGTGTAGGTACGAAGCGGCTCAAACAGATGAACTCTGCATTATACTCTTCTACTGTCATATTGCTTGTCCTGAAGTTCATGGAATGTACATCTCCTGAAAGAGTCTAGAGAACTCCTCCCATGTGACTCGGTCTGGTCCGAGCCGTCTCTCCTCAGATATACACCAGTGATGTGCATTGCCCGTCAACTGCATTCTGACGGCAGTCATCCAACGCTCCCTTGGAAGCTCAGCTGCTTCTAATTAGTGTTGAGTGGTTGTGAGCCACTTATGAACTTCAGTGGGCTTCTCCTTGCCTGAAAGGTACGGGGCTTCAGTTGGCAAAAATCAGTGATAGATCCTGTCGATGGCCGTCTAGCTAGTGGGTTCACCTGCTCCAGTGTGGTCACTATACTGTTTCTCAGGTTCTCTGCCTCGTGATGCTGAGCCTCTTGATGAACCTATTATTGGGCTTGCATCATTGTGTAGAATATTTGGAACATCTGCTGTCCGTCCATAGGCTGTCCTGGTGGAAAAATGGGCATTGGTGGAGTAAACTACGGCGGTGGTGGAATTTCGTTTGGCCGGAACCTTGAGGCATGCTGACCTGCTTGATTGCTTTATTGAGTGGAGGGATCTTCACCCAATGGTGTCACTCTATCATCGTAGGTAACGACAATACCTTTTGGTGTACCTGCGGGAGTTTTGTCGCTGTCTCTTGGATCCATTACTCTGCATACAAAGTAAACTATGAGAGGTGCACAGAGGAATCAAGGCAAGATGCAAGTCAAGAAATTATTTTGAAGTCGATATAGAGGTCAAGAACAAATCAACAAGTGAATGAGATCCTATAATTTATCCTATCCTAATCGCAGGCTTGCTCGGTTCCTTAGTTGAAATCGAAGCAACATAGTCGTAGACCTGCATGGGCCACCATAAAAACCATGTCACGCCCCAATCCCAAAATACCGAGGGACTAGCCACGTGGCAATGGCCAGCAGCACAACTCCAATGGACAAACCCAATTTAATGGATCCGTTAGAGTACACTTAAACTGTAAAAAATATAAATGCAGTCTACACCATCTATTACAGAATAATTCTAATCTCATCCACAGAAAGAAACATAAGTAAATATGATAGACTAATCAAGATAATAGATAAAAAAATATAGTCTATCAACAAGTCCAAATAAATAGTGTCTCGGAGAACAACCCGATAAAATAAGTTAATACATAAATCCATGTGTCAAGATATGAAATAACTGGAAGCAGAAATAACTGAGTATGTAACAGAATACTCAGGAGAAATCCTCTGGCACAACCTCGTCCTCTGGTGCCAGTACTGCTCCAACGTCAGCTCCTGTCCCATATATATCGGGGTATTCCTCCTCTGCTGTACCTGGGGACATAATTCGGATCCAGGTCCTTAGGGGACATAGCAGGTACAAGAATAACTCAAGACAAATAAAATACAGTATATAAAAATAGATCCTCAGGCAAGCTATGTAACCAGCTATGTAAAATACAATTTGAGAGCATTACTAGTACTCAGGCTGAAACCACTACAAGCTCTGTGTCGGGGAGCCGATAGCAGTAATATCATGAAGGGCCAAATACATGTGCCAAAGCTCTGGTACAGAGACTAAGGTACTCTCCAGTAACATAAGTATATATATATCAACCTGTAGCCTATGTGTCTCTTCCCACCCAATATAACCTCACGTCTCATGTCCATAACACGCAAGATCATGACCTCTAGCAAGTACAACGAGTCATAATAATATCTATGTATGCAAGTCTTATATCACGAATCCTGTAAACCTATACAAAATCACCATGAATAACTCAGGAAAGATTCTGTGACATGAATAGTGTCAAGTGTCCTATGGTATGACGTACTTGGTAAAGCAAGCACGTAAAAATATATAGGATCGTGGTATCAACTCTCTAAGTGACGTTACACGACTCCGCGTACGACGTCGATACCGGAATCTTGTTCGGACACTAAGTAATATCTCATGATCCTAGGTTGAACAGGTACAACACAAAAGTATATATAGAATACAAGCAAATAATAGCACATGATCTTCTGCAAGTTCGCAAGGTACACTTGCCTGGGTTCTGAGCTCCGACAGTTGCTCCGATATAATTGGAATATCTAGGTACGCCTCCGGATGCTGAAACAAATATCATCATTGCTCTAAGAATACATGAAGTAGCTAGAATTAACTACCCATAAGTTTAATTTGGACACATGGAAAGAATTGACAGTTTTTGGTCAAAGCGGGGTCCACATGTGGCCCACTTCGCACCGAAAAATGTGCCAGATACAAAGTTCTCCAAATTTGTCAAACTTAGTGTCTATGAGTCCAGAAAAATAATACGAACCCAAGAGAATGTCCAAAACTGAATTTCGATGAGCCGGTCACGAAATTGCCCATCAAGTGGAACCATGGGGCCCACGAAAATGAGATTTTGTCAACGTTCTCAGAATCGAACCAAACTTGGGTCACAGGACCAGCGTAACACTACAAATCTGATGGCATAAGTTTCGTTATGAAATGACAAGCATACACAAAATTATGACAAGAGTCAGAACAGGCCGATACGAGACTTTTCGACGGATATGCGTTGATTTCGGTGTGTACGCACATCCAAATCAACTTTTGCAAAATCTCACACGTCCGTGTTGATGATACGCGTATTTTGATACAATTTTTATATGATAAAGTCGCCTCGTTTAGCGGGACGCACCCCATTTCAGAAAATTTTGGGTTTAGAAAACCAAATTTTTGGTCAACTTCAACCGCAAATAAAATACAGCATACAACAAAATAAAATAAAATAATTAAAGGGATTAAATCTTGGTTATGTTTTCTAAATTACTATTTAAGTAAAATCTAAAAATATTAAGTAGGTTGGAAGAAAAGCAGCCATGAACATGGATGTTTGGGACAGTTTTCTGAACTATAAATTGGATTATTTTTTCTGTTTTGTGTCGCGAATTACGACCGATACAGGACACGATAGGTCAAATTAATTATACAGGGCTCAAGAGGGTCATGTGGTCTTCGCATAGGATTCGACGGGTCGACATTTGGATTAATGTGCAGAGAGATACAAGGTTGGAAAGTAGCATACCTCACGTTACTGCTGTTGCTCGAATTGGGCGGCTTGTCTTCACGGCGGCGGTTCGAGGTCGTCGTCGGTGGTGGCTCGTTGATATTTGAAGAGGAGATGATGGTGGTGGGGGTGGTCTAAGCTAGGGTTTATAGAGGGTGTTGAGGTGGAAGTTACGGGGAGTTGAAGGGAGAGGGTAGGACGATTTTGAAAGAGGAAGGGAGAGGGTTTGGCTGTTATAGTAGGTGAGTTAGTGGGTTCTGGGTGAACGGGTATGCGAGTACGGGTCGGGTTTAGGATCTGAATCCAGTTTGGTTTTGTTTAGGTTGGTTTGGGTTGAGTTGGTTCAGTTTGGGTTGGTTTATTTAAAATAATGCATATATGGCCATTAAAAATAGTTTTGGACCCCAATAAATTCCAGAAAATTACACAATACTCTATTATTAATTATACACCCAAAACTATAATTTTTATAATATTTTAATAATTAATTTAATATACAAAAATATAAATCCATGAAAGAACATTTCTTATAATTAACTAAAAAATAATAATTTTTTTACAATAATAATTAATTAAAATTTAAAAATTAGGGTGTTTACAAAATTCAAGAACACACAATATATGGAAATAAAGATGCAAGATGCTACAAAATAAAGTTTAACAAGTTCTTCATCCTTAGCAAGTTGTACTTGCCTAAACCCATACCACTATCACTACTACCACCAATACAAAGGGGGAAGTCTAGGGCCGACTTTGCTCACGGTGAGAAGAGGCTCGGGTTCGGCCAAGGAAAGGAGGGAGAAGAAAATAAAAAAGATAGAAAAGTAAAAGAATGAAGAATAGAGAGAAAGAGAAGGGTTATATATAGGGGATGGGGTGAACCATCTGCCATAATCAGAAAATTGCATAAAAGCAGTCTAGAAAATCCAAAAAAAAATGCTTAGAAGAAGAAATATACAGAAAATATAGCAATGATACACGCATACTGGATACAAATACGAAAAAATTGAGACGAGTCTCATAATTAATTTATCCATATCATGTAATTTTATTTACGAGGCGATGATATTTGAAGTCATTCCACCGTTGACAGGGATATATAGTTCAAAAGTGAGGATGAGTGAGATGTGCGACGAATGACACAATACTCCTCATCTTGAGTGTGGCGGTGTACGACATACAATATTATTCTTCAACATCAAAATTGGAATCTAACCTAGACACGTCTAGTTCGATCCAGTCCAGACTGGATTCGATTCTACCATACATGGCTACACGTGCCACAATCATTATGGTAAGTCTGTCAATGTGCATGCACTAGTAGGATTTACTCTCTCTCTCTCTCTCTCTCTCTCTCTCTATATATATATATATATATATATATATATATATATATATATATATATATATATATATATATATATATATATATATATATATATATATATATATATATATATATTGCGATAATTGTACGTAATAAAAAAAATTATTATTAAAAAACAAAAATTTAAATTATGTTAGAATATTTTAAATATAATTTGAATATATTTTAATTATGATTTATTATAAATATATTTTTTGAAATTTTGAATACATGCTTAGTTAGATAATTTTATTTAGTTAGTTTAAATATAATTTAAATATTAAATATTAAATATATTTTAAATTTTGTTATATGTTCAGGTAGTTAAAGAATTTTATTTTTTTTAATTTTTTTTTCAACTACATGAGGATAGAACTACGATAGTTAATTTTTTTAAATTAATAAGTGAGGATAAACATATGACTTAGATGGTTCATTTTTGAACCATTTCTAAGCCACATTATATATATATATATATATATATATATATATATATATATATATATATATATATATATATATATATATATGACGTTTAGCCTAGTGGTTAAGACCGATGCATATTATCCAGTAGGTTGCGGGTTCGAGCCTCCTGGGTCTTCTTCTAGGCCCTCTGATGATGCTCTCTTGTCAGTCTTGTGCAACGTCTGTCCTTAGGCCTTTCGGCCTTTCTTTCGTTCGGATTTACTTTTGATTTTTTTTTTTACGTGGCGACGCCTGGACGATCGTTTGTCAGGGTATACTTTTGGTAATTTTTTGCGAGACGTTGTCAGCCTTTGTACATTTTGTTCTCTGGTCTGCTAGGGTGGTGTTTTTGGCACCTTTTGTACCCCGCTTTCTTAGTCGTGCTTTTCCTGCTTATTTATATCATTCTTCTTTTGATTATATATATATATATATATATATATATATATATATATATATATGTGTGTGTGTGTGTGTGTGTGTGTGTGTGTGTGTGTCACGACCCGCTCCCGGATATTCGGGCACGAGCACGTGGGTACGTCCAGCCTACGCCGCAGAATCGACGGTAGAACGCTGTCTGGGTCATTTCTAACTATCTAACATCTCAACAATATAATATGGTACCTGTCAAACATCTTAACTCCAAATGGAGGAACAATATGGTATCTTACAAGTATAACTAATCTCAATCACAAAACAAACTAAGAAAGAAATAATGCACGAATGGAATAGCGAAAGAAAGGTACAAGATGCAATCCATAATCTGAAAGAATAATACAACTGTGAATCTCAACGAAAGAATAGTCTAATACAAATCACCAAACATAAACTAAACCTCCTCGGTCACTGGTACTATGTCCTCTTACTTTAGGCGAGTATCCTCTAAAGTCTCATCCTCCTGAGAGCCGTAATACATGGGACACAGCTTCTCTAGCCAATCATCTAAAAAATATATCCAGTCAGGATTGGAGCAAAGTACATACCTCTGAAAGCAGTTTCAAATACATAATCGAGCATATATAACGAGCAATAGAAAAGGATACAATATGCATAAGTATTAAGAATATACAATACAGGGAGAACATGCAATAAGCACAATAAGAACTGGAAGGTAAATACGGGAAATAAACTGCAAGTAGAAAACAAGAAGACTAGCTATGTGATTTAGAGTGCAAGTTCGTTATGTGATCGGCTTAGGTTGCAGATGAGGTATAAATATAACTCTATTATACGTGAGGTGTATAATCGACATGCACATGAGATCAATAGGGCTTTGATCACATAACCAACTTCTACTCTCCCTCCCCAACCAATACTCATGGATCCAATCACGACACGTTACGTATATGAACACGATATGGTCACACTAGCACACGAAATAGTGGATACACAGAAGTACATAAAAATCAATACCCGATGCACATGATGAAATACATGTGATTGAGTACCCGCTGAACATGGTAGGGGATAACACCTCCTGACGGGATCCATATAGTACCAGTCCGTGTAACCAAGTGTCAGAATCAAGTATACAGTTCTAGAATAATTGATATATACACTATCATGAAATAAAAACTATCAGAGAAATATACTCGCCTGAAGTCCTGAGCAAGGTGTGTCTCTCGATGCCCAAGCTGGTGTCTCACAACCTATATATGGTATATTGCATCAATACAAGGTTCAATAATAAAAATAAGTAAAGTTGATGCAATTCTAGGTCGATACGCTATTTCTAAGTCAAACCAATAAATTCTAGGTTACAAGAGTCTAATGCTAAGTCACTAACTCAATATACTATGAAACTATGCTATGCTAGCTAAACTAAGAAACAACAAGGCATTCAAAGAGCTGTATCCTAGATACGCAAGTTTTGAATATGAAATTAATGTTTTATATATATATATTCATCTCAAATATTATACTACTATATCACAACAATTGAAATAGAATACATTGGCCTTGCACCAATGCGTATCACACCTAACACGATACCCAACTCAATACCTTGGATATCGCCCCAATACCTTGGTATCTCAAGGTAACCCAAACTAACATAATAGTTAAAAATCATATATATATATATATATATATATATATATATATATATATATATATATATATATATATATATATATATATATATATATATATATATATATACCTTAAAACTAATCTTCTAATTATAACAATATATATACTAGTACTTAAAATAGCTATCAATGTAATACCTACCTACTAACTACCATATAATATCAACTTATCCATACTCAAATCTAACTAACTAGATATAAATGCTACATACCAACATACATAGCTAACTAATACTCCAAATCAACTAATATAAGCAATTATACATGTAAGTAGCTAACTAGCTAACTCAACAGATCAAGTCTATACTAAAATACATACATACATATATATATATATATATATATATATATATATATATATATATATATATATATATATATATATATATATATATATGTTAGTATCTAATGAACTAAATAGGTATCTATGTAGATGATAAGTTAGAGATGGTTAGTTGGTACATGAATAAACTTAGTTAGAAGGTAACAGTTATATATGTTAGTATCTAATGAACTAAATAGGTATCTATGTAGATGATAAGTTAGAGATGGTTAGTTGGTACATGAATAAACTTAGTTAGAAGGTAACAGTTAGAATATATATATATATATATATAGATACTAACTACCTACATGACTATTAACTAACTCTTATACCAAAACCCAACCCAAGTCAACCACTAAAACTAGATATACTGAAACTGATATAAAGATACTGAACATACAACAAAAACTACACAGTTACTGTGCTCGGGAACTACTGCTGTGCTTGTGCTCGGGAACTGCTATTGTGCTTAGCACAAAACAGTGAACTACCTACACTGACACTGTACAGTAAAAACTGCACAGTGAAGAACTCAAAACTGCTGCTCTCTACACTTGAAAACTGCTACAAGCACTGCTCTCCTCCTATGTAATCTGCACAGTTACTGCCTGGAGTGACACTGTGCAGTAAAAACTGTACAGTGAATACATGTTGCACAGTCTCCATAATTTTTGTGCATTTATGCACAAATACAGCTGCACTCCGATGGCTGCCTCATGAACTGCACAGAACTGCTGTGGCCTGATACTTGTTCGGGCTCTTCACCTATGCCCGAGCTCCCCCTGTGCACTGGTTGAATTGAGCCTCACTGCTCAAGCTCCCAGTGCACTGTCCACTACACTGTTGCTCTCTCACACACTACCACACACACACAAACACACAATATTACACTGAAATAATACCTACACACCTATGTATATAAACATACACATATATTTAGCTATCCCATATAGATAACTAGCTACACCTCTATATATAAATACAACTCAACACATAACTATGTATATATATATAAGTACCCATATATTTACATATAGCTATAGGTCTATACATAGCTATATATATATAAACACATATATAAACCAATACATAAATACATACGAGCCAACCCATGTACATATATACCAATACATATAGATCTAACATATCTATATACACTAGTATATACACACATAGACACACACATATGTCATACCCCGATCTCCCGCAGGCAAATCGGTCGTTCCCGCTAGGCGAGAATTACCGCGCCAGCGCTCCCGCGGAACGATCGCTTTGACCCATCCGGGCGTGATGCCGCACGAGCGTGAGCCACACCCGTGCAAGGCCGTGGTCCATTGGCTGGCGGTAAGAGTTCTAAGCCACAGAGTCGCACAGATTGTCCGAGTGCAGCGGAGTCATAAATGCATAGCAATTGGTAACAAGTTCACTGAGTCGACAATATAGCGAAAGCATTGAATAACACAAGTTGAAGTAAAGCAATCTCTTTTATTGATATAAACATATGTTACAGGCGGCGTATAACCGAGATTACAAGTCGTTCAAGTCTCTCTCTCTGAAACAGTAAAAGCGTGCCAAGTGGCTACAATTATGGAATGATTGTACAGGCAAATTTTCAGGCAAGTTCTAATATTATATCTTGTATATGTGCTTCAGTTTCGAACGTACCGCCGCTTCGGAGTGATCTCCATGCCTTAGCACGCACGAAGGAGGCATCCGCACCGAACGAGGTTCTCCCGTACCCTGCAAATGATCTGGTGGGTTATCAGTACATTGAATGCACTGGTAGGGAGGCTACTCGTCCGCTCGACAAATCCAAACACGTAATATAGGTTCCGTGCACCAACTATTAAGTTGTCTTTCTAGTTGCCTTAGGATCAGTTTCATGCAAGATTTGAATAGCCTAACTCGTGTGGCAGTGCGCCGTGTGACATGAGAGAAAACACGGCGAGACTTACCAACTTACCATTTTACCTTTCCTGTCCAAGGCAAACATTGTTAATTGAAGCACGGGCAAGTATAAATATTCAGAGGCATTCATAATGAAAACCAAGGCAATAACATATGCAACACGAGAGTCGTTGTATTATGATCGTTCAGGTGTTCAGTTATTCATTGGATGTGATGCAATGACTCGCACGCGGATAGCCTCTAAGCTAGGATGACTTATCTATATGAATATTTGTCGCTGGCATAGCCATAAAGGACCATTTTAGTCTTGAACAAGGATGGCATGCAGCCAAGATTCATGAGTGCTATAATCCATCCTGTCCGATGCGTGAGACTAATCGTGATGTTCCATCCAGATCGGATCGGTTCCAGTGCCTCGGAGACCGCCCGTGGAACGAGATTCAAAGATCACCTTTTTCAAGTTGTCCGCGACATGCAGTTCAGGGTCTTTCCAAATCCATAACTTGATATAATAATCCATGATTCATGATCTGAACCGAGCGTTTGCTCCACGAGCTGGGATTCATTCGTTACATGACGTAATTCTCGTTCAGATGTAAACTTGATGTGATTATCATTCAGTTGCAACGTGATCGGATTCTCGTTCAGTATTCACTTCCCTTGATGCATGCCCCTGGTTCGGGGATGCCTTGGTGACCTAACGGTTTTGGATACTTGCAGGATTCATTTAGGCATGGAACGACTACTTAGTAGTCTCCCGGGGTTTGGATGAAAACAAGGCAACATACAAGCAGACAAGCATGCATTTGTATAAACACAACATTCACGTTAGCTCAGGCCCGAAGGTAAGTCGAGGCATGAGATCGTTAGGGGACTTCCCGAGCAACACGTTCTAGGGTAGCATGCGAGGGTCTTAACATACATATAAGCAGTATTTTATTTTTATGTTCTAGCGTAAGCAATACAAGTTGGGATTATTCCCTTAGCTAGGTGCGTTGGATTCTTATTAGAATGCAGGGGGTGATTCACCTAGCGACTAGCATGTATCATTCCATATTTTATGTGTGCTGGCTAAGCAAAGACAAGTTCACCGTAGCCACCCACCTTAGCGATGATTCGCCTCGGCAGAGCGATACATCAAGCGAGCCTCTGAAAGCCTAAGCTGAATTCCTATAGGGACAAGTCTGGATATCCTTTGCCCCAAACGAGTATTCTCGCCTGAGCAAAGCGGGTCGGGACATACACTTTTGCCATTTGAATCGGCAGTCCGTTTGAACGGAATGGGGTGTTACATCCTACCCAACTCAGAAAAAGTCTCATCCTCGAGACTTACTGAGGACAAGCAGTACGTTTCAATCAATTTTGATTTAACGATACAAGGCTGAGGCAAACCTATACAAGTCGTTGTACTTGTTTATTTGGATCTTTACTTGCACAAGCTTACGAGATCAGCATATCGCTAGTCTGGATCGTACACGTATTCGTAGCGCTCCAAACACATGCACGCCAACCAACTTAGCGATAGTGAAGTCTTAGCACTCGAGTTTCACCCTTTTTTATGTCTTGGATCGTGCACAAGTTCAAGGCATCCCTCAAACATATGCATTCAACCAAACTTATAGTTAGTGAAATCGGACAAGCTACTGCGATAATCTCAAGGGTCTCGCACAGGTTGGCACAAAGGCCACTCGCATCATGATTTTATACAAGCAATCATATCATTCAAAATGTATTTTAAAAGTATTTATTCTTATTGTTGGAACATTCTATTGAGACATTGAGAGAGAGCGTGCACATAACCCACGAACGAGCTTTCGAAACAGAGATACCGAAATGAATTCCAAAGGCGTAGAAGCCAGGTTCTGATACCATTATGTCACACCCCGATCTTCCGCAGGCAAATCAGTCATTCCCGCTAGGCGAGAATCACCGTGCCAGCGCTCCCGCGGAACGATCGCTTTGACCCATCCGGGCGTGATGCCACACGAGCGTGAGCCACGCCCATGCAAGGCCGTGGTTCATTGGCTGGCGGTAAAAGTTCTAAGCCACATAGTCGCACAGATTGTCCGAGTGCATCGGAGTCATAAAAGCATAGCGATTGGTAACAAGTTCACTGAGTCGACAATATAGCGGAAGCATTGAATAACATAAGTTGAAGTAAAGTAAGCTCTTTTATTGATATAAATATGTGTTACAGGGGGCGTATAGCCGAGATTACAAGTCGCTCAAGTCTCTCTCTCTGAAACTGTAAAAGCGTGCCAAGTGGCTACAATTATGGAATGATTGTACAGGCGAATGTTCAGGCAAGTTTCAAACATTATGTCTTGTATATGTGCTTCAGTTCTGAACGTACCGCCGCTTCAGAGTGATCTCCACGCCTTAGCACACATGAAGGAGGCATCCACACCGAACGAGGTTCTTCCGCACCCTGCAAACGATTTGGTGGGTTATCAGTATATTGAATGCACTGGTGGGGAGGCTACTCGCCCGCTCGACAAATCCCAACACGTAATATAGGTTCCGTGCACCAACTATTAAGTTGTCTTTCTAGTTGTCTTAGGATCAGTTTCATGCAAGATTTGAATAGCCTAACTCGTGTGGCAGTGCGCCGTGCGACATGAGAGAAAATACGGCGAGACTTACCAACTTACCATTTTACTTTCCCTGTCCAAGGCAAACATTGTTAATTCAAGCACGGACAAGTATAAATATTCAGAGGCATTCATAATGAAAACCAAGGCAATAGCATATACAATATGAGAGTCGTTGTATCATGATCGTTCAGGTATTCAGTTATTCATTGGTGCGATGCAATGACTCACACGCGGATAGCCGCTAAGCGAGGATGACTTATCTATATGAACGTTTGTCGCTGGCATAGCCATAAATGACCGTTTTAGTCTTGAATAAGGATAGCATGCAGCCAAGATTCGTGAGTGCTACAGTCCATCCTGTCCGATGCGTGAGACTAATTATGATGTTCTATCCAGATCGGATCGGTTCCAGTGCCCCGGAGACCGCCCGTGGAACGAGATCCGAAGATCACCTTTTTCAAGTTGTCCGCGATATGCAGGTCAGGGTCTTTCCAAATCCATAACTTGATATGATAATCCATGATTCATGATCTGAACCAAGCGTTTTCTCCACGAGCTGGGATTCATTAGTTACATGACGTAATTCTCGTTCAGATGTAAACTTGATATGATTATCATTCAGTTGCAACGTGACAGGATTCTCGTTCAGTATTCACTTGCCTTGATGCATGCCCCTGGTTCGGGGATGCCTTGGTGACCTAACGGTCCTGGATACTTGCAAGATTCATTCAGGCACGGAACGACTACTTAGTAGTCTCCCGGGGTTTGGATGAAAATAAGGCAACATACAAGCAGACAAGTATGCATTTGTATAAACACAACATTCACGTTAGCTCGGGCCCGAAGGTAAGCCGAGGCGTGAGATCGTTAGGGGACTTCCCGAGCAACACGTTCTAGGGTAGCATGCGAGGGTCTGAACATATATATAAGCAGTGTTTCATTTCCATGTTCTAGCGTAAGCAATACAAGTTAGGATTATTCTTTTAGCTAGGTGCGTTGGATTCTTATTAGCATGCAGGGGGTGATTCACCTAGCGACTAGCATGTATTATTCCATATTTTATGTGTGCTGGCTAAGCAAAGACAAGTTCACCGTAGCCACCCACCTTAGCCATGATTTACCTCGGCAGAGAGATACGTCAAGCGAGCCTCTGAAAGCCTAAGCTGAATTCCTGTAGGGACAAGTCTGGATATCCTTTGCCTCAAACGAGTATTCTTGCCTAAGCAAAGCGGGTCGGGACATGCACTTTTGCCGTTTGAATTGGCTGTCCGCTTGAACGAAACGGGGTGTTACATACCCAAACACCAAAATACACTATTATATACTCTATATAATACATAGATAGCATATACATATATAAATACATATGCACATATAGTAAAATGAGCCAAACAATAAACACATGGAGCGCATCGCACCCGTATCACACTTTCTCTATGATACGCTTGCGATACAGCTCCAACACACAACCAAACGTATTTCGGAGGACATGAACAAGTCTAATAAATAAATTATGAATAATACGTATAGTAATTAGAGTGTCTACGTATCCGTGTTATAATGTGATATGCACAAGGCCCCGTGTCGGAGGAAAATCCCAAAATTAACCCGTTTCATCAAATTAACGAGATACGACCTAAACGTATCCAATTATGGATACGACACTAGTCAAAAATAAGCAATCAAGTGTCAATTAGATCTATTAGACCCAATGACAAGCACTACATGTACCAATCTCGGAATTCTCCCAAAATTGGCACCAAATTGGTCATAACCTCCACCGTAGGTCTCCGATGAACCTAAAACTAATTGCTATGGGTAGCCTATGCATGTGGATTGGTTTCTCATGGTTAAATCTTAGATCTAGAGTCTATTAGAAGGAAAAAACTGAAATATACCTATTGGGAGATGGATTCCCAATGAAAGGTCCCCAATTGCCAAGTAGCTCCTCTCCTTGTAGATTTTTGCCTCATCCTCCTTGATCCTTGCTTCCTTCTTGTAGATCCTTGGTGTAGTAACCTTAATGATAAATTAGAGAAGAGATTAGTGAAGAATTGGTGGAGAATTGATGAGAAAATGGAGGAAATTTGGAAGAGGGAAAGTTGTAGATATAGAATTTAGGGAATTATGAAATGAGAGCACTCTCTCTCCTCCTAGTAAGGGCCGACAATGTAACCCCCTTCCCAAGAAATTTAAAAAGTTACAAATACCCCTTGGGGCCTCTCATAAAGAAATTAATTAGGGAGGAAAGGTTCCAGTCTAATGATTTCACTAATTAATCAAGCCTCCTAATCCATGGGCCTAATTCATGGGCTCAATCTAAACTAGTCTAAAGTTTGGTTCATGCATTCTAATAATTGAGTTTGGTCTACTACAAAAGTCTAAAACAACTATAACTAATAAAAAATAATTAATACAAAATTAAATAAATCATGCATGCACAATATTAAATACAAATAATCCTAGAATAAATAATACCCATTATCAATTACCAAACTACCCTTGGATGAAAAATATGAGGGTGACAATATCTATATATATATATATATATATATATATATATATATATATATATATATATATATATATATATATATATATACAAAAATGATCTAAAACCATCGAGGTGGTTGCATATTATGGAACCACCCTATGTTATATGGATTGGATTTAGATTGGGTGGTTGGGATTAAAAAATGATGGGGTCCACACCATTTAATCTCATCCACTAAATTTTAATCCAACCCATGTAACATAGGGTGGTTCCATAATATAAAATCGCTCGAATGGTTCTATAGCATTACTCTCTCTCTCTCTCTCTCTCTCTCTCTCTCTCTCTCTCTTTATATATATGTATATATATATATATATATATATATGTGTGTGTGTGTGTGTGTGTGTGTGTGTGTGTGTGTGTGTGTGTGTGTGTTAGTGTGTGTGTGTGTGTGTGTGTGAGGAGAGATCCACATCTCCGATTTTTTTATGTTCCAAGCATCCCCATATTATCAACCGTTGGATGCTTGCTTAAGTCATCTAATCTTAACCATTGATTTGAACCATTCAAATAACGATTAAGATTAGATGACTTAAAACAAGATCTAATGGTTGTAAACATGTGGATGCTTGAAAATACATAATAGGTGGAGATGTGGATCCTTCCTCAAATAGAGATAACTCTAGAAAAACTTGATCCTAAAGTTAGTCCCCTCTTTTATTCTTCTCTATATCCTATGAGAGATTTATTGGAATCACATAGAAGATATATTTTCTATTACTTTTTTTAAACTCCGTTCAATTCATGACAACCTAACTGGAAACGAACAATACGAACTGATTCCCATACCGCTCACTCGTCGAAGTAAATTTTAATATGGGTGGAACAAGAGTCAAAGGGGAAATAGTGATAACATACCATCTCATAAGTTCAAGTAGAGATGGAGTAGACTAACAATTTGAAGTTTGAAACAATTTAAAGTTTGAAACATTTATTTATTTATTTATTTATTTATTTAACTATTATTTTATTTTATTTGAGACCCAGAGGATTATGATCTCGAGGTCGTGTTCCAAGAATTTTGCCACTACTATCATTTATGACAAAATTCAATTAGTATTAATATATATATTAGTGACTTATTTTCGTCGTTACTATATATAGACAAAATTTATAGTAGTGACACGTGGAATTATTTACTTTTTTTTTCTTCTACCCGAAACCCTCCAACATCTCTTATCCGAAACTCTCCAACCCAAGGCTCGAATCCAGCCCTTTCCTACCCATGTCCTTGGCCTTACCACTAGGCCATTCCACTCAGACACGTGGAGTATTCACGATACTGGTAAACTCAAAACTTCTCGTTATTTTATTTATAAATATTACTAAAGTTATAATATTAAAAATCTAATAGTGATAATTGTTTCTTCCTATTTACTGATAAATATTTCAAAATCTTTTGCATTTAGACCTTGTATATCTGTTCTACAGTCTGCTCATGTGTCAAGTACAAGGAAAAGAGGAAAATGAGCTATAAGAGTATGTTGTTTAAGTGACATTTTTATCAAATACAAGGACAAAATTATTTTTTTACCTATTTCTAAAAGGTGTACTTTTACAAGGTTTTGTAAAACCAAATATCAATATTTTCTTATTATTGACTCCTAAATTCCAATACCTTCTTCTTATATTATTGTGTTAAAATCAAGTACAATAAGTGTTAGTCCCTAGGATCAACCAAAGATGGAAGAATGCGTGGTCGAGATCAGAAGTTTACACAAAAGTTTTCACTCTGACTATTCTCGATTTTCACGAAGAACTATATAGGAATTCTGATTACAACTTGCTCTCAAGATTACAAAAGAATCAGAATTAACCAAACTTCTCGTTCTTTCTTGCAATCGCAGTTGGAGACGGACAAAACAGAGTTACAATAAAATAAAAACTACCTTCGTTCTTTCTTGCAAAATGCAGTTGCAATCAGACAGAACGAACCAAGAAGAAAAAGGAGAAAAAAACAGAATAAAAATTTATTCTTGCTGGAGCGGTGAAGACCACTGTTGCTCAAAGCAAGATTCGTCCTATATTGACGATATGCTCCCAGGAGCCAGCAAGTTCACAAGATAACTTCTGGAACGCTCGTAGTCACCTCCTTGTGTGACTCGAACGGACTCCTTTGGACTCCTCTTTCTTAACTTTATTGATCTATCTCAAAAGGAGGCTAGATGGCTCTTTATATAGGGAAGGATGAAATCCCATCCTCCTCTTCTTTCTGATATGGGACTAAAAAGCCAATATACAAAATTGATATCCCACAATCACAGCCTAATGCATAGCCCGCTCAGCGCCCGTTTAGTACTCGCTTAGAGCCCGTCCAGGCCCGCTCATGCAACACGTGCATGCAACCTTTGCATAAAACTCGCGCATAAAATAAGCGCACGAGCGCAACAATAGCACAAAATTGCCTTGCGACGATGCTGACGTGCTAAGTGCGAAGTGTACCAACAAAGTGCCACTTAGTGCCCGTGAGCCCTTATCCGAGTTACTAAGCCCCTTTGGGACTTAGCTCCTATGGAAATAATTCCAAGAGCATGACAAAAAGCATAAATGCTTTCATTAGGAGTTAATCATTTTTCCTCCTAGAAAAATATCCTCGCATGGCACCCATGTACCCCACCATACCCCATGTGCACACATCAACTCATAAAAAGTATTATATTGAGATACCCACTTGGTGTTGTAGCCAATGTGGGACTATCTTTACTAGTCTAAAGGCAAAAATACCAATAATCTCCCACATATCTCAATATATACGGGTTGAGCATTTTCCACTATGATTGTCCATCATGCATTATGATATAGGTCTCTTCGATTTAAATCTTCTCGCATAGGTCGAACAACAGTATGATAAAGAATGGACTAAGCCTTGAATTATGCACCATAGCTGCAATTCTTTCCACTCACACAATGACATCAGCTGTGCTTTCGGTTGCATATTAAAGGCTATGTGTACGCCTGGTTTCGGTGTATGTATTTTGGGCGTCTACAACTTTTTTCTCAAGCGACGGCCTATATCTCTTTTTATACACTCTAGGTGAGTTCTTTTAAAGAGTCCTTGACATGAAGCCTCGAGCTTCCTTCCGATGCTACTCCGCTATGACATGGCCCAGAGACGAGGCTAAACCTCATCGTGGTGTCATGCCATTATAGCATGAGGTCCCATCCTCTTTGTAGTGCCAAACTATCCAGCATGAAGTCTTGTATTTCCTTGCGATATTACGCCGTTGTGATATGGCTCGCATAGCCGAAGATTTACATCTTTTATCTCTATGGTATCACACCACTATAACATGAGGACACCGACCTCTTTGTATTGCTGCCTACACTCTTTATTCTATAACATTTGGCTACCTACTTATGTGCGGTGCTACGCCGCTATGATATAGCTCGCGAAGCTGATGCATTACCCTGACCGAGGAACCTCTTGGTGGTGTCACCCACTGTAGCATAGAGACCTTATGCTCCTTTGTAGTGCCGCACGATCGTGCTTCCTGTTAAGTACCCTAGACATTTAAAATGCCTTAGAACTCATTAAGGCATCTAAGCCATCCTCCAACGGGACTTGTTCTATATAAAAGAATTTTTAGTAGACAACAGTGGTTCTGGGTCCGTAACCCCTCAATGTCTCAAAGGACTATCCACTGTTCCTGATATTCTCCCAGTTAATGGTCCTAACTTGAACCAATACCTAGATTTCTAGTAGATTTCTCTTTGAACTAATAAAATAAAACTAAATGGTAGGATTGCAAAGACACAATACCAGAGGTCCTCCAAGCCCATATATATTATGTACTTGACTATATGCGGTGTTACGCTGCTGTGACATATCCCAAAGACGAGGTTCACTCCATCGTGTAGTGTCACGCCACTGTAACATACAGTACTACCCTCCTTTATAGTTCTTGGGATCAGCTGGCACTGGAGGCCTTACATGAGTGGATCTGCCAGACTCTTTTAGCTTCGATCATCAAACACTATAATGATCTATGCTACTTGCGCTCATTCAATGTCCTGAACTGGCCCTTGAGGCCTATCATGAACGAATCTGTCCGATTTACCTGACTCCGATCATTAAAGCACTGTAATGATCCACGCAATCTGTACTCATTCAGTATCATGTATTCTATCCATATAGTTCTCTTCAAATCATTGTAGAAATAAACAGATGCCACTGTTGCAGCTTCCTAGTTTTTATTGTATGTCGGTATCACCAAAATCTGTGTACTAACTATAGGAAGATCATCTGAGAGCTTCCAGAGCCATTCTGCTTTATATGCTGCAGCTTGATACTTCAAAGAACTTTGAGAGTAAAGACTGCTGCTTCGACTTCCAAGATATAACAATACCACCCTTGGAGAAGTCACGTCCTCCTGTGGATCTTTCACTCTTCTTTCCTGAGCACCAACTAGCATCACCA
This sequence comes from Iris macrosiphon, assembly GCA_036927795.1. Lineage (NCBI taxonomy): Eukaryota > Viridiplantae > Streptophyta > Magnoliopsida > Asparagales > Iridaceae > Iris > Iris macrosiphon. The sequence continues at coordinate 46,687,387 of JAYESA010000009.1, forward strand.
AAGCCTTCCTTTATATCTGGATAACTGCTGTAGCATAGGATATACTACTGAGTTCTCCTAAGAATTCTGACGACTCTCTTCACAGCTTTCAGTATTCAACACATATACTGCTTGTGAACTGACTCAGCATCCCTACAACAAAAGCTATGTTAGGCTTAATGGTACACGCAACTTGAATCATTCACCTGATGATGCTCGAGTACACCAACTGTCTGACGCTTTCCTTGGATTTGGCTTCATATTCATGTCATACCTGAGGAGTATCCTCCCTGATACCCAAAGGGTGTGATCAATATTTCATGCTGGGAGCTTATGACTAAGTAAGCCCACCTGGCATCCGGATTATCATATATTCTCAGGATAACATCTGCAATCCTATGTTCTGAGTTTGGACAAAAATAACATCTTTGTTAGTGACACTTCTGTATCCATAACTGGGACTAACAAGTCGTCAACATAGATACAAACAATGACTCCTCCATTATCAACGAACTTCATGTACACACACTTGTCCGCCTCGCTGATCCTGTGACAACTTTGACTAGATAACTTGTCAAACTCTTGCTGCCACATCCTGGGAATTGCTTCAGGCCATATCGAGATATCACCAACTCGCAGACTGTCTTCAAACCTAAATGACAATAGTTCTGATTGTTGTCCGTGAATCTCTCATGTCTGTCTTTATCCAAGACTTGATGTCTTTCCATCATCTGATAAATAATTAGCTTATGAATAGCAGCTACGACAATCATCGTCCTAATCTATGACACCCTCATCGAGATGCCAAAGAACTCAATCCCCTATTATCTGAGAAAATCCCTAGGCAGATAGCCTTGTATTGAACTCAACTGTTCTGTCTTCTTTTATCTTCATCCACTTGAAGATCTAATAAGCATCTGATTCGTTTAGCTCATTCAGGCAGATTGACCAACACCCAAGTATGGTTGGAGGTTATTGAGTCATACTCATTATTTATAGCCTCCCTCCAGAAGATAGCATCTCGAGTCTTCATTGTCTCATCATAGGTAAGCGGATCTGCTTTCACATGATAGATGATAAAATCTTATTCGAAGTCCTTTACTCTCCTCACTCGCTTAGATACCGGATCTACGAGTTCTAGTTCGATCAATATCGTTGGGATGACAACTTCTTCTTGGACTATATCTTCGTTGGAAGCTTCAGCCTCATGTGCACCCACATTATTTTTTAAAATATCCGCGATAACAATATTCTTATGCCTTATAAATTTATCTTCGAGGAGTTCTGTGTAGCAAGATTCAATGATATAATTTAATTTGAAATCAAGAATCTCTGAGCATTACTCTTCTCAGCATCATCCTGAAAGATTATCTTTGTAGTCCTCGATTTTAGCTTCTGAATTTTTAATTTTGAAAGCTTCACAGACACCAAACACCCCCACACTTAAATGACGTTCAAGTTTGGTCTGACTCTGAACCAGAGTTCCTGAGGAGTGATATCGGATGTTACGTATGACACTCTGTTCAAAATGAACATAGCCGTCACCATAGCTTCTCCTCAGAAGTAGTTTGGAAGACCCGTAGTCAACAATATTGAGTTCATCATCTCTGTCAACGTCCTGTTCTTTCTTCCAGACACCCCCACACTAAGATGATATTCAAGTTGGGTCTAACTCTAAACCAGAGTTCCTAAGGAGTGACATCGGAAGTTGCGTATGGCACTATATTCAGAATGAACGTAGCCGTCAGCACAGCTTCTCCCCAGTAGTAGTTTGGAAGACTCGTAGTCAACAATATTGAGTTTATCATCTCTGTCGATGTCATGTTCTTCCTTTAAACTACTATATTTGATTGAGAAGAATACGGAGCAGTTATCTCATTGACAATTTTATTTTTTTTGCAGAACGATTTGAATTCAATAGACCTATATTCTCTGTCTAGATCACTTCTGAGCCTCTTGAGTTGTTGCCCCATTTGAAGTTCAGCCGCAACCCTGAACTTCTTGAACTTCTCGAATGCTTCATCTTTTAACTAGAGCAGATAGACAAATGCATACTTCGAGTAGTCGTGGATGAAAGTAATGAAGTACTTTCTTTTTGCCTTTGTGGAGAACTTCTTGAAGTCACAGATATCTGAGTGAACCAACTCCAGAAGATTTGTACTTCTGTTTACCCGTTTGAACGATTTTCTTGTGATCTTTGTCTGCTCACAGACCTTACACTTCTCCATCTCCTTACCCCCACATTTGGAGATAAATCCTAGACTAGACATCTGGCAGTACGAAGTACATGTCCTAGTCTGGGGTCCCACAACTCTTATAATGAGACTTCAGTCACAAGTAGAAGCTCGAACATCCATTTGAAACTGAACGCCTTTTTTCAAAGTATGTGTCCTGCCAAGATATCACCATCTGGCAAACATGGATGTTCACCCTCAAGTCTGCAATAGACTCCTTGAGCTCAGGTCCTTGGTAATCACTGGTACTTTGCTACACACACTTATTTGACTATAACTTCTCGAAGTTCAGAACCATTGTCCTAATTCCCAGATCCTTTGCTTGATCCTTGCTTGCCATCAAGACCTTCACCACTGAAAGGTTCTGTAATGCCCAGCAACCGCACGGTGCATTACGCTGAGTCAGAATGAATGAGGCAATAGCTAGTTAAATTTTTGATTTGTTGGATTTAGGAACAAGTATTGATTGAGTTGGTTTTATATGCAGATCAAAAGCGGAGTTCGATGGAATCAGATATTCGTTTAGAGCAGTACTTAGATAACAGGATTTGGTGCGATAATGCCTTCTTTCTTAGTCCGATCGGTCGGATGATTTGGAGAGCACGGTCTGCTCCCACGGTAATACCAATTGAGTAGATCGTGCTTTGCATCGGACTACGAGTTCAAGGCATCGGTCGTATCGGCAGGGCATGATGCTTAACGAAATCAGACTTGGTGAGTGGGCTCTGTCCCTTCCCCTCTACTCCTTCATGCCTAATAATATGGAACACACATAAAGGCTTGAACACTTGGACTGAAACTTAGAAATTACTACACTGTGGCGTGCATAGTGTACGTCGTTTGGTTGGAATCAATTTGTAGCTTGAGTTGGTTTTTGCGTTGGGTAGTTGGAGCTTGAGTAGGCAGTTGGAGCTTGATTGGATCATCTTGGTGGGATCATCGGGCAATTCGGGCGGGCTAGCGAGCGTGCATCCGTGCACGAGTATCAGTTGGGCGCTTTGTCATGCAAAGCATGCAGTTGTGGTTTAAAACCGAACAACTACATCGGTGAGGGCATTGTGCCACTGTTGGGGCATTGTGCCACGGGATCGTTTTGAGCGAGGGGTGTTGCACCGATTGGAACATTGTGTCGAGAAGCGGCATAGTACCTATGATGATAATTTGAGATGGTGCCTTGGGTTATTAGTTAGAGAATGGTTATGGATAGTTGGTTGGTTTGAGGCTAGATAGTTTGGTGGGGCGAGAATGCTCGATTCTCTCGTGATACCTACTTGGAGTATGCATCGGTCATGGACAACCTGTTGCGCACAGAATTTGGTTTCCTCGAACGGGAAGGCTCCGGGGCACCGGGACCTTTTGGCCATAGAGGAAGCAAATTAGTAACGTGTCTTGGGTGCGTTGTCGGCGGTTCAATACGATTCAGGCGGGCTAGCTACTCAACGCTGGATCGAGTAGAACTGCAGTTGGAACAGTCCTTTATGGCTTGGCCAGTGACTTCATATAGATAAGAGTTGGTTTACTTTATTTTTCTTTGGTTTGGTTTGTGCTTTTCATGTAAGCGACGGCCACCTTGCCTTGGCAAGAGTGTACATATCGATGATTGGATTATAAGGCTTGGATTAAGAATGGATATTGAGGCTTGGATAATGGTTCAATAGGATCACGTATTGCTTGGGTTTGAGTATGACAGTTTGCATGCAAGTTTCCTTTTTGAGTTGGATATAATTGCTTGTATATTGGCTTGAGTTGAATGCTTGCATGCTTAACCTGCTTTACAGTTTTCCATAACATGTCATACCTTGCCATAAAATAAATCTAGGATTCAAGTAGAAAGATCATCATATAACTGTTTGCATTCACTATTCTACTTAGTGTCGACTTAGACGAGTGGGTTACCTTGCTCACCAGTACGGCTGTGTACTGACCCAAGTGTGTGGGCATTAGTTTAGGTACGCAGGTGTAGTGGCACTGCTTGGATATATGGGACAATAATGTATGAACGGTAAGTACCTTTGTGGGCTAGATAAAGAGCAAGAGTATTGCATTAGCCTTTGTGGCATTCTCCTTGTGGCATTTTTATTTGGACCCTATCGAGAGCTTCGCTGCGTATAATCTGATGTGTGCTTGGTACACAATACTTAAATTTTGTTGCAACTTGGTCGTTTCGATGATAACTTTGATGTTTGACAACATCGCCTTATACGAGCGCAACTCCAGGCTCGTACGGCATCACGTCCCGATGAGAACGATTGTCCTGCGGGAGCGCTGCAACATGGTAATTTACGTTCAGCGGGGACGATTGAGCTTGGCGGAGATTGGGACATGACATATTGGTATCAGAGCGCCCAGTTCATTTCCTCGGACTTGGTCCTTCACTTTATTACAAACTCTAAATAGCTTCCGTGTGTCATTTAGCTCGTGGCTCTACTCAATGCCGCATTGGATGTTTCATGCAATAAGTCTACATATTTATTGGTTATGGGTGCATATTGTTTTTCGTTGCATTGCTTTCATTAGTTTTCGGTAGATCTCTTAGCATCGTTGGGCGTTGTTGCATTTGTGCAGCAAGTTGAGAGGTGTCGTTGTGTTGGCTTGTCGTTCGGAGAGTTTCTGGTTGTATCAGTGGATCAGTTGGTTGGAAGACGAGATTGGTTATGTGGCATATTGTAAGTAGAAGCATCGGATGAGAATGGATCGTTGCACGAGTTGCTCATGTAGCAAATGTGTTGGATGGAGTTTCATTTTTGGATGGGTATATCACATAGAGCATTGGCTGAGCAGGTTTGAGTTGGCTTGGGGATATCAGAATAGTGTTGCACGAGTTGCTCGTACAATGAATGAGAGAAACAGTTTGGTATTGGGTTGGATTACTTAGAAGAGCTCGTTATACGGGTTGCTCGTGTAGCAAAAATATCGGACAGTTTGAGAAATAGCTAAAAGTATTGAGAATAGAACATAGCACAAGTTGCATAGCGAGATTGACAGAAGAGTTAGATGGTTCATGCGTTGGCTGAGTTTCATGTCAGACTTGAGTTGGGGATGGCAGGATCACGCATAATAGATAGTTCGGACGGATCTTGGATTAGTGCAAGGAATTGTGATACGAGTAGTAACTTGATTCAGAGTGGTATATGGTATACCACATAGTGAGTAAGGCATTAGAATATTTTGGATAGACATCAATGGAATTGCTGTATCAGACACGGGTAACTGGAAGATGAGTTGGTTGGTGCACATCGGCTGAGTTAAGAAGAACAAAAAAAGGAGCAAGCAAATATGAGTTGAGGAATCGAGAACGGACTTGTACAAATGGAAGTATCGTTGGACTTGAGAGATGGATGAGATCGGAACAAGCAATGGAAAGGGTGTTTAGTATTTGAAGGATTGATGTGGACCAAGTATTGGAAATAATTTGAGATCGATCAGATAGAAAGTTAAATATCAGAGTTCGCTTGCATGATTTGGAAGTTTGGTGGAGCATTCATGAATGCAAAGAGAGAGTTGAGTATGAGGAATGAACAGTTGGGATACGCTTGAGCGAGTGATGGATGAATCGAAGGATAGTGAGCACGGACTACAAAATTTTGGAAATATATTGGATCTGTTAGTTGAGTAATAAAACACGATCTGGTTTAGAGGGGCAATGCGATGGATTCGTACGAACTTGAAGGATTTTGGATATTGGCACTCGAGAAATTGGACTCATGGTTTAGCGAAAGTGAAATTTGGTAAAATTGTGCAATGATGGTAGACAGATTCTCTGGAAGACATAAACGGACATAAGGCAAGTCTAGTTGATGTTAAGTCAGATTGGAAGTTAACACTTGCAGTACTGAGGCGAATTGAGACAACAAGTAAAGGCAATATGGATTTGAGATTTATTTTAGAACTGATGCATGAGGCATTGGAAGAGTATGGACTAATCTAAACATAGAGAAATCAAGATGGGCTAGGGAATGAAGCAAGAGCAAGGATTGTGACGGATGGACTTTTGAAGATAGATAAACGAAAGAGCAACGTTGGAGCAAAATACTGTGCTGCTCGAGCAAGTTGGACGTGCACTATAAAATATGGCATACGGTAAGAATTTGGAGCAAGTCTTTCGTTTCGGGAATCGTTGAAAGTAGTAGTACGAGAAGTCGAACATGGCAGTTCGGAAAAATTGATGGATTTAGGGCAGAACGACGGATTGATGGAAGACGGTTTCAACGAGCACAATTTTCGATTTGTGGCTTGGATAGATAGTAAGACTCTAGGTAGTTAAGCGGCGTTTGGTTGACAGATTCGTCAGAGGTAGTACATGAAGTGCTCGGATTCGAAAGTTCCTTCGGATGGAATGGTTGGATTATGGCTCAAATTTGCAAAGGAGATATAGCATGGTTCGTAGTAACTTTTTATCGTGATGACTTACAATTATCGAACGTAGCTTCAGGATAGCTGACCCTAGCGACTTGACCGCCAAATTAGGGATGAATATTGCAGGCCCATAGAACGACCCTTGCGGCGGCGTATTTGGAAATGCGTCGAGGGCAGATGTGAGTAGCATGTGTTGGAGATTGGATTTAATGACTGAGTGTTGGATTTGAGAGATCCTTGGGATAGCCTTCAGCTGAAAGATGGAGCCAAAAGATTGAAGTGGTGGTAGAAATGCCATAAGTCAATTGATGAGATTCGGAGTCGCAGATTTTTTTGAAGATGGCATCGCCTCTAACTCGTTGTGCCCCGAAAGGGAATAGCATTCATATGAATTGACGACTGTGAAACTAGCTTGTGAAGATAAAGCAGCGGTTCGTTCAGATCAAGTTATTATAATACTTGAAGGGACAGATGTGCCTCAGATCTATAAGATGCATCAGAACTTAGTCTGGGATGCGTGCTCGTACAGAAGACGAAGGTGATATCTTGTACTTCGAGGCAGTGGAAGCATCGCGAAGAACTATTCCATGGGCAACCTAGGAATCGTGGCGAGTGTGTCCACGTTAAAATCGTGGCGACACTATCCCTATGGTGTGGCGGCAAAATCTTTGTGGATCACATGAACCTCAATATAGATGTTTATCCAGTGAGGTATTAAGATTGAGGAAGAGGTGTTGGGCTGAGCTGATCTAAGAGCAAAGTTTGATATTTGGGTAAGTCGCCTAGCTGGGGTGGTATCAGTTATGATGATCATTCGGTATAAGAGATAATATTTGGAGATAGTGCATACAGAACATGGTGCAATTGGAGTTATGCTAGAGTTTGGTTAGTTGAGTTTAGATGGTGCTAGTGTGGATTCAGAAACAATTGGATGGATTGAGTTGGAACACGAACTAATTTAAGTCAGGTGGGAAGATCGTTAGTGGAAAATCCTCGTATTTGAGAATAGTGCTTGCGCGAATAAGTTATGGAATGAACCTTGGGATTGGTTCAATAGGGAGTAAAGCGAATGAATGCCTCAGACATAAAGATACCCTTATAACTTATCCAAATTTGCTATCGCTAAGCTCGGCTAAAATGCATATATTTCTGGGACACCTTAAATATATGTATGATCCAAAACTAAGCGATATGAAAAATTCATATTGAGCTGCAAGAAAGATGTGGGAATATGGAATTTGTGTGAGCGTTCAGCGCGAAGTGTGATGCTGAGTCTGGATCAAGAGAATGTGAGTTGCATGGACCAAAGTTATTAATTGGACAAGCGGCATACGACAAGGAATGTATACTAGTATGGTTCGATGATGAACCTGATTCTAAGTGGTATATTATGTAACGCCCCACAACCGTACGGTGCATTACGCTGAGTCGGATTGAATGAGGCAATAGCTGGTTAAATTTTTGATTTGTTGGATTTGGGAACAAGTATTAATTGAGTTGGTTTTATGTGCAGATCGCAAGCGGAGTTCGATGGAATCAGATGTTCGTTCAGACCAGTATTGAGATAGAAGGATTTGGAGCGATAATGCCAACTTCCTTAGTCCGATCGATCGGAAGATTTGGAGAGCACGGCCTGCTCGCACGGTCATACCAATTGAGTAGATCGTGCTTTGCATCGTACCACAGGTTCAAGGGATCGGCCGTATGGTAGGGCAGGATGCTTAACGGAATCAGACTTGGTGAGTGGGCTTTGTCCCTTCCTCTCTACTCCTTCATGCCTAATAATATGGAACACACGTAAATGCTTGAACACTTGGAATGGAACTTGGAAATCACTACACTGTGGCATGCATAGAGTGTACGCCATTTGGTTGGAATCGATTTGTGGCTTGAGTCAATTTTTACGTTGGGTAGTTGGAGCTTGAGTAGGCAGTTGGAGCTTGATTGGATCATCTTGGTGGGAACATCGGGCAATTTGGGCGGACGAGCGAGCGTGCATCCGTGCACGAGTATCAGTTGGGCGCTTTGTCATACAAAGCGTATAGATGTGGTTCAAAACCGAAAAACTGCATCGGTGAGAGCATTGTGCCACTGTTGGGGCATTGTGCCATGGGATCGTTTTGAGCAAGGGGTGTTGTACTATTGGAACATTGTGTCGAGAAGCGACATATTGCCTATGGGGATAATTTAAGATGGTGCCTTGGGTTATTAGTTGGAGAATGGTTATGGATAGTTGGTTGGTTTGAGGCTAGATAGTTTGGTGGGGCGAGAATGCTCGATTCTCTCGGCATACCTACTTGGAGTTTGCATCAGTCACGGACAACCTGTTGCGCACAGGGTTTGGTTTCCTCTAACGGGAAGGCTCCGGGGCACCGGGACCGTTCGACCATGGAGAAAGTAAATTGGTAACGTGCCTTGGGTGCTGTGCCGACGGTTCAATATGATTCAGGCGTGCTAGCTACTCAGCGCTGTATCGAGTAGAACTGCAGTTGGAACAGTCCTTTATGGCTTGGCCACACTTTATATAGATAAGAGTTGGTTTGCTTTGCTTTGGTTTGGTTTGGTTTGTGCTTTTCGCGTAGGCGACGACCACCTTGCCTAGGCAAGAGTGTGCATATCGATGATTGGATTATAAGGCTTGGATTTGGGATGGATATTGAGGCTTGGATGATGGTTCAATAGGATCACGTGTTGCTTGGGTTTGAGTAGGACGGTTTGCATGCTAGTTTCCTTTTTGAGTTGGATATAATTGCTTGTATATTGGCTTGAGTTGAATGCTTGCATGCTTAACCTACTTTACAGTTTTCCATAACATGTCATTCCTTGCCATGAAATGAATCTAGGATTCAAGTAGAAAGATCACCATATAACTATTTGCATTCACTATTCAACTTAGTGTCGGCATAGACGAGTGGGTTACCCCGCTCACCAGTACGGTTGTGTACTGACCCACGTGTATGTGCATTATTTTAGGTACGCAGGTGTAGTGGCACTGCTTGGATATACGGGACAATAATGTATGAATGGTAAGTATCTTTGTGGGCTAGAGAAAGAGCAAGAGTATTGCATTAGCCTTTGTGGCATTCCCCTTGTGGCATTTTCATTTGGACCCTATCGAGAGCTTCGCTGCGTATACTCTGATGTGTGCTTGGTACACAATAATTGACTTTTGCTGCAACTTGGTCGTTTCGATGATAATTTGATGTTTGACAACATCGCCTTTTGCGAGCGCAACTCCAGGCTCGTATGGCATCACGTCCCAATGAGAACGATTATCCTACAAGAGAGCTGCAACGTGGTGATTCATGTTCAGCGGGGACGATTGAGCTTACGGGAGATTAGGACATGACAGGTTTGACCTTGATCAACAGCTCTTCCTAAAGCAAATATGGCTAGATCCACCAGTTTTCATCCACTGGTCAGCAACTACGCCATATGACTTAACCTGTGCAATCATAGCAACCAAGTTAAGTAATCAAAGGAACCAACACTACCAGAATAAGTCAAATTAGCGACGTCTAGAAACGTCGCTAAATAGAATTAAAATGTCACTAACAATATTTAGCGACGTTTCAAGGAAGTCGCCTTTAAACTAGTCGCTATAGCGACATTTTCTAGCGACGTATTTGCGTCGAGCGACGTTTATCGACGCAACGTCGCTAAATTAGCGACGTATTATGTGTCGCTATTTGTCGCTTATTTTTTTATTTAGCGACATTTTGAATCACATTTAGCGACGTTATATTGACCTGGCAAATACTGTCATATCAGTAATTTAACGACATTCAATGACGTATTTAGCGATGTCACGCCCCAGTCCCAAAATACGTAGGACTAGGTCACGTAACCATGCCAGCTGGCCCGTATATATGGCAACTCCAATATATGGAAACCATATATACGTGCGTACGCTGTATAATGAACAATAATTCATAAGTGGTAAAACTAATTACAAGTCACAGGGTAATATCTAAATCTCATCCACAGAAATCAAATAAACATATGAATAACCAATAACCATATAACTAGATCTCAATACAGATATCTAAGAATGACAGTCAGATGGAAACAAATCTACTGCCGAAATAGAATATAAAAAGGAACCAGATACACACCATATAAGAACAACATCTGACAATCACGAGGCTCGAATAGAAGACCTCCTCGGAATATAAGTAGCATGTCCGGATCTGTGCTCCTGCGAATACTCAAGAACATATACACCTGGCAGGGGACCAGGTCCTCAGAGGGACATAGCAAGATACAGAAAAATAACATGCCATAATGTAAATACTGAATAAATAAATAGGGTGTGCTAACCATCTAAGTGAATGCAATTTAAAGACCTTGTAGTACGCATGGAAATGTGTCGGCTAGACATATGCTGACGTAATTCACCAATCGTCATGACTGGCTAGTATATGTTTCATATGCCCCCTAACGCAAGGGCACTCCGCAATCGTCCATCCCTGCAGAGCATGGACGAAGGATAAAACAGGCATCCACGGGAATATATAAGGAGGGGGTGTCCCATACGCCTACTAAGTGTCTTTCCCGCCCAATATAGATGTACAAGTCATGAAAACGACGTGGACACCTCCTACTATGATGCAAGTCTCAATAAAATAAACAACTGAGCTAAAAACCACTACACGTGTTGCTCACACTGATGGCCAGTCGCGCATGAGGCACGCGTCCCTACATGTACTCACTCTGTGACGTGTAATGATACGTGTCAAGGCCTGAGAAGTTATATCAATAACTTCACAACTTTAGGTGGGTCTACTAGACACTAGGTCAGACACAAGTCCTAACGTCAACGCCATCGTTGACTGCACCCGAGTCTGTTCGGACGCACACATTTATATAATATTAAAATAAATAAACATATAACTAATAATAACTGAATTTAACAGTACAACAAGGCAAGGTATACTTGCCTGGCAAGAGAGCTGCAAATATAACGTCCAGATGTCAAATGCTAAAAGCCAGAAACTATGGCCTCAGAAAGAAAGTCTCCGGATGCTGAAATAAATATCACTAACAGTCTCAGAAAATATCAAATAGCTAGAAACGCCTGTCCTTAAGTCCAATTTGGACACAGGGGCAAATATGACAGTTTCTGGTCAAAGCGGGGTCCACATGTGGCCCGCTTTGCACCGAAAAATGTGTCAGGGTCAAAGGTCTCCAAATTCTCCAAACTTAGTGTCAACAAGTCCAGAACGTCGATACGAACCCAACGGAATATCCAGATCTGGATTCCGATGTGCCGATCACAAAATCGCCCGTCAAGTGGAGCCTATGGGGCCCACGATACGGAATTTTGTTAACGTTCTCAGAATCGAACCAAACTTGGATCACAGGACCAGCGGATCGCTACGAGTCCGATGGCGCAATTTTTGTTTCGATCCGACATGTGTACACAAAGTTACAGCGTGTTCCAGAACAGGCGGATACGGGGCGGTGTCGGCGGATACGCGTTGATTCCGGTGTGCACGCACATCCAAATCAACTTCTACGAAATCCCACACGTCCGTATTAACGTCGCACATGTTTCGGTAAAGACCGCGTGCGACCAAGTCGTCCCGTTTGGCGGGGCGTACCCAGTTCCGGGGTGAATCGGGTCGTTGTTTTTCCTGTATTTGGTTCGCGGTTCACGATCGCCACAGGACGCGATGCTCCGAGCGAGTTGCACGGGCACCGAGATGGTTACATAGTCTACACGACGCAAATAACGAAATTGAAAACAGAGTTACGAGGAGAGAAATATGGATACCTGAACAGGGCTCCAGAAACTTATGTTTCTCGTGTCCGACACGTGTCAGGGTCAGAGACGGCTGTATCCGTGTCCTCCCTAGGGCATCTGAACGCTGGGGTGTCGTCAGAGTCGACTGGCCTCGACGGGGCGAGCTGCTCGGCTGAGTCGGCCGGAGCCGGAGTGGCCTGGCTGCGCTGCGAGAGTGGTGGCCGGCTCTGGCCGGAGGCGAGCTGCGGCTCAGAAGCGACGCGGAGACTCTCGGGGCGGCCGGCGAAGAGGAGGATGATGGAGGGTGGATGACAGGGAGGCGGAGCCAGGTGAGGAAGGAGGAGCCAGGTGAGGAAGGAGGAGGAGGCCGAGGGGTCGGGGGCTGAGATGGGGTGGCGGTGGTCGGGGCTGAGCTAGGGCTAGTGGTGGCGGGCTGTGATGGAGGTGGAGGTGGAGGGAAGAGGAGGAGGATAGGGAGGAGGTCGGCTCTGACGAGGTCGAGGAGGGCGGAGCCAGCAGCGGGGGTCGATGGCGGAGGGGGGGGATCTCCGGCGGGGAAAGGGGAAGAACGAGGTGGAGAAGAAGAGGAGGAGGAGGAGCTGGGGAGGAGAGGGGCAGCGGGGGAGGGGGGTGGCTCGCCGAGGGGTGGGGGAGGGTCCGGCGGGCGGGGCTCGGCGCCGGCGGCGAGGGGGGGATGGCTGCGGCCTGGGTAGATTTAGGGTTTTGTTTTCTTTTTATTTTTATTTTCTTTTTCATTTATTTTATAGAAAATTTTATTAATTAAAATAAAAAAATATCTAGAGATATTTTTGGAATATTTTTGGGATATTTTTGGGATATTTCCGGAATCTTTTCGGGTGGGTCCCGTCTCCAAATGGACGGTGCAGGTTCACCGGCCAGTGAGGAGGGTGACACCTCACACTGCGATTTGCAGGAAAGTCCCTGTAATTTCTTAAATTGCGTAAAGTCCTAGTTTTGGAAAATTGCACAATTACGAAATTGTCTGGAAAAACACCCGATTCCGAAAAATACTAAAATTCACAGAATTGAGGGAATTTGCTGTGCGAGGGTCCCGAGGGAGTGGGGGTGAGTCTGGGCAGGGACTGGGCCTGGTTTTGGGGTGATACGGGCCATCGTATTTAATTAATTAATAAATATTATGCACGGTGTTCTCTAATTATTTAGAGGCAGGTAGGGCCATAATTTTTCTACGATGTCAATACACTAAATGTAGTTACTCAGTGTAGAAAAATAACGTATTTTTGTCTGGGCAAAACGGTTGCATGTTGGGCCTCAAATCTCTATTGGAACAGGGATGGGTACAGGTCTGGGAATTAAAATAGGAATTAAATACGGGCGATTGTAACGAGATTTGTGCGTCTCATACGAGGCTCGAAACTGAGTATCTGGGAGTTGCACAAAGTGCAAGATAGTAGGCTGGCATGTCTAGGAGAGGTATGCGAACTTTGTTCGGGGTTAACAGTCAAGGTAAAGCTCCAAATAATTAGGTGATGGACAGGTGCACAAGTTAATAGGATATGTAAGCAAAATAAATTAATAAATTGCAACAAATCCTAAATTATGAAAAATATTCCTAAAATACTAGAATCTGGTCGAAGGGGTTTACAATCTACCCAACTTATAAAAATTTCGTCCTCAAAATTAAAACTAAGCCATGTTAGAAGGGAAAGACGGCATAAGATATAATTTTAACAAAGTAACTTATATCTTGGGTTACGAATAGATTTGAAAACGTTTACACATGTCGTATTCGCACTTCCCAAGTAGATTCTCCTGGCGTGCCATGCTTCCATGCCACGCGAACCAAGAAAATAGACTGATTTCTCAATATCTTTTCTCGATGTTCAAGGATTCCCACTGGTTGCTCTTGATACGACAGGCTCGGCCTAATGGTGATCTCCGGATGGTTGAAAACATGACTGCTGTCTATCACATATCGCCTGAGTTGCGACACGTGGAATACTTCAAGTACTCCCTCAAGTGACGGTGGTAGCGCAAGTTGATATGCCACTACTCCCACTCTTTCTAGCACGTCAATGGTCCAATATACCTTGGACTCAACTTGCTGCGTCCTCCGAATCGAATGGTGTCTCTAGTAGGTGATATTCTTAAAAAGACATGATCGTCCTCTTTGAATTCCACAGGACGATGATGATGGTCTCCTACTGCTTGTCTGTCTTGTACTGCTTGCCAGTGTCCTTGTATTTACTTAACTGTCTCTTCGGTGTTGACCACCAACTCTGGTCACGCGAATCCTTGTCTGATACAATGCTGACGGGTATGCCGTGCAATCTTACGATTTGCCTCATAAATAAGTTAGCTAAAGCTTCTGCAGACTGGCCAACTCTATAGGTAAGAATTGTGCTGACTTGGTGAGTCGGTCCATAGGAATTCTAATCCTTACAAGTCAACCTAGTCATAGGTGCTGCTATCCATTCAGGAGTCAGTCAATTACTCATTTAGGTAAAATCCATTTAGACTCCTGAGAGCAAAATGATACATTCTTCATCGTAATACTTGAGTTCTGAACTTGACCCAAGTTACGAGGCAAAAATGAAAATTTCGTGCTGCCATAGGGATTTACGTATCAGGAACGTAGATAGGTAGGTAGTGAAGGGTCATCTAAAGGTAGTACCATTTTAAACTGCAATCAATCTAGTAATAGGGTTTGGTAATTACCCAAGAAACAAACAGGAATAGCTACAGAAATAATACACCTTCGTTTTTATACTAAACACGAGATTTCGTCTTTCCGAAATAAAGGAAGGCGAAAAACAATAATCAAGAGTTCAAGTGGGTAATAGATTAGAAGTGTGGGGATCAAGGCGTTTAAAGAATTCAATGGGAATTGTCAAGGCAGTTGTGGATTGAAATCCTATTTTGGTAATTCCTTTTTTACATATTCGTATCAGTACAGTCATGTAGCTTGATACAATATGCTCAGACATATCTAGAGGGCAAGTACATCTATCTACTAATTACTATATATCTCAATCCACGTAGAGTAGTTATGCGAAGGGCGAACCAAGTGCACTATGGTTGATCAGACCGTAATACACTGATTCTAAAATGTATTAGTATAGTACTCCAATAATACATCTCTCAAGAACAAGCTTGATAAGGAATAAGCTTGCAAAACTAGGCTATAATAGCGGCATAAGTCAAGGTAGTAAGGTAAATATACGTACGCTAGATTATGATGTGAGAAATACAAAATAATTCAATTTCACAAAGACAAGACTCTACAATCTCTACAGTTATTATTCTAAATCCTTGACTAAGTTGCTAGTTGACCCAAAAGAGGTATGGCCTTCTAAGTTTTATAATCTTAATACACACTATAGGTTGTCCGCCTAAAACAGAGATTCCAGGAAGTTCGCGTAAAGTAGGGGTTCGAAGTCTGCGTAAAACAGAGATAAAATAATTAGCGTAAGGTAGAAATCCGAAACTGTCTGCGTAAAACAGAATTTCAAATTGTCTAGCGTATGGGGATTCGGACTATCGGCGTAAAGCAGGTTTCAGAGTTATCCGCGTAAAACAGAGAAGCGTAAGGTAGAGCTTCAGAGCTGTCCGCGTATAAAGTCTGCGCGTGAGAGATTGCTATTCTTCCTGCGTAAGGTCTGCGGGCAAAGTATTGCCTAAAGGTTGCATAAAAATCTGCCAGCGTAAAAAGTCTAGCATACTCTGCAGCGTGAAGTTGCACAAGAATTTTATGAGTTTGTCAGTCAAGTTAATGAATCCTGACATCTGACAAAAGTACTTGTACAACGATCGAGGGGATGGTTTGATGATGGTTTGCACAGAGTTCCAGGTTGTCGTTAAGGGACATATGGATACAAGTCATCTTACTATCGAGGTGAGACAAAACCAGATGTCCCGTCAAAAAGCTGTTCATTTTTGCACAGGGCTCGAGGCGTATCTCTGCGCAGGATTTGGTCGAGTCTGGAAAAAGCTAAGGCTGTAACAAATACTCTTAAATCCTATCCTTATATTACGCCTAATCAGGTTGCTCTACGCTGGTTATCTATTAGTCATCAGGTTTGCGCAGGGCAGTTACCTACGTGGCTTGCATAATGCGTCATACGCAGGATAAGGAAAACTAAGGGAACGTGGGTAGCGGTTGTCATAACTGTGGCGTAAAGGGGACAAGCTTCTACATAATTTGGCTTTTATGCCAACTAGGCAGTGGTTTGGTTCTTACGCCAACAACGGTCAATTGGTTTTACGCCAACAAGGGTAAAGAGTCTCTGGCGTAAAACTCTGGTTTATCCAAACTTAGGATGGGGTTTCAGTCCTAGTATTCAATCTTGGATTTCTATTGGTTTCTTAAGACTAGGGTCAATACTATGGTCAAATCTCTAATAATCCTATCTCTAACTAATCCTAGTAGTGTTTATACTATACTCAAATCATACATAAATATGTCAAGGGATAAGGGTAAGTTAATCTATAGGTAAGTGACACTAGGGTTTATTTAGGAAATCAGGAAGGCTAGGGTTCATCAAGTAGTCTGAACTTAATGATATGTCAATGTCCTAGCTGGGTTCTTAATAGGAATACTACCCTAAGTATCCTTCTATCAACAGGGATTCCTATATTCAACCAGAGGCTATACTAAAAGAATTATCAGGGAAGTACATGAATCAAGCAGGATGCAATTATGTAAGTAGGACAGACTGGAATGAAGATAAGTCATAGCAAATTTTGGATGAGATTCTATATTCTAATCCTAGGTGCAGGCTTGCTCGGTACAGTAACGTAACCGAGACAATATGCTCTGACCTGCATGGGCCACCACTAAAAACATGTCACGCCCCAGTCCCAAAATACGTAGGACTAGGTCACGTAACCATGCCAGCTGGCCCGTATATATGGCAACTCCAATATATGAAAACCATATATACGTGCGTACACTGTATAATGAACAATAATTCATAAGTGGTAAAACTAATTACAAGTCATAGGGTAATATCTAAATCTCATCCACAGAAATCAAATAAACATATGAATAACCAATAACCATGTAACTAGATCTCAATACAGATATCTAAGAATGACAGTCAGATAGAAACAAATCTACTGCCGAAATAGAATATAAAAAGGAACCAGATACACACCATATAAGAACAACATCTGACAATCACGAGGCTCGAATAGAAGACCTCCTCGGAATATAAGTAGCATGTCCGGATCTGTGCTCCTGCGAATACTCAAGAACATATACACCTGGCAGGGGACCAGGTCCTCAGAGGGACATAGCAAGATACAGAAAAATAACATGCCATAATGTAAATACTGAATAAATAAATGGGGTGTGCTAACCATCTAAGTGAATGCAATTTAAAGACCTTGTAGTACGCATGGAAATGTGTCGGCTAGACATATGCTGACGTAATTCACCAATCGTCATGACTGGCTAGTATATGTGTCATATGCCCCCTGACGCAAGGGCACTCCGCAATCGTCCATCCCTGCAGAGCATGGACGAAGGATAAAACAGGCATCCACGAGAATATATAAGGAGGGGGTGTCCCATACGCCTACTAAGTGTCTTTCCCGCCCAATATAGATGTACAAGTCGTGAAAACGACGTGGACACCTCCTACTATGATGCAAGTCTCAATAAAATAAACAACTGAGCTAAAAACTACTACACGTATTGCTCACACTGATGGCCAGTCGCGCATGAGGCACGCGTCCCTACATGTACTCACTCTGTGACGTGTAATGATACGTGTCAAGGCCTGAGAAGTTATATCAATAACTTCACAACTTTAGGTGGGTCTACTAGACACTAGGTCAGACACAAGTCCTAACGTCAACGCCATCGTTGACTGCACCCGAGTCTGCTCGAACGCGCACATTTATATAATATTAAAATAAATAAATATATAACTAACAATAACTGAATTTAACAGTACAACAAGGCAAGGTATACTTGCCTGGCAAGAGAGCTGCAAATATAACGTCCAGATGTCAAATGCTAAAAGCCAGAAACTATGGCCTCAGAAAGAAAGTCTCCGGATGCTGAAATAAATATCACTAACAGTCTCAGAAAATATCAAATAGCTAGAAACGCCTATCCTTAAGTCTAATTTGGACACAGGGGCAAAAATGACAGTTTCTAGTCAAAGCGGGGTCCACATGTGGCCCGCTTTGCACCAAAAAATATGTCAGGGTCAAAGGTCTCCAAATTTGCCAAACTTAGTGTCAACAAGTCCAGAACGTCGATACGAACCCAAGAAATATCCAGATCTAGATTCCGATGTGCCGATCACAAAATCGCCCGTCAAGTGGAGCCTGTGGGGCCCACGAAACAGGATTTTGTTAACGTTCTCAGAATCGAACCAAACTTGGATCACAGGACCAGCGGATCGCTACGAGTCCGATGGCGCAAGTTTCGTTTCGATCCGACGTGTGTACACAAAGTTACAGCGTGTTCCAGAACAGGCGAATACGGGGCGGTGTCGGCGGATACGCGTTGATTCCGGTGTGCACGCACATCCAAATCAACTTCTACGAAATCCCACACGTCCGTATTAACGTCGCGCACGTTTCGGTAAAGACCAAGTGCGACCAAGTCGTCCCGTTTGGCGGGGCGTACCCAGTTCTGGGGTGAATCGGTCATTGTTTTTCCTGTATTTGGTTCGCGATCGCCACAGGACGCGATGCTCCGAGCGAGTTGCACGGGCACTGAGATGGTTACATAGTCTACACGACGCAACTGACGGAATTAAAAACAGAGTTATGAGGAGAGAAATATGGATACCTGAACAGGGCTCCAGAAACTTGCGTTTCTCGTGTCCGACATGTGTCAAGGTCAGAGACGGCTGTATCCGTGTCCTCCCTAGGGCATCTGAACGCTGGGGTATCGCCGGAGTCGACTGGCCTCGACGGGGCGAGCTGTTCGGCTGAGTCGGCCGGAGCCGGAGCGGCCTAGCTGCGCTGCGAGGGTGGTGGCCGGCTCTGGCCGGAGGCAAGCTGCGGCTGAGAAGCGACGCGGAGACTCTCGGGGCGGCCGGCGGAGAGGAGGATGATGGAGGGTGGATGACAGGGAGGCGGAGCCAGGGGAGGAAGGAGGAGGAGGCCGAGGGGTCGGGGGCTGAGATGGGGTGGCGGTGGTCGGGGCTGAGCTAGGGCTGGTGGTGGCGGGCTGTGATGGAGGTGGCGGTGGAGGGAAGAGGAGGAGGATAGGGAGGAGGTCGGCTCTGACGAGGTCGAGGAGGGCGGAGCCAGCAGCGGGGGTCGCTGGCGGAGGGGGGGGTCTCCGGCGGGGAAAGGGGAAGAACGTGGTGGAGAAGAAGAGGAGGAGGAGGAGCTGGGGAGGAGAGGGCCAGCGGGGGGGTGGCTCGCCGAGGGGTGGGGGATGGTCCGGCGGGCGGGGCTCGGCGCCGGCGGCGAGGGGGGTGGCTGCGGCCTGGGTAGATTTAGGGTTTTTATTTCTTTTTATTTTTATTTTATTTTTTATTTATTTTATAGAAAATTTTATTAATTAAAATAAGAAAAATATCTAGAGATATTTTTGGGATATTTTCGGAATATTTCCGGGATCTTTTCGGGTGGGCCCCGTCTCCAAATGGACGGTGCAGGTTCACCGGCCAGTGAGGGGGGTGACACCTCGCACTGCGATTTGAAGGAAAGTCCCTGTAATTTCTTAAATTGCGTAAAGTCCTAGTTTTGGGAAATTGCGCAATTACGAAATTGTTTGGAAAAATACCCGATTCCGAAAAATACTAAAATTCACAGAATTGAGGGAATTTGCTGTGCGAGGGTCCCGAGGGGGTGGGGGTGAGTCTGGGCAGGGACTGGGCCTGGTTTTGGGATGATACGGGCCATCGTATTTAATTAATTAATAAATATTGCGCACGGTGTTCTCTAATTATTTAGAGGCAGGTAGGGCCATAATTTTTCTACGGTGTCAATACACTAAATGTAGTATACTCAGTGTAGAAAAATAATGTATTTTTGTCTGGGCAAAACGGTTGCATGTTGGGCCTCAAATCTCTATTGGAACAGGGATGGGTACAGGTTTGGGAATTAAAATAGGAATTAAATACGGGCGATTGTAACGAGATTTGTGCGTCTCATACGAGGCTCGAAACTGAGTATCTGGGAGTTGCATAAAGTACAGGATAGTAGGCTGGCATGTCTAGGAGAGGTATGCGAACTTTGATCGGGGTTAACAGTCAAGGTAAAGCTCCAAATAATTAGGTGATGGATAGGTGCACAAGTCAATAGGATATGTAAGCAAAATAAATTAATAAATTGCAACAAATCCTAAATTGCGAAAAATATTCCTAAAATACTGGAATCTGGTCGAAGGGGTTCACAAACGACATATTTAGCGACGTATTTAGCGACGTATTTAGCAACAATCAGCGATGTATTTAGCGACGTATATAAACATCGCTAAACGTCGCTAAAGTTTCAGTAAAAAAATAAAAAATGAATATATAATGGTTTCCAAACCAATCTTCCTGCAGTTTATTAATTCACAATTTATATAAATGGACCCAGAGCAACCCTCCGTTGAATTTTCTGGGTTCGCCGACCACTTCGGTTGAACGCTCAACACCGGTAAATTAATATACATTTAATATGAATAATATAGTAAAATTTGAAGAAAACGAAACATTGGGATTATAAATCGAGTCTGGAGAAAATCTCATCGTAAAGAATACAATAAATATCCACACAACTGAGTGCAGGAAATAAAGTCTGAAAGCCTCAAAAATAAAGAATATTCATAAATGACCAAATATCATAGGTTAAAACACAAACAACCAGTAAACTATCCTAACTATGACTACTGTGGATCTGAAGAAGGATGACCACCGACGCACATCAGGGATAAGAACAAATCATACTGCTCCCGTAAAATCGATAACGATGTCAATGGAGAAGGCAGTGACGTCGGTGGTGTCTGTGTCGATGAAGGCGCACCAGGAGGACGTATCTGCTCCAACTCTGCTAGTCGATGGTTGTATGAATCCATGGTAGAAAACATCCTCGTACTGCTATGAACATTGAATCATGCATTATCGTTAGCCTCTCGTCCATGGACAGCTGTAATGCCTGTAGCTCCGTCACGCTGTGCTCTGTCGACGCTCTAAGATCAGCTATCATATCCCTGAGCTCCATGATGTTGCGCTCGAGCGTATCAAATTGTGCGATGAGCGTCGCATCGTCCGCATGCGGCTGGGACAGGGGCTGCTCCTCCATCTTCGTAGCAACTTGTCACGGAGAGACGCAATCGGATGATTAACGGTCTCCTGGACTCGGGCCGACGCCTGTGAGAGCTGTGGAGAATGTGCACTTGCCGTCGAGGCCCTAGATGACTGCGTCGCAACAAGGGCGCCATAGGATCCCGTACCGTAGTACGTTCCCCTCTGGAGACCACCAGTGGTGGTCACCCACAGCTCATCCACTGACGAAGCTGGAGAGGGCTGCGAGAAAGTACCAGCCTCTCCCACTGTAGGTGCACTAGCAGTCGACCGCTCACGCAGCCTAAGATACTCGGCCTAGAAAAGTTTGGATACTCGATAATTGCTAATGTGTCTAAGGTACTCATTACTAACTACATGGATATTTATTTACATATTTTCTAAGTTATATTAAAATTAACACAAAGTAAAGTAATACTTACATAGGTCTGCGAGGTCTTCTCATTAATGAGATTTCTGTCCTTTCGATGGGTGGCCAGAAAGACGGTCACCATGTTGGTATCCTCACCCCTCTGTACCTGTTAAAAATATATTATTTAGTACTAAAATTAAACATTTTATCCTATTATTATTTTATCGTACTTGCATTAAAATAATATATCTGAAATAAAAAATATCCTAAACGATAGAAATGTTCCGTCATCGGAATCGAGCAACCACAATACTTTGCTTTCTTCTGCCTAGCCGCCTTGGTCTTCTCAGACCTTTCCTTGTACCTTGGATCGTCGAATCTAGCCCTCATCGCAGTCCACTGCTCAGGCATGATTGTAAAACCCCTATTTCTAAAAACCGTATTTATTATTTTTTTATTAATTAATAATTTAATTATGGTAATTATGTGCTAAATAGGAGAAATAGATTTTTAATAATTTTTATTTTAGGTGTTGGTGCACTTAGAGGATTATTGCGACCATCAGAAATTTTTCGGAATTTATTTCATGTAGGAGACCCCTTGAGCAGTTGTTAGCCTAACGGTGTGCATTATTCTAATCTATAAATTTTCTTATGAGTATATATATATATATATATATATATATATATATATATAAGAAGAAAAAGGAAAAGAAAAGAAAAGAAAAGAAAAGAAAAGAAATTAATAAACTACTAATAATAATATAACTAATACTAATAACAACCAAAGCAACTTAAAGCAAGCAAACGTAGCAAACAAAAGCAACCATAGCAAAACCATTCCCACAATTCCACTTAGCAGCCAACCCTTCCCTTTCCAAAGCTACAGCGCCCCCTTCTAATTCCAAGTAAGCCAGCACCCTTAGCAGATTCCACGGACCCGCGACCAACCAAACTCCCTTCTCCCTCCCTATTATATATATATATATATATATATATATATATATATATATATATATATATATATATATATATATATATATATATATATATATTTCATAAAATCCTAACCTAAAATCTCCAGACCCTCCTCTTCTCATCTAGACCTAGAGAGAGCCGCCACCGCAGCCAGAGAACCCCGCCAGGCCGTTCAAACCAATCCCGACGACCGCGACCCCGGCACTGCAGATTCCCACACGAGGTACCTGCGTTCCGGAGTTGCTTCCCGTCAACTCGCTCAACCAAACGCCGTTCCGTCTTCACCGGTATGCTCACCCCTTAACCCTCTCCCATATCTGTATGATAGCAGACCTCGATAAACGCGTACCCATAGGCGAAAATAGCGTCAAAGTTGGCGAAAGCTGACCGAATTCTGGGATCGCATAAAACTGCAGTGACCACCCATGTTGCCGAGTTTGTATCTCCCACCACAGAGATCCGAATTCGGTGATTCTTTTGGTATGCGTAGACCACTTGACCTAGTTTATTTTCTGTTAAATAACCCTAGATTATTAACTGCTGTGGACATAATTAAATTTATCATAAAATCCCGCGAACCCACTTTTTCAGATTTCCAAAAGTTGTGAAACGGAACACGCCCCGCCAAACGGGACCACTCCACCGTGTACCAAGTGTACCGAACGGTGCATGCAGCGTAATCGGACATGTAAAAATTTGTAGAAACTGATTCGGACGCGTGTGCATGCCGAAATCAGCCCGTATCCGCGGACACACCCCGTATCGCAACTTTTGTTGAAGTCGCACGCATTTTGGGCACGCTTGTCAGATTGTGACGAAACTTGTGCCACTGGACTCATGGTAACGCGCTGGTCCTGTGACCCAATTTTCACGCAATTCTGAGATGGTTGACCAAGTCGCCAATTGGCGGGTCCCATAGTTGACTTTTTGGACAAAATTGTGTTCGGCCCATCGGAATCCACATTTGGACATACCGTTGGGTTCGTATTGACATTTAGAGTTATTTGACCTATAGTTTGTCCCATTTAGAGACTGTTACCCTTGGCACACTTTTCGGTGCAAAGTAGGCCACACGTGGACCCCACTTACCATTTTGCCCCTGTGTCCAAATTGGACGAAAGAGAAGTATTTTTTAGCTATTTTGTTTATTCTGGGAACGTTGGTGATATTTATTTCAGCATCCGGAGACGTTCATTCTGAGGTCGTAGCTTCTGACTCTTGGTGTTGACATTGGGACACTACATTTTGCAGCTTTCTTGCCAGGCAAGATACCTTCCCAAATTGTTTACAGTATTTTGCATGCTTAGTATATTTTTGTATATTTATTGCATTTCTGTTTATTCATTGTATGTGTAGTTTCTTTCATTCATTACTATATATTAGATATGTTGACACACACTTGACACTTAGTATCATAGAGGACAATCATGAGGCGTATGGACTTTTAACCACTCTGGTAAACCGTAGTATATAGTTCGCACTACGGGCGTATGTCGCGCTGGTCGCTACCCCAGAGGTATATCGATTTCTGTAGAGTCGCGCTGGTCGCTACCCCAGAGGTATGTCGATTTCTAATGTCCATTGACGGGTGTGTGAGTTGTGAGGCTTAGATCGAGTAGCCTACCCTTGCCCATACGTCGAAAAGTTATCCTCATTGTATTTATATAGATTGTCTTGTACAGCGTACTTATTTATTTTCAAATATTATGCATGTTCACTGTATTCAAATTGGCTCACTTTTCTGTATCTTGTTATGTCTCTCTGAGAACTTGGTCCCTTGCCAGGTATAGACGACCAGGAGTATCCACAGGAGTACGGGCCTGGACCTGACGCATTATTTTCTGCCGAGGAGGTCTTACCTTTTGAGCATCGTTGATTATCTAGCGATGGATTCTTTTAGCTGATATATTTCTGTCTTCACATTATTTTATATTGGAGATTTTATACTCCTCTCTCATTTTAGTTTTGGATATAGTCTTTGGTAGTGGATTTGTCTCCACCCGACTATTATTTTGGATATTTTGGACTCCTTATTCTAGTTTAGTATTTCTTTTCTAAGACTTGTTATGTGGATGAGATTAGCATATCTGTGACTTGTGACATTATATATACCACATGTGAGTTTATATTCATATTACAGCGTACGTATGGGTTATGGTTTCCATATATTGGAGTTGCCATATCCATGTGGCTGGCATGCTTACGTGTCTTAGTCCTACGTATTTTGGGACAGGGGCATGACAATGATCCAACCTTGGATCGATTTTTCTTCGTGATCACGAGCCTTCTGGTCATCCAGAGCATCACAGATCAGCTTGGCGGCAACGACAGAAAATATCTGCTCGATCAACTCGGCCCGGTGCGTTAGATGGAAATACGTTTACTACAAGAAGTAATTTAGTAAGTTATATAATATGCATAAATTAGATGATTGATATAATATACTTTTATCTTGAAGTGCACAAACCAGAAAGCCTTCCTCTCATCCAGAGTATCAGAGTAGTTGATCCAAGGGCTACCATAGTTGTACCTCAGAAAGTGGCCCAGACGTCTCTGTACCGACGAGGGACGATATCTATACAGAGATAATTATTTTTATCGAAAAAGTGAATATATGATCAATAAAGAAATACATGATATATGATGCTAAACCAACTAATTGACTTACTTTGTACCGTCAGCCCAAATCTTCGTCCTCATCTCGTCCGGTGGTGCGCATAGAGGATCTAGCTGATATTGGGATGATGTCGGCTCAACCTTCATCATATGCTCATCTGTCTCCATGGTTTTGTCAGCAGGAGGAATGCTGGATAAGGGAGTAGTCTCAGGCCTGGAACTACTCGTCCTAGGAGTGCTGCCACATAACGTCGTCGCAGTCGGAGATCTGACTGGTCGATATACTGGAGTACATGGCGCCAAGGATCCATAACCAACAATAGGCAGTACCGAAGGAGCACTCCGTTTATCTCGGGACCTATCGAACGCTCTGTGTCGTCCTGTCATACCTGATAACAATATATGATAATAAAACAAATAAACAAATATATAGTTCATTCTATAGTTAAAATATTATGCATATCTCACGGCATTAATAAAATTGCATAGTAAATAACTAGTAGTGTGACAAGTCTAAATGGATAGTACATTCTACAGTTAAAATATAATACATGTCTTTGTCAAAATAGTACATTCTATAATCAAAATATAGTATATTCTATAGTCAAAATATTTTAATTTCAATCATCTTCAGAAAATTTATCTTGTTCGCCTTCCTCGTCCTCCTCGTCTTCATTTTCATCTACTTCGTCTTCATCTTCGTTTTCCTCTTCGGATAATTCTACCTCTTCTACATTATTAGTCATGTAATGAGTAACTTTCATTGAGTCCACATCTACAATATTTGTTACAAAAGATAGCTCAACCTCCTGATAAACTATTTTGTCAATGTCAAACGTATCTAGCTTTAGTCTTGCATACTGCTCACCAATCCGACCTTGCTGTCCCCCGTCTAGGATAATTTGTGAAGTACACGAGCTGAGCCTGACTTGATAGCACAAATGGTTCATAGCCTTGATATCTACGCTTGTAGTTTATATCCACAAGACCATGCTTGTCAATTTTCTAACCTTGATCTTGAATCGGATTGAACCATTCACACTTGAATATCACGATCTTAGCAGGTTCTGTGCCATAATTATATGTAAACTCTACAATCTCACTTAAGATGCCAAAGAAATCATTGCCTGGATCGACGTCTTTGTAGTTCAAAGATTTGATACACAAACAACTATTTTTCGTGGAATCAAGATCCAGAAAGCTGTCTCTGATCGGTACATTTTTTGACTTTAACCTAAAACCATTCACATAGTAACTTGGCCATATTTTGATGGCAGTAATTGGTCCCTTGTCTAGAGTTCTAATAGATTCAGTCTCAGGTGTTATTAGACGATCGACCTAAATACCAAATTAGCGATAGTAAGTTATTTATTGTGCAAGTGCATAAAGAAAAAGTAATTATCGAGCTTCTTACATATGCGCTCAACCAAGAAGAAAAATGATGTCTTATTTCTTGTTCTAACCGACCTCAGCTCATCATTATATGTGCTGAAAAACAACGAAGCAACCGCTGATTAGTAGCATAATATTAGCTTATACTATTATATTGAGATAACGTAAACGTAGATGAATTAATTACTTACCCCTCTAGCTTCTCCACTTCATCCTCGTCGTAATTGAATAATATAAACAACTGAGAAGCCCTTAGCTCGTCGTCATTCAAATATCTCTTCTTTATTTTCCCTGAAGGCTTTTCGAACGCATTAAATACTTTAAGTATTGTATCATTAGATTCCTGATATCCATCGTCGTTTCTCGGAGCTCTCGTTCTATTAGTAGCAATATGAGGTTTGAAATATGTCGAGAAAAAGTTTATAATCTCCTCGAGAACATAAGCTTCACAAATAGAGCCCTCATCCCGTGCCTTATTTTTTACCTTTCTCTTTAGGTGATTCAGATGCCGCTCGAACGGGTACATCCATGAGAATCGACAGGACCACCAATACGTGTATCATAGGAAAGATAAATTGGCAAATGCTCCAGGGAGTCGAAAAATCTAAGAGGAAACACCATCTCAAGCTTGCACAATGTTACCGCAATGTCCTTCTTTTGCTTTTCTAGACGATCGATGAGCAACTTAGTAGAACAAAGATCTCTGAAGAATATGCTGAGCTCTGTCAATAGATCTCAAACGACCTGAGGTAAGAATTTTTGAAATACAATCAAAATTAACCTCTCCATGAATACATAACAATCGTGGCTCTTCTGTCATGATCCTTACCCGGATATTCGGGCTCGAGTACGTGGGTACGTCCAGCCTACGCCGCAGCATCGACGGTAGAACGATGTCTAGGTCAACTCTAACTAATTAAACATCTCAACAATATATATATATGGTACCTGTCAATCATCTCAACTCCAAAAGAAAAAATAATATGGTATCTCATAAATGTAACTATACTCAATCACAATACAAACTAAGGAAGATAGAGCACAAATGGAATAACGAAGAAAAGAATCAAGATACAATCCACAAGTCTGAAATAATATACATGCCATGAATCTCAATAACAGTCTAATATAAATCCACCAAAATATAAACTAAACCTCCCCAGGCTCTGGAACTAAGTGCTCCTAGTCTATAAGAGTATCCTCTAATGGTATGCCCTCCTGCGGTCCGTAGAATATAGGACACTGATCTATGAGCCAATCATCTGGAAAAATATATCCAGTCAGGATTGGAGTGAAGTATATACCTCTGAAAGCAGTTTTTAATACATAATCGAGCATATAAAACAGATAATAGAAAAGAATACAAGATAACTAAACAATTGAATAAAAAGAACTAGAATGAACATGCAATATACTGGAATGAAGAACATGCAATAGAATATCTGCAATAAAAAGGAATAACTGAAATCTAACCAATGTGCCTTGGAATACAAGTTCATTATGTGATCGGTTTAGGTTGAACACAAATACAATATGGTAACTCGATTACAAGTGTGGTATGTAATCGACATGTACATAAATATACTGGGGCTTTGATTACATAATCAACTCCTACTCCTCCATCCCCAACTAATACCAATGGATCCAATCATGATACATTACGAACATGAATATGAGCACACTGAACACGAGCAGTGTGTGTACACGAATATAAGCACACTGAACACGAGCAGTGTATATACACGAATATAAGCACACTGAACACGAGCAGTGTGTGAACACGAAATACAATAAATTAATACCCGATACACACGATGAAATACATGTGAAGGAGTATCCGCTGAATATGGTAGGGGATAATATCTCCTGACAGGATCCATGTAGTACTAGTCCGTGAAACTACTGTGTCAGAATCAAGTATACAGTTCTAGAATATGAGATATATACACTATTATGAAATAAAAACTAACAGAGATATGTACTCACTTGAGGTCCTGAGCAAGGTGTGTCTCTTGATGCCCAAGCTGGTGTCACACAGACCTATATATGGTATATGCATAAATACAAGGTTTTAGAATAAAAATAAGTTAGACTAGTTCAATTCTAGGTCATAAAGCCATTTCTAAGTCAAAATAGTCAAACTAGGCCAACTCTAGGTCAAACTAGTCAAACTTGGTCAAACTAGCTATTTCTAGATTGTAAGAGTTCATCTCTAGGATATTAGGTCAATACACTATGTAATTAGGCTATACTAGCTATGCTAAGATACTAGGATACCAACAAGTACCGTATCATAAGATGCGCAAGTTAATAGATAGAAAAATACCAATATATATATATATATATATATATATATATATATATATAGTACTCTTAGCTAACTAATGCTAAGTAGATACTTTGACTTTGAACCAATGTGGTATCACACCACCTACACACCCATCTTGATGCTCAAACCCATTACCTTGAGTATAAACCAATACCTTGACATTACCTTGGTATCACAAGGTAATTCAAATTCTAACATGTAACTAACTACCCATACACGTAACTATATACTAACATACATGTAAAACTTATACAATACTATACTAACTACATACTAACAACCAATACGTCTATATATACATATAACTAACTAGTTAACAATATGTATATATTTATAACTAACTAGTTATAAATATGACTAACTAACTTGAGCTATAAGTCAAGCTAACCTCCCCTTGCTGCTGCTGTGCATCCCCTTGTTGCTGCTATGCATTGCTCTAGCTGCTGTAGCTGCTGCCCTTGCTCTTGTTGTTGCTGCTGCAGCTGCAGCTGCTGCTCTTGCTCTTATTGTTGCTGCTGCAGCTGCAGCTGCTGCTCTTGCTGTTGCTGTTGCAGCTGCTACTCTTGCTGTTGCCCTTGCTATTGCTGCTGCTCTAGTTGCTGCTAATGCTGTTGCCCTAGCTGCTAATGAATGCTGATGCAATTGCTGCTAATGCTGATATCCTTGCTGCTAATGAATGTTGTTGCAATTGCAGCTAATGCTGTTGCCCTTGCTGCTAATGAATGATGCTGCAATTGCTGCTAATGCTACTGCCCTTGCTGCTAATTAATGCTGCTGCAGTTACTGCTAATGCTGCTACTGAATGCATGCTATAATTGCTTTAAATATTGCTGCCTGACCCCCTCTCACTGCACACA
The DNA here is from genome assembly GCA_036927795.1 of Iris macrosiphon. NCBI lineage: Eukaryota > Viridiplantae > Streptophyta > Magnoliopsida > Asparagales > Iridaceae > Iris > Iris macrosiphon. Next base: position 46,717,470 of record JAYESA010000009.1, read on the forward strand.
CTGACACTCTACACTCACTCCTCATTCACACACTTAGACACACACACACACACACATGTAAATATAAATATAAATATAAATATAAATATATATATATATATATATATATATATATATATATATATATATATATATATATATATATGTTACTAACCAACACATACACACACACATATAATATAACTATACGTACATACATATATAAACATATTACCAAACATACATACATATATATATATACACAAATATATATACCTCTACATATATATATACCACATACATATATATATATATATATATATATATATATATATATATATATATATATATATATATATATATATCACTAAGTATATACATAATAATAATCACACTAGTAATGCATATGAACCCCCTATCTCTCATGACCACCAACACCTCAAAATGAAACATAGACATAAATATACATATACATATATATATATATATATATATATATATATATATATATATATATATATATATATATATATATATATATATATCATACAACCATTATAATTATATCACTCTAATAGCTATAACCAAGTATATTGAATCTAAATACAATAAAACAAACACGTGGAGTGCACCGCACCCGTATCACACTCATTCTATGATACGCTTGCGATACGGCTCTACCACACAACTAAATATATTCTGAAAGACACGAGCAAGTCTAAAATTATAATTGTGAACAATACAAAAAATTAGCTACTCAACTATGTGTCCGTGTCAAAATATGACATGCTCAAACTCCCGTGTCGGAAGAAAACCACCAAATTAACCCGTATCTCCAAATTATCGGAATACGGCTTACGCGTATCCAATTATGGACACGACACTAGTCACACACAATCAAACACATATCAATTTGGTCTAATTGACCTATTGACAAACACAAGATGTGCCAATCTCGGAATTCTTCCAAACTTGACACAAAATACCATATAACTTTTTCCATAGGCCTCCTATGAACATAATTCCAATGGGTAGCCTTAGTACATGGGAGGGTTCCTAATGATTAAATTATAGATTTAGAGTCTAATTAGAGAAAAAAAACTAAATTGTACATATTGGGAGATAAATTTCCAATAAAATCCCCAAATTGGGTGTCAAGAGCCTCCAACTTGTAGATCATTGCTCCTCCTTGTAGATCCTTGCTTCCTTCTTGTAGATTCTTGTTCTACTAGCCTCCAATGATAAATAGGGAAAGAATTAGGAAAAAATTTGAGTAGGGATTGGTATGGGAAAGAAAAAATTTGGAAGAGAAAAAATTCTAAATCTAGATTTGGAATGACAAATGAGGAGAGCGAGAGTCCCTCCCCACTCCAATAGGTGGCCGGCCATAACCCCTCCTCCAAGCTACTATAAATTATCCAAAGTACCACTTGGGGCTTGTCATGAAGAAATAATTAAGGAAAGAAGATTCTAGTCTAATTGGTTTTACTAATTAATTCATCCTCCTAATGAATGGGCTTACTATTGGGCTCAATTCTAACTAGAATTAAATATTGGTCCATTGATCTAATCTAAACTAGTTAGGTCCACTACATAAGTCCAAAAAATAAATCTAATATCTAACAATAAATAAATAATACAATAAATAATTATTTACAACATGTACAATATTTAATATAATAATCCTAGAATAAATATACCTATGCCCAATTACCAAACTACCCTTAGTTGGAAAAGTGAGGGTGACAATCCTACCCACCTTAGAAAAAATTTATTCTCGAAATTAAGGAAGAACTAACTACCAAAAGCAATCAATACTAGCAAGAAAGAATTATATCTCACGGCTCAAGCAGATATGGATATCGCTCGCGCATCTCGGCCTCTCGCTCATAGGTACTCTCTCCTGGCGAGTGATGCCTCCACGCGACATGCACCAAAGGAATCGTCTGGTTCCTCAGCACCTTCTTCCTTCGATCCAGAATATCAACTAGCTGATCTGGATATCTAAGAGTAGGGCCCACCTCAATCTCCAAGTGATCCAATACATGGCCAGGATCAGCCACGTACCGTCTCAGCTGCTACACGTGAAGCACGTTGTGCACTTCCTCCAATGCAGGTGGCAAGTCTAGTCTATAGGCAATTGCACCGACCCTCTCAAGAATACTGAAAGGTCCGATGAATTGCGGACTAAGCTTTTTGCCTCCACCAAAACGAATCGTGCCACTTGTCGAAAAAATTCTCAAGAAAACCAGACTGCCAACCTTAAACTTCAATGGTCTCCCGTGGCTATCGGTCCAATATCGCTGTTTGTCCTGCGCCACCCAAAGTCTATCCCTGATGAGCTTCACCTTCTCAGCTATATCTACGACCATATCTAGTCCCAATATAGCTATCTCACCAATATTATTCCATGATAACGGAGTACGGTATCTCCGTCCATACAATGCCTCAAATGGTGACATCTCGATACTGGCCTGGTAGCTATTGTTGTAAGAAAACTCTACTAAGTAAAGATGATCCACCCAAGAGCCTCCAAAATCCAAAACACAAGTACGTAGCATATCCTTGAGAGTCTAAATAGTCCTCTCCCTCTGCCCATCTATCTGAGGGTGATATACAGTACTGAACTTGAGTTGAGTGCCCAAGCTAAGCTGCAAACTCCTCCAGAAGTGGGACATGAAGCGACTATCCCGATCCGAGACTATGCTCACAGGAACTCCATGCAATCTGACTATCTGAAGCACATATATCTCCGCGAGCTTCTCCGTAGACATACCCACTTTGAATGGCAAAAAGTGGGCTGATTTGGTCAACCTGTCTACGATGACCCAAATTGCATCTTTACCTCATGGAGATCGCAGAAGTCCTGAAACAAAGTCTATCGTCACATGCTTCCACTTTCACTCTGGAATGGGTAAAGGCTGAAGAAATCCACCTGGTCTCTATCTCTCCGCCTTTACCTGCTGGCATACCAAGCATCTGGATACGAAGCTAGCTACTTCCCGCTTCATACCATACCACCAAATATGCTTTCTCATGTCCCTATACATCTTGTTGGCACCTGGATGCATAGAGTACTGAGATCGATGTGCCTCTTGAAGAATCTTCTCGCACAATGCTCTACTCGGCACAAATAATCGGGTACCGTACCACAATAATCCATCATCTGAAATGTTGAAGTCCTCTGCCAGCCCTATCTGGACATGTGCTCGATGCTCCTCCGAGACTCATCCTCGAACTGTATGGCTCTAATCTGGTCTATCAACTCTGATTGTACCTGAAGTCCCCACATCTATGCTGCAACTCCAGAAACTAATACCTCAATGCCCAAACTATCAAGATCGACCAATAAATGTTTGTCCCTCGTCAAGTACATATCCACTAGATACCTGCTCAAGGCATCTGTGACTATGTTGGCCTTCCCTGGATGGTACTACAAAGCAATGTCGAAGTCCTTCATCAACTCCAACCATCGCCGATGTCTCATATTGAGCTCTTTTTGTGTAAATACATACTTTAAGCTCTTATGATCTGTAAAGATCTCTACACGCTCTCTATACAAGTAGTGCTTCCACAGTTAAGAGCAAAAATAACTGCTGCCAACTCCAAGTCATGGGTAGGATAATTCTTCTCGTGCGGGCATAATTTTCTGGAAGCATAGGCAATCACCTTCCCATTCTGCTGCAACACACAACCCAAACCCTTACCTGATGCATCACTATATATAGAAAATCCTCCTGCCCCTGATGGCAATGTCAATATTGGAGCCATAGTCAACCGCTTCTTTAGCTCCTCAAAAGTAGACTGACAACCCTCAGTCCAGATGAACTCTACGTCCTTCCTGATTAGTCTAGTCATCGGCTCCGCAATCCTGAAAAAATTATGAGCAAATCTCCGATAATAGCTTGCCAGTCCAAGAAAACTCCTGATCTCCGCTACTGAACTCGGGGTGGACCACGACTCAACTGTGAAATCTTTTTCGGGTCCACTGAGATTCTATCTCCTTTAATCACATGTCTGAGGAATTCAACCTTATCAAGGAAGAACTCATACTTCGAAAGCTTGCCATATAGCTTATCCTTCCTAAGGGTCTCCAGAACAATCCTCAGGTGCTTCTCATGCTCCTCCGGGGTCTTTGAATAAATTAATATATCATCAATGAATACTACCACAAACTGATCCAAGTACTGATGAAACATCTTATTCATCAGGTTCATGAATACCGTCGGGTCATTGCTCAACCCAAACGACATTGTTTGATAATAAACGAAAGAAATAAGATGAGGTTTATACGAAACCCGCTCTTTGGTTTACAAACAAGAAGTATAATTAATCCTATACGAGGATGTCAAGTACAATTTTTAATCTGGGTAAATATTGCTATAGGAGTCTGATCTGCAGTCGATCACTTTGTCCCTTGGACCACACGATAATGAATAAGTGCCATAGAAGACAGAAAAAGAGCTTCAAAGGTTGCAGAGGAGAGTGGATGCTCGATGCCAAAGTCGTCGATCACTACTCTTTGTCTGAGTTCTGGATTCTTCTCTCTCAAAGACTTCTCGACTCTCGACCTTGGTTCTGACTCTCAATTTTTCGACCCTTTACCTCTGTCGATAGAGGTCTCTATTTATAGGGTTTTAGTGACAGTAACCATCCAGTCGGCGTAGAAGCCGGGTAGTGGAAAGTATAGCACCTTTTACGTGATGGTTACAATAACCGTTGCCCACGTATAAATGATCTTTTGAATGAGCGTGTGACGCGTGTCCCATTAAGAGACAATGCGTATAACGTCTGCAAAGATTACGGCATAAAAGCCACGTAGGTAGTTATCCCCCCCGCGTAGAAGAGGTAGGCGTAGAAGCCAATAACTGTCACCCTGGCGTAGAAGCCAAATAGTCATCAAACTGGCGTAGAAGCCAAGTAGGCGTAGAAGCCGAGTAGGCATAGAAGCCGAATAGGCGTAGGAGCCTGATGCTGCGTAGATAGGTAGCTAGCGTAGAAGATAGCTGATCCTCCTTCCTTGACTGAGGACTTGAACGAATTCTGTACCAAATAGCCTTAATACGCACCAATGCAAATGTAACCTGAGCTGGCGTATTGTGCAAAAGCAATGATGTGGACGTTTTAGCCAAAATTACGGCTTTTGGAGATATAATCAAATCTCTTGCATTAAATGCAGAGATCTGCCCCCATCTTGCGCATTAAATGCAGAGGCATGTCCCGAAGATCTGCCATAATTTCGTGCATTAAATGCAGAGGCGTGTCTCGAAGATCTGTCATTATTCTGCGTATTAAATACAGAGACGTACCTCGAGCCCTGTACGAAGACCAACTTTTAACGTGGCAGCCTGTTTGTCTTCTGTGGAGCGTAAACAGCTCACATCTGCCTGTGTAAAACTAGGCAGCGTATTCCCTTATATGCGTAAAAGCAGTTTACGCCAAGGAAATGTCACTAAACGACAGTCTGGGTCACTGTGCCGTGCCATCATTATAGCCGTCGTCTGGATAGTCGTGCAGTACTCTTTGTCAGGAGTCAGACGTCAGGTTCACTGCATGATTTGACAGGTTTATTTCGAGGAATAAGAAGCGTTCCTCGTACACTTCAATGCTGCCTTAAAAGCGGATGAGTTTTACACCATAAAGGCGATATAGCACCCTTTTTACGCTGAAGCAGCCTGGACATACTGCATTACGCGGATAGTCCTTGAGCTTATATTTTATGCTGTACTTAGCGAAAAAGCTCTGTTGTACGCCGATGGCTCCGAAGTCATATTTTACGCTGCTCAGCACCAAAATGTTGTGTATAACTCTTCAGCGTATTTTTTATGCTTCTACAAGACCCCCTTCAAAGTTTTCAAATTTCTCGTAATTTGAAACACTTTGAATGAAGTATGAAACGGTCAAGTCTGATACATTCTTCAAGGTTGACTTCTTGGCGGATTATTGGGGATTTGTTGGGATTCGATGTGATCTCTTTTGCCTATATAAAGGCTGAGGAGTTAACCTATCCTTCCCATATTTTCTTCACCATACAGAGATGATCGCCGGAGTTCGTTGGGTCAACTGGAGGAAGAAGAAGAAGACCATGTTCTTCCAGCATGTAAGAAGCCGAAAAAGAAGGCATCTTCGAGCAAATGTTCTCTGCAACGATGGATCATGGAAGGATATCATAGCTTCCTTTGCTCGGGATAATCAGCAACTTTGTATGGCGGTTCGTCCAGGAGAGAGGAAGGGTCACATTCGACCACACAGCTTGCAAGCTGTATTTTCTTCTGTCGTTCGTGGACGAGAGCAGACAAACTAGCTCTGTCCTCGAGTATTGAGTTGGGTCTAAAACCTCAACTCAATCTGTCATGGCGTATGGAGGATGGGCTCTGCATAATTTAGGCAGATCCAGTTTTGTATCCTTCCGCCATTAATCATTTTCTTGTTAATCGATCGCGGAAACCGAGTAAGTGCTGAAGAAGACGGAAGAAGATCTCCACCAATGCGAGAACCTGGCAGAACAGATTCTGGGGGTGGCCTTTCGATGAAGATGAGAAAATCCTTTGTAGACGAGATTTCCCTCATATGTAACCATAAAGATGAAGAAAAACCCTTTGTAGACCGGATTTTCCTCATATGTAATCATGATTTAATAAAATCGTCTTCTTCTGTGCATATGATTATCTTGCCATATATTTTGCTGTGATGAAGTCTGAATATGTGTAGCTTCGACACGTCTGATAACTTTACGTCGACTCTGATAGAAAGAGTATCAGGTCCCGTCCTGTCTTTTACTCATACTTAAAGATGCGCAGAAAGCCGCTTAGTATTTAAGTCGAGTATTCGAACTGTCCTGCTGTTAGGAATGGGGAGCTGCATAGAATTTTGAACCGTCGCTTCTGATAAACAGAATTTTTGTTCAGACCATCATCTTCAAGAATAATTTCTCAAAAATTCCTTAGAATAGGGCGAGAAATGGCTGTCAAAAACTGAGTCGCCATCTTGAACTGTAGATAAAATATTCAGACTGGATTCTGGATGAACCTCCAATCGACCCAAGAAGAATAGTCACTTTCAATGTTGAAGTCTGTATGCTTTGGGTACTTGGGATATTTTGAGGCCAAGAAGGAGTATCCTCTGCGTGAACCCTTGCAATTGAACGCCTTGAGAATTGTTCAGATATACGCATATTCTGGCCTGCGTATTCTCAGATATGCGGAAAGTCATAGATCTGTAATATATATGAGCATAAAATCATAAGTTCGTAGCCTCTCGAGCGTAAAAGCTGCTGAGCATAAGAGCATCCGGGAGTAGAAACTGTAGATTTGTAGCCTCTGAAAAGAAAATCTTCCGAGCGTGAAGTTGTTGCCTCTGAGCGTAAAAGCCACCGAGCGTGAAATCATAGATTTGTAGCTTCTGAGCGTGAAGTCGTAGGTTCGTAGCCTCTCGAGCGTAAAAGCTACCGAGCATAAAAGCTACCGAGCATAAAAGCATCCGGGCGTAAAACCATAGACTTATAGCATGTGAGCGTAAAACCGTAGATCTGTAGCTGCCGAGCGTAGAAAGCTCCTTGGCGTAAAACCACGAATCTGCTTTGCACGAAAACTTTTCAAATTCGCTGACTGTCCGTCTTCCCTGAGTAATAGGCTGACGTAGTCCCCAATCATAACCGAATATTAAATGTCAAATTTGGTTAGGGATTCGAGGAGTCCATCCGAACTCTATATATACCCCAAGGCCTTCAGAGAAAAATTTTTCATCTGTCTTTTTGCAAAAGAAAGCTTTCGACTCTTCGAGTTCTCTCATTCGTTTCCTCTGAGCAACCTGAGTTTTCAGCAATGGCCCCAAAACCAATCTCTTCCTCTAAGGGAAATAAGACTGACTCTTCTTCTCGCTCCTCTGCCCAAGCAAGAGCGACTTCCGTCGGGCAAGGCGAGCCCCGCTCTGAGCGAAGTATCCCACCGACGAGTTGTGCACCAGGCGTTAAAGGTAAAGCTTTTGGGACGACGAGAACGACAAAAATCCTTCGCACACGTTGTACGTGAACGCGCTAGGTCGTCTTCTGTGCTGATAGCCTCTTTGAGGAAGATGATGCACAGAGATGTTTCATCTTTTACGCCCATATTTCTAATGTGTCAGCGTAAGAACTCCATATTTTCGTAGTCGGGCGTAAAAGCTTTGACTATCGAAACTTGGCGTATACTATAAAATTTGAGTTTTACGCTTCTGGATGAAAATTCTGGCGTAATAACTCAAACTTTGGCAGTCTAGCATAAAACGCAGACTGTCAGGGTTTTTTGTGTATACTGCCAGTTCTTGAATTTTACGCCTTGGAATGAGATTCCAGCGTAAAAGATTAAGTTTTTACAGTCTTGGCATAAAGCACAAACTGTTGACTTTTGGCATATGCTGCAAGATTGTAATGTCTAGTATAGAAACTGACGTATTTTTCTTGCATTTTGCAGTTAACTTGCATGCATCTCCGCTAGCCAAGGTGATGGGTTCCGCTGCCTGGATGCTGTATTCCAACTACCTGGAGGATTTATCCCACGTGACATTTTCTATCTCTGGACCCCAATATCTTGAAGGAAGCAGAATCCTGATATCGTCCCAAGGAGAGCGAATGATGTTGAGCATGATCAACGGAGAGTCCCTGACGTCTATAGACGGGGCACAATATATAAAACCGGCTTTTCTCTACTGGGACATGATTGACAAGCAGTCCCAGATGAATCCCAAGAAAGAGCTCTGGGTTTTTCCTACCGGGGGCTTGGTCATGTATCTGCCCAAGATGCTGAGGGACAACCCTATCTTGACATTCTTCCATGCCACACATCCCAGGAGGATATCGTGGACACTGACTCCCGATCTTCACGGCCAGCCGGGGAAGATATTTTATCAGAAAGGATCTGACCAGGGGTCATTTGTCAGCCGTCCTTCCGGTCCAGTCATGCCGTTCAGGGGATTATTTTCGGGCGTTGTCCCGAGTGAGGAAACTGCACTATTCCAGCCAGTCCAAATACCGAATTTTTGCAACGATTTCATGGGGCACGGAGGAGTATACCCCAAGGTTAATCCTCGGACCAATAGGTGGATCACCCCTACAAATCTTCGATGGGCTCGTTTAGCTGACTGGGCCCTGAAGCATTTTCAGACCGAGCTGGAGAGCATTGGTCTGTACGCAGTTGTGAGTGCCACTAGTGTTGGGTTACCTCTCAACCCCAGCCTGTTTCTGGCTTTGATAGAGCGATATATCTCGCTCACCGGGACTTTCGCCACTCCACTAGGGGAGTTGGGATTGGCCTTCCACGAAATGACAGAGATTTCGAGACTGCCAATGGGGGATACCCCTTATGAAGAGTATGTTTCCACCAACCGGGAGCTGGAGGATTCAGACCCTCGGGTAGTGGCAGTGTACCATGAGCTGATGTGCCACTACCTTGCTTGCACCGTCTTTTATAATGAGCCTTCAGATTTGGCTCATACCAATAAATGGGAGTCCTACCTCTTCTTTCACCGGGCCAGCCCTGCTAAGCCAGAGAAAGTCTTGGATAGCAAGGATCAGCCTCTGAGCTTTCTGAGCGTGCTTAGTGCTCAGGTAGTCGACGATCTTATGGAAGACGCTGGGGCTCCAGACCAGATTCTCGACGAAGGGATAGGAAAATATCCTGCAGGCACTAAGGCCTACAGTTATTTGAGGCATTGTCGCAGGCCTCTGTCCAAGGAAGCTCAACTGGCTGGCTTCCTCTCTATATGGCTGCTTCGACTGGTGGTACTCGGCATTGCATCTGCGGACCGCATTCACCGCAACACCTTATGGCCTGCAGTGCGTCTGGTGTTCGGGGCAAGACTGGGTTTGCTCTCTGCCATGGTGTGCTGCATACAAGCTGGCCTGAGGGCCATTACTGATGGGCTGCTTGCCGATGAAACTCGGCGTGATAGCTTTCCTAGGGTAGAATTACCATAACTATATTTGATAGGATGGTTAATTCTCCATAACCCCAGGGTGATGTCTCCTGACTCTGGCAGTAGTTCGGGGGGTAGTTTCTTGCTGAATTACAAGAATTCCTCCTGGAACGTGACCACAGTTTTCGACTGTCGGCGGGCACTGAATTTCAGTCACAGCTGGAAGCTCTTCTACACTGTCCCCTCTGTACATCTCAATCAACATGGGAGCAGACTTCAGGACTTAGGTGACGGAAAGACCGTTCTTTCTCCTGAAGCTTTTAATTGGTTGGTCTGCATTAGACCTTCCCATTTACTGTACAGAAGTGAAGACCAGTGCTTCTTGGAACCCTACTTGCCTAGTCGGTTTGCCAGGCAGTTAGGGTATGACCAATTGCATGTGGGCAATACCGTCACCAGCTTCAGGTCCAGGGGTAGACTTATCGATGCAGCGAGAGGGTGGCGATACTTCATTATGGGTTGCACTGAAGCAACTTTTACTATGCCCGCGACTTCACTCTCCATGGAGCTGCGCATCCTCCACTCGTATGCCCAGTTTTATGTGGCAACCAACACCTTCCATCGCGATTTTGATATACGTGGAAGTTTTAGGATGCCCTCTTCTAAGTCTGCGGGGAGATACAAAATCCCCTCAGTTTCCTCTTACGAGGGTGAGGATTCCGTCAATCCGGATGAGCCTTTGTTGGCAGTACCGAGAGGTAAATTACCTCCGCCTGTCGGGCCTCTGGTCATCTCTTGTAAGCGAAGGGCTCCTGCTCCGAAGGAGACTTCCCCTCACAAGAAGAAGAAGAAGACGGTTAGTCGTCCTCTCAGGATTCCCGGCCATGAGGCTCCTAGAATGCAGTTCTGCCCACTCACTTTGATTAATCGGTCGAGAACTCTCCGAGAAGACTTCCGTTCGAGCAAGCAAGGCGATCTCACTTGTACATAGCGTCGACACGGAGCGGGACGCTATATACTTACCCACCAATAAAGAGTTTTGTCCTCGAAACTCAAGGAGTAACTCACGATAACACAGAACAGCGATAGTCCTCATCCCTCACCATCCCAAATCAAAACTCAGCAAATCTAGAAATCACAAATCATATCTCAAGCAATGAAAACAAATCCAGAAAACATTTGCGACCATCTTTGAGAATATCTATGGACTTATTGTATGGAACGTTCATTGCAGCACAATCACAACTCAGAGTCGGAGGCAACGGAATGGGCAAAGAATCGAGTCGCTCTGATACCATTATGTCACGCCCCGGTCCCGCAGGGCCGTTCGTCCTCGCTTTGGTCCCTACGGAACCGATCGTCCTCGCTCGGGCGTGATGCCGTACAAGCCTAAAGTGCGCTTGCACAAGGCCAAAGCTTTGAACAAGGGCAAGTAAGCTATTAAATACTGAAGCAGCGGCACACATATATTGCAGAAAAGTAAAGAACACAATGGCACATGAAACAAGCTCTTTTATTGATATTCAGAAGTGTTACAAGCGGCGCATGGCCGAGATTACAATTCGCTCAAGCACTCTGTCTCTCGATTACCATGATACCGTTCCATACATTGTCCCTCTATACAAAAGCAGCTCAAAGCAGGCACAACTCGATGCGGCTAAAGGCATCGACTCCAGATTTCTGGATCCTTGGGATGAGGTACGGCTATCGCTTCCCGAACGAACAAGCACCTGAGAACAAGCAAACTGTTGGTGGGTCAGCACTTTTATAAGTACTGGTGAGTATAAACAACTGAATAGAAGCTACACCCCCTGAGACCCACACTAAGTAGACTTGTGGCAAAACATTGCATTTCTAGTGATCTTGCTAGTTTTACCTAAGTTCGTTTCATGTAGTTCTAGCAGAGTCATATTACATCTTTTGAAACATAACTTTGAAACAGTTTTGCATACTCGATACTCAAGCATCCAAGCAACGCCCCAATCTCCCGTAAGCTCAATTGTCCCCGCTGAACGTGAATCACCACGTTGCAGCTCTCCCGCAGGACAATCGTTCTCATCGGGACGTGCGCAACATGCATTGTGTATCAAAATCTAACTCTTTTGGGGCAAAGCTTATTTAGCAGACTGAGCATATCGAATTGAGGCAAACATATCAAGTGGACTGTCATATCTTCAAGCATTTAAGGCAACATATCTATATACATAAAGTACTAACAGAAACTCAACGGTGCAGACTAAATGAATAAGCATGCTTATGTATAAACTCATATTTCTTACCCACGGTCGAGCGGTTATCCCTGCAGCAGACACACAAGTTAGCAATAATTTGCATAACATAAAGTATACAGTTCTCTAGTTTCCTGTTCGTCCCTGCATCAAACAGTTAGGTATGCAAGAAGGCTAGCCTAGCATGCGCCCTAACTATATGATGGTCCCCTCCACGGGATTAGCAGTTGGGACGTACAAGCCCATCTCACTAATGGACGATTCTACCCTCCCGTAAGTAAGGACGTTCAAGCCTCAGGGTATCTAGATCTCTTTCCAGCCGAACGATCCCCAGTGTCCCAGGGACCGTCCGAGAGATAATCCTTGTGCACAAGTTGTCCTGACCAAATGCATGAATGCAAGCCCTATCAGAAAATATGCTATCATGCAACTGATGAACAATGCACACACAAGTCTATCTCTTCTTTTCTCTTTTCTCTTTTCTAGATCAAGTCCAGATAGCCGAAGCTCACTCTCTCGATACACATTGCCTAATAGCCACACCCTCCCGTAAGTAAGGTGTGTTAAGCCTCAGGGTGGACTATTAGTCTAGATCACAAGTTCACGCCATTCACCAAGTTCCATCTCCTGACAAGCAATCAACGAAGCATGTTCAAGCAAAGCTAACTCATTAAATAAGTAACAAGCAAGAACAGTTCTTATAACTATAGCATGCAAATTATATCTCTTGTGGACAAGCATTTAAGTATTCCAGTCTAGCATACGATATTAAGAATAAGTGCAAGAAATCCTTTTTACTCTTGTTATTAGCATGGCAAGGTTCTATCTCATTTAGACAAGCATTCATATTCTCTAGTTAGGCAGCGGATTCGTTTCAATGACAAGCTATGTGAGTTCTCTTATTAGCATACTGAGTCGGTTCTATCATTCTTCTTATGGAACAATCTTATTAAGCAACAAGCATTCAAAAACTCAGATTCATTATTAAGGCATGCGAGAATCAGAGAATGCAGTTCTGCGCACTCACTTTGATTAATCGGTCGGGAACTCTCCGAGAAGACTTTCGTTCGAGCAAGCAAGGCGATCTCACTTGTACATAGCGTCGACGCGGAGCGGGACGCTACATACTTACCCACCAATAAAGAGTTTTGTCCTCGAAACTCAAGGAGTAACTCACGATAACACAGAACAGCGATAGTCCTCATCCCTCACCATCCCAAATCAAAACTCAGCAAATCCAGAAATCACAAATCATATCTCAAGCAATGAAAATAAATCCAGAAAATATTTGCGGCCATCTTTGAGAATATTTATGGACTTATTGTATGGAACGTTCATTGCAGCACAGTCATAACTCAGAGTCGGAGGCAACGGAATGGGCAAAGAATCGAGTCGCTCTGATACTATTATGTCACGCCCCGGTCCCGCAGGGCCGTTCGTCCTCGCTTTGGTCCCTACGGAACCGACCGTCCTCGCTCGGACGTGATGCCGTGCAAGCCTAAAGTGCGCTTGCACAAGGCCAAAGCTTTGAACAAGGGGAAGTAAGCTATTAAATACTGAAACAGCGGCACACATATATTGTAGAAAATTAAAGAACACAATGGCATATGAAACAAGCTTTTTTATTGATATTCAGAAGTGTTACAAGCGGCGCATGGCCGAGATTACAATTCGCTCAAGCACTCTGTCTCTCGATTACCATGATACCGTTCCATACATTATATCCCTCTATACAAAAGCAGCTCAAAGCAGGCACAACTCGATGCGGCTAAAGGCATCGACTCCAGATTTCTGGCTCCTTGGGATGAGGCACGGCTATCGCTTCCCGAACGAACAAGCACCTAAGAACAAGCAAATTGTTGGTGGGTCAGCACTTTTATAAGTACTGGTGAGTATAAACAACTGAACAGAAGCTACACCCCCTGAGACCCACACTAAGTAGACTTGTGGCAAAACATTGCATTTCTAGTGATCTTGCTAGTTTTACCTAAGTTTGTTTCATGCAGTTCTAGCAAAGTCATATTACATCTTTTGAAACATAACTTTGAAAAAGTTTTGCATACTCGATACTCAAGCATCCAAGCAATGCCCCAATCTCCCGCAAGCTCAATTATCCCCGCTGAACGTGAATCACCACGTTGCAGCTCTCCCGTAGGACAATCGTTCTCATCGGGACGTGCGCAACATGCATTGTATATCAAAATCTAACTCTTTTGGGGCAAAGCTTATTTAGCAGACTGAGCATATCGAATTGAGGCAAACATATCAAGTGGACTGTCATATCTTCAAGCATTTAAGGCAACATATCTATATACATGAAGTACTAACAGAAACTCAACGGTGCAGACTAAATGAATAAGCAGGCTTATGTATAAACTCATATTTCTTACCCACGGTCGAGCAGTTATCCCTGCAGCAGACACACAAGTTAGCAATAATTTGCATAACATAAAGTATACAGTTCTCTAGTTTCCTGTTCGTCCCTGCATCAAACAGTTAGGTATGCAAGAAGGCTAGCCTAGCATGCGCCCTAACTACATGATGGTCCCCTCCACGGGATTAGCAGTTGGGACGTACAAGCCCATCTCACTAATGGACGATTCTACCCTCCCGTAAGTAAGGACGTTCAAGCCTCAGGGTATCTAGATCTCTTTCCGGCCGAACGATCCCCAGTGCCCCAGGGACCGTCCGAGAGATAATCCTTGTGCACAAGTTGTCCTGACCAAATGCATGAATGCAAGCCCTATCAGAAAATATGCTATCATGCAACTGATGAACAATGCACACACAAGTCTATCTCTTCTTTTCTCTTTTCTCTTTTCTAGATCAAGTCCAGATAGCCGAAGCTCACTCTCTCGATACACATTGCCTAATAGCCACACCCTCCCGTAAGTAAGGTGTGTTAAGCCTCAGGGTGGACTATTAGTCTAGATCACAAGTTCACGCCATTCACCAAGTTCCATCTCCTGACAAGCAATCAACGAAGCATGTTCAAGCAAAGCTAACTCATTAAATAAGTAACAAGCAAGAACAGTTCTTATAACTCTAGCATGCAAATTCTATCTCTTGTGGACAAGCATTTAAGTATTCCAGTCTAGCATACGATATTAAGAATAAGTACAAGAAATCCTTTTTACTCTTGTTATTAGCATGGCAAAGTTCTATCTCATTTAGACAAGCATTCATATTCTCTAGTTAGGCAGCGAATTCGTTTCAATGACAAGCTATGTGAGTTCTCTTATTAGCATACTGAGTCGGTTCTATCATTCTTCTTATGGAACAATCTTATTAAGCAACAAGCATTCAAAAACTCATATTCATTATTAAGGCATGCGAGAATCAGAGAATGCAGTTCTGTCCACTCACTTTGATTAATCGGTCGGGAACTCTCCGAGAAGACTTCCGTTCGAGCAAGCAAGGCGATCTCACTTGTACATAGCATCGACGCAGAGAGGGACGCTACAGTGATAGGTCTTGAAGTCCCAAATTAGTTAAATATATCTATTCAAAGGTTATATGGACATGATAGAATATGCTCCAACTAGTTTCGTTTTGGAAGTAGTATTGTCATAATGAGATCTTCACCATACTTCATTTGAGCAAAGGAGGTTAAGCATAGTACCTCTTCAGGAATTTGCCGTTTATAGGATCTATTAACAAGTCTCCGTTAGGCTTGGCTCACCTGTAAGCACCGTTTGAGAACGTCGTCTCGATCACATAAGGGCCTTCACATTTGGGCTGGAATTTATCCTTACTCTTGTGAGTAAGAATCATTGGCCTTCTCACAGCTAAAACTAGCTCGCCAACTTTGAACACTCTTTCCTTTACTTTTTGATTAAAAGATATGAAAATACGTGCCTGGTAGAGCGCGATGCACTGTTGGGCTTGAAGGCGTTTCTCGTCTAATCTTTCTAACTCTTGAAGCCTTAACAGGTCATTCTTTTCTTGAGTCAACTCATTAGCCACTGCTATCCTGAGTGACGGAATTTGGACTTCGATGGGGAGAACTGCTTCACTCCCGTAAACCAATGATAATGGGGTACAACCTGTCGGTGCCCGTACCGTTGTACGGTATGTCCAAAGACATTCTCTTAGCTTCTCATTCCAATCCCTCTTGTTCGAAGAGACGATTTTTTTAAGAGTTTGATAATGGTTTTGTTGAAGGCTTCCGCCAAACCATTAGCAGCAGGATTATATGCCGTAGAGGACATATTTTATATCCAATTTTTATCGCAAAATCGATAAAATGCTTGGCTGATGAATTGAGGCCCATTGTCATGAATTATCCTTCGGGGTATCCCAAAGCGATAAATGATATGATGATTGATGAAGCTGATCACATTAGATGTCTTCACCTCTGCAAGAGGGATCGCCTCTGCCCATTTGGAGAAATAATCCGTGATGGCCAGTATAAACCGGTGACCTCTGGAAGAAGACGGGTGAATAGGACCAATGATATCCATACCCCATGCTTTGAAAG
The DNA here is from genome assembly GCA_036927795.1 of Iris macrosiphon. Classification (NCBI taxonomy): domain Eukaryota; kingdom Viridiplantae; phylum Streptophyta; class Magnoliopsida; order Asparagales; family Iridaceae; genus Iris; species Iris macrosiphon. The sequence goes on from JAYESA010000009.1 coordinate 46,734,048, forward strand.
GCCAGGATGCAACCGTAGGATGTAGATGTTCAGAAGGTTGATGTATAAAGTCTGCATGGACCTGAAAGGCTCTACATTGTCTTGCATATTTTATTGCATCTGTGATCATAGTAGGCCAGTAATAGCCCATCCTCCTGATACGATCATGTAGCTTAGGACCGGGTTGATGCGCTCCGCATACGCCGTCGTGAGCTTCACGGATAATCCGATGTGCCTCGTGATCGGAGAGACATCTCAATAGCAGTCCGTCATTGGTCCAGCGATATAGATACTGTGAAGACGCATCAAAATAGAAGCGTAATGATCGTCTTTTGACGGATACTGCTTCTTTAGGGTCCTCTAGCAAGATTCCGTATGCCACAAAATCTATAAAGGGACTTCTCCAGTCTCTCTTGGGAGGATCTATGTTCACAGCGTAGCTGCTTTCTATGTAAAAGTTATTTTTTACACAGAATAAATCTCTGTTAAGAAGGATCACCGAATTCTGCCTTCTTATAGGAATAGCTAAATCTGCAGCTAGATTGGCTAGGGCATCAGCTTCCAGATTCTGAGGTCGGGGCACATGTTCCAAAAAGAATCCTTTGAATGTCATGGCTATCTCGACCATTGCTCGATGATAGGGGATGAGGTCTGGATTCCGGACTTCATATATTCCTCTGACTTGATTGACGATCAGCAGAGAATCACCGAAAGCTTCCAGAGATTCGACGCCCAATTCTTTAGCGACTTGGAGCCCGATCAGTAGAGCGTTATACTCCGCCACATTATTAGAACAGGGCTCGCTAAAAGAATATGCTCGGTAGATGACGAGTTTATCAGGAGTAACCAGGACAATTCCTACTCCTGAAACCACGTTTCCCCTAGGACCAGTCCTGGAGGCACCATCGAAGAATAGTTGCCATGCATCACTTTCCATTGCGGAATTATATTCTGCAACTTCGTCGGAAATATCCTCGTATAGTTTGGAGGTCTCCGGGATCGGATGAGCAGCTAGGAAATCAGCCAACGCTTGGCCTTTGATGGACTTCTGAGGGACGTACACCATGTCATACGGTGTTAATAACATCGCCCAAGTCACGAGTCGGGAATTAAGAACACTTGGCTTGTTCATCAATACCCGAAGAGGATTGATCCTGGAGATGATGTGGATGGTTTGGCCTGTGACATAGTGTCGCATTTTCTGGATATCGAACATCAGAGCCAAGCATTATTTTTCTACTGGATTGTACCAGTGTTCGGCTCTGACCATCATCCTGCTTAGGTAGTAGATAGCCTGTTCATGACCCATATCGTTCTTCTGTGCGAGAAGAGCTCCCAGAGAATGATCCATCTCTCAAACGCACAGCAAGAATGGTCTTCCTATGACGGGAGGCACCAGAACTGGCAGACTAGTGAGGTAGCGTTTGATATCATTAAATGCTTACTAGCAGGCTTCGTCCCATATTAAGGATACACCTTTCTTCATAAGACGATAAAAAGGCTGACATCTTCCAGAGAGGTTGGATATGAATCTCCGGATATAAGCCAGACGACCTTGAAATCCCCTGAGTTCCCTCAGATTACGGGGCGGTCGCATTTCTAAGATGGCCCTGACTTTATCAGGGTCCACTTGAATGCCTTTGGAGGTAATGACAAATCCCAGGAATTTGCCACTAGATACACCCAGAAAGGACTTTGTAGGATTTATTTTGAGTTGATGTTGGCGCATTAACTCAAATACTGTCTTCAAGTCTTGGATGTGATTATCCTTGAGGCAGCTTTTGACAGTTATATCATCCACGTAATATTCTACTGTTTTGCGTAAATGCTCGTAGAATATGTTACTCATAGCCCGTTGGTACGTAGCTCCGGCATTCTTTAATCCGAATGGCATGACCATATAGCAATATACCCCCAATGGTGTCCGGAAGGCAGTATGCTTCTTCAGGATGCATCTTGTTTTGATTGTATCCTGAAAATTTGTCCATGAAAGGCATACATTCAAAACCGCATGTATTGTCAATCATGACATCTGTAATGGAAAGTGGAAACTCATCCTTAGGACAGGCTGCATTCAGATCTCGGTAATCAATGCAGACACGTACTTTCCCATTTTTCTTCATGACCGGGACAATATTGGTGACCCAGTCGGGATGTTGTTTTTCCCGGATGAAACTGCAGGCTATCAACTCCTTGATTTCAGCTTCAATGGCATCCATCATATCCGGGCGGAACCGGCGTTGGTGCTGCTTTACAGGCTTCGAATTGAGCAATATATTGAGTTTATGAGTAGCCACCTTTGGATCAAGACCCGGCATATCCTCATAATTCTACGCAAAGATGTCGATATATTCTTTTATCAGCTGGATAACTTCTTCCCTTTCTTCTTCGGAAAGATTATTACAGATAAATATCGGCTTTGGCGAAAGTTCATCCCCAACATCGATCCGGATAACTTCATCTTCAGTGGAAGGTTCTCTCTGCTCGAACCGGAGTTCCCATTGTGTATCCATTTGTTGAGCCCAAGAGTCATTCTCAAACGGTTCAGATTCTTGTTCGTCTGCTTCGAAGGAATCTGTCACTACCGTATTTACTGATAATGTTCGTTTGAGAGCATCAGATGAGTCGGAGGACGACGAGCCATTTTAAAAAGAGGAAAAGGTATCCTCGTTTGACTCAGAAGTTGCAAGGGAGGTGGTATACCCTAACCCGAAACGAGTTCGTTGACAGTACGGATCACCGTGCAGCGACATTCGTCTGCCTTTCTCGTAGTTGAGGCCCGGTTCCAGCTTCAAGTCATAACCCATACTTTGTATGATCTTCAAAGCTTGCGGGTTGTATCTGTGAACCTGTATTTTACCAACATCGTCATCGGGAGAATCTACTTGTACAGTCGGTGAACCTGCATGCGGCCGAAGACTATTGAACGTTGACTGCTGCAAGTAGGCAGGACAATGAAGATAGAATCCTCATATGGTCCATATATCGTGGTGATATTGGATGATGATGCTACTTCCCACATATACGGATGATAGGAATCTATAGCTTCCAAGAATTTTTGTGCCACAGGTTCTATATTGTCATGGGAAGAGGATTCCTGATTTGGAATTTGAGCGTCAATATACTGGAAAAAAGGATCTTTATTATCATCCGAAACCACGTCCCCGGTTGTATTTACATCAATCGGCTGCTTGCTGCGCCGAAGGTTGATGACCAAGGGTGGAGATTTCTGGTTCAAAGTGATCACTAGAGGATCACCTCCTCTTCCTGACCAGGTTTTGTTCAGGTGGATAGCCATAGGCTCCATGGCTTTTGGACGAGTAGTTCGCCCTTTCACCTTGATTGACAGAGGTTGCTTGGTAGAGGGTTCTTCTTCTGGCTCCTGGTGGGATTCCTTCTCTGCTTCGCCTGACACCTCCTCCATGTAGTCTTGATTGTACAACATGGCATCAGAGTAGTAGGATTCTACTCCTTTAAACGTGTTCAGGTCAGCAAACTCCGTTTGTACTGTTCCTTGGGCATCTACATATTTAAAGCATTGATGTAGAGTCGAAGGAACAATGTTGTGGTCGTGGATCCAAGGTCTACCCAGCAGAATATTGTAGGACACCTCTGAATCAATGATATAATATGTAGCCACTGATCTGAGGTCACCAATCTGGATCCTCAGACGAATTTTCCCCAACGGCTTACTTTTCCTGGCGTTGAAACCCACGATTGTAGTGGTGGTGTAAGCCAATTCGCTGGTAGGAATCCTCAGTGGTCTGAGCAGATTATGAGGAATGATGCTGATTGATGATCCCGGATCTATGTGAATCCGGTCGACCTCCATGGAACCGACGTACTCGGTACAATAGAGGGGTCTGTCATGCCTGTTATGCTTTAACAGTATGTCATCTTGAGTAAAAGTGATATTCGGGACCACCTCCATCACATTGTGGCATTGAGGACATGCCATGGGTTCTTCGTCAGGGGACTTGAGCTGGGTCAAGTATGCATCCGCCTGCATTAATGCTTCATTCAGGGCTTGACGAGTATCTTGAGAGAGCCTGAGTAGTTCGAAGATGGACAGCCTGGCTGGTATATTGGCCAATTGGGCCAGGATATCGAAGTTGTATGGCTTCTCTAAACCTTTGTTTTGAATATTTTTCAAAGGTTTATCGAAGCGCACTTCTTTTTGCTTTCCTTTATCCGCCGAAGTTGGTCTCGAAGGACCGGTCTCTGGTATGGCGGATTCCGGTTCTGAAGGCTTGGCAGCTGAAGCGTCTGCCGATGCATCTTCTTGACTCGCTCCATAGTCCTTGAGGTAAGCTTTCCCTGAACGGGTTCCAGTAGCCAAAACCTCATCTTCTGATGCCGAGTGTACCGTAACCATGTGACATGGTTTGCGCTTCGAGTCCTTCTTAGACTTAGCCTTAGCAGCTTGAGTCTCTTCCTCGATTTTTGACACCAAATCCGGGTGAACACATATGATCTCGCCTCGCTGGGTAGTTAGGGGTACCAGGTCATGATTTTGACCTCTAGCTGGAGGGAGATTAACGATGTTCATCGTTGTCCGGGAAATAGGTGTAACACCGTCCAGGACTTCTTGGGGAGGCAGATTGCCAAATTGCAGAGAGATCATGTTGGCTGTGACCGTTTTCTTGCTGTTGCACAGAGTGATGGCCTTAGCATCGATCAGCTCCTGGATCTTCCTCTTCAGTACATAACACGTTTTTGTAGGGTGGTGTATATATCTATAGAAGATGCAGTACTTGGGGTTATTAGTACTGCCGACTTCATTAGGCCGCTTCTCCTCAGGAAGGGTAATCTTGTCACTTTTGACGAGACACTCGAATATGCTCGGAATATCGTTGTCGTCGAAAGAGTATACTTCAATGGGCCTGGAAGTCCCATGTTTCGTCTGTGTAGTTGCCGCAGTCTTTTGCCTGGGCGTATTGATCGCCAGAGCTTCTTTTCCTTTGGCACCACGAGGATGGTCGCTGTTGGAGGATGACCTCTTGCCTTTATCAGAAGCAGAGATCATGATGCCATTATCACGCGCCTTTCGACTGTTGTCCTCAGCGGCTACCGCTGAGATGATGAACGAGGGCCAATCATGGAACTGATATGGTCCTGTGAACACTGAGATCACGGAAAGAAGGTTCTTCCTGCAAATGTCCACCAATGTCCAGTCTGGAACTCCGGAAGGCATTTGCAAAGTGGCTTGACGAAAACGTTCGATAAAAGTGCGAACGTCCTCTTTTTCCTTCTGCTTCACTTCGATGAGAGAGGACATAGACATGACCATCCCTCCCTCGTAGAATCGTGCAAAGAATAAAGCCTTGAAGTCTTCAAAGGAAGTAATGCAGTTGTCCGCCAGACTACGGTACCACTGATAAGCCACTCCCGAGAGACAGCCCTTGAACACCCGAGTGAGGAGGGCGTCATTCCCCTGTAATAACACCGTCATCATACTAAAGTAGTTCATGTACTGACTCTGTGATGTTTTTCCCTCGAACAAAGCCATAGTCTGTGGTTTGTATTTAGGAGGAAAAGGGCCCTCTTCCCAGATGGCCGGGTAAGGCTGGTTGATTCCCAATTTCTTGAGCTGATCTTTGTGTTTCAAGGCATCAAATTAGGCTTTCAACTCCCGTACTGCCTGCATAGAATTTTTAGCCGGTAGCGGGACCACGAAGTGGTAAGAAATCGGTTGCATCGCTACTCCAATGGGAGGTAATATATTCTCCGAGTGAGGAAGCGGAGGAACTGCTGACTCCTGATCTAGAGCAGGCTCTTGGATCGCGTTGGATTGTGGTAAGCCCACCCCCACAAGTATCTGAGTTGGAGGGACCGATGCTTGAGCCATAGCAGCGGTGTGTTGAGTCAACATCATCTGGTGCATGTTCTCCATCATGGATTGCATCTCTTTCAGAGATGTCTCCAGTACAGCAATGCGTTGCTCGGTGTTCCCGGACGGGGAAGCTTCCTCGCGTTCATCTCCAATGGCATAGACTCTCATCTCTATGGGTGTCATTGAAGGATTAGTATAGGTTCCTGTAGAAGTTGACTCTATACTTTCAGCATCTGATTCAGAAAACTGGCGACCCCCAGCATCGGAATCAGAAGAGTACGAAGCCGATTGTCGTGACCTCGAACGGGTGTTCCGGAATACCCCAGCTTCAGCGTTCTTAAGGAGCTTGTTGAATCTCCTTTAGCTTGGACGTCTTGAGTTCGTCCTTCCTCTAGGTACGTGTGAAGCCATGCTCACTAATGCATGTGTGGGCTCTTCTTCTTGGAAATATGGAGAGTAGTTCAACCGGTCGAAAACCGATCGTTTTGCTTCTGAACTACAATAATTAACTACAATCATATGGCTATTACAATAGTGCTCCCTAGGAGGCGTAATAGACATGCTGGAAGATCCCCTATCCTTGCGTTTCTGGATCAGATAATCACGCAGATCAGGAGGATTTACAGAAGAAGAAGAAGAAGATGGCTTGTTCCTTCTGTTCACGTCAGTGGGCATGCGGATGTTGGGAATCATAGTCCTCCCTGTGCCACCCGTATACAACAGGTTGGCCATCTGGGTAGCGGATGATCCCCGAGGAGTGTGTCTTTCCGCAAACTGAGCCTGCTTTATGCTGAGGGGCCTCACCTGGCGTAAATTGGAGCTCTTCTCTGGCTGGCGTAAAGCTGAGGAGGTCCTCAGTCGGCCATCAGCTCCTCGCGTAATCCGGAGGGCGGGCAGATTCTTCCCTTGCTGGCGTAAAGGCCGAGAAGTTGAGCCGTCCGCCACTTGCTTTCCCTTGCGTAGATTGCAGGGATCATCTGCTTTTCCGCGAAGGGCAGATGCATCTTTACGCGCGGAGCGCGTTTGGAATTTCTGATTTGGCGCTAAGGCATTGTCAGAAGTTCTGTCTGCCACGTCATCGACGGGAGACTGGATTTTATACGTAGAGCGCGGATTAGACTTCTGGACTAGCGCTGAGGCATTGTCCAAGGTTTTGTCTGCCAAGTCACAGACGGGAGACTAGATTTTTTGCGCAGAGCGCGAAGGTTGTGCAGCTACAACCTGGCTGGTCGGAGAGATCGGAGAGTCGACAGGAATGGTAGGGGATGTCCTCGGCATCCAGACCTTACGCAGCTTCCTGTTGTCTTGGACAGAGAGAGAGTGAGAGCTACCCCCTGCTCGAAGTATATCTTCGTAGGCAGACTGGCCGAACTGGACGACCAGGGTCTTCTTCGCGGATCCCACGGATACCGCATCATGTTAAGCAATTGCTTTCTCATCAGAAGAGAAAGACGTCCCCAGCAGAGTCGTCATCTTGTGTTTGATAATAAACGAAAGAAATAAGACGATGTTTATACGAAATCCGCTCTTTGGTTTACAAACAAGAAGTACAATTAATCCTATACGAGTATGTCAAGTACAATTTTTAATCTGGGTAAATATTGCTATAGGAGTCTGATCTGCAGTCGATCACTTTGTCCCTTGGACCACACGATGATGAAGAAGTGCCGTAGAAGACAGAAAAAGAGCTTCGAAGGTTGCAAAGGAGAGTGGATGCTCGATGCCAAAGTCGTCGATCACTACTCTTTGTCTGAGTTCTGGATTCTTCTCTCTCAAAGACTTCTTGACTCTCGACCTTGGTTCTGACTCTCAGTTTTTCGACCCTTTACCTCTGTCGATAGAGGTCTCTATTTATAGGGTTTTAGTGACAGTGACCATCCAGTCAGCATAGAAGCCGGGTAGTGGAAAGTATAGCACCTTTTACGCGATGGTTACAATAACCGTTGTCCATGTATAAATGACCTTTTGAATGAGTGTGTGATGCGTGTCCGATTAAGAGACAATGCGTATAACGGCTGCGAAGATCACGGCATAAAAGCCACGTAGGTAGTTATCCCCCCCCCCCCCCCCCCCCCCGCGTAGAAGAGGTTGGCGTAGAAGCCAATAACTGTCACCCTGGCGTAGAAGCCAAATAGTCATCAAACTGGCATAGAAGCCAAGTAGGCGTAGAAGCCGAGTAGGCATAGAAGCCGAATAGGCGTAGGAGCCTGATGCTGCGTAGATAGGTAGCTAGCGTAGAAGATAGCTGATCCTCCTTCCTTGACTGAGGCCTTGAACGAATTTTGTACCAAATAAGCTTAATACACACCAATACAAATGTAGCCTGAGCTGGCGTATTGTGCAAAAGTGATGATATGGACGTTTTAGCCAAAATTATGGCTTTTGGAGATATAATCAAATCTCTTGCAGTAAATGCAGAGATCTGCCCCCATCTTGCGCATTAAATGAAGAGGCGTGTCCCAAAGATCTGCCACTATTTTGCGTATTAAATGCAGAGGCGTGTCTCGAAGATCTGCCATCATTCTGCATATTAAATGCAGAGACGTGCCTCGAGCCCTGTATGAAGAGCAACTTTTGATGTGGCAGCCTGTTTGTCTTCTGTGGAGCGTAAACAGCTCACATCTGCCTGTGTAAAACTAGGCAGCATATTTCCTTGTATGCGTAAAAGCGGTTTACGCCAAGGAAATATCACTAAACGACAGTCTGGGTCGCTGTGCCGCGCCATCATTATAGCCGTCGTCTGGATAGTCGTGCAGTACTCTTTGTCAGGAGTAAGACGTCAGGTTCACCGTATGATTTGACAGGTTTATTTCGAGGAATACGAAGCGTTCCTCGTACACTTCAATGCTGCCTTAAAAGCGGATGAGTTTTATGCCATAAAGGTGATATAGCACCCTTTTTACGCTGAAGCAGCGTAGACATACTGCATTACGCGGATAGTCCTTGAGCTTATATTTTATGCTGTACTTAGCGAAAAAGCTCTGTTGTACGCCGATGGCTCCGAAGTCATATTTTACGCTGCCCAGCACCAAAATGCTGTGTATAACTCTTCAACGTATTTTTCATGCTTCTACAGACATCACTAAGAACTCAAATAGCCCATACCGAGTCCTGAAAGCTGTCTTCGAAATATCTTCCTTCTTCACTTTCACCTGGTGGTACCCCGACCTCAAGTCTATCTTCGAGAATACCTTCGCTCCAGTCAATTGATCAAATAAATCGTCAATCCGCGGCAACGGATATTTGTTCTTGATAGTGAGTTTGCTTAGTGTCCTGTAGTCGATACACATGCGTACCGATCCATCCTTCTTCGGTAAAAATAATACCGGAGTACCCCATGGTGATGAACTGGAACGGATGAAGCCCTTATTCTACAACTCATCCACTTGCTTCTTTAACTCCGCCAGTTCGCGGTTGTTCACCCTTTAGACGTGCTGTGATATTGGCTCTACGCCTGGCACCAAATCTATAAAGAACTCCACATCTCTTTCTGGTGGTAACCCCGATAACTCCTCCAAAAAGATGTCCATATACTCCGCAATCAATGAATGTGGCAGCTTCTGCTCTTCTACCAAAGCTCCACAGAAGTCACCTTCGCTCTGCTCTTTTATTCCTCTGACAAACTTAAACTCTGGCTCTTCTTGCGCCTGAAACATAATACTGCCTCCTCGATAATCGATACTAGCATAATTCCTACTCAACCAATCCATCTCGAGTACTATATCGTAGCTCGAAAGTGGCATTACGAGTAGACATATGCTCAACTCTCGGCCTTCCAAAGAAACACTCCGGTCCTTGCAAACATCCCTGAACCGGATAATGCCATCCCCGGTCGTGATCTTGCAAGTCTTCGCCAACGGTTCAGACTCAAGATGATATTTCAGAGTAAAAGATACATATATAAAACTATATGAAGCACCGAAATCAAATAAAACATGAGCTGAAAAAGAATCATGATAGACTGAACCTGAGATAACATTACCAACTGGCTCCTCCTCCTCGACGGTCAAGGCAAAAGCTTGCCCCTATCACTAGGCACCTCTCTGATATTGCTGGTACTGAGCGAACTGCTTCTGCTACGGTGGTAGAGGATGTCCTCTCTACTGTCCCGCTAGTGGTCTCGCGGGTGCTCTCTGTGCCTGAGCTCTACCCTGAGCTGGACGAGCTGGAACTTTAGGACAAGACCTCAACTGATGGTCTTCTGATCCGCAGAATAAGCACTGGCCCAATCTTATCCTGCATGCATTCCATCCATGTCCCTGCTTCATACAGAAAGTACAAGGAATAACTGCCTCTAGATCTGGTGTATTTGTTGTACCGACGCTCTAGCTGGTCCATGATACTGCTACCTTGGTTGCTGAAAGTTTCTCTGGTGCTGCTGAAAATAAGACCGCTTTATTAGACCCGTGTTGGTACTCTATCCTCCTGTGTCTCTCGGCCTCTTAGGGCCAAGCTCTAGATCATCCTCTGCCCGTTGTGCCTGTCTCAGAATCGCCTCGAAAGTAACGATGGGATCTCCATTCGTATATGATTTGACTTTCCAGTTCAGTCCCTTTCTAAAGTTCTTGGCTCTTTCTCTAGGGTTCTGCCCCTCAATAAAATGGCCTAATCTATAATACTCTACCACATACTCATCCACCATCATACCTCCCTGAATAAGGTATTGGAACTGGCTCTCTAGAGATGTCAGAGCTACATCTGGAAAAAAAATTCCTTGAAGAGCTCTTTGAAATCTTTCCAAGTAAGTCCAAGTACTGAGATCCCGGGGTCCATCCTGAACCAAGTCAACACAATATCGAACATCATGCTTCCCGCGGCCTCTACGTGCAACCTCTCTGGAATCTGCGCCAGCCGCAGGTTCTGTTCAATGTCTTTTATCCAATTATCAGCATAAATGATCCCTTCAGTGCCTTTAAAGTCCTTCGGCCCTATCCTCTTGAAGTCTATGATGGTCCCCAGCCTCGGCTACTGCAGGGTAAACTGAGGTGGTGTCATCTGTGGCTGGACTAAGGCGACTCTCTCGACTGTTGCGAGTGTAATCTGGTGAGCATTCTCAATGCCCTGCCTCATAACCTCCGACTGATGCTGTTGCACCTTCATCATCTGCTGAAAAAGCGCAAACGTCTGTGTCTGATCGACTGCGGATGGTGGGGGTGAAAGATCTCCTGAAAATGTCGGCGCTATCCTCTGTACTGGAGGTGGAGCACTGCCAAAATCTGCTGCAGAAATGCTCACCTGGATCGGTGAAGCCGACCTCTAGAATGTAGCTGTTGGAACAGCGTCTGCTGGTGCTGCCCTCATAGGCAATGAAGTGACTGACCGCGCTGACATGGCACCTGAGCGCTGGAAACGCGTCTTCTACGGCATCCTGAAGATAGATTGAACAAAGGAATCAATATTGAGTATGATACGATATCATTAAACAAGGACAGATTTATTCAAAGTAAGCAAACATTCAATAGATAAGGATAACAAAACTGATATTAAAAGTGTTTCCAAGTTGTGATTGAGTATACTCTCAGCCTAAATCATATTTTCTAAAGCAGGCTCGTAGCAGTACTCTAGGTGAGCACTACTACGATATCGCTCTAATTGTGACTCTAGGGAAGACCTGCATGGACCACCACTAAAAATGTGTCATGACCCGCACTCGGATATTCGGACACGAGTACGTGGGTACGTCCAGCCTATGCCGTAGCATCGACGGTAGAACGTTGTCTTGGTCAACTCTAACTAAATATCTCAACAATATATATATATATATATATATATATATATATATATATATATATATATATATAAATATATAAATGGTACATGTCAATCATCTCAACTCCAAAAGGAGAAATAATATGGTATCTCATAAATGTAACTATACTCAATCATAATACAAACTAAGAAAGATAGAGCTCGAATAGAATAACGAAGAAAAGAATCAAGACACAATCCACAAGTCTGAAATAATATACATGCCATGAATCTCAATAACAGTCTATTACAAATCCACCAAAATATAAACTAAACCTCCCCAGGCTCTGGAACTAAGTCCTCCTGGTCTACAAGAGTATCCTTTAATGGTATGCCCTCCTGCGGTCCGTAGAATGTAGAAAATTGACCTATGAGCCAATCATCTGAAAAAATATATCCAGTCAGTATTGGAGCAAAGTACATACCTATGAAAGCAGTTTCAAATACATAATCGAGCATATAAAACAGATAATAGAAAAGAATACAAGATAACTAAATAACTGAATAAAAATAATTAGAATGAACAGGCAATATACTGGAATGAAGAACATGCAATAGAATATCTGCAATAAAAAGAAATAACTGAAATCTAACCAATGTGCCTTGTAATGCAAGTTCATTATATGATTGGTTTAGGTTAAACACGAATACAATATGGTAACTCGATTACAAGTGTGGTATATAATCGACATGTACATGAATACACTAGGGCTTTGATCACATAATCAACTCCTACTCCCCCATTCCCAACTAATACCAATGGATCCAATCATGACATGTTACGAGCACGAATATGGGAACACTGAACACGAGCAGTGTGTATATACGAATATAAGCACATTGAATACGAGCCGTGTGTGTACACGAATATAAGCACACTGAATACGAGCAGTGTATAAACATGAAATACAATAAATCAATACTCGATACACACGATAAAATACATGTGAAGGAGTACCCGCTGAACACGGTAGGGGATAACATCTCCTGACATGATCCATGTAGTACCAGTCCGTGAAACCACTATGTCAGAATCAAGTATACAGTTCTAGAACATGAGATATATATACTATTATAAAATAAAAACTAACAAAAAAATATACTCGCTTGAGGTCCTGAGCAAGGTGTGTCTCTCGATGCCCAAGCTGGTGTCACACAGACCTATATATGGTATATACATCAATACAAGATTTTGGAATGAAAATAAGTTAGACTAGTTCAATTCTAGGTCATAAAGCCATTTCTAAGTTAAAACAGTCAAACTAGGTCAACTCAAGGTCAAATTAGGTCAAACTAGCTATTTCTAGGTTGTATGAGTCCATCTCTAGGATATTAGGTCCATACACTATGTAATTAGGCAATACTAGCTATGCGAAGATACTAGGATACCAAACAAGTACCGTATCATAAGATACGCAAGTTATTAGATAAGAAAATACTAATATATATATATATACAAGATAATATATATAGTACTCTTAGCTAACTAATACTAAGTGGATACCATGACTTTGAACCAATGCGGTAACACACCACCTACACACCCATCTAGATACTCAAACCCAATACATTGAGTACAAACCAATACCTTGACATTACCTTAGTATCACAAGGTAATTCAAATTCTAACATGTAACTAACTACCCATACACCTAACTATATACTAACATGCATTTTAAAACTTATACAATACTATACTAACTATATACTAACAACCAATACGTATATATATACATATAACTAACTAGTTAACAATATGTATATATTTATAACTAACTAGTTATCAATATGACTAACTAACTTAAGCTATAAGTTAAGCTAACCTCCCCTTGCTGCTGCTGTGCATCCCCTTGCAGCTGCTGTGCATTGCTCTAGCTGCTGCAGCTGCTGCCCTTATTCTTGTTGTTGCTGCTGCAGCTGCTGCTCTTGCTGTTGTTGTTGCCCTTGCTACTGCAGTTGCTGCGGCTCTAGTTGTTGCCCTTGCTGATAATGAATGCTGCTGCAATTGCTGCTAATGTTGCTGCCCTTGTTGCTAATGATTGCTGTTGCAGTTGCTGCTAATGCTGCTACTGAATGCATGCTGCAGTTGATCTAAATGCTGCTGCCCGACCCCCTCTCATTGCACACACTAACACTCTACACTCACTCACTCACTCACTCACTCACTCACTCACTCACACACTTAGACACACACACACACACACACACACACACACACACACATATATATATATATATATATATATATATATATATATATATATATATATATATATTGTGTGTATATATATGTTATGTGTGTATATATATATATATATATATATATATATATATATATATATATATATATATATATATATAATAAATAATAATAATAACAATAATAATAATAACCGCACTAGTAATGTATATGAACCCCCTATCTCTCATGACCTCCAATACCTCAAAATAAAACATAGACATATACACAAATATTCATATACATATATATCATACAACCATTATAATTATATCACTCTAATAGCTATAACCAAGTATATTGAATCTAAATGCAATAAAACAAACACGTGGAGTGCACCGCACCCGTATCACACTCATTCTATGATACACTTGTGATATGGCTCCACCACACAACCAAACATATTCCGAAGGACACGAGCAAGTCTAAAATCATAATTATGAACAATAAGAAGAACTAGCTACTCAACTACGTGCCCGTGTCAAAATGTGACATGCTCAAAACCCTGTGTCGGAAGAAAACTACCAAATCAACCCGTATCTCCAAATTATCGGGATACAGCCTACACGTATCCAATTATGGACACAACACTAGTCACATACAATCAAACACATGTCAATTTGGTCTAATTGACCTATTAAAAAATACAAGATGTGCCAATCTCGGAATTCTTCCAAAATTGACACAAAATACCACATAATTTTCTCCAAAGGCCTCCTATGAACCTAATTCCAATTTTTATGGGTAGTCTTAGTACATGGGAGGATTTCTAATGATTAAATTATAGATTTAGAGTCTAATTAAAGAAGAAAAACTGAATTATACCTATTAGGAGATGGATTCCTAAAGAAATCCCCAAATTGGGTGTCAAGAGCCTCCAACTTGTAGATTCTTGCTCCTCCTTGTAGATCCTTACTTCCTCCTTGTAGATCGTTATTCTACTAGCCTCCAATGATGAAGTGGGAAGGAATTGGAAAGAAATTTGAGTAAGAATTGGTGTGGGAATGAAGAAATTTGGAAGAGAGAAAATTCTAGATCTAGATTTGGAATGACAAATGAGGAGAGAGAGTCTCTCCCCACTCCAATAGGTGGCCGACCATAACCCCTCCTCCAAGCTACTATGAATTGTCCAAAATACCCCTTATGACTTTTTATGAAGAAATAATTAAGGAGAGAAGGTTCTAGTCTAATTGGTTTCACTAATTAATTTATCCTCCTAATGAATGTGCTTACTATTGGGCTCAATTCTAACTAGAATTAAATGTTGGTCCATGGATCTAATCTAAACTAGTTAGGTCCACTACACAAGTCCAAAAAATAAATATAACATCTAACATCTAACAATAAATAAATAATATAGTAAATAAATATTTACAACATGCATAGTATATAATATAATAATTCTAAAATAAATATACTCATGCCTAATTACCAAACTACCCTTAGTTGGAAAAGTGAGGGTGATATCTTCATACCTACCAGTTTGTTCTCCTTGAGGTTGACGCATCTTCTCAAGTTTGACACGTACCCGTCTGAAAATTTTAGACCCTAAATCCACGTACAAAGTCTTCATTTATCCTCCTTCTCCAGTGAGAAAATTGACTTAGGCTGCTTTAACTTTCCATTTTCTTCATCTATCAAATGCAACGCAGGACGTCATTATAAGTCCAACCTGACATTCAGATTTTCTTTCATCTTTCCCTTTACCTCCATCACAGTATTAATTATGTTATCAAACACATTCTTCTCGATATGAATGACATTAAGGTTATGTCTGATCAGATTGGTGCTCCAATATGGCAGATCCCAGAATATACTCATCTTCGTCCAATTATGGGTGCGACCAAATCCTTCACACTTACCCTTTAGCAGGCTCTTCTATAGCACTTGGTAAATCTTTTACCTCTTCCCATATCGTGTATCCGGGCCACCTTGGCGGTGGATTAGCATTCTTCACAACGCTCGCACGAAAAGCATTCCTATTTCTCTGGTACGGATGATCCTTCGGCAAAAATTGTCGATAACAATCGAAGAAGCATGGTTTGCCTCCGTATTTCAAACGAAAGTCTTAGTGCGATCCATGCAATACGGACATGAGAGACGACCATGAGTGCTCCATCCCGATAATATTCTATAGGCCAAAATTCGTTGATGGTCCACATAAGTGCTGCCCTTATTTGAAAATTTTGCTTTCTAGAAACATCGTACGTGTTGGCACCTACTTCCCACAGCTGATTCAAATCATCTATCAAAGGCTGTAAACACACATTGATGTTCCTCTTCAGATTGTTCGGACCCAGGATAATAACGTTTAGGAACATATACGGTGTCTTTATGCACATCCAAGGCGATAAATTATACGGAGTGACGATCACAGACCAACACGAATACTGGGAGCCCAAAAGTTCGAATAGGGTAAAACCGTCGAAGGAGAGCCCCAATCTGACGTTACGCGAATCCGAAGCAAAATCTGGATACTCTCGATCAAAGTGCTTCCATGCTTTTCCATCGGATGGATGATCAAATACTCCTTCGGTCTGTTCCCGCCTGTGCCAACTCATGTTTTCTGCAGTCTCCTTCACCATAAACAACCTCTGCATCCGTGATGTCAAAGGCAAGTAGTGCATCGAATCGGTAGGCTTTCTTGCACCGATATACTTTCCTCTACCAGTGGCCTTATAGTGATCAGCACCACAGAATCTGCACGCATCCTCATCCTTGTCATCTTTGTAGTACAACATGCACCCATTGCGACATGCATCAATTTTTTCGTATCCCATCAAGAGCGATCGCACCATCCTCTTAGATCGGTAGAAGTCTTTAGGCAACTTTGCACCCTCTGGCAAGATCTCTATAATCAAATCTATCAGTCGATTATAGCATTCTTGCGACATGTTAAATCATACTTGATGCTCAATAATCTTGTAACCACTTCCAACGGTGAATGATCCTCACAACCAGGATATAATGGAGTCCTTGCATTCTCTAGCAACTCCATGAACTTCGCAGCATCGGCATTCGGTGCCTCCTCAGCTGCATCATGATTGTCCGGATCGAAACTAGGCCCCGTCGCATCAAAAACCATGTTCACCCACCCGTCGTCGTAAGCAGCGTGGTCGTGGACATCCATATACGGCTCCACATAAGGCTCTGACTCCGATGCTAAAGACACAAGTTCTCCGTGTGGGGTCCACTGATAGTAATTCGGTATGAAACCCTTCGAGTACAAATGATATATGACTTACACTTCTGGATGATATTTCAAGTTTCGATATCTCATACATGAACACTTAATTTTGGTACCGTCTATGTACTGAGGGAACGCCTTGGCGAACTACAGGAACTAATGTACACCCTCTATGAATTTATCCCACACACCACACATGTCATCAGGATGACGGTTGTACATCCACGAACGATGACGCAGATAGTAATTCATATCCATTTCTAGATACTTCTACAAAGATGAATAGACATTGTTCAAGTATATACTCATGTGAATATTTAGTAGTATATACACCTACTCGTCTACACACACATAAGAATACTCAAGAATACCCAATTATGTTATACACCTACTCATCTACACACATAAGAATACTCAAGAACACAGTACATGTACTGATACACCTAGTCCTTGCACTGATACTTCTTTGTTCAACTCTGTATCCTGGATAATTATTTTACAGTGTATCAGTGAGTGTCAACTCTGTATCCTGGATATCCACACTTGACATTTGTTTAGGCCCTGACTTTCTAATTGAAAAGTCAAGTCATGGATATCCAGTGTCAATTTTTTTGGGTCCAGGATACATAGTTGACACTCACTGATACACTCCTGGATATTCATACTTGACATGTATGCGTGTGTCCGTGTCCGATAAAATGCTTACAGTCTTATCCTCGATATCGTGTCATAACTTTTTATATCCATGTGTCCTATAATTTTACTATATGTATTATGAGATGACTTGATACAACATGTGTGTGTGTGTGTGTGTGTCCGTGTTAGGGTTAGTGTATGCGTGTTAGTGTGTCCGCGTATTTGAGTTTGGTTTAGTGTTAGTGTCCGCATGTGTGTGTCTTCGAGTTAGGATTAGGATAAGGTTAGTGTCCGCATCACCGAAATATCCATACACACACACACCCCCTCACTACACTGTGCATAATTGTGCACTGTACAACACCTCACTTGATACCCAAGACTGCATCTAATTAATTCAGATAGGGTTAGGGTCTGTGTTGTGTCTCGGCTTTGGGTTAGGGTCTGTGTCATGTCCTGTGTCGTGTCAGTGAAGAGAGATAGGGTTAGGGTCTGTGTCATGTTTCGTGTCGTGTCAGTGATATATCGTGTCAGTGTATATGTCTGTGTCGTATCCCGTATCGTGTTCTGTGTCAGTGTCCTATGTCAGTGTGTGTGTGTGTGTGTCGTGTCTGTGTCAGTATCATATCTTGTCTGTATCTGTGAGAGAGAGAGAAAGAGAGAGAGAGAGAGAGAGAGAGAGGGTTTACCTAGAGGAGGAGGAGGAGGAGGAAAAGCCCGAGGTCGTTGGAGGGGAAGAGCCATGCCGGAAGGGAGAAGCCGTGCAGGAGGGGGGCGCTCGGGGGGTGGAAAGCTGGAGTAGGGGGGCTGTGGGGGGGGGTAAGGATGGGGGGAGGAGGAGGACGCCGGAGGGGGGGGGAAGATGGGGGATTTTTGAAATTTTGGGGAGGAGTTCGACAGAATGGGGGAAAATAAAATCATGAACCCTATATTAAATTTTTTAGCGACGTCATCAATAGACGTCGCTAAACGCCGCTAATAAAAAAAATTAGCGACGTCATAAATAGACATCGCTAAACGTCGTTAATTAAAAAGTTTGCAACGTTAGCGACGTCGCTAAAAAAGTTGCTAAAAATAAAAAAAAGCAACGTCGGTAAATACGTCGCTAAATCAAAAAAATCAGTGATGTTTAGCGACCTTAAAGAAGCTTATAGCGACTATTCTTTTAAAAAACTGAAGTACAGTCGCTAAATGTTGCTATGTGTCGCCAACAACGACGTATAGCGACGTTTATTTTTGGAGTCACTCATGTCTTTAATATTAGGGATATTTTATGATGACGTCGCTAAAAACGTCGCTATTTTATCATATTTTGGTAATGCAAGTTTAGTTATACCTTGCTATATTGGTTCGAATTGGTTCTAACTCCAAGTTTTAATTTCAGCCATGCGTCAAGTCCTATATAGTGAAGTGACCTTCATGTGCATAGGCCACCATACGCCAATCCATGCGCATAAGCTATCATGCGCTAATCCATGTGCATAAGCCACCATGCGTCAATCTATGCGCATAAGCCACCATGTGCCAATCCATGCGCATAAGCCTTCATACGCGTCCTGCATATGCAGAGACCATCATGAGCATTGAGACACTATGCGCCCAGCTCTGCCATGCGCCAAGACGCTAAGACTTCTAATGAGCTGCCATGCGCCAAGTCTTGCAAAACGTCAAGTCCTGTCATGCGCAAAGGTCTGACCCTTGTGCGCATACTCTGCAATTCTTGGTCATCTTGTAATCTTTCTTCCAACTGGAATGTGCGTCCTTCAGTCGCTATCTCCTCCATCCTCGAAAATGGTAGGTACCGATAACTCACTTTCAACGTTTGACAAATGACTCCTTCCCTTATCCAAATGTTTGAAGTGAATTCCATCAATCTTCTCAAGTTTGTAAAAACTTGTGTCCAGAAGACTTGAACAAATATTTTCCATCATTATTCGGATCTTGCTTTGAGATTGTTAGTCCTGAGGCTTAACCAAATATGGAAGAACGCGTGGTCGAGATCAGAGGTTCATACAAAAGTTTTTACTCTGACTATTCTCGATTTCCACTTAGAACTATACAAAGATTGTGATTACAACTTGCTATCAAGATTACAAAAAGAATCAGAATTAACCACATTTTTTTTTAATCGCAGTTGCAGATGGACAG
This sequence comes from Iris macrosiphon, assembly GCA_036927795.1. Classification (NCBI taxonomy): domain Eukaryota; kingdom Viridiplantae; phylum Streptophyta; class Magnoliopsida; order Asparagales; family Iridaceae; genus Iris; species Iris macrosiphon. The sequence goes on from JAYESA010000009.1 coordinate 46,753,818, forward strand.
AACAGAGTTACAATAAAATAAGAAATACCTCCGTTCTTCCTTGTAAAAAATGCAGTTGCAATCAGACAGAACGAACCAAGAAGAAAAAGGAGAATAAGGCAGAATAAAAAATTATTCTTGCTGGGGCGGTGAAGACCACCGTTGCTCAAAGAAAGATTCGTCCTTTATCGACGATCTGCTCCCAGGAGCCAACAAGTTCACAAGAGAACTTCTGGAACGCTCGTAGTTACCTCTTTGTGTGACTCGAACGGACTCCTTTGGACTCCTCTTTCTCAACTTTATTGGTCTACTCAAAAGGAGGCTAGATGGCTCTTTATATAGGGAATGATGGAAGCCCATCCTCCTCTTCTTTCTGATGTGGGACTAAAAAGCTAATATACAAAATTGATATCCCACAATCGCAGCACAATGCATAGCCCGCTCAGCGCCAGTTCAGCACCCGCTCAGCGTCCTCTCATGCAACACGTGCATGCAACCTGAGCATAAAAGCGCACGAGTGCCTTCCGACGATGGAAAGTGCAAAGTGCAAAGTGCGCCAACAAAGCACCACTTTGCGCCCGAGTCCGAGTTTTGCGGCTTAGCTCCTATGAAAATAATTTCAAGAGCATGACAGAAAGCATAAATGCTTTCATGAGGAATTAATCATTTTTTCTCCTAGAAAAATACCTCCATATGGCACCCATGTGCCCCATCACACCCCATGTGCACACCTCAGCTCATACAAAATATTATATTGAGATACCCACTTGCAATGTGGGATCTTTACTAGTCCAAAGATAAAAACACCAACAATAAGGACATGTTTGGACAATTTCATTGAAGAAGTCACAATATTTGTATCTTCTCATGATTTGAAATATCTATAAAATTAGAAATTTTGTTGTTACGCTAATATTTTGTTTTATTATTAGTAGTTCGCACCAAATGCCGTAGTGAAATTAACATTTTATAGGCCTATCTATGGCAAATTCCAATGATTATAGATCCATAACTTGCGAATTGTTGACTCTGTAACAAATCGTGACATATTGATAGGTTGCATCGAAAATGCGACGATAAACTGGAGCAAAGAAAAAGACCGTGAGTGCGAGTCCAAAGATATGGCCATCTATATTTTTGGTAAGAAAAAAAAAGAGAGATTTTAACAGAAATCCATATTCAAAATATGAAAGCTAAGGGTTGTTTCTATTATTTTAAAATTTTAAGAAATATTCTTATTGTAACTTTTTTGTTAAATTTTTTAACAAATGTTTCTACTATTTTAGTTCGATGTTCACTGGAAGATGTTGAAAAATGGAAGTATCTAATTATCTCTGCTTCTTGGGAGGACCAAGGAAGGATCGTAGTTGAAGTCGTCATGAAAAGGCTCTAGGTTGCATTTGACATAAGGATGGAAATTTTGATACATATACTGAGCAGATTTATTAAGTGTCTAAGGGAGGCCACGATCCTTCCATTTTTTAAAAAAAATGTTAATTATTACCTTATAGATTTTTTTTTTATATAATTTTAAAACATATATTTGTTTGGCCCTCTCCAATGTACAAAAATTAATTTGGTTCAGTGATAACACTTTGTACTTTCAAATGAGAGATACGAGTTTGAAGCTCATTTTTGTTTCAAAATATTTTAAAAATTGTTTATGTACAATTTTTTTTTAATACTTTAAAAATATTGACTATTGTAATAAATGGGAGGTATTAGTTTCAAGTTGTTTTAATTTCTCAACCAATAAGTCATGCCAGAATGGGGGCTGAGAAAACGACCAGTCTGAGGACCACATGGCATTTTTCTATTGGCCGAACCAAAAAAACCCTAACATCAGCTAAAAAAATCTAACTCATGAGAAGACGACACGTGTGGCTCACGTGCCCCTCGGCCCGTGTAGACTTAACTTTTCTTAAAAGTTGTCATAGAAATTAAAAAAAAAAAAAAGTCATGGCCAGCTCCGTCTTGGGCTATAGCAAATCGAACCAAAGTATATATATTGCCTGAACGGTTTCTCTGTCCATTTGGCTTCTCCTGCTCCATCTTTCCATGCCTACAATCGCCGGAATTGAAGAACGTACAGATAAGATCGAAGAAGAAAACATATTCTTCCATGTCTGTACTATATACTATAGGCGGAAGAAAAAAGAGAAAAAAAAAAGTTAGGAAGGAACTAGACAACATAAGCTTCCATGCAGGTCGGTTTGGGATTAGATTGTTATATCCGAAACTAAATTTGGTTGTCCTATGATCTGTATTATGAGTCGGTCCTGAAAACATATGTGACTTCGATTTTTTGTGACATCACGATGGTTCTGGAAGATTGTCCCAGCAGAGAAAGTTCGTTCTAAGTCCAAAATCTTATAGATTTATTCATATTCTTCTACACCTACTATCGCGCGGAAGAAGAAAGGACAGATATTAGGAAATATACTAATGCCGGAAGAAGAGAGGTCATAGGAACTACACACCATCTTCCATGAGTCATGACTACCATCGATCTCTCTGGAAGAAGAAAGGACAAATAGAACCAGACTATTGCCGGAATAAAAGAGGACATAGGAACTAGACAACATCTTCCATGCCTACTCTCTCTGAAAGATCGAAGAAAGGACAAATAGGAACCAGTCAACATATGGGACTAGAACTCAGTCGGATTGAGTGAAAAAATAAACAGAGTTAATTCGGATTTAAGTGGAAAAAAAAAATAAGTGAGAAAAGGTAGTGTCAATACACATAAGCTTGAATTGGAGGAAGAGTTAAGTAGGCTGTATTTAATAACTCTTGTTTGATTTAAATGTATTGAATAAGAGAATGATTAATAAAAATATAATATTTATCAAAATATCATTGTTATATATGATTTAAAATTATATTAGATTGGATTTTGAGTGCGACAACTTATACGATATTTTATATATTAAATATATGTGATCATCAACTCAACAAATACATAAGCCGCTATCAGGGCCGGTTCTGAATAATTGAAGGTCATGTGCGAATCTCTAAATGAGATTTTAAATTTATTTATTCTAATTTTTTAAATGTATTATTCTATGTCTCTATCAAAATCTCTGGAGATGTTCTTGATTGTATATTATAACTGAATCTATATGTAGTTACTAAACAAAATAATCAAAGATTAAATTATCTATATTCAAGCACATTACATAGTATAATAAAGATGTTTTAGATAGAAGACGTACTGACCGTTAAATTGTATAAATAAAAACTAGACTTGCACATCAATGTTTCTTAAATAAAGACTAGGCATGCACATCCAAATTCCTAAATTATAGAAATAAAAAAAATCTGGTCATTATTGTAGAAAATAAAACTCACGTTAGATCTTTATTGTAGAAAATAAATTCATCTAACAATTGCGGAATCTTTAGAAGCAAAATAGCAATTGAACAATTTAGAGATGATAGACAGCACACCGGTCAGAACAAGATCTTTGATAAACCCTAAAATTTTTGTATGATTATAAATATGAGTCTTAGTGTCGGTGGAGTCGGTAGAGAATATGGATTGAAGAATTGGAGGTCTTGTGCGGACTGTAGAGTCTAGAAATTGAGGAAGAAATATGATGACTTAAATTACAAAACTGACCATAATATATATATATATATATATATATATATATATATATATATATATATATATATATATAATAATTATTATTATTATTATTATTATTATTATTATTATTATTATTTGAGGCCCCCAAAAATTTGAGGTCTTGTGCGGCCGCACTTTTGGCACGGCACAGGTCGCCATTGTTTTTTTCTTATAGTTTCCAAAGATGGGTAATAAGAGAAAACGAGAAGGAAAGACGCACCTGGACAACAACATGTTGAAAACTAGGAAGATGGAGCAGCAAGTTGAAACCAAAAGAAAATGAAGAAAAAGATCACGATACTTTATAGGACAAATAAGAAATATTTATGAATTTTGAAACAAAAATTTTCACTTTTCATTGTTACTCTTCCGATTTGAGGGTTGAATAAAATGAACAAAATAAAGATGAACAAATCCCTCACTTAACCCTCTATGACTCTTCCTCGTAAACTTTCACCCTCAAACCAAACAAAATCATTTTTCCCCTCACTTAAAATTTTCGTATTTAACTCTCTTAACCCTAAATCAAAGTAGTCCCTTACTACAATTAAAGATGGTTGTCAAATCTCTACTAATATTCCATTATATAAAGAGCCTTCTAGACGGCTCAAAAGTGAGCCGCATAAGCTTAAATCAACTTTTATCTTATCCGTCCAAACCCTTAATAAATAATAAACCTATATAATTAACCAAAAAAAAAATGAGAGATTAAAAAAAAATTAAAAATTTTAAAACCAACTTTCTTCTCATTATCCGTAATCCAATTTTTTTCTTCTACCAAACCTAAATACTAAATTTAAAATCGTTTAAATACTAAATTTAAAAAAATCAAAAAAATCAAAAAAATTAAAATTGTTTAACAAATTTTATTTCAAATATATTTATATATTTGAACTAAGTACATGGTATTATCTGACTCACATATCCAAAACTATAAAATTCTACTAAATTATATTTTAAATTTTTATATAATTTTTTAATAATTTTGTTTTTACGTGCAACACACGTGAATGTAACTAGTATAATTAAGGGGGCTTGGAAACGGCTCAAATTTGAGCCGTCTAAGTCATATGTATATCATCAACTAATTATTTTAGAAAAATTAATATTACATAAAAAATTGTTGACAAAAATTAAATTTGTTGTAAATAACACTCCAAAGATTCGAACCCAACCAACAAAAAAAAAAAATCTCCCACCTTAACCACATGAGTTAGAAGAGATGTTTGTTTATAATAATTAGATAATATTAAGTAGATAAATAATTAGTTAAAAATTTATTTTATTTTTAATTACATGTTGATATATGTTTAGACGACTAATCGTTTTCAAAACGTAAAAATATACCCATAAGAAATTATAATTAAAATGTATAACAAATTCTAATTAAAATTTAAACATATATATAATAAATCTTAGTTTAAATATATTTAAATAAGTTTATATTAATATAAGTAAAAAAAAATTCCTACATTGCACGTTAATTTACTATTATTTAATTATGATTTTTTGTCATAAATAAGAGTTGATTGTTAATGGACACTTCATCTGTGTGTATATAAATGGATAAACGGAATATGAGCCTTAGACTCATATTTCTACATAAGTCTTATATGTGGCCTAAGAGAAATGAATTTCTATATTTCATGTACACTAGTACACTTTATTTCTATTGGTCCACATATGTATTGGTTCATATAAGAATATAAACATATGATACATATTCCGTTTATCCATTATACATAAACGATGGATTATTCTCTTTTGTTGTGGAAGAAAAGTCCAGGATCGTTTTTTAAAAATTATAGAAAGGATCCAGGAAATCGTAGAACAGTGAAAATTAAGGACCTGACAATTTTTAGAGAACTCCAGGGATCTGTGTAAAAAAGATCGGATAACCTATTTAACCAGCATTATATGATCATTATATTTGTTCATCAAATACGTACTTCCTTACTCACTCGGTGTGTTTGCTCGTAATGAGACTCTCAAGCAAAATGCTTCTCATTCTCCTCTTCGTGATGCTTCTCTTCTCCTCTAATGGTTCTTTCCTCTTATAAAACTTAATTCTTCAAGCATGTCTTTCTTTCGCATGCTTCAAAATATCCTCTCTACGTAAATAAGAGAGAACTATACAAAATTGTCTAGGTACGATAGCTTTTCTTGAAGTGCTCAAATTAATTTGATTCCTTTCCCTTTTTTCTTTTTTCTTTTCTTTTTAGAATGGACGACGACGGAGGCAGGCCAGAAAGCTATAGGAACAGAAATACCTTGTATTTCAACCTCCCAATGTTCTCAGCCATGTTCCGATATATACGCATACAAATTTGCTGGGTGCTCTCTCCAGCACTACTGCGACTGTTACACATGTCAGGACTAGCTAGCTTTTATATTATTGCGTTCTCTTTTGGCACCGGAAATGTAACCATGGGTGAATGAAATCCTTGGAGAACTTGTTTCTTCCCAGTAATACTGCTGTTATCAGTGTTGTGGTCGTGTTTTTTTTTTTTTTTTTTTTCCCGAAAACAAATGTGGCTATCGATCATGCTAAAATTCCCAAGTTTCATACTTAGAGTAATACTATTAATCCGTCAAAAATATTTCTCTAAATCATATCTTCTTATGTGACAGCTGATGTGTCATATTAAATATCATTATGTGATATCTGACATGACAAATTTTAATTCAAAAAAATTATCATCCAATTTTTTAATATTAATATTAATATTAATATCAATTTTAATTTTAATATTAATATTTTTAAAAAAAATTGTTATGTCAGCTGTCACGTTGACTGTCACATAAAAAAAATAGTTAAAAAAGTACTTTGAAGAAATTAATAGCATTATTTTGTATTTCTATACTTGAAGGATTGGTATGTCATCCATTTCTGATTGATTTTCAGAGCCAACTTAATTATTTTGTTGCTAAGAAAATGGGAAAAAAGAAAGTAACATGAAACTATGACCCCAAAATTTGTCATTCCATCTGTTAAAAAAAAATTGTCTTTTACTTACTTAAAAATTTCAGAATACAAAATAAAATTAAACAATGTTACCGGCCTCTGGGGAAGTCGTGCACGAAGCACTGCCCTAAGAGTTTATTCGGGATCTGTGTGCAGACGTTCCCGACGCTCCTAGTGGTAAAATCCCCGCACTACCGGAATCTCGTTGCCGCACACAACTTGGAGAGAACGACCAGGACTTAGCTCTGCCCAGAGCTTGGAGATGAGAACGAAGAACGGAATGTTGACAGAGGTTTGGAGTAAGAAATTTTCGGATACGATTTACAAAGAACACAGAAGTATATATATAAGCTGATAGGAAAACGGTGTGAATTAATTTCTGATTAATTCAGCCGTTACAAAATGGAATTAAATGGGTGAACCTGGACACACAAAAATAACGTTTCAAACAATCCGTAACTGACGAAATTGATTTCCAACGTTCAGAAATTAAGAGGAGCAAAAAGTATTTTAGGGTCCCAGCCCGAACCCGAAGAGGAAATCGGATCGGCATTTGACGCCCGCAGATGTGGGCGCGTACCCGCACCCGTTACGCGCCGAACCGAACCGAGCCGAGCCGGGCGGCGGCACGCGCGTGTGGCCCAAGGGGTTCCCCACACAACAACTTAATAGAGCAAAGGAGAGAAAGTAATATATGTACATAGGAAGACTTTGTCCCATCCGATATGGAACTAAAGAAAGGAAGAGAAATTGAACTTTTGCAAAAAACAAACAAAACCAAAACCAACACCATCCATCCCTAGCTCCCTCCCTCCTCCCACTCTTCTTTCCCTTACTTTCCAACAATCCAAAGACAGTCTAAGATTCCGTCAACAGAAGATGAAACAAATATCTGTATGAATTAGCCAATAGCAGATATTGGATTAAATATCTTCAGTTCTCAGACTTGTCTATAAATGCAACAAAGAAGAGTCCAACTATACACAAAAGCCAATACTTGAAACAATTCATATAAATCAACCTAAACTTCAATTGGAAAAAGGAAGAAGAAAATTTACAATCATTAGAGCTGAATCCATAAAAAAATATGCAGAGTGGATCCATATCATAAAACAAAATAAAACAGTTTGAACCATATGTTTGAGGAGACCACCTACTAGCATACACCAGAGAATTAACCAATGCCAATTAAACAAAATTTCAGGTAACATGGACAATCAGCTCAGAGACTAAAGAAAAAGTGAAACAAAAACAAATTGAAAACTAGAAACTGATTGTCCAATGCGTGTCCCTATAGCTACTTTACAACATCAAGAGCCTGATATTTTCTACTCAGCTTGATATATATATATATATATATATATATATATATATATATATATATATATATATATACTTAACGCAGTTTGGTTCCAAATTTCCAATCAGTTTGTGACATGGTAATCCATATAAGATGCATACAAAGATGCAAGTTGAGGATCTAGTTGAGATGCGCAGGAACATGCACAAATATGGAGCCAGGCAACAACGGCGAAACCAGAAATTCAAGTTCGGCTGTGCTAGAGTGAACTAGGATGGACTAGGTATAGACCGACTCGACCGACTCTTATAAAAAAAAACGAAAAAATAAAAAAATTGGGACTGATTGGAGCACACTCCAATCCTCTGTATAGTTCCGCCCTTGACCAGACGGTTGATGCATGTATATCTGTCCAGAGAAAGCGGAAAATTGATCTCTATCTTGCATTGAAGTTTTTTAAAGTCCTTAGTGTGAGTCTCGGGGCGTACCGTTCTACTCGAGGCATAGCGGGTCTAGTTACACAAGGCAAAGGTAGCATGCAAGGGTCCGAATATAAGCAATATTTTATTTTCATGTTCTAACACAAGCAATACAAGTTGGGATTATTCCCTTAGCTAGGTGCGTTGTATTCTTATTAGCATACAGGGGGTGATTCACCTAGCGACTAGCATGAAACATCCATATTTTAAGTGTGTTGGCTAAGCAAAGACAAGTTCATCGTAGCCACCCACCTTAGCGATGATTCGCCTCGGTCGAGGGATACTCTAAGCGAGCCTCTGAAAGCCTAAGCCGGAACTCCTGTAGGAACAAGTCTGGATATCCTTTGCATCAACGAACATTCTCGCTGAAGCAAAGCAGGTCGAGATATTGCACTTTTTGCCGTTTTAATCGGCAGTCCACTTGAGCGGAACGGAGTGTTACATCTTGTCCTTTGGCAACTGCACCATATCATAAGTAGAGTTGAACTCCAAAGAACTCATCTTCTCCTGCATGGCCTCCATCCACTCCTGCCTGTGTTTGTCTTCCATAGCCTCTGTAAAACTTTCGGGTTCTCCCCCGTCAGTTAGTAGCACATACTCACCCGGTGAGTATCTCGTAGATGGTCGACGCTTTGTATCGCTCCTCCGTAACGGAACCACTTGTGCTAGCTGTATATCTACAGTCTCCTCCCCTCCAGGAACTGCCTCCTCGGCATGCTCATCCTTCTGAGGGTCACCCTGATCACCATCAACAAGCTGATGATCAAGGTTGGGAGCAACTCCATGTACAAGCTCCCCCATAACTGGATCATCTGCGATGTCTTTTGAAAACTACTCAAAGTGAAATGACTCTAACTCGGACAATTCCTCAGCCTCGGAAGGCATCTCGAATCCTGAGTGTTGGTTATGGTCTGATCCTCGATGAATACCACGTCCCTGCTTCTGTAGAGCTTTTTTTTTCACTAGATCGTAGAGTCTATAGCCAAACTCATCCCAACCATAGCCGACAAAGACACGCCGTCTCGTCTTTGGCTCAAGTTTGGATCTATCATCCTTCGGTACATGCACGAAGGCCTTACAACCAAATACTCGCAGGTGATTGTATGGCGGCTCTTTGTCGTACCATACTTTGTCAGGCATATCACCCTGCAAAAGAGTACTAGGAGATAAATTAATAACATAAGCAGCTGTGTAAAGTGCATCACCTCAATAGCTTCCTAGCAAGTTTGCTTCTGACAACAAATACTGCACCCTCTCCATTAGCGTCATGTTCATCCGCTCTGCTACATCGTTGAGATGCGGTATCTTTGGTGGAGTCTTCTGGTGTCGTATCCCTTGCTCTTTGCAATAAGCATCAAAGGGACGGATATACTCGCCGCCATTTTTTGAACGAACACAAAGCAGCTTCTTGCCCGTCTCCCTTTCAACGGAGGCCTGAAACTCTTTGAAAGTGGGCAGCACCTGATCCTTGGTCTTTAAGGTATAGACCCAAACCTTCCTGGAACAATCATCAATAAATGTTACAAAATAAGAAGCACCACCAATGGATTTTACCTTCATAGGACCGCAGACATTCGAGTGAATCAACTCGAGCAACGCCGTCTTCCTTGAACTTGGGTGACTTTGAAAAGACACCATATTTTGCTTTCTCGCCAAACAATGCGTGCACTTCTCCAACTTTTTAGACTTTAGCCCTGTAATCACCTTCATGTTCACCAAGTAGCTCATCCCCTTTTCGTTGATATGGCTAAGCCGCCTGTGCCACAACTCAGTAGACGCATCAGTAGCTGCGTTAATCTCTTATGTCCCATGTGCGCTCCCTTCCATATAGTAGATTCTAGACCTCTTGCTTTCTCTGGCAATCACCATCGAACCTATGGAAAGCTTCCACTGATTGTTCCCGAAGAGACTGAAGAAACCCTCGTCATCCAACCTTTCAACCGACACCAGGTTGAAACGGATATCAGGGACATGACGTACATCTTTGAGAACAATAACTGCACATGTCTTTATCCTCAAATGCACATCTCCAATGGCAACCGCCTTCGACATATCTCCATTGCCCATCTTCAATCTCTACAGTCACCTATTATGTATGTAGCAAATAATTTCCTGTTGTGAGATACGTGCGCTGAAGCACCTGAGTCCACCAGCCAAGAGTTGTCATCACATGCGAGGTATATAACTACCTCATCACCTACAATGATCACGTCGCCTCCATGTGTTGAGGCCACTGCTGTAGTGTTCTCACTTTGCTTCCCCTTGTCGCCCTTATTCTTTCTCTTTTAATCAAAACAGTTTTGCTTGATGTGGCCCTTCTTGCCACAATGGTAACACTCTGAGTCCTCGTACCGACCCTTGGACCTTCTCCTGCTTTTGTCTCTGCCACCGCCTGGACCCCTGCTTTTACCCCTTCTGCGGCTCTCTGAAACAAGTGCCTTTGAGTAGGATATGGATAAATGCCTGAGAACGTCTCCGTATCTCTTCATTCAGTACCCCGTTCTTGGCAAACTCCAGACTGACCACGCCTTCCGGAGCAGAAGCGATCATAGACACTCGTACGGTCTCCCACGAGTCTGGCAATGTATACAGCAGCCATAGTCCATGAACCTCGTCGTCGAACTTGACTCCTATCGAGGATAGCTGGTCAACCACGTCCTGGAACTCACTCAAGTGTAAACCCCCTGAATTTCAAGAATTTTGGATTTTTCACAATTTTCTGGAATTTTCTGGGATTTTTTTGTAATTAAATTCAGGTATTTTATTTATTAAGTGATTTTTAAATGATAATAAATAATATTAAAATATTATGAAAATAATATTTTTTGGTATAAAATGAAAGACTAGACATAAGGTAATTTTCCGGAAATTTATTGGACCCCGGAAGCAGTTTAAAAGCCCTAAAAACTAATTAATTAATTAAACCAAAATGAACCGGGTTTATTTGAAATAAACCAACCCAAATTAAAACCGAACCAAACTGTGAACCAACCCAGACCCAACCCAACCCGATCTTATCGGGTCGGATCCGGGTCAGACCCGACCCGCTTAAGACCCGACCCGGCCCGAATCCCTTCCCCTTCCCCCAGCCGTTTCAGCCCCGCCGCCGGCCGACCGCTCCGCTTCTTCTTCCCGCAACCACCACCGCCGTCGTCCCTTCCCTTCCCTGCAACCGCCGGCCGCTCAGCGCCTCCGCCGCTCCGGTTCCTCTCCCCAAACGGCCACCGCTCCGCCTTCTTCTCCGCCACCTATAAAACCCCTTCCCTCCTCTGCCCGAAGCCGCTCCACCGACCGACCCCGCTGCACCACCGCCCGATTCTGGCCTCCCCTCTCCTCCAGCGCCGCCCAGACCCCGCTGCAGCGCTGCCGCCCGACTCTGATCCCCCTCCTTCCTCCTTCCTCCCTCACCAGCACCCGACCCCGAGCCCCAACTCCGGCCCGCCGCCGGCCGCCTGCGCTGCCCCAGCACGCCGCCGCGCCGCCTCCGCGCCCCCAGCCTCCCTCCGGCCGGCCTTCCCTCGCCTGAGCTCCGGTCGCAGCATCCCCAAACCCTAACCCTAGTGTCACGCCCCAGTCCCAAAATGCCGAGGGACTGGACACGTGGCAATGGCCAGCAGTACGCACCGATGGACAAACCCAATTTAATGGATCCATCAGGGCATACTTAAGCTGTAGTACAATAATAAATGGTCTAGATATACTAATCTCATCCACAGAATAAATACAGCAATATCAGAATCATAGGCAAGATCATATCTCAATAAAATATAAACTCGGGAACAACCCGATAATGAGTCTGATACATCTGTCAAGATACAAGAATAAAGATAACTACATCAAATACTGAGTATGGGAATAGTATATACTCAGAAGATAACCTCGATGATCACTTGTCTGCTGAATCTGGTACTGCTCCGGTGTCTGCTCCTGCGAATGCTCCTATCCTGTATAACTCTGGATCGATCTCGACTGCAAATCCTGGGGACATAATCCGGATCCAGGTCCTCAGGGGACATAGCAAGGTACAAAAAAGCTCATGCCAAAATAAATAATAATGCAGTGCAGCAATAAATAAAGTAATAGGGTAAAAATGTAACCATCTATGTAAAATGCATGTGAGAACATCACTAGTACTCAGGCTGAGAGTACTACAAGCTCTGTGTAGGGGAGCCGGTAGCAGCGATATCATGTAGTTGTCTAGCTCGTAGTGAGACTAAGACGCCGGCATAATATAGTCAACCTGTAGCATGTGTGTCTCTCCAGCAATAAATGGAACAATAGGAAAACACTAAATAACCAGCTAAGTGATATGCAAGATGAGAGCAGCACAAGAACTCAGGCTGAAGCCACTACAAGCTCGGTGTCGGGGAGCCGGTAGCAGTGATATCATGTGGTTGTCTAGCTCGTAGTGAGACTAAGACACCAGCAGTCGTCTAGCTCGTAGTGAGACTGAGACGCTGTCATAATATAAATAATCAACCTGTAGCCTGTGTGTCTCTCCCCACCCAATGTAATCATACGTCCCATGTCCATGTGGCCCCATGTCCATGTCACGCAAGATCATATCTAATGCAACAAGTCATAAAGTATCTAAGAATATAATATCTCTGTCAAGTCCTGTATCCTATACAGAATCACCATGAATATCTCAGGAAGATCCTGTCTCATGAATAGTGTCAAGTGTCCTGGGTCATGATGTACTTGGTAAGACAAGTACGAGAATGTAAAGGGGTCACGAATGTCCATCTCTAGATGACTGTACCCAACACCGCATACAGTGTTGGCACCCGACTAATAATTGGACGCTAAGTACGTCACACGGTCCTAGGTCAAGCATGCACAGTAATATAATAAAGCAAGAAAAATATGTAACAATACTGCAGAGTTTGGCAAGGTACACTTGCCTGGGGTCCTGGCTCCAACTGTGGCTCTGGTCTCTGTGTGATCTGCAGGTACTACTCCGGTTGCTGAAATAAACATCACCATCATATCCAGAAAATATCAAATATCTAGAAACGCCTGTCCTTAAGTCCAATTTGGACACAGGGGCAAAAACGACATTTCTGGGTCAAAGCGGGGTCCACATGTAGGCCACTTCACACCGAAAAGCGTGTCAGGGTCAAAGGTCTCCAAATTTGCCAAATTTAGTGTCAACAGGTCAGGAACGATGATACGAACCCAACGGAACTTCCAGAATTGGATTCCGATGAGCCGTTCTCAAAATCGTCCGTCGGACAGAGCCTATGGGGCCCGCGACACGCGATTTTGTCAACGTTCTCAGAATCGAACCAAACTTGGCTCACAGGACCAACGTATTGCTATGAGTCCGATGGCGCAAGTTTCGTCTCGATCCGACGTGTGTACACAAAGTTACAGCGCGATTCAGAATCGACGGATACGGGGCATTGTCGGCGGATACGCGTTGATTCCGGTGTGCACGCACATCCGAATCGACTTCTGCGAAATCCTATACGTCCGTATCAACGTCACGCACGATTCGGTAAAGACCGCGTGCGACCAAGTTGTTCCGTTTGGTGGGGCGTACTCAGTTCAGGGGTGAAACGGGATGTTGTTTTTCCTGTTTTTGGATCGCTGTTCGCGATCACCACAGGACGCGATGCACCGAGCGGATTGCACGGACACCGAGAGGGTCATACAGTCTACGCGATGCAACAGACGGAATCGAAAACGGGAATACAAGGAGGGAGAGAACGGTACCTGAATAGGGCTCGAGAAACCGAAGTTTCTCCGTGTCCGCGTGTCGAGTTCGAAGTGTCCGGGTCCTGTTAGGTTTAGGGTTAGGGTTCAGGCGCTGGGTTTTCGCCTTGGCTGGCCGGAGGAGGGCGGAGCGGGGACCGGCAGCTGCTGGCTGGGGTCGTCGGCGGCGAGGGGACTCAGGCGGCGGGTTAGTCGAGGGTCGACTGGGAGCTAGGGCGGCTGTGGGTGGTGGGACGGCAAGGAGGTGCGATGGGTGAGCGGCGGAGTCGTGATGGAGTTGGAGAGGTGGAGCTGGGCCTGCGGGGGTGGCGAGGTCGAGGGCGATGGTCGAGCGGTGGAGATGGTGGTGGTGCTTTGGGGTTCAGGCGGCGCTGGAGTTCGACGAGCGGCTGCGGGTCGTCGGGGACAAGGGGTTGTGGGGTGTCGGTGGCTGCGGTGGGCGGTTAGGGCAGAGGCGGTTAGGGTTTCAGGGACGACGACGGAGGGGCGGAGGAGAGGGCGGCGCTCTGCGAGGGGATGGACCGGCCGGGGAAGAGGGGAGAGGAGGTCGACAGTGCAGGCGGAGGAGTCGGGCCAGGGGTGTGTCCGGGCGGCGCTGGAGTTTTAGGGTTAGGTTTCCGGCGGGCGGAGGGGATTATATAGGCTGGTCGGAACAGGGATTCCAGTGGGAATTCGACTAGAATTAGGATTAGGGTTTAGTTTAGGATTCGGGTTTGGGTCCGGGTCCGCGGGTCGGGTTCACATGAATCCGGCCCGACCCGCTTAATATTTAGGTATGGGTTTGGGTCTGCGGGTTTCGGGTCGGGTTTAGATGCGAACCCGACCCAATAAGGCTGGGTTCGGTTCAACTGAACCGGGTCTGGGTTGGTTTGATTTATTTCAAATAAACCCGGTTTATTTTAGGGTTTAATTGGTTTATTTATTTAATAGTTTTTAGGGCTTTAAACGGGTTTCCGGAGTCCAATAAATTCGCAGAAAATTACCCTATGTCCGGTTTTCCGTTTTAGACCATAAAATATTATTTTCATAATATTTTAATATGAAATACCCGTAATTAAAAATTATTAAATCAACAAAGGCCTAGGTTTTAATTCCCAAAAATTTCAGAAAAAATGGGGAAAAATCCAAATTTAAAATTCTGAAAATCAGGGGGCTTACAATCTACCCAACTTATAAAAATTTCGTCCTCGAAATTAAAGTATGGTAGGGTTCTCTCTATCCAATCTCACTTGGTTACAGTCTAAAGGATTCCTCTCAAGTAAACATTGCGGTCTCTACCCAACTTAGAATTTACCCATCTGTCATCCAAGGCTATACATCTAATAAAGCTATGCCCCAACTTATTTAATCATGTTATTGAATCCTCAAGTCTTTAACACCAAACATAGCACCTATGATATTCCCTTAATCGTATATAAAAGGGTCATCAATAATGCGACCGGCCTGTGGGGTGCATCTAGTACTGTCTATATATCAAACTTATACCAAGCACGAGGTTTCGTCTTTCCGAAATAAAGGAAGACGGAGATCAATAATAAAGAGTTCAAGGGTGAGGTAATATAATTAGAAGTATCGGGGTCAAGGCGTTTAAAGAATTCAAATGGGAATTGTTAAGCAGTTGTGGATTGAAATCCTATTCTGGTAATTTTTCGTTCGCATGCTCGTATTAGTACAGTTATGTAACCGATACGATATGTCAGACATGTCCAGGGCAAGTATATTCGTCTACTAATCACTACATATCTCAATCCACGAAAAGTAGTATTACGAGGGGCGAATCAAGTGGACTAAGGTTAGCTAGACCTTAATATACTGATTCTGAAATGTATTAGTGTACATGTCCACTAATACATATGTCGTGAACAAGCTCGATAAAGAATAAGCTTGCAAAACTAGGCTATAGAATAGCAGCATAAGTCAAGTACAGCAAATTTTAAGTACGCTAGATGATGATGAAAGAAGGTACAAATTATTCAAGTTCACAAAACAAAACAAACAAGAAACCATAATAACAAAAGACTTTACAATCTCTACAGTTATCATACAACCTCCTCGTCTAAGTCTCTAATCGACCAAATAGGGGCAAGGACCTCTAAATCCTATTGTCTGAATAACCACTATCTTCTTATGCAAGTCTAAAGTTGTGTCATCCTAGTTTACTTCATCAATGGGTCAATAGGGCCAGGTGGTACTATGTTGTGAGGCATACTACCCAACTTATAACAATAAACTAATACTGCAATCGTCTTATGGGTACCGTGGGAACTCTTGTTAAGGTCTACGAGAAGGGGTCTTGGTACCTATTAGGGTCTCCTCCTATATTACATAGGGCATGGTCGTCTTAAGCCGTAGTCTTAGTGCTTATAGAACAAGTGTCTTACTAGCCGTTAAGGGGGAAAGGAATCTAACTGGTATCGAGGTGGGGGTACTAATTACGCGACTTAAAGCTAAGGGGTAATCATCAGGTCATAATCTACAATAATAACTTAAACTGTCAAGTTCTAATTACCAATCATAAAATTCAAAATTTTAAGAGTAACAACAAAATAAACAATAAGAAGCGCACAGAAATCAAGGCAGGATGCAAATCAAAAATTTAATTTAAATCCGATATAGATGTCAAGAAAGATTCAAGCAAGTGGATGAGATCCTAAAACTTATCCTACTCTTATTGCAGGCTTGCTCGGTCCCTAAGTTAAAACTGAACAATTTAGTTGTTGACCTGCATGGGCCACCACAAAACCATGTCACGCCCCAGTCCCAAAATGCCGAGGGACTGGACACGTGGCAATGGCCAGCAGTACGCAACGATGGACAAACCCAATTTAATGGATCCATCATGGCATACTTAAGCTGTAGTACAACAATAAAGGGTCTAGATATACTAATCTCATCCACAGAATAAATACAGCAATATCAGAATCATAGGCAAGATCATATCTCAATAAAATATAAAATCGGGAACAACCCGATAATGAGTCTGATACATCTGTTAAGATACAAGAATAAAGATAACTACATCAAATACTGAGTATGGGAACAGTATATACTCAGAAGATAACCTCGATGATCACTCGTCTGCTGAATCTGGTACTGCTCCGGTGTCTGCTCCTGCGAATGCTCCTATCCTGTATAACTCTGGATCGATCTCGGCTGCAAATCCTGGGGACATAATCCGGATCCAGGTCCTCAGGGGACATAGCAAGGTACAAGAAAGCTCATGCCAAAATAAATAATAATGCAGTGCAGCAATAAATAAAGCAATAGGGTAAAAATATAACCATCTATGTAAAATGCATGTGAGAACATCACCAGTACTCAGGCTGAGAGTACTACAAGCTCTGTGTAGGGGAGCCGGTAGCAGCGATATCATGTAGTTGTCTAGCTCGTAGTGAGACTAAGACGCCGGCATAATATAGTCAACCTGTAGCATGTGTGTCTCTCCAGCAATAAATGGAACAATAGGAAAACACTAAATAACCAGCTAAGTGATATGCAGGATGAGAGCAGCACAAGAACTCAGGCTGAAGCCACTACAAGCTCGGTGTCGGGGAGCCGGTAGCAGTGATATCATATGGTTGTCTAGCTCGTAGTGAGACTAAGACACCAGCAGTCGTCTAGCTCGTAGTGAGACTGAGACGCTGTCATAATATAAATAATCAACCTGTAGCCTGTGTGTCTCTCCCCACCCAATGTAATCATACGTCCCATGTCCATGTGGCCCCATGTCCATGTCACGCAAGATCATATCTAATGCAACAAGTCATAAAGTATCTAAGAATATAATATCTCTGTCAAGTCCTGTATCCTATACAGAATCACCATGAATATCTCAGGAAGATCCTGTCTCATGAATAGTGTCAAGTTTCCTGGGTCATGATGTACTTGGTAAGACAAGTACGAGAATGTAAAGGGGGTCACGAATGTCCATCTCTAGATGACCGTACCCAACACCGCATACAGTGTTGGCACCCGACTAATAATCGGACGCTAAGTACGTCACACGGTCCTAGGTCAAGCATGTACAGCAATATAATGAAGCAAGAAAAATATGTAACAATACTGCAGAGTTTGGCAAGGTACACTTGTCTGGGGTCCTGGCTCCAACTGTGGCTCTGGTCTCTGTGTGATCTGCAGGTACTACTCCGGTTGCTGAAATAAACATCACCATCATATCCAGAAAATATCAAATAGCTAAAAATGCCTGTCATTAAGTCCAATTTGGACACAGGGGCAAAAATGACATTTCCGGGTCAAAGCGGGGTCCACATGTGGGCCACTTCGCACCGAAAAGCGTGTCAGGGTCAAAGGTCTCCAAATTTGCCAAACTTAGTGTCAACAGGTCAGGAACGATGATACGAACCCAACGGAACTTCCAGAATTGGATTCCGATGAGCCGTTCTCAAAATCGCCCGTCGGGCGGAGCCTGTGGGGCCACGACACGCGATTTTGTCAACGTTCTCAGAATCGAACCAAACTTGGTTCACAGGACCAGCGTATTGCTATGAGTCCGATGGCGCAAATTTTGTCTCGATCCGACGTGTGTACACAAAGTTACAGCGCGATTCAGAATCGACGGATACGGGGCATTGTCGGCGGATACGCGTTGATTCCGGTGTGCACGCACATCCGAATCGACTTCTGCGAAATCCCACACGTCCGTATCAACGTCACGCACGATTCGGTAAAGACCGCGTGTGACCAAGTCGTTCCGTTTGGCGGGGCGTACTCAGTTCCGGGGTGAAATGGGGTATTGTTTTTCCTGTTTTTGGATCGCTGTTCGCGATCACCACAGGACGCGATGCACCGAGCGGATTGTACGGGCACCGAGAGGGTCATACAGTCTACGCGATGCAACAGACGGAATCGAAAACGGGAATACGAGGAGGGAGAGAACGGTACCTGAACAGGGCTCGAGAAATCGAAGTTTCTCCGTGTCCGCGTGTCGAGTTCGAAGTGTCCGGGTCCTGTTAGGTTTAGGGTTAGGGTTCAGGCGCTGGGTTTTCGCCGTGGCTGGCCGGAGGAGGGCGGAGCGGGGACCGGCAGCTGCTGGCTGGGGTCGTCGGCGGCGAGGCGACTCAGGCGGCGGGTTAGTCGAGGGTCGACTGGGAGCTAGGGCGGCTGTGGGTGGTGGGACGGCAAGGAGGTGCGATGGGTGAGCGACGGAGTCGTGATGGAGTTGGAGAGGTGGGGCTGGGCCTGCGGGGGTGGCGAGGTCGAGGGCGATGGTCGAGCGGTGGAGATGGTGGTGGTGCTTTGGGGTTCAGGCGGCGCTGGAGTTCGACGAGCGGCTGCGGGTCGTCGGGGACAAGGGGTTGTGGGGTGTCGGTGGCTGCGGTGGGCGGTTAGGGCAGAGGGGGTTAGGGTTTCGGGGACGACGACGGAGGAGCGGAGGAGAGGGCGGCGCTCTGGGAGGGGATGGATCGGCCGGGGAAGAGGGGAGAGGAGGTCGACAGTGCAGGCGGAGGAGTTGGGCCAGGGGTGTGTCCGGGCGGCGCTGGAGTTTTAGGGTTAGGTTTCCGGCGGGCGGAGGGGATTATATAGGCTGGTCGGAACAGGGATTCCGGTGGGAATCCGACTAGAATTAGGATTAGGGTTTAGTTTAGGATTCGGGTTTGGGTCCGGGTCCGCGGGTCGGGTTCACATGAATCCGGCCCGACCCGCTTAATATTTAGGTATGGGTTTGGGTCTGCGGGTTTCGGGTCGGGTTTAGATGTGAACCCGACCCAATAAGGCTCGGTTCGGTTCAACTAAACCGGGTCTGGATTGGTTTGGTTTATTTCAAATAAACCCGGTTTATTTTAGGGTTTAATTGGTTTATTTATTTAATAGTTTTTAGGGCTTTAAACGGGTTTCCGGAGTCCAATAAATTCGCAGAAAATTACCCTATGTCCGGTTTTCCGTTTTACACCATAAAATATTATTTTCATAATATTTTAATATGAAATACCCATAATTAAAAATTATTAAATCAACAAAGGCCTAGGTTTTAATTCCCGAAAATTTCAGAAAAAATGGGGAAAAATCCAAATTTAAAATTCTGAAAATCAGGGGGCTTACAATCTACCCAACTTATAAAAATTTCTTCCTCAAAATTAAAGTATGGTAGGGTTCTCTCTATCCAATCTCACTTGGTTACAGTCTAAAGGATTCCTCTCAAGTAAACATTGCGGTCTCTACCCAACTTAGAATTTACCTATCTGTCATCCAAGGCTATACATCTAATAAAGCTATGTCCCAACTTATTTAATCATGTTATTGAATCCTCAAGTCTTTAACACCAAACATAGCACCTATGATATTCCCTTAATCGTATATAAAAGGGTCATCAACAATGTGACCGGCCTGTGGGGTGTATCTAGTACTGTCTATATATCAAACTTATACCAAGCACGAGGTTTCGTCTTTCCGAAATAAGGGAAGACGGAGATCAATAATAAAGAGTTCAAGGGTGAGGTAATATAATTAGAAGTATCGGGGTCAAGGCGTTTAAAGAATTCAAATGGGAATTGTTAAGCAGTTGTGGATTGAAATCCTATTCTGGTAATTTTTCGTTCGCATGCTCGTATTAGTACAGTTATGTAACCGATACGATATGTCAGACATGTCCAGGGCAAGTATATTCGTCTACTAATCACTACATATCTCAATCCACGGAAAGTAGTATTACGAGGGGCGAATCAAGTGAACTAAGGTTAGCTAGACCTTAATATACTGATTCTGAAATGTATTAGTGTACATGTTTACTAATACATATGTCGTGAACAAGCTCGATAAAGAATAAGCTTGCAAAACTAGGCTATAGAATAGCAGCATAAGTCAAGTACAGCAAATTTTAAGTACGCTAGATGATGATGAAAGGAGGTACAAATTATTCAAGTTCACAAAACAAAACAAAACAAACAAGCAATCATAATAACAAAAGACTTTACAATCTCTACAGTTATCATACAACCTCCTCATCTAAGTCTCTAATAGACCAAATAGGGGCAAGGACCTCTAAATCCTATTATCTGAATAACCACTATCTTCTTATGCAAGTCTAAAGTTGTGTCATCCTAGTTTACTTCATCAATGGGTCAATAGGGCCAGGTGGTACTATGTTGTGAGGCATACTATCCAACTTATAACAATAAACTAATACTGCAATCGTCTTATGGGTACCGTGGGAACTCTTGTTAAGGTCTACGAGAAGGGGTCTTAGTACCTATTAGGGTCTCCTCCTATATTACATAGGGCATGGTCGTCTTAAGCCGTAGTCTTAGTGCTTATAGAACAAGTGTCTTACTAGCCGTTAAGGGGGAAAGGAATCTAACTGGTATCGAGGTGGGGGTACTAATTACGCGACTTAAAGCTAAGGGGTAATCATCAGGTCATAATCTACAATAATAACTTAAACTGTCAAGTTCTAATTACCAATCACAAAATTCAAAATTTTAAGAGTAACAACCAAAATAAACAATAAGAAGCGCACAGGAATCAAGGAAGGATGCAAGTCAAAAATTTAATTTAAATCCGATATAGATGTCAAGAACGATTCAAGCAAGTGGATGAGATCCTAAAACTTATCCTATTCTTATTGCAGGCTTGCTCGGTCCCTAAGTTGAAACCGAACAATTTAGTCGTTGACCTGCATGGGCCACCACAAAAACCATGTCACACCCCAGTCCCAAAATGCCGAGGGACTGGACACGTGGCAATGGCCAGCAGTACGCACCGATGGACAAACCCAATTTAATGGATCCATCAGGGCATACTTAAGCTGTAGTACAACAATAAAGGGTCTAGATATACTAATCTTATCCACAGAATAAATACAGCAATATCAGAATCATAGGCAAGATCATATCTCAATAAAATATAAACTCGGGAACAACCCGATAATGAGTCTGATATATCTGTCAAGATACAAGAATAAAGATAACTACATCAAATACTGAGTATGGGAACAGTATATACTCAGAAGATAACCTCGATGATCACTCGTCTGCTGAATCTGGTACTGCTTCGGTGTCTGCTCCTGCGAATGCTCCTATCCTGTATAACTCTGGATCGATCTCGGCTGCAAATCCTGGGGACATAATCCGGATCCAGGTCCTCGGGGGACATAGCAAGGTACAAGAAAGCTCATGCCAAAATAAATAATAATGCAGTGCAGCAATAAATAAAGCAATAGGGTAAAAATATAACCATCTATGTAAAATGCATGTGAGAACATCACCAGTACTCAGGCTGAGAGTACTACAAGCTCTGTGTAGGGGAGCCGGTAGCAGCGATATCATGTAGTTGTCTAGCTCGTAGTGAGATTAAGACGCCGGCATAATATAGTCAACCTGTAGCATGTGTGTCTCTCCAGCAATAAATAGAACAATAGGAAAACACTAAATAACCAGCTAAGTGATATGCAAGATGAGAGCAGCACAAGAACTCAGGCTGAAGCCACTACAAGCTCGGTGTCGGGGAGCCGGTAGCAGTGATATCATGTGGTTGTCTAGCTCGTAGTGAGACTAAGACACCAGCAGTCGTCTAGCTCGTAGTGAGACTGAGACACTGTCATAATATAAATAATCAACCTGTAGCCTGTGTGTCTCTCCCCACCCAATGTAATCATACGTCCCATGTCCATGTCACGCAAGATCATATCTAATGCAACAAGTCATAAAGTATCTAAGAATATAATATCTCTGTCAAGTCCTATATCCTATACAGAATCACTATGAATATCTCAGGAAGATCCTGTCTCATGAATAGTGTCAAGTATCCTGGGTCATGATGTACTTGGTAAGACAAGTACGAGAATGTAAAGGGGGTCACGAATGTCCATCTCTAGATGACCGTACCCAACACCGCATACAGTGTTGGCACCCGACTAATAATCGAATGCTAAGTACGTCACACGGTCCTAGGTCAAGCATGCACAGCAATATAATAAAGCAAAAAAAATATGTAACAATACTGCAGAGTTTGGCAAGGTACACTTGCCTGGGGTCTTGGCTCCAACTGTGGCTCTGGTCTCTGTGTGATCTGCAGGTACTACTCCGGTTGCTGAAATAAACATCACCATCATATCCAGAAAATATCAAATAGCTAGAAACGCCTGTCCTTAAGTCCAATTTGGACACAGGGGCAAAAACGATATTTCCGGGTCAAAGCGGGGTCCACATGTGGGCCACTTCGCACCGAAAAATGTGTCAGGGTCAAAGGTCTCCAAATTTGCCAAACTTAGTGTCAACAGGTCAGGAACGATGATACGAACCCAACGAAACTTCCAGAATTGGATTTCGATGAGCCGTTCTCAAAATCGCCC
Source organism: Iris macrosiphon (assembly GCA_036927795.1). Taxonomy (NCBI): domain Eukaryota; kingdom Viridiplantae; phylum Streptophyta; class Magnoliopsida; order Asparagales; family Iridaceae; genus Iris; species Iris macrosiphon. The sequence goes on from JAYESA010000009.1 coordinate 46,777,196, forward strand.
GTCGGGCGGAGCCTATGGGGCCCACGACACGCGATTTTGTCAACGTTCTCAGAATCGAACCAAACTTGGCTCACAGGACCAGCGTATTGCTATGAGTCCGATGGCACAAGTTTCGTCTCGATCCGACGTGTGTACACAAAGTTACAGCGCGATTCAGAATCGACGGATACGGGGCATTGTCGGCGGATACGCGTTGATTCCGGTGTGCACGCACATCCGAATCGACTTCTGCGAAATCCCACACGTCCGTATCAACGTCACGCACGATTCAGTAAAGACCGTGTGCGACCAAGTCGTTCCGTTTGGCGGGGCGTACTCAGTTCCGGGGTGAAACGGGGTATTATTTTTCCTGTTTTTGGATCGCTGTTCGCGATCACCACAGGACGCGATGCACCGAGCGGATTACACGGGCACCGAGAGGGTCATACAGTCTACGCGATGCAACAGACGGAATCAAAAACGGGAATACGAGGAGGGAGAGAACGGTACCTGAACAGGGCTCGAGAAATCGAAGCTTCTCCGTGTCCGCGTGTCGAGTTCGAAGTGTCCGGGTCCTATTAGGTTTAGGGTTAGGGTTCAGGCGCTGGGTTTTCGCCGTGGCTGGCCGGAGGAGGGCGGAGCGGGGACCGGCAGCTTCGGCTGGGGTCGTCGGCGGCGAGGCGACTCAGGCGGCGGGTTAGTCGAGGGTCGACTGGGAGCTAGGGCGGCTGTGGGTGGTGGGACGGCAAGGAGGTGCGATGGGTGAGCGGCGGAGTCGTGATGGAGTTGGAGAGGTGGAGCTGGGCCTGCGGGGGTGGCGAGGTCGAGGGCGATGGTCGAGCGGTAGAGATGGTGGTGGTGCTTTGGGGTTCAGGCGGCGCTGGAGTTCGACGAGCGGCTGCGGGTCGTCGGGGACAAGGGGTTGTGGGGTGTCGGTGGCTGCGGTGGGCGGTTAGGGCAGAGGGGGTTAGGATTTCGAGGACGACGACGGAGGGGCGGAGGAGAGGGCGGCGCTCTGGGAGGGGATGGACCGGCCGGGGAAGAGGGGAGAGGAGGTCGACAGTGCAGGCGGAGGAGTCGGGCCAGGGGTGTGTCCGGGCGGCGCTGGAGTTTTAGGGTTAGGTTTCCGGCGGGCGGAGGGGATTATATAGGCTGGTCGGAACAGGGATTCCGGTGGGAATCCGACTAGAATTAGGATTAGGGTTTAGTTTAGGATTCGGGTTTGGGTCCGGGTCCGCGGGTCGGGTTCACATGAATCCGGCCCGACCCCCTTAATATTTAGGTATGGGTTTGGGTCTGCGGGTTTCGGGTCGGGTTTAGATCCGACCCGACCCAATAAGACTGGGTTCAGTTCAACTGAACCGGGTCTGGGTTGGTTTGGTTTATTTCAAATAAACCCGGTTTATTTTAGGGTTTAATTGGTTTATTTATTTAATAGTTTTTAGGGCTTTTAACGGGTTTTCGGAGTCCAATAAATTCGCAGAAAATTACCCTATGTCCGATTTTCTGTTTTACACCATAAAATATTATTTTTATAATATTTTAATATGAAATACCCGTAATTAAAAATTATTAAATCAACAAAGGCCTAGGTTTTAATTCCCGAAAGTTTCAAAAAAATGGGAAAAAATCCAAATTTAAAATTCTGAAAATCAGGGGGCTTACACCTAGGTCGCGCCGACACTTCGCGTCGTGTCGGACACGAGTTGGACACGGAGATAGCTGTTTTCGAGCCCTGTTCAGGTACTCGTATCTCACTCCTCGTAGCTCTGATTTCGATTCCGTCAGTTGCATCACGTAGCCTGTATGACCCCCTAGGTGCCCGTACAAACCGCTCGGTGCATCGCGTCCTGTGGTGATCGCGAACCGCGATCCAAAAATAGGAAAACCAACATCATATTTCACCCCAGAACTGAGTACGCTCCGCCAAACGGGACAACTTGGTCGCGTACGATCTTCACCGATACGTGCGCGTCATTGATACGGACGTGCGGGATTTCGCAGAAGTTGATTTGGATGTGCGTGCACACCGGAATCAACGCGTATCCGCCGACAACGTCCCGTATCCGACCTTTCTGAGTCTCGTTGTAACTTAGTGTACACAGGTCGGATCTAGACGAAACTTGCACCATTGGACTTGTAGCAATACGCTGGTCCTGTGAGCCAAGTTTGGTTCAATTCTGAGAACGTTGACAAAATCGAGTGTCGTGGGCCCCACAGGCTCCACTTGACGGGCGATTTTGTGATCAGCTCATCGGAATCCAATTCTGGAAGTTTCGTTGGGTTCGTATCATCGTTCCTGACCTGTTGATACTAAGTTGGACTAATTTGGAGACCTTTGACTCTGACGCATTTTTCGGTGCAAAGCGGCCTACATGTGGACCCCGCTTTGACCCGAAAATATTATTTTTGCCCTTGTCTCCAAATTGGACTTAAGGACAGGCGTTTCTAGCTGATTTATATTTTTTGGATCTGATGGTGATATCTATTTCAGCAATCGGAGTACTGCCTGCAATCCCCGCTGAAGCCAGAGCTACAATTGGAGCTGGAAACCCAAGCAAGTGTACCTTGCCAACTTGCAGTCTTTATTACATATTACTTGGACTTAATTATAACTGTTGTACATGCTCAACCCTAGGGCCATGTGACTTGCTTAGCGTCCGATTATAGTCGGGTGCCAACACCGTACGCGGGGTTGTGCAATGTCAACTAGAGATGAATATCGTGACATATATATTCTCGTACTTGCCATATCAAGTACCTTATACCCAGGACACCTGACACAAACCATACATATGACAGAATCTTCTTAAAATATTCAAGGTGGTTCTGTATAGGATACAGATTTCATGACTTGGACATTAATTTCTTAGAACCTAATATATGACTTATTGCATTAGTTTTAATCTTGCGTAACATGAACATCGTGACTGTGACGTGAGATTATATTGGGTGAGGAGAGTATTACCATATCAAGGCTGATTAAATTATAAATATTGTCATCTGGAGGTGTCTTAGTCTCTGATACAGAGCTTTGGCGCAAGTTCTGGCCCTTCGAGAAAGTACTGCTATGGTTTCTTCAACACTGATCCTGTAGTAGTCTCAGCCTGAGTATGACTAAAACTCTCACTTGCGTTATCACTTAGCTGGTTTATTACTTACCCTATTGTTTCTTTATCTCTGCACTGCATTATTTTGGCTTGTGTTTTCTGTACCTTGCTATGTCCCCTGAGGACCTAGAATGGATTATGTCCCCAGATTTAGCAGGCGAGATCTACCCTGAGGTGTACGGAACAGGAGCACTTCTCGGAGCAGTACCGGAACCTGAGGACGAGGTGCTCGCTGAGGACTTCTCCTGAACAACTGCTTCACCATGCTCAGTTTTATTTGGCCAATAAACTCTTTATTTTCCTGTTTAAATGAACTTTTGTAACAGACTTAATATCGGGTTGATTCCTCGATTTTTTTAATTACTTGTGACTGGATGTTGTTTATTTCTTTTGCTGATATTGCTGTCTTTATTCTATGGATGAGATTAGTAAACCCTGACTATTGTAATACAGCTTAAGTATGCCCTGATGGATCCATTAAATTGGGTTTGTCCATCGGTGCGTACTGCTGGCCATTTGTCACGCCCCAGTCCCAAAATACCGTGGGACCAGACACGTGGCAATGGCCAGCAGTACGCACCGATGGACCAACTCAATATAATGGATCCATCAGGGCATACTTAAGCTGTAAAACAAGTCTACGACAATCAAGGCACAACTAATCTCATCAACGCAAGATATAAAATATGATCCACAGAATAAATAAGGAATGTAAATCATCATCTAGTCTCACAAAGTACTCCGGGGACCAACCCGATAAATATCTAGTACAATGGTTCAGCAGACCAGAATATAAAAGACTGAAATAAATAATGAAAGCTGAGCATAAACATGGATGCTCAAGAGAAGTCTTCAGCTAAGACCTCGTCCTGGGATAGGGGTACAGCTCCTGGATCAGCTCCTGCTCCGGTCCCGTAAACCTCGGGATAAACCTCGTCTGCAAAATCTGGGGACAAAAATCCGGATCCAGGTCCTCAGGGGACATAGCAAGGTACAAAGAGATCATGCCAATAAATAAATATGCAGTGCAGCAAATATATAACTAAATGAAGCAAAAGGGTAAATATGTAACCATCTAAGTGTAAATGCAAGTGAGAGCAGCACGAATACTCAGGCTGAAACCACTACAAGCTCTGTGTCTGGGAGCCGGTAGCAGCAATAACTATGTGTTTTACTATGTGTTTACTATGTGTTTACTATGTTTTATATATATATATATCAGCCTGTAGCCTGTGTGTCTCTCCCCACCCAATGTAACCACGCATATCATGTCCATAACGTCTCATGTCCATGTCAAGCGCGATCATAGCTAAATGCACCAAGTCATAAAGTATCTAAGAATATAGTATCTCTGTCAAGTCCTGGATCCTATACAGAATCACCACAAATATCTCGGGAAGATCCTGTCTCATGAATAGTGTCAAGTGTCCTGGGTCATATGGTACTTGATAAGACAAGTACGAAAATAAAGTGTCATGAATGTCCATCTCTAGATGACAATACCCAACACCGCGTACGGTGTCGGCACCCGACTGATAATCGGACGCTAAGTACGTCACACGGTCCTAGGTTAAGCATGCACAAATATATATGTATAGTCAAAGGAATAAATAACAAGAACTGCAAGTTTGGCAAGGTACACTTGCCTGATGGTTGAATATCACTGTCGTCCTGGTATCGGTGGATCCGGTAGGGACTACTCCAAAAGCTGTAATAAACATCACCAACAGTCTCAGAAGATGTCAAATAGCTGGAAATGCCTGTCCTTACGTCCAATTTGGACACAGGGGCAAAAAGGTCATTTTCGGGCCAAAGCGGGGTCCACATGTGGGCCACTTTGCACCGAAAAGTGCGCCAGGGTCAAAGGTCTCCAAATTTCGCAAACTCAGTGTCTACAAGTCAGGAACGATGATACGAACCCAACGGAACTTCCAGAATTGGATTCCGATGAGCCGATCATAAAATCGCCCGTCAAGTGGGGCTTGTGGGACCCACGACACGCGATTCTGTCAACGTTCTCAGAATCGGACCAAACTTGGGTCACAGGACCAGCGTATTGCTACGGATCCGATGGCGCAAGTTTCGTCTCGATCCGACGTGTGTACACGAAGTTACAACGTGTTCCAGAAAGGACGGATACGGGGTGTCGTCGGCGGATACGCGTTGATTCCGGGGTGCACGCACCTCCGAATCGACTTCTGCGAAATCTTACACGACCGTATCAATGTCGCGCACAGTTCGGTAAAGACCGCGTACGACCAAGTCGTCCCGATTGGCGGGGCGGACTCAGTTCCGGGATAAAATAGGGCGTTATTTTTCCTGTTTTTGGATCGCGGCTCACGATCACCACAGGACGTGATGCACCGAGCGGGTTGCACGGGCACCGAGAGGGTCATACAGGCTTCATAACGCAATTGACGGATTTGAAATCAGAGTTACGATGAGGAAGATGCGAGTACCTGAACAGGGCTTCGGGAAACTGAGAATTCTCGAGTCCAACTCGTGTCCTGTGTCCTGGATACTGTTCCAAACCGTGTCCAAAACTAGGGTTTGGGTTTTGAGCTGCCGGAGGGTCGCTGCTGGCCGGGCGCTTGCTGGTGGGCTTGCCGAGGCTGGGTTGAGTCAGGGTGCTGCTGGAGGCGGACACGTCGGAGACGGCCACGGGCTCTCGGCGCTGTCAAAGTCGAGGTCAGATGCGCCGGTGGAAGGCGGCTAGGTTGAGAGGTGTTCGATGGGGAGCAGCGGAGTCGGGCTCCGGCGGCGTGATGGCATTGCGGGCGGGGAGCACTGGCCGAAGGCACAGCGCTGCGGGACGTTCCGGGGACGGCGCCGGACAGGGAAAGCTCGGCTGGGCTCGGCTTCAGGCAGCCGGAGGAGAGATTGGCAGCGAGGTCGGCTGAGGGCAGCGGGCTGATGGCGAGGAGGAAGGCGGGGTCAGCGGGTTGAGGGGGAAGTCGGGGTCGTCGAGTTCGTGGGGTGCGGCGGAGATGGGGGATGTTGCAGCGGCGAGGCGGGGAGGAGACGAACGCGGGGGAGGGAGAACTGGGAAGGAGGTCGACGGCCTGGGTGTCGTTGGCTGAGCTAGGGTTCGGGGGAGGAGCACGGTGGGGCTAGGGGCTGACAGCGGCGGGTCGGCTAGGTTAGGGTTAGGGTTAGGGATTAGGTTTAGGGATTTAGGATTTTGGGGATTTAGAAATTTTCTTTTTTTCTTTTCTTTGTAGAGAAAAACTTAGTGGATTAAGTATTTATATATATACAGAAATTGGCTCGGGTTTGACCTAGAATTTGGGCTGGGTCAGCGCTCCTTGGGCTTGGCCTCGGGTCTCATGGGATGTCGGGCGTTGGCACGGATTTTAATTCGGTTTAAAATCTACATGGGTCTTCAGGACTTTAAACGGGTTTCCGGAGTCCAATAAATTCACGGAAAATTACCCTGTGTCCGATTTTCCATTTTACACCAAAAAATATTATTTCCATAATATTTTAATATGAATAAACTGCAATTAAAAATCATTGAATTACCAAAGCCTAGGTTTTAATTACCGAAAAAAATCCCGGGAAATTGCAAATTAAAATTCCGAAAATCAGGGGGCTTACAATCTACCCAACTTATAAAAATTTCGTCCTCGAAATTAAATTAGGGTAGGGCTCTCTCTGTCAAGTCTCACCTGATTACAGTCTAAGAATTTCTCTCAAGTGAGCATTACGGTCTCTACCCAACTTAGAATTTACCCATCTATTATCTAAGACTATTCATCTAATAAATCTATGCCCAACTCATTTAATCATGTTATTGAATCCTAAAGTCTTTAACACCAAACATATCACCTATGATATCCCCTTAATCATATATAAAAGGGTCATCAATAATGTGACCGGCCTGTGGGGTATATCTAGTACTGTCTATATATCAACTTATACCGAGCACGAGGTTTCGTCTTTCCGAAATAAGGGAAGACGGAGATCAATAATAAGGAGTTCAAGGGTGAGGTAATAGATTAGAAGTATTAGGATCAAGGCGTTTTAACGAATTCCAAATGGGAATTGTTAAGTTGTTGTGGATTGAAATCCTATTGGTAATCCTATTCATATGATCGTATTAGTACAGTTATATAACTGATACGATATGCTCAGACATATCTAGAAGGCTAGTATACTGGTCAACTATATATCTCAATCCACGTAAAGTAGTATTACGAAGGGCAAACCAAAATGCACTAAGGTTGATCAGACCGTAATACACTGATTCTGAATAGACAACTGTATTAGTGTACGCGTCCAATAATACAGATGTCATGATCAAGCTCGATAAAAGGATAAGCTTGCAAAAACTAGGCTATAATAGCAGCATAAATCAAGGTAGCACAGAAAATATAACGCTGGATTATGATGAGAGAAGTCACAAATAATTCAAGTTGCAAAAACAAAACAACATAAGCAACAATAACAAAAGACTCTACAATCTCTACAGTTATCATATTAATTCCTTGTCTAAGTCGATAGTCGACAAAGTAGGGGTGTGAGCCTCTAAGTTCTATAGTCTGAACAAACCCTATCATCTTATGTTAGTATACAATTAATGCCATTCAGTTACACTTCATCAATGGATCACAAGGGCTATATGATACTAGGTGGTGAGGTATACTACCCAACTTATAAGAATTAAACTAATACGGTGACAGTCTTAAGAGGGTCCTACACAATAATCTTGCACATGTAAATAAAATAGAAACTCTTTATTAAGGTATATGAGGAAAAATCTTGGTATTGATTAGGGTATCCTTTTTATGTAGGTAATGGTCATCCTAAGTCTTAGTCATAGCACTTATAAGCAAGTGTCAATAGTAAGGATAGAAGAGTTACTGGCCGTTAAGGAGGAAGAGTCTAACTTGTATCGAGGTGAGGGTACAAATTACACGATTTAAAACTAAGGGTTAATCATCGGCCACAAACTACAAAACAACTTAAACTTATCAAGTTCTAACAACCAAGCAAAAAAAAATTTCACACTCAAGGCTACAACTATAATCCTAGTAAACTGTGAGCCCTTAACAAAGAATAAATTTACTTGGCCTACTATCCGAAGTGTCAGATGGCACGAGTTGAAAGATGAAGAGAAGAAACGTAACTAGCCGTCGCAAAATAGTGAGCGCTATGGTCGCAGGGAAACAATATATAAAATAAAGATAGAGGGCTCTAGATAGCATCATGGTTCTCTAAGGGGAGTGGGGTGTTAGTTGCTATGTTTGAGGTATGATTAGAACAATATTCTATGCATTGCTCTTGGCTTTCTAAGGTACTGTCTGCCTATCTCAAGACAAGAATATAAATTTATAGTTCTCCAATACTTATCTAACTACGAAGGTTAGGTTCCTCCATACTAGGGTCAAACATTTTGGTAAAACTTCTAACTAACTCTAGTAGTGTCTATACTACTCTCAAGTCTTCATAATACATCAGGGGGTAATGGTAAACCAATTCTAGGGATAAGGAATTCTAGGGTTCGCTAGATAATCTAAACTTAGTGGGGTGTCAACACTCTAGTGGTACTCTTAATAGGAAGGTTACCTTACTTATCATCTAACAACATGAACTTATATATTCTAAGAGAGGCTATACTCAAGAAACTAATAGGGAAGCACATGAATCAAGCAGGATGCAATTTATCCGAATGGAATGAATTGGAAGGAGGATGAGTCATAGTCAGTGTGGATGAGATCCTATACTCTAATCCTAGTGGCAGGCTTGCTCGGTCCCTAAGTTGAAACCGAACAATTTTATCGTAGACCTGCATGGGCCACCACAAAAACCATGTCACGTCCCAGTCACAAAATACCGTGGGACCAGACACGTGGCAATGGCCAACAGTACGCACCGATGGACCAACTCAATATAATGGATCCATCAGGGCATACTTAAGCTGTAAAACAAGTCTACGACAATCAAGGCACAACTAATCTCATCCACGCAAGATATAAAATATGATCCACAGAATAAATAAGGAATGTAAATCATCATCTAGTCTCACAAAGTACTCCGGGGACCAACCCGATAAATATCTAGTACAATGGTTCAGCAGACCTGAATATAAAAGACTGAAATAAATAATGAAAGCTGAGCATAAACATGGATGCTCAAGAGAAGTCTTCAGCTAAGACCTCGTCCTGGGATAGGGGTACAGCTCCTGGATCAGCTCCTGCTCCGGTCCCGTAAACCTCGGGATAAACCTCGTCTGCAAAATCTGGGGACAAAAATCCGGATCCAGGTCCTCAGGGGACATAGCAAGGTACAAAGAGATCATGCCAATAAATAAATATGCAGTGCAGCAAATATATAACTAAATGAAGCAAAAGGGTAAATATGTAACCATCTAAGTGTAAATGCAAGTAAGAGCAGCACGAATACTCAGGCTGAAACCACTACAAGCTCTGTGTCTGGGAGCCGGTAGCAGCAATAACTATGTGTTTTACTATGTGTTTACTATGTGTTTACTATGTTTTATATATATATATATCAGCCTGTAGCCTGTGTGTCTCTCCCCACCCAATGTAACCACGCATATCATGTCCATAACGTCTCATGTCCATGTCAAGCGCGATCATAGCTAAATGCACCAAGTCATAAAGTATCTAAGAATATAGTATCTCTGTCAAGTCCTGGATCCTATACAGAATCACCACGAATATCTCGGGAAGATCCTGTCTTATGAATAGTGTCAAGTGTCCTGGGTCATATGGTACTTGATAAGACAAGTACAAAAATAAAGTGTCACGAATGTCCATCTCTAGATGACAATACCCAACACCGCGTACGGTGTCGGCACCCGACTGATAATCGGACGCTAAGTACGTCACACGGTCCTAGGTTAAGCATGCACAAATATATATGTATAGTCAAAGGAATAAATAACAAGAACTGCAAGTTTGGCAAGGTACACTTGCCTGATGGTTGAATATCACTGTCGTCATGGTATCGGTGGATCCGGTAGGGACTACTCCAAAAGCTGTAATAAACATCACCAACAGTCTCAGAAGATGTCAAATAGCTGAAAATGCCTGTCCTTACGTCCAATTTGGACACAGGGGCAAAAAGGTCATTTTCGGGCCAAAGCGGGGTCCACATGTGGGCCACTTTGCACCGAAAAGTGCGCCAGGGTCAAAGGTCTCCAAATTTCGCAAACTCAGTGTCTACAAGTCAGGAACGATGATACGAACCCAACGGAACTTCCAGAATTGGATTCCGATGAGCCGATCACAAAATCGCCCGTCAAGTGGGGCATGTGGGACCCACGACACGCGATTCTGTCAACGTTCTCAGAATCGGACCAAACTTGGGTCACAGGACCAGCGTATTGCTACGGATCCGATGGCGCAAGTTTCGTCTCGATCCGATGTGTGTACACGAAGTTACAGCGTGTTCCAGAAAGGACGAATATGGGGTGTCGTCGGCGGATACGCGTTGATTCCGGGGTGCACGCACCTCCGAATCGACTTCTGCGAAATCTCACACGACCGTATCAACATCGCGCACAGTTCGGTAAAGACCGCGTGCGACCAAGTCGTCCCGATTGGCGGGGCGGACTCAGTTCCGGGATGAAATAGGGCGTTATTTTTCCTGTTTTTGGATCGCGGCTCGCGATCACCACAGGACGCGATGCACCGAGCGGGTTGCACGGGCACCGAGAGGGTCATACAGGCTTCGTAACGCAATTGACGGATTTGAAATCAGAGTTACGATGAGAAAGATGCGAGTACCTGAACAGGGCTTCGGGAAACTGCGAATTCTCGAGTCCAACTCGTGTCCTGTGTCCTGGATACTGTTCCAAATCGTGTCCAAAACTAGGGTTTGGGTTTTGAGCTGCCGGAGGGTCGCTGCTGGCCGGGCGCTCGCTGGTGGGCTTGCCGAGGCTGGGTTGAGTCAGGGTGCTGCTGGAGGCGGACACGTCGGAGACGGCCACGGGCTCTCGGCGTTGTCGAAGTCGAGGTCAGATGCGCCGGTGGAAGGCGGCTAGGTTGAGGGGTGTTCGATGGGGAGCAGCGGAGTCGGGCTCCGGCGGCGTGATGGCGTTGCGGGCGGGGAGCACTGGCCGAAGGCACGGCGCTGCGGGACGTTCCGGGGACGGCGCCGGACAGGGAAAGCTCGGCTGGGCTCGGGTTCAGGCAGCCGGAGGAGAGATTGGCAACGAGGTCGGCTGAGGGCAGCGGGCTGATGGCGAGGAGGAAGGCGGGGTCAGCGGGTTGAGGGGGAAGTCGGGGTCGTCGAGTTCGTGGGGTGCGGCGGAGATGGGGGATGTTGCAGCGGCGAGGCGGGGAGGAGACGGACGCGGGGGAGGGAGAACTGGGAAGGAGGTCGACGGCCTGGGTGTCGTTGGCTGAGCTAGGGTTCGGGGGAGGAGCACGGTGGGGCTAGGGGCTGACAGCGGCGGGTCGGCTAGGTTAGGGTTAGGGTTAGGGTTAGGGATTAGGGATTAGGTTTAGGGATTTAGGATTTTGGGGATTTAGGAATTTTCTTTTTTTCTTTTCTTTGTAGAGAAAAACTTAGGGAATTAAGTATTTATATATATACAGAAATTGGCTCGGGTTTGACCTAGGATTTGGGCTGGGTCAGCGCTCCTTGGGCTTGGCCTCGGGTCTCATGGGATGTCGGGCGTTGGCACGGATTTTAATTCGGTTTAAAATCTACATGGGTCTTCAGGGCTTTAAACGGGTTTCCGGAGTCCAATAAATTCACGAAAAATTACCCTGTGTCCGGTTTTCCATTTTACACCGAAAAATATTATTTCCATAATATTTTAATATGAATAAACCGTAATTAAAAATCATTGAATTACCAAAGCCTAGGTTTTAATTACCGAAAAAAAATCCCGGGAAATTGCAAATTAAAATTCCGAAAATCAGGGGGCTTACACCATTATCACGTGTCCAGTCCCTCGGTATTTTGGGACTGGGGCGTGACACAAGTGATCCGTAATAGACGTCACATCTTTGTACCGCAGACCCATCATCATCCGGATCAGGAATAATTTATTACTCTGGTCTTCTTCGCATACAAAGATTTTAGCTTATCCCATAGTGTCCTCGCGTGCTCAATACTGGCAACGTGGTTATACACGTTCTCGTCAACGAACTGCCTGATGAACCCGTACACCTGTATATGCTCAAAATTTTAGTCCTCTTCGGATTTGTCACTGGACCTCTCGGAAGCAAATACCGGCAGATGCAACTTCTTGACAAATAGTAGATCATTCATCTTGCTCCTCCAGTAATGATAGTTGGTACAGTTCAGGTTTACCATGTGCACCGGCTTCGCGTCAATCTCTCCTCCCTGGTTTGCTTGTCAACTCTTGACACCCTTCTGAAATTTCAGAACCTGACTCTGATACCACTTTGTTGGGAACGAAAGTGTGGAAACCGTTCCCCAAACCAGAGAGTACCTGCGAGAGAACCGAGCAAAACGCACAAACCAAAAATACCAAACACAAATTGCAGACACAGAGATTTTTAACGTGGAAAACCCTTGCGGAAAAAATCACGGGACGATCAAAGTCCAACCCTGAAAAGCCTCCACTAATGGAATAAGAAATACACCGACTACTTACAAACTTCTCACCGATCGAAATGGATCACCACAACTCTTTTGGAACAGGAAATAGATTATAACCACGGAGAAGAAAGATAACGAAAAATACCCGAAACTGATATCCTTCTTCGAAACGGCCTCCAATCATTCTTTCTCCTCTCCAATGTTGCAATGGCACTATTGTCTCATTTTTTCTCCTTATTGCTATATTTTTTTTAGAGAGAGATATATATTTTAGGGCCATGAGACACCTATATATAGCCTCAAACCCACAACTAGCATTCCTATTATAGATAGGAATATCCAATTCAAATCAAAATCTATTGACATATTCCTATTATATGTAGGAATATCCAATACAAATCCATTGAGATATTCCTATTATATTTAGGAATATCCAATCTAAATAAATTGAGGTATTCCTATTATATGTAGAAATACTCAATCCTACTCCGAGGTATTTTTCACATAGGTTGGGAACCCCACCCACTCCAATACTTTTTTTTGGAGAAAGAGGAAAATTTGAGAGGAAGAAAAATGAAGGGGAGTAAAATGAAGGTAAAATTAATTTTTCTTCTTCTTTTGTTTGGATGACCAAAAAGTAGAGGAAAGAAAAATAAAAAATAAATTTTTGTTTGTTTGTGAGATAAATATATAATTAGTCATTGATTTTTTCAAATTATACTTTATGGTTAGTTTTTTGAAGGATAGTTGAGTAAATATTTCCTCTTTCCTCTCATGTCTCAATTTTCTTCCACTTTTTGGAGAATTTTTTTTATGGGTCCCATATATTTTTTCCTCAAATTTTTCTCCTCCATTATTCTTTCTCCCCTCCCAAACACCATTACTTTTCATTTTCCTTCCATTTTTTTTCTAATTTTTTTTTCTTTTCCTTATTTTTTCCCCTCTCCAAAGTCTACTCCATATTTATGATAGGTTTATACACCACCAATTTAAAACTTGGGAGTTAGCAAGATTGAACTATCAGCTAGTGTCCCATTGTGAGTGTATGTATGCATAGCTATACATATAGTTGTACAATTATATAATGCCAATCATATATTTAATATACAAATATTTTATTAAATCAGAAATTACTTTTTAAAATATAAAATTAAACTTCAACAAAGATCAACTTACAAAATATGAAATCTAACCCTTTTCTTCCACTTGGCATCTAGCCCTTTTCTTCCACTTGGCTCCATTAAAGGTACCATTAACTTATATAGAAAACTAATACTATTAATTTAAAAAAAATAAACTTTTAAATAATTAAACACAAGGATATTAAATAATAGTAATATCTTTATAGAAAAGTTGGATTGATTCAATTAGAAAAATGTTACAAGGATGTCTCCGTAGAGGCCAAAGTTTTTACAGCGGGAGCAGCTTCCTCCATCAATATTTCAAACTTACTTATGGAGGACATTAGCAAAATTATGAGCCACTTTGTTTGTAGTGCAATACAAATGTGAAACAAATCTTTAGGGTGAACACGGATCTTTGCTTCATCATCCAGCAACACAAATTTCTGATTACAGATTGAGGAATAAGTATTGCTCATCAATTTTGTTAGGTTTCTGGTTGGGCTACTGAAATCCCAAAGTTCTTGAAGGGTAAAATCGTCAAAAGCTTTTTACCCGTCCTCCTCTTCTTTTTTTTGCCTCTTCTCATGCCTCCACTCTTCTCCATTCCTCCTCCTCGATCGATTCCTAATTTTGAGCAGAGGCTGATGGCAGAGAGACTAATTTCTCAGATTTTGAGGGGTGTTTTGCTTCAGAGTTTCTCCACCTGCTTCCACTCCCCACGCCATTGCCGGACCACTATTTCCTCCGCCAAGGTGAAACTTTTTCCACGATTTTCCGAAGTATTTTGGAATTTTGTGATCTGGGTCATGAGAAAAATTTGATCTTTAGTTGAAATTTCAACAGAATGAATTGCTTTTTTTGTAAGTTTGATCATGTGGGTTCTGGTGGATTTATGTTATAGTTGATGGAATTTAAAGAAATGGCTCTGACAAATTAAACTAGTGGGATGCTTTTAGAGATTTTGGGTTCCCCCAATTTAGGGTTTAAGAGATTATAGGTTCCCAATTTAGGGTTTAAGAGATTTTAGGTTCCAAATTTAGGGTTCAAACTGGCGTCGTGTCCGTTTTGCGCCATGACACATGTTGGATGCGGCATAGACAATCCGAAATACACTAGGACACGTAAAATTATGCGGCGTGTTGATACTGCTCCGTGCCTTATTTGTCGTTGTGCAACATAGGCAATTATTATTTTCCTTCATTTCTTGGATGACCACGAGAACACTTATCTAGGAACCATTTTCACTCCAGAAATTGTTTGTGCCGGACACATTTTGGACACAGCATAGACAACACTAGGGCATGACAAAGTATGTGCTGTGTCCATATTGCGTGGTGTCTGTGACTCTGAAACATATACAGTTATTATTTCCCTTCTTCTTTTTTTCCTTGTCTAGTCATGAGATTTGGATTATGTTTAATACTTATAGTTTCTGACAAAGCACAAGGGAGCTTGGAGGTTTTAGTTTCTGACTTTAGGCTTAAGGTTTTTTTTGTTTCATTATTTTATTCTAATGCAAAGCTCTTTTACATGCCCCCAAATCTTGAGAAGGATGATTTTTCTTAAAGTTTGTTGCATGACTATACAAGTGTCAGTTGTGAGTGTATTCCTTTTAATGAAACAGTTTTGGCACTCTCTTATTTTTGTATAATACATATACGAAGACATACTCTTTCTAGACTAAATGCATCTAGCAAGCTGCCAAGAATTTTATTTCACAAAAATCTTAATTTTGTGTTTGATGCCATCTGTATCGGTTGCTTGTATTATCAAATGCTATCATCTACTTGCAGCGAATATCTAAAACTACTACCTTCACTTGATTAAATGATTACATCGAGATGAATAATCTAACTGCACATTGCAAGCTGCAAAAAGTTCATATGACAAACATATTATCTTGAGTTTGATATCCAGCTTTATCCGTACTGATATTGTTTAAGAGGGTCAAATGTTTTAATTTGATATACAACTGGTCTTAGCCAATAATGACAATTAATTAGACCTTCACTTGATTAAATGATCGGATGGGAATGAATTATCTAAACTAAATATTGAAATGCCATGAATAAATGTATGGTTTAATTCTTATTCATAAATTCTTTTTCATAATAGTTTAGAGTATTTTTAAAGCAGTATAATGGCTAATTTTTAACATTACACTGGTATTTGCAGTGTCCTTGGTCTTTTGTCGGTTATATAGAGTTCTCATCTACTTATGAGCCCCAAGCAAGTGAAGGCCTTATTCCACCTGAGTTGTTAACAAGTAAAAAAGTGTTGACACCAGATCGTGTTATAGGTATTTATTTACTTCAATGTTAGATTTGATATTTTTTGGATAGTTTTTGTATGCTAAAGTTTATCATATTCATACTTTAGTCTATACAATTGATTTTTTTTTTTTTTTGCCTCACCATACATATTACATTTCCATTATTTCCCCTGGTGTTGATAACGAGGCCCAAAATTATCAAACCTTTGCTGATATAAATATTTGTTGCATGCAGATACACAACCTGTGTGGCTATTGGAGCTATACCAATTCTAACCAATCAAGATTACATTTCCATTATTTCCCCTGGTGTTGATAACGAGGCCCAAAATTATCAAACCTTTGCTGATATAAATATTTGTTGCATGCAGATACACAACCTGTGTGGCTATTGGAGCTATACCAATTCTAACCAATCAAGATTGCAGCACTTGACCTTACTAAATTAGTGATTGCTTGCTGATATTGTACTATTCTTAGGATATCATTTCTAATATTATATGACCATGCAATTGACCGTTTAGGACAAGCTGGAGAAGAGAAACAGTCTGTAAATCTTGTCTGTTCATAGGATTGTAAATGGAGTGTTGTCCAACTTATCTTATCCTATAGAATTAGCGTGCATTCTGATCATTTTTATAAAGAAATTTGAATTTATTCTCTCAATAGAAAACTAAACTAAACTAAAATAAAATAAAATAAAATCTGAATTTAAATTTAGTGCACCAAAAGTTGAAAAGCAGGACTGCAGTATTTTGATAAGTTCCTTGCATCACTCCTGGGCTATGTTGACATGCAAAATGGTGACTGTATTTGTATCATGTGCGTACCCGTATCTGTATTCATGTAAAGGTGATTGAAAATGCCGGTGCCGAATATCTGTATCGTGTCCTTATTCATGTCCGTACTCGTAGAACATAGCACTTTGGACACAAGAGGGTTGATTGATGTTCCAGATAGCGGACAAAATAACGGTTTCCCCCTTAACAGCTATGTTATTGTTATATGCTATAGAAATAGCAGATTGGGGAAATAGCAGTTTGATATATATATATATATATATATATATATATATATATATATATATATGGGAAGGGATCATAGTGATTTTGACCTTGAAAATGACATATGGTAAGTTTTTTGTTGTGGGGGGGGGGGGGGGTGAACAAACACCATGGTTTTGGTGGGTGAACAAAAATGGACTCTATATAGAATAAGGGAGTCTATTAAATAGTGGGTTGTATTAATTAGTGGGATGTGCAATTAATGGGTTGTAATTGTTGGGAAATGAAACTACCTACCTAACGGTTCAAATTTGACACCCATGTACGAAAATTGGTATGTATTGATTTAGGTAATTAATAGGTGGCACACAAATTAAATAGCAATGTTTTAATTATAGTTAGTGGTCACATAAGACAAATCTGAACCATTAATTTCTATTGACGTGCGGCTGATATTGTTTGTGTTTTTTAGATGTCAAATTGTATGTGTCACCTGATTCCTTCATATATATATATATATATATATACTTCATTAAAATAATTCGACCGCACACAGTTGGATGTGTGTCCTTGTGGTGCCCTCTATAGCACTTCTAAGTCCTAACAAAGAAAAACCAAAACCAAAATCTTATTAACCACATAAATTAATCAGAAGTAGTATAGATGACAATGGATTATAATATGTTATACAATATATGGATATAAGGTTTTCACCACTTATTTAACCTTGCTTTCTATTCTATTGATGCCATTTTATAAAATCATGATGCTTTTCAAAGAACTTGCAGTATGTTATAGATTCTTTTATATCCGTCATATCTGGACTGAGGTATAACCTATACAGCTATTAGCTCATATCAACCAATATCGTATGGGTACACTATGGCACCCCCAAACCATTATGTGACTGGTATACACTATTTGGAGCCTTTGATCCTGGTATAATTTATTGGTTTATCATATTGCACACATTTGAATTTTCCCTCATGGGTGAACCATCTTTTGTACTCTTTATTGTCTCATGATAACAGGTAAGTTAAAGTTGCAAGTACACAATATTTGTCTAGAATTAGTGCTAATCTTTATAAAAAAAAAGTAGAAGAAAGTAGACAAAATTTGAAAACAGAACTAACCTCTCTAAGGAACTAGAAGAAAATAGGCAAATTTGAAGAATAACAAATATAAGAAAGAAGGCAATTTGAAAGCAAAAAAACAGAAAATAAGAAAAAAGAATTGCTTAAATAGGCAACACCATCAATTTTCCGCTTAAGTGGTTTACTTGCACTTTTTATGTAGTAAAATCTGTGAAGATTGCTGCACTAAGTCTAAATACGTGTCATTCCTTATTTCTTTTATAGATTCCATGATAGTCTTATTTTAATTGAATTCGCTTATAACATTCAGCGGGTAGGGTTTAATTTACATCATGGGTTATAAGTGAAGGTTGTTGCATGTTCATCATATCTATTCAATCTTATTATCGACTTCCATATTATGAGTTGTATAAAGCATTTGTTAATACTGCAGGACAATATGCAGACTATTACAAGAGTAACAAATTTCCATAACGAGGATAAAGGCTTAATGGTTTTGGCTGGTGATGTTTTTGATTTGCCCATTAGGAAGGATATCATTCACCGAGTCGTACGCTGGCAGCTTGCCAAACGGCAGCAGGTACCGCAATGACATTTCATGAACACCAACAAAGTTCAAATTTTTATTCTTTTCTTGTTTTGTGCTCTTCCATTTATTGTTATGGTGATCTGCAGCAAAGATAGTATAAACTTTTTAATGTTAATTATCCATCTATTTGCCACATAACGGTCATTTTCCAGTAAAAATAACATGTTTATTGCACATGATTTGTAAGTATCTTAATGTGCTTTGTTTAGAGTTATCTGATTATCCAACTTTTAAAATGTTCGAATTACAGTCAACGGGTTGGTCTTTGTTTTTGTGCTCTCAGGATTCAATGACTTCGTTACCGGAAAATAGAAATAGAAACTCGCCATTTTTTTGCCATGCCATTTAATATTTATTGAGTTAATAATAGTGAAGGTATATAATATTGATAGATTTTGGTCTGCCGGGGTGAGGGGTTGAAAAGATGCATTATAGCGGATGTTCGAATCATAGAAGTAACAACAAAATTGATACTAAGCTAGGAAACACCTCCGTAACATAGACATTAAGCAATAAGTTAAAGTTTTAAAATTTTACTCTTTTATGCATGTATCGTGAGATAAATACTTTGAGAAAGTGAACGGAAATTTTGATTCTTGTGAGTTTTTTCCCATATAACGAATTAATTGTTTGAGAGTTATTTGGAATTTTGTTCTTTTCACTTTTTTCTTTTCTATTAGTGAGGGAACATTGATACATGCATCTTAAAATCCCTCTCTAACTTCTGCATCACTCATCGAAATCTTATAAACCTAATATTGTGTCAAAAGGTTAATATCCTTAATAACATTTAGGAAGTAGTGCTTGAAAACAGAGAGAAATCTGGTCTAACTCATAAAATTATTTTTATCTGGAAATGATAACCATGTGTCACGCTCCAGTATCGGAATACAGGAATATGACACGGCTAGCTATGCACTACGGAGTACAAAGTTACCCCGGAGTACGATCAATGCTGTAAGAAGACTGGGGGCGCATGCTACAATCAAGTCGCCTAGGGTTATACAAAACATCTATGTCTCAATCATTCAAACAAGAAACAGTAAACATAGTACATGTAAGATAAAGCAGTAAGACGTTCCAGACGCTCTATCAAAAAGATCATGAATCTAGCCGTACAAAATGGTAGGCTAGAAAATTGTCAAAATTACATGACTGGAATAATACAATCATGTATGGAAGCTAATGTCCAGACAAGCCGGCTAACAGGTGCCGGTAGCTAAACGTTCCAAAAGAAACAAATGTACACTATGAATGGTGAAGAAGAAATCCACTCCTGTCCCTCATTAGCTAACTGCCTGGTGCGCGCCATTAATCAAGAAAAGATACGCTTGATCCTCGGGATTTGGCTCTAAACTTGGCCATGCAAAATCAATGGGGTTAGACCCCAAATAGCAAGTACCACAAGGAAGTACGAATGAAGAAATAAAAACCACATATATAGTGCATGAGCAAAAAATTATAGGCGTATACACCATCTTCGAAGCAATACGACACTCCTACACCAATTAAGGACAAGAAGTGTCGTACCACATCGAGATAGAATACATCCTTTGATTAAGGTCAAGCTATAGTATTATGTGTCGTAGTTTCGATCCATAGCCTATCGTAGCACAATAGTCCAACCCCACAACCAAACAAGAAAATGGGTTGAACCACCACACCACGACAGTCCATGTCCCTAGGTTACCAACAGAATATATATAGCACAATCAAGTTTAGTTGATAATTCAGCTAACAATCCTACATCTTCCTAGATGAAGACTGGGTTATCCCAGTAACATAATGCATATAATAGAGATCCTCAGATCTTGTTGTGTCGAGCAGGGCTAGCCGAACCAATATTAACACATAGCACGTAGTATAGTCACCGGTCTCTCGTAAGGTTACCGTGCTAACGGATCAATAATAACGCATAGCACATTGTAGCCAGATACTCCCCTTCACTATTGTGAATGATACACATTATCCGGGGGTGGCCAGCATGGCACGTCAGAACTGATGTTCCTGAGGTGGCTGACGTGTACGATCTCGGGATTCCGTTCCCTCTCAATGTTCTACATGTTTTAGTTGTCTAGTTAACCCTACGGTTAGCTGGAATCTCATGACGTTGTCACATGATCTTCCCTTTTAGATGTACCGTGGTACATGTACACTAGGTACGAATCCACTTTGTTGCCCAATGGCCCAATCCAGACTCATCTTAGTGTAATGCATCAATCAACAATCATCCTAACCGCGTTATGGTTACTGACCAACTACAATGTCCGTACTGGAGAAATCAAGATCATATAATATCATATGTCGCGTATGATCAAGTGGCACCTCGGTGCACAACCAAGACATGTAACACACAACGCGTAGTAGATGTATCGGTACGGATACAAGTAGTCAAGTCAGAATACCAAGTCAATCAGTCAGTCACATGGAATCTTCTTTTCACATTGATCGGATCAGGTACATGGTTGGTGCCTCTATGACAAAAGTTATTACATAGTCTAGTTGAGCATGTAGCTCTGTCAATATCAGGTACTGATCACTTGTGCATGAAATCTAGGATACTATAGATCACTTGGCTCATTGATACTTGTAACTGACTAGGGTCAAAGCATAGAGTCTGAACAATCAAGTGGAAACAACAAAACCAAGCAAAACTATAAAATAGACAAAACATGCGCATAGGGTCTGATGTGCGCATAGGAATATGCTCGTAAGAGGCTGCCGCATGAATACAGGCTCATAGCAATCTGTCGTCTGCCGTATGCAAGTCGTGCCGCATGGAGCAGTAGCCGCATGCACCAGCTGCTGCAGGTGCAGCTGTCGCACGTACAAGGCGTTGCATGGCAAGACTTGTCTCATGAGTACATCGTCGTAGCAAGTGATGAGTTTGACGCATAGCGGCCTGCCGCATAGCAAGACGTGCATGAAAATGCACATAGCAAGTTAGACGTTCAGTGCCAGGCGCATAGCATTCTGCTGCATGTACCCTCAGGCGCATGGAGAGATCATGCTCATAGCAAGATCTGCCGCATGGCTCGATCGGGTGCATAGCTCAGAGTGTGTATGCAAAACAGTCATGCACCTTTGTCTATACGTCCAGAAGTCTAGGCGCATAGCAAGCGCATGCTGCGAAGGGGTCTGCATCAAGGAGTTCATGCCGCATAGACTCCCTGTCGCATAGCCTTCCTGCCGAATGAGACTTCATCGTCCCAGAACAGCAAGTTTACCATGGAAAAAGCTTCAAACTTATTTTCTTCATAAAATTCTCATTTTAACTCCAAATCAAGTGAAACAGAAGTCAAAACCGCACAAAATTTAATTCTCTACAACATGGAACAATTAGTTTTGAAAAATAACTAGTTTTTGAAGATTATTCCCACGAAATACCATAAAATCCTAACTTTGAAATGTAGATCTACTCCAAAATACTCTTCAAAACTGAAAGTATCAAGAACTAAAGATGCTTATAATCATAAGATATACATTATAGACTAATAATATGCAAGAAAAATCAAGAACTAAAATATGCCATGATTTTTTATTTGTGCAACATGTACTTGCCTAAGCTCCAAAGAAAAGAAAGAGAAAGAAAGTGAAAAATGCGGGAAGAGAGAAAGAAAAGGATATATATAGGGTAGGGTTGAATGCTTAGCCATTGGTTCTAAGTCATGAATTCCTCCAAGAAATCTTAGCCACACAAAATAAACCATGAGCAAATAGCAAAAGAGAAATAGGTCTAATCTCAATGTCACCTGGCTGTCATGCCAGTAAGCTGCATACGCACTTAACATGTATATCGGGAACGCGGAGTAACACCATGTATATTTGGTTTAGCTAAGGATGTTCTGCTACCATATAAACAATAATATTATGGTAAATCTGTACATAGTATGTTTAGCAACAAGTATTTTCTTTGTATCTTGGTGTAAGAAATTTATGTATGGTGCATTTATTTATCCAACTTTGTTGAATGGGACAGGGGACACAGTCAACAAAGACAATAAGTGAGGTCAGTGGTACTGGGAGAAAGCCATATCCTCAAAAAGGCACTGGGCAGGCAAGGCATGGAACTCTGCGTGGCCCGCAGGTGAGTTGTATTACTATGTTTTTTCTTTTATTACCTTTATATAGTGTTAGGTTTTAGTTTATTTTGTGTTGTAGAAGTTTCGAACTACGAGTATAATATAACCATTTAACTTGTGCTATCTGAACAGTTCAGGCATGGTGCAACCATGCATGGACCTAAGCTACGTAGTCATTCAATCAAGCTTCAAAAGAAGGTTCGATGTCTCGGTCTGAAAATTGCTTTGTCGGCTCGGATAGCGGAAGGCAAGGCAAGTGCATTCTCTCCCCTTGACACACTTAATACGAAGTCTTCTTTGGGTAATTTTTTTCCTGTGGGTTTCCAGATAGACACTACTATTTGGTATTTACATTTTCATTCCTGGCCTCCCATGTTGATCCTGATTTTACACTAGTCTTCATACTTTGCTGGGTGTTTTTGTTGTTTTTCAAATTCAATACAGGAATGGAAAGGATATTGTTAGCTATAGACGGATTAAGAAATATTTATGGGTATATTGAGTTTTTATAGTAATCTGCAATTTAGCGCTATATCCGGGCTAACTTTAGTGATCTACAGGTTTGGTTAGGGTCTTAGTGCCAAGGCCAAAGTCCTAGCCTTGCTAGACTTGTGCCAACAACGGCACTAATGCTTGTTTAGCCAGAACCAAGTTGTGCTTGGAGGTAAAGAATGCCTTTATCATGGCTGCAACAAGAACTGGAAACCAGATCTACCATTTCTAATTATAGAAGAATCAAAACTGAATCCGATGACTTATTTATAATGATGAAAGAGCCACTTCACTACTTGCATAATTGGGAGGTAGCTATTCTATGTCACAGAGAGAATATAACAGAGTGATTACTTGTTTTATCTTAAATATAAAAAGAAATTTCAAAACTTTCTCCATGGTAGGACATTCTCTTTTCTTAAACACGTTTAACGAGAACTCTCTATGTGACATTAGTGTATACCATACTTGCCATTTGAATGCAAAAGTATCCTTTGTACTATCGCTATGGTTGAATGCCAATCTCCTTTTTTGTCATATTTGATGAAAACACTAGTGCTTATTTTCTGTCCTGGACCTTACCCGTGCCTTCATTTTTCTGCTGTGTCCTGCCCATGGTTACCTGGAACGTCAAATGGAACAGAGAATGAAACAGGAAGACAGTACATGGGTTAAACTTCCAAAGTGTATATCAAATGGGAAGATGGTACACAGAATGCAGAAAGGAAACATGCGTCCCGAACGAAATGTGCTTCATAGGTAGCAAATTCTGGAAACAGTGATCCTACTCAACCTTTTGAAGCCTGACTAGTGACTAGTGATTCTGGTCGCTCTCTGGCAATTAGAAAATATGAGGATAAGAAATCCCGGCACTTACGAGTGCACGAGGCCATCCTGTTGCCAGCCCCAGGGCAATTGCTTCATTTGATACGCTGGGGCCGAGTTGCCTTCCTTTTTTATTGACTGTTGCATTTATTCTGAGTAGTTCTCCGAAACAAATTGCTATACATCTGATAGAACTGCTAAAAGAGTTTGTGCTTTCCTTCGCAGCTTTTAGTTTTCGAGGATATGGCGCTCCCTAGCCACAAAACTAAGAATATCGTGAGTTACGTTTCCCAGATGGAGGACACAAAGAAGGTTTTGTTGGTTGATGGTGGTCCTATCACTGATAACTTGAAGCTAGCCACAGGAAACCTCCACTGTCAACGTGCTGCCTTCAATTGTAAGTTGAAACCATTTTAAAACTAATTTCTGAATGAATTGTTTTGTATAAGTAATAATGCAATTTTTTGTTTGCCTCTAAATATCCCTACTTTTTGCGACCCTTAGGTTGTGTTTGCTAAGAAAGTGAGGAAAAGGTAAAGGAAAGGAAAAGGAAACAATCTTAGAAATGGGTTTCCATTTCTTCATTGAAAATTTTCATTTTCTTCCCCTCACTTTTCACCAAACCGAGCACAGCCTTAAAAGTTCTTTTCAAAGTTATAGTGACCTTAGTCACCTTAGGCTGGAATCCCTTTCAAAGAACAAAGTGCATGTGAAGTATGTCATGATTTTGACCGTAAGGTATTGTTGCCTTTTTTTCTCTTGACAAAATAAAGAGATTTAGGACTAGAGTTGTAGAAACTTCTGAAACAATGTATAGTTACTGTTGAAGTCTCTGCCACTGCACCCAAACTGTCTAGTGAGGGTTTATGTATTTTTATATTATTCTCACAGTTACAGAACAGTAAAACTAGTTAAATTACAACCTTTTGGATCATTTTTATTCATTTTATCTGCTTTTTTGCTTGTGTCTAGGGCTTGAATGTTTACAGCATCCTTCATCATGACACACTCATGATGACCCGAGATGCAGTGGATCGGATTGTGCAGAGGATGCATACCCCCATCAACCGCTGATCGCTCAAAGGAGAATTCTTATGCAGGGTGCTTAGAGAAAAGTTCTAAAGTTGTTCCTAATTGCGTTTTTAGCAATAGGGTGAGCTCGACCAAAGTTCTCCAAGCTTTGATGTTGTTCATGTGCCAAAGTTAGTTGGTGTAGGAATCCAGGTTTTTTTTTTCCAGAACTAGTGTATTTTATCTACATTTCCTGATCTTATGGTTCTTTCATAAGGCCAAAAGTTGCAAAACAAGAGGGGTTGATGTTCTTGCAAAAAATGCCTGATCTTCTTAAAAATATATTATGTCGCTGATTTGATTGCCGTGAGATTAACTCCTCACTGATTACCAATTGCCAGCTCCAGCAGAGCCTCATCATAAGGAAACATCCAATGTTCTTGGCGATTCTTGTGTGTTCTTTGGGTTTGATACTGTTGCTTCTGACTCAAAGTTGTTGTAGTGTACTGAAGATGTTAATGAGAGTTTGGTTCTTAAGATGAGCATGTACAAAAGGATATCCAACAAAACTTGGCTCTTCTTGTTACAATTTTCTCCGACTTTTGTTATTAAATCTTTCTATATTATATGATTGATTACTAATACATTTCATTTTGAGATCTTGTTTAGTCTGTTGGCAGGATTTGAATCGAGTCCCAAGAGTTCAAAGACCAAATCTCCGGCTAATTTACCTAGCTCAGTTCGAGCATGAACTTGAAATCCTATGTGCAAGTTTTAAGCTCGTGAACAGCTGGGCTGCTCAACTCAAGCTCGAGTTTAAGTGTACTGTATACATCTTAGATAGATATTGTGGGAGGATAAAGTGCAAAAAATGACTTTTTTCAAATTGACTTGTTAGCAAAATAAAATTCGATAGACAAACATAGTAATTAAATCCTTCAGTAATATATAACTCGATCAAAATGTTCTCTATCGTTTACAAACCGTCAGATTTGACCGTTAGTGGCTGTTTGAAAAAAATATATATCCAAAATATCCTTCCCCTCTTTCCTATTCACCCTTCTCCTCTCCCTCGTCCGCCGCAGTGGTGGCAGTCCCCCCTCCTCCTCCCCGTGCGGCCATCCTCCTCCCCTCCTCCTCCCTGCCCCTCTCCCTCCTCTCTGCGCGGCCACGCGCCCCCTCCCCCTCCTCCACGGATAAAATCGTCTTTTCAGACGTATTTTAACGTCTGTTAACGACATATTTTAAAATGGGTGCAAATTGAACCAAAATAAAAATACGAGAGTTTTTTTAAAATCAGGAGTTTTAACATGTAAAAACGCAAATCTGAGAAATTTTTGTACTCTACCCCATTGTGGGACTATTGTTACCTAAACAAAAAAAATCAACAAAAAGGTACTTTAAGGTTGGCAAACAGTTAGTTCTTTTTGAATTTCATCAGTATTAGGAGTCATTTTTATCCGGATATTGTAGACCAAGCCTTGAAATTTAGTGATTGACATCAAACATGGGTGAAAATTTTATAGGCCATCTTTAACCCATAACTTTCCTCTCCAACTTGGTCCATGTTTCCTGACTATGATCATTTCCTCTCCAAGTGGGATCAACTTTCTATTTGAATTGAAAGACCGATATATGAAGTTTTAGAAATAACTATTGATATGAAGTTTAGAAACACTGACTGACATTAAATATGTACATTCAGCAGCAGTACACGTTGGTTCGCGAATTTGGGACGGAAAAGTGATCAAAATTTAAATTTTGCAACATTTTATTTGTTTCGTTAAAAAATTTGTAAATAAGTTTTGTTGTAATTTGATATGAATATTAAATTTTGTATGTCACAAAATTAAAGTTTTTTTTTTTCTTTTCGAAGTGGAACGTAGAAGTAAAAAAATTTTATTTTTATTTCGGACGTTTTGTTGGAGGATCACTTTCTTTCTACTTTAACAAAAAAAAATTTACTATTCATATTACTTCAACAAAAGGTTACATTTTTTTTCATTCACTTTAACAACCAACAAAATATCAAACTTTAGAATTTTTTATTGCTAACTTTTACTTCTTCAAAACACAAAAACGAATAATTTTTTACTTCATTCCACTTCACTGCAAAACGTACGCAAAATGTTGATTTACCAATTTTTTTTTACTTCGCCGTATTTTGCCGAACCAAACATTCTCTTAGTGACGTTGCCCTTTCACTTTTTTTCCCCTACAAACAATTCGTGCGAAAAATAATCTGTATAATTGAAATTATATATGGAATATTTTGGATATTTATACACGAAAAGTAATAGATTTTGGGGTGTGTGTGTTTGGATGGGATAATAATAATATACCTCTTTAATTGGTTTGATGATTAATTTTTGTATTCATTGTTGACCCAAATTTTATAACTTTGAAAACTTTCGGATAAAATGGTTGATTAACAGTGGATGAACCTTAAGTGAGAATTTCAAGCATATTAGAGATGAAATAATAACACATGAAGAAATGATCTACGACCTGTAAGAATATGCTAAAATAATGTAAAACTATCTCTTTATGGCACGTGGGCAGAAACTGTAATCATATTAACAAAAGATATAATTCACATGTTGCATTTGGTAAAAGAATTAGAAATGTCAGAAATCATATCATGCTTGGAATAAAATTTTCCAGCATAAAATTGATTGGAAATAAATTATATTAGCATGTTCCATAGATATATAATATTTCCAAAAAAAATTTAGCAAGGCATATTTATTTCGTTATTATTCCTTTTAAATCAATTTTTAATAGTTTAGTAATTTTAGTTGGTTAGAACGGTAGACTAATCCATACAATTAGGGGTCAAATTCCAAAAATAATTTTATTTTTTTGTTATAGAGATTAATTTACTGACTGGATCCATGGATCCATATCTGAAGTGGACACAACCAGACCAGCACTCAACCCAACTTGGACAAGTAGATCCGGTTGGATACTTAATTCGATTCAGACACCATCATACGTGTATACATCCATATCTATATGGTCGAAACTCAATCCGACAAACACAACACCCAACCAAGATCCACACTCATTCGAAATCCAGCCGACTTGAACCATACTCGATCGATGTGGAGCCGATCGACCCAAACCCCATTCAACAACAATTTATTTCCATGAAGAAAAAAAATATACCCACCTATCTATTTTGGAGGAAACTAGTTTTTCATGCCTCATAAAAAAAAGTATTTGTCTATATATTTCAAATTTTCAAAAATAATATTTATAATCTACACGAATATGATAAATCATTTTTTTCCCGGAAACAAAATAAAATTTTCTTTACCAAACGAGTAAAGTTACTCGCAACACCTTGACTTCTGAATGCTGCATTTTGTTTCAAGATTGTCGTATAGTTGGGAGAGTCTCAACATGAGTCATAGAAGTTGGACAAAATCGATAAAACGGAGAGTGGTCCTGATCACATTTTTTACGTATATGAATTACCAAAATTTTGTTGATGACAGACTTTTAATGTTTGTTCTTTACGACAAAGAGACTGGCCTGAGTTGTCACTATCGGCTCCCCGTGCCTGCCCGTACTGCCCGGAAGGAAAGCCGGGCAGACCCCAATCATGAAGCAATGGAGTACCCAATCATAAAACCAAATTGACCCAATTCTAAAACGACAGGACATATATGACGGCTGTGATTACTTTCATGTAGATGGGCCCCATTTTTGTTTAATACATTTATTTCCCTCTCTGCCATGATTTGGGGGATGTGGAGAGTGGGGGAGGGGATATTCCTTGCATGGGTGTTTCAAATGTTTGGCCATGTCTACCTAATGTAGGTACTATGATGGTAATATTGAGTATTAGGAAGAGAAAAAAAAATAGTATTTAGGGATATTTTGTTCCAATTCTATTGTCTACAACAGGGAAAAGACAGGTCAAAGTGTAGTGCTCATCTTAAGGTAGGATGATCATATTGGGTTTTAGATGCACCAAGGATTCAGCTTAAATTGGAAACCAGGGTAAGAAAACATGTAGTGTTAAGTGGAATTCAGCCAAGAAAAGTTAGTTTGGAAAAGGAAAGTCAATATATACAACTTTATTTGGATTGGAGGGAGAGTTAATGTTAGTTCTGAAGTCAGATCAAAGAAGAAGAGATCGCCACAAAGTAGAAACTCACACAAGAGTTCGTCTCTACAAACTCCAGAAGAGAAGTTGGTGCACTGAGATTCACATAAGAGTTCCTCTTCAGTGACATACAATCCCACAGAAGCACTAAACAAGGAACATGTTATAAACTGATAACCCAAAGAAAATACAAATACCACAAGAAACATAAAACCGTTCTTCTCTTTACGTTCGCAGATGCTACACCGAGAAGAACGGGAACAAGAACAGAAAAATGCAAAGAAGAAAACTCTTGCTGGGGTGATCAAAACCATCAGAGCTCAAGGCAAGATTCGCGCTATACAACGATCTGCCCCCAGGATCTAGCAAGTTCACACGAGAACTTCTGGAACGCTCTTGGTCACATTCAGATCACTCGAAAAAATTATTTGGAATGATGCTAAAAACTGCCGCAGGTCCTGCTGGTGCTCTCGATTTTTTCTCTCTCCCTCTCAATTTTTTTCAACAGACTAAATGAAAGAGGAGAGCCTTTATATAAAGAGGATTTCAGCTTCCATGCGGCTTGAGAAAAAAATCAGGCCGCATGAGCCGCCTGTGTCGTTGTACTTCTCAGAGCAGACAGCGCCGTCAGGTGCCGAAAGCTGCAGCCGCTGCAGCCGCGTGGCACAGAGAGCCACGAGCCACCTATGCGATGTACTGCATAGAGCATACTGCGCCGCCTGCACGCTGTACTGCACAGAGTAGACTGGGCTGCACCGAGCCGCCAACAACAGTCCATGTACCCTCCACACTTGACTCGCTCAAGCTAACTTCCTGGCCGCATAGCTTTAGGCCGCATGGGCTACTGGCCGCATGCGCCCCTGACCGCATGGCCCCTGGCCGCATGCGCACCTGTCCGCATGGGCACCTGACCGTATGCGCACCAGGCCGCATGGCTTCACGAAGCATGCATTCGAGCAAGCAACCGTAAATGTAACTCGCGCATAAAAGGAGCGCACAAGCGCCATGCGACGATGCTGACGTGCTAAGTGCAAAGTGCGCCAACAAAGCATCACTTTGGGCCTTTGAAACCGAGTCCGAGTCCGAGTCCGAGTCGCTAAGCCCCTTTGGGACTTAGCTCCTAAGAAAAACTTTCCAAAGGTGGTGACAAAATAAAGATTATCATAATAGGGTTCACACTTAATCCCTCTAGGAAAGTCAACCCACATGGGCCACCACCCCATGTGCATATACCAATACTAAGCAAAGCTATATATTGATATATACACATTGGTGGTTTTCTAATGTGGGACTAAAAATCCCAAAGCAAAGTGAAAAATACCAACAATTCCCCACATATATCACAATATATGGTCGAGCGTTCCTCACAGTGACTATTTATCATGCATTAGGCTAGATGTTGTAAAATTTATATTCCTAGAAATCGTATATACCCTTTTTAATTATTAATTATTAATTTAATTGTAGTAATTAGTGGCTAATTAGGAGAAATAGATTTTTAATAATTTTTATTTTAGGTGTTGGTGCACTTAGGGGATTTATGGGGCCATCAGAAATTTTTCCTAATTTATTTCATGTAGGAGACCCCTTGAGCAGTTGCTAGCTTAATAGTGTGCATTAATATAATCTAGAATTTTTTCTATGAGTATATATATATATATATATATATATATATATATATATATATATAATTGGAAAAGAGTTTTAAAAGAAAAAGGAAAAGAAAAGAAAAGAAAAGAAAAGAAAATAAGAATAATAATTAATAACAAAATCCATTACTTAAGCAAACCAATCCATTACTTACTCCTAGCAACCAATTCCAACACCAGCCGCCCACTCCCTAGCAAACTAACCCGCAGCATATGTGAGCCACCCTTGCTTTGTGAGCCAACTTAGCAAATAAGCAAGCAGACCCCCTTAGACCCGCGGCTTGCAAACCCAAAACCCCCCTTCTCCTCTTTCATAAATATATATATATATATATATATATATATATATATATATATATATATATATATATATATATATATATATATCATTGTTTCATCTAAAACCCTAAACCTAAATCATCCAAACCCTTCTTCTTCCCATCTAGACCTAGAGAGCGCCGCCACCGCAGACGGAGAACCCCGCCAGGCCGTTCAAACCAATCCCGACGACCGCGACCCCGCGCACTGCAGATTTTCGCAGCGAGGTACCTGTGTTCCGGAGTTGTTTTCCGTCGCCTCACTCAACCAAACGCCACCCCGTCTTCACCTGTATGCTCACCCCTTAACCCTCTTCCATATCTGTGTGTTAGTAGGCCTCGAACAACACGTAACCATAGGCAAAAACAGCGACAAAGTTGGCGGACATAGACCAAAATTCTGAGATCGCAGAAAACTACGGTGATCACCCATGTTTCCAAGTTCGTATCTCCCACCACAGAGATCCGAATTCGATGATTCTTTTTGGTATGCGTAGACCACTTGACCTAGTTTAATTTATGTTAAATGACCCTAGATTATTAACTGCTGTAGATAGAATTAAATTCGTTGGAAAACTCCGCGAACATACTTTTTTAGATTTTTAAAAGTTGTGAAACGGAGCGCGCCCCGCCAAACGGGACCGTCCCGCTATGTACCAAGTGTATCGAACGGTGCGAGTAGCGTAACCGGACACGTATAAATTTACGAAAACTGATTCGGACGCGTGTGCGCGCCGGAATCAGCCCGTATCCGCGGACACACCCCGTGTCGCAACTTTTGCGAAAGTCGCGCATATTTTGTGCTCGCTCGTCAGATTGCGACGAAACTTGCTCCACTGGACTCGTGGTATATGCGCTGATCCTGTGACCCAATGTTCACGCTATTCTGAGACAGTTGACCAAGTCGCCAATTGGCGGGCCCTACGGTTGACTTTTTGGACAAAATTATGTTCGGCCCATCGAAATCTACATTTGGACATACCGTTGGCTTCGTATTGACATTTAGAGTTTGTTTGACCTATAACTTGTCCCATTTAGAGACTGTTACCCTTGGCACATTTTTCGGTGCAAAGTGGGCCACACGTGGACCCCACTTTGATCCGAAATTACCGTTTTGCCCCTGTGTCCAAACTGTACGAAAGGGAAGTGCTTTTTAGCTATTTTGCTTATTTTGGGAACGTTGGTGATGTTTATTTCAACATTCGAAAATATTTGTTCTGCGGCCATATATAGCTTCTGATCCTGTGTGTTGGACTTCGGGACATTACATTTTGCAGCTTTCTTGCCAGGCAAGATATCTTGCCAAATTGCTTACAGTATTTTGCATGCTATTTATATTTCTGTATATTTATTGCATTTCTGTATATTTATTGCACGTGTAGTTTCTTTAAGTCATTACTATATATATTAGATATGTTGACACACACATGGCACTTAGTATCATGAGAGGACAATCAGTAGGCGTATGGGCTTTAACCACTCTGGTGAACCGTAGTAACTAGCACGCACTATGGTAGTCTGTCCGATGGTCGCTACCCCCGCGGTATATCGATTGATGGAGTCACGATGGTCGCTACCCCTGCGGTATGTCGGCTAATGATGTCCCCTGACGTGTGTGTGAGTTGTGAGGATTAGATCGAGTAGCCTACCCTTGTCCATACGTTGAAAAGTTGTCCTCATTTGCATTCATATAGATTGTCTTGTACAGCGTACTTATATATTTTCAAACATTATGCATGTTTACTGTATTCAAATTGGCATGCTTCTATCTATCTTGTTACGTCCCTCTGAGGACCTGGTCCCTTTCCAGGTGTATCTGTTCTTGAGTATTTGCAGGAGCGCAGATTTGGATGGTTACATATATTTCGAGGATGTCTTCTCTTCGAGCCGTAGTCGTTAGCTGGTACTCATATATTGTGATTGTTGTGTTGTACTTTTCCATTCGAGTTGGTAGTGGATTTGTTTCCATCCAACTATCATCTTTAGATACTTCTTATATTGAGATCTAGTTTCATAGATACTGGTTATTTATTTATATTTGATTTTCGTGGATGGAATTTAGATTGTACCCTGTGACTTGTGATACACTTTATACCACTTGTGGATTGATATTCATATTACAGCGTACGTGTGAATTTTGGTTTCCATATATTGGAGTTGCCATATCCATACGGCTGGCATACTTACGTGTCCTAGTCCTACGTACTTTTGGGACTGGGGCGTGACAGATGTCGCCCACGACTTGAATCTTCCCGCATGGGTCAAACAACAGTACGATACAAGAATGGACTATGCCTTGAATCATCTTTAGATACTTCTTGGTTGGCTAGTTTTGAATCTCTGGAGTATTATTTATAACAAATTAATTTTTTCAACACTTTTTTACGTAATATTAATTTATTTTAAAATAAATAATTGATGATATAAATACGACGCGGTCCAATTTTAAGTCGTTTTCAAGCCCATTTATATTAGTAGAGATAAATTTCTTCACCAAACCAATCCAAGTCGAAATTCTCTGGAACAATATATATATATATATATATATATATATATATATATATATATATATATATATATATATATATATATTTCAAAATTCCAAGTCCACCTCAGTTGATAATTCCATTCAGCATTTTCTCTCGAGTTTAATTTTGTTCATCCACCAAAACTAATTTGGATGTTCATTATTTCATACAAAAATTGTCAGTCATTTTTGTCTAATCTAAAATTATTTTATAAATGCTTCGATAAATATTTATATTATTTTTGACCATTAATTAAACACGTGATAACTCTTAAATAAAGGCTCTTGATAAAGGTACTACAAAAATGACTCAGGACAGTCCAAATTTTTACCATTGATAATTACAAGTTTGTCACTTCCAAAAATTACTCACCAGACTGTCCACTTCTAATTAATTTTTTTTATAATTAGGACTGTCAAAATTTTGATTGACAGTCCTAACAATTGGTAAGTTTGTCAAAATTTTGACAGTCCTAAATTTTTTTTTTGATTTTTTAGGACTGTCTTTTGACAGTCCTTCAAATTGGTAGTACTATCAAAATTTTGACAGTCCGGAGGGGAGGGCTATGCGAGGTAACACGAAAGCAGAGTTGCGTGGAGATCGAAAGGAGGGACGAGGCGGATGAGCGGGAGGAGGAGAAGGAGGAGGCAGTGATGGGAGGCGGGGTAGGAGGCGGAAGCGCGAGCGCGGGGGCGGCGGCAAGGCGTAGGCGCATACGCTCGCCTTCGCTGCTGTTGCCGCTTCTGCTACTGTTCTCGCGGCCGTCACCGGTGCACGGCGTAGCCGCAGCCCCCCGCAAGCGCGTGCCTCCACCGCGCGCAGTCCCCCGCACGCTGCTTTTTCTTCTTCTTCTTCTTCTTCTTCTTCTTCTTCGTGACGGAGCCAACGGGTGCTTGAGGTGCGGCTCGGCGGCGGCAACACGGTCGATGGCGAGATCGACGATGCGGAGAGGCGAAAAATCGCACGAGGAGAGAGGAGGAGAGGTCGGAGGGGGGTGGGGGAGGAGCAGGAGGAGGGAGGTGAAGTGGATGGACAGTTCTAGTAAAATTTGGACTAATTTGAGTAAAATAAAATTTTTATTGGACTACATTAATATTGAACTAGTTTCAAATCATTTTTGTAAAGCCTTTATTAAGTGCCTAAATAAAATGGTAAACATTCACATTAATTGTGATGTACGAAAAAAAAAACTTGTGATGTACGAAAAAAATGGACTATTTTCCTCTTTACCTCTGCACCTGTTGACTGCAATAAAGAACCCAGTTCTCAAGGCAGTACGGGGAAGAGCGCTTCATGAAAAAGTTTTGTTGAAAACAAGGCATCAAAAGAGAGTCACCTCTACATTCAGAGAGACTGAGCACCAATATCTCTGTCAGACACCCCATGACCAACAGTAAGAGCATTTAAGTTGGGACTCTCAAATTATTTGGAGTCCAAATTTTTAAAAAATAAAATAAATGTAAGATAGTTGGATTTACATGAGAATAGTAGAAAAAAAAAAAAAAAAGAGTTTCGATCTAAAAATTGTGTAGTCAAAAATTAATATAAAAATAAAAATTATAAAATTTAGAATCTAAAAAGTTGAATTTTAAATTGAGATTTACTAGTTTACAAAATAAATTTCTACAATCTATAATTAAAAATTTGAAGGTCCAACATATAGCTTCCATAAATAAAATGAGATCCAAAATCTAGAAATGAAAACTATGAATGAAACATACTTATTATACAAAATAAATTTCTATATTTTAAATTTAGAATCTAAAATGTGGGATGAACCATACTAATAATGCTCTAACAAATAAGAGCATGCACTAAATTCAAGATAATTTATACCCATCAAAGTGTGTGGGAACTACGGAGACCATATAAAGTTGAGTTATGACCGATAACACATCAATAAATGTATATTTTATATAAATATTTCTACAAGTACATTAATAAATATATATTTTATGTAAAAAATTGTTTGGTTAAATATATTTTTCACAGTACCAACGTAAACTATATACTTATTTAGGGAAAAAATTATTTTGTTCGTCCCCGGAGGATGTCCGTGCTGACCCACGCCTACGTGGCCGGCAGCTATTGTCCTCCGCTAGCTCAGGTCCACTCGGACGGGGGGAGCCAATGGATGGCTGTCACGTGGCTGCGGGTCGGCACGGGCACCCCCCAGTGCGAACAACGTAGCAGAGTTCTTTATTTAATGTGTTGTTCTAAGTACCTATATAAAATACATATTTATAGATGTGTTATTATATATATACTAGTAACGTGCACGTGCATTGCACAGAGGTAAAAAAATGTTTAAAATTTAAATATAAAATTATTTTAAATACTGTTTTACGTAGAAATCAAACCCAAACAAGCAAGAAAAATACCTCCCACCTTACCATTTTAATCAGTTATTTTAAAAATAATAATAATAATAATATATATATATATATATATATATATATATATATATATATATATATATATATATATATATTTCTGTAATACTTTATTTGCTAAACATATTATAATTTATAAATAAAAAAAATTATTTAGCCACCAACTATTTATGTTGTTTGAAGACTGCACATTTTGGAGAAGAAAACTCTAATTTTTTGCATCTCTAGACAAGGCCGGCTCTGGACTAGTGCACCAAGTGCACTCATTTCGGATCCTATATTTATGATGTTCCAAAATTTATTTTGATCATTTTTTTAGTACTCTATTTTTTTTAAATTTTTCGGCATAACGTACGGAGTCCGACGTAACGTTCGAAAGTTTTGTACACATTGCATTGTATGTTGTTGGATCCACTATCCTAAATTTTTACCATTTATAAATAAAAAAATTAATACGTTTCCGTGGCAAATTTTATTTACCTTCTGTCACCCAATCAAAATTTTATACATTTTTTAGGTAACCACAATAGTCACTTGAGTTTCGGTTATTAATTTTTTTTTAATACTCTTGATTATACAAATAAAGTCGGTAGAAATCACCTGTTATAGTTTCATTGGATTATTATCATAACGTACACATGACCTTTCTTCTTATGCATAAAGTTCACAACCTAAAGAGTTTGTTACGATCATAAATTTTATACTTACAGTACGATATTTCGTATTGATGGGTCTAGATGACATCTGCTATTGTGAACATTTTATTCTAGACTCTGACTTGACACACAAGGGGCTCCGTTAGCTTAGAGAGACTTAACGACATGCTATTAGCGCCATAAATATGGCATTTATCAACTCATAATTCAAAAGTCATTTATGAGCTCAGAATTCAAAGAGTAATTTATCAACTCATACCTCAATAGTAAGCATTATTGTCTACTTCATCTTGGTGGACTTACTTGTATAAGAGTACGTCGGAGTAATAGGCCTCGATCTCCTTGAAAGGATCGACATCTGCGAATTCCGTCTTGACCGTGCCATGATCGTCCACGTACTTTAGACATTGGTGTAGGGTTGATGGCACGATCATGTATTCGTGCATCCATGGCCGCCCCAGCAGGATATTGTAGGATACATCCACGTCTATGACGTAGCAAGTGACCTCGGTTTTCTAGTCGCCAATTTGACATTTCAAGCTGATATTGCCCAGAGGGTAGCTCCTTCCTGTGTTGAAGCTAGTCATGATGGCAGTATTGGTGGCTGCCAGGCGATGCATCGGAATACCCAAGTTCTGAAGCAGACTCCATGAGATGATGCTGATTGACGAACCGAGATCGATGTGCATCCAGTCCACCTTGATGGCACCAATGTACCCTGTGTAATATAGGGGACGATCATGCCAATTATTTTTAGCAACATGTCTTGTTGCGAAAATGTGAGGTTGGGCACCGCCTCCGTCACATTGTTGTAGTGGGGGCATGCGGCAGGATCCTCTGCTAACGGCTTGACTTGCACCAGGTAGGCGTCGGTATTTTGCAATGCCTCACTCAGAGCGTTCCGGGTGTCTCTAGAGAGTCGGAGAAGCTCAAATAGTGACAACTGTGCCGGGTATTGGCGAGTTGAGCCAAGACGTCAAAGTTGTAGGGCTTTTCCAGTCCCTGAGCCATTTCTTTATGCAACGGCTTGTCGAAGTGTCCCTCTTTTTGTTTGGACTTGTCCGTTGGTGGGGGTTGGGATGGACCCGGATCAGACACGACAGGTGCAGTAGTTGGAGGTGCATTGACGTCGAGAGCCTTGTAATCTCGCTGGTAGGTAAGGCCCGACCTGGTTGCCCCAGCCCAGGCCTCCTCAGCGGTGGGCAAAACCATGTGGCAGGATGTCACGACCCGCACCCGGAAATTCGGGCACGAGTGCGTGGGTACGTCCAGCCTACGCCGCAGAGTCGGCGGTAGTACGCTGTCTAGGGCATGACCACAAGTAATAAATCTAGCTGATTCACAATAATTAAATAGACAAGGAAAATAGCAGGAAAAGAATGCTAAGATTTTATAACCAGAATATGATAATCAGATCCAGAGTTTATTACAGAACCAGAGATTTATATCGGGGACAAACCCGATTACTAAGATGAAAGGAAATAAACAACTAAAGCTATCTACTCTGCAGGAGTAGTCTCCTGGGTGGGAACCGGCTCTGCAACTGCATCACCTGCTGTCTCATAGGGTCCATAATAGGTGGGGGCAAGGTTCTCATCATCGCCTAAACAACGGATCCAGTCAGGAAAGGAGCAAAGTACACAATGCACAACAAGATTTAAACTAAATATTTGTGACAGGTAAAAAAATAACTGACTAGCATCATGTTGAGAGTATGCGTAAATAAATAGTGAAATTAACTGCGAAATAATGCTATAAAACAAGACTAGAAGTAAAATATGATTAATTGCTATAAACCAAAAAAACAGGAATAAAGTGTGACAGGAAATGTAAATGTAACGAGAATTGCAACAAGACAGGAACTATGTGCGTGAACTTGTGTATTTAGAATACATAGTTGGCATGTAGGGGTTTATAAGGCTAATAAGGCCGTCATAGACGACTAGCAGTCAGGAACAATCAGGAATAAGGCTGATGGTGCAGTCGCGTACCAACAGCTAGTATCTGGACCTGGGGAAGGGTAAACTACATGCCTCCTAGTATTCTCCCACCCGACACGAAAGCAAGACATGAAATCCCGTATTCAAGACATGAAATACAGTATTCTAACACTACGTGTAATCATCAAGGTTACTAGTAGAGCAGGGAATTAATTATCATAATATAAAGATTAACTTGAAGTGCAGGTACTTGCCTGTTGTTTGGATCCGATTAATTGTTCTAGGGGGAAGTTTCCAGAGATGAGTCCAAAAGCTGAAATAGACATTACCATCACGCTCAGAAGATATCAAATAGATGGAAACGCCTGTCCTTGGGTCCAATTTGGAGACAAGGGCAAAAACGGCAGTTTCGGGTCAAAACGGGGTCCGCCGGTGGGCCCGCTTTGCACCGAAAAGCGTGTCCGGGTCAACGGTCTCCAAATTCACCAAACTTAGTGTCAACAGGTCAGGAACGTTGATACGAACCCAACGGAACTTCCAGATTTGGATTCCGATGAGCCGAACACAAAATCGCCCGTCGAGCGGGGCCTGTGGGGCCCACGACACGCGATTTCGACAACGTTCTCAGAATCGAACCAAACTTGACCCACAGGACCAGCGTATCGCTACGAGTCCGATGGCGCAAGTTTCGTCTCGATCCGACGTGTGTGCACGAAGTTAGGGTGAATTGCCGAAAAGGCAGATACGGGGCGATGTCCGCGGATACGCGTTGATTCCGGTGTGCACGCACACCCGAATCAGCTTCCGTGAAATCTCACACGTCCGTATCGACGCTGCGCACGTATCTGTGAAGACCGCACGCGACCAAGTCGTCCCGTTTGGCGGGGCGTACTCAGTTCAGGGGTGAAACAGGGTCTGGTTTTTCCTGTTTTTGGATCGCGGTGTGCGATCACCACAGGACGCGGTGCCCCGAACAGTTTGTCCGGACACCGAGAGGGTCACACAGGCTTCACAACGCAATTTGCAGAATTAAAAACGGAGCTACGAGGCGAAAGTTACACATACCTGAAGGGGACCCGAAAACAGGGTCGAAAACGTGTCCGAGTCGTGTCGGACACGCGGATTCGAAATCTAGGGTTTACTGTGCTGCGGCGAGGGGGTTTCCGGCGAGGGGCGGCGCTGGGCGGCCGGAGGCAGCGCGGCGAGGCGGCGCGGCGCTCGAGCGGAGGCGGCGGCGGCGAGCACGGCGGCCGGAGGCGCGGGGAGCAGCTGCCCTAGCTGTTGCTGCTGCTGTCGAGCTGCCGGAGGAGAGGAGGGAGGAGCGGCCGGCGGAGCGCGGTGCTGGGCGACGTCGGCGCGGCGTCCGGCGGGGAGGGGCGAGGTGGTCGGCACGGTGGCGGAGCTCGGTGGCGTTCGGGGGAGAAGGGCCGGAGGGGTGGGGTTTTATAGGTTGGGGCGCCGGGGGTCGAGGCCGAGACGGGCGGGCGACGTGGCGGTCGTGGCCGCGCAGGGCGCGGGGGGGCGGAGATGTGGCGCGGCGGA
Source organism: Iris macrosiphon (assembly GCA_036927795.1). NCBI lineage: Eukaryota > Viridiplantae > Streptophyta > Magnoliopsida > Asparagales > Iridaceae > Iris > Iris macrosiphon. Next base: position 46,817,460 of record JAYESA010000009.1, read on the forward strand.
CGCGGGCGGAGGGCGCGGCGGAGGCGGCGGGAAAGTCGGGCACAGGGGAGAGGGGGTCAGCCGGGTACGGGCGGGTCGGGCGGCGCGGTCAGACCCGACCCGACCCGGGGGAAGCGGGTCTGGGCTGGGTTCGGGCTGTTGGGCCGGGCTGGGCCGGCCCAATGGGCTGGGCTGGGTTCGAATAAAAATAATAATAATAATAATATAAAATCATTAATTAATAAATAATTATTTAAATAAATAAATACTTTTTAGGCATTTTAAAAAATATGTCTGAGGCCCAGAAAAATCCAGAAAAATTACCCTAAGTCCAGTTTTTCATTTTACACCCAAAAATGTTATTTTCATGATATTTTAATATTATTTATTGTCAATTAAAAATCATTTATTAATTAAAAGCCTTGATTTTAATTACAGAAAATTCACAGAAAATTTCAGAAAATTGGGAAAAATCCAAGATTTAATAATTTTGAAAATTCAGGGGGTTTACAACCTACCCAACTTATAAAAATTTCGTCCTCGAAATTTAAAATTATAGCAGGGTTCTCTCGGTCCAATCTCACTTGATTGCGGTCGCTACCCAACTTAGAATTTTACCCATATCCTCTAAGGCTGTACAACTAGTAAAGCTAGGTCCAACTTAATAAATCATGGTATTGAAATTTTTAAGTCTGCAACACAAAACACATCACCTAGGGTATTGCCTTAGTCATAAAGGGTTATCATCTAGCACTACAAATCAAACACAGAATTTGTCTTTCCGAAGTGAGGGAAGCCGAGGATCAGTACTAAGAGTTTAAGGGTAGGTGGTAGAACAGAGGTATAGGGATCAAGGCGCTTAAAGATTTCTAATGGGGATTGTCAGGCGGTTATGGATTGAGATTCTATTCTGTTAATCGTTTATCCGCATGCTCGTATCAGTATAATTATGTAACTGATACGATATGCTCGGACACATTTTAGGGGTAAGTATATTAGTCACTATATCTCTCAATCCACGTAAGGTAGTTGTGCGAAGTGCGAATCAAAATGCACTAAGGTTGATCAGACCGTAGTACACTGATTCTGAGTAGACACTTGTATTAGTGGGGTTGATCAGGCCTCAGTAATACATGTGTCCTGAACAAGCCCGATAAAGGTAAGCTAGCAAAACTAAGCTATGAAATAGCAGCATATGTCAAGTTCAGCAAAATTTAAGTGCGCTAGATAATGATGAAAAGGAGGTACAATTTATTTAAATCCACAAAACAACACATAGTAAGCATAATAGCAAACTCTAAAATCTTCTATAGTTATCAAATTTAAAAGCATACCCGGTATTTAGCAAGTTCAAAATTACTAGGTTGGGGCTGAGGTCACGAACAAATAGGTATGTGCTAAACAATACTAGGGAAGGTATCTACGAATCACTTACGCGCATTAGCTGCTTCCAGAGTTTGCGCGCTCTCCACGGTCATCACGTAAGCTTGTCCGCGTCTTGGAGCAGTGGGGCAGTCTCTCACTTGATGTTCTGTTGATCCACAATATAGACAGGCACCCAGTCTCTTCCTACAAACTTGCCAGGTGTGACCTTGTTTTTGACAAAAGCCACAAGTGGGAACTCGTTGATTCTGTCCTTGAGCTTGGTGTTGGGGTGCTGTGGCTCGAGGGAGAGGACGCTGTGTTTGCTGCGGGGATCTCTGCTGTTGTTGTTGTTGAAAAGGGCGTTTGTTGGGTCCCGCATTTCCGGTATCTCTTTCTCGCTTTAGCTTATGCCCCAAGTCTCTCTCAACGCCTTGTGCCACGTTCAAGATTTCCTCATAGGTGCGAGCTCGGCTGGTGGTGACAGCAAGGCGAATATCTGGAGACAGCCCCTTCTTGAATCTACGGGCTCTGTCCTCCGGGGTACGAACCATGTACTCCGCAAAGTGGCTTAACCTGCTAAATTCAGCAGTATATTCATCAACAGACATGTTACCTTGTTCCAGTCTCTCGAATTGGCTTTCGAGAGCTTCCCGAGCCACTTCGGGGTAGAATTTCTCCTTGAATAGCCTCTTGAAGTCCTCCCAGGTGAGGTCGGGAGCAGCTAGTTGAGGTTCGTCCCTAAACCAGGTCCGAGCTATGTCGAACAGTTGCAGGCTTGCAGACTCCACTTTGAGATCATCAGGGACCCGAGCAGTCTTCAGGAGTCGCTCTACGTTCTCTATCCATTCATCGGCGTAGAGAATGCCCTCAGTTCCATAGAATTCCAGGGGTTTAAGGTTCTTGAAGTCTTTGGCACTCCCTGGCCTCTTGTGTGGCGACTCCTGGGACCTAAGAGCTTCTGAGAGGCTGGTTCGCAGCAGGGCAGTCTGTTCTTTCTGGGATTCCACTAGTCCCTGGAACACTCCAAGTAGTTGTGTCCCATCTAGAGTAACTGCTGGAACAGATGGAGGCGGCGGGAGTGCAAGAGTTTCGGGCACATTCTGCTCAGCTGGTTCTGATGTGCCTCCTACTGTGTTCCTGGTCTGGACCATTCTGAAAGATTAAGGGATAGGAGAATCAGAATAGAATACTTGGAAATCAAAGGCGATAGAAAAATTGAGCAGAAATGATATCAAGAATTGAAATAAGGACCCTATACTGTGAATGAGCTTTTCCCTAGAATCCTCAATCTTATTGCAGGCCTATTCGGTCCCTAAGTTGAAACCGAACAATTTAGTCGTTAGACCTGCATGGGCCACCACTAAAACGTGTCACGACCCGCACCCGGAAATTCGGGCACGAGTGCGTGGGTACGTCCAGCCTACGCCGCAGAGTCGGCGGTAGTACGCTGTCTAGGGCATGACCACAAGTAATAAATCTAGCTGATTCACAATAATTAAATAGACAAGGAAAATAGCAGGAAAAGAATGCTAAGATTTTATAACCAGAATATGATAATCAGATCCAGAGTTTATTACAGAACCAGAGATTTATATCGGGGACAAACCCGATTACTAAGATGAAAGGAAATAAACAACTAAAGCTATCTACTCTGCAGGAGTAGTCTCCTGGGTGGGAACCGGCTCTGCAACTGCATCACCTGCTGTCTCATAGGGTCCATAATAGGTGGGGGCAAGGTTCTCATCATCGCCTAAACAACGGATCCAGTCAGGAAAGGAGCAAAGTACACAATGCACAACAAGATTTAAACTAAATATTTGTGACAGGCTAGCATCATGTTGAGAGTATGCGTAAATAAATAGTGAAATTAACTGCGAAATAATGCTATAAAACAAGACTAGAAGTAAAATATGATTAATTGCTATAAACCAGAAAAACAGGAATAAAGTGTGACAGGAAATGTAAATGTAACGAGAATTACAACAAGACAGGAACTATGTGCGTGAACTTGTGTATTTAGAATACATAGTTGGCATGTAGGGGTTTATAAGGCTAATAAGGCCGTCATAGACGACTAGCAGTCAGGAACAATCAGGAATAAGGCTGATGGTGCAGTCGCGTACCAACAGCTAGTATCTGGACCTGGGGAAGGGTAAACTACATGCCTCCTAGTATTCTCCCACCCGACACGAAAGCAAGACATGAAATCCCGTATTCAAGACATGAAATACAGTATTCTAACACTACGTGTAATCATCAAGGTTACTAGTAGAGCAGGGAATTAATTATCATAATATAAAGATTAACTTGAAGTGCAGGTACTTGCCTGTTGTTTGGATCCGATTAATTGTTCTAGGGGAAAGTTTCCAGAGATGAGTCCAAAAGCTGAAATAGACATTACCATCACGCTCAGAAGATATCAAATAGATGGAAACGCCTGTCCTTGGGTCCAATTTGGAGACAAGGGCAAAAACGGCAGTTTCGGGTCAAAACGGGGTCCGCCGGTGGGCCCGCTTTGCACCGAAAAGCGTGTCCGGGTCAACGGTCTCCAAATTCACCAAACTTAGTGTCAACAGGTCAGGAACGCTGATACGAACCCAACGAAACTTCCAGATTTGGATTCCGATGAGCCGAACACAAAATCGCCCGTCGAGCGGGGCCTGTGGGGCCCACGACACGCGATTTCGTCAACGTTCTCAGAATCGAACCAAACTTGACCCACAGGACCAGCGTATCGCTACGAGTCCGATGGTGCAAGTTTCGTCTCGATCCGACGTGTGTGCACGAAGTTAGGGTGAATTGCCGAAAAGGCGGATACGGGGCGATGTCCGCGGATACGCGTTGATTCCGGTGTGCACGCACACCCGAATCAGCTTCCGTGAAATCTCACACGTCCGTATCGACGCTGCGCACGTATCTGTGAAGACCGCACGCGACCAAGTCGTCCCGTTTGGCGGGGCGTACTCAGTTCCGGGGTGAAACAGGGTCTGGTTTTTCCTGTTTTTGGATCGCGGTGTGCGATCACCACAGGACGCGGTGCCCCGAACAGTTTGTCCGGACACCGAGAGGGTCACACAGGCTTCACAACGCAATTTGCAGAATTGAAAACGGAGCTACGAGGCGAAAGTTACACATACCTGAAGGGGACCCGAAAACAGGGTCGAAAACGTGTCCGAGTCGTGTCGGACACGCGGATTCGAAATCTAGGGTTTACTGTGCTGCGGCGAGGGGGTTTCCGGCGAGGGGCGGCGCTGGGCGGCCAGAGGCAGCGCGGCGAGGCGGCGCGGCGCTCGAGCGGAGGCGGCGGCGGCGAGCACGGCGGCCGGAGGCGCGGGGAGCAGCTGCCCTAGCTGTTGCTGCTGCTGTCGAGCTGCCGGAGGAGAGGAGGGAGGAGCGGCCGGCGGAGCGCGGTGCTGGGCGACGTCGGCGCGGCGTCCGGCGGGGAGGGGCGAGGTGGTCGGCACGGTGGCGGAGCTCGGTGGCGTTCGGGGGAGAAGGGCCGGAGGGGTGGGGTTTTATAGGTTGGGGCGCCGGGGGTCGAGGCCGAGACGGGCGGGCGACGTGGCGGTCGTGGCCGCGCAGGGTGCGGGGGGGCGGAGACGTGGCGCGGCGGACGCGGGCGGAGGGCGCGGCGGAGGCGGCGGGAAAGTCGGGCACAGGGGAGAGGGGGTCAGCCGGGTACGGGCGGGTCGGGCGGCGCGGTCAGACCCGACCCGACCCGGGGGAAGCGGGTCTGGGCTGGGTTCGGGCTGTTGGGCCGGGCTGGGCCGGCCCAATGGGCTGGGCTGGGTTCGAATAAAAATAATAATAATAATAATATAAAATCATTAATTAATAATTAATTAATAAATAATTATTTAAATAAATAAATACTTTTTAGGCATTTTAAAAAATATGTCTGAGGCCCAGAAAAATCCAGAAAAATTACCCTAAGTCCAGTTTTTCATTTTACACCCAAAAATGTTATTTTCATGATATTTTAATATTATTTATTGTCAATTAAAAATCATTTATTAATTAAAAGCCTTGATTTTAATTACAGAAAATTCACAGAAAATTCCAGAAAATTGGGAAAAATCCAAGATTTAATAATTTTGAAAATTCAGGGGGTTTACACAGGACTTGGTTTTTCGTGCTTTAGACTTGACGACGGAAGGCACTGCTTGCTGCATCAAGTCTGCGACAAGATCCGGGTGGACCCATATGATCTCTCCACAAGGTGTAGTAAGAGGTATCAGCCCGGCTGCTTGGTCTCGAGCTGGTGGAAGATTGACTACCTCCATTGTTGCTTCGGGATCATGATGATTCCGTCTTGGGCTTCCGTCGCGGAAATGTTACCGAACTGGAGGGACACCATATTGGTGGCAACTGTCTTGTCATCGAACTCCAAGGTAAGGGCCTTGGTGTCAAGCAGGCACTTGATGTACAACTTGAGGGTGTAGCAGTCCTTCGTCGCATGGTGGCCGTAGCGATGGTAATGGCAGTATTTTGGATTGTTCATCTCGGCTCCCTCTATAGGGCGCTTGACGTCGGGGAGCTGAAGCTTGCCACCCTTCATCAACACATCGAAGATGGGCATGACATCGTCATCTTCGAAGGTGTAAGTCTCCGGGGGCTTTGGATCCTCAGTCGAATTTTTCTCGGGCTTCTTAGTTAAGTTGGCCACCGAAGTCTGCTTCCATTTTCCCTCGCGGCTGCTGTTGCCGCTATTGATAATGTTTGGACATTTTCCCCTGTCGTCTGCGACAAGGATCTATATTCCCAGGAGCCGGGCGTCTTTAACCTTCTTTTCAGCGCCGACTGCATTGATGATAAACAATGTCCAGTCTTTGAATTGACTGCCGCCCATCCAGAAGCTGACTGCCGAAAGTAGGTTCCTGCGGCACATGTCCATGAGTGTGGACTCAGGATTGCCTGGAGGCAACATCAGTGCTGCTTGGCAAAAATGCTCGATATAATTTTTGGAGATTTTCCTTTCCACTTGGGTGACATCCATCAGGGAAGACATCATCATGTCGCTTTCTCTGTCGTAGAATCTTTTAAGGAAAAGACTCTTGAAGTCATCAAACGACGAGATACAATTATCTTTTAGGTTGCAAAACCTGTCAAACGCGACCTCGGGCAATGTCCCCACAAAGAGCTTGGTGAGGAGTGCGTCACTTCGAGGTAGGTGCCCCTTTGCAGTATCAAAATAGCTCATGTATTGACAGAAAGGAAAGTCTTTCCATTAAATGGGTTCATGTTGAAGGGCTTGTACTTTGGTAAGTACGGAACATTCCTCCACTAGAGGGGTACGGTTGTCGTATTCCAAGCTCGCGCAGTGAATTCTGGCTGCCCATAGAATCTAGGCGAGCCCGAAGTTCCCGGATTTCTCTCATTGCGTCTTTGGCTTTGTCTCCCACGGAAGGGGTAGACGAAATAGACAGAGGGTGATTTCCGCCTATAAGCGGAGCGGTTGCGTCAAAATTCACATTGGTCCCCGGGTCCAAGCTTGCTTGTCTTGAGGCCCATGGTGGCTGGGAGGCTATACTTGCCTTGATGTCTAATACAACTTGGGTCAAGGATTGCATTGATTCGCTCATGGTCTACATCATATCCTCGAGGGCCTCGAGGCGCTACCGATCAATAGGGCCTTCATGCTCATCCCCTGCCATGTACGTCGTTCTTACATGAGGAAAGATAGACGAGACAATAGACGTAGCACTTTCTGCTTCTGATTCTTGCAAAGAATAGTCGTTAGGGAAGGCTGACAGTGTCGTGCTCTATTCGGACTCAAAGGGAGTACTACCCCATCATAGGCGGTGGAGTCTTTCCTTTGAGGGTGGCTACCCCTAGGGGCTTCAACATCCATTCCTTGGGAATCATCATCTCCTTGGAATGTCGGATTATCTTATAGGTCCGGAGGATTACTACCCCCAGCATATGTAACCCCCAGGGATTCTGAAGGGGAGCTACCCCCGGCAGCTGATATCTTCTTCCTCGAGCGGGTGCCCTAGAAAACTCCTTCCGCATGTCCCACTGCTGGTCCTCCTGGTAATCGCATTCTCAATGTGCTGGTTGAGATTGACGGGCTGGAGGTGCTGGACTTCCTTTCCCGCACGGTGGAGGGGTCCTTCTGAGTAGAATAATATAAGGCAATTGTATCTCATCCTTCTCGGATGTTTGCACCTGATCCTTGGATTATTGTCGGATAGGTGCCGTCGGGTGCAGTCGTTGGAATGCCGATTGCCTGCTTGTAGGTACTGCCACTTTGTTGCAACATCAGTTGATGATAATTTTGGTACAGTGATGTCCTGGGGAGGATGCTTCACATGCTGTATCTGCCTCCCTCACCTTTCGCTTGTGATTAATCATATTGCGCAAGTCAGGCGAGGACTGGCTCACCTTTGCACTATTTTTATGAGCACGGGTGCGTGGGTGTTATTTTTTTCTCACTGATCTAGGGTTCGTACAAGAACGCTCCCCATATCGTCAGTGGAAGGTTTTGGAGATGGACCCTGTCCATTTGCCGCTGAGGGCTGGACACACGGGTCGGTCTTATACAACTTTCCATCGGGGGCCAACATAACAGTTAGCGGTGCCCTCCGACGGTCAACCGAATGAAAAGTTGCTTGAGCATGGGGAGCTCGCACTGCCCCAGACTTCTTCGTCTTGGCACCCGTAGGCGCGTAGTATGAAGAATCCAAGTTTGGGTTTTTACCATTCTCATCATGGCACATAGGGTCAGCGCTACGTGAGGTTCGGTCGAAAACAGATGTTCGGCTGCTGCCAGAGTCGCATGCGACCATCTTCCTGCGGCCGTCAACTGATGCTGCATAGTGATTCTTATGCGACCTTCTCCTTGGCCACATAAAGTTTGCATCAGCTCCCGAAAGTTTGCATAAGCTCCCGAACGTTCGGTGTTGAGCATTTTCTGTGTCAAGCGAGGATGCTGCATGGACAGCCTGAGGGGACTCCTGGCGAGCATCTTCAGCAACAGAGAGAGAGAGAGAGAGAGAGAGAGAGAGAGAGGCAAAGGATGTCGTAGTTGGAAGAGGCATGGTGGCCTTAGCTGCCCACGTCCTACGGGTCTTCGAGTGCTGAGCACCCTTCTGGTTGGAAGAGGCTGCCGCATAGGCAGTGGACGCATGATGTACGGTCCCTGCGACTGGGAGAGAGACGGGGAGCGCAAGCTTTGCAGTTGGGTGAGACATGGCAGCCTTTTCTACCCGTATCTTGCGGGTTATCTTAGGCTTTGCTTGCCTCGGAGAAGGACTCGCGTGGTTCCCAGAGAGCATGTCCTTGAAGGCCTGCTGATCGAAGCGGACCACCAGCATCCTTTGAGTGGACCCGAGCTTGCCTGCGTCGGATTGTGTCACAGCTTTCTCATCAGTGGAGAAAGACGTCCCCAGCAGAGTCACCATCTTGTTCGTATTAAATTTGAAAGTTCTAAAAAAAGCTTGATTTAACTAACAAACGAAAGAAAGTACAAAGAGGTCCTGGAGGGACAATCTAAGTACAATATATTTGATTTTGGGGTTTGGTGATGGACAAGGAGTGCTATGGCATCTCCTTTACTACGTGGATGATCCGATGTAGGATGAAAAATCTTACGCCATCTTTTCACTCGTCTCAGTATGCTCTCTCTGTGTATTTGTCACGACCCGCACCCGGTTATTCGGGCACGAGAACGTGGGTACGTCCAGCCTACGCCGCAGTGTCGGCGGTAGTACGCTGTCTAGGTCATAATCATAGGTAATTTAAATCTATCTCATCCACAGTAAAGTAAATAGACAAGGAAAATGACAGGGAAATAGAAATGATAAAATTTCATAATATTTAATCCGTGACAACCCAATCCATAGTTAATACAAAGCCAGAAGATAAATCGGGGACAAACCCGAGTATTGTGCTGAAAGGGGAAAAAACTAGCTAACTGGCTACTACTCCTCAAAGGTAGTCTCCTGAGTGGGAACCGGCTTCTCAACTGTATCACCTGCTGCCTCATAGGGATCATAATAGGTAGGGGCAAAGTTCTCATCATCGCCTAAAACAACGGATCCAGTCAGGAAAGCAGCAAAGTACACAATGCACAACAAGATCAAACTAAATATTTGTGACAAGTAGAAAAGAACTGACTAAGTATCATGATCAGAGTATGCATAAATAAGTAATAACCATAACTAGGAGTTAAATGCTGTAAAACAGGGATATCAGTAAAACAGGAATAAATGAGACAGGAAAATGGAACTACAACAAGATAACAGGAACTGCAACAAGACAAGAATCTATGTGTGTGAACTCGTGTTTATTTTAGAATACATAGTTGGCATGTAGGGGTTTATAAGGCTATCCGGCCGTCATAGACGGCTATCCACAATATAATCGAGATCCGGCTGATGGACAGTCGTGTACCAACAGCTATCCACAATAACATGGGGAAGGGTAAACCACATGCCTCCTAGTATTCTCCCGCCCGACACAAAAAGCAAGACATGAACTCCAGTATTCAAGACATGAAATCCAGTATTCTAACACTACGTGTAAACATCCAATGGTACTAGTAGAGCAAGGAAATTATCACAATATAAAGAATAAACTTGAAGTGCAGGTACTTGCCTGATGTTTGGATCCAATTATAGTTATGTTCTCGGGGAAAATTCTAGAAATGTGTCCGGATGCTGAAATAAACATTACCATCATGCTCAGAAGATATCAAATAGCTAGAAACGTCTGTCCTTGAGTCCAATTTGGAGACAAAGGCCAAAACGATAATTTCGGGTCAAAACGGGGTCCGCATGTGGGCCCGCTTTGCACCGAAAAATGTGTCAGGGTTAAAGGTCTCCAAATTCACAAAACTTAGTGTCAACAGGTCAGGAACGATGATACGAACCCAACGAAACTTCCAGAATTGGATTCCGATGAGCCGATCACAAAATCGCCCGTCGAACGGAGCCTATGGGGTCCACGACACGCGATTTCGTCAACGTTCTCAGAATCGAACCAAACTTGACCCACAGGACCAGCGTATTGTTACGAGTCCGATGGCACAAGTTTCGTCTCGATCCGACGTGTGTACAAGAAGTTAGGGCATGAAACAGAAAAGACGGATACGGGGCGGTGTCCGCGGATACGCGTTGATCCCGGTGTGCACGCACACCCGAATCGACTTCCGCGAAGTCCCACACGTCCGTATCAACGCTGCGCACATATCTGTGAAGACCGCGTGCGACCAAGTCCTCCCGTTTGGCGGGGCGTACCCAGTTCCGGGGTAAAACAGGGTCTGGTTTTTCCTGTTTTTGGATCGCGGTGTGCGATCACCACAGGACGCGATGCCCCGAGCGGTTTATCCGGGCACCGGGAGAGTCATACAGACTTCACAACGCAATTTACGGAATCGAAAACGGAGCTACGAGCAAAAAGATACACACACCTGAACGGGACCCGAAAACCGGGCAAAATCGTGTCCGACACGACACAGGACACAGTGTCCTGTGTCCACTGTGTCGTGTCCAGCCCCTAGGTTTAGGGTTAGGTTTTCTCCGGCGGAGCTCAGGCTGGCCAGGGCGGCTCGCGGCGGGGAGAGGCCGGCCGGGGCTGCGTCGCTGCACGGCGGGGCGAGGCGGAGGCGGGCTGGCCGGAGGCGGGCTGCCGACGGAGCTGCGGGTCTGGGGAGAAGAAGGAGGAGGAGAAGGAGAGGGGCGGCTCGGTCGTCAACGGCGAGGCAGTTCTGCGGCGGTGGCGAGGCGCTGGAGGGGAGGAGGACGGCGGGGGCTAGACGGCGAGGCGGTGCGGGCGGAGGAGAGGGATCGACGGTGGCCGGAGGGAGGAGGAAGGGGGAGTTTATAAAGGGGAGGAGACGGTGGCGTGGGGCCGAGGGAGACGGCGGCCAGCGCGGGAGCGGGGGCGCGTGGCCGCGGGTAGGGCGCCGCGTGGCCGGGCGGGGCGGCGGAGGAAGCGGGCGGCCGGGGGACGCGGGAGAGTGGGGGTGAGGACTTAGCGGGTCGGGCGGCGTGTCGGGTTCGGCCGGGCAGACCCGACCCGACCCGTTAAGTCGTGGGCTGGGCCAGGGTATTGGACCGCGGGCTGGGCTGAAATGGGCTGGGTAGATTTAGGGTTTAATATTTAAATAAATGAATAAATAAATAAATACATAAATAAATAAATAATAATGGTTTTCAGGTGTTTTAAAATAGGTTCGGGGTCCAATAAATTCCAGAAAAATTATCCTAAGTCCAGTTTTCCATTTTACACCCAAAAATATTATTTTCATAATATTTTAATATTATTTATTATCTATTAAAAATTATTTAATATTTAAATACCCTGATTTTAATTACAGAAAATTCCCAGAAAATTCTAGAAAATTGTGGAAAATCCAATTTTAATATTTTTTGAAAAAAATCAGGGACTCACAATCTACCCAACTTATAAGAATTTCGTCCTCGAAATTTAAAATATGGTAGGGTTTTCTCTATCTAATCTCACTTGATTACAGTCTAACGAGTTTCTCTCAGGTGAACATTGCGGTCGCTACCCAACTTAGAATTTACCCATATATCCTTTAAGGCTATACAACTAGTAAAGCTAGGTCCCAACTTAATTAATCATGGTATTGAATCTTTAAGTCTGTAACACAAATATACCACCTATGGTATTCCCTTAGTCATAGAGGGTTATCATCAATTCGTCCGGTCTGAGGGGTATATCTAGTACTATCTATATATCAAACTTATACCAAGCACATGATTTTGTCTTTCCGAAATAAGGGAAGACGAGGATCAATAATAAAGAGTTCAAGGGCGAGGTGGTAGAATAGAGGTATAGGGATCAAGGCATTTAAGGAATTCTAATGGGAATCGTCAAGCAGTTGTGGACTGAAATTCTCTTCTGGTAGTCATTTGTTCGCATGCTCGTATTAGTACAGTTATGTAACTGATACGATATGCTCGGACATATCTAGAGGGCAAGTATACTAGTCAACTGTATATCTCAATTCACGTAAAGTAGTTATGCGAAGGACGAACCAAGTGCACTAAGGTTGATCAGACCGTAATACACTGATTCTGATTAGACAATGTATTAGTAGGCATCCCCAACAATACATAACTCATGATCAAGCTCGATAAAAGAGTAAGCTTGCAAAACTAGGCTATAATAGCAGCATAAGTCAAGGTAGTGCAGCAATCTAGGTACGCTAGATGATGATGAAAGGATGTACAAATTATTTAAGTTCACAAAATAATACACAATAAGCACAATAACAAAAGACTCTACAATAGTTATCAGATATAAAAGTATACCAGGTTATTAGCAAGTTCAAAAATTTCTAGGTTGGGGCTGGGGTCACGAACCAATAGGCACGAGCTAAACGATACTAGAAACGGTATCTACAAATCACTTACGCGCATTAGCTACTCCAAGGGTCTGCGCGTTCTCCACGGTCATGCTGGTAGAGCATCTCGTGGTGATCTTGTAGGAATCTCGTCGCTTGCTGGTAGATCCCTTACTCTGCATCCAAAAATAAACGATAAAAGGCGCACAGGAATCAAGGCAGGATGCAAGTCAAGGAATCAATTCAAATCCAAAATAGATGTCAAGAACGATTCAAGCAAGTGGATGAGATCCTAAACTTATCCTTATCTTATTGCAGGCCTGTTCGGTCCCGAAGTTGAAACCGAATAATTTAGTCGTTGACCTGCATGGGCCACCACAAAAATGTGTCACGACCCGCACCCGGTTATTCGGGCACGAGTACGTGGGTACGTCCAGCCTACGCCGCAATGTCGGCGGTAGTACGCTGTCTAGGTCATAATCATAGGTAATTTAAATCTATCTCATCCACAGTAAAGTAAATAGACAAAGAAAATGACAGGGAAATAGAAATGATAAGATTTCATAATATTTAATCTGTGACAACCCAATCCATAGTTAATACAAAGCCAGAAGATAAATCGGGGACAAACCCGAGTATTGTGCTGAAAGGGGAAAAAATTAGCTAACTGGCTACTACTCCTCAAAGGTAGTCTCCTGAGTGGGAACCGGCTTCTCAACTGTATCACCTGCTGCCTCATAGGGATCATAATAGGTAGGGGCAAAGTTCTCATCATCGCCTAAAACAACGGATCCAGTCAGGAAAGGAGCAAAGTACACAATGCACAACAAGATTAAACTAAATATTTGTGACAAGTAGAAAAGAACTGACTAAGTATCATGATCAGAGTATGCATAAATAAGTAATAACCATAACTAGGAGTTAAATGCTGTAAAACAGGGATATGAGTAAAATATGAATAAATGAGACAGGAAAATAGAACTACAACAAGATAACAGGAACTGCAACAAGACAAGAATCTATGTGTATGAACTCGTGTTTATTTTAGAATACATAGTTGGCATGTAGGGGTTTATAAGGCTATCCGGCCGTCATAGACGGCTATCCATAATATAATCGAGATCCGGCTGATGGACAGTCGTGTACCAACAGCTATCCACAATAACACGGGAAAGGGTAAACCACATGCCTCCTAGTATTCTCCCGCCCGACACGAAAAGCAAGACATGAACTCCAGTATTCAAGACATGAAATCCAGTATTCTAACACTACGTGTAAACATCCAATGGTACTAGTAGAGCAAGGAAATTATCACAATATAAAGAATAAACTTGAAGTGCAGGTACTTGCCTGATGTTTGAATCCAATTATAGTTATGTTCTCGGGAAAAATTCTAGAAATGTGTCTGGATGCTGAAATAAACATTACCATCATGCTCAGAAGATATCAAATAGCTAGAAACGTCTGTCCTTGAGTCCAATTTGGAGACAAAGGCCAAAACGATAATTTCGGGTCAAAACGGGGTCCGCATGTGGGCCCGCTTTGCACCGAAAAATGTGTCAGGGTTAAAGGTCTCCAAATTCACAAAACTTAGTGTCAACAGGTCAGGAACGATGATACGAACCCAACGAAACTTCCAGAATTGGATTCCGATGAGCCGATCACAAAATCGCCCGTCGAGCGGAGCTTGTGGGGTCCACGACACGCGATTTCGTCAACGTTCTCAGAATCGAACCAAACTTGACCCACAGGACCAGCGTATTGCTACGAGTCCGATGGCATAAGTTTTGTCTCGATCCGACGTGTGTACAAGAAGTTAGGGCATGAAACAGAAAAGGCGGATACGGGGCGGTGTCCGCGGATACGCGTTGATCCCGGTGTGCACGCACACCCGAATTGACTTCCGCGAAGTCCCACACGTCCGTATCAACGCTGCGCACGTATCTGTGAAGACCGCGCACGACCAAGTCCTCCCGTTTGGCGGGACGTACCCAGTTCCGGGGTGAAACAGGGTCTGGTTTTTCCTGTTTTTGGATCGCGGTGTGCGATCACCACAGGATGCGATGCCCCGAGCGGTTTGTCCGGGCACCGAGAGGGTCATACAGGCTTTACAACGCAATTTACGGAATCAAAAACGGAGCTACGAGCAAAAAGATACACACACCTGAACGGGACCCAAAAATCGGGCAAAATCGTGTCCGACACGACACAGGACACAGTGTCCTGTGTCCACTGTGTCGTGTCCAGCCCCTAGGTTTAGGGTTAGGTTTTCTCCGGCGGAGCTCAGGCTGGCCAGGGCGGCTCTCGGCGGGGAGAGGCCGGCCGGGGCTGCGTCGCTGCACGGCGGGGCGAGGCGGAGGCGGGCTGGCCGGAGGCGGGATGCCGACGGAGCTGCGGGTTTGGGGAGAAGAAGGAGGAGGAGAAGGAGAGGGGCGGCTCGGTCGTCAACGGCGAGGCAGTTCTGCGGCGGTGGCGAGGCGCTGGAGGGGAGGAGGACGGCGGGGGCTAGACGGCGAGGCGGTGCGGGCGGAGGAGAGGGATCGACGGTGGCCGGAGGGAGGAGGAAGGGGGAGTTTATAAAGGGGAGGAGACGGTGGCGTGGGGCCGAGGGAGGCGGCGACCAGCGTGGGAGCGGGGGCGCGTGGCCGCGGGTAGGGCGCCGAGTGGCCGGGCGGGGCGGCGGAGGAAGCGGGCGGCCGGGGGACGCGGGAGAGTGGGGGTGAGGACTTAGCGGGTCGGGCGGCGGGTCGGGTTCGGCCGGGCGAACCCGACCCGACCCGTTAAGTCGTGGGCTGGGCCAGGGTATTGGGCCGCGGGCCGGGCTGAAATGGGCTGGGTAGATTTAGGGTTTAATATTTAAATAAATGAATAAATAAATAAATACATAAATAAATAAATAATAATGGTTTTCAGGTGTTTTAAAATAGGTTCGGGGCCCAATAAATTCCAGAAAAATTACCCTAAGTCCAGTTTTCCATTTTACACCCAAAAATATTATTTTCATAATATTTTAATATTATTTATTATCTATTAAAAATTATTTAATATTTAAAAATCCTGATTTTAATTACAGAAAATTCCCAGAAAATTCTAGAAAATTGTGAAAAATCCAATTTTAATATTTTTTGAAAAAAATCAGGGGCTCACAGTATTGGCCGGGGGTGATATGCTTTCTCTCTGAAGCAGAAGAAAAAATTCAGCTTTTAGAACGTTCAAGTTGCTCCTATTTATAACCATCGTGCTGATGGAATATAAGTGCCGCATATACCTCTGTTTGGTGGCCGCATAAGGCCCCTTCAACAGAATACGGTTGTAATTGTTGCCTCATACCATGGGATGATTGCCACGTGGTCTTGGTTGAGATATGCTGTTGAAGAGATCTCGGGGTTGTTTTCAACCCGTTGTGTGCGTGACTTGGTCACCTGGACACGTAGTGTGGTGCCCCGTTCCTCCTTTTGGGGGAGCGCGACTAAGAAATACTTTCGGTATCGTTCGATTGGGATAGATTGAATCAAGATCTTTTCCTCGTTATGGATTGGCTTCTTCAGAATCGATTCCTATATTCAGTGGACCGTGCCCCAAGGACGGACTTAGCGGCAGAGTCAAGAGGGATCTCTCCGCTGCAAGTTTCCTTGCCTAGTTTTTGCTGTCGTCTTATTTCTTTCGTGCTTTTGAGTTGGTTTACGGATTTGCTTTTTTGAACGGTTTTGATGTATTTTATTACTTTCCTTCGTTGAACTGTATTTTCATTTTCGATCTTGGAAAGAGTAGAATATGTATTGATCATTTGTTTGTGATAATGCAGGTGATCGTGCAGTAGACGTCGCGCGAACGGAGTTGTAAACCCCCTAAATTTTCAAATTAATAAATCTTGGATTTTTCCCAATTTTTTGGAATTTTCTGGGAATTTACTGTAATTAAAATCAAGTTTTTCAATTAATAAATGATTTTTAATTGGCAATAAATAATATTAAAATATCGCGAAAATAACATTTTTGGGTGTAAAAATGAAAAATTGGACTTAGGGTAGTTTTTCTGGATTTTCTGGGCCTCAGAACTATTTTTAAATGCCTAAAAACTAAATTTAATTAATTAATTAAATTAAAACTGTTATTATTATTATTATTATTATTATTATTATTATTATTTATATTTTTATTTTTTTTCTTCTGGGCCGGCCCGGCCCAGTGGGCCGAAGCCCAGCCCAGCCCAGCCCAGCCCAGCCGCCCGTTTCTACCGGGTCGGGTTGGTCAGACCCGACCCGCCAACCCGCCAACCCGCCTCCGACCCGCTGACCCGTTCTCCCCCACGATCGGGTCAGCCGCCGCCCGCCGCGATTCCCGGCCGCCACGACCGTGCCTCCCCTCCGCGCGCAGCGCCACGTCGCCCCACGCTCCGTCTTGGCCGCCCCCTAACCACCGCCTCCTCCTTTAAAACCCCCCCGAGCGCCGTCTTCCTCCTCCAGCCTCCCCCTCTCCAACCCTAGACGCCGCCGCCGCCTCCCAGAGCTCCGCCGACCGGTCAGCACCTCCGCGCCGTCTCGCCCACCACCGCAGCTCCCTCGCCGACCTCGCCCCGTCGTCTCCTCCCCTCCGGCGCCCCGCTCCGCCGTCCCCGACGCCAACAGCAGCCGCAGCGCCGCCCCGAGCTGTCCCCGGCGCGCCGCCGACCACCAGCCGCAGCCCCAGCGCCCGGCGAACCTTCCCCGGCCCCCTCCGGCGGGTCTCCGGCCGGCCTCCGCCGCCTACGGCCGCCACAGCGTCGAAAACCCTAGCCCTAACCCTAATTTGGATTCCGTGTCGGACACGACACGGACACGTCTCGACCCTGATTTTCGGGTCCCCTTCAGGTGCGTGTAACTTTCGCCTCGTAGCTCCGTTTCCATTTTCGCAAATTGCGTTGTGAGGCCTATATGACCCTCTCGGTGTCCGGACAAACTGTTCGGGGCATCGCGTCCTGTGGCGATCGCACACCGCGATCCAAAAACAGGAAAAATAGACCCTGTTTCATCCCGGAACTGAGTGCGCTCCGCCAAACGGGAAGACTTGGTCGCGTGCGGTCTTCACAGATACGTGCGCATCGTCGATACGGACTTGTAAAATTTCGTGGAAGCTGATTCGGGTGTGCGTGTACACCGGAATCAACGCGTATCCGCGGACATCGCCCCGTATCCGCCTTTTCTGTAATTTGCCCTAACTTCTTGTACACATGTCGGATCGAGACGAAACTTGCGCCATCGGACTTGTAGCGATACGCTGGTCCTGTGGGTCAAGTTTGGTTCGATTCTGAGAACGTTGACGAAATCGCGTGTCGTGGGCCCCACAGGCCCCGCTCGACGGGCGATTTTGTGTTCGGCTCATCGGAATCCAAATCTGGAAGTTCTGTTGGGTTCGTATCAGCGTTCCTGACCTGTTGACACTAAGTTTGGTAAATTTGGAGACCTTTGACCCGGACACGTTTTTCGGTGCAAATCGGGCCCAACGGCGGACCCCGTTTTGACCCGAAACTGCCGTTTTTGCCCTTGTCTCCAAATTGGACCCAAGGACAGGTGTTTCTAGCTATTTGACATTTTCTGAGCGTGATGGTAATGTCTATTTCAGCATTTGGACTCATCTCTGGATATTTCCCCAAGTACAATTAATCGGATCCAAACAACAGGCAAGTACATGCACTTCAAGTTTAATCTTTATATTGTGATAGTTAATTCCCTGCTCTACTAGTACCCTTGATGATTATACGTAGTGCTAGAATACTGAATTTCATGTCTTGGATACTGTATTTCATGTCTTGCTTTTCATGTCGGGTGGGAGAATGCCTAGAAGGCATGTAGTTTACCCTTCCCCTTGTCATGTTTAATAGCTGTTGGTACACGACTGTACCTCAGCCGGATCTCGATTGTTCATGTTTAATAGCCGTCTATGACGGCCGGATTAGCCTTATAAATCCCTACATGCCAACTATGTATTCTAAAATAAACACAAGTTCACACAGATAGCTTATGGTCTTGTTGTAGTTCTTGCTGACTGTTGTAGTTTCATTTTCTGTCTCACTTGCTTCCTGCTTTCTCATATTCCTGTTTATAGCATTAACTCTGAGATATTGATGTTCTTCTATGCAACTTTCTCAACATGATACTCAAGTTAATTGTCATGAATATTTAGTTTAATCTTGTTGTGCATTGTGTACTTTGCTCCTTTCCTGACTGGATCCGTTGTTTTAGGCGATGATGAGGACTTGCCCCTACCTATTATGCCCACTATGAGTTAGCAGGTGACCCATATGAGGAGCCAGTTCCCACCCAGGAGGCTACTTCTGCAGAGTAGTTAGCAGTAGCGGCTTATTTATTTCCTTTCAGCATATACTCGGGTTTGTCCCCGATTTATCTTCTGGCTTGTATTAACTGTGGATTTGGTTGTCACAGATTAAATGTTATAAAATCTTAGCATTCCTATTTCCTGTGATTATTCTTACATGTTTATTATTGTGGATGAGATAGATGCTTTTGACCCCAGAAATGACCTAGACAGCGTACTACCGCCGACACTGCGGCGTAGGCTGGACGTGCCCACGCACTCGTGCCCGAATAACCGGGTGCGGGTCGTGACACGTTTTTGTGGTGGCCCATGCAGGTCAACGACTAAGTTGTTCGGTTTCAACCTAGGGACCGAACAGGCCTGCAATATGATTGAGGATTTTAGGAAAAGCTCATCCACTTAATTGAATCGTTCTTGATATTCATATCGGCTTCGAATTATTTTATTGACTTGCATCCTGCCTTGATTCCTGTGCGCCTTTATCGTTTATTTTGGATGTAGAGTAAAGGATCTACCAGCAAGCGACGAGGTTCCTACAAGATCACCACGAGATGCTCTACCAGCATGATCATGGAGAACGCGCAGACTCTTGGAGCAGCTAATGCACGTAAGTGAGTTGTAGATACCGTTCCTAGCATTGTTTAGCTCGTGCCCATTGGTTCGTGACCTCAGCCCCAACCTAGTAAATTTTAAACTTGCTAATAACCGGGTATGCTTTTGTATTTGATAACTGTAGAGTTTGTAGAATCTTTTGTTATTTTGCTTAATGTAGGTTGTTTGTGAACTTAAATAATTTGTATCTTCTTTCATCACCATCTAGCGCACTTCATTTTGCTGTGCTTGACCTATGCTGCTATTTTTTTACCTAGTTTTGCAAGCTTACTCTTTATCGAGCTTGTTCATGACAAGTGTATTATTGGGGAGGCCCACAATGATACATTTTAGAATTAGTGTATTACGGTCTGATCAACCATAGTGCGCTCGATTCGCCCTTCGAAATAATACTTTACGTGGATTGAGATATACAGTTGACTAGTATACCTGCCCTAGACATGTCTGAGTATAACTGTATTAATACGAGCATGTGAATAGGAATTACCGAGATAGGATTCAATCCACAAATCGCTTGACACTTCCCACTTGAATTCTTTAAAATGCCTTGACCCCGATATTTCTATTCTATCACCCCACCCTTGAACTCTTTATTATTGATCTTCGTCTCCCCTTATTTCGGAAAGACAAAATCTCGTGCCTGGTATAAGTTAGTACATAGATAGTACTAGAGATGCCACATAGGCCGATCACATACTTGAGGAATAACCTTTCGTAATTGAGGACATATCACATGTGACATGATCGACGTTAAAGTTTCGAGGATTGAATGACATGAGTAACCATATTAAGGAATATTTTCTTAAAGTATATAGTCTTTTGTGATGAATGGGTAAATTCTAAGTTGGGTAGCAATACAATTGTCAACTCGAGGGGAATGTCCTTTGGATGGTGACCAAGTAAGGTTAGATTGGAAGAAGCAAGTCATTCTAATTTTTTGAAAATTTAGAGGAGTGACTAAGATGATTAATGAATTGATATAGAGGACCCAATAGTTACATCCTAGGTACATGATTTAATTTTGAATAATGAAAGTAAAATCGTCAACTTGAATTTAGAGGATGTAATTCAGACTTGAACATTGGTGGACTACACTTAAATTATTTCTCAATTCGATGATTTGAATTTAAAAGTTGATGGTTGGACTACCTAGTTGGAATATTGAGGATGTGAATGTAATTTAAAAAGCTGAAACATACAAATATTGTTGGACTCGAATCACTTCTAGCGGAATTATGATAGTTAGAATAGGGAGGCAAGGTCATAAGCATGTGCAATCCTTGAAAATGCCATATGGACTTAATCTAAAATCTGCCTGTGGGTAATTTTGAGGAAGTAAGAAGTAATAACCCTAGGTTGAATCTTGATTAGAACAAGTAGTCGTCTTAATCATGAAGTGATTGTAGTGGACATGCTTAGGATTTAAATTATCGCAAAGAGATGGCGATTGACTTGTCCTATGTACATGAAGGATTAACCGAGTATGGCTTAATTTTAAATTTCGAGGACGAAATTTTTGTAAGTTGGGTAGGTTGTAAACCCCCTAAATTTTTAAATTAATAAATCTTGGATTTTTTCCAATTTTCTGGAATTTTCTGGGAATTTACTGTAATTAAAATTAAGTTTTTCAATTAATAAATGATTTTTAATTGGCAATAAATAATATTAAAATATCACGAAAATAATATTTTTGGGTGTAAAAATGAAAAATTGGACTTAGGGTAGTTTTTCTGAATTTTCTGGGCCTCAGAACTATTTTTAAATGCCTAAAAACTAAATTTAATTAATTAATTAAATTAAAACTGTTTTTATTATTATTATTATAATTATTATTATTATTTATATTTTTATTTTTTTCTTCTGGGCCGGCCCGGCCCAGTGGGCCGAAGCCCAGCCCAGCCCAGCCCAGCCGCCCGTTTCTTCCGGGTCGGGTTGGTCAGACCCGACCCGCCAACCCGCCAACCCGCCTCCGACCCGCTAACCCGTTCTCCCCCACGATCGGGTCAGCCGCCGCCCGCCGCGATTCCCGGCCGCCACGACCGCGCCTCCCCTCCGTGCGCAGCGCCACGTCGCCCCACGCTCCGCCTTGGCCGCCCCCCTAACCACCGCCTCCTCCTTTAAAACCCCCCCGAGCGCCGTCTTCCTCCTCCAGCCTCCCCCTCTCCAACCCTAGACGCCGCCGCCGCCTCCCAGAGCTCCGCCGACCGGCCAGCACCTCCGCGCTGTCTCGTCCACCACCGCAGCTCCCTCGCCGACCTCGCCCCGCCGTCTCCTCCCCTCCGGCGCCCCGCTCCGCCGTCCCCGACGCCAACAGCAGCCGTAGCGCCGCCCCGAGCTGTCCCCGGCGCGCCGCCGACCACCAGCCGCAGCCCCAGCGCCCGGCGAACCTTCCCCGGCCCCCTCCGGCGCGTCTCCGGCCGGCCTCCGCCGCCTACGGCCGCCACAGCGTCGAAAACCATAGCCCTAACCCTAATTTGGATTCCGTGTCGGACACGACACGGACACGTCTCGACCCTGATTTTTGGGTCTCTTTCAGGTGCGTGTAACTTTCGTCTCGTAGCTCCGTTTCCATTTCCGCAAATTGCGTTGTGAAGCCTGTATGACCCTCTCGGTGTCCGAATAAACTGTTCGGGGCATCGCGTCCTGTGGCGATCGCACACCGCGATCCAAAAACAGAAAAAATAGACCCTGTTTCACCCCGGAACTGAGTGCGCTCCGCCAAACGGGACGACTTGGTCG
The DNA here is from genome assembly GCA_036927795.1 of Iris macrosiphon. Lineage (NCBI taxonomy): Eukaryota > Viridiplantae > Streptophyta > Magnoliopsida > Asparagales > Iridaceae > Iris > Iris macrosiphon. The sequence goes on from JAYESA010000009.1 coordinate 46,839,783, forward strand.
CGTGCGGTCTTCACAGATACGTGCGCATCATCGATACGGACGTGTGAGATTTCGTGGAAGCTGATTCGGGTGTGCGTGCACACCGGAATCAACGCGTATCCGCGGACATCGCCACGTATCCGCCTTTTCTGCAATTCGCCCTAACTTCTTGTACACACGTCGGATCGAGACGAAACTTGCGCCATCGGACTTGTAGCGATACGCTGGTCCTGTGGGTCAAGTTTGGTTCAATTCTGAGAACGTTGACGAAATCGCGTGTCGTGGGCCCCACAGGCCCCGCTCGACTGGCGATTTTGTGTTCGGCTCATCGGAATACAAATCTGGAAGTTCCGTTGGGTTCGTATCAGCGTTCCTGACCTGTTGACACTAAGTTTGGTGAATTTGGAGACCTTTGACCCGGACACGTTTTTCGGTGCAAAGCGGGCCCAACGGGGACCCGTTTTGACCCGAAACTGCCATTTTTGCCCTTGTCTCCAAATTGGACCCAAGGACAGACGTTTCTAGCTATTTGACATCTTCTGAGCGTGATGGTAATGTCTATTTCAGCATTTGGACTCATCTCTGGATATTTCCCCAAGTACAATTAATCGGATCCAAACAACAGGCAAGTACATGCACTTCAAGTTTAATCTTTATATTGTGATAGTTAATTACCTGCTCTACTAGTACCCTTGATAATTACACGTAGTGCTAGAATACTGAATTTCATGTCTTGGATACTGTATTTCATGTCTTGCTTTTCATGTCGGGTGGGAGAATACCTAGAAGGCATGTAGTTTACCCTTCCCCTTGTCATGTTTAATAGCTGTTGGTACACGACTGTACCTCAGCCGGATCTCGATTGTTCATGTTTAATAGCCGTCTATGACGGCCGGATTAGTCTTATAAACCCCTACATGCCAACTATGTATTCTAAAATAAACACAAGTTCACACAGATAGCTTATGGTCTTGTTGTAGTTCTTGCTGACTGTTGTAGTTTTATTTCCTGTCTCACTTGTTTCCTGCTTTCTCATATTCCTGTTTATAGCATTAACTCTGAGATATTGATGTTCTTCTATGCAACTTTCTCAACATGATACTCAAGTTAATTGTCATGAATATTTAGTTTAATCTTGTTGTGCATTGTGTACTTTGCTCCTTTCCTGACTGGATTCGTTGTTTTAGGCGATGATGAGGACTTGCCCCTACCTATTATGCCCACTATGAGTTAGCAGGTGACCCATATGAGGAGCCAGTTCCCACCCAGGAGGCTACTTCTGCAGAGTAGTTAGCAGTAGCGGCTTATTTATTTTTTTTCAGCATATACTCGGGTTTGTCCCCGATTTATCTTCTGGCTTGTATTAACTGTGGATTTGGTTGTCACAGATTAAATGTTATAAAATCTTAGCATTCCTATTTCCTGTGATTATTCTTACATGTTTATTATTGTGGATGAGATAGATGCTTTTGACCCCAGAAATGACCTAGACATCGTACTACCGCCGACACTGCGGCGTAGGCTGGACGTGCCCACGCACTCGTGCCCGAATAACCGGATGCGGGTCGTGACAGGAGTCTTGAAGCACCGCTTTTCTTTTGTCTCCCCACCAACTTGTGAGTGGCTTTAATACGATTTTTTGATCATTCTTCCAAGTTTTCACATCTAAAATCTTGCTTTCTTGATTGTTCCGATCAGACGATACCATAATAACTAAAAGATGTCAAGATAAAAAGGAATAGACTTGGATTGCTTTATGCTTGTCAATCAACTTGTGAACGGTTACCTTATTGCATGCTAGTTTATTTTGAGTGTTCTTTCATCATGTTTCAATTCTAGTTAGAATATATATACTTCTTCTATTATTGTTCTATGTATAAAACACACCTTGCTATGCAACAAACTGGACAGGGAGACTATGCAAAACAGATCATGCCATGTTACTTGTCTCGTGCTTGTGTTTCCTTAAACTGCACCGTTTGATAACTTAGTATTAAAAGCTGTTTGGTCACGGACAAATTGTGCACAAGGTTTCTGATTTCTGTGGACGGTCGTTGGAGCACTGGGACCGATCCGATCCGGACGGAACGATTTGTATAGTCGTCTGTTATGGATGCAATGACATGTAACGGGACTTGCCACCTGCGTTGCGTATCATTCTCGTCTCGAGACTATAACTCATCCATTATGGCATCATGCCAGTGATCCCTTCGTATATTTAAACTGTGCAAGCTAACTATGTCTTCGTGTTAAGGAAGGTCATGGTAAGTGTTGTGCATGTGGTTCAGACGAACAGGTAAAAGTCACCGAACGGTGGCATGTTTATTTCATTAAACTTTCATATCTAATGCTTGCTTGTAAAATGAACTAAGGAAAGATTGAAAGACCATATAATAACTTGTATGCTTCATATAAACAATATGTTGATTGATATAGTTAGGTTAGCTCGCATTCACCAGTGTATTTTAATGTACTGACCCTCGTTGCAACAGGTTTCCCGCACCAAGGAGATCTTGCAAGAAACTAGAGCGACTTCCCAATCCAGTCCACCTTCCGGCATATCCTGTTCGTGCCCTGTAAGCATGTGTTGAATTTTTAGGAGCTTCTACATATACCTTATGCAGCTCAATGGAAAGGCGATAGCTTCGCCCGAAGGTGTCTATAGCTTTTGAAGTTTTAGTAAAATGATATAATATACCGGACATCTATCTCATTTTGTGTCCGCTTTTGTAAGCCCGTGCGGCAACCATATGTACTTGTTCAAGAGTTTGTAAAAGATGTTCATTATCAATAAATTTGTTTCCATGCTTGAATATTGTGTTCAATTATCTGCTTACTCTGAATATGTGCACGTTATACAAAAATGTCTTGGCCTTGTGCGATGCGCAACCTAGGCACGCACGACGTCACGCCCGGGGGACGACTATCGATTCCATAGAAATCGAGGCTTGAATATTTAAACGGATTATAAAAGCATCAAGTACCTCTATACTCAAAAGGATCTGAATTTATAACATCGACGTTGGCTCGAGCTCCTTAGTGACTTTGACTTGATGATCAGATATACACCAGGTAAGGATAACGTTATAACTGATGTACTGAGTCGAGTGTTTGTTAGGAGATTAGCTAACTATGACATGCTGCGAAGGGATCTGAAAAGTTTGGGTATTACACTCCGAATCAGATACAAAAAGGGGGTGTAGGCGGCTCAGTTGTGCCTCAAACCGGACCTTTTGGAGAAAGTTAAGTCCGCTCAGAAAGACGACATATTACTAGAGAAGATGCGTAAGCTTATCTCAGCAGGAAAGACGACCGACTTTTCGGTGGGCACGGATGGAATAATGCGGGTGAAGGGAAGATTATGTGTTCCTAACGATGCAAACCTCAAAAAAGAGATACTCACTGAAGCCTTTACATCCAGGAAGCACGAAGATGTATCGAGACCTTCGCACGATATTTTGGTGGAACGACATGAAGAGGGATATGGCACTGTTTGTGTCGCAATGCATGGCTTGTTAGCGAGTAAAGGCTTAGCACCAGAAGTCGGGCGGGGAGATGCATAACCTTGCTATACCGGAATGAAAATGGGAAAAGATAACCATGGATTTTATTGTTGGTTTGCCAAAGACGAAACGGGAAAATAATGTCGTTTGGGTTATCATCGATCGACTCACCAAGTCAGTACACTTTCTGCCTATCAAATTTACTTGGAGTGCCGACCGTCTGGTGTAGATCTACCTCAATTAGATCGTTCGACTCCATGGTGTGCATGTATCCATTATCTCCGATCAAGATGGACGATTCTTATCATGCTTCTGAGAGAGCCTTCAGTCATCAATGTGGATGAAATTAAAGTTTAGCTCCGCCTACCATCCTCAGACAGACGTCCAGATCGAGCAGGTAAACCAGATCCTCGAAGACATGCTACTTCTCTGTGCCTTGGTCAAGTTGGGATATGCATCAAACGTTAGCTGAATTTGCATACAATAATTGCTATCAATCAAGAATTCAAATGGCACAATATGAGGTGTTATATGGGCGAAAGTGTAGATCCCCTATATATTGGGATGAAGTTTGTAAACGACAAATTCTTGGCCCGGAGCTCGTAGAACAAACCATCCAAAAGATTCGTTTGATCCGCGAACGGCTGAAGGTAGAACTTAGCCGTCAGAAGAATTACTCAGATGCGCACCATCGACCTCTTGTGTTCTTAGAAGATGACCATGTATTTATCAAAGTCTCACCCATGCGAGGAGTTACCAGATTTGGAACAAAAGGGAAGCTAAGCCCAAGATTTATCGGCCCGTTAGAAAAACTTAAGCGAGTCGTCCCAGTCGCATATCAGATTACCCTGCCACCGTCATTATTTGAAGTGTATGATATCTTCCACATTTCACAGCTTGGGTAGTATGTGTACGACTCGAGTTATGTGGTAGATCTTGATAAACTGGACTTGAAGGAAGACTTGACGTATGTTGAACACCTTGTGCGGATCTTGGATCGAAAGGAGAAGCTGCTTCGAAGTTGTTCGATTCCTCTCGTGTGCGTGGTTTGGAGAAATCATTCGATCAAAGAGTCAATATGGGAGCTTGAGTTTGAGATAAAGGAAAAATTTCCTTCATTGTTTCATAGTGGTATGTTCTATTCCTAAGTTTCGTGGATGAAACTTCCTATTAGTTGGTTAGGATATTGTGCCCCATTCCCCCTTTTCGGGGAGCGCGGCTAAGAAATACTTTCGGTATCGTTCAATCGGGATAGATTGAATCAAGATCTTTTTCTCGTTATGGATTAGCTTATTCAGAATCGATTCTCATATTCAGTGGACCATGCCCCAAGGACGAACTTAGCGGCAAAGTCAAGAGGGACCTCTCCGCTACAAGTTTTCTTGCCTAGATTTTGTTGTCGCCTTCTTGCTTTCGTGCTTTTGATTTAGTTTGCGGATTTGTATTTTCTTGAATGATTTTGTTGGATTTTATTGCTTTCGTTCGTTGAACTGCATTTTTATTTTCGAGCTTGGAAATAATAGAAGAGGTATTGATCATCTGTTTGTGATAATGCAGGTGATCGTGCAGTAGACGTCGTGCGAGTGGAGTCTTGAAGCAACTCTTTCCTTTTCTCTCTCCACCAACTTGTGAGTGGCTATAATATGATTTGTTGATCCTTCTTCCAAGTTTTCACATCTAAAATCTTGCCTTCTTAATTGTTCCGATCAGACGATACCATAATAAGTAAAAGATGTCAAGATAAAAAGGAATAGATTTGGATTGCTTTATGCTTGTCAATCAACTTGTGAACGGTTATCTTATTGTATTCATTTTGAGTGTTCTTTCATCATTTTTCAATTCTAGTTAGAATATATATACTTCTTCTATTATTGTGTTATGTATAGAACACACCTTGCTATGCAAAAAACTAAATAGGAAGACTATACAAAACAGATCATGCCATGTTACTTGTCTCGTTCTTGTGTTGCTTTAAACTGCACCGTTTGATAACTTAGTACTAGACACCGTTTGGTCACGAACAACTTGTGCATAAGATTTTTGGTTCCTGTAGACAGTCTCTGGGGCACTGGGACATATCTGATCCAGATGAAACAATTTGTATAGTCGTTTGTTACGGACGGAATAACATATAACGGGGCTCGCCACCTGTGTTGCGTATCATTATCGTCTCGAGACTATAACTCGTCCATTAGGGCATCATTCCAGTGATCCCTTCGTACATTTAAACTGTGCAAGGTAACTATGTCTTCGTGTCAGGGAATGTCATGGTAAGTATTGTGCAGGTAGTTCAGACGGGCAGGTAAAAGTCACCAAATAATGGCATATTTATTTTAATAAACTTCCATATCTAATGCTTGCTTGTAAAATAAACTAAGGCAAGATAGAAAGACCACATAATAACTTGCATGCTTCTTATAAATAACGTGTTGATTGGTATAGTTGGGTTAGCTCACCTTCACTAGTGCATTTTGATGTACTAACCCTCGTTGCAACAGGTTTTCCGTACCAAGGAGATCCTGCAAGAAACTAGAGCGACTTTCCAATCCAGTCCACCTACCGGCACGTCCTGTTCGTGCCCTTGAAGCGTTTGTTTTGATGTTCCAGGAGCTCGTACACATACTTTATGCAGCTCCGTGGAAAGACGATAGCTTTGCCTGAAGGTGTCTATAGCTTTTGAAGTTTTAGTAAAATGATATAATATACCGGACGGCTATCTCATTTTGCGTTCGCTTTTGTAAGCCCATACGGCAACCATATGTACTTGTTTAAGAGTTTGTAAAAGATGTTCATTTTCAATAAAGAGAACTTTTTTATGTTTTAATATTGTGTTCAATTATCTACGTACTCTGAATATGTGCTCATTATATAAAAATTCCTTGGCCTTGTATGATGTGCAACCTAGGCACGTACGATGTCACGTCCGGGGGACGAATATCGATTCTACGAAAATTGGGATATAACACGTAGTCAACACCAACTGTCCGAAGATCTCTGCAGTTATCACAAGTAAATATTATGAGCTGGAGGCTGCATAGCATCTTGGCCGCATGATGGCGCGGTCACATACGAGCTCTCGTTTGGACTTTGGTCATTTGGACACTCTGGCTGCATGTTGGCGGGGCCGCATGGGTATTGAATCCGTATACGTGCTCTTGTTTGGACTTGGTCGAATGGACACTCTGGTTGCATGATGGCAAGGCCGCATGGGTCTTATAGTCGCATACGTGCTCTCGTTTGGCCTTGGTCGAATGAACACTCTGGCCGTATGGCGTTGTGGCCGCATGCAAGCTATCGTCGAACTTTGGTCTAATGGATACTTAAGCCGCATGGCGAAGAGGCCGCATATGTAGGACACGTGGCATGGCATATTTGTCGAAGCAATTAATGAATTGATGTGACTTGTTCTTTTTTTCTGAGCCACCGTCTTCACGAGTCTTGAATCATCTTAGAGTGATGAGTGATGTACCAGAGCTTCTGACAGACATCAAAAATTGTGCCAAGAGGTCCTTATGTGGCCTCCCTTCTCTGTGGTCGTTCAGGCCGTATATAGTATGCGGCTTCTTTGTGACTTGGTTTGATCAGGCCGCATGTGGCTCTTCTGTGGCTTGACTGATTAGGCCGCATGTGACTTCTCTGTGGCTTGATTGTTTAGGCCGCATGTGAATTCTCTATGGCTTGTTAAGGGGGCATGACCTTTATGCGGCCTGCATGATTTTTTCATGCTTCTTTAATTTAATGTACAATTTTATTAATACTGTGAGATATGTATAAAATTTTGACTGTAGAATGTACTATATATCAGTTTATTTGTTTTATCATCATATGTTGTTATCATGTATGACAGGACGACGCGGAGCGTTCGACAAGTCCTGAGGTAGAAGTAGTGCACCTCGAGTACTACATACTGGTTCTGGATCCTCGTCGCAAAGTATTCCAATATATCGACCAGCCACATCTCCGACTGCGACGACGTTACGTGGCAGCACTCCTGGGACGAGTAGTTGCAGGCATGAGACTACTCTCTCGTCCAATGTTCCTCCTGCCGACGGAATGATGGAGAAAGATGAGTAGATAGAGTAGGTTGAGCCGACGTCGTCTCCGTATCAGCGAGATCCTCCATGCGCACCTCCGGACGAGACGAGGACAAAGATTTGGGCCGACGGTACAAAGTAAGTCAAATAGTTGGTTTATCATCATATATATCGTGTATTTCTTTATTCATCATATATTTATTTTTTTATGAATATAATTATCTCTGTATAGATATCGTCCCACGTCGGTACAGAGATGCCTTAGCCACTTTCTGAGGTACAACTATGGTGGCCCTTGGATCAACTAATCTGATGGTCCGAACGAGATAAAGGCATTCTGGTTTGCGTACTTCAAGGTAAAAGTATATATAGTTTTAATATCAATCATCTAAGTTATGGATATTATATAACTTACTTACTTCTTGTAGCAAACGTATTTCTATCCACCGCACCGGGCCAAGTTGATTGACCAGATGTTTTCTGCCATCGCCGCTAAGCTAATTCATGATGCTTTGGATAACCAGAAGGCTCATGATCATGAAGGAAAACCGATCCCAGGTTAAATCGCGCCTGAGCAGCTGACTGCGATGAGGGCTAGATTTGACAATCCAAGGTACAAGAAAATGTCTGAGAAGGCCAAGTCGGCTAGGAAGAAGGCAACAAAGTGGTGTGGTGGCTCGATTCCGATGACGAAATATTTTCGTCGTTTGGTATATTTTTTATTTCAGATATATTATTTTAATACAAGTACGATAAAATGGTAGTAGGATAAAATATTTAATTTTAGTACTAAATAATATATTTTTAACAAGTACAGAGAGGTGAGGACGCCAACATAGTGACTGTGTTCCTGGCCACCCATCGGAAGGACGAGAAGCTCATTATGAGAGGGCCTTGCAGACCATTGTAAGTATTACTTTACTTTATGTTAATTTTAGTATAACACAGGAAATATGCAAATAAATATTCATGTAGTCAGTAATAAGTACCTTAGACATTAGCAATTATCGATTATCCATTCTTTTCTAGTCCGTGTATCTTAGGCTCCGTGAGCGGGCGATTGCTAGTGCACCTATAGTAGGAGAGGATGGTACTTCCTCACAACTCTCTCCATCTTCGTCGGCGGATGAGCTGTGGACGACCGCCGCTGATGGTCTCCAGAGGGGTACATACTACGGTACGGGATCCTATGGCTCCCGTGTTGCGACACAATCGTCTAGGGCCTCCACTGCAAGTGCGCATTCCCTACATCCCTCGCAGGCATCTTCCCGAGTCCAGGAGATCGTTGACCGTCAGATTCTGTCTCTCCGTGACGAGTTACTGCGAAGAAAGAAGGAGCAACCACTGTATCAGCCTTAGACGGACGATGTGGCGCTCATCGCAAGATTTGATACGCTCGAGCACAGCATCATGGAGCTCAGGGATATGACCGAGAGGATGTAGCATATTGTTACTGATCTTAGAGCGTCCATAGAGCGCAACATGACGGAGCTGCAGGCATCACAGCTGTTCATGGGCGAGAGGCTAACAATGATGCATGATTCACGATGGCTGGTAGCAGTACGGGGCTGTTATTTACCATAGATTCATACAACCATCAACTAGCATCATTGGAGCAGATACGTCCTCCTTGTGTGCCTTCATCGACACCGACCGACTCCACCGACTCTACCGACGTCACTGCCTTCTTCATCGACATTGGTATCGATTTTACGAGAGCAGTAAGAGTTATTCTTATCCCTGGTGCGCACCGGTGGTCCTCCTCCTCCAGATCCGCAGAAGTCCTAGTTAGGACAGTTTATTAGTTATTTGTGTTTGACCCATGATATTGGGTAATTTATGGATATTATACATTTATTGAGGCTTTTAGACTTTATTTCTTGCACTCAGTTGTGTGGATATTTATTGCATTCTTTACGACAGGATTTTCTTGAGACTCGGTTTGTAATTCCAATGTATCATTTTCTTCAAAATTTACTTTATTATTCATATTAAATATATATGAATTTATCAGTGTTGAGAGTTCCACCGAAGGGGTCGGCAAATTCCAAAAATTCAATGGAGGGTTGCTCCGGGTCTACTTATATAAATTTTGAATTCATAAACTGCAGGAAGATTGGTTTTGAAACCATTTTATATTCTGTTTTTTATTTTTTCATCGAAAATTTAGCGACGTTTAGCGATTGTTAGCGATGTTTAGTGACATTTATATACGCTGTTAATTATGTCGCTAAATGTTGCTAAATTGAGTCGCTAATTATGTCGCATAACGTTGCTAATTATGTCGTGTCACACCCGTTTTCAGATTTGGTATTTCTTGAATTTCTGATATTCGATTTATTTTTCTGATAATGTATTTATACTGTATTTGCATGATGCTTCATGTCATTTTTATTTATTCCTGTTGAGTGTCATGCCCCGGTCCCGTACGGGCCGATCGTCCTTGCTTGGTCCCTACGGAACAGATCGCCCTCGCTTGGGCGCGATGTCGTACAAGCCTAAGTTGCACTTGCACCAGGTATAGTACATGCACAAGACACAAGTTAGACAAAAATATACATATATAGGCATAGAATAAAATACAGAGAACCAAAGTTCAACACATTTTATAGGAACACAAAATACTTTCTTTATTGAATACTTGAAGATTTGGATTACAAAGTACTTACTTGGCTGAGTTACAAAATATGCCATAGAAGGCTTACAACTCTTTTATAATCCCGAAACTAGCCACAACGCCCATACATTATATCCTTTTAGTAGGACCAAAATCAAAACAACTAGCCGAAGAGAGTTTGCACACAGGAGAGGAAAGCTAAGAAAGCAGCACGAGCACGGTTCCTCTAGATGGATGCATTAACACTGGTTCAAAATGCTCGCCAAGCTCTCACTACCAGAAGTTGGAGATTTGACCACAAATATGGGTCAGTACTACTACATATACTGGTGAGTGACCGTGGCTAACTCACCTAAAAATCCACACTAAGTAAGCATGTGAAGCTAGCATTATTATGTGATCTTTCTAGTTGTCTAGTTTTTTTTATAACCATTCATGCAAGAAACATAAATAATAGATTGACTTATGCATATGATAAATCTTACCCACGACCGAGCGGTTATCCCTGCAGCAGACATACAAGTTAGCCATAATTTGCATATATGGATAAACTTATGAATCAATCTTGGCATCAGGTGTTAGGTATGCAAGAAGGTAAACCTAGAATGCATCCTAACTATATGATGGTCCATGGGTATCCCCATGATTAGCAGCGATGACCCAAGGTTCAGCTCTTTACTAGCACGCGTATGTGTCGGCAGCTGTGACTCAAGGTTCAGCTCTTCACCAACACACACGAATTCTAGCAGCTGTGACATCATGGGTTCCGTACAACACTAATAGACATATCGCCCCACTAGACCCCGTAGGACAGTATCCTCAGGGCGAACCAAAAATATCTTCCGGACAGAGCGATTCTCAGTGCCCTAGAAACCGTTCGAGAGACAAGACCTTGTGCACAAGTTGTCCGAGACCAAAGTATGACATGAAATATCTAGCAGATATAACACTACAATGCACATTTCTGAACAACAAACACACGATTTCTATCTTCTTATTCTTATCTCACATATCATGTTCAAAACATAGGGACTTTCCATAAATCAGGTTGCGCAGCATAGGAACGAAGAATATACAACGTAATTGATAGCAAAAGTATAATTCTAATACTTCAAGCATACGATTTATTTATTTTGACTTACCTTTTTAGTGAGGTATCATTTGACATAAGCAATTCAAGTAAACTAAAGATCATTTTATTAGGCGTGTATACTAAGGATTCATCGAAGGGCCGAAGCCACTCACCGATTGAATCAAACGAGAGGATGGAGAAGCCTTATGCAACTGTCACTCCTTGGTTATGCGTCCTGAAATTGCAACAATACTTGGTTAGCTTCATTTGATCTCTTTTTCTTACGATTCAAAAAGAATGTGCAAGCGAGAAAAGCGAATCATGAAAACCAAGTCATCGAAAGCAAGACAAAACACAAAGCAACACAAAACCAAGAAGTAAAACAACCAAAAAAAACTCTTGGAGTTATTTTAATAGAAGCCGTTCCATCAATTTAAAGGGTTCATTGTATTTCGTCCATATTGATTTAGCGGTAAGCATGCCAGCCGTATGTATATGGAGACTCCAATATATGAAAACCATAACACATACGTACGCTGTATTATGAATAACAATAATTCACCAGTGGTATATATATCATAAGTCACAGGACATAACTAAATCTCATCCACAGAAATCATAAATAAATAAATAACCAATAACTATGTAACTAAATATCAATATGAAGTATCAAATGATGATAGACGAGTGAAAACAAATCCACTGCCAAACTAGAATATAAAAGAAATAATATAGGTACATCAACTAATAAGCAATAAGGCTCGAAGAGAAAACCTCCTCGAAATATAAGTAGATAGTTCGGATCCGCGCTCCTGCTAATACTCATGAACATCTACACCTGGAAAGAGACCAGGTCCTCAGAGGGACATAACAAGATACATAGAAGCATGCCAATAAATAATGTTATATAAACATCCAATGGGTCGCCTAACCATCTATGTGAATGCAGTTTGAGAATAAATTTCCAACAAGTGGGCTATCTGGCCATAAATGGGATTGGCATAATTCTCTCGAAGAATCAGGGACCTACAAAGCATATCGTCTTTTGAACGCCAGAGACCGACAGTAATATAGGGGTCATCACTGCCACGTATCTCCGGCGGAGCGTACGGTTTACAGAAAGAAAAGTGCAAAGGAGCCCAAATGCCTTACTTGTTGTTCTCTCCACCCCATGCTCTTAGCATGTCATATCCATGATACGATAATACCTCTAATAACTGCCAAGTCTCCTAGCATGCAAAGTTTCTATTAGCAGTTATTTCCTATCGCACGTCTCATACGTATAGGAGTCCAGATCTATCACGCAAGTCCGTGTCCTACATGAGACTCACATTCGTGTAACAACTGTGTCACGGCCAATAAAACCTAAGAATGCCTTATGATAATGGGTGGTCTCATAAACTAGGTCACATGCATATACATAATAAAAACAGAATACGATGCCACCGTCGTTGCACCCAAGTTTCCTTGGACGCGCAGTTTATATAACAGTTAAAATATATATGAACTAAATGACAGAAATAAAATGCATGCATCAAATGAAATATAAATTACAGTACAATAACTAGGTATACTTGCCTGGCAAGAAAGCTGCGTAGTACCGATAACTTGCTCCTGAAGTCGCGCAGAACAATCCGATAGTCCTATATACATGTAATATAATACAATACAATATCAGCCATTATACTAGCATATACACAACCATAATTACACTGGACTCAGAGGGTACGCTAGGGGTGACACTGGTCAACTAACATGGTCAACTGTGCGTCTAATACGCGGGTGCTACGTTTTCAATGCTGTATCAAATCAGACAGTCAACTAACACATGTCTTGCCAGTACGTTAATGTACACAAGGCAGTCAACTAACATGTTCTTAGGGTTACTTGGTCAAACGTAAATGTGGAATATCCATAATTAACCTAGGGCCAGACAGAATAAATACATATATAATCATAATTATTATTTAGCATTTACTTAATTATACAATATATATATATATATATATATATATATATATATATATATGTGTGTGTGTGTGTGTGTGTGTGTGTGTGTGTGTATATACCAATCTGAATATTATATACCTACACGTACGTGTACGCATACGAGTCAAACTGTCAAATGTCAATACAGGGTATCTTATGGTCACTCAATCATCTATAATACAGTCATACCTAGTACTAACATTAATTACCACACAGTGTATATGCACCAATTAATTACCTACACACACGCACCCTAGTCTTTAGGTCAGCCGACACGGTCTGAACTAAACTGAACCATAAAGCAATACTAATCACAAGCACACATAAAATAAAAGGAGAGGGAAAGGTTCGAACCTCGGGGTTAGCGTGCACGGGCACGAGGATCGGGGGTGACTGCTGTAGGTCGTGTTCGGCGAGGGTGACGGGTCCACAATGACGATGATGATATCGATGTTGATGATGAAGACGAGGGTGATGATGATGACGAGGGTGATGATTATGATGAAGATTAAGGTGATGGTGATGATGATGATGATAATGATGATGGTGATGATTGCTTGATTAGGTTATAATGGTGATGAAGGGGATGATGACGGTGAGTTGATGAAGGTTATAATGGTGATGATGATGTAGGTTATGGTGATGATTAGTGATGATGAGGATGGTTGCTAATGGTGATTAATGGTGATGATGATGGTGATGACGAGGATGATGATAAAAATGATAATGGTGATTAGGTGATGGTGATGATGATGATGAGATGATGATGATGATGATGATGGTGATTAGGGTGATGATGGTGATTATGATTAGGGGATGATGATGATAATAATGGTTATGATGATGATGATTGAAGGGAATGATAATGGTGATGATTGTGTTGATGATGAAGGGGGTGATGATGATAGGGATGAGGGCTGCTCCGGCCAGGTCGGAGGGGAGGTCCGGCGAGTCGGGGGACTGCCGTGACGAGGAGAAGGAGTTCAGGGAGGTCCGGCGAGGGAGGTCGACGGAGGAGGTGAGGGCAGTGGTTAGGGAGTCATGGTGCAGGGAGGTGGAGTGGTGGTGGAGATCTGTGGTCTAGGGAGTTTCGGTGTCAATGGCAGCGGGGCTTGGGTTGCTGGAGGAAGAAGAAGAAGATGGTCGGGTCCGGCGTGGCTGAGGTCGTAAGGGACGTCGATGATCGGAATCTGGCAGAGAGGAGTCAGGGACGACGAAGGAAACGTGAGGGAAGAGATGGGTTGAAGTCGGGAAGAATGGTGGTGCTGTGTTTATCGAGCTCCGGCGGGTCGGGTGGAGGTTAATGACAATGGTGAAGACGGTGGTGGCTCTGCAGGGAGATGGCTGGGGAGATGGGAACAGGGAGGAGATGGTGGTGGTGATGAAGGGAGACGACACAGAGGAGAAGATGATCGTGCAGTCGTGGGTGGAGGCAGGCCGTTGGAGCTCGGGATGGCCGGTGAGGGGATGAAGTCGAAGGTAAGTCGGGGTCGTGGTCTCGACTGTTGGCAGATGGGTGTAGAGGACGAGACGAGGTCGAGGAGGGTGGACAGGAAAGAGAGCAGGGAGGACTGGGCTCCGGTTGGTGGCTGGGGCTGCTCCGGCCGGCGGTTGGCAGAGGGAAGGAGGTTAGGGATGATGAATAGTAGAGGGGAGAAAGGGGTCGGCTAGGTTAGATATTGGATTTTGGGTGAAAAAATAGGAAAAAGGATATTTATACATATAGAAAAATAGGGTTTGATGTTAAAAAAATAGGATAAAGGATATTTTTGAAAATAATATTTGAACAAGCCAAGGACGTAAAGTCATGCTATGATACCACCCGTCCCGCCCCGGTCCCGTAAGGGCCGATCGTCCTTGCTTGGTCCCTACGGAATCGATCGTCCTAGCTTAGGCACGATGTTATGCAAGCCTAAGTTACGCTTGCACCAGGTATAGTACCTGCACAAGACACAAGTTAGACAAAAATATACATATATAGGCACATAATAAAATGCAGAGAACCAAGGTTGAACACATTTAATAGAAACATGAAATACTTTCTTTATTGAATACTTGAAGATTTGGATTACAAAGTACTTACTTGGCTGAGTTACAAAATATGCCATAGAAGGCTTATAACTCTTTTTACAATTCCAAAACCAGTCACAATGCCCATATATTATATCCTTTTAGTAGGACCAAAATCAAAACAACTAGCCGAAGAGAGTTTTCACACAGGAGAGGAAATCTAAGGAAGCAGCACGAGCACAGTTCCTCTAGATGGATGCGCTAATACTGGTTCAAAATGCTCACCAAGATCTCGCTACCAGAATCTGAAGATTTGTCCACAAATGTGGGTCAGTACTACCACATGTACTGGTGAGCGACTGTGGCCAACTCACCTAGAAATTCACACTAAGTAAGCATGTGAAGCTAGCATTATTAGGTGATCTTTCTAGTTGTCTAGTTTCTTTTTAACCATTCATGCAAGAAACATAGACAATAGATTGACTTATGCATATGATAAATCTTACCCACGATCGAGCGGTTATCACTGCAGCAGACACACAAGTTAGCCATAATTTGTATATATGGATAAACTTATGAATCAATCTTGGCATCATGTGTTAGGTATATAAGAAGGTAAACCTAGCATGCGTCCTAACTATATGATGGTCCATGGGTAGCCCCATGATTAGCACCGGTGACCCAAGGTTCAACTCTTCACTAGCACGCGCATGTGTCGACATCTGTGACTCAAGGTTCAGCTCTTCATCAACACACACGAATACTAGCAACTGTGACATTATGGGTTTTGCACAACACTAATAGACATATCGCCCCACTAGACCCCGTAGGACCGTATCCTCAGGGCAAAAAAAAAATCTCTTCCAGACCGAGCGATTCACAGTGCCCCAGGAACCGTTCGAGAGACAAGACCTTGTGCACAAGTTGTCATAGACCATTGCATAACATAAAATATATAGCAGATATAACACTACAATGCACAGTTCTGAACAACAGATACACAATTTTCATCTTCTTATTCTTATCTCACATATCATGTTTAAAACATAGGGACTTGCCATAAATCAAGTTGCGCAACATAGAAATGAAGAACAGGAAACATAATTGATAGCAAAAGCATAATTCTAATACTTTAAGCATGAAGTTTATTTCTTTTGACTTATCTTTTTAGTGAGGTATCATTTGACATAAGCAATTCAAGTGAACTAGAGATCATTTTATTAGGCGTGCAGACTAAGGATTCATCGAAGGGCCGAAGTCACTCACCGATTGAATCGAACGAGAGGAAGGGGAAACCTTATGCAACTGTCACTCCTTGGTTATGCATCCTAAAATTGCAATAATACTTGGTTAGCATCATTCGATCTCTTTCCCTTATGATTCAAAAAGAATGCGCAAGCGAGAAAAACGAATCATGAAAACCAAGTCATTAAAAGCAAGATAAAACACAAAGCAACACAAAACCATGAAGCAAAACAACCAACAAAAACTCTTGGACTTATTTTAATAGAAGCCGTTCCATCAATTTGAAGGGTTCATTGCATTTCGTCCGTGTTGATTTGGAGGTAAATTTTTCCCGAGACTCGATTCTCAACCGAGTCAAGGTAACAAGTATTCCATAAGTAACCCGCTAGGAGCGGGACATTACATTGAGAGAGACTACTCGAGACCCCGTAGAATACTCGTTGGCATTGCCATAGACCTGGTTTAGGATCCACATATAGATTGGACACCTGGTTTGGTTTATTTTGACTAAACCTATAGCTATACCATCTCCCCCTCCCCTTATATATATGAGTATTTTCTCTCTCCTCCCTTTCATTCTTTATTTTACTCTTTCCACTTTCTTTCTCCTTTCTCCTTCGTTTGCTCCATTCCCTCAAACCCTAACCCTAGAAAAAAGTTGCTGTGACTTGGACCGTGAGAAGTTGAAGCTAAGAAGCCACTCCAGGCAAGTACATCTTGCAAAAGAGAAAACCTTGTATTTATGCATACTTTTAGTTCATAATATTTTCTTGTTTATTTCTAGCTCATATTGTTGGGACCGAGCACCCCATCATCTTTAATACTTGTTGTACTTGATTTTCTCGGTTGGAATTGCATGGATCTGAGTTTGGGTTTATGAGATCACTTTTGTTTTCCTGGGATTTGGTCTCCCAAAATTTTGTGTTTTACAAAACTAATTAGCTCATCGTGTAGAGCACCATATTTTATGTAACTTTACTTTTGGCCGTGCTTAATTTCGAGTCCAGCTAAGTTCAGTGCTGAAACTTGATATAATATGTATACCAAAATGGCTGACTGGAGAAGAATAACAGTGCTGTGTGAAAAGTATGAAAGAGAACCCCTTTGGCGTAAAAATACATATGTTTCAGTTTGGGCGCATTAGTGTGTTGTCCCACCTCTTCATGCGTACTAATCATACTGCACTCAATCTCCTAGCAAATGTGCTCTAGTCACACTCCTTGAGTCAGTGGCATACTTTTGAGAGAAAACACAGCTTGGTGCACTTTGGTGCGTATTCAATAAAGTTCTCTCTGGGAAATCAAGAGAAAGTGCGCCACAGTCAGTCAGTGCACTTTTTATGTGTTTGGCAACCTGGCGCACTTTTCCTATGTTCTATCAGCCGGCGCACTTTTCTTATGTTTGGTAGCTCACGCACTTTCTTTCTTCTTCGTTTCCTTAGGGACGAAATTTTGGTTGGTTTCTCTATTTGTTTGTTATTTATTTGTGTTCTTCTCGACCGGCAAGTTTCTCGACTGTCATGCTTTGACCTCGGATTATGTTTTTTGTCTTTTAGCTAGCTTGTTCGCGCACTTTCTTTGAAAGTACGTCTTATTCTTGTCCGCGCACTTTTGTCAAGTGCGTCGTGTTGGTTAACTTGACAAAGTGTGCCAACCTTGTTTCTGTGAGTTTGGGATATTTCTTTGTGTATTATATAGTTGGATGTTGTGCTCTTACAATTTAACACATGTTCTAACCCTCAAGACACCGTGAAAATTATTGTGTATGATAAAACTATTTGCATTTGGCATCGGACAATCGAGTGTGAGTATTGTCCAATGTATCGCGTGTCACGGATACGATAAGTTTGCCAGTGATAACTTGTTAATAGCTCATACTCGTAACTCGTCATTCTAGGATGTTCTCGAGTGTCCATGACTCAAGAACTTGAAATAATGATTAAATAAGATAAAATTTGACTAGATCATTGGAAGAAAAGAATATTGTGCTACCGACTACCCCGATCTCCAAGGGCCCTATGAGGCATGGACCAACCTTGCTAGGCAAGGGCCACATGACCTACCAAGTTTACGTTTGCTACCGTACGTACAAGACTTGTGATGTACCGTGGTAGTTATATGATTTATTGCATAATGTGGTTACAAGATCTGTGATATGTTGCGGTACTACAAGTTGTTATTGAGCCGATATTCATAACATTATGTATTTCAGTATATGCATTCCAGTATATGTTTCAGTTTTGTTTCAGTTTCAGTTTATGCTACAAGGCAATTTACAGATAAATTATGTTTACAAAAACCAGTTTATGTTTACCAAAACCGGTTGAGGCCTAAGTTATGTTGTGTTATGCTATCAGTTATCTGCTTTAGTTCTTTATCCATCATTGTTTGTGATGTGCACTACAAGTACTAGACAAGCGTATCCTTGGCCATTCGGGTTGACTATAGTGCCGGTGGTAGCAATATTCTTCAAAATATGTATTTGTTAGTAACTAGGTTTGTGATAACCCTAGTTAGTTAATTATAGCAAGCCGTAGGCATATTTGGCCGTGATATGAATGTTTGTCTATTCATCTAGCTCGTCCTGTTATATTCTATATTCTTTCGGCGCATGGTTAGAGTGCAAATTCTGCTCAGATAAAGGTCTGCAATCCCGGTCCTTGTTTGGTTTGAGGGTTGTAGTCCTGATCTAGAGTAGATCTCCTGCCATTTTGACGCTCGTCTCATTATCTTTAATTATAGTTAGTTTATTATCAATGCACCAATTTTTATAGTTATTTTATCGAGACAAGTACTTTGGAACCGTACAAAGCTCGACCCGTATTTATTTAGTTATTTATTATCTTTTATTTCTGCTAATTATGGTTTTGGTTAACACCTTGAGCTCCTTTGTGGTACTTGATGCTTAGGGTTCTGACCCCACTGGTTTTGCTTATCCAGATTTACCCGAAGAAAATCAGGATCCTCCGTACTTCCATTAAGATGACTCGCACTCGTAGGACTGCGGCCGAAGCTCGCGAGCGAGTTTCCTTCTTCTACCCCTTGTTTTGATTTCTCGATTTATGGTGTTAGCAAGGGGGCAGAGTTAGCTCCTTATATTTTTGAGACTACGGTCAACATGATATATATATATATATATATATATATATATATATATATATATATATATATATATATATATATATATATATATATATATATTAGACCATGGCTGGTATATTTGATCATTTATAACTATACTCTGTTAGTGCAGCATTTTGTATTCAGTACTAGCTTCATGATCATATGTGGTATATACTATTGGGATGCTTCTTTACATTCATGTATGATATACTCTTGAAATTATTGTTGATGGATTGAGATACTAGGATTTGTCGGCCTTAGGACTGACGTCATAGCATGCTAGAGTCCACCCATTTATCTTCTTGACAACCTTAGCACTTTGTGACTTACTTCGGTATTCTACATGTTGTGGTTGGCCATGTCAGTCATCGTATTTATCCAGTATTCTAGGAGCGGGAAGTGATATGTCGCTAATTATGTCGCTAAACATCGCTAAATTGCTGATATGGTAGTATTTATCAGGTAAACAAAACGTCGATAAATGTGTTACAAAACGTGCTAAATAAAAAAATATTAGCGATGTTTAGCGACACATAACACGTCATTAATATAGCTACGTTGTGTCGCTAAACGTCGCTAATATGAAAATATTAGCGACGCCAATATGATGCTAGAAAACATCGCTATACCTACATTTTGCGACATTTTTCCTGTCAACGACTAGCTTAAACACGACTTCAATAAAACGTCGCTAATTATGTCGCTAATTTTTTTAGCGACGTTTTCATACCATTTAGTGACGTTTTCAGACGTCGCTAATTTGACTTATTCTGGTAGTGAAAAAAATCATGCCGCAGAATGACTATGCGGCCCAAAAAAGTAGCTACCAAGTGCCAATAGTAATCAAAGGCCATGCGCCGTAGTGATCAAGCCCCCGGGGTCGTAATGATCCAGTGTCATACGTCAACTGCTTCATAACTATTGTTTCCGTGTTCCATCTGTGCCATGCGCCACTAAGTAACTAGTGTTCACATGCGCCAGCAGTGCCAAGCGCCACTAAGTAACTAATATCCGCATGCACCAACAGTGTCATGCGCCACTACTCCCTCAAGCATCCCTGCGCCTCAATACTGGCCACATAAAGTCCTTACACAAGATTGTGTCTGACACAGAATCATGACAAAAATAACTTTCTGAATGCCGCAAAATACGTGAGCACGCTAAACGATATAACATCACGTCAGCATAAACTTTATTCCTGACAGACGTGCAGCACCACGTATACGAGGCCATATGAGTCCGGCCCAGACTCCATGCGTCTCTGGCCCCATGCGTTCCAATCTCCATACTTTCCTTGCATCTCTAGCCCCATGCATTCTAGAATCCATGCGTTCCATGCGTCTCTGGTCCCTTGCGTTCCAGACTCCATGCGTCCTATGCGTCACAGACTCCATCCGTCCAACGTGGTAGGGTTTCCTGAGATGAAATCTTTCTATTGCGTCTAAAGTGATTCTCTTCAACTAAATGCGGGCTACGTGTCAAGCTGACCAAGTCATGCAAATAAAAAATAAGAACCGCGCAGATCTTCAGCAACAACAAATCGCAACAAACGTCCACATGGCAGCTCGGCCTAGACTCAACTACACTCTGTTGAGGATGTACACGTGGCAGTCTGCCCATAATATGTGCCTACAGTTGCAACCGCATTCTGGTGAAGGAGCCCCCTGCGGCCACCAAACAGAAGTATATGTGGCACCTATAGTCCACCAACATGATGGCTATAAATAGGAGCAACTTGGACGTTCCAATGGCTGGTTTTTCTGCTTCAGAGACCATATCCCTTCAGGCGAGCTACGTACGTGCACACAAGCTCAAGGCGGAGAGTAGAGAAGAGAGCATCCCTCATTCCCTTATCCTCTCATCGGACCATCAACGGAGTAAAAGAGTCGCTGCAATACTTGATCTCCATCATCACATTACCTAGATCAAAACTATTGTACTTAGATTTTCTGTTTAGGATTTTGTTAGTACTTTTTGTTTGTTATTAAATGAAAGTTTTTCAAACTTACTTCAATGACAAACACCCATGAATTAATATAGAGGAGCTAGGGCACGCTCCAAATTTGGAGTGTCGTTTGGCTTTATAGCAATTTTTAAGTATTGACTAGTACCCACTTGTCACGACCCACACCCGAAAAATTGGGCATGAGTCGTGGGTACGTCCAGCCTACGCCGCAGCATCGGCGGTAGAACGCTGTCTAGGTCAACTATCTAGATAACTCACAAAAAATCTGCCATGACCTCTCCAAAAGGAGGGCAACCACGCAATCAATATATAAACCTGTCAAGATCTCAACTCCAAACGGAGGAGCAATATCATAATGATAATCTTAAGTACTCAATCACAAATCTAAGCACGATAAGATAACAAAGAAGACTAACAGCTATAAAGTCTAACCAACAATAACTACTACAACAACCACAACATCAATAATAATAACACATCATCCAAAAATAATATACAAACAAGGTCTCAATCCAAAACTGGAGACAAATCCGGTGCTAAAAGCTAATAAAATAACAACAAGATCCTAGTGGTCCCGGCTACCAATCCGGAAATCACTCCTAAACTAGAGGGTCCCTGTCTGCACCATCGACAGGCTCAGGTCCATAAAACGTCGGACACCACTCCTCCGGATACTCTAAAAAATATGTCCAGTCAGGACTGGAGTAAGTATATCTCTAACAGCAGTTCCAT
The DNA here is from genome assembly GCA_036927795.1 of Iris macrosiphon. Lineage (NCBI taxonomy): Eukaryota > Viridiplantae > Streptophyta > Magnoliopsida > Asparagales > Iridaceae > Iris > Iris macrosiphon. The sequence goes on from JAYESA010000009.1 coordinate 46,862,052, forward strand.
TTATATGATAAAAACTATAAAACAGTTATAGCAAGTAGCAAGAAGAATGAAGCAAGTATGAAACAAGAAATATATAAATCACTGGTGCATAAAGGTAAAGATGCATGGATATCAGAGCAAGATAGTAATAACTGCAAGATACAGGAAATCTAAGCTAAGATCAAGTCCGTGCACATGAACGTGTAGTGAGTCCAACATGAAATACATGTAGTGAGTCAAGTCCAGAAACATGTAAGTGAGACCAACAAGAATGCAAGTGAGTCCAGACTATAAAGAATGAACTCGGTGTCTTTGAAATACTTGTTTCGACATGTAAACGGCTAGGGGTAAGTACGGCTCACCGCGCACTGGGTGCGCGGCTGCTATCATTCCATATTAGACCAGAGGGAGTGATTCCTGATGATTCCAGATGGAAAAGTTTACATGTCTACTCGAGTATTTCTCCGCCCCGACTAATACAAGTGGATCCAAGACCCGACACGTAAATCAAGATGAGTCCAGCCTGAACATGAGTGATGCCTGTAGTGATGCCTATAGTGATTCCAGAATAGAGGCCAGAAACATGAAATATACGTGTCGCAAGTAAATGAATCCAAAAATACCAGTCAGTGTCCCGTGTTGTGCCAGAATAATCAGATGATACTATACTAGAAGCTGAATCATAATAATCATCAGATAATAAAAACTATCAGAGAATGTACTCGCCTGACGTCCTGAGCAACTAGCGATCCGAACCAGTATCGCAAGGACCTAATGCGAAAAGTAAGGTTAAACAGGGTTCTAATGAATTAAACAGATATAAAATAACTAAAAATAGGCTTCTAGGGTCGTTCTAGGTCAAACGGATCAAACCGGTGAAATCTGGGTCAAAAAGTCAACTCTTGGTCCAAAAAGTCAACTCTGGATCAAAACTAGGTCAAAAGTTGACTTTGGCGGTCAACTGAGTCAACTACGGTCAAGTCTGGGTCAAACTAGGGTGCTCCTGAAATTCTAGGTCAAACCGAGCTCATTAAGCTAGAAAACTCTCAAACTCGCCTCCTTGAGATACCGGGATACCCTCGGTATCCGATACCTCAACCTACGCTATATACCCCGCCTATACCCTCTAAAACCTATGCTAGCACGCGTAAATATATACACATAAGCATATAAAAATTACTCTAATACTATTCCTAGGCTATTGCTCAAATACCCCGCTCGAAACTCAATACCTTGGTTATCTTAAGGTATTGAGATACCTCGGTATCTCAAGGTATTGAGATACCGCTCTCAAACCCCTCTAACTAGCTATCTAGTTAATAATTATATACCTAGTTATTAATCTAGGCTAGAAAATATATATATCTATCATATATTTATATATCTAAGTATGTATATACCTATATATATATATATTCACACACATATACCAATACCCATTACCTTACCTATACACATATATATATAACTATAGGTATATAGATATCTATATCTTAGATAGATATATATCTAAGTATCTAGCTATCTACCTATCTAGTATCTATAAATCTAACTATCTACCTATCTATCAATCTATCATATATATCTATCAATCTATCCATACATATACCTATCTATCCAACTACCTATCTATTAATTAGATATCAATCTAACTATCTAATCTATCTATAAACTATCTATTTAGCTATCTATCTATAATACTAACTAATAGCTAACTATATAATCTATCTATCTATCTATCTATCCATAGATATATCTATCTATCTATGTAACTATCTATCATACTATCTATTATTTATCTATCTAGTAATCTAATTATCTATCTAACTAATTATCTAGATCTAGTTACCTATCAATCTATCTATCTATATACATATGGATCTTCCTCACTAATACTATTGCTACTCGCAATAAACTAGGCCGCGCCGCGCTCGCTGCTAGCTGCCCTCACTACTGCTGCTGCTGGCTGCTCCTTCTGCTGCTGCTGATGCTCTGTTTGCTGCTGCACCTGCTGCTGGTGCAGCAAGGCTCTTGCTGCAGCTGCAGTTTCTCAGCTCAGCCCCTCCCCCCTTCTCTCATACACACACACACACACTCCTATATTTATATATATATCACTATATATATACATACATATATATACATATATATAACTCTATAGATATATATACACACTAACTTATATATACCTAACACACACACACACACACACACACACACACACTCCTATATACCTATATATATCACTCTCTATATATATATATACATACATATATCTATTTATATATACTACTAGATAGATATATATATATACACACTTATATATACTCTCTAACGCTCACACTAACACACTCACAAACACTAATACACACACACACTTAAACACACATCAACACACACACACATAATTATATACATAGCTATATATATATATATATAGAACCTATTTATATATATATATATATATATACACACACTCATCAAATATATATATATACACATACACCTATATATATATATACATATACACACACAAGCACACTTACACATATACATATATAAATACACATAGACATATACATACACAAGCACATAGATATAAATACACACATATATATACATAAACACACATACATATATATATATAAATATATAAATATATAAATATAAATATAAATATATATATATATATATATATATATATATATATATATATATATATATATATATATATATATATATAGACACATATAAATATATATATAGAGAGACACAACACCACTCAACCACAACACACAACAATACGCCCCACTAACGCCCAACGACCCCGACACTCACCAACACCCTAAAATATATAAAATATAACTCGAAAACTCTAGCACACACTCCCCGATACTAACACAACGCGCGCACAAGCCCGAAACAAGGAAACCAAGTCGAAATGGCCGTTCGATCATTTCGACGAACACGCGGTGCACGATTCGGAAAACCTCCTGAAACGCACACCAAACGAACTCGAAATCGGTCCAAATTTACCCAAGCACTCTAAACGATGCCTAGATCCTAGAAAAAGTGCTCCCGCATCGATTTTAGATCCGTGGCGGAAACGCGCAAGCACTTAGAATCGGCGACGACGAAAAGCCCCAAAAATGCCCGAAATGCCCGTTTCTTCGCGTCGCGGCTTTCCGTGTCCGAACGGAGACACGCACTCACCCTCAAGATATCCGACAACGTCTACCTAGGTCCATCTAACCTAGGGCATCATCCAAAATTGGGCCAAATTCGGATTCCACCCGAAATTGACACAAAACCTAGTGTTAAAGTCTCTAAACACAACCGAATTAGTTCCAACTTTTTTCCACGGGTAGCCTAAGGGTCTAGGAAGGTTCTAAACTATTAATTACACTATATAAAAGTAATTACAAGGGGGGAAATTAGGGTTTACCTCTTGGGAGTTGGAATCCCAAGCCAAAATCTCCAAAAAGCTCCAAATCCACCAAACCAAGCTTCCAAGCTCCCAAATCTAGCTCCAACACCAATTCTAAGCTCTACCCACCTAGGTTGGGGAAGAATGTAGGGTTAGGGTTCATATGAAAGTAAGAAATGGAAGAAGGAAGAGAAGAAAAAGAAGAAAACTTACTTGAAGTGGAAAATTGGAAGAAGAAATGAAGAAGAAGAAGAAGAAGAGAATAGGAGAGTGGGGGCTGCTCCTGCTGTGCTCACAGTCTGGGAGTGGGATGGGGTCGGGTCTGGGGGCAAGGATAAAGGGTTACAACAAGCCAAAAGACCAAAATGCCCTCCTAACTTGGGTTTTGGGTTTCGGGTTCCAAAAATACTCAAACTAACTCCAAATCTCTCCAACTAACCCACTAAAAAATATAATAAATATTTTAAAACCCAAAAATAGGTCTCACAGGATGTGGGCTGGGTCGGACATGGGTCCACTAGGGTCTGACATGGGTCCAGGCTAGCCAAAATCCTAAAACAATCAATAAAAATATAATATAATCATTAATTAAATATAAATATAATTAATTATAAATAATACACAATTAACTAAATTAAAAATAAAAAAATATCCGACTCTGGAAATGGGGTGGTGACAAGCCTATCCTCCTTAGAAAATTTTGTCCTCGAAATTTAAAGTCAATCACACTCCCTCTAGGTCAAACCCCCAAGAATCACACTCAAGAAATTTTACCTATACAACATACAAGATCATGGTCCTACTGGTCGTGTTATCACAGTCTCAATCAGGGTCACTATACTATCTACCACAGCACAAAGAAAGTCTAACAGGTACTAATGAAGCACACCACAAGGATTGGAAAAGGACAGGAAGAAGAACAAAGAGACAGACCTGCTAACCCGACACCCGTAGCATCGGCCTCCTCGACCGTCAACGCATAAGCCCTGCCCTGCTGGGGTGTATCCCTCTGCTGGTGCGGGGCATGATGCTGTGCCACAGGTGGCCTAGCTCCAACTCTCTGATCCTGTGCTCCACCCAATGGAGGTGCAGTGGGGCAATCTCGCATCTGGTGAGCAGCGGATCCACAGAACAAACACACCTTCAACCTCCTCCTACAAACATCCCAAGTGTGTCCTGCCTTCCTGCAGTAGGCACAAGTGGGCGCCCTCTGATCCTGACCCTGTTGCGCTGCCTTCTGAACATAGGGACGCTTAGCTGGTCCCGCACTGCCACTCGCACTGCCTGAATCATCCCTGCCTCTCTTGGACTTGAGCTCCAAGTCATCCTCCGCTCTCTGAGCATCTCCTACTATCTGCTCGAAAGTCGCCTCGCGGTCGCTCCTGGTCAAAGACTTGACCGCCATAACCAAGCCCTTGCAAAACTTTCTCGCCTTAGCTGCCTCACTCAAGCCCTCCACAAATCTGCCCAGACGGTATAACTCCGCTGCGTACTCGTCCACCGTCATGCTCCCTTGGACGAGTGCCTCAAACTGGCTCTCCAAAGCACTGAGCGCCACATCTGGGAAAAACTTCTCCTTAAAAAGCCTCTTGAAAGCCTCCCAAGTAAGCTCTGGCGCCGCGATCCTCGTATCTGTGCGATACCATGTCAAAGCGAGGTCGAACATCTGACTGCCCGCTGCCTCTATCTGCATACTGTCTGGAATCTGCGCCAGCCTGAAGATCCCCTCGATCTGCTCTATCCAGTCATCCGCGTACAGGATCCCTTCTGTACCACGGAACTCCTTGGGCCGTATCCTCTGGAAGTCAATGATACTACCCGGCCTCGGATGCTGAATATGATCTGCCTGTGGCTGAATCTGTGCCACCCTATCCACTGCCGTCATGGCCACCTGGTGGGCGTTCTCAATGCCCAGCCTCATCACATCCACCTGACGGTGCTGCGCGTCCATCATCTCCCTGAAGAACGCAAACAACTGCGCGGCATCTACTGGAGCAGGAAGTGGTGGAGGAACCACCGGAACGACTGGGGTAGTCCTCGGGTCGATAGGTGAAGAAGGATCCCCGAGAGAAGCAGATGCTCCCTCAATCGCAGGAGTGGTAAGTAGAGCGGTAGCAGCTGCCTGAATATGAGCTGGACGAGAGGTAGCAGACCTCTCAGTAGCAACTGCTGGAACGCTACGATGGGATCGTGTCTTCAGAGGCATCCTGAACACAGATCAAAAGAAGTCAACACGGTGCAAGATACGATATCATCAAAGAAGGACAGTAATATTTCAAAAGAAGCAATTTCAGAATAATTAGATTGGAATTGTTCCTAGTCGTGATTGAGTACACTCTCATCCTAGATCCTAGATCCTATAGCAGGCTCGCAGCAGTACAACTAAGTTGTTGTACCACCACGACATCGCACTAATTACGAATCAAGACCTGCATGGGGCCGCCATCAAAAACGTGTCACGACCCGCACTCGGAAAATTGGGCATGAGTCGTGGGTACGTCCAGCCTATGCCGCAGCATCGGCGGTAGAATGCTGTCTAGGTCAACTATCTAGATAACTCACAAAAAATCTAGATAACTCACAAAAAATCTGCCATGACCTCTCCAAAAGGAGGGCAACCACGCAATCAATATATAAACTTGTCAAGATCTCAACTCCAAACGGAGGAGCAATATCATAATGATAATCTCAAGTACTCAATCACGAATCTAAGCACGATAAGATAACAAAGAAGACTAACAGCTATAAAGTCTAACCAACAACAACTACTACAACGACCACAACATCAATAATAATAATACATCATCCAAAAATAATATACAAACAAGGTCTCAATCCAAAACCGGAGACAAATTCGGTGCTAAAAGCTAATAAAACAACAACAAGATCCTAGTGGTCCCGGCTACCAACCCGAAAATTACTCCTAAACTAGAGGGTCCCTGTCTGCACCATCGACAGGCTCAGGTCCATAAAACGTCGGACACCACTCCTCCGGATACTCTGAAAAATATGTCCAGTCAGGACTGGAGCAAGTACATCTCTAACAGCAGTTCCATTTAAATGATAAAAACTATAAAACAGTTATGGCAAGTAGCAAGAAGAATGAAGCAAGTATGAAACAAGAAATATATAAATCACTGGTGCATAAAGGTAAAGATGCATGGATATCAGAGCAAGATAGTAATAACTGCAAGATACAGAAAATCTAAGCTAAGATCAAGTCCTTGCACATGAACGTGTAGTGAGTCCAGCATGAAATACATGTAGTGAGTCAAGTCCAGAAACATATAAGTGAGACCAACAAGAATGCAAGTGAGTCCAGACTATAAAGAATGAACTCGGTATCTTTGAAATACTTGTTTCGACATGTAAACGGCTAGGGGTAAGTACGGCTCACCGTGCACTGGGTGCACGGCTGCTATCATTACAGATTAGACCAGAGGGAGTGATTCCTGATGATTCCAGATGGAAATGTTTACATGTCTACTCGAGTATTTCCCTGCCCCGACTAATACAAGTGGATCCAAGACCCGACACATAAATCAAGATAAGTCCAGCCTAAACATGAGTGATGCATGTAGTGATGCCTATAGTGATTCCAGAATAGAGGCCAGAAACATAAAATGTACGTGTCGCAAGTAAATAAATCCAGAAATACCAGTCAGTGTCCCGTGTTGTGCCAGAATAATCAGATGATACTATACTAGAAGCTGAATCATAATAATCATCAGATAATGAAAACTATCAGAGAATGTACTCGCCTGACGTCCTGAGCAACTAGCGATCCGAACCGGTGTCGCAAGGACCTAATGCGAAAAGCAAGGTTAAACAGGGTTCTAATGAGTTAAACAGATATAAAATAACTAAAAATAGGCTTCTAGGGTCGTTCTAGGTCAAACGGGTCAAACCGGTAAAATCTGGGTCAAAAAGTCAACTCTGGGTCCAAAAAGTCAACTCTGGGTCAAAACTAGGTCAAAAGTTGACTTTGGCGGTCAACCGAGTCAACTACGGTCAAGTCTGGGTCAAACTAGGGTGCTCCTGAAATTCTAGGTCAAACCGAGCTCATTAAGCTAGAAAACTCTCAAACTCGCCTCCTTGAGATACCGGATACCCTCGGTATCCGATACCTCAACCTACGCTATATACCCCGCCTATACCCTCTAAAACCTATACTAGCACGCGTAAATATATACACATAAGCATATAAAAATCACTCCAATACTATTTCTGGGCTATTGCTCAAATACCCCGCTCGAAACTCAATACCTTGGTTATCTTAAGGTATTGAGATACCTCGGTATCTCAAGGTATTGAGATACTGCTCTCAAACCCCTCTAACTAGCTATCTAGTTAATAATTATATACCTAGTTATTAATATAGGCTAGGAAATATATATATCTATCATATATTTATATATCTAAGTATGTATATACCTATATATATATATATATATTCACACACATATACCAATACCCATTACCTTACTTATACACATATATATATAACTATAGGTATATAGATATCTATATCTTAGATAGATATATATCTAAGTATCTAGCTATCTACCTATCTAGTATCTATAAATCTAACTATCTACCTATCTATCAATCTATCATATATATCTATCAATCTATCCATACATATACCTATCTATCCAACTACCTATCTATTAATTAGATATCCATCTAACTATCTAATCTATCTATAAACTATCTATTTAGCTATCTATCTATAATACTAACTAATAGCTAACTATATAATCTATCTATCTATCTATCTATCTATCTATCTATCTATCTTATCTATCTATCCATAGATATATCTATCTATCTATGTAACTATCTATCATACTATCTATTATTTATCTATCTAGTAATCTAATTATCTATCTAACTAGTTATCTTGATCTAGTTACATATCTATCTATCTATCTATCTATATACATATGGATCTCCCTCACTAATACCATTGCTACTCGCACTAAACTAGGCCGTGCCGCGCTCGCTGCTAGCTGCTAGCTGCTAGCTGCCCTCACTACTGCTGCTGCTGGCTGCTCCTTCTACTGCTGCTGGCTGCTCCTTCTGCTGCTGCTGATGCTCTGTTTGCTGCTGCACCTGCTGCTGGTGCAGCAAGGCTGCTGCTGCAGCTGCAGTTTCTCAGCTCAGCCCCTCCCCCCTTCGCTCACACACACACACACACACACACACACACACACACTCCTATATTTATATATATATATATATATATATCACTATATATATACATACATATATATACATATATATAACTCTATAGATATATATACACACTAACTTATATATATCTAACACACACACACACACACACACACTCCTATATACCTATATATATATCACTCTCTCTCTCTCTATATATATATATATATACATACATATATCTATTTATATATACTACTAGTATATATATATATATATATATATATATATATATATATATATATATTTATACACACACACTTATATATACTCTCTAACACTCACACTAACACACTCATAAACACTAATACACACACACACTTAAACACACATCAACACACACACACATAATTATATACATAGCTATATATATATATATATATAGAACCTATTTATATATATATATACACACACTCATCAAATATATATATATATACACATACACCTATATATATATATATATATATATATATATATATATACATATACACACACAAGCACACTTACACATACATATATAAATACACATAGACATATACATACACAAGCACCTAGATATAAATACACACATATATATATATAAATATATATACATAAACACACATACATATATATATAAATATATATATATATATATAGACACATATAAATATATATATAGAGAGACACAACACCACTCAACCACAACACACAACAACACGTTCCACTCACGCCCAACGACCCCGACACTCACCAACACCCTAAAATATATAAAATATAACTCGAAAACTCTACCACACACTCTCCGATACTAACCCAACGCGTGCACAAGCCCGAAACAAGGAAACCAAGTCGAAATGGCCGTTCGGTCATTTCGACGAACACGCGGTGCGCGGTTCGGAAAACCTCCTGAAATGCACACCAAACGAACTCGGAATCGGCCCAAAATTTACCCACGCGCTCTAAACGATGACTATATCATAGAAAAAGTGCTCCCGCGTCGATTCTAGGTCCGTGGTAGAAACGCGCACGCACTTAGAATCGACGACGACGAAAAGCCCCAAAAATGTCCGAAACGTCCGTTTCTCCGCGACGCGGCTTTCCGTGTCCGAACGGAGACACGCACTCACCCTCAAGACACCCGACAACATCTACCTAGGTCCATCTAACCTAGGGCATCACCCAAAATTGGGCCAAATTCGGATTCCACCCAAAATTGACACAAAATCTAGTGTTAAAGTCTCTAAACACAACCCAACTAGTTCCAACTTTCTCCCACGGGTAGACTACGGATTTAGGAAGGTTCTAAACTATTAATTAAACTATATAAAAGTAATTACAAGGGAGAAAATTAGGGTTTACCTCTTGGGAGTTGGAATCCCAAGCCAAAATCTCCAAAAAGCTCCAAATCCACCAAACCAAGCTTCCAAGCTCCCAAATCTAGCTCCAACACCAATTCTAAGCTCTATCCACCTAGGTTGGGGAAGAATGTAGGATTAGGGTTCATATGAAAGTATGAAATGGAAGAAGGAAGAGAAGAAAAAGAAGAAAACTTACTTGAAGTGAAAAATTGGAAGAAGAAATGAAGAAGAAGAAGAAGAAGAAGAAGAAGAAGAAAATGGGAGAGTGGGGGCTGCTCCTGCTGTGCTCACGGTCTGGGAGTGGGATGGGGTCGGGTTTGGGAGCAAGGATAAAGGGTTACAACAAGCCAAAAGACCAAAATGCCCTCCTAACTTGGGTTTTGGGTTTCGGGTTCCAAAAGCACTCAAACTAACTCCAAATCTCTCCAACTAACCCACTAAAAAATATAATAAATATTCTAAAACCCAAAAATAGGTCTCACAGGGGTGTGGGCTGGGTCGGACATGGGTCCACTAGGGTCTGACATGGGTCCAGGCTAGCCAAAATCCTAAAACAATCAATAAAAATATAATACAATCATTAATTAAATATAAATATAATTAATTATAAATAATACGCAATTAACTAAATTAAAAATAAAAAAAATATCCGACTCTGGAAATGGGGTGGTGACACCACTGCAGCCTTCAAGTGCTACAAAAGTTGACTAAAGTCCAAATGTAACTTTGAAACCTCTCCAACTGTAAATGCTCTAAAATTCTCCACTAAAACCTATATTTGTTCCTGGTATAAACCATAAAGTGAGAGGATAGGATAATTTAGATATTTTATAAGCTAATATTATATTTAGATATTTTATTTATAATTTATGGTATATATATATATATATATATATATATATATATATATATATATATATATATATAAACCTAAGTTTATTAAAGACTACTAAAAAAAGTTACAAATAACAGGGAACTGACAGGAAACCCCTGGGCATTATCAGCTAAGTGCTGAATAATACATGCAAGAGGAATGAAAAAGAATTAAGATTACAAGAAATACAGAATTAAGATAAAGAGTATAGAAGATTTTGTTTAATATTCTTCTTATATATTGTGGGCACCAGCTATAATTTTATTTTATAAGAGTATCCACAGTGGAAGAGATTTCAAGTGCTACATTTTAACTTTAGTCAAAATTTGTATTATTTAAAAACTACAGTGAACATTTGTGTATACTTGAAAATTACTATAAATCTATGAGATACTTTAGATTTGGAACGTGTCTTAACTTCTCTATATTAACTTCTGGGCCTACACAAAGTAACCAAACAAACAAACAAAAATAAAGAGAGAAAAGAGAATTTTTTTTACCAAATAGAAAAAAAAATAATAAAAAAAAGGAGAGAAAAGAGAAGATTAATTTAGATTGTTTATTTGAAGTGTATCATTGTATGACAATAATATAAAAATATTTTAAAAATAATAATTTTTATAATTTTTAATAATTTAGAGTATGTGTTTGAAGTATTTCATATTGAATGTTGAAATCCAAACTTCGAGAGGTCGCAAATCGCTAATTATCAGGTTGGCGATTGTTTTCCGTACGTAAAGTTTATGCAAGTTGAGGGTGGGCGCCCAAAAGTAGATCCGCCCATCTTAACCGTACTTTGCATTGTCTCGGAATGTGGCAAACATGGGGCAAGGACTCAAAACAATGTAGTGATAGGGACTTATCACAGCACGTATATCACTCCCACATCTATAATGAGAGTGTGTGTAAAAACATAGGCTCGGGACAATTAATAAGTAGTTTATGGACCACTATTGTTAATTCTTCACATTAGTAATATAGCTATATATTTTAAGTGAAAGTTACTAAACGATCCTATTTTCCCTTCTTTTTTATGGGCTATTTGTTAAATGGTAACTTGGTGAAAGATTTGGAATTATATTTTAAAAAAATAAAAAGTGAATGAAATTCATGCATTTTTTTAACAGAAAATTGCTTATAGAATATTAGAGTTCATTGAAATTGCTACGAGACATAAATATTTCAAAAATTACATTAGAAGTCTCCAAACATCCGTTTAAAGGAATTTTTTTTTGTTTTAAAAAAATAATGTCATTTTAAAGGACGTTTTTATGGCATTCAACCATGTAACGGTGAATTAAGTTAGGAAAGAGCAGGATGGTTAAGAGAACGTAAGGGTGAATTAAATGGTTGGATACTACGAAAACGTCTTTTAAAAGTGCAATTTTTTTGCAAAACAAAGAAACGTCCTTTCATGGCCGGTCCTGAGTTCATGAGGGCCCTAGGCGAACTTTCAAAATGTGGACACCACATATAATTTAAAAAAAAAAACTAAAATAAAAGCAAATTAAAAAAGATGTTGCCACCAAGACTTGACCTCTAGCGTGCAAGTTGTCACGCCCCAGATCCAAAATACCGAGGGACTGGACACGTGGCAATGGCCAGCAGCATGCAACGATGGACAAACCCAATTTAATGGATCCATCGGCATACTTAAGCTGTAATATAGGTCTACAACAATAAGTCAAAAACTAATCTCATCCACACACAGAATAATAAGAACATCAGCAAATAAAGAAAATACAACAAAGTCCAGTCTCAGCAGAGTATGTCGGGGAACAACCCGATAAGAGTCTAAAACACTGGTTCATCAGACCAGTACAAAAGAGTCCAAAATAGAGTATCTGAAGAGTACAAATATCATAATCTCAAGTAAAGTCTTCAGCCATCACCTCTGCTTCTATGTTAGGTTCTCCTCCAGCAACAGCACCTGGTACAACTTCAGCTCCTGTCCCGTAAACCTCGGGATATTGTTCTTCTGCTAAACCTGGGGACATTATCCATAGTCCAGGTCCTCAGGGGACATAGCAAGGTACAAATAATACAAGCCAGAAATAAATGCAGTGAGATAGTAAATGAAATAAGCAGGGTGACTACATAACTATCTAAGTAAAAATGCAACTGAGAGCAACACTAGTACTCAGGCTGAGACTGCTACAAGCTCTGTGTCGGGGAGCCGGTAGCAGCAATATCTAGTAGTGGTCTAGCTCTGCTCGAGAGTCTATAACCTCACAGTAGTAGTATATATATAGAACAGCCTGTAGCCTGTGTGTCTCTCCCCACCCAATGTAACCACACGTCTCATGTCCATGTCACGTGAGATCAGAGCTAATGCAACAGTCATAAACTAAGAGTATATAACTATGTCCATCATGTATCCTATACAGAATCACCTTGAATATGTCAGGAAGATTCTGTCAATGTATGGTGTCAAGTGTCCTAGGTTGTAGTGTACTTGATAACAAGCACGAGAATATAAAGGGTCTCGAATGTCCAACACTAAATGACGTACACAACTCCGCGTACGGGGTTGGCACCCGACTGTGATCGGACGCTAAGTATGTCATACGGTCCTAGGTTATATCATGTAAAATAGTCACAAAAAATAAAGCAATAGAACTAAATACCTAATAAACTGTACTTTATGGCAAGGTACACTTGCCTGGGATTGGAATATCAGTGGCGGTCCTTGTAACAGTGGGTTCAGCAATAACTCCTCCAAAAGCTGAAATGAACATTACCAACAGTCTCAGAACATAGGAAATAGTTACAAACGCCTGTCCTTAAGTCCAGTTTGGACACAAGGGCAAAAACGATATTTCTGGGCCAAAGTGGGTCCATATGTGGGCCGTTTTGCACCGAAAACCGAGTCAGGGTCAAATTTCTCCAAATCAGTCCAACTTAGTGTCAACAAATCAGGAACGTTGATACAAACCCAACGAAACTTCCAGAATTGGATTCCAATGAGCCGTTCTCAAAATCGCCCGTCAGGTGGAGCCTGTGGGGCCCACGACACGCGATTTTCCAACGTTCTCAGAATTGAACCAAACTTGACCCACAAGACCAGCGTATTGCTAAGAGTCCGATGGCTCAAGTTTCGTCTCAATCCGATGTGTATACACTAAGTTACAGTAAATTACAGAAAAGTCGAATACGGGGCGTTGTCCGCGGATACGCACTGATTCCAGTGTGCACGCACATCCCAATCAGCTTCTGCGAAAGCCTGCACGTCAGTATCTACGACGCTCACATATCGGTGAAGACCGCACGTGACCAAGTCGTCCCGTTTGGCGGGGCGTACCCAGTTCCGAGGTAAAATAGGGTTAAGTTTTTCCTATTTTTGGGTCGCGGTGTGCGATCTCCACAGAACGCGATGCCCCGAGCAGTTTGTCCGGGCACTGAGAGGGTCATACAGGCTACACACTACAATTTACGGAATTAAAATCGGAGCTACGAGCAAAAAGTTACGGGTACCTGAACTGGTCCGAAAAACCTGAGTTCGAGTCGTGTCCGACACACCTAGGGTTAGGGTTTACTGTGTCCAGCCTGAGGATCTTGTGTCCGGTCGTGTCCAGGCTCGAACTCGCGTCCTGGATCATGTCCGCGTCTGCCGGAGTCGGCCTGGGGTTCAGGCGAAGGCGGCGCCGGTCCTGGGTGGTCGTCGACGCCCTGGATGGCCGGAACAGCGCCGGAGAAGGAGGAGAAACGCTGGATCGGCTCGTTGGAGGTTCTGGTCGGGGTCCCGGCGGTCAATGGCGCCCGAAATCAGATGCTGGAGGCTGGGCGGACCGGTCCTGGCGTCGGAGCGGTGTCACAGGGTGGTCGGAGAGGGTTTGGAGGTCGCTGGAGGTCGAGGTTCTCGCCGGAGAAGGAGGTTTCCAGGAGATTTTCGGTCGGGGCTCACTAGGTATTTATAGGCTCGCCATGGCAGAGGGAGGGCCGGACGTTGGTCGGAAGAGGAAGGGAATAAGTCGTCGGGTGTGGGGAAGCTTAACCGAGGGGTCGGCCGGCGGCCACGGCAGCGGGAACGGCCGCCGGCCAGGTGAAGAGTCGACTGTTCGAATTTGGGGGTTAGGGATTGGAACGGGTCGGGTTGGATGCTGGCGGGTCGGGTCGGACCCGGATCCGACCCGCTTGGCAGCGGTTCGGTTCAATCAGACCGACCGGTCCGGTCCGGTTCAGGGTTTGGTTTGTTTTATTATTATTTGATTAATTAATCAGTTAAATTTTACATTAGTTTTTAATGCTTTAAAAATTCATACGGGGTCCAATAAATTCCCGGAAAAATATCCCATGCTCGGTTTTTAATTTTACACTAGAAATATAATTTTCATCGCATTTTAATATTATTTAATTTCATTTAAAAATTTATTTTTAATTAGACTGCTTTAATTTATAGGTTTAAAATTACAGAAAATACTAATTATTCCAGAAAATTTAAATTTAAAAATTCTTAAAATTTTAGGTGATTACAATCTACCCCCTTAAGAAAATTGCGTCCTCGCAATTAACGATAGAGCTACTAATAGAACAGAACTACAGTAATTACAAAAATTTACCTAAAATATACCTGCATCCTCGAATAAGTGAGGGTATTTCTGGCGCATGATATCTTCCCTCTCCCAAGTAGATTCACCAGGTGAGTGTTGCTTCCAAGCCACTCGAACCAGTTTAATTGTCTGTCCTCGCAGTGTCTTCTCACTGGTTCCGAGTATACCCACCGGTTGTTCTTCATATCTCAGGCTTGGGCCTACGGCGATCTCAGAATGATCCACTATGTGACTTGGGTCAGTCATATACCTTCTCAACTGTGAGACATGGAATACATCATGCACTCCCTCTAAAGATGGAGATAATGCAAGACGATACGCCACCTCACCAATGCGCTCCAGAATGTCAAAGGGCCCAATGTACCTTGGACTCAACTTGCCTCTGCTCCCAAAGCGAATGGTTTCTCGAGTAGGCGAAATCCTCAGGAATACATGTTCTCCTTCCTTGAACTCCAGGGGACGTCGGTGTGTATCACCCCAATGCTTTTGTCTGTCCTGAGCTGCCCGAAGATGATTCTGGATTTGTTTCACCTTCTCCACTGTTTGCATCACCAACTGTGGTCCCAAAATTTGACGCTCTCCGACGTCACTCCAGCATATTGGCGATCTGCACTTCCTACCGCATAACGCCTCGAAAGGTAACATCTTGATGCTTGCCTGGTAACTGTTGTTGTAGGAGAACTCTACCAAATGCAAATGATCTTCCCAAGACCCTCCAAAGTCTAACATACAGGATCTCAGCATATCCTTCAAGATCTGGATTGTACGTTCTGATTGACCATCTGTCTGGGGATGATAGGCAGTGCTGAATTTTAGTCTGGTGCCAAGACTCTCTTGCATACTTCGCCAGAAATGGGAGGTGAATCTCGAATCTCGATCTGATACAATACTAACCGGCACTCCATGCAATCTGATTATTTTTCTCATATACATGTCGGCTAGTATCTCTGTGGACTGTCCAACTCTAAATGGCAAGAAGTGTGCCGATTTAGTGAGTCGATCCACGATAACCCATACCGCGTCTTTTCTGCTGGGGCTCCTTGGGAATCCTGTGACGAAGTCCATGGTGATATGTTCCCACTTTCATTCTGGTATGGGAAGCGGCTGCAACATTCCTGCATTCCTCTGATGCTCGGCTTTCACTTGTTGGCAGACTAAGCATTTAGCTACAAATTTGGCAATCTCTCTCTTCATTCCATGCCACCAATAATACTGCCTTAGATCTCGATACATCTTTGTTCCTCCTGGATGAACAGAGTATATGGAGCTATGTGCTTCAGTCATTAGCTCCTGTCTCAGTTCTCCATTTAGAACATATAGACGATCTCCGCACCTTAATGTACCATCCTCATGTATGCGAAGTCCCGTCTGCAAGCCTGCTTCTGTCTTCTCTTTGAGTCTTCGAAATCTTGCATCAGTGGGCAAAGCTTCCTTAATCCTTTCCACGAGCGATGACTTCACTTCCAGATTAGCCAGCAAGCCACTCTGTCTTGGTAGAATAACCTCTATCTGAAGCTCCTGTAGATCTTTCAATAGCTCAGGCTGCATTATCAAGAAATAAGTTGTAGGCTTCCTACTAAGTGCATCTGCTACTACATTCGCCTTCCCTGGGTGGTACTGCAGATCTATATCAAAGTCCACCATTAACTCAAGCCAGCGTCTTTGCCTCATGTTAAGCTCTTTCTGGGTATATACATACTTTAGACTTTTGTGGTCAGTGAAGATTTCTACCTTCTCACCATAAAGATAATGCCTCCAAATCTTCAGTACAAATATTACAGCAGCTAGCTCCAGATCATGCGTTGGGTAGTTCTTTTCATGGACCTTCAACTGTCTCGATGCATAAGCAATAACTTTGCCGTGTTGCATCAAAACACATCCTAGGCCACTACCTGACGCATCGCTATAAACAACAAAACCGCCTGACCCTGAAGGAAGAGTCAAGACTGGTGCTGTTGTTAGACGCCTCTTCAATTCTTCAAAGGCCATCTGACATTCTTCTGTCCATGCAAAGTCCTGATCTTTTCGTGTCAACTTCGTCATTGGCTCTGCAATCCTTGAGAAATTTTCTACAAACCTTCTGTAATATCCAGCAAGTCCTAGAAAACTCCTCACCTCAGCAACTGATGTTGGTGTAGGCCAAGTCTCAATGGCAGCAATCTTCTCTGAATCAACTGACAACCCTTCTCCTGAGATAATATGCCCTAAAAATTTCACCTTATCCATGCAAAACTCACATTTACTGAGCTTAGCATAAAGCTTCTCCTGCCTCAATGTCTCTAGCACGATTCTGAGATGCTCCTCGTGCTCTTCGTGGCTTTTGGAATATACCAGAATATCATCGATAAATACCACCACGAATTTATCCAAGTATTGATGGAAGACTCGGTTCATTAAGCTCATGAACACAGCAGGCGCGTTGGTTAAACCAAACGGCATTACTAAGAACTCATAGTGTCCATACTTGGTTCTAAAGGCTGTCTTCGGGATATCTTCCTTCCTCACCCTAATCTGGTGATAACCGGATCTAAGGTCAATCTTCAAAAATATCCTAGCTCCACTCAATTGATCAAATAAGTCATCAATGCGGGGCAAGGGATTCCGGTTCTTAATAGTCACAGCGTTTAACGCCCTGTAATCAATGCACAGGCGAACTGTTCCATCCTTCTTCGGTACAAAAAGTATAGGTGCTCCCCAAGGTGAAACACTGGGCCGGATGAAACCCTTCTCCAGAAGTTTATCAACTTGCTTCTTCAACTCTACTAACTCCTTAGGTGCTAGTCTATAAACCGATGAAGTGATAGGTTCTGCTCCTGGAGTTAAGTCTATGGTGAATTCTATTTTCCGATCAGGTGGTAGACCTGGAAGATCATCGGGAAATACATCCACAAACTCTGATATAACTCTTGGGTAACTTGTCTCCTCTTCTACAGTTAATACCCTAAGAGTTGGCTGAACACCTTGTTCTACAGCTCCTCGAAGAAATTCAAACTCTGAGTGTCCAGGTGGTCTGAATATAACTTTTCCAAGCCGACAATCAAGAGTAGCATGATACTGACTTAACCAGTCCATACCAAGTATAACATCATAGTCAGGCATAGAAAAGATCAGAAATTGGGCTCGCATCTCTCTTCCGCAGACTACTACTGAACATGATCTACAGATATCACTAACAGGTATAATTCCACCTCCCGTAAGAATTCTTTTAGTCTTCGGAAGGGGTGCAGTAGCTACTCTATGGGTGGCTACGAAGCTAGCAGCTATAAATGAGTGTGATGCCCCAGAATCAAATAAAGCTACAGCAGGTAATGAAGCTACTAAAATGATACCTGCTATAACTTCTCCAGCAATAGCTTCTTCCTGAACAGCCAATGCAAAAGCCTGACCTCGTCCCTGAGCTGGACCCCTCTGCTGTCGAGCCTGCTGGAATAGTGCTGCTTGAGGTGGCAATGGAGGTCTTGGCTGATATCCTCCTGGAGCTGGTGGTCTGACTCCTCCAACTCCTGTCTGCTGTGCTCCCACTGCTGGATAATCAGGCCTTGGTGCAGGTAGAGCTAGTCGGGGTGCTCCCTCTCGGCGTTCTGTGCAGTCCCTGGATAGATGTTGGTTGGATCCGCAAACCAGGCACAGTCCCAATTTGCGTCTGCACTCCTTTTCAATGTGACCCAACTTGCCGCAGAAATGACAAGTAGGTAGGGTTCTTGGTGCTGCTCTCTGCGGTAGATTCCTCTGGAGTCGCTTTGCAGAGTCCCCTTGTGCAGCCTTGGATGGTACTGAGGTAAATGGCCGCTTCAGACTTGACTCCCTCCTGGTGACGTGCTCCATACGTCGTGCTGCAGCAAGGACATCGTTGTACGATGTAGGGGTAACAGATCTAATCAACCTCTGAAGCTCGAACCTGAGTCCGTCAAAGAATTTCTCCGCCTTCTCTTCTTCGGTAGGAATTAGAGAAGGGGCAAAACGACTCAGGCGTATGAATTCAGCATTATACTCCTCCACCGTCATGTTGCCTTGGATGAGGCGGTTGAACTTATCTCGGAGTTCTGATCTAGCAACGGCTGGGATATACATCTCTTGGAAGAGTTTGGAGAACTCCTCCCAAGTGACTCGGTCATGTCCGAGCCTCCTCTCTTCAGCTAGCCACCAGTGGTGCGCGTTGTCCGTCAGTTGTATTCGGACAACAGTCATCCATCTCTCTCGCGGAAGTTCAGCTGCTTCCAACTGATGTTGTGTATTGGTGAGCCACTCATGCACTTCAGTTGGTCCTTCCTTACCCGAAAAGGTACGGGGCTTGAGTTGACGGAAATCAGTGATAGATCCCGTCGTTGGTCGCCTAGCTTGCGGGTTTGCCTGCTCCAATGCATTTACTAGGCTGTTTCTCAAGTTCACTGCCTCCTGACGCTGCGCCTCCTGTTGAACTTGTTGTTGAGCTTGCATCATGGCATAAAATATCTGGAATATTTGCTGCCCGTCCATTGCTTGCCCTGGTGGAAAGGCAGGCATCTGTGGAGTGAACTGCGATGGTGGTGGGATATCATCACGTCTGAACCTTGAGTTATGCTGCTCATCTTGTCCACTTTGAGAGGATTGACCTCTGTTCTCTGGTGTAACTCCATCACCATAGGTAACCACAGCGTCTTGTGGTGTAAAAGGAATTTCATCCCCATTTCTTGGATCCATCTTTCTGCAGCCAAAATAACTTTATGAGAACGTTTAATAGAGTCAAGCAGGATGCAAATCAAGTACTTGAGTCGAATTCGATATATAGAGTTTCAAAAATGATTCAATAAATGGATGAGATGCTATAACCTATCCTATCCTTTTACAGGTTTGTTTGGCCCCTAAGTTGAGACCAAACATTTTGTCGTAGATCTGTATGGGCCACCACAAAAACTATGTCACGCCCCAGATCCAAAATGCCGAGGGACTGGACACGTGGCAATGGCCAGCAGTATGCAACGATGGACAAACCCAATTTAATGGATCCATCGGCATACTTAAGCTGTAATATAGGTCTACAACAATAAGTCAAAAACTAATCTCATCCACACACAGAATAATAAGAACATCAGCAAATAAAGAAAATACAACAAAGTCCAGTCTCAGCAGAGTATGTCGGGGAACAACCCGATAAGAGTCTAAAACACTGGTTCATTAGACCAGTACAAAAGAGTCCAAAATAGAGTATCTGAAGAGTACAAATATCATAATCTCAAGTAAAGTCTTCAGCCATCACCTCTGCTTCTATGTTAGGTTCTCCTCCAGCAACAGCACCTGGTACAACTTCAGCTCCTGTCCCGTAAACCTCGGGATATTGTTCTTCTGCTAAACCTGGGGACATCATCCATAGTCCAGGTCCTCAGGGGACATAGCAAGGTACAAATAATACAAGCCAAAAATAAATGCAGTGAGATAGTAAATAAAATAAGTAGGGTGACTACATAACCATCTAAGTGAAAATGCAACTGAGAGCAACACTAGTACTCAGGCTGAGACTGCTACAAGCTCTGTGTCGGGGAGCCGGTAGCAGCAATATCTAGTAGTGGTCTAGCTCTGCTCGAGAGTCTACAACCTCACAGTAGTAGTATATATATAGAACAGCCTGTAGCCTGTGTGTCTCTCCCCACCCAATGTAACCACACGTCTCATGTCCATGTCACGTGAGATCAGAGCTAATGCAACAGTCATAAACTAAGAGTATATAACTATGTCCATCCTGTATCCTATACAGAATCACCTTGAATATGCCAGGAAGATTCTGTCAATGTATGGTGTCAAGTGTCCTAGGTTGTAGTGTACTTGATAACAAGCACGAGAATATAAAGGGTCTCGAATGTCCAACACTAAATGACGTACACAACTCCGCGTACGGGGTTGGCACCCGACTGTGATCGGACGCTAAGTATGTCATACGGTCCTAGGTTATATCATGTACAATAGTCACAGAAAATAAAGCAATAGAACTAAATAACTAATAAACTGCAATTTATGGCAAGGTACACTTGCCTGGGATTGGAATATCAGTGGCGGTCCTTGTAACAGTGGGTTCAGCAATAACTCCTCCAAAAGCTAAAATAAACATTACCAACAGTCTCAGAACATAGGAAATAGTTAGAAACGCCTGTCCTTAAGTCCAGTTTGGACACAAGGGCAAAAACGACATTTCTGGGCCAAAGCGGGTCCATATGTGGGCCGCTTTGCACCGAAAACCGAGTCAGGGTCAAAGGTCTCCAAATCAGTCCAACTTAGTGTCAACAAATCAGGAACGTTGATACGAACCCAACGAAACTTCCAGAATTGGATTCCGATGAGCCGTTCTCAAAATCGCCCGTCAGGTGGAGCCTGTGGGGCCCACGACACGCGATTTTCCAACGTTCTCAGAATCGAACCAAACTTGACCCACAAGACCAACGTATTGCTACGAGTCCGATGGCTCAAGTTTCGTCTCAATCCGATGTGTATACACTAAGTTACAGCGAATTACAGAAAAGTCGGATACGGGGCGTTGTCCGCGGATACGCACTGATTCCAGTGTGCACGCACATCCGAATCAGCTTCTATGAAAGCCCGCACGTCCGTATCTACGACGCTCACGTATCGGTGAAGACCGCACGTGACCAAGTCGTCCCGTTTGGCGGAGCGTACCCAGTTCCGAGGTGAAATAGGGTTAAGTTTTTCCTGTTTTTGGGTCGCGGTGTGCGATCTCCACAGAACGCGATGTCCCGAGCGGTTTATCCGGGCACCGAGAGGGTCATACAGGCTACACACTACAATTTACAGAATTAAAATCGGAGCTACGAGCAAGAAGTTACGGGTACCTGAACTGGTCCGAAAAACCTGAGTTCGAATCGTGTCCGACACACCTAGGGTTAGGGTTTACTATGTCCTGCCTGAGGATCTTGTGTCCGGTTGTGTCCAGGCTTGAACTCGCATCCTGGGTCGTGTCCGCGTCTGTCGAAGTCGGCCTGGGGTTCAGGCGAAGGCGGCGCCGATCCTGGGTGGTCGTCGACGCCCTGGATGGCCGGAACAGCGCCGGAGAAGGAGGAGAAACGCTGGATCGGCTCGCTGGAGGTTCTGGTCGGGGTCCCGGCGATCGATGGCGGCCGGAATCAGATGCTGGAGGCTGGGCGGACCGGTCCTGGTCGTCGGAGCGATGTCACAGGGTGGTCGGAGAGGGTTTGGAGGTCGCTGGAGGTCGAGGTTCTCGCCGGAGAAGGAGGTTTCCAGGAGATTTCCGGTCGGGGCTCACTAGGTATTTATAGGCTCGCCATGGCAGAGGGAGGGCCGGACGTTGGTCGGAAGAGGAAGGGAATAAGTCGCCGGGTGTGGGGGAGCTTAACCGAGGGGTCGGCCGGCGGCCACGGCGGCGGGAACGGCCGCCGGCCAGGTGAAGAGTCGACTGTTCGAATTTGGGGGTTAGGGATTGGAACGGGTCGGGTTGGATGCTGGCGGGTCGGGTCGGACCCGGATCCGACCCGCTTGGCAGCGATTCGGTTCAATCAGACCGACCGGTCCGGTCCGGTTCAGGGTTTGGTTTGTTTTATTATTATTTGATTAATTAATCAGTTAAATTTTACATTAGTTTTTAATGCTTTAAAAATTCATACGGGGTCCAATAAATTCTCGGAAAAATACCCCATGCTCGGTTTTTAATTTTACACTAAAAAATATAATTTTCATCACATTTTAATATTATTTAATTTTATTTAAAAATTTATTTTTAATTAGACTGCTTTAATTTATAGGTTTAAAATTCACAGAAAATACTAATTAATTCCAGAAAATTTAAATTTAAAAATTCTTAAAATTTCAGGTGATTACATAAGTCTAACATAACAACCAGCTAAGTTTGACAGTTGGGATACTGACATTGCATATTATATTTTATATGCATCCACTCCACTTGCATATAAGTCCTCCTTTGCATCATTAGATTCAGTGCTTGTACCTAACAACTGGCATGTAGCTAAGCAAGATCCTAGGTGGTTGAGTTCCATGCAGGAGGAACTTCAGGCCTTGAAGAAGAACGACACATGGGAGCTGGTACCACTGCTAGCTGGAAAGCGTACTGTTAGATGTAAATGAGTTTATACTGTTAAGCAGACTCCAGAGGGCAAGATAGACAGGTACAAGGCCAGATTGGTTGCTAATGGCTATAGCCAAACTTATGGTATCGATTATGATGAGACCTTTGTTCAAGTCGCAAAGATGAGCACTGTGCGAGTGTTGGTGTCATGTGCTGCCAACTTTAATTGGCAACTATATCAACTAGATGTCAAGAACTCCTTTTTGTACGGGGATCTCCAGGAGGAGGTGTAAATGAAGATTCCACTAGGCTTTGCTAATTCACAAGCAACGAGAAATGTATGCAAATTGAAGAAGTCTTTGTTTAGGCTAAAGCAGTCTCCGAGAGCATGGTTTGATAGATTCAGACTTGCAATCTGTGGTATGGGTATAGGCAGTGCAATGGAGATCATAATATATTTTACAGGCACTCCAAGACTCGTATCACTGTTCTTACAGTCTATGTTGATATTATAATTACTCGAGACAATACTGAGTAGATCCTACGGCTGAAGAAAATGCTTGAAGAGAAATTTGAAGTTAAGGATCTAGTGTAGTTGAATTTCTTCCTCGGAATTAAAATTGCAAGGTCACGAAATGGTATAGTACTTTCTCAGTGAAAGTACGCTCTGGACCTTCTTTTATAGAGATGAATAATGGGTTACAAGGTTGCTTCTACTCCTATCGAGCAGAATCACGAGTTGTGTGCTGAGGGTGGTGATCCGGTGAGTAAGGAGCAATGTCAAAGATTAGTTGGTCGGCTCGTATATCTATGTCATACGAGACTTGATATTACTTATATCGTAAGGTGGTGAGTAGATATATGCATGATCCCAGAGAGCAGCATATGGAGGCAGTTCGCAGAATTCTCAGGTATATTAAAGGAAGCCCAGGAAAGGGGTTATGGTTCAGAAGTTCTGGACATTTGAGAGTTGAAGGCTACTGTGATACCGATTGTGCAGGTTGTATGGACGATCGCAGGTCTACTATAGGTTACTATATTTTTGTTTTGAAACTCGTTGTAACTTTGTGTGTGCGTGCACACCGGAATCAACGCGTATCCGTCAAAATCGCCCCGTATCGGCCCTGTTTTGAAACTCGTTGTAACTTTGTGTATGCTCGTCATTTTGTAACAAAACTTGCGCCATCGGATTCGTAGCATTATGCTGGTCCTGTGACCCAAGTTTGGTTCGATTTTGAGAACGTTGACAAAATTCCGTATCGTGGGCCCTACGGCTCCACTTGACGGGCGATTTTGTGATCGTCTCATCGGAATCTATTTCTGGACATTCCGTTGGGTTCGTATCATCGTTTTGGACTTTCAGACACTAAGTTTAACCAATTTGAAGAACTTTATCTCTGGCACATTTTTCGGTGCGAAGTAGGCCACATGTGGACCCCGATTTGACCAGAAACTGTCAAGTTTGCCCTTGTGTCTAAATTGGACTTATGGATAGGCAATCCTAGCTATTTTATATCTTTTGAGAATGATGGTAATATCTATTTCAGCATCCGGAGGAGTACTTGAAGATCCCGCTGATACCAGAGCAATTGTTGGAAAACCCCAGGCAAGTGTACCTTGCCAATCTTGCAGTACTTGCTTTATATTATTCTTTTCATTTATTTATATGATGTATTTGTTCAACCTAGGACCGTGTGACATTGCTTAGCGTCCGAATAAGATTCGGGTGTCAACGCCATATGCGGGGTTGTGTAACGTCGCATAGAGATTGATATCGCGATCTTATATATTTTCGTGCTTGCGTACGTCATAGCATAGGACACCTGACACTATTCATGAGACAAAATCTTTCTGAGTCATTCATGGTGATTCTGTATAGGCTACAGGATTAACGATATAGAAATTACATATGCATAGCTATCATTATTACTCGCTGCATTAGTTAGAGGTCATTATCTTGCGTGTCATGGACATAAGACGTCGTGGACATGAGACATGTGATTACATTGGGTAGGAAGAGACACACAGGCTATAGGCTAATTTTATATATATATTTATTATGGTGCCTTAGCCACTACAGTGCTAGGCCCACTACATAGTATAACTACATAGTATAACTGCTACCGGCTCCCCGACATAGAGCTTGTAGTAGTCTCAGCCTGAGTTCTAGTGATGCTCTCATTTTGTATATCACTTAGCTGGTTACATAGTTTGCTCTATTGATACATTTTTATATATTGTATTTATTTAGCTTGAGTTATTCTTGTACCTTGCTATGTCCCCTGAGGACCTGGATCCGGATTATGTTCCCAGGTTTAGCGGAGGAGATTTACCCCGAGGTATACGGGACAGAAGCAGACACTGGAGAAGTACAAACACCAGAGGACGAGGTGATGCCAAAAGATTTTTCCTGAGTATTTGCTTTATATACTCAGTCATTTCTGTTCTTGATACTCTATTTTCTGTCTCGTTGGATTATTGTATTAAACTCATTATCGGGTTATTCCTCAAGACTTTTTGTCACATCCCAGTCCCAAAATACCGAGGGACTAGACACGTGGCAATTGTCAGCAGCACACTCCAATGGGCAAACCCAATTTATTGGACCCATCAGGGTGTACTTAAGCTGTAAAACAACAATAAAGATCTATGATACTAATCTCATCCACAACAGATAATCACAAAATAAATATAAGAATAATCAAGATCAAATATATCCAACAAATCTCAATAAAAAGTCTCGGGGAACAACGCGTTAATGAGTTTGATACAACAGTTCAATAAACAGGAAATAAGAGTCTAACAATAGAAGTAACTGAGTATAATAACCAGATACTCAGGAGAAATCCTCGGCAATCACCTCGTCTTCTGGTACTGGTATTGGTACTACTCCAACTTCTACTTCTATTTTGTACACCTCAGGGTAGATCTCCTCTGCTAAACCTGGGGACATAATCTGGATTCCAGGTCCTCAGGGGACATAACAAGGTACAAAAATAACTCAAGCCAAAATAATGCAGTACAATAATAAATGAATCAATAGGGTAAAGTATGTAACCAGATAAGTGATATGGAAATGAGAACATCACTAGACTCAGGCTGAGACCGCTACAAGCTCGATGTCGGAGAGCCGGTAGAAGTAATATCGCATAATATGCCTAGCTCTGATGTAGAGTCCACGATCTCATAACAATAAATAAATATATATATATATATATAATTAGCCTGTAGCCTGTGTGTCTCTCCCCACCCAATGTAATCACGTCTCATGTCCACGACGTCTTATGTCCATGACACGCAAGATTATGACCTCTAACTAATGCAGCGAGTCATAATGATAGCTAAGCATATGTAATATCTATGTCACAAATCCTGTAACCTATACAGAATCACCATGAATATCTCAGGAAGTTTTTGTCTCATGAACAGTGCCAAGTGTCCTATGGTATGATGTACTTGATAATGCAAGCACGAAGATATATAGGGTCGCGATATCAATCTCTAGTGACGTTACACGACTCCGCGTACGACGACGACACCCGAATATCATTCAGACGCTAAGTAATGTCACACGGTCCTAGGTTGAACATATATATCATATAAATAGATCAAGGGAATAATATAAAGCAAGTACTGCAAGATTGGCAAGGTACACTTGCCTGGGGTTTGAATTCCAACAGTTGCTCTGGTATCCACGGAATCTTCAAATGTTCCACCGGATGCTGAAATAAACATTACCATCAAATTCAGAAGATATGAAATAGCTAGAATTGCCTGTCCATAAGTCCAATTTGGACACAGGGACAAACTTGACAGTTTCTGGTCAAAGCGGGGTCCACATGTGGCCACTTCGCACCGAAAAATGTGCCAGAGGCAAAGTTCTTCAAATTCGTCAAACTTAGTGTCTACAAGTCTAGAACGACGATACGAACCCAACAAAAAATCCAGAACTGGATTCCGATGAGCCGATCACAAAATCGCCCGTCAAGTGGAGCCGTGGGGCCCACGATACGGGATTTTGTCAACATTCTCAGAATTAAACCAAACTTGGGTCACAGGACCAGCATTTTGCTACGAGTCCGATGGTGAAAGTTTTGTTTCAAAACGATGAGCATACACAAAGTTACGAGTTTCAGAATAGGGCCGATACGGGGTGTTGTCGACGGATACGCGTTGATTTCGGTGTGCACGCACATCCAAATCAACTTCAGTAAAATTCTACACGTCCGTATTGACGGCACGTACCTTTCGGTAAAGTTTGCACACGACAAAGTCCTCTCATTTAGCGGGGTCCCCAGTTCCAAATTTTTTTTAGATTTTTTAAATGACCAAGCTTTTGGTCAATTTCACCCGCGAAATAATTATAATCTACAACACAATAAAATAAACTATTTATAGGGTTTAAATCTTGGTTATATTATCTAATTAATTGTTCAAGTGAATTTTAAAATTATTAAACAGGTTGCACGTAAAACGGTCGTGAACTGGGGAGTTCGGGACCAATTTTTGATTTTCAAAAATAATGATATTTTTTCTATTTTTGCGTCGCGATTTGCGACTGACACAGGACGCGATACCCCGAACTGATTGTACGGGTTTCGAGAGGGTCACGTAGCGAACATGTCGCAATAATCTGTTCGAACATCGACGCGACGAGGAGAGAGAAATTCTCACCTGAATAGGGGGTCGGTAACGACTATTCTTCATGTATACGCGGCGGTGCGACTACTGCGGGGTGGTGGAGCTCGGCCGGCGGCGGTGGGTGCTGTGGAGGCTGTGGCTGCTGGTCGTCTTGGCGCCGTCGTTGGGGAGATCGCCGGAGCTGGAGAGGAGGAGGGTGGTGGTCAGTGGTTTTGGCAGCGGTGAGGGTCGGTGTCATGGCAAAGTCGTCGGCCGGAGGCTCGTTGTGGCGGTGGTGGATGATGACTGACGGTGGGGCGATCGGGTTTTATTGGGGAGGTTGCCGTCGGCGGTTACAGGGAGGGGAACCGGAGGGTTGGGGCGGCGTTGGGAAGGTGAGCGGTCGCAACGGAAGCCGGAGCGGCAGGCGGTGAACGGCGAAGAGGGGAGGATAAGAGTCGGGGGTTATTTGGTTACTGTAGCGGACGAGTAGGCGGGTTCGGGTCAGTTTCGGGGTTCGGGTCCGGATCCGACCCGACCCTTTAGGGTTTGGGTTTAAATAGGGTTTGGGTTGGTTTATTTAGTCTTGGTTTGGTTCGGTTCAGGTTGGTCTAATCCGGTTTGTTTTGGTTTATTTAAAAACTATGCTTTTGGCCATTTAAAAATAGTTTTTATGTCCAATAAATTCCAGAAAAATTATAGTATGCCTAATTATTTATTTTACACTCAAAAATATTATTTTCATAATATTTAATATTTAATAAAATCACAAAAATTATTTAATACCAGAAAATATTTATTTTAATTAGTTAAAAATTCCAGAAAAATCCTGAAAATTTGTTTTTAAATTTTAAAATTTTTTCGGGTGTTTACACTTTTTATTGAGACTTGTTGATTATTATTTCATCTTGATTATTATGATATTGATTGTATTTATCTTCTGTGGATGAGATTAGTATCGTAGATCTTTATTGTTGTTTTACAGCTTAAGTACACCCTAATGGGTCCATTAAATTGGGTTTGCCCATTAGAGTGTGCTGTTGGCCATTGCCACGTTGCTAGTTCCTCGGTATTTTGGGACTGGGACGTGACATAGTTTTTTTGGTGGCCTATGCAGGTCAACGACTAAATTGTTTCGGTTTCAACTAAGGGACCGAGCAAGCCTGCGATAAGGATAAGATAAGTTATAGGATCTCATCTACTTGAATAAATCGTTCTTGATCTCTATATCAGATTCGAATTAATTTCTTGACTTGCATCATGCCTTGATTCTTCTGTGCGCCTCTTATAGTTTATTTTGGATGCAGAGTAATGGATCCACCAGCAAGCGACGAGACTCCTACAGGAACACCACAAGGTGTTGTGGTTACCCATGAAGAAGCAATGACACCAGTGGGTGGAGGTCAAACAACACAACAAAGCAGTCAAGCAAATCAGCATGCTTCTAGATTTTGGCGAGATGACATTCCACCTCTGCCGTAGTTTACTCCACCAATGCCCGTATTTTACAAGGGCTGGCTATGGACGGACAACAGATATTCCAAATATTCTACGCAATGATGCAAGCCCAACAACAGGTTCATCAAGAGGCTCAGCAAATCCAAGCGAAAAGTTCTTTGATGGACTTAGCTCTGAGCTACATAAGTTAATCA
Organism: Iris macrosiphon; assembly: GCA_036927795.1. Classification (NCBI taxonomy): domain Eukaryota; kingdom Viridiplantae; phylum Streptophyta; class Magnoliopsida; order Asparagales; family Iridaceae; genus Iris; species Iris macrosiphon. Next base: position 46,891,755 of record JAYESA010000009.1, read on the forward strand.
GCTTCGTTGCAACTACTTTAGACACGGATGTCCTTACTGCAGCCCGACGCATGGAGCACATCACCAGGATAGAGTCCAGCTAGAAGCGGCCGGATGCATTAGCACCAGACCAAGCACAACAGGAAAGAGCTGCAAAGCGACCACAGATAAATCTACCACAGAGAGCATTTACACCACTACCACTAGTCCTTCCTACTTGTCACTAATGTGGCAAGGTAGGCCATCTTGCCAAGGAATGCCGACGCAGATTGGGATTATGTTTAGCCTGCGGATCAAGACATCATTCGGTAAGGGATTGCCCTGAACATCGAGAGAAAGCACTGATGACTCATCAACCAGCCACATCAGCACCAACCAGAGCACCACAGGAAGAAGTTACAAAGAGATCTCACATGCACCAGCCACCCAGAGCATCTCCGCAGATACTGTTTACATGTTAATATTGTGGCAAGCGAGGCCATTATAAGAGCGAGTGCAGACGTAAGTTGGGATTATGCTTGATTTGCGGATCCAACCAACATTTAGCTAATGATTATCCTGAGCATCGAGAGGGAGCACTAATGTTAAATCGACAAGCTTTACCAGCTCCAGGAGGATATCAGCAGAGGCCATCCTTGACACCACGAGCAGCACTCTTCCAGCAAGCCCAGCAACAACAGAGGGCACCACCACAAGGACGCGGACAAGCTTTTGCGATGACAATGGAGGACGCACAGACTCGTGGAGTAGCGAATACACGTAAGATTTAAGTTTTATCGTAGCTATCCATTCCTACTGATGCTTTAGCACGTGTCTGTTAATTTCATTCCCTAGCCTAAGCCTAGTATTATGAATTTGTTAGTACTTGAAACCTAAGTTTTCCTAAGCTGTAGATTTCCTTGCTCTATTCAGATTCCTTTACTCTTGTATTACTTATCTCTTATTGCTTAGGAAAATATTTTTATTCCTTCCCTACGTATTCTGCTTAACTCTCTCGATTCTGCTTATTTATAATTCTTTATCCTTTGTGTTTTGCTTCCAACATGCCTTGCAACCGCATCATCTTTTCTGACTGGTTATGTTTTCTTAATTGCGAGGACGCAATTCTTTAAGGAGGGTAGATTGTAAACACCCTGATTTTTCAGAAATTAAAAATATGAATTTTTATAAATTTTTTTGTGATTTTTAACTAATTAAAATCAACATTTTTTGGAATTAAATAAATTTTCTGATTTTATTAAATATTAAAATATTATGAAAATAATATTTTTTGAGTGTAAAATAAAGAATTAGATATAGTATAATTTTTCTAAAATTTATTGGACCAAAAAACTATATTTAAAGACCTAAAAACAATATTTTTAAATAAACCAGAATGAACCGAAATAAACTAACCTGAACCGAACCGAACCAAGCCTTGAATAAACCAAACCCATATTGAACCGACCCAACCCTATTGGATCGGGTCGGATCTGGAATCGAATCCAAACCCCGAACCAGCTAGACCCGACCCGTTAGTTACTGCAACAGTAACTAACCCAAAACCCTTCGTCTCCCCGATCCCCGACCGGCCGTCGCTTCGGTTCCCCGCCGTCCGTTCACCCGAAGCGTCGTTCCGCCTCCCCGAACGCTCACCTCCCCGACTGACCACCTCCCCACCGGCCGTCGTCTCCCCTCCCTCAACGGCCGACCCGCCCTCCTATATAAACCCCAGACTCCGGCACTGCCAACACCGACCCTCACCGCTGGCACAACCACTTCACCACCGCTACCGCCATCCTCCAGCCGACGAGCTCCCCACGGTGATTCCGGCGACCACTCCGCCGTGACACGATGACTCCCCGCCAACCCAGCAGCTGAGCAGCCATCATAGCAGCCGAAGCAGCATCGCCACCCGCCGCCGACGTGCGCCGTGCCGCCTCATCCTCGTATAGTTTGGACGTTTCCGACGTCCTGTTCCGGTGAGCAATTCTCTTTCCTCGTCACGTCATTTTTTGAACGGTCTGTTGTGACACGTTTGCTGTGTAACCCTCTCGAACCCCGTGTGCTTAGACTGACAAATCGTGTCCTATGTCGATCGTAAACTGCGACGCAAAAACAAGAAAATTAATCCAATTTTCTGTAAATCAGAAACTGGCTCGAACTCACAAGTTCACGACAGTTTTATGACCAACCTGTTAAATAATTCTAAAATTCACTTGAACAGTTAATTAGATAATATAACCGAGATTAAAATCTTGTAATTAGTTTAATTTAATGTGATATAGATTGTAATTTATTCAAGGGTAAAATTGACCAAAAACTTGGTTATTTAAACCCGGATATTCTCGGAACTGGATGCGTCCCGCTAAATGAGGCAACTTGGTCGTGTGCGAATTTTACCGAAAGGTGCACACCGTTAATACGGATGTGTGAGATTTCGCGAAAGTTGATTTGGATGTGTGTGCACACCGGAATCAACACGTATCCGTCAAAATTACCCCGTATCGGCCCTATTCTGAAACTTGTTGTAACTTTGTATGTGCTCGTCGTTTCGCAACAAAATTTGTGCCATCGAATTCGTAGCATTATGCTGGTCCTATGACCCAAGTTTGGTTTGATTCTGAGAACGTTGACAAAATCCCGTATCGTGGGCCCTTTGGCTCTACTTGACGGACGATTTTGTGATCGGCTCATCGAAATCCAGTTCTGGATATTCTGTTGGGTTCGTATTATCATTCTGGACTTGTAGACCCCAAGTTTGATAAATTTGGAGAACTGTCTCTAACACAATTTTCGGTGCGAAGTGGGCCACATGTGGACCCCGCTTTGACCAGAAACTGTCAAGTTTGCCCCTGTGTCCAAATTGGACTTATGGATAGGCAATCCTAGCTATTTCATATCTTCTGAGAATGATGGTAATATCTATTTCAGCATCCGGAGGAGTACTTGAAGATCCCGCTGATACCAGAGCAACTGTTGGAAAACTCCAGGCAAGTGTACCTTGCCAATCTTGAAGTACTTGCTTTATATTATTTCCTTGATTTATTTATATGATGTATCTGTTCAACCTAGGACCGTGTGACATTTTTTAGCGTTCGAATAAGATTCGGGTGTCAACGCCGTACGCGGGGTTGTGTAACGTCACCTAGAGATTGATATCGCGATCCTATATATTTTCGTGCTTGCATTATCAAGTATGTCATACCATAGGACACCTAACACTATTCATAAGACAGAATCTTCCTGAGTCATTCATGGTGATTCTATATATGCTACATGATTCGTGACATAGAAATTATATATGCATAGCTATCATTATGACTCGCTGCATTGGTTAGAGGTCATGATCTTGCGACCGTGTGACATTGCTTAGCGTCCGAATAAGATTCTGGTGTCAACGCCATACGCGGGGTTGTGTAACATCACCTGGAGATTGATGTCACAATCCTATATATTTTTGATCTTGCTTTATCAAGTACGTCATACCATATGACACCTGACACTATTCATGAGACAGAATCTTCCAGAGTCATTCATGGTGATTCTGTATAGGCTAAAGGATTCGTGACATAGATATTACATATGCATAACTATCATTATGACTCGCTGCATTAGTTAGAGGTCATGATCTTGCGTGTCATGGACATAAGATATCGTGGACATGAGACATGTGATTACATTGGGTGGGGAGAGAAACACATGCTATAGGCTAATTATATATATATATATATATATATATATATATATATATATATATATATATATATATTTATTACGGTGCCTTAGCCACTATAGTGCTAGGCCCACTACATAGTATAACTGCTACCGGCTCCCCGACATAGAGCTTGTAGTAGTCTCAGCCTGAGTTCTAGTGATGCTCTCATTTTGCATATCACTTAGCTGGTTACATAGTTTGTCCTATTGATATATTTTTATATACTGTATTTATTTGGCTTGAGTTATTCTTGTACCTTGCTATGTCCCCTGAGGACCTGGATCTGGATTATGTCCCTAGGTTTAGTGGAGAAGATTTACCCCGAGGTATACGGGACAGAAGCAGACGCTGGAGCAGTACCAACACCAGAGGACGAGGTGATGCTAGAAGATTTCTCCTGAGTATTTGCTTTATATACTCAGTCATTTCTATTCTTGATACTCTATTTTCTTGCTTGTAGGATTATTATATTAAACTCATTATCGGGTTGTTCCCCGAGACTTTTTATTGAGACTTATTGATTATTATTTTATCTTAATTATTCTGATATTGATTGTATTTATCTTCTGTGGATGAGATTAGTATCGTAGATCTTTATTGTTGTTTTACAGCTTAAGTACACCCTAATCGGTCCATTAAATTGGGTTTGTCCATTGGAGTGTGCTGCTGGCCATTGCCACGTGGCTAGTCCCTCGATATTTTGAGACTGGGACGTGACAGATATGTATGCCATATATGCTTCTGTTTGGTGGCCAGATATGACTCCTTCAACAGAATACGGTTACAACTGATGCCGCAAGCCATGTGCAGATTGCCACGTGGTCTTGATTGAGATATGCTGTTGATGAGATCTCGGGATCGTTTTATCCTGTTGTATGCGTGACTTGATCATTTGGACACGTAGTCAGCACCAACTGTGCGAAGATCTTTGCAGTTGTAACCGGAAGATCTTGTGAGCGGGGGGCCGTGCACGTTGGCGATGCCGTATGGGTCATGAAGTCGCATGCGTGCTCTCATCCCCCCGCTATTCGGGTGTGGTATCCTGCTATTTATATCCGCCTTGTGGACGTGTTATGGTTGCCACATATGCTGGTGCTTGGTGGCCTCTTGGGGCCGCTTTGACAGTATACAGTTATAACAGTAGCCGCATGATGTAGACAAGCCGCTACATGGATTTGGTTAGAATTTTCTGTTTGAAGAGATATCGGGACATTTGTGTGCATAACTCGGTCAATTGGACACTTGTTCAACACTAACTGTGCAAGAAATCGTCTTCGATTGTAACATAAAATTTTGTGAGTCGAGAGCCGCATATTGTTGTAGTCGCATAGAAGCTCTCGTTGGCCTTGGTCGGAATGACCCTCTGGCCGTATGTGGACTAGACCGCATGGGTCTTGAAGCTGCATGCATAATCTTGTTTGGCCTTGGTCAAATGGATGCTCTGACCTCATGATGTCGAGGGCATGGGTCTTGTAGCCGCATACGTAGGACACGTGGCATGGTCCGTTTGTAAGGGCAATTAATGCACTGATGTGACTTATTGTCTTTTCCTGAGTCATCATCTGCACGAATTTTGAAGCATCTTAGGGTGATGAGTGGGGTGTCAGAGCTTCTGACAGACATCGAAATCTGTGTCAGGGGATTTTATGCGACCGTCCTACTCTATGGTCGTTCATGCCGCATATGGGAACTACATGGAGTCAAGGCCGCATGGGACGCATAGAGTCCACTACTAGAATAAACGGGATTAGCGACGTATTTTAGCGACTCCAAATAAAAACGTCGCTAAATTAGCGACTCCGTAAATATCGTCGCTAGACGTCGCTAAATGGCGACATTTAGCGACGTTTAGCGACTTTTATTAAGATTTTAAATTAATCGTCGCTATAAGTTCAATTAAGGTCGCTAAACGTCGCTAATATATCTTATTTAGCGACGTTTAGCGTCGTAATTAGCGACGTATCTTTCAAAAATATTTAGCAACGTATTTAGCGACGACTTTGGAGTCGCTAGTTTTTTATTTTAGCGACGTTTTTACCTTGACGTCGCTAAACGTCGCTAAATTTTGATTAATTAGGGCTCAGTTTTCTTTTCTCCATCTCTCAAAAATTTTGAAACGCTTCGATTTCCCCCGCCCCCCCCCCTCTCCGGCGACCGGGTCTGCGACCGCTGCGGCTACTCCGGCATCTCCCTCCTCCTCCTCGAGCTCTAGGTAATCTCTCTCTCTCTCTCTCTCTCTCTCTCTCTCTCTCTCATGTGACACTGACACAAGACACACGCACACAGACACGACACACGCACACAGACACTGAGGAGTGGTACACGAGACACACACACACGACACACATACACGACACACACACAGACACACAGACGCAGACACACACACGACACACACACACACACGCAGACACACACACACACAGACGCATATTAGGGTTAGGGTTAGGTTTAGGGTTAGGGTTAGGGTTAGGTTTTTTGACCTGGGTTAGGGTTAGGGTTAGGGTTAAATTTATGGTTAGGGTTAGGGTTAGGTTTTTTGACCTGGGGTTAGGGTTAGGTTTAGGGTTAGGGTCAGATTCATCTTCTCAAAAGCAAGTGGTCCACGAGACACACGACACACACACACAGACGCAGACACACGACACACATACACGACACACACACAGACACACAGACGCAGACACACACACGACACACACACACACGCAGACACACACACACAGACGCATATTAGGGTTAGGGTTAGGTTTAGGGTTAGGGTTAGGTTTTTTGACTAGGGTTAGGGTTAGGTTTTTTGACCTGGGGTTAGGGTTAGGGTTAGGGTTAGGGTTAGGGTTAGGGTCAGATTCATCTTCTCAAAAGCAAGTGGTCCACGAGACACACGACACACACACACAGACGCAGACACACGACACACATACACGACACACACACAGACACACAGACGCAGACACACACACGACACACACACACACACGCAGACACACACACACACAGACGCATATTAGGGTTAGGGTTAGGTTTAGGGTTAGGGTTAGGTTTTTTGACTGGGGTTAGGGTTAGGTTTTTTGACCTGGGGTTAGGGTTAGGGTTAGGGTTAGGGTCAGATTCATCTTCTCAAAAGCAAGTGGTCCACGAGACACACGAGACACACACACAGACGCAGACACACGACACACATACACGACACACACACAGACACACAGACGCGGACACACACACGACACACACACACACACGCAGACACACACACACACAGACGCATATTAGGGTTAGGGTTAGGTTTAGGGTTAGGGTTAGGTTTTTTGACCTGGGGTTAGGGTTAGGGTTAGACCTGGTCAAGAGAGAACATATATTTTCTAAAGAGACACACACACACACACACACACACACACAATCAGAGAGTAGCATTCCTTTTCTTTCTCAAGAGAGAACATATATTTTCTAAAAATATATTGTTAATGTTATGAATCAGAGAGTAGCATTCCTTTTCTTTCTCAATCCTACTGTGCCTTATATTCCTTCGTTTGACTCAACGTGGAATTTAGAGGAAGTTAGTGTTATTTTGGCTTGCAACCTGCTAATTAATGATATGCACACAACCTGCTAGTTAATGATATGAATATGAGTTTGGAACCTCATTGTTATATTCTAAATATGTTAAGGGTGGAGTTAAGTAATACAAAATTATTTTATTTTGTGACACGTAGGATATAAATAAGATATTATGGTATCATTATTATACTGCAACAAACAGCTAATTCTTTGTGAGTCATCTAATTATTCCGTTCCGGTCCAATAGCTAATTCTTTGCTAATTCTTTGTTTTCATCTATCTTACCAGATGGCACCCAAGAGAGCGACACCTACTGTTAAGGAGGAAGTGATGCCTCCTACTGTTAAGGAGGAAGAGATACCACCTGCGGGGAGTTCCAGTCACCCAGCACCTATCGCGGCTGTATCTCAGACAGGGAGTTCCAGTCACCCAGCACCTATCGCGGCTGTATCTCAGACAGGGAGTTCCAGTCACCCAGCACCCATAGCGGAGCTTGATAACATAAACGCTGTTTATGCGCAGTATTTGAGGGACTGGTATCTGCCCCGTTTTGGAAATCCTCGAGATTGATACTATGATGTTTCATATACTTATATATTATGAATTTTGTGTTACTGTGATACTCTGATACTTATATATTATGTATTTTGTGCTGTTGTTTATGCCCATTTTGTGTGACTGTGATACTGTGATACTTTTATGACTGTGATACTTTTATTGTCTGTCTATAATATTTGTGTGTATTAATTGTATGACTGTATACTTGTATTCATATTAAATATTGTTAATCCGGTGTTGAGTGTTCCACCGAAGGGGTCGGCGAACCCATTGAATTCAACGGAGGGTTGCTCCGGGTCTATTTTTAATTAGAAATTTTAAAATTACAGGAACAATAGCTTGGAACAATTAAGGTTTTTTTTTTTACTTTTTTTGTAAATTTAGCGACGTATTTAGCGACGTTTAGCGACGTCTAGCGACGTTTTAATAAGTCGCTAAAAAAGTCGCTACTTAGCGACGTGTCATTAAACGTCGCTAACGACGTCGCCAAACGTCGCTAAATATGTCGCTGTACGTCGCAAATTGGTGACATGGCAGTACTGCCAGGTCATTAAATACGTCGCTGTTACGTCGCAATATAAGTCGCTCATTAGCGACGTTTAGCGACTTTATAGAACGTCGCTATTTAGTGACGCGGCGTCGCTAAACGTCGCTAATTTTAGCGACTCATGGAAGTCGCTAAAAAACGTCGGTATAGCGACGTTTAGCGACGTATTTCGGTTCAGCGACTTGGTTTCTTCCGACTACTTTAAAACGTCGCTAATGACGTCGCTAAACGATTTTAGCGACGTTTTTTTGTCATTTAGCGACGTTTTTGGGCGTCGCTAATTTGACTTTTTTTGGTAGTGGTCCCGAACGCATTGGGCCAGAGATGCATTGAACACATGGAGTCTGGAATGCATTAGGCCAGAGACGCATGGAACACATGGAGTCTTGACCACATTGCGCCAGAGACACATGGAACACATGGTGTCTGGGACGCATTGGGCCATAGACGCATGGATCGCATGGAGTCTGGAATGCATTGGGCCAGAGACGCATGGATCTTTTGTCATTTTCTGTATTCGTGGCATTTGAACAGTTGTATACTGCCAAAAATAATTATGACGAAACTGTCAGCACAGATTCCAATCAGCGGCGCAGGATTCGAGGCAGTCAGAATAACTGTCTAATTTTTCAGAGTCATAAATGCTCTGATGTGACTGTAGGGATGATGCATCAAAGGACGGTATGCATCTCATGATGTCATGTATCCGAGGGTGTCATGCGTCCACAGCTTTTATGCATCCACTGCAGTTATGCGTACCTTGCTTATTTATTGACTGTAAACTGGAGTGCATGGAGGAATTTTCATGCTTCTAACTTCAAAGTTTTCAGACTTGGCTAAGTCTGAAATACTTTGAATAAGAAGCATGAATTTAGTACACATTTACTGTCTGTTTTTGTCAGGTTTATGCATGTAGTAATTGTCGTATGGAGAGCTCTGCCATGTTGTCAATTCTGCATTAAATAGTGAGTTCCTTCATCGAGGCACCTCTGTCTATAAAAAGAGAAATGTTTGGAGAGAGAAGGCCTCTTGCATTTTATTTTATTCTCCATTTTTGCCGCTATTGGTTCTCTTCTTACCTGTCGATCGTCATGTCTTCCCGATTTCCTTCGTCTTCCGCTGCTGCCAAAGGTAAGGGCGTTGTGCCCAAGAAGAAGGGAAAGGAAAAGGAAAAGGAAAAGGAAAAGGGGAAGGCTACTGCCGACGAGGTTGGCCTCCAAAAGTTTCCTTCAGACGTTTAGAGACCCGTCCTAGGTAAGGATTCTCTTGTGTGTGGATATATACAAGAAGACAGAGACACGATTTGCACGGTTCGTCGCATGGATGTAGAGACATGCGCGGCCTTTTCACAAACGCATAACTGGAAGTATGCCAAAGGCAACCTTGCAGATGCGCAAGCTGTGATTCGTCGCATGGGCACGTGTCGTCGTGCGCGAAAGTGTCATGCACCTATCATTTTTCTTTGTATGTTAAATTTATGCAAAGCTTCTTTTGCTGATACGCATGTCTTTTCTATGCTGTGTAGTGAAGTTACCGACAACCCCCTCAGGAGAGTTGGTGCTCAACCCTGGACGAGTTCCAATGAATGCGAATTTTGAGGACCTAGCTGCTGCCATTCAACATCAGCTAGATGCAATTTTTTTGTCAGACAAAAAATGGTGGAACGAGACATAATTTTTGTAATTGGTTTTTAAATTAACTTGCACGTCATACCCGAAAGAGTGTGATTCCACCACAAGCCTTCGAGAAAGACGCAAACTCTATCTACTAGGGGTAGACCTTCAACACGTAGTTGGACTAGTTAGGATTTGATGTACAACTCCTTGTCGAGATAGAAGGCCGCACTCATCACTCGAGAACGGCATACTCGATCCGAATTTGACTTAGGTTTCGAAAGAGTCAATATCAATTCGTCATCTTTGTTGCTTTCGGAGGGTTGTTAGTTGAGGAAGATTGTTCAAGTGTTCCTCCGAGCAAGACCGTGGATTCTTCGACTTCAATATATTAAATTTCCATATATATATATATATATATATATATATATATATATATATAATTGAAAAAGAGAGAGAGAGAGTCTGTTTGGACCTGGTTCGGTCCGAAGCTATCCGGGTCTCGGTACAGACTGGATTTGGATATTAGATTTAAAAGTCTGGCTCAACCCACATTTCTAGCTAGACTGGTCACCCAAATTCGATCAACATTGAATCCGTACCGATCCGATCCGATACACACCTTAGTGTCAATCTATTAACGTTTAGATCTCTGTGCAAATGTAGTAATTCAAGGATATCTCGCAGCTCATGACCTCTGTAAGAATCATGATGTGCATAAAGTGCATCCTGATTCATTGGTGATGATACAATCAAAGAATGTTACTATTTCTAGCAAAAACCAATTGTTATGCCAGCAAAACAAGAAAAGTTGCAATTTGTTTTTCCTCTCAATGCCATTTGATTAAAGCTAGCTATGATATAAAGTCATGATCATTTTTCTTTTCCTTTTTCCTTTTTCCTTTCTCTCTGTTGGGTAAATATAAAGGACACTATGTGCACATGCATGAAAACAATGGATCAGCCTCACCTAATCCTTCTAAGAACAAAAAAGAAGCCTGTCTGTAAAGCTTGGTTTGAGTTTAAATAGCTTTAAAGTTCACATTTTAGCATGGTTTTATTATTATGCATGCACAGAAATTCAACATTATGTAGATTTATTATATATGTATTGAAAAAATATATATGGAAGTCCAATATATATTCAACGATCTATATATATAGAAATCTAATATATATTCAAAGTCAAATATATGGTCAAAGTCAAAAATATTTTCCTTCAACTTTGTCATCTTGAAACCTTTTTTTTTGGCAGAACCATTGTGCAAAAGAAATTGCCAAATACTGTTTTGGCCAAACTAGCCATGTGTTTTTGCAAGTAGCCAACAAATGTGCCAGAAAGCTAAGAAAAAAGTGTGTTTTTATGTCCAGGGTAACGTTCATGACTTTATACATGCTGTATTACAGGTCTTTTGAGGTTGCTATCTCCAAATTCTACCATCTTTTTTTATAAATGAAAGGAATAGTACGTTCCGTGACTCGATCCACCAATATTCCGTCATCCGGCCAGGGCTCTTATGACTCTTCTCAGTAACCAAAAGGGTCATTCGAGTTCGGCAAAACTAAAAGGAAAGGTAATTTACATGCAAAAATTCATGGTAAGATATTGCTAATAAAAATAGTTCAAAGTTGAAGGCCTTCAAAACAAAATTTCATATATTTTGCAGTCACTCTAACATCTTATAACGGATAAGCCATGTCCTCTCTTTTCTTTTCCGCCTGCTTTCGGCTTCGATATAGGCTTCCATGTCCGTTCTCTTGTTCTTGCTTGCTTTCTTTCTTCTTGCTAGTGTGACCTTCCCAATGTAAACTCTAAATTGGGGCTCGTTGGGCTAATGGTCTCCGAGAGACACGATTTGTTCAAATCCAATAATATTTCAATGCTTTTAGAGCGTGCCTCCTGCATAAGAAAGGTGACTTTTATTGTATATATCTGTATTGGAAGATGCTATATTTTCCGCGGGTTTGATCCGTCTATTACGTGGTGCAATTCTATTGACATGTCAATCAGTGGTATAATTAAACAAATAGAAGGGGTCCAATAAAATTGTACCATGCGGACAGACAGACCAAACCTGCGGACAACTAAGCATTTTTCATCTGTATTGAAAGGTTCAAAAAAAAAAAAAAAAATACACACACAAAAAAAAAAAAAAAAAAAAATATATATATATATATATATATATATATATATATATATATATATATATATATATATATATATATATATATATACACGTTCAAACTTCAAAGTACTTCTGCCAAAATTAACAGTAACTAACAGTAACTTTGCATGTGATATTAATAACTCAAATAAACAGAGAAATGAGTGAAGGGTGAATGTGATATGGATTATTTACCTCAAAAAAGTTGTTGCTTCCTTTAGTGGATTCTCTTGGTGCGCCATTAATCCAGCTGCTCCTATTGCTGAGATATCTCATAGTACAAGACCTCTTAGTGGTAACCAATTGTCATACACTATAAGAATATGACTTTCCTTAATTCTATTGTAGAAACACATGGCAAGCAATCACAGGAACACGTACGTACACATTTCAAGGAGGTTCATCCAATGTGGACTACGCGCTCAAAGAATAATCAACAACTATTAATTAGAAAGAATCAGTTGTTAGGTTTTGAAACTTATTGTTCTGTTAGAACTTAAAAGTGATGACTGGGTCAGCCTATGATAACGATAATGCTTGCACCGTGTACTGTTTAGTTCGTGTGGGGGATGTTTAATTAAGAAATATTTTAGCAAATGTTTATACAATAAATATAAAAACTATTATATATATATCTATTTATTTAAAAAAAAACTAGTAAATGTTCGAGTAAAATAATCAAAATTTTGATTAAATAGTAGAGATAAATCTTAAAATTTTAAATATTGTACACAAAAGAATGAAAATATTTACTTAGATTTTAAAATAAGTAAAAGTATATGTTAGTTTCTTTATTTGTAATCCAAATATTTGCTAGGATCATTGCACCATCATGAGGATTGAAATGAATGCTCACAACAGTACAGACAAAGCAAAGATCCCTGCTACTTTTTTGGGGAGAAGATGCATAAAGACTATAAAGCCAACCAGAGTTTTCAATGAGAGTCTGATAGAGCTAGCAGCCTTGAAAATTGCGACAATTATTATTAGTTTTCTCTCCATATTTTTAATCCTTTTTTTTTCCATTAGCAATGTTAGAGGGACAATTTTTGAAACTACATAATATGACATTCTATGTGTTAGTCATGTGCGGGAGCGTTGCAAACATCAGGTGGTCAGTAAAATGAGATATCATATTTCGATCGGTGTCCCCTTAGCATTATTGTACAAATAATGTAATGTTAATGTCTACATTAGTTTTGATTTAAACTAGCTAATACAAAACACCTATTGAAATTTGAAAGCTATGATGTGTACAGACTTTAGGTAACATGTTTCGAATCTTCACTAATTAGCGAGTTCAGTTTTTGTTCACCCACTAAAACTATGTTCACCCTTCCACTCAAGGGTTGCCACGTGTCAACCACTTCCAAAGTGGTTTTAGTTTTACATGTAACAACTCTTGAGTGGAAGGGTGAACATTCATCCTAGTGTTCATGGATGAACTAAAATGGACTTCACATGTAATGCGTACAGGTTCCAAAATACACTAGGACACTTTAAAATCGGTGTCGTGTCCATGCAACATAGCTGCCAGGAAACACTAACTACTACTCTACCAAATAAAATCCAATTTAAATAATTCAAGTCTACTAGTCCTCTATAGTTGGAGCAACTTCCTGGAAATTGTTCCCATGAAAAAAATGGAGTGATTTGTTGCTTCTTCCGTTTCAAGAATAATCTCTTCCAAACTAACCCTGACGATGACCGAATTGTTCAAACCACTAAACCTATACTAATTCTATACAACCATGAAGTTCAATAAATCCATTCAAGATATGCATCTAGAATATTGATCCAAAGTAAAAGAGTAATATAGGTACCACTACCTTGAAGAATTGCTCCATTGACCTAACTGATTAGTTGCCTGCAGGTTCACCACTGGCCTGCCATATTTAGTTGATGACTGATCAGATCCAAAGAGATTTTGCATATCGATCGAATTGTCATCGGAAACTTCGCTGGCAGACCCATTATCAAACCCATCCGAATGGCCTAAGAAATGGTTATCAAAGTTATGAATTACTCTTCACTAGTAATTACAGAATAAAGGTATAGAGACAGAGAAGGGAACCTGAAGAAGCAGTAGGCATGTTGGTGCTCTTTACTGTCCGATACATCTACAACCATTTAAATAAATTATATCTCTAGTTTATACATCACATTATCATACTGAAGAAATCAAGCCTGACATCAGAGACAAAAAAACACTGAAATGTTTCGAGGACGTTGTCATCAATTTTCTAATTAGCCAATGGAAACATGAAAATAACACTCTTCCACTATTTGGTTTACATATTAAGAAATTATATTGCAACCCATAAAATCTTATGTAATAAGTATTGCATTATACATGCTTAATGTGGAATAAGAAATATTTTTCTGTAATGCTTTGTTAGCTAGAGGCAGAAGGACGCAGAAGTGATTCTTGTTTACATTTTCAGTGTTCCATATTCCACTACTAATTAAGTATGAGTCAGTAGCTAACAAGTGTTCCATATCTCCTTAGTAAAGCTGCTAGGAACAAAATTAAACTTGCAGAACTCACTGATCACTCATGACTAGCTACAGAGAGAGAGAGAGAGAGAGAGAGAGAGAGAGAGAGAGAGAGAGAGAGAGCTTTCTCTTTAGCTATATGAGAAAAACCTGGAGATTTTATGAAGGGCAATATAAAGAAGGAAAGGAAAGGAAAGAAGAGATGTTCCATTATAGAGAGCTCAATATATCACCTGCAAGTGAGATTTCACGTGAGACAAGGTGAGATCCTTGACATCCATGAGCTCAAGAACAGACTTGGGCGTGGCCCCTGAAAAAGAAAAAGAAAAGAAAAGAAAACAAATATAATTAAGAAGAGAGAATGAAACCCAATAATATATAACCCAAATGAAGAAAAACTTGTCATATATAAGATGTACTTTCGTGGCCTCCCAAGAGTTCGACGGCGTGGACGAAGCGGCGGTGCAGCGTTGTCGTCCACCGCATCCTCGGCGCACGCGTGCTGCGCTTGGTCGGCGGCGCAGGCAGCCTCGACGACTGCGATGGAAGGAACCTTCTGTCGCACAAGTACTGCTGCTGCAACAGCTGCTGCTGCTGCTGCTGATGATGGTTATGGTACACCGGGGTTCCTCTGATGGGCCTCATCACCATCATTCCATAGTGCTGCTGCTGCTGGTGGTGGTGGTGGTGAGTGCTAGTAGTGAATGGGCTTGACAAGGAGAGAGGATCAGTTGTGGTTCTGTTGGGGTTGTGGGAGTGGTCAAGGGCTCTCCTCCAAAACTCTAGATCCACAGTGCTACTGCTGCACTCTTCTTCTGCAGCAGTGCTTCTCCTCCAGTTGCTTGATGTGGGCTTGTTGCTATTAATGTTGCTTGGAGGACTAATTTGCAGGGACAGGTCTGGCTGCACCGGAAAGAGCTCCATCTAGCTAGAATTTCTTCTTCTTCTTCTTCTTCTTCCTTCTTCTTCTTCTTTTGGACGGGGATTTATGGGACTATAGAGAGCTTTGTTGGCTGATGAGGAATAAGTGAGAGGAGTTTGTGGTGAGATGTGGATGTTGATACATAGTAACATAGGAGGAGAGAAGACTAGTTGTCTGTGGAGACAAACGGTTTGGTTAATAAATAAATGTGGGGGTGTGAGAGAAAATGACACAAGATGACTAGGGGTATGTTTGGGGTCTCCTATGTTGTATTTGTTATTCTCTAGGTGGGAGGGAATAAAGAAAATGACACTTAGAAGTTTTTTTTTTTTTTTTTTTTTTTTATGTCCGACGATACGTACGAAATTTTGTACATGTTATGTTGCATATTATTTGGACCCATTGTGATCTCCCAACACACATCTACACCTCCTCTGCGGTTTGATTTCGATACCGTATTGATTTGTCATTCTTTGTGTGTGTTTGTGTTGTCTTTATAGAGAGAGATTAGTAGAACTACATAAGAGATAGGGGGAGAGAACATAGTTAATTATGGTACATGTTGGTTACATAAATGTAAGCATAAGCACTTATGATCTATTTGGTTGTTGTAAATACAACCGCAATCATAATTGTTGTAACATTTATACCAACTTTCATGTTAGGTTTTTTTTTAATGTAATAAAAGTTGCTATACATACATCAATGCAATTTCTGTAACAATTTTTGCAGTCATTTTGGTTGCAATTTCGATTACAACAACAAATACTTTTAAAAGAAAATCAATTACATGCAACCAAACAAACATCATAATTTGTGGTACGTGTAAAGTATGAACCTTTTCAAGTGTATCAACTCATGTTGCAACAAAAAAGAGAGTCAATTATACTAAGTCGCAATTGAACAACAAGATTCTATTTATAACAACAAAAGTTCAAAATAAAAAACATCTACTTGTATCCTTTCAAATATTGAATTTATAAATCTAGCTACATTATTTATAAACAAGCAAATACTCTATTCCCAATATCATTTAGAACAATTACTACTTGATATCTATTTTGGGTCAAGGTGTTCATTGGCCGGGTCGGGTCGACCCGGACCCGCAGTGATCGGTTTTGACCGGTCTGGGTCGGGCAAGTCGAGTCTTGAGATGCGACTCGGTCCAGGTCGGGCTGGAGACTAATACTCTAAATCCATCCCGGCCCAGAATTTGGTCTAGACTGATCTTGACTAGATCGAACTAGATTTGGTTCGATTTGGACTGGTTTATTAAAAATAGAATAATATTTTCTTTTGACATATTACAAGTTGAGCTTAATATCTAAAACATTACTTTGGTTTGGGGACATTTTTTCCAATGGTTTTTATCAGCTTGATCTTTCCACTTATATTGTTGCGTTTTTATTTTATATTTTGTGATTTTTATTTTCTGCAAGAATCGACCACCGTGTTCGATAGTCCATCACATATGTGTGTTTTAGGAAATGAATTTCGGTTTTATTTTCAACAGAGTTCATCCTCATGATTTGATTGTGTGCACTAGAGTTCCTTGAAGCATCCTTGGACGATAAAATCATCTAATTTTAGAGGTGACAATAAATCTGATTGTAAATCATTACATTAAACAATAAATATTTTATTTTTCTACAGGTTGCTATTCTTTCTTCTGGTAAGATGTCCTTGTATAGGAACAGTATAATGCTCACTAGCAGAGAGAAGTCCTATAGCTTTTAATGCCATTTAGCTGTTGTTGGGTCTCTCTGGCCTCTGTGCCCTACATAAACTACAGAATATGGTCATGGGGTCCTCCTCCTTGCTATAATCCCATGGTCAAAATATCCCACCCAGACGTGAACTAAATAACCACCCCCAACCCCACCCCACCCCACCCCACCCCCACCCTACTGTTACGTACCTCATCTAAACCTTAGCTCTATTTTTATCCTTCCCATTATTGCATATAACTTATTTTGTGAAATTCTATGGAATAGAAAATCCTCCCAAAATATTCTGTAACTATATATGCTCATCAGGTCAATAGAATTGGATCATATTATGTGTTCGTTTGGTTTGTAAAATTTGACAACATAACATAATCGTCATTATGTTGTCAATATAATAATTCGAATGTTTGGTTAGACAAATTTTTTTTAGATGTAATGTAATCACGATTACAATCTTGATTATATTACATTACTTTCTTTTAAAATCAATTACGTCATAAAATACATGTAATCGTGATTACATGACAATTTATAACTTAAAAAACTAAAAGTTTAGAAATAACTATTTTCTTTTTTACTTTTTTGCTTGTTTATTATTATTATTTTTTATTTTTTTATTTTAAAAATATTACGTTACAAATTTAATTACATTACATGGTAAACCAAATATTTGAATGTAATTGATATGACATTACATTGTTTGATTACATGTTCTAACCAAACATATGCCTATTACATTACAAACTCAATTATATTACAAACTCGATTTCATTACGATTGCGATTACATTACAACGAACCAAACGCGCCCTAGGTTGTTAAGAGCATCTCCAACCCTATTGTGTGTTGTGATTCTTATGTAACATGGAAGCACAAAACAATGTCTTTCCTAGGGTGTAATACTATATTCACAAAAAAAAATGAATTAAATTTTTTTTTCTCCACTGCAAAAATATCGAAATGCTTACTTCTTTTCAACTTCCAAAAAAATTTCTTATCTTCTTACTTTTTTCTAAATAATTTTTATTCATAATTGATGACATGGAGATAAAGACATTGTTAAGTGCATTGTCTAAAACTAGACAACTAATTTCACAATGTTAACTTTTGTCACGTAAGCGTTATAATTTATTTGATATTTGTATTGAAGAATTTTTTTTTGTCATTCCTATGTAGCAACATTTTTCCCCCCAAAATCCCAATAGGGCTGGAGATGCTCTTAATGACATGACATGGAAAGTCCTCATAATTGTGTGAATATGTGTGTTGATTTTGGAGAGAATAACTTAATGGGTTATGGCTCTAGCAACAAGTGATGTTCTTGTCCTCACTGGCAATAAACAAGTGGATCTAGATTCATGTCATAAATGAGAAGTGTATATAAGAGTGACAGTAGATGTCAACCCTCCCACGAGGAGGTGGATCATGGTGTTTGTTTAAGATGGTAATGCATGATTAAGAGAGGAGTAAAGAATGGAAGAATCTCATTACCATTTATTGTGGGTACTGTTTCCCTAGGCCATGTCTTTGACAAGACCATCCATCCCTAAGGGAATCTTGGTGAGAGCCAGTGTGAGAAAAAAAAAAAAAAAACCGAAATGTTGGACAGTTCGAAAAAATAAATTAAAAAAAAAAAAATCGAAATATCACATAGCAGGTTCTGATTGGTGGAACAAAACAACTGGCGTCAGCTTCGCTAATGTAGACAAAAAAAATTTGGCCAATCAAAACCTGCCACGTGACAGAAGATTTTTTTTTTCATATGCAGCAACATTGAAAAAAAAAAGGGTTTGCTTGTCTCAGCCTTGTCTCTAGGGAGATCAGATCATGTGAGGTTGATTTTTATACAACTGGTTGTGTGATTGATTTTTTTTTTTTTTTTTGATTTTTTGAGAAGGTGTGATTGATTCAATATTGGTATTATTTAAAGAGTCCCAAGAATGAGATGTTTCATGGTCCAATGCCAACATAGTTTATCTATGCCAGAAAAAGTCCTCCGAATCTACTTTTCCAAGTCAAACAATCTTTTTCATTGTCACAAACCTACCGGCTGAGAATGGCAGAGCCACTTGATGAAGAGAACATTTAGATCTCAAAAAGCATTTAGATCTCTTAAGAAAGAGATTACAGTTTAGTAGTCAGTAATAGTTCGGTTTTGGAAAGCTTGAGAAAATATTATACTACCAGAAAAGTCAAATTAGCGACGCCCAAAAACGTCGCTAAATGACAAAAAAATGTCGCTAAAAGCTTGAGAAAATATTACACTACCAGAAAAATCAAATTAGCGACGCCCAAAAACGTCGCTAAATGACAAAAAAAACGTCGCTAAACACGTTTAGCGACATAATTAGCGACGTTTTAAAGCATTCGGAAAAATCAGGTCGCTAAAACAAAAAACATCGCTAAACGTCGCTATACCGACGTTTTTAGCGACTTTAATGTGTCGCTAAATTTAGCGACGCCGCGTCACTAAATAGCGACGTTTATTAAAGTCGCTAAACGTCGCTAATTAGCGACTTATATAGCGACGTAACAGCGACGTCTTTAATGACCTGGCAGTACTGCCATGTCAGCATTTTGCGACGTACAACGACGTATTTAGCGACGTAATTAGCGACGGCTTTTGACGTTGCTAAGTAGCGACTTGTTTACCGACGTATAAAAAACGTCGCTAGGCGTCGCTAAATGTCGCTAAATACGTCGCTAAATTTACAAAAAAAATAAAAATAAAAAGTGAATTGTTCCAAACTGCAATTTATAAAATTTTAATTAAAAATAGACCCGGAGCAACCCTCCGTTGAATTCTCTGGGTTCGCCGACCCCTTCGGTGGAACACTCAACACCGGATTAACAACATTTAATATGAATAAAAGTATCACAGTCATACAATTAATACACACAAATATCACAGTCACACAATACATAATATATAATTATCACAGTATCACAGGGCATAAACAGCGTCACAAAATGTATATTATCACAGTCACACAAAATGCATAATATATAAGTATATGAAACATCACAGTATCAATCTCGAGGATATCCAATACGCTGGGGCAGATACCAGTCCCTCAAATACTGCGCATAAACAGCGTTTATGTTATCAATCTCCGCTATGGGTGCTGGGTGACTGGAACTCCCAGTCTGAGATACAGCCGGTATAGGTGCTGGGTGACTGAAACTCCCCGTCTGAGATACAACAGGTGGTATCTCTTCCTCCTTAACAGTAGGAGGCATCACTTCCTCCTTAACAGTAGGAGGTGTCGCTCTCTTGGGTGCCATCTGGTAAGATAGATGAAAACAAATAATATAATTGATAACAGATATTACTTAAGACATATCCTTAATAATGCGGAATGGAAGAATTAGATGACTCACAAAGAATTAGCTGTTTGTTGCAGTATAATAATGATACCATAATATCTATTGCTCAACATTTTGTCCTAACAATAAAAACACTATAAGATGTATCTAGTCAACCAACGGATACAAATCTATTGGTAGTGTTGATGATGGAGATGATAATATGAATGATGATGATTATTAGGGTTTTGTCAAGTCTTCTATTTTATTAGCCCAACTTATAACACTACTCCACATTGCTATTCTAACTGATATCAACTTCTCTTAACCAATATCTTACTATCTAACCTATCTTAACCAATTACCTATCTACCTTGGCACTCAACACTTAACTGTTACTTACCTCTCTAGTACTATCCTCATTCACTTGCACACACCTGAACTCACACAACACATGGACACCTGCACTCACATTTGCAGTGCCCTCTCAGACACATATCAAATCAACCCTCAATACCTTAGAATTATACACATACTACCCCTCCACATCAGTGCTACCATTGTTGCCCAACTCTTGCTACTGCAACCAAGTCCAAGCCTTTACTTTATGGATGGAGTTCATGAGAAGGTTAGCAGAACTAGAGGAGAGTTAGCCTTAACAACTCATAATCTTTCTCTAAAGGCTAGTATTCAACCTTTATCCAAAAGTTGGGTCTTGATATCCATAAAAATAAGATAAGTACGAAAGTACTATTCAACAAGATAATATCATTCAAATAACCTAACCCTAATCCTAAACCTAATGTTTGGTTTATTGAATTCTCATATTCAAGGAAGGTAATGGTATTCTTACGGCTGAAACACATCATTCGCATCCTTAAAGGTTGTTCCAAGTATGGAATCCATTCCTTCACATCTTTAAGTGCAGGTTCACATTTCTTTCAGATATCGTCTCCCAATAAATAAGTTGAACTCATATCTCCTGTAATGTTCATTCTTGACCCTTCAATTTGGTAAATAGAAATGTGCAACATTCTCTTAATGATTTTAAGACTAAAAAAAATTACTACATCTCACTTCGCTAAATAAATTGTTTGGTCAACTATCACTAGAGCTCTATCAAACTTATTAGTAGTGACTTCTCATAACATTGGAAAAAGTAGTAAAACAAAACTGGATACAATAGGTTCCTCATGTCACGACCCGCACCCGGAAATTCGGGCACGAGTGCGTGGGTACGTCCAGCCTACGCGGGCAGAGTCTGCGGTAGTACGCTGTCTAGGTCATATCCACATTTAACTAGTCTAGCTCATTCACAATTAACATAGGCAAGATAATAATGAGAAACAGGTACTTAAGATTGCGATTGAAATAACTGTGACAACAGATTCAAATGTTTTAGTACAGAAATTCAGAATGAAATCGGGGACAAACCCGATTACTAAGATAAAGAGCAAAAACTAAGATAACTACTGCTAACTACTCAGCAGGAGTAGCTTCCTGTGCAGGAACTGGCTCTGCAACTGTGTCACCTGCTGCCTCATAGGGGCCATAATAAGTAGAGGCAAGGTTCTCATCATCGCCTAAATCAACAGATCCAGTCAGGAAAGGAGCAAAGTACACAGTGCACAACAAGATTAAACTAAATATTTATGACAATTAATTGAATATCATGTTGAGAAACTGCATAAAAGAACATCAATATCTCAGAGTTAAAGCTGTAAACAGGAATATGAGAAAACCCGAAGTAAATGAGACAGAAAATAAAACTATAACAGTCTGCAAGAAATATAACAAGATCTAGAAACTAGCTGTGTGAACTTGTGTTTGTTTTAGAATATATAGTTGGCATGTAGGGGTTTATAAGGCTACTCCGTCCGTCATAAACGGCTATTAAACAGGAATAATCGAGATCCGGCTGAGGGTACAGTCGCGTACCAACAGCTATTAAACACGACAGGGGAAATGGGTAAACTACATGCCTTCTAGTATTCTCCCACCCGACATGAAAAATAAGACATGAACTCCAATATTCAAGACATGAATTCCAGTGTTCTAGCACTACGTGTAATCATCAATGGTACTAGTAAAGCAGGGAATTAATTATCACAATATAAAGATTAATTTGAAGTGCAGGTACTTGCCTGTTGTTTGGATCCAATTAATTGTACTCGGAGAAATTTCCAGAGATGAGTCCAAAAGCTGAAATAGATATTACCATCACGTTCAGAAGATATCAAATAGCTAGAAACGCCTGTCCTTGGGTCCAATTTGGAGACAAGGGCAAAAACGACAGTTTCGGGTCAAAACGGGGTCCGCCGGTGGGCCCGCTTTGCACCGAAAAACGTGTCCGGGTCAATGGTCTCCAAATTCACCAAACTTAGTGTCAACAGGTCAGGAACGCTGATACGAACCCAACGGAACTTCCAGATTTGGATTTCGATGAGCCGAACACAAAATCGCCCGTCGAGCGGGGCCTGTGAGGCCCACGACACGCGATTTCGTCAACGTTCTCAGAATCGAACCAAACTTGACCCACAGGACCAGCGTATCGCTACGAGTCCGATGGCGCAAGTTTTGTCTCAATCTGATGAGTGTACAAGAAGTTAGGGCGAATTGCAGAAAAGTCGGATACGGGGCGATGTCCGCGGATACGCGTTGATTCCGGTGTGCACGCACACCCGAATCAGCTTCCGCGAAATCTCACACGTCCGTATCGACGACGCGCACGTATCTGTGAAGACCGCATGCGACCAAGTCATCCCGTTTGGCGGGGCGCACTCAGTTCCGGGGTGAAACAGGGTCTGGTTTTTCCTATTTTTGGATCGCGGTGTGCGATCACCACAGGACGCGATGCCCCGAGCGGTTTATCCGGGCACCGAGAGGGTCATACAGGCTTCACAACGCAATTTACGGAAATGAAAACGGAGCTACGAGCAAAAAGTTACACGCACCTGAAGGGGACTCAAAAAACCAGGCAAAATCGTGTCCGACACGACACAGGACACTGTGTCCTGTGTCCGACACAGGGAAATTAGGAATTAGGGTTAGGGTTAGGGTTTGGACACGGCCGGAGCTCGGGCTGGCCAGGGCGGCGTGCGGCGGGGAGAGGCCGGCCGGGGCGGCGCCGCTGCACGGCGGGTGAGGCGGAGGCGGGCTGGCTGGAGGCGGCGCTGGCCGGAGGCGGGCTGCCCGCTGCTATTTCTGCTGGAGGAGGCGGTCGTCGGAGTCCCTGGCCGGAGCAGCGGAGGAGGAAGGAGAGGGGAAGGAGGAGGAGGGCCGGGCGGAGCTGGGCAGCGGTGGCGGTGGGCGTGGCGGCGTGGCGGCGAGTGGTGGCGTGGTCGAGAGCGACGGCGGTAGGGGTTTTTAAAGGGCTGGGGGAGGGGTCGTGGCCGAGGGGGGTGGCCGGGTCTGGCGGCGCAGCGGGCGGAGCGTGGCCGAGTGGAGCGGGCTGAGCGGAGCGGAGGACGCGGCGGAGCACCGGGCGGAGCGCCGCGGAACTCGGGCTGGGGGAGACTGGGTGGCCGGGTTGCGGGTCCGGTCGGGTCGGGTTCAAGCGGACCCGACCCGTTAGGGGTTTGGGCCGGAGTGGACTGGGCCGCGTGTTGGGCCGGGCCGAGCGGGCTGGGCTTGGGCCGAAAATAAATATAAATAATAATAAAAAAAATAATAATAATAAATAATATTAATAATTAATTAATAATTACTTAATTAACAAATAACTAAATAAATAGTTTTAGGTGATTTAAAAATAGGTCCGGGGTACAATAAATTCCAGAAAAATTATCCTAAGTCCAGTTTTTCATTTTACACCCAAAAATATTATTTTCATAATATTTTAATGTTGTTTAATATTAATTAAAAAATCATGTAATAATTCAAAACCCTGATTTTAATTTCAGAAAATTCCAAGAAAATTCCAGAAAATTATAAAAAATCCCAATTTTAATATTTTTGAAAATCAGGGGCTTACAATCTACCCAGCTTATAAAAATTTCGTCCTCGAAATTTAAATTATGGTAGGGTTCTCTCTCTCCAAACTCACTTGATTACAGTCTAGCGGATTTCTCTCAGGTGAACATTGCGGTCGCTACCCAACTTAGAATTTTTACCCATATATCCTCTAAGGCTGTACAACTAGTAAGGCTAGGTCCTAACTTAATTAATCAGGGTATTGAATCTTTAAGTCTGCAACAAAAATACACCACCTATGGTATTCCCTTAGTCTTAGAGGTTATCATCAATTCGACCGGTCTGAGGGGTACATCTAGCACTACAAATCAAACTTAAACCAAACACAGGATTTTGTCTTTCCGAAATAAGGGAAGACGAGGATCAATAATAAAGAGTCTAAGGGCGAGGTGGTAGAACAGAGGTATAGGGATCAAGGCGTTTTAAAGAATTCTAATGGGAATTGTCAGGCGGTTATGGATTGAGATTTATTCGCATGCTCGCGTTAGTACAGTTATGTAACTGATACGATATGCTCGGGCGTATTTAGGGGCAAGTATACTAGTCAACTATATATCTCAATCCACATAAAGTAGTCGTGCGAAGTACGAATCAAAATGCACTAAGGTTGATCAGACCGTAGTACACTGATTCTGAGTAGACACTTGTATTAGTGGGGTTGATCAGGCCTCAATAATACAGGTGTCACGAACAAGCCCGATAAAGAGTAAGCTTGCAAAACTAGGCTATAAAATAGCAGCATCAGTCGAGTTCAGCAAAAATTAAGTGCGCTAGATGATGATAAAAAGAGGTACAAATTATTGAAGTTTACGGAATAACACAAAATAAACACAATAGCAAAAGCCTCTAAAAATCTCTACAGTTATCAAATTTAAAAGCACACTAGGTTATTTAGCAAGTTCAAAATTACTAGGTTGGGGCTGAGGTCACGAACCAACAGGCACGAAAATAATACTAGAAAAGGTATCTACGAATCACTTACGCGTATTAGTTGCTTCCAAAGTTTGCGCGTTCTCCACGGTCATCACGTAAGCTTGTCCGCGTCCTGGAGCAGTGGGGCAGTCCCTCACTTGATGTTCTGTTGATCCACAATATAGACAGGCACCCAGTCTCTTCCTACAAACTTGCCAGGTGTGAACTTATTTTTGGCAAAAGTTACAAGCAGCCGCTTGTTGGTTCTGTCCTTGAGCCTGGTGTTGGGGTGCTGGAGCTCGAGGGAGAGGACGCTGAGTTTGCTGCGGGGCCCTCTGCTGTTGTTATTGTTGGAACGGGCGTTTGTTGGGTCCTGCATTTCCGGTATCTCTCTCTTGCTTTAGCTTATGCCCCATGTCTCTCTCAACGCCTTGTGCCACCCTCAAGATTTCCTCATAGGTGCGAGCTCAGCTGGTGGTGACAGCAAGGCAAATATCCGGAGACAGCCCCTTCTTGAATCTACGGGCTCTGTCCTCCGGGGTACGGACCATGTACTCCGCAAAGTGGCTTAACCTGCTAAATTCAGCAGTATACTCATCAACAGACAGGTTACCTTGTTCCAGTCTCTCGAATTGGCTTTCGAGAGCTTCCCGAGCCACTTCGGGGTAAAATTTCTCCTTGAATAGCCTCTTGAAGTCCTCCCAGGTGAGGTCAGGAGCAGATAGTTGAGGTTCATCTCTGAACCAGGTTCGAGCAATGTCGAACAGTTGCAGGCTTGTGGACTCCACTTTGAGATCATCAGGAACCCGAGCAGTCTTCAGGAGTCTCTCTACGTTCTCTATCCATTCATCGGCATAGAGAATGCCTTCAGTTCCGTAGAATTCCAGGGGTCTAAGGTTTTTGAAGTCTTTGGCACTTCCTGACCTCTTTTGTGGTGACTTTCGGGTCCGAAGAGCTTCTGAAAGGCTGGTCCGTAGCAGGGCAGTTTGTTCCTTCTGGGATTCCACTAGTCCCTGGAACACTCCAAGTAGCTGTGCCCCATCTAGGGTAACTGTCGGAACAGATGAAGGCGGCGGGAGTGCAAGAGTCTCGGGCACATTCTGCTCAGCTGGTTCTGTTGTGCCTCCTACTGTGTTCCTTGTCTGGACCATTCTGAAAGATTAAGGGATAGGAAGATCAGAATAGAATACTTGGAAATCAAAGGCGATAGGAAAATTGAGCAGAAATGATATCAAGAATTGAAATAAGGACCCTATACTGTGAATGAGCTTTTGCTAGAATCCTCAATCTTATTCCATACCCTGTCCTAGAGTATTACCCTATTTAAGGATATGACCTGCATGGGCCACCATAAAAATGGGTCACGACCCGCACCCGAAAATTCGGGCACGAGTGCGTGGGTACGTCCAGCCTACGCCGCAGAGTCGGCGGTAGTACGCTGTCTAGGTCATATCCACATTTAACTAGTCTAGCTCATTCACAATTAACATAGGCAAGATAATAATGAGAAACAGGTACTTAAGATTGCGATTGAAATAAATATGACAACAGATTCAAATATTTTAGTACAGAAATTCAGAATAAAATCGGGGACAAACCCGATTACTAAGATAAAGAGCAAAAACTAAGATAACTACTGCTAACTACTCAGCAGGAGTAGCTTCCTGTGCGGGAACTGGCTCTGCAACTGTGTCACCTGCTGCCTCATAGGAGCCATAATAAGTAGGGGCAAGGTCCTCATCATCGCCTAAATCAACAGATCCAGTCAGGAAAAGAGCAAAGTACACAGTGCACAACAAGATTAAACTAAATATTTATGACAATTAATTGAATATCATGTTGAGAAACTGCATAAAAGAACATCAATATCTCAGAGTTAAAGCTGTAAACAGGAATATGAGAAAACTCAAAGTAAATGAGACAGAAAATGAAACTACAATAGTCTGCAAGAAATATAACAAGATCTAGAAACTAGCTGTGTGAACTTGTGTTTGTTTTAGAATATATAGTTGGCATGTAGGGGTTTATAAGGCTAATCCGACCGTCATAAACGGCTATTAAATAGGAATAATCGAGATCCGGCTGAGGGTACAGTCGCGTACCAACAGCTATTAAACACGACAGGGGAAATGGGTAAACTACATGCCTTCTAGTATTCTCCCACCCGACATGAAAAACAAGACATGAACTCCAATATTCAAGACATGAATTCCAGTGTTCTAGCACTACGTGTAATCATCAATGGTACTAGTAAAGCAGGGAATTAATTATCACAATATAAAGATTAATTTGAAGTGCAGGTACTTGCCTGTTGTTTGGATCCAATTAATTGTACTCGGGGAAATTTCCAGAGATGAGTCCAAAAGCTGAAATAGATATTACCATCACGCTCAGAAGATGTCAAATAGCTAGAAATGCCTGTCCTTGGGTCCAACTTGGAGACAAGGACAAAAACGGCAGTTTCGGGTCAAAACGGGATCCGCCGGTGGGCCCGCTTTGCACCGAAAAACGTGTCCAGGTCAATGGTCTCCAAATTCACCAAACTTAGTGTCAACAGGTCAGGAACGCTGATACGAACCCAACGGAACTTCCAGATTTGGATTCCGATGAGCTGAACACAAAATCGCCCGTCGAGCGGTGCTTGTGGGGCCCACGACACGCGATTTCGTCAACGTTCTCAGAATCGAACCAAACTTGACCCACAGGACCAGCGTATCACTACGAGTCTGATGGCGCAAGTTTCGTCTCGATCTGACGAGTGTACAAGAAGTTAGGGCAAATTGCAGAAAAGTCGAATAAGGGACGATGTCCGCGGATACGCGTTGATTTCGGTGTGCACGCACACCCGAATCAGCTTCCGCAAAATCTCACACGTCCGTATCGACGACGCGCACGTATCTGTGAAGACCGCACGTGACCAAGTCGTCCCGTTTGGCGGGGCGCACTCAGTTTCGGGGTGAAACAGGGTCTGATTTTTTCTGTTTTTGGATTGCGGTGTGCGATCACCACAGGACGCGATGCCCCGAGCGGTTTATCCGGGCAACGAGAGGGTCATACAGGCTTCAAAACACAATTTATGGAAATAAAAACGGAGCTACAAGCAAAAAGTTACACGCACCTGAAGGGGACTCAAAAAACCAGACAAAATCGTGTCCGACACGATACAGGACACTGTGTCCTGTGTCCGACACAGGAAAATTAGGAATTAGGGTTAGGGTTTGGACACGGCCGGAGCTCGGGCTGGCCAGGGCGGCGTGCGGCGGGGAGAGGCCGGCCGGGGCGGCGCCGCTGCACGGCGGGCTGGCTGGAGGCGGCGCTGGCCGGAGGCGGGCTGCCCGCTGCTGTTTCTGCTGGAGGAGGCGGTCGTCGGAGTCCCTGGCCGGAGCAGCGGAGGAGGAAGGAGAGGGGAAGGAGGAGGAGGGCCGGGCGGAGCTGGGCAGCGGTGGCGGTGGGCGTGGCGGCGTAGCGGCGAGTGGTGGCGTGGTCGAGAGCGACGGCGGTGGGGGTTTTTAAAGGGCTGGGGGAGGGGTCGTGGCCGAGGGGGGTGGCCGGGTCTGGTGGCGCAGCGGGCGGAGCGTGGCCGAGTGGAGCGGGCTGAGCGGAGCGGAGGACGCGGCGGAGCGCCGGGCGGAGCGCCGCGGAACTCGGGCTGGGGGAGACTGGGTGGCCGGGTTGCGGGTCCGGGCGGGTCGGGTTCAAGCGGACCCGACCCGACCCGTTAGGGTTTTGGGCCGGAGGGGACTGGGCCGCGTGTTGGGCCGGGCCGAGCGGGCTGGGCTTGGGCCGAAAATAAATATAAATAATAATAATAAAAATAATAATAATAAATAATATTAATAATTAATTAATAATTACTTAATTAACAAATAAATAAATAAATAGTTTTAGGTGATTTAAAAATAGGTCCGGGGTCCAATAAATTCCAGAAAAATTATCCTAAGTCCAGTTTTTCATTTTACACCCAAAAATATTATTTTTATAATATTTTAATGTTGTTTAATATTAATTAAAAAATCATTTAATAATTCAAAACCCTGATTTTAATTTTAGAAAATTCTCAGAAAATTCCAGAAAATTGTGAAAAATCCCAATTTTAATATTTTTGAAATCAGGGGCTTACACCTCATATTCAAATCAAGCTGAAACTACTAGTCGATTCATATCATACCAATAATATGAAAAGCCCACAACTTTGGCTCTCTTAATAAAGAGAGTTCAATCAATTTCATGTCTACTGAACACTTTTATTGTTACATCTTTGTCAGAGGACAGGCACATATTCCTCTCAGATATAATCGAAAAGAAAGAACTGTCCACATATTGTTAGTACCATACATCATTATGCATAATACCGATTCATCATCCCATTAGATCATCCATTAATTTTCTTACATAACAATAATTTCATTCTCACTACCACATTTCCTCTTGGACTAAGTTGTACTGTATTAGTGGGGAAGGAAGTGCCACAAACAACTAATGCAACTGGGACAACCATAAACATGAACATCAAGTACAAGTAATGTTCTGACTTATGATGTGAGAACATCACAATTGGCAAAATACAATATCGAAATAAGAGAGCACGATACTATTAAAGAATTATAGATCATACACAGACTTATTAAGATGCATTATTAATCAGCCTGTAAAGTTGTATATTGGAATGAAGCATGTAAGAAAGACCTAAAAAGTGAAATAACAAGCCACCAAATTGATCACTGTCTAATTAGTTATTATTTTACTGGAAATGGACATCCATCATTAGAACAGTTTGAAACATAAAGAAAATTTATTGCTTTCTCCTTGTATATTTCTTGTTTTATGTAAACCTTGATTTTTTTTCCTTATTATCCCCAGCCTTAACCCATATAAAAAAACCTAACCCTAACCCTAACTCAGGTCAAAAAACCTAACCCTAACCCTAACCCTAAACCTAACCCTAACCCTAACCCTAACCACTGATCAAAAACCCTAAACCTAACCCTAACCCTAACCCCAGGTCAAAAAATCTAACCCTAACCCTAGGTGTCGTGTGTGTCTGTCAGTGTGTGTGTGTGTGTGTGTGTGTGTGTGTGTGTGTGTGTGTGTGTGTGTGTGTGTGTGTGTGTCTGCGTCTGTATGTATGTGTCGTGTGTGCCTGTCAGTGTCTGTGTGTGTGTGTCGTGTCTGTCAAGTGTGTGTTGTGTCAGTGTCACATATGAGAGAGAAAGAGAGAGAGAGAGAGAGTTAGGGTTTACCTAGAGCTCGAGGAGGAGGAGGGGGATGCCGGAGTAGCCGCAGCCATTGAGAGCCGTTCGCCGGTCGCCGGAGAAGGGGGGGAATCGAAAGGTTTTGAAAACTTTCGAAACTTTTGCAGATGGGGGAAAAGAAAACTGAGCCCTAATTAACCAAAATTTAGCGACGTTTAGCGACGTAAAAAAAATGTCGCTAAATAAAAATTTAGCGACGCCAATCACGTCGCTAAATACGTTGCTAAATATTTTTAATACATACGTTGCTAATTACGACGCTAACCGTCGCTAAATTATACATATTAGCGACGTTTAGCGACCTTAATCAAACTTATAGCGACTAATATTTTTAAATCTTAATAAAAGTCGCTAAACGTCGTTAAATGTCGCCATTCAGCGACGTCTAGCGACGTTTTTAACGGAGTCGCTGATTTAAAGACATTTTTGTTCGGAGTCGCTAATATATGTCGCTAATTCCGCTTTTTCTAGTAGTGTTAAATTGAATAATATTATTAAGTTTCAAAGGAATTTTCAAAGGATATAATTCTAACAATAAAATAACGTACAAAATATTTTAGGTTACCCTAAAGATAAAATTAATAAACATATACTATGTATCTTCTTCAAATTATAAAATCAATTTGTTTACGCATAACTTTGTTTCAAATATTTTCTCTCAACATCAACTTCTTATCGAACACTTCTTGCCAACATAGTCAACCATTATGCATGCATCACTTGATGTATAAATTTAAAAATCAGTAAAATTAAAGTTTTACTAAAAATGTGTTCTTATCTATAAGAAAATTTCTTAATCGAAGTTTTTATACTGGATCCTTAATTAGCGGTATCCTTTTTGACTTTTTAATAAATTTAATTTTTATTATATATAATACAATTATATATATATATATATATATATATATATATATATATATATATATATATATATATATATATATATATATATATATACCATAGGGACTTTGTCCTTCCTTATATATATATATATATATATATATATATATATATATATATATATATATATATTGGTGTTTTTCACTTAGTTTTGGGAGTTTTAGTCTCACATTGAAAAACTACCATGGTGTATATCCCAATATATAACTATGTTTAGTATTGGTATATGCACATGGGGTGGTGGCCCATGTGGGTTGACTTTTCTAAAGGGATTAAGTGTGAACCCCTTTATGACAATCTTTATTTTGTCACCACCTTTAGGATATTCCCTTAGGAGCTAGCGACTCGGACTCGGGCTCAGGGGTGCTTTGTTGACACACTTTGCACTTTGCACGTCAGCATTGTCGCATGGGTTGCTAGCTCGGGAGCATGATCGAGGCGCATACGTCGAGTCGGTATGCGGCCTGGTGCCATGCGGCCGGGTCGTCATGACCGCGAGTTTACTTGAGAAAATCTAATGTGGAGGGGACATGGTCTGCTGTTGGCGGCGTATGCAATGTATGGTTATCTATGCCTTCCGGAACATGCGGTGCATTTGGCACGAGTGTGTCTGTACCGGGCGACTATTGCTTTCAGCGCCTGGCGGCGTTGTCTGCTTTCAGCGGCTCAGATGGCGCATGCGGCGGAGTTGCCGCAGGCGACGCATACGACACATGCGACATG
This sequence comes from Iris macrosiphon, assembly GCA_036927795.1. Lineage (NCBI taxonomy): Eukaryota > Viridiplantae > Streptophyta > Magnoliopsida > Asparagales > Iridaceae > Iris > Iris macrosiphon. The sequence continues at coordinate 46,924,081 of JAYESA010000009.1, forward strand.
CGGCACAGGAAGTGCATGCGACTTGGTGTTTGGTAGGACAGTGCATATGCGGCATGTGCTTTCCCATGCCGTATAGGTGTTGATTTTCTCTCTATATATAAGAGCTCCTCTTTCATTTGAGCTATGGAAAAAAACCGAGAGCACTAGAGCCTATGCGCCAGCCAGAGCACCCATTCCACATAGTGTTTTCCAAGTGATTCTAAAGGTGACCTAGAGCATTCCAGAAGTTCTTTTGTGAACTTGCTGGATCCATGGGGCAGATCGTCGTGTAGAATAAATCTTGCCTTGAGCACCGGTAGTTTTGATCACCCCAACAAGGAGTTCTTTTCCCTGTATTTTTTTTCTTATTTTTTTGTTCTATCTCATTGTAGCATCTACGAACGTAAAGAGAAGAATTTTTTCTGATTCTTGTTGTATTTTTTTCTCTTTAGTTAGTTTGTAACCTGTTTGTGGTGTTGTGCTTCTTAGGGGTTGCGTGTTACTGTGGAGGAACTCTTATGTTAATCTTAGTGCACCAACTTCTCTTCTGGAGATTAGTACCAACTTCTCTTCTGGAGATTAGTAGAGACGAACATTTATGTGAGTCTCTACTCCGTTGGATCTCTTCTTCTTGTAACTGACTTCGGGACTAACAATCTCAAGAAAATATTCGAGAAATAATGGAGAACCTCTCAAACCTTCTCGATATTAGCTTTCAAAAGCTTGAGAAGTTTGATGGCGAACACTACAACATTTGGAAGAGGAAGATCTCTTTGAATCTTCAAGTTGTCAATGTTGCTTATGTGTTGGTTGATCCTGAACCTACCATTTTCAAAGATGGAGGAGAGCTTGCCGTCGGTATTGCATAGGATAGGCACTCCAAGTGGAAGAAAGATAACGACCTCTACAGGTTGTTAATCCTAAATGCTATGGACGACTTGATGGCAGAGTCCTACAAGAAGAAGAAGAAGGCAAGAGGTGTTTGGGAATCTCTTGAAAAGCACTATAAAACTGACCAAAAAAATCTCAAACCCTTCTAGTAGAGAAGTTCTTTACTTTACAATTTGAAGACGAAAAGGTGATCCTGCCATAAGTCAAGGAACTACTGAAGATGCAACATAAACTAGAGGAAGAGGACATGAAGCAGGAAGACAAGTTCATGGTGGGGGCTATCGTCACCAAGCTTCCTCCAGACTTGATCAAGTTCAATATTGACATGTACCACAAAAAGTTTCAGCTCCCTTTTTTTAGCACACTTTGGCGCATATTCATCTTGGCGCACTTTGGAGCATAATGGTTGCTAGCCCATCCATTGTTTAGACCGGACTCGAGTGTTGTGGAGAGAGTGGTTTTGGTTGGGTAGATGGAATATATGGTTTAGATGGGTTTGAGTGATCCAACGGTCCACATCCGAAACTTAAGCCTAAACCTATATATTCCCATTTCTCACTTTCTTCTCATTATCTTTCCTTTACATTTCTCCCCCTTAGGTTTCATCTCCCTCCGTATGCAAGTACATATTGCACAAGAAGAAGAACCATAGATTTATGTATGTTTTTAGATCTTAATAATTCTTGTTTATTTCTAGCTCATATTGTTGTGACCGAGCACCCCTTCATCTTTAATACTGGTTGTTCTTATTTTTCTTGGTTGGAATTGCATGGACCTGAGTTTGGGTCTATGGATTGACTTTTATTTTTCTGGGGTTTGATCTCCCAAAAATTTAAATTAGCTCATAGTGTAGAGCACCATATTTTATGTATCTTTACTTTTGGCCGTGCTTGTTTTCGAGTCCAGATAAGTTCAGTGCTGAAACTTGATACAATATGTATACGTGGCTTACTAGAGAGAAGAACAATGCTCTGTGAAGAGTATGCAAGATGACCCCTCTGGCGTATAAATACGTATGTTTCATTTTGGGCGCATTTGTATGCTATCATATTTCTTCGTGCGTACTAGTCATGCTACACTCAGTCTTTTAGCAAAAGTGCACCAATCACACTCCTTGAGTCAGTGGCGTACTTTTGAGAGAAAACTCAGTTGGTGCACTTTGGTGTATATTCAATCAAGTTCTCCCTGGAAAACCAAGAGAAAGTTTTTTGCACTCAGTTAGCGCACTTTCTTCGCGTTTGACAATATGGCGCACTTTTTTCTATGTTTCGTCAGCGGCACACTTTTCTTATGTTTGTTTCTCGTGCACTTCTTCCATCTTCGTTTTCTTAGGGACGAAGCTTTGGTTGGTTTATCGATTTTTTTGTTATTGATTTGTGTGCGCCTCGACTATCGAGCTTTGACCTCAGATTGTGTGTTTTGTCTTTTAGCTAGCTTGCTCGTGCACTTTCTTTGAAAGTACGCCTTATTCTTGCTCGCACACTTTTGTCAAGTGCGCCGTGTTGGTGAACTTGACAAAGTGCGCCATCCACTTTGTAGCTCGTGCACTTTATTGCGAAAGTGCACCAAGCTTATTTTTGTGAGTTTGTGCGCCAACCTTGTTTCTGTGAGTTTGTGCGCCAACTTTACTTTCGTGAGTTTTTGCATTGTTTTCCATTGTTTGGCTCAAAATGACTATTTTGATAGTCTTTTTGCCTCAGGTTGGTGAACCATGTTCTATGTTTTGCTTTCATATCGTGACATTATCTCTGTGACAAGAATTGCATATAAGATAGATAACATAAAGACATCAATTCGACCAGTTCTAGACAATAAGGCTGAGTCTACTTGCACGGAGCTAAGGTAGCATGCGAGGGTCTAACTATAAGTCAAGTTTTATTTCCATATTCTAACACGAGCAATACAAGATGGGATTATTCCCTTAGATAGGTGTGTTTTATTCTTATTAGCATGCAATGGGTGATTCGCCTAGCGACTAGCATGTATCATCCATAATTTTAAGTGTGCAGGATAAGAAAAGACAGGTTCATCGTAGCCACCCACCTTAGCGATGTTTTGCCTCTGCGAGGAGATACTCTGAGCGCGTCTTTGAAAGTCTAAGTCCGAACTCCTGAAGGAAAAAGTTTGAATCCTTTGCCTCAAGCGATTCTTCTTGCCGAGCAAAGTGGGATGGGTCATTGCACTTGTGCCGTTTGAATCGGCTATCCGCATTGAAGCGGAGTGGGTTGTTACAGTTGGCACTACTTCTCATAATTAATTCAACTCATCTATCAACGGTCGTAAATACACATTGATATTCCACTTCGGATAGTTCAGACCCAGGATAATAATGATTAGGAACATATACGGAGTCTTCATGCATATCCAAGGCGGTAGATTATATGGAGTGACGATCACAGGCTAACACGAATACTGGGAGCCCGAAAGTTCAAATATGGTAAAATCATCGGATGAGAGCCCCAATCTGACATTACGCGGATCCAAAGCAAAATTTGGATACTCTCGATCAAAGTGCTTTCATGCTTCTCCATTGGATAGATGATCCAATACTCCTTCGATATGTTTCCGCATGTGCCAACTTATGTTTTCTGCAGTCTCCTTCCCCATAAACAACATCTGCAACCACGGCGTCAAAGGCTAGTAGTGCATCGAATCGGTAGCCTTTCTTGCATCGACAGACCTTCCTCTACCACTGGCCTTGTAGCGATCAACATCACAAAATCTGCACGCATCTTCATTCTTGTTGTCTTTGTAGTACAACATGCACCGACGACATCCATCGATTTTCTGGTATCCCATCCCGAGCAATCTCACCATCCTCTTAGATCGGTAGAAGTCTTTAGGCAACTTAGCACCCTCCAGCAAGATCTTTATAATCAATTCCACCAGTCGGTTGTAGCATTCTTACGACATGTTAAAATAAGACTTGATGCTCAACAATCTTGTAACCACCTCCAACGGTGATTGATCCTTACAACCAGGATATAATGGAGTCCTTGCATTCTCCAGTAACTCCATGAACTTTGCAGCGTCGGCATTCAGTGCCTCCTCTGCTGCATCATTTTTATCCAAATTAAAACTAGGTCCGGCAGTGTCAAAAACTATGTTAACGCACCCGTCGTCGTAATCAGCATAGTTGTGGATATCCATATACGGCTCTATATAAGGCTCCGGCTCCGATGCTAAAGACACAAGTTCTCCGTGTGAGTTTCACTAATAGTAATTTGGCGTAAAATCTCTCGAGTACAAATGATATGTCACATCCATTTCTGAGTGATATTTCAAGTTGTGACATCTCACACACGAATACTTAATTTTGGTGCCGTCCATGTACTGAGGGAACGCCTTGGCGATGCAGGAACTGTTCTACCCCCTGTATTAATTTATCCCGTACACTGCACATGTCATTAGGATGATAGTTGTACATCCATGAACGATGACACATGTAGTAATTCAGATCCATTTCTACATACTTCTGCAAAGATGAATAGACATCGTTCAAGTATATTATCCAAATGGATGCAAAGATGGATACATATGTTCATCAAAGTAACAACTCCGATTGATGCGTGAGTATTCGAGTTGTGATGAGTGAGTATCAATATCGTGATTCATGAGTATCCGTATAATAAGTAAATATATAACTTTGATATTGATTTTTAAACCAAGTAGACATGTATCTTTTCGTACTCATATACTCAAGATACTTACATGTATCTTTACACTATACCAATCATACTTACACTTGACACCATACCAAATCTTATATCTACGTATACTATACTAGGTATTTGTGTATCATGTGGATACAGTTTCAAATACCATGGTAAACAATATCACATTGATACTCTTTTGTATCTTGACACAAGGATACAGTTTCAAATACCTATGACACTAACTATACATGACACTTGGTATCTTGGTACAAATATTCTAAGCCACTAACTCGATCTTGACACTCAACACATATTTATACCTACTCCTATAACTGTATATTTCTATACCCTTATATATGTATCTATCTATATAGATTATTAATCCTCACTAGATCACTCATCCCTCACTTAAACACTCAACACATATTTATTCCTATTTCTATAACATTTGGTCAAAAATCATATACACATTTATGTACTAAATATAATTAGTTAAATCTAGTTCAATCTAATTTCATCAATTTCTAAATTTCATCCAGGGGTACCTGGGGGCGCGGTCGGAGAGGGCACAGGGTCGGATGGGTTGTGGGGGGGAACACGGTCGGAACCCTAACCCTCATATGGTCGACACTAGAGAGAGAGAGAGAGAGAGAGAGAGAGAGAGAGAGAGAGAGGTTAGGGTTTACTATCTGTGCCGGAGGGGCTAGCGGGGGGGGGGGAGCACAATCATTAATCTTAACTACACACAAACATACACATAGAACATTGTATCTGATATTCCTTGGTACACTCTCTAGACATTCACTTGATACCTATAAACCTACACTACATGGGATACACAATATGGCAGATCAAATACCTGTTATAGGAACTCACACCACCGATACACACTCGTAGGTACACACATGTCCATACATAGCGACGTATGTCTATTTAGTAACTAACGGTAGTCACTATTAGTCAGAATTTGTCGCCATCAACGACGTTTTATGACAAATTTTTATGGAGTCACTAAACTTAAATAATACAGCGACATTTGGTATTGGAGTCGCTAAAAACAGCGCTCGGACACAATTACTAGAATGAAATGATCACAATGGTATAACCTAAATGTATAAAATATATTTTATAAAATATCAATAATTTTTAATAATTAATTGCTTTTTGATAACAAAAATTCCTATACTCCGATCAGAAACCATCGATACAACCGACACCGCCAATACTGATACTCATAGGAATAATACAAAAAATTATATTTAATTGCTTTTCGATACCAAATGTTTTAAACTTATCTATCACATGTAACCAATCGAAAAGATTATTATCCTAACTAAGTATAATACAAATAATCATAATTTTAGATCGAAAAAAGTCTAATGATAATCTGATAACAAGATGGGTTTGAATCCAAATGACAGAAAAAATCTAGATTTCTTGCTATCTAACCCACCATACAAAACCTATATATAATGACCATGTCGATTGTGTGTCCCCGAGTGTGTCCGTGTTCTCATAATTTTATTTATTTTCTTACACATCCATAACTGAAGTGTGTGTCTGTGTCCCTGTGTGTGTGTCCATGTGTGTTTGTGTCCCTGTGTGTGTGTGTGTGTCTGTGTGGGGGGATTAGGGTTAGGGTTTACCTGAAGAGCCAAAGGGAGTGCCGGAGGGGAGTACCAGAGGGGAGCGACGGAGGGGAGCGGCGAAGGAGAGAGGCAGAGGGGAGAAGAGGGGCCGGAGGGAAATGGGATCGCCGGAGCGCCAGAGTGGGAGCCTCGGAGGGGAAAGGGATCGCCCGGGTGCCGGTGTGGTTTCGATTTGGGGGGAGGGGATTGAAATTTTAATTCTCGATTGGAAATTTTGATATTAGGGGAGGAAGGTAAACTGAACGAATATATCAATTTTTGTAGCGATGTTTAGTAAGGGATTCGCTAAACGTCGATATAATTATAATTTTAGCGACATAATGAAAAAGGAGTTGCTAGACGTCTCCAAAGCTAAAACTAAAGAGACGTTTAACGACTAATTGCGATATTATATTCACAATTACTGACTATAGTCGTTATTTGTCGCAATTAGTCGCTAATAGCGACATAATACGACGTAGCTTTTATAAGTCGCTAATGTCCTTAAAATTAGGGACGTTTATATCATGAGTGGCTAATTACGTCGCTAATATTTGTTATTTTGTAGTGTGCCTATGGTCAAGTTCTAGCCTAATACCAACACTACCATGGTCACCCACGGCCAAGGCCAAGCTCGACTACTTCTCTCTACTGGGGAAGAAATGAAGAAGGAAAGAGAAATGAAAGAAAAAAAAGTGGAGGAAAGAGAATGTGATTGCTTATATAGGAAGAGTTAGGATTATAGGCCATTGGATCATACTCCCTGCCCCTCATCCAGGTTCATCACAGCCACACACCAAGAAAACCAATGGACCAACGGTCCAAAGTATGCAACTAAGAAAAACTTACAAAAAATAACATAAACAATGCATGAATGGGATAAAGCATGATGTAAGCAATTAATCAATAAACGAGCTATACATATATAATATGCGTATATCGGGTACGTATACTGGATCAGTGAGATGAGTCTCACTGATCTTGCTCTGAGATTGTTATTTCCGGTTACAGAAAAAGCGTACAAAAATACGTAAAATGTAAAGTACAATTTCTTGTTTACAACAACAACAAAAATAAAAGTTTATAATTGACTTACTGAGCAAGAAACTTTGAATTTAACAATAATGTAACTATGTTGGAAATATTAGAAATAAGAAATAGAAGAGACTTATTGGTGTAATGAAAATCACCATGATTCAAAGATAATTAGGTTTTGAGAAATTTTGACTTGGCGTCCCCAACTTTATTTACCATATTTAAGGGTGTAGCCCACTGTTTTACCTTAATATAAAAACCCTCCGTACTTTGACAGAATTCGTCCATGACTAACAGAACCCTCCCCATGCAGACGATTTAAGACAAAAATACTCCTCCCTTAACTTTGTTGTCTTCCACCCCAAGATCCATCCCCACGTTGCTGCCTCCCCCCACTCGATCGTGCGCCTCCCCACCGTTGCCCCTCCCTCCTGCTGTGTGCGTCCCCTCCCCCCTGAGCGCATCCCCGCCCCCGCCGTTCCTAGTCATTGTTGCTACTGCTTTCCCGTCGTGCGTCGCTGCTATATCCCCACCGAGCGCTCGCCCCGTCGCGCTCACCCCGGCTCCCCTCTTTCTCGGTGTAAACAAACTGATTTTTCAGAATAATTTTAAAATAATTTTTTCTAATTTTTTGATATTTTTCGGATGAAGAACCAATGTAATTGTGAGCTAAGGATTTTTAAATGCAGTTAATTGGTGTTAAAATATTATGAAAATAATATTTTATGCTGTAAAATGGAAAATCGGACATAGTAAGCCCTAGCCACCGCTCGGCCCTCCTCCGACCCGCTGAGCACAGTAAGCCCTAGCCACCTCCGGCCGCCCGCGGACACGGATATCTCAGCTCCTGAATCGGACACAATCAGAAACCCTAGCCTGGACTCACAGAAGACGACCAGGACACGAGCAGGACACGAGAACTCAGATTCACGGAGCCCTGTTCAGGTAACGTTTTCTCTCACCTCGTAACTCCGTTTTCAATTTTGTCTGTTGCAACACGTAGACTGTGTAACCCTCTTGGTGCCCGTGAAAACTCGCTCGGTGCATCGCGTCCTGTGGTGATCGCAAACCGCGATCCAAAAACAGGAAAAACAATGCCATATTTCACCCCGGAACTGAGTGTGCCCCGCCAAACGGGACGACTTGGTCGCACACGGTCTTTACCGAAACGTGCGAGTCGTTGATACGGACGTGTGAGATTTCGCAGAAGTCGATTCGGATGTGCGTGCACACCAGAATCAACGCGTATCCGCTGACAACGCCCCATATCCGCCAATTCTGGAACACACTGTAATTTTGTGTATACACGTCGGATCGAGACGAAACTTGTGCCATCGGACTCGTAGCAATACGCTGGTCCTGTGACCCAAGTTTGGTCCGATTCTAAGAACGTTGAAAAATCGCGTATCGTGGGCCCTACAAGTCCCACTTGACGGGCGATTTTGGGATCGGCCCATCGGAATCCAATTCTGGAAGTTTTGTTGGGATCGTATCATCGTTCCTGACTTGTAGACACTGAGTTTATGGAATTTGGAGACCTTTGAACCTGACACGCTTTTCGGTGCAAAGTGGCCCACATCTGGATCCCGCTTTGGCCCAAAAATGTCATTTTTGTCCTTGTGTCCAAATTGGACTTAAGGACAGGCGTTTTTAGCTATTTGATATTTTTTTAGACTGTTGGTGATGTTATTACAGCTTTTGGAGGAGTAGCTACCGGATCCACTGATGCAGGGACGACTGTTGGTAATCAAACACCAGGCAAGTGTACCTTGCCAAACTCTGCAGTATTGTTACATATTTTTCTTGCTTTATTATATTGCTGTACATCCTTAACCTAGGACCGTGTGACTTACTTAGCGTCCGATTAATAGTCGGGTGCCAACACCATACGCGGGGTTGTGTATTGTCATCTAGAGATGGACATTCGTGACACTTTATATCCTCGTACTTGTCTTATCAAGTACACTATGACCCAGGACACTTGACACCATTCCTGAGACAGGATCTTCCTGAGATATTCATGGTGATCCTGTATAGGATACATGACTTGACAGAGATACTATATTCTTAGATACTTTATGACTGGTTGCATTAGCTATGATCCCGCTTGACATGGACATGAGACGTTATGGTCATGATATGCATGGTTACATTGGGTGGGGAGAGACACACAGGCTACAGGCTATTTCATATATATCTACTACTATTGTGAGGCCGTAGACTCTCGTAGCAGAGCTAGGCACATTACCGGTTATTACCGCTACCGGCTCCCCGACACAGAGCTTCTAGTGGCTCAGCCTGAGTACTCGTGATGCTCTCACTTACATTTCACATAGATGGTTACTTACTTGCCCTATTTATTTAATTTATTATCTGCACTGCATTTATTTTGGCTTGTATTATCTGTACCTTGCTATGTCCCCTGAGGACCTGGATCCGGATTATGTCCCCAGGATTTGTAGACGAGATATATCCCGAGGTATACGGGACCGGAGCAGAAGCTGATCCAGGAGCTGTATCGACACCCGAGGACGAGATGTTAGCTGAAGACTTTTCCTGAGCAACCATGTTTCATGCTCAGTATTTATTTTATTCATTCATTTATATTCTGGTCTGTTGAACCATTGTATAAGATATTTATCGGGTTGTTCCCCGAAGCACTTGTTGGGACTGGTTGATGATTTACATTCCTTATATTCTGTGGATCATATTTTATATCTTGTGTGGATGAGATTAGTTGTGCCATGTTGTCGTAGACTTGATTTTACAGCTTAAGTATGCCCTGATGGATCATTTAAATTGGGTTTGTCCATCGGTGTGTGCTGCTGGCCATTGTCACGTATCTGGTCCTTCGATATTTTGGGACTGGGGCGTGACATGATTTTTGTTGTGGCCCATGCAGGTCTACGACTAAATTGTTCGGTTTCAACTTAGGGACTGAACAAGCTTGCCCTAAAGATATGATAAGTTATAGGATCTCATCCATTGTTTGAACCATTTTGAACTCTATATCGAACTCAAATTTGTTGCTTAATTTGCATCCTGTGTTGATTCCTCTGTGCGTTCTTATAGTTTATCTTTTGGTTGCAGAGTAATGGATCCCAGGAACGGAGATGAGATTCCATTGGATACGCCACACGACGCTGTGGTTACTTATATAGACGGAGTAACACCAGGCAACGGAGGACAAACATCGCAGAGCAATCAAACCGGCCAGCCTAATCCAAGGTTCCGGAGAGATGACATCCCACCTCCGCCACAGTTCACTCCACAGATGCCAATTTTTCTGCCAGGACAAGCCATGGACGGGCAACAGATGTTCCAGATGATGTATGCTATGATGCAAGCCCAGCAGCAGATTCAGCAAGAGGCCCATCGCCAGGAGGCAGAGTATCTGAGAACCTGCCTGGTATCCGCATTGGAGCAGGCAAATCAACCAGCGAGGCGATCAGCGACGGGATCTATCACTGATTTTCTTCAGCTCAAGCCTCGTACCTTTTCTGGTAAAGAGGGGCCAACAGAAGTTCATGAATGGCTCACGAACATTCAGTACCAGTTGGAAGCAGTTGAACTTCCGAGAGAGAAGTGGATGACTGCAGTCAGAATGCAATTAACTAAAAATGCACATCATTGGTGGTTAGCAGAAGAGAGGAGGCTCGGACAGGATCGAGTCACTTGGGAAGAGTTCTCCAGACTCTTCCGAGAGATATATATTCCCGCAGTTGCACGGTCAGAGCTCAGAGACAAGTTCAACCGCCTTATCCAAAGCAATATGACAGTGAAAGAATACAACGCAGAATTTATTTGTCTCAGTCGCTTCGCCCCAACCTTGATTTCGACAGAGGAAGAGAAAGCTGAGAAGTTATTTGACGGACTGAAATTCGAGCTCCAGAGATTGATTGGATCGGTCGCCCCTACATCGTATACCGACGTCCTTGCAGCAGCACGACGCATGGAGCGCGTCGCTAGTAGGGAGTCAAATCTGAAGAGGCCAATCACATCAGCACCATTCAGGACAGCACATGGGGATTCTGCAAAACGATCCCAGAGGAGTATGCCAGATAGAGCAGCACACAGGGCCATATATCTTCCTACTTGTCACTACTGCGGTAAGGTAGGGCACATTGAGAGAGAGTGCAGGCGTAAGTTGGGACTATGTCTGAGCTGTGGATCCAACCAGCATCTATCTAGGGAATGTTCTGAACGCAGAGACGAAGCACCGAGACTAGCTTTACCTGCACCACGACCAGCTCATCCAGCAGTAGGAGCACCGCAGACAGGAGTGGGAGAAGTCAGACCACCAGCTACAGGAGGCTACCAGCAGCGACCACCACTGGCACCACAAGCAGCCCTATTTCAACTGGCTCAGCAACAGAGAGGTCCAGCTCAGGGACGAGGACAGGCATTCATAATGGCTGTTGAGGAGGAAGCTACTACAGGCGAAGTTATCGCAGGTACTATTTTAGTAGCTTCATTACCAGCTGTAGCTTTATTTGATTCTGGAGCATCGCATTCATTTATAGCAGCTAGCTTCGTAGCCACCCATAGAGTAGCTACCGCACCCCTTCCGAAGATGAAGAGAATTCTTACGGGAGGTGGAATTATTCCGGTTAGTGACGTCTATAGATCATGTTCTGTAGTAGTCTGTGGAAGAGAGATGCGAGCTCAATTTCTAATCTTTTCCATGCCGAATTATGATGTTGTACTTGGTATGGACTGGTTAAGTCAGTACCATGCGACTCTTGATTGCCGACTTGGACGGGTTATATTTAGACCGCCTGGACATCCAGAATTTGAGTTTCTTCGAGGAGCAGTAGAGCAAGGAGTTCAGCCTACTCTTAGGGTACTATCTGTAGAAGGGGAGACATGTTACCCAAGAGTAATATCCGAAGTTGTGGATGTATTTCCTGATGATCTTCCAGGTTTACCGCCTGATCGGAAAATAGAATTCATAATAGACTTAACTCCAGGAGCAGAACCTATTACTTCATCAGTATATCGGCTAGCACCTAAGGAGTTAGTGGAGTTGAAGGAACAAGTGGATGATCTTTTGGAGAAGGATTTTATCCGGCCCAGTGTTTCACCTTGGGGAGCACCCATATTATTTGTGCCGAAGAAGGATGAAACAGTACGGTTGTGCATTGACTACAGGGCACTAAATGCTGTGACCATCAAGAACAGGTATCTCTTACCACGTATTGATGATCTATTCGATCAATTGAGTGGTGCTAGGGTATTCTCGAAGATTGACCTTAGATCCGGCTATCATCAGATCAAAGTAAGGAAGGAGGACATACCGAAGACAACCTTCAGGACCAAGTATGGACATTATGAGTTCTTGGTAATACCGTTTGGTTTAACCAACGTGCCAGTAGTGTTTATGAGTTTGATGAACATAGTCTTTCATCAGTTCTTGGATAAATTTGTGGTTGTGTTCATTGATGACATTCTAATATATTCTAAGAGCCACGGAGAGCACGAGGAGCATCTCAGAATCGTGTTAGAGACCTTGAGACAGGAGAAGTTATATGCCAAACTCAGTAAGTGTGAGTTTTGTATGGATAGAGTGCCTTTCTTGGGATATATCATCTCAGGAGAAGGACTTTCAGTTGATCTAGAGAAAGTTGCTGCAATAGAGACTTGGCCTACACCCACATCAGTTGCAGAGGTGAGAAGTTTCCTCGGACTTGCGGGATATTACCGAAGATTTGTAAAAAATTTCTCAAGAATTGCAGAGCCTATGACGAAGTTGACACATAAAGACCAGGAGTTTATATGGACAGAAGACTGCCAGAAGGCCTTCGAGGAATTGAAGAGAAGATTAACAACAGCACCTGTCTTGACTCTTCCTTCAGGGTCAGGAGATTTTGTTGTTTACAGTGATGCATCAGGTAGTGGACTAGGATATGTTTTAAAGCAACATGGCAAAGTCATTGCTTATGCATCGAGACAGTTGAAGGTCCACGAGAAGAACTACCCAACACACGATCTGGAGCTAGCAGCAATTATATTTGCACTGAAGATTTGGAGGCACTATCTTTATGGGGAGAAGGTAGAAATCTTTACAGATCACAAGAGTCTGAAGTATGTATATACTCAGAAGGAGCTTAACATGAGACAGAGACGCTGGCTGGAATTGATGGTAGACTTTGATATAGATCTGCAGTATCATCCGGGAAAGGCAAATGTCGTAGCAGACGCACTCAGCAGGAAGCCTACGACTTATTTCTTGACGATGCAGCCCGAGTTATTGAGAGATCTATAGGAGCTTCAGATAGAGGTTGTTTTACCAGGACAGAGTGGCTTGCTGGCTAATCTTGAAATTAAGTCGTCACTTGTGAAAAGAATTAAAGAGGCATTGCCTACCGATGCTAGATTTCGAAGACTCAAACAGAGGACAGAAGCAGGCATGCAGACAGGACTTCACGTACATGAAGATGGGACATTACGGTTTGGGAACCGCCTGTATGTTCCAAATGGAGAACTAAGACAGGAGTTAATGACTGAAGCATATAGCTCTATGTACTCTGTTCACCCAGGAGGAACCAAGATGTACCGAGACTTGAGACAGTATTATTGGTGGCATGGAATAAAAAGGGAGATTGTAAGATTTGTGGCTAAATGTTTAGTCTGTCAGCAAGTAAAGGCCGAGCATCAGAGGACTGCAGGTATGTTACAGCCACTTCCTATACCAGAATGGAAGTGGGAACATATCATGATGGATTTTGTCACAGGATTTCCAAGGAGCCCCAGCGGAAGACATGCAGTATGGGTTATCGTGGATCGACTCACTAAATCGGCATATTTTTTGCCATTTAGAGTTGGACAGTCCACAGAGGTACTAGCCGACATGTATATGCGACAAATCGTCAGATTACATGGAGTGCCAGTTAGTATTGTATCAGATCGAGATTCGAGATTTACATATCATTTCTGGCAAAGCATACAAGAGAGTCTTGGCACCAGACTCAAATTCAGCACAGCTTACCATCCACAGACAGATGGTCAATCGGAGCGCACGATTCAGATCTTGGAGGATAAGTTGCGATCGTGTATGCTAGACTTTGGAGGATCTTGGGAAGATCATTTGTACTTAGTGGAGTTCTCCTACAACAACAGTTATCAGGCCAGCATTCAGATGGCACCATTCGAGGCATTATACGGAAGAAAGTGCAGATCGCCAATATGTTGGAGTGACGTGGGTGAACGTCAAATACTGGGTCCAAAATTGGTAATGCAGACAGTGGAGAAGGTAAAACAGATTCAAAATCATCTTCGATCAGCTCAGGACAGACAGAAGCATTGTGCTGATACTCACAGACATCCCCTAGAGTTCAAAGAAGGAGAGCACGTATTCTTGAGGATTTCGCCCACTCGAGGTACCATTCGATTTGCAAGCAGAGGCAAGTTGAGCCCAAGGTATATTGGGCCGTTTGATATTCTAGAGCGCATTGGTGAGGTGGCTTATCGTCTTGCATTACCTCCATCCTTAGAGGGAGTACATAACGTATTCCACGTCTCACAGTTGAGAAGGTACGTGACCGACCCAAGTCATGTAGTCGATCATTCTGAGATCGCAGTGGGCCCTAGCTTGAGATATGAAGAACAACCAGTTGGCATCCTCGACGTCAGTGAGAAGACATTGCGAGGACAGACAATCAGACTGGTTCGTGTAGCTTGGAAACATCATTCCCTTGACGAATCGACTTGGGAAAAAAGGATAGTATGCGCCAGCGTTATCCTCACTTATTCGCGGATGCAGTTACAACCTAAACATTCTTTTAATTTTCTAGTCCTTCCTTTAGAAACTTATTCTTTGATTGCGAGGATGCAATCCTCTTAAGGGGGTAGATTGTAAACACCCTAATTTTTCAGAATAATTTTAAAATAATTTTTCCTAATTTTTTGGTATTTTTCGGATGAAGAACCAAGGTAATTGTGAGTAAAGGATTTTTAAATGCAGTTAATTGGTGTTAAAATATTATGGAAATAATATTTTATGGTGTAAAATAGAAAACCGGACATAGGGTAATTTTTGGTGAATTTATTGGACTCCGAAAACGCATTTTAAAGCCCTAAAACTATTGGATATTTAAACCGAACCAAACCTGACTGAACCAAACCGAACCGCTGATTGGCCTGAACCAACCCAGCTTAACGGGTCGGTCGAGTCGGATCCTTGAGACCCAAACCCAAACCCGAACCGACCAAACCCTAGCCGCCGGATTTACTGTTCACTCCTATAAAACCCCCCTCGAAGTCTGTGCCCAGCCTTCGAAAACCCTAGTCGCCGCGCCGTCATCGACCTCCGACCTACCTCGTTTGAACCCTAGGCCGCCCTCGACGACTTCTTCCCCTCGACCCGCCGCCACGACCCGAGCACTCCGCTCGACTCTCCGCCGCCGAGTCCAGCCCACGACCCCGACGCTGCTCCGCCCAGCAGCCGACCCGCGGAGCCCTGAACGACGCCGCTCCCCCATCGCCCAGTGACCTCGCCGCAGCTCCTCCACCACGCCGCTGCCGCCAGGCCGCCGCACGAACCCTCTTCCCCGACTCCACCACCCGCAGCCCTGATCTCCTCTCCCCAGAACTGACAACATCCTCAACCCCTCCCCTCGACTCCACCGCACAGCCGACCCGACTCCTCGTCGCCTCCGCTCGGCCCTCCTCCGACCCTCTGAGCACAACAAGCCCTAGCCACCTCTGGCCGCCCGCGGACACGGACACCTCAGCCCTTGAATCGGACACAATCAGAAATCCTAGCCTGGACTCACAGTAGACGATCAGGACACGAGCAGGACACGAGAACTCAGATTCACGGAGCCCTGTTCAGGTAACGTTTCCTCTCACCTCGTAACTCCGTTTTTAATTCCGTCTATTGCAACGCGTAGACTGTGTAATCCTCTCGGTGCCCGTGCAACCTGCTCGGTGCATCGCATCCTGTGGTGATCGCAAACCGCGATCCAAAAACAGGAAAAACTACGCCCTATTTTACCCCGGAACTGAGTGCGCCCCACCAAACGGGATGACTTGGTCGCACGCGGTCTTTACCGAAACATGCGCGTCGTTGATACGGACGTGTAGAATTTTGCAGAAGTCGATTCGGATGTGCGTGCACACCGGAATCAACGCGTATCCGCCGACAACGCCCCGTATCCGTCAATTATGAAATACATTGTAACTTTGTGTACACACGTCGGATCAAGACGAAACTTGTGCTATCGGACTCGTAGCAATACGCTGGTCCTGTGACCCAAGTTTGGTTCGATTCTGAGAACGTTGACAAAATTGCGTATCGTGGCCCCACAGGCCCCACTTGACAGGCGATTTTGGGATCGGCCCATCAGAATCCAATTCTGGAAGTTCCGTTGGGATCGTATTATCGTTCCTGACTTGTAGATACTGAATTTGCAGAATTTGGAGACCTTTGAACCTGACACCCTTTTCGGTGCCAAGTGGCCCACATGTGGATCTCGCTTTGGCCCGGAAATGTCATTTTTGCCCTTGTGTTCAAATTGGACTTAAGGACAGGCGTTTCTAGCTATTTGATATTTTCTGAGACTGTTGGTGATGTTATTACAACTTTTGGAGGAGTACCTACCAGATCCACTGATACAGGGACGACTGTTGGTAATCAAACACCAGGCAAGTGTACCTTGCCAAACTCTGCAGTATTGTTACAAATTTTCCTTGCTTAATTATATTGCTGTGCATGCTTAACCTAGGACCGTGTGACTTACTTAGCGTCCGATTAATAGTCGGGTGCCAACACCGTACGCGGCGTTGTGTATTGTCATCTAGAGATGGACATTCATGACACTTTATATCCTCGTACTTGTCTTATCAAGTACACTATCACCCAGGACACTTGACACTATTCATGAGACAAGATCTTTCTGAGATATTCATGGTAATCCTGTATAGGATATATGACTTGACAGAGATACTATATTCTTAGATACTTTATGACTGGTTGCATTAGCTACTGCTTGACATGGACATGAGAAGTTATGGTCATGATATGCGTGGTTACATTGGGTGGGGAGAGACATGCAGGCTACAGACTGTTTCATATATATCTACTACTATTGTGAGGCCGTAGACTCTCGTACCAGAGCTAGGCACATTACCGGTTATTACCGCTACCGGCTCCCCGACATAGAGCTTGTAGTGGCTCAGCCTGAGTACTCGTGATGCTCTCACTTGCATTTCACATAGATGGTTACTTACTTGCCCTATTTATTTTATTTATTATCTGCACTGCATTTATTTTAGCTTGTATTATCTGTACCTTGCTATGTCCCCTGAGGACCTGGATCCGGATTATGTCCCCCGGATTTGCAGACGAGATCTATCCCGAGGTATACGGGACCGGAGCAGAAGCTGATCCAGGAGTTGTACCGACACCCGAGGATGAGGTGTTAGCTGAAAACTTTTCTTGAGCAACCATGTTTCATGCTCAGTATTTATTTTATTCAGTCATTTATATTCTGGTCTGTTGAACCATTGTATCAGATATTTATCGGGTTATTCCCCGAAGCACTTATTGAGACTGGTTGATGATTTACATTCCTTATATTCTGTGGATCATATTTTATATCTTGTGTGGATGAGATTAGTTGTGCCATCTTGTCGTAGACTTGATTTTACAGCTTAAGTACGCCCTGATGGATCCATTAAATTGGGTTTGTCCTTCGGTGTGTGCTGCTGGCTATTGCCACGTATCTGGTCCTTCGGTATTTTGGGACTGGGGCGTGACACTCGGACCTGTCACGTCCCAGTCCCAAAATATCGAGGGACTAGACACGTGACAATGGCCAGCAGCACACACCGATGGACAAACCCAATTTAATGGATCCATCGGGGAGTACTTAAGCTATAATAAAATAATAAGGGTCTACTAATCTCATCCACAGAATAAATACATCAATATCATCAAAAGAAAATAAAACATCATCAGTCACAAGTAAATAAAATCGGGGAACAACCCGATAATAAGTCTGTTACAATTGTTCATTTAAACAAGAAATAAAAGAGTTTTAATAGCAACAAGACTGAGCATAGAAGAAACATATACTCGGGAGAAATCTTCTGCAATCACCTTGTCCTCGTTTCCTGGTTATGCCCCTGCTAATGCTCTGGTCCCGTATACCTCGGGGTAGATCTCGTCAGCTATACCTAGGGACATAATCCGGATCCAGGTCCTCAGGGGACATAGCAAGGTACAAAATAACTCAAGCCAAAATAAATGCAGTGCAATAATAAATAAAACAATATAGGGTAAACTATATAACCAGCTAAGTGATATGCAAGATGAGAGCATCACTAAAACTCAGGCTGAGACCACTACAAGCTCTGTCTGGGAGCCTGTAGCAGTGATACTATGTGGTTACTATATAATTTACTATGTAGTGACATATATATAAAAAATCAGCCTGTAGCCTGTGTGTCTCTCCCCTCCCAATGTAATCACACGTCTCATGTCCACGATATCTCATGTCCATGTCACGTAAGATCATATCTAATGCAGCAAGTCATATAATAACTATGAATAAAATGTCTATGTCATAAATCTTGCAACCTACACAGAATCACCTTGAATATTTCAGGAAGATTCTGTCACATGAATAGTGTCAAGTGTCCTGGGTTATGATGTACTTGATAAGACAAGTACGAGAATGCAAATGGTCACGATATCCATCTCTAGGTGACGTTACACAACTCCGCGTACGGTGTTGGCACCCGACTATTAATCGGACGTTAAGTAAGTCACACGGTCCTAGGTTAAGCATGTACAACAATATAAATGAATCAAGAAAATATGTAACAAAACTGCATTGTTGGCAAGGTACACTTGCCTGGGGTTCGAATACCAACAGCTGTCCCTGTATCAGTGGATCCTGCAGGTACTCCTCCAAAAGCTATAATAAATATCACCAACAGGTTTAGAAGATATTAAATAGTTAGAAATGCCTGTCCTTGAGTCCAATTTGGACACAAGGGAAAAATCACAGTTTCTGGTCAAAGCGGGGTCCA
This sequence comes from Iris macrosiphon, assembly GCA_036927795.1. Taxonomy (NCBI): domain Eukaryota; kingdom Viridiplantae; phylum Streptophyta; class Magnoliopsida; order Asparagales; family Iridaceae; genus Iris; species Iris macrosiphon. Next base: position 46,943,306 of record JAYESA010000009.1, read on the forward strand.
CATGTGGCCCGCTTCGCACCGAAAAATGTGCCAAGGGTAACAGTCTCTAAATAGGACAAGTTATAGGTCAAACAAACTCTAGATGTCAATACAAACCCAACGGTATGTCCAAATATGGATTCTGATGGGCCGAACACAATTTTGCCCAAAAGTCAACTATGGGTCCGCCATTTGGCGACTTGGTCAACTAACTCAGAATTGCGTGAAAATTGGGTCACAGGACCAGCGCGTTACCACGAGTCCCGTGGCGTAAGTTTGGTCACAATCTGACGAGCGTGCAGAAAATGTGCGCAACTTCCATAAAAGTTGCGACACGGGGTGTGTCCGCGGATACGGGCTGATTCCGGCGCGCACACGCGTTCGAATCAGTTTTCACGAACTCTCACGTGTCCGGTTACGCTGCGCGCACCATTCGTTAAACTTGGTACACGGCATGGCGGTCCCGTTTGGCGGGGCACGCTCCGTTTCATAACTTTTGGAAATCTGGGAAAAGGGGGTTCGCGGGGTTTTCCAACGAATTTAATTCTGTCTGCAGCAGTTAATAATCTAGGATTATTTAACATAAATAAACTAGGTCAAGTGGTCTACGCATACAAAAAAGAACCATCGAATTCGGATCTCTGTGGTGGGAGATACGAACTCTGAAACATGGGTGGTCACCGCAGTTTTCTGTGATCCCAGAATTTGGTCTGTTTCTGCCAACTTTGGCGCTATTTTCACCTATCGTTACACGTTGTTCGAGGTATACTATCATAAAAATATGGAAGGGGGTTAAGGGGTGAGCATACCGGTGAAGACGGGGTGACGTTTGGTTGAGCGAGTCGACGGAAAATAACTCCGGAACACAGGTACCTCGCTGTGGGAATTTACAGTGCGCGGGATCGCGGTCGTCGGGATTGGTTTGAACGGCCTAGCGGGGTTCTCCGGCTGCGGTGGCGGCGCTCCCTAGGTCTAGATGTGAAGAGGGAGAGTCTGGATGATTAGGTTTAGGATTTTAGAGAAATAATATATATATATATATATATATATATATATATATGAAAGGGAGAGAGAAAGGGTTGGTATATACCCGCCGGGGGGGGGGGGGGGGGTTGTTCGGATTGGTTTACATAAAGAAAGTGGCTGGATGGTTTGTTGCTATAGGGGGCAGGGCTTGCTGTGTTGGAATTAAAGGGTGCGGGGCTGTAGCTTGGTAGGTAATGGAATGGTTTAGTTTGCTTTAAGTTGTTATTAATTATTATTCTTATTATTTTCTTTTCTTTTCTTTTTCTTTTTATAATACTTTTCCAATTAAAATATATATGCATATATATATATATATATATATATATATATATATATATATTCATAAGAAAAATTCTAGATTATAATAATGCACAATATGAAGCTAGCAACTGCTCAAGGGGTCTTCTACATGAAATAAATTCTAAAAAATTTCTGATGGTCCTATAAATCCTCTAAGTGCAACAACACCTAAAATAAAAATTATTAAAAATCTATTTCTCCTAATTAGCCACTAATTACTATAAATAAATTATAATTAATAAAAAAAATGTATATACGATTTCTAGGAATATAGATTTTATATTTATTTAATATCATTTAAAATTATTTAATTATAAAATACCTTAGTTTTAATCCCAGAAAATTACAAAAAATTGTGTAAAATTGCTTTAAAATTTTTGAAAAAATCAGGGAATTTACAATCTACCCCCCCTTAAGAGGATTGCGTCCTCGCAATCAAAGAATAACCGGTCAACAGAGATGACACGGTTGCAAATATTTGTTCGAAGCACATCACATTCAAGGACATAATCCGAATCCTGGTCCTCAGGGGACATAGAAAGGTACAAAATAACTCAAGCCAAAATAAATGCACTACAACAATAAATAAAATAATATGGGGTAAACTATATAACCAGCTAAGTGATATGCAAGATGAGAGCATCACTAAAACTTCGGATGAGACCTCTACAAGCTCTGTGACTGGGAGCCTGTAGCAGTGATACTATGTAGGTTACTATCTAATTTACTACATAGTGACATATATATATAAAATCAGCCTGTAGCCTGTGTGTCTCTCCCCACCCAATGTAATCACACGTCTCATGTCCAAGATGCCAAATGTCCATGTCACGTAAGATCATATCTAATGCAGCAAGTCATATAATAACTATGAATAAAATGTCTATGTCATAAATACTGCAACCTACACAGAATCATCTTGAATATTTTAGGAAGATTCTGTCACTTAAATAGTGTCAAGTCTCCTGGGTTATGATGTACTTGATAAGACAAGTACGAGAATGTAAATGATCACAATATCCATCTTTAACGTTACACAACTCCGCGTACGATGTTGGCACCCGACTATTAATCGGACGCTAAGTAAGTCACACGTGTAACACCCTGTTCCGCTCAAGCGGACTGCCGTCTCAATCGGCAATCGTGCAGCTGTCCCGACCTGCTTTGCCTCGATCAAGAAGCAAAGGATATCCAGACTTGCCCCTACAGGGATCCGGCTTGGACTTTCAGAGGCTCGCTCAGACGTATCGCTCTACCGAGGCGAATCATCGCTAAGGTGGGTGGCTACGGTGAACTTGTCTTTGCTTAGCCAGCACACATAAAATCTGGAATATTATGCTAGTCGCTAGGTGATTCACCCCCTGCATGCTAATAAATCCAACGCACCTAGCTAAGGGAATAATCCCAACTTGTATTTTGCCTATGCTAGAACATGGAAATTGAAATACTGCTTATGTTCAGACCCTCGCATGCTAAGTCCCTTAATGGTTTCAACTCTCGGCTTACCTTCGGGTCCGAGCAACGTGCCTGCTTATGTTCCTTAGAAACGCATGCTTGTCTGCTTAATGTTTGCCTTGTTTTCATCCAAACCCCGGGAGACTACTAAGTAGTCGTCCCGTGCGTGATTGAACCTGCAAGTATCTAAGACCGTTGGGTCATCAGGCAGCCCCAAACCAGGAGAATGCATCAAGACAAGTCAATCACTGTACAGAATCAAGATTCAAATATCTCATGTTCTCGTGTTCAAAGTGCATTTGCGTCCTCAATTCCAGTGCACTCTTGTTCCCGTGTATCTCCTGATAATTGACTGACCCAACCACTGCATGTCGCGGACAACCTATGCACAAGGTATTGAACATTCAAGTTCCTGCGGACGGCTACACTCGGGGCACCAGAGCCGATCCGATCCGGACGGAACTTTCTGATAGTCTAACGTGAGTGGACGGCATGGAGTGAACGCCCCAATGGCCTAGCGTCTCGCTCCATACCGTCCCGGGCGAGGTGACGTGTAGCGATACAAGACCTCTCGCACCCAACCGCCCAAGACTATAAACAGTCCTTTATGGCTTTGCCAGCGACAACTGTTCATATAGATAAGTCATCCTCGCTTAGCGGCTACCCGCGTGCGAGTCATTGCATAGCATCAAGAAACAACCAAACACCTGAACGATCATGTTAAAATGACTCTCATGTTGCATATGCTATTGCTTGGTTTGGTTTTCATGAATATGCTATACCCATAAATGCTTACACTTGCCCGTGCTTAAATCAATAATGTTTGCCTTGGACAGGGAAGGACAAATGGTAAGTCACGCCGTGTTTTCTCTCATATCGCACGGCGCACGGCCGACACGAGTTAGGCTATTCAATATTTGCATGAAACTGATCCTAAGGCAAATAGAAAGACAACTTAATAGTTGTGCACGGAACCTGTATTACGTGTTTGGATTTGTTGAGCGGGCGAGTAGCTTTCCCACCAGTGCATTCAATGTACTGATAATCCACCAGTTTGATATGCAGGGTGCGGGAGAACCTCGTGCGGTGCGGACGCCTCTTTCGTGCGTGCTAAGGCCAGGAGTTTCCTCTGAAGCCTTGCAACGGTGCGTCCGGGACTGAAGCACATATACAAGACATAAGTTGTGAACATCACCTGAACATCGCCTGTACAAATCATTCCACAGTTGTAGCCACTTGGCACGCTTTTACTGTTTCAGAGAGAGAGGCTCGAGCGACTTGTAATCTCGGCTATACGCCGCCTGTAACACTTGTTCATATCAATAAAGAGATTACTTTACTTGTTTTAATGCTTCCGCTATATTTGTCAACTCAGAGAACTTGTTACCGAATTGCTATGCGTTCATGACTCCGCTGCACTCGGACAATCTGTGCGACTCTGTGGCTTAGAACTCTAACCGCCAGCCAATGAACCATGGCCTTGCACGGGCGTGGCTCACGCTCGTGCGGCATCACGCCCGGATGGGTTAAGCGATCTTTCCGCGGGAGCGCTGGCGAGGGTGATTCCCGCCTAGCGGGAACGGCCGATTGCCTGCGGGAGATCGGGGCGTGACATGTTGGTATCAGAGCCTGGCTTCTACGCCTTTGTCCTCAATTCAATATCTCTGTTTCGAAAGCTCGTTCGTGGGTTATGTGCACGCTCTCTCTCAATGCCTCGATGGGATGTTCCAACAATAAGTCTAAATACTTTCAAAATACATTTTGAATGATATGCTTGCTTGTCTGGTTGTATGCTGCGAGTGGCCTTTGTGCCAACTTGTGCGAACCCTTGAGAGTATCGCTAGTAGCTTGTCCGATTTTCACCAACCCTAAGTTTGGTTGAATGCATCTATTCGAGGGACGCCTTAAACTAGTGCACCATCCAAGACTTAGAAAAGGTGAAACTCGAGTGCTAAGACTTCGCTATCACTAAGCTGGTTGACGTGTTCACACTAGAAATGCATGTCGAAGGTGCGCACGATCCAGTCTAAGCGATATGCTAAGATCGACGCTTGTGCAAGTGAAGATCCAAATGAACAAGTACAAATGACTTGTCTAGGATTGCCTCAACCCTAGATTACTGCTTGTCCTCAGTAAGTCTCGAGGACAAGACTTTTTCTGAGTTGGGTAGGATGTAACACCATGTTCCGCTCAAGCGGACTGCCGTCTCAATCGGCAATCGTGCAGCTGTCCCGACCTGCTTTGCCTCGATCAAGAAGCAAAGGATATCCAGACTTGCCCCTACAGGGATCCGGCTTGGACTTTCAGAGGCTCGCTCAGACGTATCGCTCTACCGAGGCGAATCATCGCTAAGGTGGGTGGCTACGGTGAACTTGTCTTTGCTTAGCCAGCACACATAAAATATGGAATATTATGCTAGTCGCTAGGTGATTCACCCCCTGCATGCTAATAAATCCAACGCACCTAACTAAGGGAATAATCCCAACTTGTATTTTGCCTATGCTAGAACATGGAAATTGAATGTTCAGACCCTCGCATGCTAAGTCCCTTAATGGTTTCAACTCTCGGCTTACCTTCGGGTCCGAGCAACGTGCCTGCTTATGTTCCTTAGAAACGTATGCTTGTCTGCTTAATGTTTGCCTTGTTTTCATCCAAACCCCGGGAGACTACTAAGTAGTCGTCCCGTGCGTGATTGAACCTGCAAGTATCTAAGACCGTTGGGTCATCAGGCAGCCCCGAACCAGGGGAATGCATCAAGACAAGTCAATCACTGTACAGAATCAAGATTCAAATATCTCGTGTTCTCGTGTTCAAAGTGCATTTGCATCCTCAATTCCAGTGCACTCTTGTTCCCGTGTATCTCCTGATAATTGACTGACCCAACCACTGCATGTCGCGGACAACCTGTGCACAAGGTATTAAACGTTCAAGTTCCTGCGGACGGCTACACTCGGGGCACCAGAGCCGATCCGATCCGGACGGAACTTTCTGATAGTCTAACGTGAGTGGGCGGCATGGAGTGAACGCCCCAATGGCCTAGCGTCTCGCTCCATACCGTCCCGGGCGAGGTGACGTGTAGCGATACAAGACCTCTCATACCCAACCGCCCAAGACTATAAACAGTCCTTTATGGCTTTGCCAGCGACAACTGTTCATATAGATAAGTCATCCTCGCTTAGCGGCTACCCGCGTGCGAGTCATTGTATAGCATCAAGAAACAACCAAACACCTGAATGATCATGTTAAAACGACTCTCATGTTGCATATGCTATTGCTTGGTTTGGTTTTCATGAATATGCTATGCCCATAAATGCTTACACTTGCCCGTGCTTAAATCAATAATGTTTGCCTTGGACAGGGAAGGACAAATGGTAAGTCACGCCGTGTTTCCTCTCATATCGCACGGCGCACGGCCGACACGAGTTAGGCTATTCAATATTTGCATGAAACTGATCCTAAGGCAAATAGAAAGACAAATTAATAGTTGTACACGGAACCTGTATTACGTGTTTGGATTTGTTGAGCGGGCGAGTAGCTTCCCCACCAGTGCATTCAATGTACTGATAATCCACCAGTTTGATATGCAGGGTGCGGCAGAACCTCGTGCGGTGCGGACGCCTCCTTCGTGCGTGCTAAGGCCAGGAGTTTCCTCTGAAGCCTTGCAACGGTGCGTCCGGGACTGAAGCACATATACAAGACATAAGTTGTGAACATCACCTGAACATCGCCTGTACAAATCATTCCACAGTTGTAGCCACTTGGCACGCTTTTACTGTTTCAGAGAGAGAGGCTCGAGCGACTTGTAATCTCGGCTATACGCCGCCTGTAACACTTGTTCATATCAATAAAGAGATTACTTTACTTGTTTTAATGCTTCCGCTTTATTTGTCAACTCAGAGAACTTGTTACCGAATCGCTATGCGTTCATGACTCCGCTGCACTCGGACAATCTGTGCGACTCTGTGGCTTAGAACTCTAACCGCCAGCCAATGAACCATGGCCTTGCACGGGCGTGGCTCACGCTCGTGCGGCATCACGCCCGGATGGGTTAAGCGATCTTTCCGCGGGAGCGCTGGCGAGGGTGATTCCCGCCTAGCGGGAACGGCCGATTGCCTGCGGGAGATCGGGGCGTGACAACACGGTCCTAGGTTAAGCATGTACAATAATATAAATGAATTAAGAAAATATGTAATAAAACTGCATTGTTGGCAATGTACACTTGTCTGGGGTTTGAATACCAACAGCTATCCCTGTATCAGTGGATCCTGCAGGTACTCCTCCAAAAGCTGTAATAAACATCACCAACAGGTTTAGAAGATATTAAATAGCTAGAAACGCCGTCCTTGAGTCCAATTTGGACACAAGGGCAAAATCACAGTTTCTGGTCAAAGCGGGGTCCACTTGTTGGTCGCTTCGCACCGAAAAATATGCCAAGGGTAACAGTCTCTAAATGGGAAAAGTTATAGGTCAAACAAACTCTAGATGTCAATACGAACCCAACGGTATGTCCAAATGTGGATTCAGATGGGCCGAACACAATTTTGTCCAAAAGTCAACTATGGGTCCGCCAATTGGAGACTTGGTCAACTGTCTCAGAATTGCATGAAAATTGGGTCACAGGACCAGAGTGTTACCACTAGTCCCGTGGCGCAAGTTTCGTCGCAATCTGACGAGCGTGCAGAAAATGCGCGCGACTTTCATAAAAGTTGCGACATAGGGTGTGTCCGCGGATACGGGTTGATTCTGGCTCGCACACGTGTCAGAATCAGATTCCATGAACTCTCACGTATCCGGTTACATTGCGCGCACCATTTGATAAACTTGGTACACGGCGGGGCGGTCCCGTTTGGCGGAACGCGCTCCGTTTCACAACTTTTGGAAATATAAAAAAAGTGGGTTTGTGGGGTTTTCCAACGAATTTAATTTTGTCTACAGTAGTTAATAATCTAGGGTTATTTAACATAAAATAAACTAGGTCAAGTGGTCTACGCATACCAAAAAGAATTATCGAATTCGAATCTCTGTGGTGGAAGATACGAACTCTGAAACATGGGTGGTCACCGCAGTTTTCTGCGATCCCAAAATTTGGTCTGTTTCTGCCAACTTTGGCGCTGTTTTTGCCTATGGTTACGCGTTGTTCGAGATCTACTATCATACAGATATGGAAGGGGGTTAAGGGTTAAGCATACCGGTGAAGACGGGATGGCATTTGATTGAGCGAGTCGACGAAAAATAACTCCGGAACACAGGTACCTCGCTGTGAGAATCTGCATTGCGCGGGGTCGCGATCGTCGGGATTGGTTTGGACGGCCTAGCGGGGTTCTCCGGCTGCGGTGGCGGTGCTCTCTAGGTCTAGATGGGAAGAGAGAGAGTCTGGATGATTAGGTTCACTACTAGAAAAAGCGGTATTAGCGACGTATTTTAGCGACGTCAAAAGAAACGTCGCTAATAATATATAATTAGCGACTCCTTATTAAAACGTTGCTAGACGTCGCTAAATAGAGACATTTAGCGACGTTTAGCGACTTTTATTAAGATTTTAAAAGTTAAGTCGCTATAAGTTCAATTAAGGTCGCTAAACGTCGCTAATATGTCTAATTTAGCGACGTTTAGCGACGTATATAGCGACCTTTTTATTAAAAATATTTAGCAACATGTTTAGCGACGTCATTGACGTCGTTAAAATTGAATTTAGCGACATTTTTATTGGACGTCGCTAAACGTCGCTAAAATTTGGTTAATTAGGGCTCGGTTTCATTTTTCCCCATCTGCTAAAATTTCGAAAAAAAAAAATCTCCCCCCCGCGCTCCGTCGACCCGCTCTCCACCGCGACTACTCCGGTAAACCCTACTCTCTCTCTCTCTCTCTCTCACAGGACACATGTGACATTGACACAAACATGACACACACACAGACACTGACACAGACACAGACACGGCACACACACACACTGACACAGACACTGATCAGGACCTAGGGTTAGGGTTAGGTTTGTTGACATGGGGTTAGGGTTAGGGTTAGGGTTAGGGTTAGGGCCGACTGGCCCAAGCCGACGAGAGAGGTAACAGCAGCAGTGAGCACTGCTTACTAGCAGTGAGCAGGGGGAGACTTGAGGCACATCAGCCCAATGTGCAACAGGCAACTTGGGGAGGCCCTGCACAGCTGAACATAGTGTGCATTAAGGTTTAGGTGCATTGTAGTTGGTTGTTAGCTTCTGCAGGCAGGTGTGAGGGGGTCCTAATACAGTGTAAACACTGCATCCTTGTGCAGCAACTTACTGAGCCAGTCAGCAACTAGTGCAAGGCAGGATGTGGATGTGTTTGAGATGGGGTTTGACTCGTATGATTTGAAGGACATGAGGGCAAGTGTCAGATATAACACCAACATCTGAGAGAAGATTGGGTATTCATGGTGATACTATAGTGCACATATGAGTGTGTGGCTAGGGATAAGGGGTAATCAAATATTGAGGAAGAAGGTAAGCAGTAGCAGTGGGTGACTGATTTAAAGAGGTGTATTAGTCAGGTGTTTGAGTGAATATATGTGTTGAAGAGAATAAGTAATAGGTGTGAAGGTTGAGCATTCATATAGGTGTATCCCAGATCTGGGAGTATAGATGGAGTGTTTATATGAGTATAGATAGAGTGTTTATATGAAGTATAGAATTTAGAGTACTTAATAGGTGTTGTTGGTACCAGGTGAGTTTTGATTACAGAATTCTTAAGAGTGTATGTGTGTATCAGTGTGCCAGTTTGGGGGGTTAGGTTTTTTACTAAAGGGAGTGCAGTAATCTGCCGGTAAATGTGAGTGAGTACAGCCACAATGCATGGGGTTATCCATTTCATAGAGCAATAGCCCGTGTACTTGGGAAACTTTTGATGCAAAAATTGTTCAAGCACCAGGTGCCCTAGTGCAATGCCATGACTGCTTTTCCCATAACGGACACTGACCTAGGAGTGTGGTTGGGGGCAGCTGCAGTTCTATAGTATGACACACTATTTGTAGTGTGTTGACTGCACACTTATAGTGCAGTTCATAGTACTATGGGGTTGGGGGCAGCTGTAGTTTTGATAAATGAAAATATGTATTATATTAGTTATGATTTTTATAGTACGGTTAATTTTGCATGTAATAATTTATATGATACATACTGTCAATTTTACAGAAGTTTCTAGAAATGGATATGAATTACTATCTGCGTCATCGTTCGTGGATGTACAACCGTCATCCTGATGACATGTGCGGTGTGTGGGATAAATTCATTGAGGGTGTACAGCAGTTCCTGCAGTTCGCAAAGGCGTTCCCTCAATACATGGACGGTACCAAAATTAAGTGTCCGTGTGTGAGATGTCGCAACAGGAAATATCATCCTGAAGTGGAAGTTACATATCATTTATACTCGAAGGGCTTTACGCCGAATTACTATTAGTGGACCGCGCACGGAGAACTTGTATCTCTAGCATCGGAGTCGGAGCCCTATGTGGAGCCGTATATGGATGTCCAAGACCACGATGCTTACGACGACGGGTTGGTGAACATGGTTTATGATGCGGCGGGGCCTAGTTTCAATCCTGACAATTATGATGCGGCGGGACCTAGTTTCAATCCGGACAATTATGATGCAGCTGAGGAGGCACCGAATGTCGATGCTGCAAAGTTTATGGAGTTGCTTGAGAATGCAAGGACTCCACTATATCCTGGTTGTGAGGATCATTCACCGTTGGAGGTGGTTACAAGATTATTGAGCATCAAGTCCGATTTTAACATGTCGTAAGAATGCTATAATCGACTGCTCGATTTGACTATAGAGATCTTGCCCGAGGGTGCAAAGTTGCCTAAAGACTTCTATCGATCTAAGAGGATGGTGAGATCGCTTTGGATGGGATACGAGAAAATCGATGCATGTCGCAACGGGTGCATGTTGTACTACAAAGACGACAAGGATGAAGATGCGTACAGATTCTGTGGTGCTGATCGCTACAAGGCCACTGTTAGAGGAAAGTCTGTCGGTGCAAGAAAGCCTACCGATTTGATGCACTACTTGCCTTTGACGCCGTGGTTGCAGCGGTTGTTTATGGTTAAGGAGACTGCAGAAAACATGAGTTGGCACAGGCGAAAACAGATCGAAGGAGTATTGGATCATCCATCCGATGGAGAAGCATGGAAGCACTTTGATCGAGAGTATCCATATTTTGCCGAGGAAGCGCGTAATGTCAGATTGGGGCTCTACTCTGACGGTTTTACCCCATTCAGACTTTCGGGCTCCCAGTATTCGTGTTGGCCTGTGATCGTCACTCCGTACAATCTACCGCCTTGGATGTGCATGAAGACTCCGTATATGTTCCTAACCGTTATTATCTCGGGTCCGAATAATCCGAAGAGGAACATCGATGTGTATTTACAGCCTTTGATAGATGAGTTGAATCAGCTGTGGGAAGTCGGTGCCAACACGTACGATGTTTCTAGAAAGCAGAATTTTCAGATGAGGGTAGCACTTATGTGGACCATCAACGACTTTCCGGCCTATGGAATGTTATCGGGATGGAGCACCCATGGTTGTCTCTCATGTCCGTATTGCATGGACCGTTCTCAGGCTTTTCGTTTGAAACACGGAGGCAAACCGTGCTTCTTCGATTGTCATCGATAATTTTTGCCGAAGGATCATCCGTACCGGAGGAATCGGAATGCTTTTCGTGCGGGAGTTGTGGAGAAGGCCAATCCACCGCCAAGGTGGCCCGGATGCACGATATGGGAAGAGGTAAAAGATTTACCAAGTGCTATCCAAGAGCCTGCTAAGGGGTACAAGTGTGACGGATTTGGTCGCACCCATAACTGGACGAAGAGGAGTATATTCTGGGATCTGCCATATTGGAGCACCAATCTGATCAGACATAACCTTGATGTCATACATATCGAGAAGAATGTGTTTGATAACATAATTAATACTGTAATAGATGTAAAGGGGAAGACGAAAGATAATCCGAAGGCGGGGTTGGACTTAGAAGACATATGTAGACGTCCTGCATTGCATTTGATAGAGGAGGGGAATGGAAAGTTAAAGCAACCTAAGTCAGTTTTCTCACTGGATAAAGAGGATAAAGGTAGACTTTGTAGGTGGATTCAGGGTCTAAAGTTTTCAGACGGGTACGTGTCGAACTTGAAAAGATGCGTCGACCTCAAGGAGAACAAACTAGTAGGTATGAAGAGCCACGATTGTCACGTATTCATGGAGAGGTTAATTCCGATTGCATTTCAGGAATTCTTACCGCAGGTCATTTGGGACCCATTGACAGAGCTGAGCATATTCTTCAGAGATCTTTGTTGTACTAAATTGCTCGTCGATCGTCTAGAAAGCAAGAGAGGGACATTGCGGTAACACTATGTAAGCTCGAGAAGGTGTTTCCTCCTGGATTCTTCGACTCTATGGAGCATTTGCCAATTCATCTTTCCTATGAGGCACGTGTTGGTGGTCCTGTCGGTTATCGGTGGATGTACCCCTTCGAGCGCCATCTGAATCACCTAAAGAGAAAGGTGAAAAATAAGGCACGGGTTGAAGGCTCTATTTGTGAAGCTTATGTTCTCGAGGAGATTACAAACTTTTGCTCGACGTATTTCAAACCGCATGTTGCTACTAATAGGACGAAAGCTCCCAGAAACGACGACGCATATCAGGAATCTAATGATGCAATACTCAAAGTATTCAATACATCCGAAAAGCCTTTGGGAAAAATGAAGAAGAGATATTTGAATGACGATGAGCTAAGGGCTGCTCAATTGTATATATTACTCAATTGCGACGAGGATGAAGTGAAGAAGCTAGAGGGGTAAGTAATTAATACGTCCACGTTTACATCATCTCAATGTAATAGTATAAGATACTATTATGCTACTAATCAGCAGTTGCTTCATTGTTTTTCAGCACATATAATGATTAGTTGAGGTCGGTTAGACCCTACATAACAGACGAAGAAGTAGAACAAGATATGAGATACCATTTTCCTTCTTGGTTGAGCGCATATGTAAGATGCTTGGTAATTACTTTTTATTTCTGCACTTGCAAAACAAATAACTTACTATCGCTACTTTGGTATTTAGGTCGATCGTCTAATATCACCCGAGACTGAATCTATTAGGACTCTAGCCAAGGGACCAATTACTGCCATAAAAATATGGCCAAGTTTCTGTGTGAATGGGTTCAGGTTCAAGTCAACAAATGCTCCTATCAGAGACAGCTTTCTGGATCTTGATTCCACGAAAAACAGTGGTTTGTGTATCAAATCTTCAAACTACAAAGACGTCAATCCGGGCAATAATTTTTTTGGCATCTTACGAGAGATTGTGGAGTTGACATATAATTATGGCCCAGAACCTGCTAATATCGTGCTATTCAGGTGTGAATGGTTCGATCCGATTCAAGATCAAGGTTGGAAAATTGACAAGCATGGCCTTGTGGATATAAACTACAAGCGTAGATATCAAGGCTACGAACCATTTGTCCTATCAAGTCAGGCTCAGCTCGTGTACTTCACAACTTATCCTAGACGGGGGATAGCGAGGTCGGATTGGTAGGCAGTATGCAAGACCAAAGCTAGAAATACCTTTGACATTGACGAAATAGCTTATCAGGAGGACGATATACCTCTTGTAACAAATATTGTAGATGTGGACTCAACGGAAGTTACTCATTACACGAATAATAATGTAGAAGATGTAGAATTATCCGAAGAGGACGACGAAGTAGATGAAAGTGAAGACGAGGAAGAGGAAGAGCAGGACGACGAAGGCGAACAAGATAAATTTTTTGAAGATGATTGAAAATATAAAATATTGCATGTAGAATATAACTATAGTTGGACTGTAAATATTGCATGTAGAAGTAGATGTTGACATTAACGAAAATATGATTATATTTTGACTGTATAATGCTTTGAGATATGTATCATATTTCGACTGTAGAATGTAGTATATATTTGTGTTTCTCTATATTCATCATATGTTGTTATCAGATATGACAGGACGACGAGGAGGATTCGGCAGGTCCCGAGGTAGACAGAGTGCCACTCCGGTACTGCCTACTGTTGGTTCCGGATCATCGTCGCCCAGTACTCCAGTATATCGATCAGTCACATCTCCGACCGCGACGACGTTGCGTGGCATCACTCCGGGGACGAGTAGTTCCAGGCGTGATAGTACTCCCTCGTCCAGCGTTCCTCCTGCTGACGGAACCATGGAGACAGATGAGCATGTAGAGGAGGTCGTGCCGACGTTGTCCCAGCATCAGCAAGATCCTCCATGCGCACCACCGGAGGAGACGATGACAGAGATTTGGGCCGACGGTACAAAGTAAGTCAATTAGATGATTTAGTATATATTTGTGTTTCTCTTTATTCATCTTATATTGACTTTTTCAGTAATGTAAATTATTATCTCTGTATAGATATCGTCCATCGTCGGTTCAGAGACACCTGGGCCAATTTCTGAGGAACAACTACGGTGGCCCTTGGATCAACTACTCTGAGGCTCCGGAGGAGAGGAAGGCGTTCTGGTTTGCGCACTTCCAGGTAAAAGTATATTAAATAAATCCTCTAATTAATTTATGCATATTCGTGATGCTAACTTAATGAATTATTTATTGTAGCAAACGTATTTTTATCCTCCGCACCGGGCCGAGTTGATCGAGCGGCACTTTCCTACCGTTGCCGCCAAGCTTATCCGAGATGCTCTGGATGACCAGAAGGCTCGTGATCGTGCTGGAAAACCGATCCAAGGTTGGATCATGCCTGAGCAGTGGACTGCGATGAGGGCTAGATTCGACGATCCGAGCTACAAGGAAAGGTCTAAGAAGGCCAAGGCGGCTAGGAAGAATGCTGCCAAGTGGTGTGGTGGCTCGATTCCGATGACGGAACATTTCCGTCGTTTGGTATGTTTTTTCTTTTAAAATATATTATTTTAATATAAGTACCATAAAATGGTACTTGGAAAAAATATTTAAGTTTAGTAGTAAATAATATATTTTTAACAGGTACAGAGGGGTGAGGATGCAAACATGGTGACCGTCTTCTTGGCCACCCATCGCAAGGACGGAAATCTCATTGATGAGAGGGCCTCACAGACCTATGTAAGTATTACTTTACTTTGTATTTATTTTAATATAACTTAGGCAATTATTGAGTTTCCAAACCTTTTCTAGGCCGAGTATCTTAGGCTTCGTGAGCGGGCGACTGCTAGTGCACCTACACCTGGAGAGGCTGGTGCTTCATCGCAGCCCGGTCCATCTCCGTCGGCGGACGACCTGTGGGTGACCGCAGCTGGTGGTCTCCAGAGGGGTACGTACTACGGTACGGGCTCCTATGGCGCCCTGGTTGCGACGCAGTTATCTAGGGCCTCCCCGACAGCTGTGCATTCCACACACCCCTCGCAGTCGCAGCCCTCGCAGTCGTCGGCCAGAGTCCAGGAGGCCGTCGAGGAGGCCGTTGACCGTCAGATTGCGTCTCTCCATGACGACTTGCTGCGAAGTATGGAGGACCAGTCCCGGTCCCAGCCGCAGGCGGACGATCCGATGCTCATCGCACGATTGGATATGCTCGACCGCAGCATGACGGAGCTACGGAAATTGACAAATGATATTAGAGCCTCCAATGATCGCAATATCATGGAGCTGCAGGCGTCACAGCTATCGATGGGCGAGAAGCTGACGAGGATGCAGGATTCAATGGGTGATAGCAGTACGAGGCTGTTATCTACCCTGGATTCTTACAACTAGCGACTCGCAGACTTGGAGCGGGCACGGCCTCCACCGACGTCACTGCCTTCTCCATCGACATCGGTGTCGATTCCACGGGACGAGTATGAGGAGTTCTTATCCTTCAAGCGCGCCGGTGGTCAGCCTCCTGCAGATCCGTAGTAGTATAGTTATTTTTATTATTATTTATGAATTATTGATACTTCAACAATAGACATGATGTATGATGCTTCTTGTGGTCTTTAATTTTTTAGTTAATTTAATTGGATTATATAGTTATCCATATTTAATTGGATTGATACTTCTTGTGGACTTTAATTTAATTGGATTATATAGTTAACTAGATTGAATCATGTTGGTGTGTATGATGAAGATGATGTAAAACTGCAGGGAATCACCAATGTTTGCTTCTGGACACTATTTTTTATTTTTTATTTTTTTAAAATTAGCGACGTTATTAGCGACGTTTAGCGACGTTAAGTTACGTCGCTAATTACGTCGCTACTTAGCGACGCTTGAAAACGTCGCTAAGGACGTCGCTAATGACGTCGCTAATGACGTCGCTAAACGTCGCCAATTGCTGACATGGCAGTATTGCCAGGTCATTAAAGACGTCGGTGTAACGTCGCGATAGACGTCGCTAATCAGCGACGTTTAGCGACTTTTCTAAACGTCGCTATTTAGTGACTTGGCGTCGCAAAATGTCGCTAAATTTAGCGACACATTAAAGTCGCTAAAAAACGTCGGCATAGCGACGTTTAGCGACGTTTTTTGTTTTAGCGACTTGGTATTTTCCGACTGCTTTAAAACGTCGCTAATTACATCGCTAAACCTAATTAGCGACATTTTTTGGTTATTTAGCGACGTTTTTAGACGTCGCTAATTTGACTTTTTTTGGTAGTGGTTTAGGATTTTAGAGAAATTATATATATATATATATATATATGAAAGGGAGAGAGGGTTGGTATATACCCGCGGGGGGGGGGGGTTGTTCGGATTGGTTTACATAAAGAAAGTGGCTGGATGGTTTGTTGCAATAGGGGGCGGGGCTTGCTGTGTTGGAATTAAAGGGTGCGGGGCTGTAGCTTGGTAGGTAAAGGAATGGTTTAGTTTGCTTTAAGTTGTTATTAATTATTATTCTTATTATTTTCTTTTCATTTCTTTTTCTTTTTATAATACTTTTCCAATTAAAATATATATGCATATATATATATATATATATATATATATATATATATATATATATATATATATATATATATATATATATATATATATATATATATATATATATACTCATAAGAAAAATTCTAGATTATAATAATGCACACTATGAAGCTAGCAACTGCTCAAGGGGCCTCCTACATGAAATAAATTCCGAAAAATTCCTGATTGTCCTATAAATCCTCTAAGTGCACCAACACCTAAAATAAAAATAATTAAAAATCTATTTCTCCTAATTAGCCACTAATTACTACAATTAAATTATAATTAATAAAAAAATAAAGTATATACGATTTCTAGGAATAGGGATTTTACATTTATTTAACATCATTTAAAATTATTTAATTATAAAATACCTTAGTTTTAATCCCAAAAAATTACAGAAAATTGTGTAAAATTGCTTTAAAATTTTTGAAAACAATCAGGGAGTTTACAATCTATCCCCCTTAAGAGGATTGCGTCCTCGCAATCAAAGAATAACTGGTCAACAGAGATGACACGGTTGTAAACATTTGTTTGAAGCACATCACATTCAAGGAGAATCAAGGTTGAGGGTTTAAGCAAAATACATAGGGAATCATTTCCCTATGCAATGGAAGTTATTCAATTTCTAGAGTGCAGAAAATCTAGAAAACTACAATTTAGAAAAACTAGGTTATCACTTATAAAACATACTAGGTTATCAATTATTAGCAACTTTAAAACTGTCAGGTTAAGGCTAAGGTCACGAACCAACATGCACGAACTAAAGCAATACTAGAAACAGATAACTACGAAAACTTATGCGCATTAGCTACTCCACGAGTCTGCGCGTCCTCCAAGGTCATCGCGAAAGCTTGTCCGCGTCCTTGCAGTGCTGCCCTCTGCTATTGCTGGGCCTGTTGGAAAAGTGCTGCTTGTGGTGCCAAGGGTGGCCTCGGCTGATACCCTCCTGGGGCTGGTGGTCTGACTTCTCCACTTTCTGTTTGTGGTACTCCCAATGCTGGATAGACTGGCCTTGGCGCTGGTAAAGCTTGTCTATTTAACATTAGTCCTCCCTCTCGATGCTGAGGACAATCCTTGGCTAAGTGTTGATTGGTTCCGCAAATCAAGCATAATTCTAACTTGCGTCTGCATGTCCCTTTCAATATGGCCTACCTTGCCACAGTATTGACATGTAGGTATTATCTACGGAGGGGCTCTGGGTGGCTGGTGCAGGTGAGGTCTCTTTGCAGCTTCTTCTTGTGGTGCTCTGGTTGATGTGGAAGACCGTTTCAGACTGGTCTCTCTCCTGGTGACGCGTTCCATGCTTCGGGCTGCAGCAAAAACGTCCGGGTAAGAGGTAGGTGTGACGGATCTAATTAGTCTCTGTAGCTCGAAGTTTAGTCCGTCAAAGAACTTCTCAGCCTTCTCTTCTTCTGTCGGGATCAAGGTTGGGACAAAGTGACTCAGATGAATGAATTCTGCATTGTACCCCTCCACTGTCATACTGTCCTGAGTGAGGCGATTGAACTTGTCCCGAAGTTCTGATCGAGCGATAGCCGTAATGTACATCTCTTGAAAGAGTTTGGAAAACTCTTCCCAAGTGACTCGGTCTGGTCCGAGCCGTGTCTCCTCAGATAGCCACCAGTGATGTGCATTACCGGTCAATTGCATTCTGACGGCAGTCATCCAACGTTCCCGTGGAAGCTCAGCTGCTTCTAATTGATGTTGTGTGTTGGTGAAACACTCATGAACTTCAGTGGGCTCCTCCTTGCCAGAAAAGGTACAGGGCTTGAGCTGACGAAAATCAGTGATTGATCCCGTCACTGGTCGCCTAGCTTGTGGGTTCGCCTGCTCCAATGCGGTTACTAGGCTAGTCCTCAAGTACTCCGCCTCGTGACGCCGAGCCTCTTGTTGAACCTGCTGTTGGACTTGCATCATGGCATAAAACATTTGGAACATATGCTGTCCATCCATGACTTGTCCTGGTGGGAAAACAGGCATCGGTGGAACGAACTGCGGAGGCGGTGGGATGTCATCTTGCCAAAATCTAGAAGCATGCTGATCTGCTTGGTTGTTTCGGTGAGTAGAGGGATCTCCACTCAATGGCGTCACTTTGTCATCTCCATAGGCGGCTACAGCATCTATTGGTGTTCTTGCTGGAGTTTTGTCGTTTGCTCGTGAATCTATTACTCTGCATCAAAAATAAATTATAAGAGGCGCACAGAAATCAAGGCAAGATGCAAGTCAAAATTTTAATTTTGAATCCGATATAGATATCAAGAACGATTCAAGCAAGTGGATGAGATCCTAAAAACTTATCATATTCTTAATGCAGGCTTGCTCGGTCCCTAAGTTGAAACCGAAGCAATTTAGTCGTTGACCTACATGGGCCACCAAAAAAACTATGTCACGCCTCAGTCCCAAAATATCGAGGGACTAGACACGTGGCAATGGCCAACAGCACACACCGATGGACAAACCCAATTTAATGGATCCATCGGGGCGTACTTAAGCTGTAATACAATAATAAGGGTCTACTAATCTCATCCACAGAATAAATACATCAATATCATCAAAAAAAAATAAAACATCATCAGTCACAAGTAAATAAAATCGGGGAACAACCCGATAATAAGTCTGTTATAATTGTTCATTTAAACAAGAAATAAAAAAGTTTTAATAGCAACAAGACCGAGCATAGAAGAAACATATACTCAGGAGAAATCTTCTACAATCACCTCGTCCTTGTTTCCTAGTTATGCTCCTGCTAATGCTCCGGTCCCGTATACCTCGGGGTAGATCTCGTCTGCTATACCTGGGGACATAATCCGGATCCAGGTCCTCAGGGAACATAGCTAGGTACAAAATAACTCAAGCCAAAATAAATACAGTACAATAATAAATAAAACAATATGGGGTAAACTATATAACCAGCTAAGTGATATGCAAGATGAGAGCATCACTAAAACTCAGGCTGAGACCACTACAAGCTTTGTGTCTGGGAGCCTGTAGCAGTGATACTATGTAGGTTACTATATAATTTACTATGTAGTGACATATATATATAAAATCAGCCTGTAGCCTGTGTGTCTCTCCCCACCCAATGTAATCACATGTCTCATGTCCACGATGCCTCATGTCCATGTCACGTAAGATCATATCTAATGCAGCAAGTCATATAATAACTATGAATAAAATGTTTATGTCATAAATTCTGCAACCTACATAGAATCACCTTGAATATTTCAGGAAGATTCTGTCACATGAATAGTGTCAAGTGTCCTGGGTTATGATGTACTTGATAAGACAAGTACGATAATATAAATGGTCACGATATCCATCTCTAGGTGACGTTACACAACTCCGCGTATGGTGTTGGCACCCGACTATTAATCGGATGCTAAGTAAGTCACACGGTCCTAGGTTAAGCATGTACAACAATATAAATGAATTAAGAAAATATGTAACAAAACTGCATTGTTGGCAAGGTACACTTGCTTGGGATTTGAATACCAACAGTTATCCCTGTATCATTGGATCCTGCAGGTACTCCTCCAAAAGTTGTAATAGACATCACCAACAGGTTTAGAAGATATTAAATAGCTAGAAACGCCTTTCCTTGAGTCCAATTTGGACACAAGGGCAAAATCACAGTTTCTGGTCAAAGCGGGGTCCATATGTAGCCTACTTCGCACCGAAAAATATGCCAAGGATAACAGTCTCTAAATGAGACAAGTTATAGGTCAAACAAACTCTAGATGTCAATACGAACCCAACGGTATGTCTAAATATGGATTTTGATTGGCCGAACACAATTTTGCCAAAAGTGTACTGTGGGGTCCGCCATTTGACGACTTGGTCAACTGTCTCAAAATTGCGTGAAAATTGGGTCATAGGACCAGCGCGTTACCATGAGTCCCGTGGCGTAGTTTTGTCGCAATCTGACGAGCGTACAGAAAATGCGCGCAACTTCCATAAAAGTTGCGACACGGGGTGTGTCCGCGGATACAGGCTGATTTCGGCGCGCACACGCGTCCGAATCAGTTTCCACGAACTCTCACGTGTCCGGTTACGCTGCGTGCACCGTTCGGTAAACTTGGTATACGGCGGGGCGATCCCGTTTGGCGGAGTGCGCTCCGTTTCACAACTTTTGGAAATCTGGGAAAAGGGGGATGAAGTTAATAATCTAGGTTATTAATCTAGGGTTATTTAACATAAAATAAACTAGGTCAAGTGGTCTACGCATACCAAAAATAATCATCGAATTCGGATCTCTGTGGTGGGAGATACGAACTCTGAAACATGGGTGGTCACCGCAGTTTTTTGCTATCCCAGAATTCGGTCTGTTTCCGCCAACTTTGGCGCTGTTTTCGCCTATGGTTACGCGTTGTTCGAGGTCTACTATCATACAGATATGGAAGGGGGTTAAGGGGTGCGCATACCGGTGAAGACGGTGTGGCGTTTGGTTGAGCGAGTTGTAAACCTCCTGATTTTTCAAAATTTTAAAAACTGGATTTTTCACAATTTTCTGAAATTTTTTGGGATTTTTTTGTAAATTAAAAATAGGGTTTTAATTATTCAATGATTTTTAATTGATAATAAATGATATTAAAATATTATGAAAATATTATTTTTGGATATAAAATGAAAAACTGGACTTAGGACAATTTTTCTGAAATTTATCGGGCCCCGGACCTATTTTTAAATCACATGAAAACAATTAATTATTTATTATCTAATTATTTATTTAATTAAGTATTTATTTAATTAAATAAACTAAACCTTAAACCCGGCCCACCCCAATCAGGCCCAGCCCAGCCCGGCCCACTGGACCCAGGCCCTTGGGCCGGCCCACCCGCTCCCCTACCGGGTCGGGTCGGGTCTGACCGCCGCCCGACCCGCACCCGACCGACCCGGCTGACCCCCTCACCCACGACCCCTCGGCTCCCGGACTTTCCGCCGGACCCGCCGGCCGCGCCCCCGCGAGCTTCGCCTCACCCGCCACGTCCCCGCCTTGCCCGGCCCCGTCCCCCGCCGCCGACGCCTATATAAGCCCCCCCCGAGCTCCTCCTCCGGCCATCCCCCGCAAATCCTAGCTACCGCCGCCCTAACTCCGACTCCGACCGCCTTCCCTCGCCGCAGCCACCCGCTCGGCTTCACCTCCGGCCGCCGCCCTCCTCCGCCAGGCCCGCAGCCCTCTCCTCCTCCCTCCTTCCCCCAGCGGCCACAGCAGCTCCCGCGCCCGGCGCCGCAGCGCCTCCGGCGACCCCCCGCCGCATCCCAGCGAGCCGCCGCCCCCGGCCGAGCGTTCCCCCGCTGCCCCCAGCCTCCCTCCGGCCAGCCTCCGGCCGCCGCGGCTCCTCCAGACCGGAAACCCTAACCCTAGTTCCTTCGAATCCGACACGTGTCGGACACGTGTCGGACACGATTCGACCATGTTTTCGGGTCCCCTTCAGGTACGTGTAACTTTTTGCTCGTAGCTCCGTTTTCGTTTCCGTAAATTGCGTTGCGAAGCCTGTATGACCCTCTCGGTGCCCGGACAAACCGTTCGGGGCATCGCGTCCTGTGGTGATCGCACACCGCGATCCAAAAACAGGAAAAACCAGACCCTGTTTCACCCCGGAACTGAGTACGCCCCGCCAAACGGGATGACTTGGTCGCGCGCGGTCTTCACAGATACGTGCGCCTCGTCGATACGGACGTGTGGGATTTTGCGGAAGCTGATTCGGGTGTGCGTGCACACCGGAATCAACGCGTATCCGCGGACATCGCCCCGTATCCGTACTTTCTGGAATGCGCCCTAACTTTGTGTACATACGTCGGATCGAGACGAAACTTGTGCCATCGGACTCGTAGCGATACGCTGGTCCTGTGGGTCAAGTTTGGTTCGATTCTGAGAACGTTGACGAAATCGCGTGTCGTGGGCCCCACAGGCCCCGCTCGACGGGCAATTTTGTGATCGGCTCATCGAAATCCAATTCTGGAAGTTCCGTTGGGTTCGTATCATCGTTCCTGACCTGTTGACACTAAGTTTGGTGAATTTGGAGACCGTTGACTCGGACGCATTTTTCGGTGCAAAGCGGGCCCACCGGTGGACCCCGTTTTGGCCCGAAACTGTCGTTTCTGCCCTTGTCTCCAAATTGGACCCAAGGACAGGCATTTCTAGCTGATTGATATTTTCTGGATCTGATGGTGATGTTTGTTTCAGCAACCGGAGTACCGCCTGCAAATCCAACCGAAGTCAGAACCGCAAACATAGCCGGAACCACAAGCAAGTGTACCTTGCCAAACGCTACAGCTTGCTATATATTTTCTTGGTTAATTTTGCATCAGTGAGAACATAGAGCTTGTAAATTCTCAGTAATTTCTGTTATAGTATTTTACTTGAATTCTGGTAGAGCTATATGTAACTTGTTTTAACTGCTTAACCTAGAAAACGGGTGACGTGCTTAGTGTCCGATCATAGTCGGGTGCCAACCCCGTACGCGGTGTTGGGTACGTCATTAGAGAAGGACAATCGATACCCTTATTCTCGTACTTGTCCTATCAAGTACACCAGAACCCAGGACACTTGACACTATTTCATGAGACAGAGTCTTCCTGAGACATTCGAGGTGATTCTGTATATGATGCATGTTTTATGACATAGACTTTACATTCTTAGACATTTGATTCATAGCTATCAGACTTGCTGCATTAGTTATAATCGTGCGTGACATGGACATGAGGCATCGTGGACATGAGACGTGGGATTACATTGGGTGGGGAGAGACACACAGACTACAGGCTGATATTATATATAAAAACATAGTATATATCATAGTGTAATTCATAGTTATTGCCGCTACCGGCTCCCCGACACAGAGCTTGTAGTGGCTTCAGCCTGAGTTCTAGTGCTGCTCTCATATTGCATATCACATAGTTGGTTACTTAGTTTACCCTGATGATTATTTTATCTGCTGTACCATATTTATTTTGGCTTGTATTTTCTATACCTTGCTGTCCCCTGAGGACCTGGATCCGGATTATGTCCCCAGGTACAGTTGAAGAGAATTACCCAGAGGTGTACGGTACCGGAGCACTCCTTGAAGTAGAACAAGGAACAGAGGACGAAGTAGTGGCCGAAGATTTCTCCTGAGCACCGGCTTCAACAACACAGTATTTCCATTTCCAGCATTTCATTTCCTGTCTTTTCTCCTTAATTGTAACAGAATAACTCTCGGATTTGTTTCCCGAGACAAACCTTATTTGTTATTGCATATTTATTTCCATTGCATTATTTCTGGCAATCAATCTGTGTTATTCTGTGGATGAGATTAGTAATACCTGAGACTTGTACTTAGTCCTGCTAGACTACAGCTTAAGCATGCCCTGATGGATCCATTAAATTGGGTTGTCCATCGGTGCGTGCTGCTGGCCATTGCTCACGCGCTCAGTCCCTCGTCATTTTGGGACTGGGGCGTGACATTATTTTTGTGGTGGCCCATGCAGGTCTACGACTAAATTGTTCGGTTTCAACTTAGGGACCGAACAGGCCTGCAATAAGATAGGATAAGTTTTTAGAATCTCATCCACTTGCTTGAATCGTTTTTGATATCTGTATCGTACTCGAACTAATTTGAATTTGCATATTGCCTTGATTCCTGTGCGCCTCTTATTGGTTATTTTGGGTACAGGGAAATGGACCCACAAGAATGCAACGAGACTCCCGCCGGAACACCACAAGCTACAGGTGTCACCTATGACGACGAAGTGACACCAGTCGGAGGAGTTCCCCTAACTCAACAGAGCCAGCAGACAGGTCAACCTAACTCCCGATTCCGACGCGATGATATTCCACCTCCACCGCAGTTCATTCCACCAACGCCCGTACTCCCACAAGGACAGCCAATTGATGGGCAGCAAATATTCTAAATGATCTACGCGATGATGCAAGCTCAGCAACAAGTCCAATACGAGGCTCAGCGTCGCGAAGCTAACTTCTGGAGGGACAGCATCGTAACTGTACTGGAGCAGGCCAACCTACCAGCTCGACGGCCATCTACAGGCTCAATCACTGACTTCCGCCAACTGAAGCCCCACACTTTTTCTGGAAAAGAGGAGCCCACAGAAGTTCATGAGTGGCTCACCAACATAAGGCATCAACTTGAACCAGCTGAGCTTCCACGGGAACGCTGGATGACTGCCGTCCGAATGCAATTGACAGGCAACGCGCACCACTGGTGGTTGTCTGAGGAAACGCGACTCGGACCAGACCGAGTCACTTGGGAAGAGTTTTCCAGGCTCTTCCAAGAGATGTACATTCCGGCTATTGCACGATCCGAACTGCGGGACAAATTCAATCGCCTCACTCAGGACTCTATGACGGTGGAAGAGTACAACGCGGAATTCATTCGTCTGAGCCGCTTCGCCCCAACCCTGATCCCGACAGAGGAAGAGAAGGCCGAGAAGTTCTTCGACGGACTGAACTTCGAGCTACAGAGACTCATCGGATCCGTCGCACCTACATCCTACTCAGATGTTCTCGCTGCAGCCCGACGCCTGGAACGCGTCACCAGGAGGGAATCTCGCCACAAGAGGCCAATCGCCTCAGCACCAGACAGAACATCGCCAGAAGAATCTGCAAAGAGATCTCACACGAACCAGCCACCGAGGACAGCTTCGCAGACCCTTCCTACCTGTCACTACTGCGGCAAGATAGGCCATGTCGAGAGGGACTGCAGACGCAAGTTGGGATTGTGCCTGATTTGCGGCACCAATCAGCACATAGCCAATGACTGTTCTCAGCATCGAGATGGAGCACCAAGGGCAACCCAACCTGCTTTACCGGCACCTAGGCCCCCTCTGGCTCCTCAAGCAGCACTCTTCCAGCAAGCCCAGCAGTAGCAGAGGAATCTACCATAAGGATGAGGGCATGCTTATGCGATGACTGTGCAGGAAGCCGATGCGAGTAAGTGATTCGTAGTTATCCGTTCTAGTCTTGTTCTAGCTCGTGCCTATTGGTTCGTGACCTCAGCCCCAACCTAGTAATTTGTAACTTGTTAATAATAGCCTGGTTTTCATAAAAGTTATAGTTTTAACTAGATCTTCCTGGAAAGTGTAAACTTTTAATTTTAGGGAAATGGTATTTCCCTGAAGTCTCTTGTGATGTGCTTTCAAACGATACCTGCGACCGTGTCATCTCTGCTGACTGGTTATTCTTCGATTGCGAGGACGCAATCCTCTTAAGGGGGGTAGATTGTAAACCCCCTGATTTTTTAAAATTTTAAAAACTGGATTTTTCACAATTTTCTTGAATTTTCTGGGATTTTTCTGTAAATTAAAAATAGGGTTTTAATTATTCAATGACTTTTAATTGATAATAAATGATATTAAAATATTATGGAAATATTATTTTTGGATATAAAATGAAAAACTGGACTTAGGACAATTTTTCTGAAATTTATCGGGCCCCGGACCTATTTTTAAATCACATGAAAACAATTAATTATTTATTATCTAATTATTTATTTAATTAAGTATTTATTTAATTAAATAACCTAAACCTTAAACCCGGCCCACCCCAATCAGGCCCAGCCCAGCCCGGCCCACTGGACCCAGGCCCTTGGGCCGGCCCACCCGCACCCCTACCGGGTCGGGTCGGGTCTGACCGCCGCCCGACCCGCACCCGACCGACCCGGCTGACCCCCTCACCCACGACCCCTCGGCTACCGCGCTTTCCGCCGGACCCGCCGGCCATGCCCCCGCGAGCTTCGCCTCACCCGCCACGTCCCCGCCTTACCCGGCCCCGTCCCCCGCCGCCGACGCCTATATAAGCCCCCCCCGAGCTCCTCCTTCGGCCATCCCCCGCAAACCCTAGCTACCGCCGCCCTAACTCCGACTCCGACCGCCTCCCCTCGCCGCAGCCACCCGCTCGGCTTCGCCTCCGGCCGCCGCCCTCCTCCGCCAGGCCCGCAGCCCTCTCCTCCTCCCTCCTTCCCCCAGCGGCCACAGCAGCTCCCGCGCCCGGCGCCGCAGCGCCTCCGGCGACCCCCCGCCGCCTCCCAGCGAGCCGCCGCCCCCGGCCGAGCGTTCCCCCGCTGCCCCCAGCCTCCCTCCGGCCAGCCTCCGGCCGCCGCGGCTCCTCCAGACAGGAAACCCTAACGCTAGTTCCTTCGAATCCGACACGTGTCGGACACGTGTCGGACACGTGTCAGACACGATTCGACCCTGTTTTCGGGTCCCCTTCAGGTACGTATAACTTTTTGCTCGTAGCTCCGTTTTTGTTTTCGCAAATTGCGTTGCGAAGCCTGTATGACCCTCTCGGTGCCCGGATAAACCGTTCGGGGCATCGCGTCCTGTGGTGATCGCACACCGCGATCCAAAAACAGGAAAAACTAGACCCTGTTTCACCCCGGAACTGAGTACGTCCCGCCAAACGGGACGACTTGGTCGCGCGCGGTCTTCACAGATACGTGCGCCTCATCGATACGGACGTGTGAGATTTTGCGAAAGCTGATTCGGGTGTGCGTGCACACCGGAATCAACGCGTATCCGCGGACATCGCCCCGTATCCGTACTTTCTGGAACGTGCCCTAACTTTGTGTACACACGTCGGATCGAGACGAAACTTGTGCCATCGGACTCGTAGCGATACGCTGGTCCTGTGGGTCAAGTTTGGTTCGATTCTGAGAACGTTGACGAAATCGCGTGTCGTGGGCCCCATAGGCCCCGCTCGACGGGCGATTTTGTGATCGGCTCATCGGAATCCAATTCTGGAAGTTCCGTTGGGTTCGTATCATCGTTCTTGACCTGTTGACACTAAGTTTGGTGAATTTGGAGACCGTTGACCCGGACGCATTTTTCGGTGCAAAGCGGGCCCACCGGTGGACCCCGTTTTGGCCCGAAACTGTCGTTTCTGCCCTTGTCTCCAAATTGGACCCAAGGACAGGCGTTTCTAGCTGATTGATATTTTTTGGATCTGATGGTGATGTTTGTTTCAGCAACCGGAGTACCGCCTGCAAATCCAACCGAAGCCAGAACCGCAAACATAGCCGGAACCACAGGCAAGTGTACCTTGCCAAACGCTGCAGCTTGCTATATATTTTCTTGGTTAATTTTGCATCAGTGAGAACATAGAGCTTGTAAATTCTCAGTAATTTCTGTTATAGTATTTTACTTGAATTCTGGTAGAGCCATATGTAACTTGTTTTAACTGCTTAACCTAGGAAACGGATGACGTGCTTAGTGTCCGATCATAGTCGGATGCCAACCCCGTATGCGGTGTTGGGTACGTCATTAGAGATGGATAATCGATACCCTTATTCTCGTACTTGTCCTATCAAGTACACCAGAACCCAGGACACTTGACACTATTTCATGAGACAGAGTCTTCCTGAGACATTCGAGGTGATTCTGTGTAGGATGCATGTTTTATGACATAGACTTTACATTCTTAGACATTTGATTCATAGCTATCAGACTTGCTGCATTAGTTATAATCGTGCGTGACATGGACATGAGGCATCGTGGACATGAGACGTGGGATTACATTGGGTGGGGAGAGACACACAGACTACAGGCTGATATTATATATAAAAACATAGTATATATCATAGTGTAATTCATAGTTATTGCCGCTACCGGCTCCCCGACACAGAGCTTGTAGTGGCTTCAGCCTGAGTTCTAGTGCTGCTCTCATATTGCATATCACATAGTTGGTTACTTAGTTTACCCTGATGATTATTTTATCTGCTGCACCATATTTATTTTGCCTTGTATTTTCTGTACCTTGCTGTCCCCTGAGGACCTGGATCCGGATTATGTCCCCAGGTACAGTTGAAGAGAATTACCCAGAGGTGTACGGTACCGGAGCACTCCTTGAAGCAGAACAAGGAACAGATGACGAAGTAGTGGCCGAAGATTTCTCCTGAGCACCGGCTTCAACAACACAGTATTTCCATTTCCAGCATTTTATTTCCTGTCTTTTCTCCTTAATTGTAACAGAATAACTCTCGGATTTGTTTCCCGAGACAAACCTTATTTGTTATTGCATATTTATTTCTATTGCATTATTTCTGGCAATCAATCTGTGTTATTCTGTGGATGAGATTAGTAATACCTGAGACTTGTACTTAGTCCTGCTAGACTACAGCTTAAGCATGCCCTGATGGATCCATTAAATTGGGTTGTCCATCGGTGCGTGCTGCTGGCCATTGCTCACGCGCTCAGTCCCTCGTCATTTTGGGACTGGGGCGTGACACGAGTCGACGAAAAACAACTCCGGAACACAGGTACCTCGCTGTGGGAATCTGCAGTGCGCGGGGTCGCGGTCGTCAGGATTGGCTTGGACGGCCTGGCGGGGTTCTCCGGCTGCGGTGGCGGCGCTTTCTAGGTCTAGATGGGAAGAGGGAGAGTCTGGATGATTAGATTTAGGGTTTTAGAGAAATAATATATATATATATATATATATATATATATATATATATATATATATATATATATATATATATATATATATATATATATATATATATATATATATATGAAAGGGAGAGAGAGGGTTGGTATATACCCGCGGGGGGGGGAGGGGGTTGTTCGGATTGGTTTACATAAAGAAAGTGGCTGGATGGTTTGTTGCAATAGGGGGCGGGGCTTGCTGTGTTGGAATTAAAGGGTGCGGGGCTGTAGCTTGGTAGGTATTGGAATGGTTTAGTTTGCTTTAAGTTATTATTAATTATTATTCTTATTATTTTCTTTTCTTTTCTTTTTCTTTTTATAATACTTTTTCAATTAATATATATATATATATATATATATATATATATATATATATATATATATATATATATATATATATATATATATATATATATATATACTCATAAGAAAAATTCTAGATTATAATAATGCACACTATGAACCTGGCAACTGCTCAAGGGGTCTCCTAAATGAAATAAATTTCGAAAATTTTTTGATGCTCCCATAAATCCTCTAAGTGCACCAACACCTAAAATAAAAATTATTAAAAATCTATTTCTCCTAATTAGCCACTAATTACTACAATTAAATTATAATTAATAAAAAAATAAAGTATATACGATTTCTAGGAATATAAATTTTACATTTATTTAACATCATTTAAAATTATTTAATTATAAAATACCTTAGTTTTAATTCCAGAAAATTACAGAAAATTGTGTAAAATTGCTTTAAATTTTTTGAAAATAATCAGGGGGTTTACAGGACCGTCCCTGCTTCTACCTGTTGTTGTCGACGCAGTCGCTGCTGCGAGCGGTGCCGGAGAATGGAGGGCAACCAGAGAAAGGGGGTGGAGGAGAGAGAGCGCAGCGGAGAGGTGCACACGACATGAGGGGAGAGAGGGGTTCTCTTGGTATAAGACAACGGGGGAGGAGTATTTTGGTTTCAAAATTTGCGTCAAAAGAGTTGACCGTCAGTTCTAGACATTTTTTGTCAAAAGTAAAAAAAAAAAAAAATTACATTATGATAAAATAGTAAAATGTATCCTTAAATATGATAAATAAAGTGGAACAAAAGTTAGAAAATTTCTTAGGTTTTTAGTACCAAGAAAGAGTGCATCTAGAAGTGCGTTAGAATTACGCGTGGGAAATTCGAAATATATAAATCCCTATTAATCGTTAGAAGACAAGTGTCTATTTCTAAAAGAATATTCCCAAACTAATAACTAACCACACCCTCCCCCGTCATGGCCGTTAATATAGTTCCCAAAACTATATTATTCCTTCTCTATCAATATTCCTTCTCTTCCGCATCTCTTCTAAAATGCATGGTCATGGTCGTTATCAAAGAGAGAACAACCTGTTCTCTCCTCTCCTACCATTGTTGATCTTCTCATGCACTGCAGGGGCATTCAACCTCTCCACGATCTTGTTTGACGAAGGATACATGCCCCTCTTCGGCGATGCAAATCTCGTCCGCTCCGAC
The DNA here is from genome assembly GCA_036927795.1 of Iris macrosiphon. Taxonomy (NCBI): domain Eukaryota; kingdom Viridiplantae; phylum Streptophyta; class Magnoliopsida; order Asparagales; family Iridaceae; genus Iris; species Iris macrosiphon. Next base: position 46,973,940 of record JAYESA010000009.1, read on the forward strand.
GACGGAAGAAGCGTCAAGCTCTTCCTCAACCGATACTCCGGTACGACAATTATGACAATTGATCGATCATTCTTTAATTGTTTCTTGAGAAATTGTCGTTGATAATTGCTACTGTTATGATAGGGTCGGGATTCATATCGTCAGATATGTATCAGTATGGGGTGTTCAGTGCGTCAATCAAATTGCCCTCGGAGTACACTGCTGGCGTAGTCGTTGCCTTTTATGTGAGTTTTTTTTACAATTTTTTTATGTCAAATACTGTTCTACTATTTGTACTGTTGCAAAAAGTTAAAAAAAAAGTATTCCCAATAGAAAAAAATTGTTGCAAAAAGAAATAATAATAATAATATTTGTTGCAACAAACTAATATTGTTCTCCTAATTATTATTTTTTAATACATTAATTATATTGCAAGAATACATAATTTTCTATTAAAAGAGCTTCGGGTATCCAACTACATAATTAGTTGATACAAGTATTGATAAATTGCACAAAAAGTTCTTTTATCTTAGGTCTAACAAAAAAAATTGTTGATAAATTTTCTTTTATCCAATTACATAAACATCAAGTTTTTAATAACAAGTACAATCTAATCTTAGGTCTAACAAAAAAAAAAGATAGTGCTCAGCTTCTAATTGTGGTTACAAAATTCTTATACGCTCCATAGCAACCAACAATCATTCCACCAAGTATCTGGTTCAAAAGTATAAAAAGAAATAAATCAGTCAACGAAAATGTAAACATATATGGAGGAGAAAGGTATATAACCACTTCCAGAATAATTCATCAGTATACCATCTTGTACAATTCACCCTCTGAATAATTCATCACCCGACGGAAATATAACCATATAGGGAGGGGGAAGAGGTATATAACCAAAAGAAGAATTTTCGTGTAGTGGAAGTTGGAGCCACATCTCATTCTTCCTTGACAACATCAGTATACCATCTTTTCTTCCCCAAGCACGATCCTCCTGATCTGACTGAGCGACATCCTCTCATGAGGCTTCTATCGAGCTTTTCGTGACTTGGGCTCTGGGTCCGCACTCGACTCGGGGGTGGCATCTCAGAGAGCAGACACTACAAAATACACTCAGACTAGTTCAAATTTTGACAGTCCAACTTATTGGAAGGACTGTTTGACAGTCCTAAATAATTTTTTGGACTAGTCTTGAGTAAAATTTTAAATGAAAAATTAAAAAAAAAAATTTTGGAACAGTCCGAGTCATCTTTGCAGTGCCTTTATCAAGTGCCTTTTAGTTGGAGGAGTATTCTTCACCCCCAGCATATCGCAACGGAGGAGCCTTTTCTCTCATCATTGTCTTTCCTTAGGCAATTGATCTGGATGAACTACTATGTCCATCAGGGAAGGCTGCAACACCATCCCAATCCAGCTCATTCACCCTTAGTAAGGACAATGCACTGTGTGAACAAGCAAAGCAGGATTTGGATTCCTTACACAAATGATCTGGATGAACTTCTCATGTACTTCCACACACGCTGCACGTACCACCGCATGGTACGGCAGCGATGCCAGACCACATAGAAGACCACCTTCTGCTTTCACTCGGCCATGGATATGGACACGTCCGTTGCCACTATGTCTACCACATGCTCGCCCTCGATGACGATCGGTTCCTCATAGCAAATACTAGCGTCAAAGTTGAACCATTGTTGGAGCACATATGTTAGTACTCCAGCTTCTAGGGCTTGTAGTAGAAAAGACCCGGTCCTCTTCTATATAAGGACTTCTCCCCTCCTGCCTCCTTGTTACTCGTGCTTTCAAGCCATTCAATGGATGGAACACCTCTTCAGCCTCGAGTCTGGCTCCTCCTCCTCCCCCTGGCGGTTGGTCTTTCCCTCTCCTGTCCACGTGGGCATGCATCTACTTTTGAAAAAAAAAAAAAAAAAAATCAGTGGGGCCCACATGTCATAGAAAGGAGACAGGAGAGGAACAGGGGTTTACTGGACAACAGATCTGCTCCATCTAGTTACTGCATGGGAGTAATGAGGTTTAACTTTCCTTAATTTTCGTATTGTTGGCGTACGTCTTTCTGCATGTACCCGCACTACCGTCGTAGGGACTGCTTTCCTTCCTTCTACTTCTACTTCTTGAAGGGGGCGCTTTTCCTTTCCCGTAATGCTGTGTTTGGAAACTTTTGAAGGGAGAAAAGGAAAAATGGAGGAAATTAAAATGAACGTTAAGTTAATTTTTTTCTTATCTTGTTTGGATGAACAAAAAGTAGAGGAAGAAAAAGTTTAAAAATAATTTTTTGGTTGTATATGGATAGATATATAATTACTATTTAGTCCTTGGAATTTTCATATCATAATTTATATGAGGTGTAGTTGATAAATTATTTCATTTTTTTCCACTTTTGGATAAAAAAAAATTAGTGGGTCCCACATAATTTTTTTTCTCAGTTTTCCTTCTCCGCTTTCCCTCTCACCTTCCCAAACACCATCATGTATCATTTTTCTCTCACTTTTCCCTCCACTTTTTTTTTCCTCCTACTTTCCCCCTTCCCAAACACTACCTACGTGTTTGGTAGAGAAAAAAGTGGGAGAAAAAAAATGGAGGACAAAGTAGAGAGAATGATTCATTTTCTTTGTTTGGTATAGAAGTAAAAGTGAAGGAAAAAAAATCTAGGGATTACTTTTTTTTCTTTTTAATTTAAGAAATGCAATCCCTCCAAAAAAAATTGGAAAAAAAAAATGGAGGCTTATGTTAATGACTAACAAAATAATACATATTAGCGACGCCAACAAACGTCGCTGTTAGGTAAAAAAAGTCGCTAAAAATAATTAGCGACGTAATTTGTGACGTTTTGGTGTTGTCGTGTAAACCATGGTCGCTGACAACAAATTTGTCGCTATTCGTCGTTATAGCGACGTATATTTGCGACACGTCCACATCGTCGATTATTTTGTTATTAGTGGCGTCCATCGACTCGACGTCGGTATATCAGCAACAGTGTATATTGTCGCGTTACGTCGCTAAATCAACGACATTACCAACGACGTTTTGCTACATCAATGCTAACATGGCAAAAATTACCATGTCAGCTATTTAGCGACGAGTACCGACGTATTGACACATGTTAGCGACATCATTTTTATCAGTCAGCGACGTTGTGACATATATTAGCAACGTAATATTACATCGGTAGACATCGACAAACGTCACAGGACGTCACTAAATTTTAAAAAAACGTAGAAAAAGCATGAGTCATCAAAAAATATTTTCCAACAAAAGTCTGGTTGTAGTTATAAAATTACAGTTTATATAAATAGACCTCCAGAAACCCTTTGTTGAATTCTTCGGGTTCGTCGTCCCCTTCGGTGGAACACTCAACACCAGTACATGCGCAAACACGTCAAGAATATCAAAATACGCAGGAATGTCCCAACAAATAAATACATGAATATAAATAATGTCACATCTGTCTCATCCAAATAATGTAGTGAAAAGTACAAAATAAGTACATCAAATACCCAAGAATGGGCCAATACACATAAAAATACTAAAAATGTCCCAATAAGAACTATTGCGGATCAGGAAGAGGAGGAGCACTACCACGCATCTGGGATAAGAGAAAGCCATACTGCTCCTGTGAAAGCGTCACCGGTCCTGATAAAGGAGGCAGTAGAATCGATGGAGTCGGTGTCGATGCCGGCGGACCAGGAGGACGTATCTGCTCCAATGCTAGCAGTTGAGCATTGTATGAATCCATGGCAGATACCACCCTCGAAGTGTTCTCTTCCACCGACCGACTCAACAAATTATGTGTTGCATGTATCCTCGCAAGTGAGTCACTCATATCCGTATGTGACCCCTCCAGCTCCGTCATTCTCCGCTCCGTAGACACGGCCAGAGTTGCCAAGCTGCGCTCTGTCTTCTGGTTTATAGTCCTGAGCTCTATAAGGGTTTGCTCTGTCGTCTGGCTCAGAGTCCTAAGCTCCATAAGGCTATGCTCAAGCCAATCGAAAAGTGCAATGATTGTCGCATCGTCCGTCTGCCGTGCAGACTATGGCCGCTCCGTAATCCTCCTTAGTAACTCGTCACGCAGCTCACCAATCTGACGGTCAACGCTCTCCTGACCTTGTGCCAACGTCTGCGAAGGCTGCGAGGAATACACGCGAGGAATGCACACTGACAGAGGGGGCCCTGGATGGTTACATCATAACAAAGGCGTCGTAGGATCCCGTACCGTAGTACGTACCCCTCTGAAGACAACCAACAGCCGAGGGGGGTCATCCGGGCCGAGGGGGACGTTGTTTTCTTGGTTACGTGATACATATACCAATGTCGTACCACTATCCGATCACGAACTCTTGTGTCAAGGATAGGTTTGACACTGCTCTAACCCAAGTTGGATACGACTTCTAGAAGAAGCCAATACCGTGTCTGGTTACGAAGATAGGTTATACGCCTATTGTATATATATATATATATATATATATATATATATATATATATATATATATATATATATATATATAGGTTGCAAACATAGGTTACCAACATAGGCACGATCATACTCACAACTTGACACCCTAAACCATTTTGTAACACAAATATACATATAACCAAATGCGACACATATGGCCCGTCATACATATATAACCAAATGCAACACAAATACACAAATACACACATGTAACACTATTTTGGAAGAAAAGTGTATGTCTGTGTCGGTGTATCGTGTCAGCATTTGTGTGTCATGTCAGTGTGAGCTTGTTCCGTCCGTGTGTGTGTGAATGTGTCATATTGTGTATGTGTCTATGTGTGTGTACGTGTTTATTTCAGTGCCTGTGCTTGTGTCGTGTCAGATAGGGTTAGATAGGGTTAGGGTTTACCTGTGTCTGTGTCATGTCGGATAGTGTAGAGAACACCATCTCTCTCTCTGTGTGTGTGTGTGTGTGTCCGTGTCCGAGTTCCACCCACAATACCATCTCAGTGTGTGTGTGTGTGTGTGTGTGTGTGTGTGTGTATGTGTGTGTCCGTGTCTAAGTTTCACACACAAACCCCAATCCAATTTCACACACAACACCATCTCATTGTGTGTGTCTGTCCGTGTGTCCATGTCCGAGTTACACACACTTTCCCCAATCCAATTCCACACACAATACCATCTATGTGTGCATGTGTCCGTGTGTCCGTGAAAGTGTATGTGTGTTCGTGTGTCTGGGTGGAGTCCTTGAAAATCCTAGAGAGAGAGAGAGAGGAGCTCCCTGAGTGAGGAGGAGGGGGCCCGAGGAAGGGAGGAGGAGCGCCTGAGGGAGGGGTCAACAGAGGAGGACTACGTTGAAGGGGATCAGCCGCGCCGGAGGGGGAGGAGCCACGTCTGGGGGTCGCAGGGGCGGGTGGGTCGAAGAGGGGGTTGCCGGGGGCTTGGAGACGGGGGGTCGAAGTGGTGGTTGTCGGGGCGGGTGGGTCGCCGGGGACTCGTCGGCGGTCAGCAGAAACAAGGGGGGAGGTGGTGCGCGGGAATTGATAATTTTGGGAGAGAAATGAGAAGTCGAACCAACCATCGAAGCCTATATGAAGTGATTTAGTGACATCAACACGAAAGGTCGCTAAAAGTCGCTAAATTTTTAATATACTGCGACATATAAGGCGTGGAGTCGCTAAACGTCGCTATTATTTTTCTATTAATAATAATATAGCGACGTCCACCGACTCGTTGGCGACGTCAGCTTTTATAATACTAAATGTAGTCGCTAAACGTCGCTGAATGTCGTTGCTAGCGAGTATTGCGATGTCTTTTAAATACGTCGCTAATTTTAATAATATTAGCGGCGTTGTCTTTCAGAGTCACTAATTTCGCCGTTAATTTGACTTATTTTGGTAGTGAATAACAATTATATCCCATATAAATTATATAATATATTTAACAATTATTCATGAAGTCAAATGATAAGTAAGTGTTTTTTAAGTTGACGATTTTATTAATAAAACATATATTTTTATTTTCTTTTCTTTCACTTTTTCGCATAACAAACAAATTAAATTGTATTTCTTCTTTTTTTCTATCCCTCCTACCAAATACAATTAAAGAAATTATATTTTCTTTCCATACCATATAAAAGAAAAATACATCCTTACATTTTTTTCTACTTTCCATTTTTTATCCTTGCTATCAAACGAGCCTTAGTCAAGGTGTGTACCACCCATCAGGGATCCGATGACATTCCATTTGGTTCCTTGATTGGGTTTCTCCAATCCCACCAAGCTTGGTTTGCGCTGTCAGATCCACATTTGGCTGGACCCGCCCAACAACTTAATCTAACCTAACGTATCCAAACAATGTAAAATACATCATTCAGCTCTATGTTCAGGTTTTATAGCGATTTAGTCTGATTGATGACTAACGTACATTCTTCGCAACTTTGCTTGGATTTATATAAAATGTTCGTAGACCTCGAACGGAGACGTGTTTGAGAAGAACCATGATGAGCTAGACTTCGAATTTCTGGGCAACATATGGGGAAAGCAATGGAGGGTGCAGACTAATATCTACGGGAATGGCAGCACCAGCCGTGGCCGCGAGGAGCGTTACTTCCTCCCCTTCGACCCGACCAAGGAGTTCCATCGCTATTCCATTGTCTGGACCGACGACAACATCATGTATGTAAGACTCGTCCATAATATTCTCCTAAACCCTAATCATGTCATAGTTGGGATCCTAAGTTATATATTACTCAAAAATAGGATGATTCATATTGTACTCGATTTGACTGTAGTTAATTATACTTATATAATTATATTCTTTTAAATTGTTAAATTCATATGTAACGACAAAATATCAGGATTATTTAGCTTTAGGGTCTCGTATAATATTAAAAAAATTGAGTTTAGATCTCCATGTATATGTGTCCATAATAGAATTTGGGTATCGTCCTAACGATTGATTTTGGATGACCATCCAAAATGGAGATCTAAACTCAAATTTTGAATATTATACGAAACCATAAGACCAAAAAAAAAAAAAATGTGAGGATTATTTAGTTTTGCATGGTGAAAATTATTTGGCTTGGATTATTTAGTTTTGTCATGACCAATCGAGGATGGTACTTGTGATATTATTGTTTGCTGCTATCCCGATCCCAGCAGCCACACAACTCTCGAGAACTTGAGTTGTAAGCATGATCAACAATTCGATCGGAATAAGAGATATTTGAGGATACACGATGCCCCCATGAAATCGTCTCTACCGAAACTGGCACAATGAGGATTATGTGGCTATTGAGATAATAATAAAAGCAAACAACATTTTCACAAGTTTCATTTTCGATTGATCATAGAAAGAAAAAGAAAAAGAAAACTAAAAACCACAAATCATACAACTCTTACCGTACAAAACCTAGTAACCTAACTCATATGACCTTCACATATTTTTATTTAATTTTAAGATCTATTATAATATAGAAAAGTATGAGTTTAGACCTCTATTTGAACGGCCATTCAAATCAAGACTCAAACCCTATTGTACAATATAGAGACAAAAAACATTATATCAACCCTAAAAGTAAATAATCCCAAATATTATGCAGTAACACTAGTCTGTCTCTCATTTCTTAATTTGTGTAGCTTCTACATTGACGAAATTCCGATCCGAGAGGTGAAGAGGAACGATGCCATGGGTGGGGACTACCCTTCTAAGCCGATGTTATTGTACGCCACCATCTGGGACGCCTCCAACTGGGCCACCTCCGGCGGCAAGTACAAGGTCAACTACAGGTACAGCCCCTTCATCTCCGAATTCACCGACCTCGCCCTCATCGGCTGCCGCTCCGAGCCCATCCGCCGCTTCCCCTCCTCCTCCTCCGAGGAATGCACCTCCGCGGACGACGAGATCGAGGCCTCGGGCGTCGGCGTCATGACCCGCGACAAGCGCCGCGCCATGCGCGAGTTCCGCGGGCGGTACATGAGCTACTCCGTCTGCTACGACGCCCGCCGGTACCCGGACCCGCTCCCGGAGTGCGAGGTGGTGGAGTCCGAGAAGGCGAGGTTCAAGGAGAACGGACACCTGATCAGGTTCGTCGACAGCACGGCGCCCCGTGTCCGACCCCGCCGTCGGCGTAGCACCAAGCGGCGGGGTCGGGTGGTGCCCGCAGCTTACAGCGAGAGCCAGAAGGTTGTATGATCAGAATGATTCTTCTTTTTTCATTCTGTAATTTTAAGATATCTATATTAGCATAGGACGCTGCTACATGGTTGCGGTCTGTGATCGCAGTTCGTTACCGTGGACCTCGTGTCAGTTCTTAACTGACAGAATTTTCGACGGTAGATCTCCAAACAAATAGAAAGGCCAATTGGAAGATGACACGTGATCCGCAGTCACGAGTTGTGGTCATGAACTGCAAGTCAAATATCATTTTCCATTAGCATATACCATTAGAAGGGTAGACACAGTTCTCATTCTTGAACCAGACTTAAATTGGTTATTTTGTCCGATAAAGAAATATTAGAGATACGGAAATTGATCAACTCAGTACTTTAAATAAACAAGTATTGTAATATTTTCGGTTTGTATATATAGATCATAAAAATCCTATACTTGTCTATTATAGTCTCATAAAAGAAACTTATGCCATATTGTGTACATCGACAATAGGATTACATTCTCGATTAATCTAACTATATAGAAATACGTTAGGGATGTCATGTAGTTGCTAAAAAGTTCTTTCTTTCTTTTCGTGAAATTACTATGTTTGTTTAGTGTTTTAACAAATTTTACCCAGGTAAATTTAATTAAAGGGAATACATTTTTTTTCCAAATATAATGTGCATGGCACATCTATTTCTCCAATAAATATGAATATTTTTATTGTTTGATCAGTCAATCAGGTCGAGCTATTTCCTCCAAATATATATATATATATATATATATATATATATTTGACGTCTTTCTAAATCTATAGACAATATAAAATAAAGAGAGAATTCTTAGACAAAAGTTTGTCATGAAAAATCATCTTTAGCATTTTGATGCCACAGTTTCTTACATGGTCTTCATTTCCTTTTGGAAAAAGAAAAAGGAATCTTCCACCAATTTTGATAAATAAAATGCTAGTGGTATGAAAGTTTGAGATAGTAGGTGAGTAAATAACTTTTTTTTATCCATAAATAATGATAATTTTTGGCAAAAAATTGTTACACCAAAAAATAAATAATATTCCTGATATTTGAATTATATATTATAGTATAAATAAGTGTCATAGAAGTATTTCAAAATTTCATGAGCCCAAAGTTTGATAGGTGAGAGCTTTGAGACCACGAGTAAATATATATATATGCAACACAATCAAACAAGTCCTATGGACAACTAACATCCATCACAAAAATGACTTCGTGAGTGTCACGACCCGCACTCGGATGATCGGATATGAGTACGTGGGTATCTAGAATTTTCGTCATGTCCCATGTTTGGCCGTAAAAACTATAAATTCCATAACAAAAAAAATATATCAAAAATTAGGATCCATGTCTTCGTCACGCTTTCTAATATGGCTGCGATAAACTCTAGACTCCATAACTAAGGCAGACGATTACCTTTCTCACCGTTCTTATCCATTTACATTAACAGAATATACCTCAACTTAGTCCATAAGATTCATCTCGATACAAGAATCAAATTCAACAATGGATAAGTACAAAGGCGAAAGCGAAACAAAGCAAGTGAAAATAGATTTAAAATAAGATTCTCAAGGGTCATCCCAACAGTCTCTCAAGAAATCATAATTTGTGATTTGAGTATCCTCTCATCCTAATATCTTATACCCTATATCCTATCGTAGGCTTGCAGCAGTACAATAAGTCATTGCACTACCATGACATCGCACTAATTGTGAAGTCCGACCTGCCGGACCACCACAAAAACGTGTTACAACCCGTACCCGAATGATCGGACACGAGTACGTGGGTACGTCCAGCCTACGCTGCAGCATTGACGGTAGAATGATGTCTAGGTCAACAATATTATATATCTATCTCACATAACAATAAATATAACATGTCAATGATATCGCAACTCCTTACGGAGGACAAGATGCGATTAATGTAATGATAATCGATACTCGATCACAATATGCTAGGAGAAGATAATGGCACGATATCCAATAAAGAAAAAAAATCACAAAGTCACAAGTCGAGAATAGCTGCAATAAAATTCCAAGTCTATCAGTCTAGCAATAACTACACAAAGTCTAAAATATAAATAACAATGCAAAGTATAGAAGATGGAGATAAATACAATACAATAAGAATATACTAGCTAAGTCTAGGCAATAACTAATTTATCCTACTCAATATCTGGTACAGGCTCCTCCTGTACTACTGGTGCAACCTCAACTAACTCTTCGTCCTGTGGTCCATAATGTGTAGGACACCAGTCCTTTAAATTATCATCTGAAAAATATATCAGTCAGGATGGAACGAGTACAACCCAATAGCAGTTCCAATTAATTGACAAAGACTATAAAACAGTAAATAGTAATATAAATACTTGATGAGAAGATAAGTAATGAATCAGGATACATAATAGAGTAAGCAGATAAATAAAGAAGCAATAAAAAGTAAATAGGGAGAACAGATAAGTATGGTAGTAAAGACAGACAGATATATGAAATCCAATAACCTTGTCATGTAAGTATGCAACCAGCAGGTATAGAGTAAAACCAAAAAGACTGTATCTAATCTATGTATTTTAAAATACCGAGTTAACATGTGAATGACTAGGGGATAAAATCTGACAAACCATATGTGTCATGTGTGACTGTTATTATTTCAGTCAGACCATGGGATAGAAAGGGTATGTTCACATGTCTCCTAGGTATTTCCCAGCCAATAGTACTCATGGATCCAGGTCCCGATACGGAGAATCTCAATAATCTTGAATTGTCACGCCCCAGTCCCAAAATACGTAGGACTAGGAATACGTAACACGCCCAACCGTATGTATACAAATTCTAATGTATGAAAACCATATACACGTACGCTGTACATGAATATCCAATCCACCAGTGGTAATATACTATCACAACAAGTCATACACAATCTATATCTCATTCACAGCACAAATAATCAGTAGGAGTAAAGAGCTGAATAATAACTGAATAACCAAGATGAGTATCAAGTCTGATAGTCGGGTAAAAACAAATCCACTACAAAATGACTATACTGAAGTAGTAACAAAATCTCTAAACAGCGTCAATAAATCACAGATACTATGAGGGTAAGATCTCCTCAGCCTGTTAAGTAGAGTCAGGTCCAGGTCCGTACTCCTGTGGATACTCCTTCTCGTCCATATCTGGAAAGGGACCAGGTCCTCAGAGGGATGTAACAAGATACATAATAACATGCCAATAAGTACTGAAATATAACATCCAATGGGTCGCCTAACCGTCTAAGTGAATGCAATTTGAGAACAACTTTCCAACACGTGGGCTATCTGGCCAAAATTGGGATTGGCATGATTCTCTCGGAGAATCAGGAGCCTACAAAGCATGTCGTCTTTTGAACGGCAGAGGCCGCCTGTAAATATATAGTGGTCATCATCACCCATTTCTCCGGTGGAGAATCCAGGCACACAGGAGAAAAGTGCAAAGGAGCCCAAACGCCTTATTTATTGTTCTCCCCACCCCATGCTCTAAGCATGCCATATTCATGATACGAGAAAACCTCTAAATAACTTCCAGGTCTACTAGCATATAAAGTTTCTATCAGCAGTCATCCCTAACGCACGGCTCATACGTACAGACGGCCAACCCAATACGTAGTCCTGGATCTATATGAGACTCACAACTCGTGTAATAACTGTATCACGTCCACTGAACCTAATGATGCTCCATAATACTGGGGTGGTCTCATAAACAAGGTCCAATGCAAATACATAAATAAAAATAGAATTAGGCATCATTTGAAAATAATAGTACTATGGCAAGGTATACTTGCCGTGCAAGAATTTCGTATAGTACAAGCGTCCTCAACAGTGTTTTAAGTTTAGTGAAAGAAGAATTATAGTTAGGGTTTGGGAGAGTTTTAATAGTATATATCGAGATAAAGAGACGGTGGAGGTTTGAAGTCGGTTACGCGCGGGGGTATTTATTTTAGTGGTTTTAACACCACCACTGCTGCTGCTGCTGTTTCTCTATTGGTTTTGGTTTCGGTTGAGGGGTTTTTAGTAATACTAGGTATAGAAATGGTGGAATGAGCGTCTCACACGCGCAGAGAGGGAAAGCAAAGTTGGGTTTTGCTACTGCTGCTGCTGATATTTTCTATGCGGGTTCGGGTGCAAGCGGGTTTAGGAGTTGCGATTTTTGGGTTTGATCCAATAGGAAATCCATTTCTATTCTTTTCTTTTTCTTTCTTTTTCTTTCTTTTTCTTATTCCTTTTTATTATTATTTATATCTATATATATATATACATATTTATACATAGAAAATTCTAAAAATTATATTGGTGTATACTGTTAAGGTAGCAACTGTCTAAAGGGTCTCCTACATGGAATAAATCAGAAAAACTTTATAATGGCTCCATAAATCCCCTAAATGCAAAAATACCTTAAATAAAAATTAAATAAAATCTATCTCCTCTATTTAGCTCATAATTACCATAAATAATTAATACGGTTTTCAGAATTAGGGTTTAACATTCCATCCAACTTATAAAAAAATTCGTCCTCGAAATTAAAACTAAGCCACGGTAGAAAGTCAAAAATGGTATAGGATATAAATTAACAAAGTAATTTTATACCTTGGTTTGTGAATAGGTTCGGAAAACGTTAAGTACATGTCATCCTCGCGTTCCCAAGTAGATTCTCCTGGCGCGCCATGCCTCCATGCCGGGCGGACCAAGGGAATAGACTGGTTTCTCAATACTTTCTCTCGACGATCAAGGATTCCCACAGGTTGCTTTTGATATGACAAGCTCGGCCCAATGGTGATCTCCGAATGGTCGAGAATATGACTGTTGTCTGCCACATATCGCCTGAGCTGTGACATATGGAATACGTCATGTACTCCATCAAGTGAAGGTGGTAGCGCAAGTCGATAAGCCACTTCTCCCACTCTTTCTAGCACGTCAAATAGTCCAATATATCTTGGACTCAACTTGCCGCACCCTCCGAATCGAATGGTGCCTCTGGTAGGTGATATTCTTAAGAAGACATGATCGCCCTCTTTAAATTCCAAGGGACGACGATGAAGGTCTGCCCATTGTTTCTGCATGTCTTGCGCTGCTCGCAAGTGTCCTTGTATCTTCTTGACTGTCTCCACGGTGTTTATCACTAATTCTGGTTCCAGAATCTGACGTTCTCCTACGTCACTCCAACATATAGGAGACCTACACTTCCTTCCATATAATGCTTCAAACGGAGCCATCTGGATGCTCGCCTGATAGCTATTGTTGTAGAAAAACTCCACAAGATGTAGGTGGTCCTCCCATGATCCTCCAAAGTCTAACATACACGCTCTCAATATATCCTCCAATGTCTGAATAGTACGTTCTGACTGCCCATCTTTTTGCGGGTGATAAGATGTACTAAATTTTAGACGAGTTCCAAGACTCTCTTGCATGCTCCTCCAAAAGTGTGATGTAAAGCGCGAATCTCTGTCTAATACAATGCTGACTGGTATGCCGTAAAATCTCATGATCTGTCTCATATATAGGTCAGCCAAAGCTTCTGTAGATTGGCCAACTCTAAAAGGCAAGAAATGGGCTAAATTGGAGAGTCGGTCCACGATTACCCATACTGTATCTCTTTCACTTGGACTCATGGGAAAACCCATGACGAAGTCTATAGTGATGTGCTCCCACTTCCACTCTGGAATCGGGAGTGGTTGCAATAATCCTGCTGTTCTCTGGTGCTCCGCCTTTACTTGCTGACATACCAAATATTTAGCTACAAAGCAAGCTATCTCTCTTTTCATTCCATGCCACCAAAAGTGTTGTCGTAAATTATGATACATCTTGGTGCCTCCAGGATGAATAGAATATATCAAATTATGAGCTTCTGTCATCAGTTCCTGTCAAATCTTTCCATTGGAAACATATAGACGATCACTACATCGTAATGTCCCGTCATTATGAATGCGCAAACATGTCTGCTCTTCGGCCTCTGTCCTTTCCTTTAATCTTCGGAATCTAGCGTCTGTAGGTAATGCTGCCTTAATTCTTTCTACTAGTGATGATTGTACTTGCAAGTTGGCTAGTGTCCCATCTACTCCGGGTATTATTACTTCAATGCGAAGACCTTGCAAGTCCTTCAATAATTCCTTCTTTGTTGTCAAGAAGTAAGCTACTCATTTCCGGCTTAACGCGTCGGCTATGACGTTAGCCTTGCCTGGTGATAATGTAGCTCTATTTCGAAATCTTTTATCAACTCGAGCCATCGACGTTGCCTCATATTTAACTCCTTGTGTGAAGACATACTTGAGGCTTTTGTGTTCTGTATATATTTTTACTCGTTCCCCATATATGTAATGTCTCCATAACTTCAGAGCAAATACAACGGCTGCAAGTTCCAAGTCATGAGTTGGATAATTCTTCTTATGTACTCGTAATTGTCTAGATGTATATGCAATCACCTTGCCATGCTGCATCAATACGCATCCCAAACATTTTTCGGATGCGTCACTGTAGATCACATATCCTCCTGATCCTGATGGAATAGTCAATACTGGTGCTGTGGTCAGTCGCTTCTTCAATTCCTCGAAAGTGGCTTGATATTCGTTGGTCCATATGAACTCTTGATCTTTGCAAGTCAACCGAGTCATAGGTGTTGCTATCCTTGAGAAGCTCTACACGAACCGTCGATAATATCCCACAAGTCCAAGGAAACTCCTCACCTTCGCTGCTGATTTAGGAACAGGCCATGTCTCGACTGCCGAGATCTTTTCTGGATCAACAAAAATACCTTCTCCTGTAATAACATGCCCAAGAAATGAGACTCTGTCCAAGAAGAACTCACATTTACTGAGCTTTGCATATAACTGCTCTCTCCTCAAGGCCTCTAGAACAACCCGCAAGTGCTTTTCTTGCTCCTCGTGGCTCTTCGAATAGACAAGTATATTATCTATGAAGACGACCACGAACTGGTCCAAATACTGATGGAAGACTCGATTCATTAAGTCCATAAAGATAGCTGGAGCATTGGTCAATCCAAATGGCATGACCAAAAACTCGTAGTGCCCATATCTTGTCCGGAATATGGTCTTCGGAATATCCTCCTTCCGTACCTTCACTTGGTGATATCCCGATCTCAAATCTATCTTTGAGAACATCTTGGCTCCACTAAGTTGATCAAAGAGGTCATCAATGCGTGGTAGTGGATATTATTCTTCACTGTTACTGTATTCAAGGCTCTATAGTCAATGCACATACGCACTGACCCATCCTTCTTTGGTACAAACAACACTGGTGCTCCCCAGGGTGATGCACTTGGTCGGATGAAACCTTTCTCTTATAGTTCTTTCAACTGTATCTTTAGTTCATACATCTTCTTCTTCGTCAGTCTATAAACATATGATGCTATGGGTGCTACTCCTGTTGTTAATTGAATCAAAAACTCTATGTCTCTATCTGGGGTTAGTCCTAGCAATTCTTCTGGAAAGGCGTCTTAGAATTCTAAAATAATGGGATGATAGACAATATCGTCCATTGCGAGCTGCATACCATTAAGGATTTCTGTGGATCCTCGTGCAAACTCAAGTTCAGGCTGGCCGGGTTCCTTAAAAAGAATGCTTCCTCCAAAACAATCAAAAAAAGCGTGGTACTTACTCAGCCAGTCCATTCCAAGCACAATATCAAAAGTTGGCATAGGAATGACTAAGAGTTGGACATTCATCTCTCTGCCATGTATCACTATAGGATACGATCTACAAATTTTACTAACATGTACAACTCCTCCTTCGGTAAGAATTCTAATATAACTAGGTAAAGGTGTAGAGACAATATTGTGTTTGGCAATAAAACTAGATGATATGAATGAGTGGGTGGCTCCCGTATCAAACAATATCACAGCAGGAAAAGTAAAAGCAAGAGTGATACCTGCTATGACATCAATCTCCTGATTTATGTCATCAACTTCCATTGCAAAAGCTTGTCCGTTCCTCTGTGGTTGTCCCTGTATGGCTCTCGTGAATTGATCCTCCTGTGCAGGTAACGGTGGTCCTTGCTGAAATCCCCCTGTTGTTGGAGGTCGAGGTGCTCCTGGTCTCATCGTCTGCTGAGCTGGCTTTGGTGCTGGAAGCACTAGCCTCTGTGTTGGCGGTAGAAGTGTCGATGCCTGTTGCATAGGACAGTCTTTCAATATATGCTGTCCGGAACCATATCTCATACATTATCCCAAACGGACCTGACAGTCCCTTGAGATGTGCCCGCGTCTCCCACAATAATTGTATTAGAGTTTCTCTTAGATCTGGTACGGTCCTGCTCTGGTTGGTACTGTTGTTGCTGAGCTAAAGGATGCCTGATAGGTCCTCCTTGTTGTATCTTTGTTGGTCCTTGTTGTGTCCTCAGCTGACCTCATTTTTCTCTGCTGATGGTTTCTTGCAATCTGGCTTCTGTCAGTAATTCGACATAAGAGATTCGGGACTGGGAGCTAGTGTAGTGTTGGATCTCCTGAGTCAGTCCGCGATGAAACCTCTTAGCCTTGGCTAAGTCATCTGGTATCAGAGCAGCACCATATTTACTAAGGCGACTAAACTCAGCATTGTACTCGTCAACTGTTCTACTTCCCTGCTCCAGGTGGAGAAACTGATAGTACAATGCTTCTCTGACGGTGTCCGGAAAGTACTTTCTTTCAAAGCACTCCAGAAACTGCTCCCAGGTCTGGTATATACCCAACTAACGTTCCATGGATTCCCACCAGTGATGAGCATTACCATCTAGAAGTGTCCTTACACCTGTCATCCATAGGTCTGCAAGTAGCTGTGATGACTCTAATAACTTCCGAGTGTGAGTGATCCAGTTGATAGTTTCTTCTGGGCTCTCAATGCCTTTGTACGGCCTCGGACCCTTCTGTATAAAGTCCTTTACTGAACCAACTCTAGTTCGAGGTACTGGAGCTAGTGCTTGAGCTGGTACATTGGTCTTTGCAATCATCCTTTCAAGTGCTGGTAGGAACTCTATCTCTGTTCTGCTGCTTGTTGTCTCTGTTCCTGTATCATTATCTGGAAGAATTGGAACAGTTGTGCCTGGCCATTATGCGATGTTGATAAGACTGGAAGGTTTCCATTAGGTGGAATGGGAAGATTAGATGGAACTGGATTGTGAATCTGTCCATCTGGTCCAGGAAGTCTAGGAATTGTTGAGGTCCCTCTTTGAGTCTGACCATTGACTCCAGGAGTTGTGTCACCATCGGCTACAGTACATCCCTTCTGTATATCCATCTTTCTGCAGGTGATGTACACAACAATTTAGAAAAAGTACAGGAATCAAACAGGATGCAAGCATTAAATAGGATGTAGTAGCATAAAATACGCTGGGGAATTTGTCTGCGGAAAACAGAGTTTCAAAACTGTTGGCGTAAAATATGGCTTCAGAATTCCACGTAAAGTAGAGAAGCGTGAAGTAAGGTTTTAGAGTTGTCTGCGTAAAACAGAGAATCAAGGTAGTTTGGCGTAAAGTAGAGCTTTAAAGTTGTCTGGGTAAAAGTCTGCGTAAAAGTTTCCGTGCGTAAAGTCTGTGCGTAAAATCTGCATAAAAATCTGTGCGTAAAAGATCGGCTGCGTAAATATATGCTGCATAAAATCTGCCTGTGTAAAAGTTCTGCGTGCGTAAAATCTGCGCGTAAAGTCTTGCTACACTTTCTGCATAAAGTACGTTGTAGCGTAAAGTCGTACGAGGAACTCTTCTTATTCTCTCGGATGAATTTGTCAAACAATCAGTGAACCTGACATCTGACAAAAGCACTGCACGATAATTGAGAGGACGGTTATGATGATAATTTTTGCACAGAGACCCAGGTTGTCATTTAGTGACATATTATTGATACAAGTCATTTTTACGCATCTAAAAGAAAGAAAAGTTGAGGCTTCTGAATACGCTGTCTACAGAAATGAGTTTTTACGCTCAAGATGAGACAAAATTAGACGCTATGTCAAAAAACTATTTATGCACAGGGCGTGAGGCATATCGCTATATTTAATGCAAGAGATTTGGTTCTAACTGGTTATGACTGGGAAAACTAAGATCGTGACGAATACGCTCACATCCTATCCGTACATTTTATGCCTAATCAGATTATTCTACGCTAGTTATCTATTATTCAGGAATCATCAAGTTTACGCTGGGGTAGTTACCTACGTGGTTTGTATGTTAAGATCTTATAAAGGAATACATGTCATACGCAGATTTTAGGAAGACTATTTGAATGTGGTAGCAGTTGTCATAACCTCAGCGTAAAGTAGACATAACTGCAGCGTAAAATAGGCAATCTTCTTCATGGCTTAGCTTTTACGCCAACAAGATAGTCAATTGGCTTTTACGCCAACTAGGCAGTTGTTTGGCTTTTATGCCAACAACAGTTATTTGGCTTTACGCCAACAAGGGTAAGGGTCTTTGGCGTAAAACTTTGGTTATCCAAATATAGGATGGTGGGAAAAAAGAATGAGATTTCAGTCAAGCATGGATGAGATCCTTATACTCTATTCCTATATGCATGCTTGTTTGGTACAGTTACATAACCAAGACAATATATTCTTGACCTGCATGGGCCGCCACCAAAAATATGTCACGTCCCAGTCCCAAAATACGTAGGACTAGGAATACGTAATACGCTGATGATAAACAAAAGAAATTAAAACTAGGTTTATACGAAACATTTTCTTTATTTACAAACAAGAAAAAGAAGTATAATTAATCCTATACGAGGATGTTAAGTACAAAAAAAAATAATTCTGGGAAAAAATTGCTATAGGAGTCTGATCTGCGGTCGATCACTTTGTCCCTTGGACCATACGATGACGAAGAAGTGCTGTAGAAGAAGGAGAAGAAGCTTCAAATATTGCAGGAGGGATTGGATTCTCATTGCCAAAGTCGTCAATCACTACTCTCTGTCTGTGGTCTCTGTGACCTTTTCGACCACTCTGGATTATCTCCCTTGATTCCGATCTCTTTTATCTCCACCTCTGTCTCCTATAACCGGAAGTCTCTATTTATAGAGCTCGATCATAGTAACTGACCAGTCGGCGTAGAAGCCAAATAGTGGAGAGAGTTGCACCTTTTATGCGGCGGTTATAATAACTGCTACCCACGTCTGAATGATCTCCTGAATCTGCGTGTGACGCGTGTCCCATTATGAGGTAATGCGTATAATCGCTCATCGAAGATCACGGCATACAAGCCACGTAGGTAACTGCCCCTCGTGTAAAGATGGTTGGCATAAAAGCCAAATAACTCTCTCGTTGGCGTAAAAGCCAAATAGTTATCTTGTTGGCGTAAAAGCCAAATAGCTGTCCTGTTGGCGTAAAAGCCAAGTAGCTATCTTGTTGGCATAAAAGCCAAGTAGTTGTCTTGTTGGCGTAAAAGCCAAATAGTTGTCTTGTTGGCGTAAAAGCCAAATAGTTGTCTTGTTGGCGTAAAAGCCAAATAGCTGCATAATAGGTAACCAGCGTAAAGATAGCCAATCATCCTTCCTTGACTGAGGTCTTGAGCGTATTATGGGCCAAATAACCTTATCACGTACCTTTACAAATATAGCCTGAGTTGGTATATTTCGAGGAGATAGCATACGGCGTACTCCTATAGTTGAAAATAGCCTGGTTGGCGTATTTCGAGGAGATAGCATACGACATACTCCTATAGTTAAAAATAGCCAGGTTGGCGTATTTCGAGGAGATTGCATACGGCGTACTCCTATAGTTGAAAATAGCCTGGTTGGCGTAAAATGCCAGAATGGTGACGTGAGCGTATTAGCCCTAGTTTTAGCTCTCTCGGTCATTAAAAATAGAACCAAATCTCATACATTAAATGCAGAGATCTGCTCCTATCTCGCGCATTAACTGAAGAGGTGTGCCTCGAGTTCTGTACGAAGAACAGCTTTTGACGTGGCGTTTGATTTTGTCTCATCTTGAGCGTAAAAACTCATCTCTACCTGTGTAGAATAGGCAGCGTATTCCTTGAATGCGTAAAAATAACTTGTATCAAGGATTATGTCACTAAATGACAGTCTGGATCTCTGTATAGAATCATCATTACAGCCGTCCTCCCGATCGTCGTGCAGTACACTTTGTCATGAGTCAGGTTCACAGTTTTGTATGACAGGTTCATTCGAGGAATACGAAGAGTTCCTCGTACAACTTTATGTTGCATTAAAAGCAGACATATTTTACGCCGGAGGAAGGTGTAGCAACCTTTTTACGCTAAAATAGCCTGGAAGTGCTGCCTTACGCGGACTGTTCTGAAGTCCTATTTTACGCTGAATAGCGTTGAAGCTCTGTTGTACACCAATAGCTCTGAAGTCATAATTTACGCTATACAGTGCTGGAGCTCTATTTTACGCGGGCTTCATGCATGTTGGGGATTTTACGCGTATAATTCTCCAGCGTATTTTTCATGCTTCTACAAGACCCCCTTCGAAGTTTTCAAATTCCTCGTAATTTGAAATACTTTGAATGAAGCATGAAACGGTCAAATTTGACTCGTTCTGCGAGGCTGATTTCTCGGAGAATTTTTAGGAATTTGTTGGAATTTGGTATGTTCTCTTCTGCCTATATAAAGGCAAGCGAGTGAACCTATTTTTTCATACTTCCTTCACCAAAAGAGATGGTTGCCGAGATCTATTGGGCTGACCTGAGAAAGAAGAAGATTATGCTCTTCCAGCATGTAAGGAGCCGTAAAATGAGGCATCTTCGAGCAAATATCCTCTGCGACGATGGATCATGGAAGGATATCATAGCTTCCTTTGCTCGGAATATTCAGCAATTTCATATGGCGATTCGTCCAGGAGAGAGAAAGGGTCTCATCGGACCACACAGCTTGCTAGCTGTATTTTCTTCCATTATGAAGCTGGACGTAGGTAGGCAGTTTGGCCCTGTCTTCCAGTATTGTGTTGGGTTTGAATCCCTAACACAATTCTAGGGCGTGTCTGCCATGACGTATGGAGGGTGGGCTTGAATAAAACAGGCCCAGTTTTGTATCCTCCCGCCATTAATTATTTTCTTGTTCATCGGCCGAAGAAGCCGATGAAGTGCTGTAGAAGAAGAAAAAGATCTCCACCAATATGAGAACCTGGCACAACAGATTCCCAGCGTGATCTTTAATGAGAAATCCTTTGTAAAAAAAAGGATTTCCATCATATGTAATCATGAAAATGAAGAATCCTTTGTAAACTGGATTTCTATCATATGTAATCATGATTAATAGACTTCTCTTCTTTTACGCATTTGCTGATTTGCCATATTTACTGTGAGGAAGTCTGATAATGTGCAACTTCGACACGTCTGAGTAATTTTATGCTGACTCGGATAAACGATTGTCCGGTAACGTCCCAACTTTTACGCGTAACGGTAGATACGTAAAAAGCTCTTTAGCATTAAGTTGTCTTGAAGATCTAACTGTCATGCTATTTTTTGACGAGGAGTCGCATAGAACTCTGACTGTCACTTCTCTGATACGAAAATTTTTTGTTCATACCATCATCTTCAAGAATGATTTCCCCAAAAATTCCTCAAAATAGGGCAAGAAATATCCGCCGAACAGGCCATACTCGAACCTTAGATGTAAAAGATTCTGTCTAGACTTCGAATGAACTCCCAATGGCCCAAGAAGAAGAGTCATCTTCAATGCTGACATCTTTGTGTTTCAGGCACTTGGAATATTTTGTAGCCAAAAAGGAGCATTTTCTGCGTAAACCCTTGTAATTGGCCATCTGTAGCTTCTGAGCGTAGAATCGTAGATTTGTAGCTTCTGAGCGTAAAATCGTAGATTTGTAGCTTTTGAGCGTAAGAGCTTAAACCATAGATTTGTAGCTTCTGAGCGTAAAATCATAGATTTATAGCTTTTGGGCGTAAAACCATAGATTTGTAGCCTCTGGGTGTAAACTCGTAGATTTGTAGCTTCTGGGCGTAAAACTATAGATTTGTAGCCTTTGAGCGTAAAATCGTAGATTTGTAGCCTCTAAGCATAAAAGTTTCTGAGCAAAAAATCTGGATCCGTTATTCAGCATGATTGTTCGTCTTCTTTTTTCAAATGATAGGCTGACGTGATCCCCAATCATAATCGAATATAAAAAATAGGATTTGGTTAGGGATTCGAAGAGTTATCTGAACTCTATAAATAGCCCAAGGTCTTGAGAGAGAAAAACCCTTCATCTGTCTTTGCAAAACCCTTCGTCTCTTTGAGAACTTTTCGTCTTCGTCTCTTTTCTGAGAACTTTGAGCTTCGCCATGGCACCGAAACAGGCTTCCACGGCTAAGGGAAAGAAAACTGCATCTTCATATCACTCCTCTGCTCAAGCACGAGCAACCCCCATTAGGCTAAGCGAGCCCCGATCTGAACAAAGTGCTCCACCATCGAGCTGTGCTCCGTGTATCACAGGTAAAGACTTCGAGAGGAATAGAGAATCTTCCGCACACATTGTACATGTATGCGAAACAATACGCCCACATTTCTAATGTGTCAGCGTAAAAACTCTATCTTTTCGCAGCCTGGCATAAAAAGCTCAGACTGTTAGATTTTGGCGTATACTGCCAACCTTGAGTTTTACGCACTGGAAATAGATTATAGTGTAAGACTCAAGTTTTTGCAGTCTGGCGTAAAAGCTCAGACTGTTAGTCTTTGGCGTATACTGCAAGAGTGTAGCGTCTAGCGTAAAAACTGACTTATTTTCTTGTATTTTGCAGTGGACTTGCAGATCCCTCCTTTGGCTGAAGTGATGGGCTCTGCTGCTGGGATGCTGAATTCCAACTATCTGGAGGCCTTGTCCCATGTGACATTCCCCATCTCTCGAACTGAGTATCCTCAAGAAAGGGGAACTCTCATCTCGTCCCAAGGAGAACGTATGCTGTTGAGAATGATCAGTGGGGAGCCCCTAACATACATAGATGTGACTGAATATAAGAAACCAGGTTTCTTATTCGGGGATGTTATCGATAAATAATTCCAGACAAAGCCCAAGAAGAAAAATTGGGTGTTTACTGCTGAGGGCACGCACTACTAGAAAAAGTGGTATTAGCGACGTATTTTAGCGACGTCAAAAGAAACGTCGCTAATAATATATAAATTAGCGACTCCTTATAAAAACGTCGCTAGACGTCGCTAAATGGCGACATTTAGCGACATTTAGCGACTTTTATTAAGATTTTAAAAGATACGTCGCTATAAGTTCAATTAAGGTCGTTAAACGTCGCTAATATGTCTAATTTAGCGACGTTTAGCGACGTATATAGCGACCTTTATATTAAAAATATTTAGCAACGTGTTTAGCGACGTCATTGACGTCGCTAAAATTTAATTTAGCGACGTTTTTATTGGACGTCGCTAAACGTCGCTAAAATATGGTTAATTAGGGCTCGGTTTTATTTTTCCCCATCTGTTAAAATTTCGAAAAGAAAAAAAATCCCCTCCCCCACTCCGTCGACCGGCTCTCCACCGCGACTACTCCGGTAAACCCTACTCTCTCTCTCTCTCTCTCACAGGACACATGTGACATTGACACAAACACGACACACACACAGACACTGACACAGACACGGCACACACACACACTGACACAGACACGGATCAGGACCTAGGGTTAGGGTTAGGGTTAGGTTTTTTGACATGGGGTTAGGGTTAGGGTTAGGGTTAGGGTTAGGGCCGAATGGCCCAAGTCGACGAGAGAGGTAACAGCAGCAGTGAGCACTGCTTACTAGCAGTGAGCAGGGGGAGACTTGAGGCACATCAGCCCAATGTGCAACAGGCAACTTGGGGAGGCACTGCACAGCTGAACATAGTGTGCATTAAGGTTTAGGTGCATTGTAGTTGGTTGTTAGCTTCTACAGGCAGGTGTGAGGGGGTCCTAATACAGTGTAAACACTGCATCCTTATGCAGCAACTTACTGAGCCAGTCAGCAACTAGTGCAAGGCAGGATGTGGATGTGTTTGAGATGGGGTTTAAAATCGTATGATTTGAAGGACATGAGGTCAAGTGTCAGATATAACACCAACATCTGAGAGAAGATTGGGTATTCATAGTGATACTATAGTGCACACATGAGTGTGTGGCTCGGGATAAGGGGTAATCAAATATTGAGGAAGAAGGTAAGCAGTAGCAGTGGGTGACTGATTTAAAGAGGTGTATTAGTCAGGTGTTTGAGTGAATATATGTGTTGAAGAGAATAAGTAATAGGTGTGAAGGTTGAGCATTCATATAGGTGTATCCCAGATCTGGGAGTATAGATGGAGTATTTATATGAGTATAGATGGAGTGTTTATATGAAGTATAGAATTTAGAGTACTTAATAGGTGTTGTTGGTACCAGGTGAGTTTTGATTACAGAATTCTTAAGAGTGTATGTGTGTATCAGTGTGCCAGTTTGGGGGGTTAGGTTTTTTTACTAAAGGGAGTGCAGTAATCTGTCGGTAATTGTGAGTGAGTACAGCCACAATGCATGGGGTTATCCATTTCATAGAGCAATAGCCCGTGTACTTGGGAAACTTTTGATGCAAAAATTGTTCAAGCACCAGGTGCCTTAGTACAATGCCATGACTGCTTTTCCCATAACGGACACTGACCTAGGAGTGTAGTTGGGGGCAGCTACAGTTCTATCGTATGACAAACTATTTGTAGTGTGTTGACTGCACACTTATAGTGCAGTTCATAGTACTATGGGGTTGGGGGCAGCTGCAGTTTTGATAAATAAAAATATGTATTATATCAGTTATGATTTTTATAGTACGGTTAATTTTGCATATAATAATTTATATGATACATACTGTCAATTTTGCAGAAGTTTCTAGAAATGGATATGAATTACTATCTGCGTCATCGTTCGTGGATGTACAACCATCATCCTGATGACATGTGCGGTGTGCGGGATGAATTCATTGAGGGTGTACAGCAGTTCCTGCAGTTCGCCAAGGCGTTCCCTCAGTACATAGACGGTACCAAAATTAAGTGTCCGTGTGTGAGATGTCGCAACAGGAAATATCATCCAAAAGTGGAAGTTATATATCATTTATACTCGAAGGGCTTTACGCCGAATTACTTTCAGTGGACCGCGCAAGGAGAACTTGTATCTCTAGCATCGGAGTCGGAGCCCTATGTGGAGCCGTATATGGATGTCCAAGACCACTATGCTTACGACGACGGGTTGGTGAACATGGTTTATGATGCGGCGGGGCCTAGTTTCAATCCTGACAATTATGATACGGCGGGACCTAGTTTCAATCCAGACAATTATGATGCAGCTGAGGAGGCACCGAATGCCGATGCTGCAAAGTTTATGGAGTTGCTTGAGAATGCAAGGACTCCACTATATCCTGGTTGTGAGGATCATTCACCGTTGGAGGTGGTTACAAGATTATTGAGCATCAAGTCCGATTTTAACATGTCACAAAAATGCTATAATCGACTACTCGATTTGATTATAGAGATCTTGCCCGAGGGTGCAAAGTTGCCTAAAGACTTCTATCGATCTAAGAGGATGGTGAGATCGCTTTGGATGGGATACGAGAAAATCGATGCATGTCGCAACGGGTGCATGTTGTACTACAAAGACGACAAGGATGAAGATGCGTGCAGATTCTGTGGTGCTGATCGCTACAAGGCCACTGTTAGAGGAAAGTCTGTCGGTGCAAGGAAGCCTACCGATTCGATGCACTACTTGCCTTTGACGCCGCGGTTGCAGCGGTTGTTTATGGTTAAGGAGACTACAGAAAACATGAGTTGGCACAGGCAAAAACAGATCGAAGGAGTATTGGATCATCCATCCGATGGAGAAGCATGGAAGCACTTTGATCGAGAGTATCCATATTTTGTCGAGGAAGCGCGTAATGTCAGATTGGGGCTCTGCTTTGACGGTTTTACCCCATTCGGACTTTCGGGCTCCCAGTATTCGTGTTGGCCTGTGATCGTCACTCCGTACAATCTACCGCCTTGGATGTGCATGAAGACTCCGTATATGTTCCTAACCGTTATTATCTCGGGTCCGAACAATCTGAAGAGGAACATCGATGTGTATTTACAGCCTTTGATAGATGAGTTGAATCAGTTGTGGGAAGTCGGTGCCAACACGTACGATGTTTCTAGAAAGCAGAATTTTCAGATGAGGGCAGCACTTATGTGGACAATCAACGACTTTCCAGCCTATGGAATGTTATCGGGATGGAGCACCCATGGTCGTCTCTCATGTCCGTATTGCATGGACCGTTCTCAGGCTTTCCGTTTGAAACACGGAGGCAAACCGTGCTTCTTCGATTGTCATCGACAATTTTTGCCGAAGGATCATCCGTACCGGAGGAATCGGAATGCTTTTCGTGCGGGAGTTGTGGAGAAGGCCAATCCGATCGTCTAGAAAAGCAAGAGAGGGATATTGCGGTAACACTATGTAAGCTCGAGAAGGTGTTTCCTCCTGGATTCTTCGACTCTATGGAGCATTTGCCAATTCATCTTTCCCATGAGGCACGTGTTGGTGGTCCTGTCGGCTATCGGTGGATGTACCCCTTCGAGCGCCATCTGAATCACCTAAAGAGAAAGGTGAAAAATAAGGCACGGGTTGAAGGCTCTATTTGTGAAGCTTATGTTCTCGAGGAGATTACAAACTTTTGCTCGACGTATTTCAAACCGCATGTTGCTACTAATAGGACGAAAGCTCCCAGAAACGACGACGCATATCAGGAATCTAATGATGAAATACTCAAAGTATTCAATGCATCCGGAAAGCCTTCGAGAAAAATGAAGAAGAGATATTTGAATGACGATGAGCTAAGGGCTGCTCAATTGTATATATTACTCAATTGCGACGAGGATGAAGTGGAGAAGCTAGAGGGGTAAGTAATTAATACGTCCACGTTTACATCATCTCAATGTAATAGTATAAGATACTATTATGCTACTAATCAGCAGTTGCTTCATTATTTTTCAGCACATATAATGATGAGTTGAGGTCGGTTAGACCCTACATAACAGACGAAGAAGTAGAATAAGATATGAGATGTCATTTTCCTTCTTGGTTGAGCGCATATGTAAGATGCTTGGTAATTACTTTTTATTTCTGCACTTGCAAAACAAATAACTTACTATCGCTACTTTGGTATTTAGGTCGATCGTCTAATATCACCCGAGACTGAATCTATTAGTACTCTAGCCAAGGGACCAATTACTGCCGTAAAAATATGGCCAAGTTTCTGTGTGAATGGGTTCAGGTTCAAGTCAACAAATGCTCCTATCAGAGACAGCTTTCTGGATCTTGATTCCACGAAAAACAATGGTTTGTGTATCAAATCTTCAAACTACAAAGACGTTAATCCGGGCAATGATTTTTTTAGCATCTTACGAGAGATTGTGGAGTTGACATATAATTATGGCACAGAACCTGCTAATATCGTGCTATTCAGGTGTGAATGGTTCGATCCGATTCAAGATCAAGGTTGGAAAATTGACAAGCATGGCCTTGAGGATATAAACTACAAGCGTAGATATCAAGGCTACGAACCATTTGTCCTATCAAGTCAGGCTCAGCTCGTGTACTTTACAACTTATCCTAGACGGGGGACAGCGAGGTCGGATTGGTGGGCAGTATGCAAGACTAAAGCTAGAAATACCTTTGACATTGACGAAATAGCTTATCAGGAGGACGTTCTACCTCTTGTAACAAATATTGTAGATGTGGACTCAACGGAAGTTACTCATTACACGAGTAATAATGTAGAAGATGTAGAATTATCCGAAGAGGATGACGAAGTAGATGAAAGTGAAGACGAGGAAGAGGAAGAGCAGGACGACGAAGGCGAACAAGATAAATTTTCTGAAGATGATTGAAAATAAAAAATATTGCATGTAGAATGTAACTATATTTGGACTGTAAATATTGCATGTAGAAGTAGATGTTGACATTAACGAATATATGTATTATATTTTGACTGTATAATGTCGTGCCCCAATCCCGTAGGGGCCGGATCCCGTAGGGTCGATCGTCCTCGCTTGGTCCCTACGGAACCATTCGTCCTCGCTTGGTCCCTACGGAACCGTTCGTCCTCGCTTGGGCGCGATGCCGTACAAGCCTAAGTTGCGCTTGCACCAGGCACGTACCTGCACAAGACACAAATTAGACGGAAATATACATATATATTGGCACAGAATAAAACGCAGAGAACCAAAGTTAAACACATTTGATAGCACACAAAATACTTTCTTTTATTGAATACTGAAGATTTGGATTACAAAGTGTTTGCTTGGCTGAGTTACAAAAATATGCCTTAGAAGGCTTACAACTCTTTTCACATTCCCAAAACTAGCCACAACGCCCATTACATTATACCCTTGTAGTAGGACCAAAAATAACCAAAACATCTAGCAGAAGAAGAGTAGCCCACTGGAGAGGTAAGCAGGAGAGGAAGCAGCACGAACACAGTCCTACGGAAGGGTGCGCACACGCTGATTCAGGTTCAGGATGCTTGCCAAACTCTCGCTCCCAGCACCTGGATAATTGCCCACAAACGTGGGTCAGTACTACCACATGTACTGGTGAGCGACCGTGGCCAAACTCACCTTAGAAATCCACACTAAGTAAGCATATGAAGCTAGCATTATTAAGTGGTCTTTCTGGTTGTCTAGTTTCATTTTTAACAATTTATGCATGGAAACATAGACAATATATAGCATATGCATATGATAATCTTACCCACGGCCGAGCGGTTATCCCTGCAGCAGACACACAAGTTAGGCACAATTTGTATATATGCAAAATCTCATGTATCAATCTTTTGGTGTCATAAATGATAGGTATGCAAGAAGGTAAACCTAGCATGCGCCCTATCTATATGACGGTCCATGGGTCGCCCCATGATTAGCAGTTAGAACATACAAGCCCATCTCACTAATAGACATATCGTCCCACTAGACCCCCTTACGGGCCGTATCCTCAGGGCGATCCAAAAATCTCTTCCGGACCGAGCGATTCCCAGTGCCCCAGGAACCGTTCGAGAGACGAGACCTTGTGCACAAGTTGTCCAAGACCAATGCATGACATGAAATATCTAGCAGATATAACACTACAATGCACAGCTCAAAGAAACGAACACACAATTTCCATCTCTTATTCTTTTCTCACTTAACACATTTGAAACATAGGGACTTGCCATAATTTGGGTCGAGTAGCATAGGGACTAAGAACATGCAACATAATTGATAGCAAAAGCATAATTCTAATACTTTAAGCATGCAGTTCATTTCTTTAGCTTATCTTTTTAGTGAGGCAACATACTTATGTGAACTAGAGATTCTTTTCATTAGGCATGTGAATTAAAAGATTCATCGAAGGGCCTAAGCCACTCACCGAATCAATCGAACGAGAGGATGGGGAAGCCTTAGGCGACGTTCACTCTTTGGTTATGCATCCTGAAAATGCAACAATACTTGGTTAGCATACTTCAATCTCCTTCCCTTACGATTCGAAAAGAACGCGCAAGCGAGAAAGCGAAATCATGAAAACCAAGTCATCAAAAGCAACCCAAAACATAAAGCAACACAAAACCAAAAAGCAAAGCAACCAACGAAAACTCTTGGACTCATTTCAATAGAAGCCGCTCGATTAATTCGAAGGGTTCATTGCACTTCGTCCGTGTTGATTTGGCGGTAAGGTTTCCCCGAGACTCGATTCTCAACCGAGTCGAAGCAGCGTAGTGTTCCATACGTAACCGTTCGGAGCGGGGCGTTACATATAATGCTTTGAGATATGTATCACATTTTGACTGTAGAATGTAGTATATATTTGTGTTTCTCTATATTCATCATATGTTGTTATCAGATATGACAGGACGACGCGGAGGATTCGGCAGGTCCCGAGGTAGACAGAGTGCCACTCCGGTACTGCCTACTGTTGGTTCCGGATCATCGTCGTCCAGTACTCCAGTATATCGATCATTCACATCTCCGACTGCGATAACGTTGCGTGGCATCACTCCTGGGACGAGTAGTTCCACGCGTGATAGTACTCCCTCGTCCAGCGTTCCTCCTGCTGACGGAACCATGAAGACAGATGAGCATGTAGAGGAGGTCGTGCCGACGTTGTCCCAGCATCAGCAAGATCCTCCATGCGCACCACCGGAGGAGACGAGGACAGAGATTTGGGCCGATGGTACAAAGTAAGTCAATTAGATGGTTTAGTATATATTTGTGTTTCTCTTTATTCATCGTATATTGACTTTTTCGGTAATCTAAATTATTATCTCTGTATAGATATCGTCCATCGTCGGTTCAGAGACGCCTGGGCCAATTTCTGAGGAACAACTACGGTGGCCCTTGGATCAACTACTCTGAGGCTCCGGAGGAGAGGAAGGCATTCTGGTTTGCGTACTTCCAGGTAAAAGTATATTAAATAAATCCTCTAATTTATGCATATTCGTGATGCTAACTTAATGAATTATTTATTATAGAAAACGTATTTTTATCCTCCGTACCGGGCCGAGTTGATCGAGCGGCTCTTTCCTACCGTTGTCGCCAAGCTTATCCGAGATGCTCTGGATGACCAGAAGGCTCGTGATCGTGCTGGAAAACCGATCCAAGGTTGGATCACGCCTGAGCAGTGGACTGCGATGAGGGATAGATTCGACGATCCGAGCTACAAGGAAAGGTCTAAGAAGGCCAAGGCGGCTAGGCAGAATGCTGCCAAGTGG
This sequence comes from Iris macrosiphon, assembly GCA_036927795.1. NCBI lineage: Eukaryota > Viridiplantae > Streptophyta > Magnoliopsida > Asparagales > Iridaceae > Iris > Iris macrosiphon. The sequence goes on from JAYESA010000009.1 coordinate 47,004,765, forward strand.
TGTGGTGGCTCGATTCCGATGACGGAACATTTTCGTCGTTTGGTATATTTTTTCTTTTAAAATATATTATTTTAATATAAGTACCATAAAATGGTACTTGGAAAAAATATTTAAGTTTAGTAATAAGTAATATATTTTTAACAGGTACAGAGGGGTGAGGATGCAAACATGGTGACCGTCTTCTTGGCCACCCATCGCAAGGACGAAAATCTCATTGATGAGAGGGCCTCACAGACCTATGTAAGTATTACTTTACTTTGTGTTTATTTTAATATAACTTAGGCAATTATTGAGTTTCCAAACCTTTTCTAGGCCGAGTATCTTAGGCTTCGTGAGCGAACGACTGCTAGTGCACATACACCTGGAGAGGCTGGTGCTTCGTCGCAGCCCGGTCCATCTCCGTCGGCAGACGACCTGTGGGTGACCGCAGCTGGTGGTCTCCAGAGGGGTACGTACTACGGTACGGGCTCCTATGGCGCCCTGGTTGCGACGTAGTCATCTAGGGCCTCCCCGACAGTTGCGCATTCCACACACCCCTCGCAGTCGCAGCCCTCGCAGTCGTCGGCCAGAGTCCAGGAGGCCGTCCAGGAGGCCGTTGACCGTCAGATTGCGTCTCTCCGTGACGAATTGCTGCGAAGTATGGAGGACCAGTTCCGGTCCCAGCCGCAGGCGGACGATCCGATGCTCATCGCACGATTGGATATGCTCGACCGCAGCATGACGGAGCTACGGAAATTGACAAATGATATTAGAGCCTCCAATGATCGCAACATCATGGAGCTGCAGGCGTCACAGCTATCGATGGGCGAGAAACTGACGAGGATGCAGGATTCAATGGATGATAGCAGTACGAGGCTGTTATCTACCCTGGATTCTTATAACCAGCGACTCGCAAACTTGGAGCGGGCACGGCCTCCACCGACGTCACTGCCTTCTCCATCGACATCGGTGTCGATTCCACGGGACGAGTATGAGGAGTTCTTATCCTTCAAGCGCGCCGGTGGTCAGCCTCCTACAGATCCGTAGTAGTATAGTTATTTTTATTATTATTTAGGATGCGATTGTATATTATGAATTATTGATACTTCAACAATAGACATGATGTATGATGCTTCTTGTGGTCTTTAATTTTTTAGTTAATTTAATTGGATTATATAGTTATCCATATTTAATTGGATTGATACTTCTTGTGGTCTTTAATTTAATTGGTTTATATAGTTAACTAGATTGAATCATGTTGGTGTGTATGATGAAGATGATGTAAAACTGCAGGGAATCACCAATGTTTGCTTCTGGACACAATTTTTTTTATTTTTTTTAAAATTAGCGACGTTATTAGCGACGTTTAGCGACGTTAAGTTACGTCGCTAAATACGTCACTAATTAGCGATGCTGTAAAAAGTTGCTAATGATGTCGCTAATGACGTCGCTATACGTCGCCAATTGCTGACATGACAGTATAGCCAGGTCATTAAAGACGTCGGTGTAACGTCACGATAGACGTCGCTAATCAGCGACGTTTAGCGACTTTACTATACTTCGCTATTTAGTGACTTGGCGTCGCAAAACGTCGCTAAATTTAGCGACACATTAAAGTCGCTAAAATATGTCGGCATAGCGACGTTTAGCGACGTTTTTTGTTTTAGCGACTTAGTTTTTTCTGACTGCTTTAAAACGTCGCTAATTACGTCGCTAAACCAAATTAGCGACGATTTTTGGTTATTTAGCAACATTTTTAGACATCGCTAATTTGACTTTTTCTGGTAGTGACGATCATGTATCTGCCAAGGATGTCCAGAGATTACCTTATCTCGGCATTCTTCCATACCACACATCCTAGGAAGATGATGTGGACTCTGACTCCAGATCTTCATGGGCGGCCAGGAAAGATCTCATACAAGAAAGTATTGAACCGAGGAGTCTTTGTGAGCAGTCCTTCAGGCCCTGTTATGCCTTTCAGAGGATTACTGCCTGGTAGCATCCCGAGTGAAGACACTTCACTGATCCAACCGGTTCAAATATCGACTTTCTGCAATGACTTTATGGGGCAGGGAGGAGTGTACCCCAAGGTTAACCCTCGGACCAGTGGATGGCTTAGCACCAGGAATCTTCGATGGGCCAGTTTAACTGCTTGGTCCCTGAAGCACTTCCAGGTGGAGCTAAAAAGTATTGGCTTGTTCGCGGTTGTGAGTGCCACTAGTGTTGGGTTGCCTGTCAACCCCAACTTGTTCTTAGCTTTGATGGAGCGATACAACTCGCTTACTAGGACTTTTGCCACTCCGCTAGGTGAGTTGGGCTTAGCCTTTTATGAGATGGCAGAGATTTCAAAGCTGCCAATGGGTGACACTCCTTATGAAGAGTACATTCCCACAAATAGGGAGCTGAGGGATACAAACTCTCGGGCAGTGGCGGTGTACCAGGAGCTGATGAGCCACTATCTTGCCTGCGCCACCTTCTACAAAGAGCCCTCTGATTTGGCTCATATCAACAAATGGACATCCTACATCTTCTTCCATCAGGCCAGAAATGCTAAGCCGGACAAGGTTGTAGATAGCAGAGATAAGCCCTTGAACCTTCTGAGTATGCTTAGTACCAACACGATCGATGACCTCATTGAAGACGCAGGGGCTTCAGATTATATTCTCGATGAGGAGATAGGGGGTTATCCTGCAGGCACTAAAGCCTTCAATTATATGAGGCATTGTCGCAAGCCTCTGTCAAGGGAAGCTCAACTGGCTGTTTTTCTCTCTGTCTGGCTACGTCGATGGGTAGTGCCTGGCATCGCGTCTGCGGATAGCATCCATCGCAACACCATATGGCCCGCAGTGCGTTTGGTGTTTGGAGCAAGATTGGGCCTACTTCCCGCCATAGTATGTAGAATACAAGCGGGCCTGAGGGCCCTTACTGATGGGCTGCTTGCAGATGATACGTAGCGTGAAGGATATCCCAGAGTGGAATTACCATTCCTTTATCTGATGGGATGGTTAATCCTTTACAATACCAGAGTGATGTCTCCCGGCTCTGCCAGCGGTTCGGGAAATAACTTCTTGCTGAATTATAAGAATTCCCTTTGGAATGTGGCGAGCGTCATAGATTGTCGGCGAGCATTAAATTTTGCCCATGGTTGGAAGCTCTTCTGTACCGTCTCCCCCGTACATATCAATCAACAGGGGACTAAACTTCAGGATACGGGTTATGGAAAGACTATTCTTTCTCCTGAAGCCTTTTACCGGTTGGTCTGCATTAGACCTTCCCACCTGCTGTACAAAAGTGAGGACCACTACTACTTGGAGCCTTATCTGCCATGCCGGTTCGCCAAGCAATTTGGGTACAACCAGTTGCACGTGAAGAATCCTATCACCAGCTCCAAGTCCAAAGGTGGACTTATTGATGGATCCAGAGGATGGAAGTATTTTATTACGGGTTGTACTGGTGCAATCTTTGCTGTGCCCGCGACTTCTCTCTCCATGGAGTTGCGCATTCTTTACTCGTACGCACAGTTTTATGCGTCCATCAATACCTTCCATCATGATTTTGATGTGTATAGAAGTTTCAGGATGCCCTTCCATAAGTCCACTAGAAGAGAGGAGATCTCATCTGTCTCCTCTGATGAAGGTGAAGACACCACCGGTGCAGACGAGTTTTTGTTGATAATACCGAGAGGTGTAATAGCTCTACCAGCAGAGCCTCTCATTATCTCCAATAAGCGAAAGGCTTCCACTCTGAAAGAGCCTTTCCCCCGCAAGAAGAAGACTGTCAGAGGTCCTAAAAGGACTTCCACCAAGGGGGCCTCTAGGAGTGAGCATGTTATTTTCCCTGTTGGGAATGATTCTTTGATCAGAGGTCCTTCGCCTTTTAGAGAGGGAACCTCCACAGTTCCAGCTGACAGTGCTGGAGATTCTTTGCTCGCGGTTGCTGTCGCTACCACCGTTACTGGTAGTGCTTCGAGATCGCCTTCGAGACCGAGCATATTAAGAATCAATATACCTTTATCCAGACAAATAATGGGAATAACCCCTCCTTCGTCTGTAAGTATTTCCAGCGAGATTCCACCCGATGAACCTCGAGTGGATCTGGCTGACGACTGGGATGACTATCCTCAAACGTCAGTTGGTACACCCTCTTCTCCAGGTATGACAGCTTGTTTAGCATCATTAAGAAATAATTTAGCTGTACAGGCTGCAGACGCAACATACATACCATCGGCCATGGGTAAATGTTGTCTTTACCCTTCTTTCAGAAAAAATAACATCAAATTGATATTAACTTTCTTCTGTCTTTTTTTCAGACGAGGACATCTCTGGGGAGGGCGGAGTTGACACGACCTCTGACTTTGTTGCGGATCCGGCCGATGAAACGGCGGTGTTAAACGTCGAAGAAGCATGCTTTGAAGCTGCCGATCTTTCATCCGCAACATTCTCGGATGTCATCCCGCCAATAGCACTTCAAATAACATCAGAGGAGGATGAGCCCATTATCTCGACTGTGCCTCCTTCGTTGAGTATGCCACCAACTTCAACCATTGATGGTGTCCCTTCTTTTGTCGTGTCGTCCGTTGAAGCAACGACTGTGACCACATCCTCTGCAGTCATTCCTGAAGGGAGATTTACCGGTATTACAGCCACTCCCAGCGTACATCTGATCTTTGCTATGCAAGTTGAACAATACACTAGCATATTCTACCGCACTTTGAAGGAGTTGATATCCATGGTGCTGGAGAAGAACCTAGGCTTTGATGATCTGCAAACGTCCTCCCAGCTTACGATAGCCGATTAGAAATTTTAATGACGCTGAAAGAGCTGATGAGCTAGAGCAAATAGTTAATGGTTTAGAACAACCCATTAACAAATATTTGCAACTATCCCAAGTCAGCATCGACGATCTGGTTCAGGCTGAGTACGACTCCTTACCTGCAGAACTTGCTCAGTAGATGGAATCTCTAAACAAATCCATCCAGAAACAGCAGCAAGAGATGTATAAAGAGCAATCTGTCTTGGTGGAGGTCATTCCTCAGCTAGCTAAGTGCCAGGCCGAGTGTGAGGGAAATGAAGTGAGGGTTCAAAAATTGGAAGCTGAACTCACTCAGGCAAGGGAGAGGCTTCTCAAGTCATCGGTAGTTCATGATATATTTGAGGGCCAAGTGAAGACAGCTCAGCAGAACTTGGCACATGCGGGTGTCATCCGTGCCGATTTTGTTGATGCTCGGTCCGAACTATCTCGCTTGAGCGATGACGAGGCATGGCTGGAACGGGCTCGCGCTAACATCTTGAACTCCAAAAATGAGAGGATGGCTACTTTGGCGCAACAGATTCGCGATTTAACTGCTCCTCCCCAATGATGTACTTTTTTGCTTCTTTTGTAATCTGCTATAACCGGAGATAATAAAGATACTTCTTCTGACTTTGTGGACCTATTATTTTAGAATATAAATGATAGGCTAGGATGAAAGTGATATCAGAGGTAATATGGATGTGATATACTTTCGGTAAGTTTCAGCTGGATATATCTATTCAGAGGTTATATGGACATGATAGAATATGATCCAACTAAATTTGTGTACAAAATACTATCAGAGGTAATATGGATGTGATAGATTTTAAAGTTCCAAATCAGTTAAACATATCCATTCAGAGGTCATAAGAACATGATAGAATATGATCCAACCAGTCTTTATACGTAGTATCGTCGGAATGAGATCTTCATCATACTCCGTTTAAGCAAGGGAGATTAAGCATAGTACTTCTTCAGGAATTTGCCGTTGATAGGAGCCATTATCAAATCTCCATTAGGCTTGGCTAATCTGCAAGCGTCGTTTGAAAACGTTATTTCAATCACACAAGGGCCCTCCCATTTGGACTGAAATTTGCCCTTACTTTTGTGCGTAATGATCATTGGCCTCTTCACAGCTAAAACTATCTCACCAACTTTGAATACTCTTTCCTTCACTTTTTGGTTAAAAGCTCTAGAGATGCGTGCCTAGTAGAACGTAATGCGCTGTTAAGCTTGAAGGCGTTTTTCATCTAATCCTTCTAGCTCTTGAAGCCTTAATCGATCATTATTTTTCTGAGTCAACTCATTAGCCACTGCTATTCTGAGTGATGGAATTTGGATTTCAATGGGGAGAACTACTTTACACCCGTAAACTAATAAGAATGGGGTACAACCCGTTGGTGCTCGTACCATTGTGCGGTATGCCCAGAGGCATTCTCCCAGCTTCTCATTCCAATCTCTTTTGTTAGAAGAGACGAACTTCTTCAAGAGTTTGATGATGGTTTTGTTGAAGGCTTCCGCTAAACCATTAGCAGCAGGATTATATGTCGTTGAGGCCATATTTTGTATCCGATTTTTATCGCAAAATCGGTGAAACACTTAGCTGATGAATTGAGGCCCATTGTCATGAATTATCCTTCGGGGTATCCCAAAGCGATAGATTATATGGTGCTTGATAAAGCTGATCACGTTGGATGTCTTTACCTCAACAAGAGGGATCGCCTTCGCCCATTTAAAGAAATAATCGGTGATAGCCAATATGAACCGATGTCCTCTAGAAGACGACGGGTGAATAGGACCAATGATATCCATACCCCATGCTTCAAAGGACCATGATGCACTGGTAGGATGTAAATACTCAGAAGGCTGATTTATAAAATCTGCATGAACCTGACAGGCTTTGCATTGTCTTACATATTTTACTGCATCTGCAATCATAGTAGGCCAGTAGTAGCCCATCCTCCTGATACGATCCTATAACTTAGGACCAGGTTGATGTGCTCCACATACACCGTTATGAGCTTCTCGGATAACCCGTTTTGCCTCATCATCAGAGAGACATCGTAACAGTAGTCCATCGTATGTTCGACGATATAGACTTTGTGAAGAAGTATCAAAATAGAAACGTAATGATCGTCTTTTGATAGATATTGCTTCTTTAGGATCCTCTGGTAAGATTCTGTATGATACAAAATCTATAAAAGGACTTCTCCAGTCTCTTTTAGGAGGAACCGCGTTTATAGCGTAGCTGCATTTTATGTGAAAATTATTTTTCACACAGAATAAATATCTGTTGAGAAGGATCACCGAATTCTGCCTTTTTATAGGAATAGCTAGATCTGCAGCTAGACTGGCCAGAGCATTAGCTTCCAAATTTTGAGATCGAGGCACGTGCTCTAGGAAGAGTCCTTTAAAAGATATGGCTATCTCGATCGTTGCTTGGTGATAAGGAATGAGGTCTGGATTGCGGACTTCATATATTCCTTCGACCTAATTGACGATCAGCTGGGAATCACCAAAAGCTTTCAGGTATTCAACATCCAATTCTTTAGCGACTTGAAGCCCGATTAGTAGGGCGTTATACTCTGCAACATTATTAGAGCAGGCTTCGCTAAGAGAATATGCTCGATAGATGACGAGTTTATCAGGAGTCCCCAGAATAATTCCTACTCCTGAAAGCATATTTCCTTTGGGACCAGTCTTGGAGGCACCATCGAAGAATAGCTGCCATGTATCACGTTCAATTGCAGAATTACATTCTGCAACTTCGTCGGGAATGTCCTCATATAGTTTGGAGGTTTCCGGAATTGGATGAGCAGCTAAGAAGTCAGCCAAGGCTTGACCTTTTATGGACTTCTGAGGGATGTATACCATATCATATGGTGTCAATAGCATCGCCCAAGTCGTGAGTCGGGAATTAAGAACGCTCGACTTATTCATCAATACCCGAAGAGGATTGATTCTGGAGATGATATGAATAGTTTGGCCTGTTACGTAATGTCGTGCCTTCTGAATGGCAAATATTATGACCAAGCATTCTTTTTCCACTGGATTGTACCGATGTTCAGCTCCGACCATCATCCTGCTTAGATAGTAGATAGCCTGTTCATGACCCTCATTGTTCTTCTGTGCGAGGAGAGCCCCTAAAGAATGATCCATTGCTCAAACATACAGCAAAAATGGTCTTCCTATGACGAAAGGCACCAGAACTGGAGGATTAGTGAGATAACGTTTGATGTCATTAAATGCTTGCTGACAGGCTTTGTTCCATACGAATGACACACCTTTCTTTATCAGGCGAGAAAAAGGTTGACATCTTCCAGAAAGATTGGATATGAATCTCCTGATATAAGCTAGGCAACCTTAAAATCCCCTGAGTTCTCTCAGATTGTGGGGCGGTCGCATTTCTAGGATAGCCTTTACTTTATTAGGGCCAACTTGAATGCCTTTAGCGGTGATGAAAAATTCCAGGAATTTGCCACTAGATACACCGAGAAAGGACTTTGTAGGGTTCATTTTGAGTTGATGTTGGCGCATCAACTCGAATACTGTCTTCAAGTCTTGGATGTGAGTATCCTTGAGGCGGCTTTTGACAGCGATATTGTCTACGTAACATTCCACCATTTTGCGTAGATGTTCATAGAATATGTTACTCATAGCTCGCTGATATGTAGCCCCGGCATTCTTCAATCCAAAAGGCATGACTGTATAGCAATATACCTCCAGTGGTGTACGGAAGACAGTATGCTTCTCATCTTCAGGATTCATCTTAATCTGATTGTATCCTAAAAATCTGTCCATGAAAGACATATGCTCAAAGCCACACGTATTATCGATCATGACGTCTGTGGTAGGAAGAGGAAACTCATCCTTGGGGCAGGCCGCATTTAGATCTCGGAAGTCGATACAAATACGAACTTTTCTGCTTTTCTTTTTGACCGGGACAACATTGGCGACCCAATCAGGATGTTGTTCTTTCCGTATGAACCCACAGGCTACCAATTTCTTGATTTTAGCTTCAATGGCAACCATCATATCCAGGCGGAACCGGCGTTGGTGTTGCTTTACAGGCTTTGAATTGGGCAGTATGTTGAGTTTATGGGTAGCCACTTTTGGATCAAGACCTGGCATATCCTCATAATTCTACGCAAAGACATCGATATATTCTTTTATCAGCTGGATCATTTCTTCCCTTTCTTCTTCGGAAAGATTGTTACTGATAAATATCGGCTTTGGTAAAAATTTATCTCCAACATTGACTTGGATAACTTTATCTTCAGTGGGTGGTTCTCTTTGCTCGAACCGAAGTTCCCATTGTGTATCCATTTGCTGTGCCCAGGATTCATTTTCAAACGGTTCAGATTCTTGTTCCTCTGCTTCGAGAGAATCTGTCAATACCGTATTTACTGACAATACTCGTTCAAGATTATTACCTGAATCGGAGGACGACAAACCATCTTGAGAAGAGGAAATGGTCTCCTTACTTGAATCAAAGTTGTTCGAAGTTGTAAGAGATGTAGTATACCCTAACCCAAAATGAGTTCGTTGACAGTAGGGATCACCATGCAACGGCATTCGCCTGCCTTTTCTATAGTTGAGGCCTGGCTCCGACTTCAAGTTATAACCCATGCTTTGCATAATCTTCAAAGCCTGTGGGCTATATCTGTGAACCTGCATTTTCCCAGCATCGGACTCGTGAGAATCTTCTTGTACAATCGGTCTGTTCCGCATGCGACCGAAGACTATTGGATGTTGATCGTTGCGAGTAGGTGGAACAATAAAGATAGAATCTTCATATGGCCCATATGTCGTGATGACATTAGATGTTGACGCTACTCCCCATACATACGGATGATATAAGTCTATAGCTTCCAAGAAATTTTGTGCTATAGGCCCTATATCGTTATGGGGGGAGGATTCCTGATTAGTAAATTGAGCGTCAGTATACTGGAAAAAAGAATCTTTATTATCGTCAGAAACCATATTTTCGGTTGTATTTACATCAGTCGGCTGCTTGTGGCACCTAAGATTGATGACCAAAGGCGGAGGCTTCTGGTTCAGGGTGATCACTAGGGGATCACTTCCTCCTCCTGATTTGGTTTTGTCCAAATGGATAGCCATGGGTTCCATGACTTTTGGACGGGTAGTCCGCCCATTCACCTGGATTGATAGAGGTTGCTCAGCAGATGGTTCTTCTGGCTCCTGGTCTCCTCCGTCCTGCCTGACACCTCCTTCATGTAGTCTTGGGTGTATAATATGGCATCGGAATAGTAGGACTCAACTCCTTTAAACGGGTTAAGATCAGCAAACTCTGTTTTTACTGTCCCTTGGGTGTCTACATATTTGAAGCATTGATGTAGAGTTGAAGGAATAATATTGTGATCGTGGATCCGTGGTCTGTCCAACAGAATATTGTAAGACACCTCTGAATCAATGACGTAGCATGTAGCCACTGATCTAAGGTCACCAATCTGGATCCTTAGACGAATCTTCCCTAACGGCTTGCTTTTTCTGGCATTGAAGCCCACGATTGTAGTGGTAGTGTAAGCCAGTTCGCTTGTGGGAATTCTCAATGGTCTTAGAAGACTATAAGGGATAATGTTGATCGACGATCCCGAATCTATGTGAATTCGGTCTACCTCCATGGAGCCGACGTATCCGGTGTAATAAAGAGGTCTATCATGCTTGTTATGTTTCAACATCATGTCCTCTTGAGTGAAAGTGATGTTAGGGACCACTTCCATCACACTATGGCATTGTGGACATGCCACATGCTCTTTATTCGGAGACTTGAGCTGAGTCAAGCATACATCCGCCTGTATTAAAGCTTCACTCAAGGCTTGACGAGTGTCTTTGGATAGCCTAAGTAGCTAAAAAATGGACAATCTGGCTGGAGTATTAGCCAACTGGGCCAAGATGTCAAAGTTATATGGTTTCTCTAAACCTTTGTTTAGAATATTCTTCAAAGGTTTATCAAAATGAACTTCTTTTTGCTTGTCTTTGTCTGCCGAAGTTGGTCTAGAAGAATCTGCCTCTAGTATGACAAGTTCGGGCTCTAGAAGTTTGGCGGCTGAAGTGTCTGCCGTTGTTTCCCCCTGATTTCCTCCATATTCCTTGAGGTAGGCTTTCCCTGAACGGATTCCGATAGCCAAAGCCTCTTCTTCTGATGTAGGGGATATTGCAACCATATGGCATGGTTTACATCTTGAGTTCTTTTTAGACTTAGCCTTAGTAGCTTGAGTCTCTTCCTCAATCTCTGACACCAGATCAGGATGAACCCACATGATCTCCCCACGCTTGGTAGTTAGAGGTACCAGGTCATGATTTTGACTCCTGGTCGGAGGGAGATTAATAATGTTCATCATCGTCCGTGGAATAGGTACTACACCATCTGGGACTTCCTGAGGGGGTAGATTGCCAAATTGGAGAGAGATCATGTTGGCAGTGACCGTCTTCTCGCTATTACGCAGAGTGATGGCCTTGGCGTTGATCAACTCCTGGATTTTCTTTTTTAGTACATAACATGCCTTCGTGGGGTAATGTATGTACCTGTGGAAAATGCAGTACTTAGGTTTATTAGTACTGTCGACTTTATTTGGCCGCTTTACCTCGGGGAGAGTAAGTTTGCCACTTTTGACTAGACAATCGAATATGCTCGGAATATCGTCGTCATCAAAAGAATATTTTTCTTTAGGCATGGAAGTCCCAGGATTCATCTACGTAGTCACTGGAGTATGTAGCCTGGACGTATTAATCGCCAGAGCTTCCTTTCCTTTGGAACCACGAGTATAGTCGCTATTGGAGGATGATCACTTCCTTCTATCAGAGGTAGAGATCATGATTCCATTGTCATGCGCCTTCCGACTGTTATCTTCAGCGGCCACCACTGAGATGATAAACGAGGGCTAATCATGGAACTGATATGGTCCCGTGAACACTGAGATCAGTGGGAGAAGGTTCTTCCTGCAAATGTCCACCAAGGCTGAATACAGAACTCCAGGAGGCATCTGTAAAGTAGCCTGACGAAAACATTCAATAAAAGTACAAACGTTCTCTTTTTCCTTCTGCTTCACTTCTATGAGCGAAGACATAGACATGTCCATCCCTCCTTCATAGAATCGAGCGAAGAACAGAGTCTTGAAATCTTTGAAAGAAGTAATGCAGTTGTCCGCAAGACTACGATACCATTGGTAGGCCACTCCAGACAGACAGCCCTTAAACACTCGAGTGAGAAGGGCGTCATTCCCTTGCAACAACACCATCATCATGCTGAAGTAGTTCATGTACTGGCTTGGTGACGTCTTTTCCTCAAACAAAACCATAGCCTGTGGTTTATATTTTGGTGGGAAGGGGATCTCGTCCCAGATAACTGGGTATGGTTGGTTGATTCCCAACTTCTTGAGCTGATCCTTATGCTTCAAGGCATCAAATTGGGCTTTCAATTCCCGAACTGCCTACATCGGATCTTCAGTTGGGAAAGGGACCATAGAGTGGTGAGAGGTCGGTTGTATTGTAACTCCAATAGGGGGCAATACCGTCTCTGGTTTCAGAGGCTGAGGAGCAGCTGACTCTTAATTTTGAACAGGCTCCTAGCTTGCGTTGGATGGTGGCATGTCCACCCCCATAAGTAGTTTAGTCGGAGGAACCGATGCTTGGGCTATAGCAGCTGCATGTTGAGTCACCATCATCTGGCGCATACTTTCCATCATGGAATGCATCTCTTTAAGCGATGCTTCTAATACAGCGATGCGTTACCCAGTGCTTCCAGATGGGGAAGCCTCTTCTTGTTCATCTCCAATGGCATAAACCCCCATTTCTCTGGATGCTACTGAGGGATTAGTATAGATCTCTGTAGAGATCGAGTCTATACTGTCAGTATCACATTCAGGAAACTGGCGACCCCCAGTGTCGGAATCGGAAGAATATGAAGCCGATTGTCGTGACCTCGAGCGAGTGTTTCGAAAGACACCTGCTTCAATATTCTCAAGGAGTCTGTTAAATCTCCTTTGGCTTGGAGTTCTAGAGTGATAACGTCTTGAATTTGACCTTCCTCTAGGAATATATGAAGCCATATGTACTGATGCGAATGTCGGCTCTTCTTCCTGTAAAGGCAAAGAGTAGTTCAACCGGTCAAAAACTGACCGTTTTGCCTTAGAACAGCAGTAGTTAACTACAACTTTATGACTATTACAATATTGCTCCCTAGGGGGTATAATAGACATATTAGAAGATCCCATGTCTTTGTGTTTCTGGATCAAAAAAACACGCAAATCAGGGAGATTAACAGGAGAAGAAGAAGGCTTATTCTGCCTTTTTATATCAGTAGGGCGTGGAGATTGGGAATCATAACTCTCTCTCTCTCTCTGCCATAAGAATACATCAGTTCAGCGATATGAGTAGCATATGATCCATCATCCTTCTGAGGAGCGTATGTTCCCATGAACCGGGTCTTCTTTACGCGGACGGGCTTATCCTGGCGTACTCTGGAGTTTTGCACAGGTTCACGTAAAATAGAGGAAGTCCTCAAACGGCCTCCAGCGTCTCGCGTAATCTGAAGAGTGGACAACTTTTTCTCTTGGTGGCGTACAAGCCTAGAGGTTGGGAGATTCGCCACTCGTTTTCCCTTGATGTGATCCAAGGGTCCATCTGCCTCCTTATAGGTGGGAGATCGCGCAGGACGCGTTTGAAATTTCTGAATTGGCGCTGAGGCATTGTTAAAAATTTTTTATGCCACGTCACAGACGGGAGATGAAGTTTTACGCGCAGGGCATGTTCTATACTTCTGGATTGGCACTGAGGTATTGTCAGAAGCTTTGTCTGCCACGTCACAGACGGGAGACGAAGTTTTACGTGCAGGACGCATTCTAGACTTCTGGATTGGCACTGAGACATTGCCAGAAGCTTTGTCTACCATGTCACAGACGGAAGACGAATTTTTACGCACAAGGCGTACAGGTTGTGATGTCACAACCTTGTTGGTCGGAGAGAGAGAGCCTGCAGGAAGGGTAGAGGATGTCCGGGGCATCCATACTTTACGCAGCTTCTTGTTGTCCTGGACAGAGAGGGAATGAGAGCTACCCCCTATGCAAAGCATGTCTTCATAAGCAGATTGGTCGAATTGAATGACCAGAGTCTTCTTCGTTGATCCGACGGATACAGCATCGTGTTGAGCAATGGCTTTCTCGTCAGAAAGTAGTCCCCAGCAGAGTCGCCATCTTGTGTTTGATGATAAACAAAAGAAATTAAAACTAGGTTTATACGAAACTCTTTCTTTGTTTACAAACAAGAAAAAAAAGTACAATTAATCCTATAAGAGGATGTTAAGTACAAAAAAAATGATTCTGGGAAAAAATTGCTATAGGAGTCTGATCTGTGGTGGATCACTTTGTTCCTTGGACCATACGATGACGAAGAAGTGCTATAGAAGAAGGAGAAAAAGCTTCAAATATTGCAGGAGGGATTGGATTCTCGTTGCCAAAGTCGTCAATCACTACTCTCTGTCTGTGCTCTCTGTGACCTTTTCGACCACTATGGATTATCTCCCTTGATTCCGATCTCCTTGATCTCCACCTCTGTCTCTTGTGACCGGAAGTCTCTATTTATAGAGCTCGGTCACAGTAACTGACCAGTCGACGTAGAAGCCAAACAGTGGAAAGAGTTGCACATTTTACGTGGCGGTTATAATAACTGCTACCCACGTCTGAATGATCTCCTGAATCCGCGTGTGACGCGTGTCCCATTATGAGATAACGCGTATAATCGCTCATCGAAGATCACGGCATGCAAGCCACGTAGGTAACTGCCCCTCGCGTAAAGATGGTTGGCATAAAAGCCAAATAACTGTCTCATTGGCGTAAAAGCCAAATAGTTGTCTTGTTGGCATAAAAGCCAAATAGCTGTCATGTTGCGTAAAAGCCAAATAGCTGCATAATAGGTAACCAGCATAAAGATAGCCAATCATCCTTTCTTGACTGAGGTCTTGAGCATATTATGGGCCAAATAGCCTTATAACATACCTTTGAAAATTAGCCTGAGTTAGCGTATTTCGAGGAGATAACATACGACGTACTCCTATAGTTGAAAATAGCCTGGTTGGCATATTTCGAGGAGATAGCATATGGCGTAATCCTATAGCATACGGCGTACTCCTATAGTTGAAAATAGCCAGGTTGGCGTATTTCGAGGAGATAGCATACGGCGTACTCCCATAGTTAAAAATAGCCTGGTTGGCGTAAAATGCCAGGATGGTGACGTGAGCGTATTAGCCCTAGTTTTAGCTCTCTCGGTCATTAAAAATAGAACCAAATCTCGTGCATTAAATACAGAGATCTGCCCCCATCTCGTGCATTAACTACAGATGTTTGCCTCGAGTTCTGTACGAAGAACAGCTTTTGACGTGGCGTCTGATTTTGTCTCATCTTGAGCGTAAAAACTCATCTCTGCCTATGTAGAATAGGCAGCGTATTCCTTGAATACGTAAAAATAACTTGTATCAAGGATTATGTCACTAAACGACAGTCTGAGTCTCTGTGCAGAATCATCATTTCAGCTGTCCTCTCGATCGTCGTGCAGTACTCTTTGTCAAGAGTCAGGTTCACTGTTTTGCCTGACAGGTTTATTCGAGGAATACGAAGAGTTTCTCGTACAACTTCACGTTGCATTAAAAGCAGACATATTTTACGCCGGAGGGAGGTGTAGCAACCTTTTTACGCCAAAACAGCATGGAAGTGCTGCCTTACGCGGACTGTTCTGAAGCCCTATTTAACGCTGAATAGCGTTGAAGCTCTGTTGTACACCAATAGCTCTGAAGTCATATTTTATGCCACACAGCGCTGGAGCTCTGTTTTATGCGGGCTTCATGCATCTTGGGGGTTTTATGCGTATAATTCTCCAGCGTATTTTTTATGCTTCTACACACGCCCAGCCGTATGTATATGAACTCTAATGTATGGAAACCATATACACACATACGCTGTACATGAATATCTAATCCACCAGTGATAATATACTGTCACAATAATTCATACACAATCTATATCTCATCCATAGCACAAATAATCAGTAGGAGTAAAGAGCTGAATAATAACTGAATAACCAAGATGAGTATCAAGTCTGATAGTCGGGTGGAAACAAATCCACTACAAAATGACTATATTGAAGTAGTAACAAAATCTCTAAACAGCGTTAATAAATCACAGATACTCTGAGGGTAAGATCTCTCAGCCTCGTAAGTGGAGTCAGGTCCAGGTCCGTACTCCTGCAGATACTCCTGCTCGTCCATATCTGGAAGGGACCCTGTCCTCAGAGGGACGTAACAAGATACATAATAACATGCCAATAAGTACTGAAATATAACATCCAATGGGTCGCCTAACCATCTAAGTGAACGCAGTTTGAGAACAACTTTCCAACACGTGGGCTATCTGCCCAAAAATGGGATTGGCATAATTCTCTCGGAGAATCAGGGGCCTACAAACCATGTCATCTTTTGAACGGCAGAGGCCGCATGTAAATATATAGTGGTCATCATCACCCGTTTCTCCGGTGGAGAATTCGGGCGTACAGTAAAAAAGTACAAAGGAGCCCAAATGCCTTATTTATTGTTCTCCCCACCCCATGCTCTAAGCATGCCATATTCATGACACGAGAAAATCTCTAAATAACTGCCAGGTCTACTAGCATACAAAGTTTCTATCAGCAGTCATCCCTAACGCATGGCTCATACGTACAGGCGGCCAACCCAATACGTAGTCCGGGATCTATATGAGACTCACAACTCGTGTAACAACTGTGTCACGGCCACTGAACCTAATGATGCTCCATAATACTGGGGTGTTCTCATAAACAAGGTCTAATACAAATACATAAATAAAAACAGAATCAGGCCTCATATGAAAATAATAGTACTATGGCAAGGTATACTTGCCGAGCAAGAATTTCGTACAGTGCAAGCGTCCTCAACAGTGTTTTAAGTTTAGTGAAAGAAAAATTGTAGTTAGGGTTTGGGAGAGTTGTAATAGTATATATAGAGATAAAGAGGCGGTGGGGGTTTGAAGTCGGTTACGCGCGGGGGTATTTATTTTAGTGGTTTTAACACCACTGTTGCTGCTGTTGTTTCTCTATTGGTTTTGGTTTCGGTTGAGGGTTTTTTAGTAATACTAGGTATAGAAATGGTGGAATGAGCGGCTCATACGTGCAGAGAGGGAAAGTAAAGTTGGGTTTTGCTACTGCTGTTGATATTTTCTACGCGGGTTCGGGTGCAAGCGGGTTTAGGAGTTGCGGTTTTTGGGTTTGATCTAATAGGAAATCCATTTCTATTCTTTTCTTTTTCTTTCTTTTTCTTATTCCTTTTTCTTATTATTTATATCTATATATATACATATTTATACATAGAAAATTCTAAAAATTATATTGGTGTATACGGTTAAGGTAGCAACTGCCCAAAGGGACTCCTATATAGAATAAATTAGGAAAATTTATAATGGCTCCATAAATCTCCTAGATGCAAAAACACCTTAAATAAAAATTAAATAAAATATATCTCCTCTATTTAGCTCATAATTACCATAAATAATTAATACGGTTCTCAGAATTAGGGGTTTTACAAGAATAGGTCATTAGGCCCAAAAATATATTAGTCCAGTCGATACATTAATCCAGTAATACATTAGCCCAGAAAAAGTCAGTAGGCCTGAACCCACGTATCTCACGACAATGAATTCATATAATACCAATCCGTATATCTATCGTGTCAAAAATCAGGTAAAGTAATATTACAAACATGAATCATAATAAATATCAAATAATAGAAACTATCATAGAATGTACTAGCATATGGTCCTGAGCAACGGATGCAAAACGGTGTCCGAACTGCTATCACACTGACCTTTACATGAAATTCTATGTCATTTTGTTTATTGGAGGAATAAACATGCTTAAATAAGTCAAAATGTGATTTTTTTTTTTTTTTAGGTCAAAACTAGGTCATACTAGTCAAACTAGGCCAAACTAGGTTGGTACCTTGATTCTAAGTTCAAAACTAGTTTTTAGGGTGGTTACAAGGCTAAACTAGGTAATATTAGGTGATAGTAGGCTATGCCTAGGTTTTTAAGTTGTATTAGCTAATATATATATATATATATATATATATATATATATATATATATATATATATATATATATAGACTCTTAATTATCCCTATAATTTAATACCTTAGCTTATACTAATATACTATACCTTAACCCATATCTAATACCCTAAATACCTTCTATTGTTTTTTTTTTTTGCAAGTACCTTACTTCTATTGTTGATACTCTAATATTAACTAGAGTACCCAACTCAAAGACTGTCACGTCCCAATCTCCCACAAGTTCGATCGTCTCCGCTAAACATGAATCACCACGTTACAATGCTCCTACAGGACAATCATTTTTATCGGAACGTGATATCGTGTGAGCCTGGAGTTGTGCTCGCACAAGGTGATGACGTCAAACGTCATGGTTATCATTGAAACGACCAAGTTACAACGAAAGTCAAGTATTGTGTACCAAGAACACATCAGAGTATACGCAGCAAAGCTCTCGAAGGGTCCAAATAAAAATGTCATAAAGGAGAATGCCACAAAAGCGATGCAACACTCTTGCTCTTTCTTTTGTCCACAAAGGTACTTACCGTTCCATACATCATGTCCCATATATCCAAGCTGAGCCACTGCACCTGTGTACTTGAAAATAATGCCCACAAACGTGGGTCAGTATACAGTCGTACTAACCCACTCATCTAAACTGACACTAAGTAGATAGTGAATGCAGACAATTATAAGGTGATCTTTCTACTTTAATCCTAGCATTTCATGGAAGCAGTGGCGGTTGTGTCTTTGGCTTCATTATTCTCATTTGATTCATTTCTTTTTAATTTTCTGCATTCTCTTTTCATATGACCCTTAAGGCTACAATGAAAGCATTCTATCTCCTTTCTTGGTTTGGAAGTGCCTCTGGAATGATCTCTATGCCTGCCTTTGGAGTGGTCACGGTTGTGGAATTTTCTTTGATGAGTTCTTTCACGATTCTCAGAAATAAGGGCATCTGACTTGATTGATATGCCTTGTTCTTTCCGCGTCGCTTCTTCATTCAATAAACTGTCCTTCCCTAAGGTTGATGTAAGGACGCTTTGAGGAGCGGAGTTGCTTAAGGAAACCACAAGTGTGTTCCAATTATCTGGCATCAAACTGAGTAGCAAAAGTGTCAATAGCTTATCTTCTAGCACCAGCTTCATGGTTAAGAGTTAATTTACCAGCTCTTGGAAATCACTCACGTGTTCTGAAATACTTCGAATATCTCTATATTTCAGGTTCACCAAACCTCGAATGAGTGGTACTTTATTTTGAGGAGTCTCTCGCTCGTACATCGATGCCAATTTTATCAACATTTGATGAACATCGATTTTTTTGGAAACATGGTGAAAGACGCTTTGGTCGATCCATAGACGAATCTCTCAAATAGCTTTACGATTTAGAATGGTCCAATCTTTGTCAGATTTATCTTCTGGCTTCTGTCCATTGCAGAGTAACACTTCGTACAGATCCTTGCAATAGAATATATCTTCCATCCGCGGCCTCCATATGGAATAGTTTGAAGATGTGAGCTTGATCATGGTTGAGGAGGTAGAAGACGATTCCGCCATCATAATGAACAAGCTTGTGTGGCTCTGATATCACTTTGTTTGGGATGGAGATGTCTTTCATACATAAAGTGCGAAAGCAATATCTTGCAATCGAGCTTCTGAAAACTATGGATTGACAAGAGAGTAGCAATAACTTGCAATCAAGCTTCTGAAAGCTATGGATTGATAAGTGAGTAAAACAGAACACAAAAGAATTAACGAGGTTCGACAATCTGCCTACGTCCTCGGACAATTATAATTCTTTACTTTATTTTTCCACTAAGAATAGTGGGATTACAAATTATAATCTCTTTCTTGGATACACTCAAGAGGATCACAAATTCTCATACAAAAGTATGAATACACTTTGGTGAAGAAGCACTCGAGGTAGAAGCACCGTCCGGAAGAACACCGCAAGCAAGTAGCACCAAGAGCACCACCACTTATAGCACCAAGATTACAAAGTAGGATTAACCAAACATCTTGCAAACCATCTCCTTATATAGCCATAAGGGAGTGAATCTTCTCCTCCAAGATTTATTTCATCCAAGGTTCATTAAGCTTGGAAACTCCAAAAGTCATTAGACTTTCTCCAGTTGAATGAACCTTGGGAACATCAAACCCTCTCTCCAATTAAGGAAATATCACCCAACAATCTCCACCAACTCAAGCTAGGTACACTAGACTTCTACAGATTGAGACTACAATCGGTACATCTTGTTCCCTTTCGTAGAGCGAGAACTGGCCCTAACTGCTGGAGAGACACTATGTCTCTTTCTTCAGACTCTTTCTTTAGAAGGGGACTACTCTCTTGCTGAAGCAGCTGCAAGCATCGCTCACCTTAGTGAGTTGATCTTATCCCAGCAAGGTACTCTCATTCGTGATAGCATACTCGGACATCTCCCTCTCATCCACGTTTGTGGAGCTATTCGCATGACACCATCTTTTGGCAGTAGGCTCATTACAAGCCTTTGAAGAAAGCTCTTGAATTGGTAAGGCCAATTCTTCTCTAGTCTTTGCGGCCACGATCCTGGTCGAGCCACTGGACCAGGCACATGTGGACGGAAGTCCCCTATAACGGCAAGGACGTGCCCAGATCCTCCCCTCATTAAACTGTAGTCTCGGCAGTGAAATTGACAAGTCATGGACAAAGCCATCAATAAGAAAAGAAAAAATCAAGTCATGGACAAAGCCAACCGCATGATCAGACACAGCCACAGAACAGTGCAGTCTCGATCGGCAGTGAAATTGGGGTTGGAGGAGGACGCCGAGAAGCTCAAAAGGGACTGGAACATACTCACGCAGGAGCTCGTCCAGCTTGGGCAACAGCAGCAGGCTACTAACCACCCCGTGCAGCAACGTCTGCAAGGGATGGAGCAGGGGCAACTGCAGATGATCGATGTCGGTCTTGGCCAACGCCATGCAGGGCCCTGGAGCCGTATCCCAACCAATGCAGCAAAACGACAGCAGCAGGAGAATCACGGAAGTGAATAAGAAGCGACGGTTTCCAAAGGGATGTGAGTTTGGTGCTGAGAGCTCGTCACCGGATGGACAGATAATTAAGCACGAGCCCTTAATAAATGAAGCTGCAGGGAAAGAAGTGCTTATGCAAATTCTCGAATCAGATACTTCCCCTATATTGGAAAATATGAGCAATTCCGGGGGTTTACTTACTAAGAACTTATCTTTGCCATTGGGAACAACAGATAGCATCGGTCCTGGTCCTGGTCCTGCTTGGAACTTTGGAGATTCTCTTAAAGAGGTTCCTGCTGCATGTACTGAAATGACATATTTGCCTTGTAGTTCGGCGATTTGCTCATCATCTCCTCGAACAATGGAGCAGTATTCTCTGGACAAGCTCCTTCACAAAGGATGGTTCCGAATGGGGAGTTCCTAAATGACCCAGCTGAGGACTTTTCCGTGCCGGAAGCAGAGAATGAACATATGGGGACCAGTTTGACGTCGATTTGCCAGTTGATGTCAGATGTGAACAAGAAGCTTACAGGCATCAATGATCCATTCTGGGCTCAGTGGTTGTCTGATGACAGAGAAGATCAGGTTGATTCAGGTTTACCGGAAAATCAGGAGATGCTGGCAGAAGTATAGATAATGGCTCGTCTGATAATACTCGAAACATCATGGAAAATCCCACTGTGTCATCAGAGACCAAAAAATGAGATCAAAATCTATCTGCATGTACTTCTTGGGTGAGATGTTCATGTGGTTTCACACGTCTCATTGGCAGGTCAGTCAATCTTTTTCTGCCTGAAGCAAATGAGTCAAGAAAATATTCATGTTAATATGTACATATAGAGCTTATAGGTCTATGCCTATAATCCCAAGTGTTTATACTTCAACTTTTCATTGTTTGTAGGCATAATAGACGGTGTTAATAGGGTTGCTGTAAATTCGGTTTGGTTTCTTCATCTCAGTTTTTACTCAACAATTGCATGGGGGTGTATGTCCTGAGTCCTGAGAGACGCTCATGGGGATGCAATTTTGACTTGGAGATATGTGAGATTCTCAATAATGTTGAAACTTAACATCGTATGCTTATTGAAAGTTCTTCCGTAAGTAAATCGTAATGGAGAGATAAAAGTGAAATAATCTCAAATGCTAATACAACTGTTTGGAGTTGAACTGCACTGTCAGCTTTTAATGTCAATAATCTCGCCAAATGTTAAGTAACTGATATAGAGTGGTGGAATGATGACTGGAGATTTTGAGCTGTATCGATCCGCTATGGATGTCAATTGTGATACATATGGTTTCCAGCTTTGTGATTCATTGCCCTATAGAGAACATCAAATTGATACTCGTTTCGTAAAAGAGGGGTGCGTTCGGATTTTTCTAAATTACTTTTTCTCAGAGCTTGCTTGTGTCATTTCAAAGGGTCTTTCATCGGGTGGTAATTAAGGGCCATGCGTATACTATCAAGTCTTACATATGCAATAAAATGTCACCTCTGCTTTTGAGTTAAAAGTCTAGCTATCTTCTTGCCACAAAAAATATTAGCACCTCTACTTTGTGTAAAACATAGCTGTCTATAATCAGCTAGAGAGACATCTCTCATTCCTAGGAATGAGAGTAATAGTGGTGTGGTTAACATATGATGGGAAGATTGTGCTTTACATGTTTGTAATATAATTGTTATTAATTGTTAATCTAATTCAGGTGTTTGATTTGGTGTGTATATATATATATATATATATATATATATATATATATATATATATATATATATATATATATATATATATATAAACAGTCACTACAAGTTCGATTACATTATATTACTTTTTTTTAAAACCAATTATACCATAAAATTTGTATAATTGCAATTACATTATAAGTTAAAACTTACAAAATTATTATTATTATTATTATTATTATTATTATTATTATTATTATTATTAGGGCTATTTGATTTTACTCTCCTGTTAGATTAGGTATATTGATATTACCTCCATGTTATATCAAAAGTTGAGTTTACCCTCCTGAAATTGTCGTTAAAAGTTTTGAAAGTGTCATTAAAAGTTTTGAAAGTGTCGTTAATAAGTTGCCATTATTATTATTATTATTATTATTATTATTATTATTATTATTATTATTATTATTATTTGTTTCTTATTTTTATTATTGTTATCTTATTTGATTTATTATTATTATTTATTTATTATTTTGTATGTTTAAAATTTTTCAAAATTAATTATTTTTTTATAAATGTTAAGGTTGGTCACAACAAAAAACATAAATGTCAAATGAAATATTTGACAAAAAGCTATAAATAACAATTATAATTATATTATATGGTAACCAAATATTTGAATGCAATTAATATTACATTACATGATTTAATTATATTTTCTAACCAAACTTGGTAATGTTATTGTAGTTCTATTACATTACAAACTTAATTAATTTCAAACTCCATTTGAATACGATTACAATTATATTATAATGAACCAAATACAAGCTTAATTTTTATTTGCTGATATATATTAGCTGAATGTAATGGAAAGAACACAAGTTACACAACAAGTCATGGTACGTATAGTGACGAACATTTTTGCATGTCACCCGGATTACCTGGGTTTGATACTCAGAAACCACATTTATTAATTTTAGTATTTTTATTTTCAATTTTTGTGTAGCCATTATTCTGATCCTACGATGGTTATAGTACAGACCAACTTTATTACTGCCATTAAGAGCTAATTTTAAAGATTTTTTTCATCTTATTTGGCACTGAAAAAAAAACATAGTATGAGTATTGACACCTCAATTACCACGCAATATAATTAAAAAAATTAATTAGTTTTGTTAATAACTCAAAATAATAAAATTTAACTTACTCTTCTATATACAATTATTTATAAGAGAAGATAAATTAAACCTAAAAAAATCCTAAACAAACTAGAAAAAGAAATACAAAAATAGTGCAAAAGATCTATCCAAAACCAACCTAAGATAAGCTCAGTCGTCTCGAACTAATATTCTAGTTTTGACAGTTTTTCTAGCGCAAAAGTGAGCACCAATCGAAATTTAACCAAAATTATGGCCATGACCACTTTAAATAATTTGTCCCTGTTAGACACCTCATCTTGTAGATAAATCGATTGGCAGCTCCTTGTGTCGCCCTTAGGAAAAGTGTCCCGTTGTCAAAGTCCATCAAGACTTCTTATCGCCAGACCTTGAATGATCTAGACTTCCTACATTGAAGCATGTTGTATTTTCCATTCGATATTATCTTCTTCTGAAACCACGACGGCACCATCGACATTGAAAAACCTTGCGCTTAAGGTATTGATAAGGGAATTTATATAAGAACTTGTACCATCTCATACTAGCCTTCTGCAGTTGCTCATGACCTGTCATGCCCCAGTCCCAAAATACGTAGGACCAGAAATACGCAACATGCCAGCTACGCATTCGACCAGACTCTGGTCCGACTCGAATACGTATAAGCTGTATAATAAAGATCACTATCTAAATAATCCAGTAAATAAAACATCTATGTCTCAATCCACAATGAACAGAAATACACAAGAATGAGCTACATGTGCTACAGTCGGCCGCCCAATAACACACAAACTCGAATAGACTAGAGAAGAAATATGAGTTTATAAAAACTAGGCTACAACAGCAGATGAATAAACAGTATGAATAAAATAACCATAACGCCGGTAGAAATGATATAAGTACCTGGTACCAATGACTGCAAGACAAGCAACTCCATCAGCAACTCCAAAGGCTCCGTAATCGTCTATGCTGCAAAATTGGCAGGGGACCAGGTCCTCAGAGGGACGTAACAAGGTACAAAAATACAGCATGCCATAGTATAACAGAATAAAGCAAGTGCAACGCCGGTGTAATCTAGCATAACCACCTAAGTGAGACACAGTTTAAAGACAATGTTCGACGCGTGGGCTGTCCAAAATAAAATCGTAGCTCCAGACAAGAAAACACACGGGACGTACCACAGCTCCGGGCAAAGAGTCAACGGGTGATACCACTAATCCAAATACAGGAATACTACAAAAATAGAACATATACATATATATAGCGCGTGCAGAGGAGCCCAAACGTCTAGTAACTGTCTTACCCTTCCCAAGCGGTCAACGATTGTGCGCTGAACCTGAACCTCTATCTAGCAGTCTTGTCATACTGAAGTAACTATCAACCAACGCGGCCCTAAGGTCGTCCCAGATTCCGGTCATGCGGTCAGTATCAGGATACAGGAAATCTGGCACGATGACAGTATATGGATGTGTCCTAGGGTTATGATATAAAAAAGTGTGTACATCAAGGTATTGCGAACATCTATCACTCGTTACCAGACGTTACCGACGAACGTCTGCACCCGGTTGTGACCCGGACGCGAAGTAACGATTCTAATCAAAACGCGCACAAGTGTATATAATAAATAAATAAATATCTGGTAACTAAAATACAGAGTGGCAAGGTACACTTGCCTGGATTCGGATGCTGAAGATGGGGCTCCAGTACAACATCCAAGTCCGCGGGTCCCGCAGTACCTAGAGACGAGATACAAACTCCATCAATAAACTATCACGAGGCTAAAATAAGAGGTGACACACATCTAGCATATGTTTCAATCTTAGTTACACGCTCACATAGACACTAAGCTAGAGGGTTGACCAAGGTTGACTAAAGGTATGTTACATCTAATACGATTAATCACTTGTATAATATCATCAGACAAATCCTCAATCCTACTATTCATCACGGTGTTTATCAGTATTTTGAGCCATGATCAAACCTCAGGTTCCTCCTGGTATTCACAGACATTATCATGCATGTTGACATATATCATCCTCAAATAAATTATCAATTATTTATTAAACCTTCCGTTTTATAACTTTATTACCATTTCACAATAAAAACTACTCATCGATTAAACTCATCATTAATTATCAATATGCATATATTAAATTGAACAACACCCTAAATTATCATACCTAGAATTCATAAACCCTACTCTCAATATACATATCATTCTCAACCCTCAAATGCATATATTTAGATGTAATAAACCTTAAAACTCATGAATTATCCATAACCCTAACTAAGTCATGTAAACCCTAAACAAAATATAAAACTATACTACACTACATAAGTAGAGGGGGAGGAATTCACCTCGGCGATGGGGTGGTGGTGCTAGCCGGTTGGGGTTAGTGATGATGGACGTGGCGGTGGAGGGTGGAGCTGGCCGAGGTGGACGGCAGTAGCTCGCCGAGTGGAGGTGGCAGCTCGACGGGATGGATAGCCGGATAGATGGTGGTGATATGGTTCCTGAAGGTGGTAGCAGTGGTGATGGTGATGGGATGGAGGCGGGTCGAGGGGGTACAGCGGCGTAGAGGTGAAGCTCTGTGGGAGGTCGTGGTGGTAGAGTTCAGGCGAGCGGCGGTGGTGATCTGTGGAAGAGGATGAGTCGAGGAGAATGGGGAGAACGTGATGGTGAAGATGGCCGGGGAAGGATGGTGAGGGTGATGGCAGCGGGATGGAACTCATTTGGGGTCGATGGGGGCTCAAGGTGGTGACCGGATTGATGGCGGCAGCGGGCACGGGTGGAGTCGGTGGTGGGCGGTCGACTGGAGGCCGGAGTAAGGTACAGCAGGTGGAGGCCGGTCATGGAGGAGCTCGTTGGGAGTTGGGTAGCCGGTCGATTGAAGAAGAAGAAGAAGAAGAAGAAGAAGAAGAAGAAGAAGAAAAAAAAGGGAGGAGGAGATTTCGGTTGGGAGTATAATAGGAAGAGGGAGAAGAGAGAGAGGGGGGTTTCCAATGTATTGGAATTAGGGTCGGCATGGGGAAGAGTGAAGTGAGGAGGGATTAAGTAGGAGGTTGTGTGAGGAATGTGTGGTGAGGATGAGAGCTTATTTTCAATGGAGGGCTTAGATTCCACATGTAGAAAAATATTCACACAAAGGAGAGAGAGAGATGGGGTTGGACCGGTCAAGAGAGAGAGGGAGGCTTCTTCATTGGTTTGGACCAATGAGGTGATGACACATATTAACACTTTTGCAAATGAGCCCCTTAACTTTTGGGTATTTGCACAAACATATAAAATAATGGGAAAATGATGTGGGAAGTGGTGTTTGGTATTTTGTAAGGTGAGGGAGTGTTGTATGTTTTGCATGGGCTTAATTAATGGGGTATTGGGTTAAATTGGGGTTATGTTGGGATTAGTCAAAGTTGGTATCCCTAATTTAATTAAAATAAAATATCATGTGCTCTTAAATTAAATGGAGGCACATGGGGTCTCAATTTGGAGTAACACAAAGGTCATAAAAGGTGTAGGCTTGGTGTCAGTCTTGGACCCTTTAATTGGTCTAGCTAAACGGGTTGAGTTTGTGTCTTAAAATTGATGGCAACGACAAAGATACGCGACACAGGATTAAAGAATGAATTTCGGATACAGGAAGTTGTGCAATTAAATTAGAGCACAAGAGATTATGATTGTGAGTGACGAAAAAGTCCAGCGCCTATGTTGGCTTGTCAAGTCAAGAGTGCAATAATTTGTTGGAAATTATGGACTATTGTTGGGCTCCGAATATTGCAACAATAGTAGGGTGCACCAAGGGTTTAAATACAGAACCAACAACTGCAACTAATTTCTAAACCTCAAATATACTGACGCTACAACAATATTTCTAACTCAATCTAGTCTACCCAAATTAAAATTTTGAGGTGGTTTACATGACCACCTCGTAAACTCCATTAATTTGGTCTAATAAATTCTCTGTTGTCGTGCTCTTCTTTGACCTATCCAAAACTTTCTCCAACTATCCCTTCTACATCAAGTCCTTGTCTTCTCCTAATTAAGAGTCTCGTCCTCCCGTGGACTCATGCAGTTATATGGCAAACTTGGTATATTCGTCCCATGAACAAAATTAATCTGGTGCTGGATACTGTGCATGGGTGGTAGCTGTCCAAGAAGCTCTTCCGGAAGAATATTTTGATACTTATCGAGGACCTGTATTATTTTCATTGGAATAACTTCTCCTCCATTGACTCATTGGTCTCTATGCTTTCCTTCACTGCCAACTCACGCACATCAAAGGTCTCCTTGAAATTCATTTTTGCTCCCTCGTAGAGACCACCAATGAGAGAAAAGTCTTCTCCTCCTCTTCTAAAGATTTGGGTTGGATACTTTTTCTGCAAGGGAATAAGGGTGTACTCCTCTTCTAAAGATTCAGGTTTGATACTTTTTCTGCAAGGGAATAAGGGTGTACTTTGTTTTTCCACATCATTCACTGACCAATACATGTTATCTCATCCATCATGTTATGTGCCAATATTGAACTGCCAAGGTATCTCTAGAAACATATAGTAGATGTCGAGTCCATTCATTATGTCGATGTATATCTTATCTCTATAAGCTCCAATGAAGAAAGAAAATCATTATCGCTCGGTCACCTAGACGCTCTGCACTTTCTGAACCTACCTGATAGAGTATTGGTCCCGGTGCTTGTCCAATGTCAATCCTACATCCTTGACTAATTGTCGATAGATAAAGTTTTATTTGCTGCCACTATCAATCGTAACTCAAATATTATATTGTTGATTGTACACCAAGTTAGAAATAGTCTATTCCTTTGTGAGGAATCTATGTATCACTATAACAAAAAAGGCTAACAATGACACTTTATTGGCGACACTTCTTAAATAAGTGTCATCATATTTTTTAAAATAATGACACCTTACTAAAATATGTCATGGTAATGGAATATATATCATCATCTATGACACTTTTTTACAAGTATCAAAGACATATATTCAACGACATCATTAGAATGTCATCTAATATTAAATAATAACATAAAAATTACGTATACTATAACTATAAACTTTCTAAAATGACCTGTGGAGCATTGAAGTTTCAATTTTGCAGATAAAGTATCGAAAAACCCTTTTAAGGGCGTTTATCAGACGAATCCCAAAAATGCCCTTATAAGGGCATTTTTTAGTAAAATATTTTTTGGTTGCCAGTTTTAGAAGAGAATTAAAGAACAAAAAATCATATTACTCAAAGGGCGAATCTGTCGGCCGATTCAGATTCTCTTTTAATTTTCTTTAATCCGCAGTTAATTCAAAATTAGCACAGAAACGTAATTAAAAAGGGCATTTTTCGGCAATTGCTCAAAAATGTCCTTAAAAAGGACGTTTCAATTCTTTATATGGAAAATTGAAACTTCAATGCTCCACAGATAATTTTGAAAATTTCTATGCTAAATACATAATTTTCTGAAATAATAATTTACAACACTTTTCTAATGTCCTACTAGAATTAGTTATCCCGCTTCTTTTTCATTTTAGCGCCTCCCAACTTCCCCCTAAAATTATCTCTATTACCCTCTCTCCAGACACCTCTCTCTCTCTCTCTCTTTCTCTCTCTTTTCCCTTATCAGATTTTTTTCCAAAATCCTACTCCACAAACTCCACTAATAGTTTCGTTCCTACCCTAACCCCCACCAGTCCTCCCGCATGAAGAAGCTCCTCGCAGGACTCTGTGCTGACGACGAGAAGGGCAGGTGATGGCGAGGGCGGTGTCGAGTTATCGTCTCCAAGCACTCTGACGGTACAAGGTGTTAGTCCCAAGATGGATCAAAGATAGTAGAACGCGGGCTATAGAAGAGCTACTAGCGAGACCCGAAGGTCCGCTCTCTATTGGAACCCAAGTTATCGTCGAGATCAGAGATTCACACAAGAGTTCATCATCTGATATTTCTCGATTCCAATGAAGCACGAACCAAGAACAAGTTATAAACTGACTTCGAGAAAAAATAAGATATACTACAAGCAACAAGTAAAACGTTCTTCTCTTTACATTCGCAGATGCTACAATGAGAAAGAATGAAGCAAAGGAAAATGCTGAAGAAAAGCTCATTGCTGGGGTGGTAAAAACCACCATTGCTCAAAGCAAGATTCTCCGTACAGACGATCTGGTCCCAAGAACCAGCAAGTTCACAAATAAACTTCTGGAACACTCAATGTCACCTTCAAAAAATACTCGAAAAACATCATATGAGAGGGAGACACTCTGGGCTGCATATGATCTGGTGTTCTCGATTTTTTATCTATTTTTTTCTCTACTCAAATACAAAAGGAGGTCCTCTATATATAGATAAAAATATCACCTATGCGGCCTGAGGAAACTCTAGGCTGCATATGCGCTGACCGACTAGATCCCCCAAAATCTGGGTGTCAGAGCCGCATGTGTCGCTCGTATTGCATGTGTCATCTCCGCCGCCTGATACCCTGTACTGCACGAGACAGAAGCCGCCAAATGCAAGCAGCCGCTTGTGCCGCATGAGCCGCATATTTCGAAAGGCACAAAAAATCATGTGTCGCGTGCGCCGCCTAAAGCAGACCCTGTTTGTCATGTTCCAGTTCCAAAATATATGAAACTGAGCCACGTGGCATTGGCCAGCGGGTACACTCCGATGGACATCCCAATCTAATGGACCCGTTGGAGTACACATAAGATATAAAGTACGATGATATAATCCAACCTTTAAACATAAGTAATATAACTAATCTCAACCATGGATATAAGAAATAAAACACAGAGAGAAAATAAGTCTACTAATGTGCAGAAAGAAAATAAGTCTGGAGATATCATCATCAAACTGGAAAGAGTCACGTGGGGACAAACCCTCTAATACAAGCAATAAGATAACAAGAACTGATATCAGCTAACTAGATAAAGGTATCGGATCCAAGGTGAAGTATCTACCAAGATCAGGTGAAGTCCTCCGGAAGAATCTCGTCCTCCACTGCTGGAGCAGCAACAACGTAAGTCCCCGGTCCATACACCTCCGGGCAGTCCTCCTCGCCTATGCCTGGAAGGGAACCAGGTCCTCAGACGGACGTAACAAGGTACAAAAAAATAGCATGCCAAAGTATAACAGTAAAGAACCATATGATACGCCGGGTGTAATATAGAATATCCGCCTAAGTGAGATACAACCTGAAGACAATATTCGACACGTGGGCTGCCCAAATATAAATCCGTAGCTCCGTGAACAGAATCTCCCAGTAAATAAAATCATAGGTCCGTAACTCCAGTCACGAAATATATCAGGTAATATAAAGTGTGCGTAGTAGCCCAAGCGTCTAGTAACTGTCTTCCCCTCCCAATGCGATCAAACGAGACGCATTCGCAGCTCGCTGAACCTGAAACTCTAACTATACAGTCAGGTTTTACTGAAGTAAAATAAAACCAATCGTGATCCTACAATCATCCCAGGTTCCGGTCACGCTAACACTATCAGGATACAGAAAGTCTAGCAAGATGACAGTGTCTGAATGTGTCTTAGGGTTCCGATGTAACTAAGTAGGTATATCTAAGGTATCAAAAAAAATCTAAGAATCGATACTAGACGCTTCCGACGAACGTCTGTACCCGGATGTGAACCAGACGCTAAGTAACGATTTCGTTCCAAGCCGCACACAATGTACAGATAAAATAATAAAAGTAGATCAGGAAACTGAAATAAAATATGGCAAGGTACACTTGCCTAGATCCACAGGCTGAAGATGAGGCTCTGGTCCAATGTCCAAATTCGAAGAACCCAAAGAACCTAGAATAAAAATAAAAATGATATTTATTTATGGCTATAAAGTTCTACTTATATAAATAATCATTATTCAAAAGTCTAATTAATTATTTGATTAGAATTCAACATATAGGAATGAATAATTAAACTTTAGCTTAACCTTACATATCCATACATGATGGCTGTTAATAAAAGTAACATAATATTAACATCTAGTCTATGGTTAACTACCAACCCCACTGTTCCCACAAGTGAGCACACAACTTGAACTATTACAGTGTTCTATTCCTTCCCTTCAGTTCATCACCTCATGTCTTTATGCAAGAGTAACACACACTAGCAAATACCCATCTTCCTTTTACCATCAAGAGCTCACACGTTCGAACACACCACCATAAATATGTGCTTTTCCAATATCTATATTGCTTTTCAAGGTTGTTCTCTTCTACCAACACCTCCTCCACAATTTTTTTCCAGTCTCACTTGTTATACACCTACTTACACACAGTCCTAACCAATCCCTCATTTCCTATTACTCATCACTGAAATATATGGCACGGAATCAATCCACTACTCATTGAACACGAAGACTAGATCTATGCATTTCTCACATCCTGATCAATTCCTCCATTGACAACACCTAACCAACAAGGAGAAAAACACATCATTAGCCGATCTATATATTTACTTTAGAGAAATGAGATGCACACAATCGTGGAGATCCCCATATGTTCATAAGGCCAAATAAAATTTTCTTTTCCTATTGAGTACTACTTATAACATCATCATCTAGCCTATCTACAACTACAGTAGCATACAAGTTATATATCATTTATGTCAAAGTTTCCATCCTAAGTTTTTCATAAAAACAATACACATTCCCAGAATACTCCTTCACTACCCACATGTGTAAGTTCACCCCCATATGTGAATGGGTTCTCCTTTAATGCCACACCATACATCAACCTCCCTCCTTAACAAAATTTTCTAATACATGTTCACGACTCAAAACCCATCACTCAACCGGGGATGCAAACCTAAACCTTACTTCCTGACTTTATTTAAAACTATCACAGGTAATGAAATACCATAAGGAGGAGAGGGTTGGAGTCTTATAAAATGGGAGGAGAATAATCTCCTTCGGGAAGGAGATTGCCTCGGAGATGGAGAATGGACGCTGCGGACGGAGGAGTTCGGTAACAAAAGCTTTCCTTGCCGAGAGGTCGTCGACGACTCCGACGAAGGTGGTCGGTTAGCCTGGCCTCGCTTGCTACTCGACGAGTCCCTACTCCACAATGCGTCTAGTGACTCATCGAAAAATGGAGATGTTGACATGATCGCTTGGGTGAAGGTGGCGGCTAGCTAGAACGAAGGAAAAAGAAAGAGAAAAGAGTATAGAGGCGGCTGTGAATAGAATTTAGGTTTTGGAATGGGAGAGAGGAGGCTAGATGATGTGTATATATATAGAGGAAGGGTTAGGGTTAGCTAGGAGGGGGTGATGGGCTCAACGATCGGATGGGGTGGGTACTGGCGTGCCCTACTGGCCTGTAGCAAACTTCTTTTGCAGGTTTGCAGAGTCCTCCTGCGGATGAGAAGAACAGTTCAAAATTTATAATGGGATGGATCGGGTCGGATGTTGTGAAGTAACCCACCCGCCCGGATCCAAAGAGAAATGAGCAGGCTGTGTAAACCCCCTCACCCAAAATAGGTATTTTGTGTGTATTTTATATTATTATATTTATTATAGATGCTGAATTTCTTTAGAGTATTCTCTTAGTTAATTAAAAAATAAATTTTTTGATATATTTACTTATATAAATATTTATTTAGAATTATTTTTAGGCTATTTTATATTTTTGGAGATTTTTCTAGAATTTTTGGGTAATTAAAATCTAGGAAACGTAAATTTCTAGGACTTCCATGATTTACTATGAGACCATACTTCCATATTGCTCCTACCAAATATTTATTTTAGGTTAAAATATCTAATTATATTTTTCTATAATTTATTTAAAATTTTAAGGAATTATTGGATTTTTGGAATTATTGAGGATTTATTTTGATATATAAACTCTTAATATTAGATAGATGCTAATTTAGTGTTAATAGATATTAATAAGATTATATATAAATTATTTATATTATCTTTAATTCTATTTAAGATTATAAATTATTGAGATAAATTTAAACTATATTTTAAACTAATTCAAATCGTGAGCCTACTAGGAAAGCAACTTCATGCATATCATATCCATATTTAAACTGATCCTAATCATATCCAAATTAGCCAATTAAATAGTCGTATTCAATTAAATAGTCTCCACCATTATAAATACCTATTAGACTTATGAAATAAACTCATCTTTCATATTTTTCTTCCCCAAATTCCTCTCTTTTTGTCCAAAAATAGTCGAAATTCGTCATAAATTCAGCCTCATTTTCTAGTAGTTATGACGATTTAAAAAGACGATATCTCCTACCTCCGGACTCCAAACGCATTCCAGTTTTTTTTGTTAGAACAATATCAAGGTTAGTTTTATGAATATATAAATTATTTTAATAATTTAAGAACCTATTTTTCCAGAATATTTTGAAAGTGCCAGCTATCCGAAATCAGACGCATTTTCGTATTTTCGAGATTTCGGGAGATCCCGAACTCGAAATTATGAGCCGTTTGAAGTTTCGAAAATATGACATGATGAAATTACATAAAATTATTTTTTCAGAATTTAATATACAATTTTAATCTACTGTAAAATTTGTGCAACGTAGACGTAAATAGAAAACCACCAAAAACTGTCATCTGTGCGCCCTTGTGGCCATAACTCTTTACCGACTTATAATTTTATGAAAGTGTCGATTCCAGCATTCATATAGCGTTAAAATCTATAGAATTCCACACAAAAATTTAGGATTTGAGTTGGTTGACTTTTTGGTCAATGGATCGCCTCGATTTACGTGTCACGGATCACAAATCCGTAAAGTTGACTTTCTTTGGACCAAAATTAGGGTTTAACAATAAAATCAGATTATAATAAGATTAAAATAATATTTTAGATTATTTTATTCAGAATTAAAATTGATTAAAATGGAGGAACCTATTAACCCACTTTTTTAACCTAACTTGTTTAATTTATGTGATGGGTAGATCGGACGACGCCTTGAGTTACAACTTCATCCTTTTTCAGAACAGGCAAGTATACCTTGCCATTGTACTATGATTTATATTTCATATGGTGCATGTATTTTATTTCTGTCATTTAGTTCATATATTTTAACTGTTATATAAACTGCGCGTCCAAGAATAACTTGGGTGCAACGACGGTGGCGTCGTATTCTATTTTTATTATATATATGCATGTTGACCTAGTTTTATGAGACCACCACATGATCATGAGGCATTCTTATATTTCATTTGGCTGTGACATATTTTCTACACGAGTTGTGAGTCTCATATAGATCACGGACTTATGTATTGACTGATCATCAGTACGTGTGGGACGTGCGATAGGGAATAGCTACAGATAGAATTTGCATGCTAGAAGACTTGGCAGTTATTAGAGGTATCATCATGTCATGGATATGACATGCTTAAAGCATGGGGTGGGGAGGACAACGAGTAAGGCATTTGGGCTCCTTTGCACTTTTCTTGTGTAACCCGTACGCTCCGCCGGAGATGTGCGGTCATGATGACCCCTATATATTACCTGGCGGCCTCTGAGGTTCAAAAAATGTCATGCTTTGTAGGCCCCTGAATCTCCGAGAGAATTATGCCAATCCTATTTTGGCCAGATAGCCCACGTGTTGGAAAGTTGTTCTCAAAGTGCATTCACTTAGACGGTTAGGCGACCCATTGGATATTTATTTTCAGTACTTTAATGGCATGCTTCTATGTATCTTGTTACGTCCCTCTGAGGACCTGGTCCCTTTCCAAGTGTAGATGTTCATGACTTAGCATGAGCGCAGATCAGGACTTGCTACTTATATTTCGAGGAGGTCTTCTCTTTGAGCCTCGTGATTATTAGTTAATATACTTATTTTGTTTATCTTATATTCTAGTTGGTAGTGGATTTGTCTCCATCCAACTATTACTTCTTCTCGACTAGTTCATATTTGGTTTATTGACATATATGATCATTTATTTCTTTATGATTTCTGTGGATGAGATTTAGTTATGCCCTGTGACTTGTGATAGATATATACCACTTGTGAATTATTATTCATGATATAGCGTACGTATGTGTTATGGTTTCCATATATTGAAGTCTCCATATACATACGGCTGGCATGCTTATGTGTTCCTAGTCCTACGTATTTTGGGACTTGGGCATGACATATTTTTAGTGGTGGCCCATGCAGGTCAAGAGTATATTGTCTCGGTTACGTTACTATACCGAGCAAGCCTGCACCTAGGATTAGAGTCTTAGGTCTCATCCACATACTTGACTTTTTTCCTTGATTTTGTTCCAAATTCTTGAACTCACCTTCCTTCCAATTCGTTCTATTTAAATAATTACATCATGCTTGATTCATGTACTTCCCTAATAGTTCCTTGAGTATAGCCTTCTGCTAGAATATAGGAATCCTTATTGTTAGGATGATAATTAGGGTAACATTCCTACTAAGAATACAACTAGAATATTGGCACATCACTAAGTTTAGAATACCTAATGAACCCTAGCATCCCTTGTCACGCCCCAGACCCAATATACCGAGGGACTGGACACGTGGCAATGGCCAGCAGCATGCACCGATGGACAAACCCAATTTAATGGATCCATCGGGCATACTTAAGCTGTATGACATCAGTCAGGGTTATACTATTCTCATCCACATAATAAAGACAGAAATATCAACAAAGCAATAATAAACATCAACCAGTCCAAGTAAATAAAATCGGGAAACAACCCGATATTAGTCTGTTACAATGTTCTCATAAACAGGAATTAAAGAGTTTAATTAAACAGGAAATAAAGACTATTTGTCATAACGACTGAGCATGGCGAAGCAATTATTCAGGAGAAGTCCTCAGCGATCACCTCGTCCTCAGGATCTGGTACTATTTCGAGAAGTGCACCTGTTCCATATACCTCTGGATAAACTTTGTCTGCAAGTCCTAGGGACATAATCCGGATCCAGGTCCTCAGGGGACATAGCAAGGTACAAGAAAGCACAAGCCAAAATAAATACAGTAAAACAGTTAATGAAATAATAGGGTCAACTATATATCCATCTATGTGAAATGCAAGTTGAGAGCATCACTAAAACTTAGGCTGATACCACTACAAGCTCTGTGTCTGGGAGCCGGTAGCAGCTATACTATGAATTTTACTATGTGTTTACTATGAATTATATATATATAATCAGCCTGTAGCCTGTGTGTCTCTCCCCACCCAATATAATCATATATATCATGTCCACGATGCCTCATGTCCACGTCTCGTACGATCATATCTAATGTAGTAAGTCATACTATGTCTATGAACATAATGTCTAGGAATGTAATGTCTAAGTCATAAATCCTGGAACCTACACAGAATCACCTTGAATATTTCAGGAAGATCCTGTCTCATGCTCTGTGTCAGGTGTCCTGGGTAATAAGTACTTGATAGGGCAAGTACAAGAATATAAATGTCACGATATCCATCTCTAAATGACATTGCCCAACCCCGCGTACGGTGTTGGCACCCGACTATGATCGGACACTAAGCAAGTCACACGGCCCTAGGGTTGAGCAAGTACAACAATCACAAGAAAAATAAATCTAGAGAAAATGAATCATTAAACTGCATTTATGGCAAGGTACACTTGCCTGGGTTTTCAGCTCCAATTGTAGCTCTGGCAATAGCTGGATTTTTAGGCAGTACTCCGATTGCTGAAACAAATATCACCATCAGATCCAGAAAATATTAATCAGCTAGGATCGCCTGTCCTTGAGTCCAATTTGGAGACAAGGGCAAAAACGTCATTTTCGGGTCAAGGCGGGGTCCAAATATGGGCCGCTTTGCACCGAAAAATGCGTCAGCGTCAAAGGTCTCAAAAACAGTCCAACTTAGTATCAACAGGTCAGGAACAATGATACGAACCCAACGGAACTTCCAGATTTGGATTCCGATGAGCCGTTCTCAAAATCGCCCGTCAAGTGGAGCTTGTGGGGCCCACGACACGCGATTTTGTCAAAGTTCTCACAATCGAACCAAACTTGGCTCACAGGACCAGCGTATTGCTACGAGTCCGATGGTGCAAGTTTCGTCTCGATCCGACGTGTGTACACTAAGTTACAGCAAGATTCAAAAAAGTCGGATACGGGGTGTTGTCCGCGGATACGCACTAATTTCGGTGTGCACGCACATCCGAATCAACTTCTGCGAAAGCCCGCACATCCGTATCTACGATATTCACGTGTCGATGAAGACCGCATGTGACCAAGTCGTCCCGTTTGGCGGGGCGTACTCGATTCCGAGGTGAAACAGGGCTTAGT
This sequence comes from Iris macrosiphon, assembly GCA_036927795.1. NCBI lineage: Eukaryota > Viridiplantae > Streptophyta > Magnoliopsida > Asparagales > Iridaceae > Iris > Iris macrosiphon. Next base: position 47,042,761 of record JAYESA010000009.1, read on the forward strand.
TTTTCCTGTTTTTGGATCGCGGTGTGCGATCACCACAGGACGCGATGCCCCGAGCGGTTTGTCCGGGCACCGAGAGGGTCATACAGGCTACACGATACAATTTACGGAATTGAATTCCGAGCTACGAGCAAAAAATTATGAATACCTGAAGTGGTCCGAGAAACCGAGTTTTTAAACCATGTCCGACACGCGATACACTGTGTCCGAGTACTGTTCACTAGGGTTAGGGTTTAGTGCTCAGGCGGCTGGGCTTCGCCGGGGCAGGTCGAGGAAGGGCTGGGGTCGGCGGCGCTGGCCAGAGGCGGCCGAGGCGGTCGAATTGCTGGCCGGCGAGGGACTCGTGGAGGCGGCCGGACGGCTTCTGGCGACGTCGGGCTAGGGCAGCAGCGGGTAGGCCGGCGGGCTGCTGGGTTCCTCGAGCTGCGGCGGGTGCTGTGGAGGAGCTGATGGGCTCAGGCGGGGTTCGTCGGTTCGGGCGGAGGAAGGAGAGAGCCAGGCGGAGCTGGGGGAAGAAGGGTGGCGGAGAGGTCGGGGAAAACTCGTCGGAGCTCGAGTTATATTGGCAGGGGAAGGGAGACGACGGGGTGGCGGTTACGGGTAGGGGAAGAGCTGGGCGGGTCGTCGGTCGTTAGGGAAGCTGGAGGGTGCGGGGTGACCAGGCGGCGGCGGTTGGCCGGCCGGAGGGGAAACGAACGGTCGGCCATGGGCGGTTAGGGATTGGTTTTAGGCGGGTCGGGTCGGGCACTGGCGGGTCGCGTCGGACCCGGATCCGACCCGCTAGGCAGCGGTCCGGTCTAGTCAGACCGGTCGGTCCGGTCCGGTTCATACACTGGGTTGGTTTGGTTCATTAATTATTTTGGTTTAAATAATCAGTTAAATTTTATAATAGTTTTTAATGCTTTAAAAATTCATCCGGGGTCCAATAAATTCCCGGGAAAATACCCTATGTCTAGTTTTTTATTTTACACCATAAAATATTATTTTTATAGTATTTTAATATTATTAAACATCAATTAAAAATCATTTAATTATTAAAACACATTAATTTAATTAGAGAAAAATCTCAAAAAATTCCAGAAATTCCAGAAAATGTAAAAATTAAAATTCTTGAAAATCAGGGGGATTACAATCTACCTCCCTTAAGAGGATTGCGTCCTCGCAATCAAAGATTAACCGGTCAGCAGAGATGACACGGGTGCAACCATTGTTCGAAGCACATCAAAATTAAGGAGCACCTAGAAAAAATTATTTTCCTAAGCATTAAAAGTTATGCAATTTCCCAAATGTGGGAAATCTAGAAAATTTACAGTTTTAGAAAACCAGGTTATCTTTCAAAAACATATCAGTTAACAATTTATCAAGTTCAAAAATTACTAGATTAATACTAAGTTATCAATTATTAACAGGTTAAAGTTATCAAGTCAAGGTTATCAGGTCAAGTCTGGGGTCACGAACCAGCAGGCACAACTAAAGCAATGCTAGAAACGGAACAACTATAAAGACTTACTCGCATTAGCTACGCCACGGTTCTGCACATCTCCCACAGTCATCACGAAAACTTGGCCGCGTCCTTGAGGTGGTGCTCGCTGATGTTGCTGGGCTTGCTGGTAGGGTGCTGCTTATGGTGCCAATGGTGACCTTGGTTGATACCCTCCTGGTGCTGGTAGAGCTTGTTGGTTTGCTCTTGGTGCTCCTCCTTGATGATAAGGACAATCCTTGGCTAAGTGTTGATTGGTTCCGCAAATCAAGCATAATCCCAACTTACGTCTGCAGTCCTTTTCTCAGTATGGCCTACCTTGTCACAGTATTGACATGTAGGTAATGTCTGCGGAGAGGCTCTGGGTGGCTGGTGTATATGAGGCCTCTTTGCAGTTTCTTCTTGTGGTGCTTTGGATGTTGCTGATGGGGTAGGCCGCTTTAGACTGGTTTTTCTCCTGGTGACGCGCTCCATGCGTCGGACTGCAGCAAGGACGTCCGAGTATGAAGTAGGTGCGACTGATCCGATCAATTTCTGTAGCTCAATGTTGAGTCCGTCGAAAAACTTCTCGGCCTTCTCTACTTCTGTAGGGATCAAGGTAGGTGCAAAGCGACTCAGACGAATAAACTCGGCATTGTATTCTTCCACCGTCATAGCTTCCTGGGTGAGGCGATTGAACTTGTCCCTCAGTTCTGATCGAGCGATGGCCGGAATGTACATCTCTTGAAAGAGTCTGGAGAACTCTTCCCAAGTGACTCGGTCTGGTCCGAGCCTGGTCTCTTCAGATATCCACCAGTGATGGGCATTGTCCGTCAACTGCATCCTGACGGCGGTCATCCAACGTTCTCTTGGAAGTTCAGCTGCTTCTAACTGGTGTTGTATATTGGTGAGCCACTCATGAACTTCAGTTGGTCCTTCTTTGCCCGAAAAGGTACGGGGCTTGAGTTGACGGAAATCAGTGATAGATTCTGTCGCTGGTCGCCTAGCTTGTGGGTTCACTTGCTCCAATGCGTTTACTAGGCTGGTTCTTAGGTACTCTGCCTCCTGACGATGTGCCTCCTGTTGAACTTGCTGTTGGGCTTGCATCATAGCGTAAAACATTTGGAACATCTGCTGCCCGTCCATTGCTTGCCCTGGTGGAAAAACAGGCATCTGTGGAGGGAACTGCGACGGAGGTGGGATATCATCGCGCCTGAACCTTGAGTTATGCTGTTCAGCTTGACCACCTTGAGAGGATTGCCCTCTGTTCTCTGGTGTAACTCCATCTCCATAGGTAACCACAGCGTCTTGTGGCGTACTCAAAGGAATTTCATCTTCAATTCTTGGATCCATCTTTCTGTATCCAAAATAAAATATAAGAAGCACACAAGATTCAAGGCAGGATGCAAATCAAAAATTAATTCGAGTACGATACAGATATCAAGAACGTTTTCAAGCAAGTGGATGAGATCCTAAAAACTTATCCTATCTTATTGCAGGCCTATTCGGTCCCTAAGTTGAAACCGAACAATTTAGTCGTTGACCTGCATGGGCCACCACAAAAACTATGTCACGCCCCAGACCCAATATACCGAGGGACTGGACACGTGGCAATGGCCAGCAGCATGCACCGATGGACAAACCCAATTTAATGGATCCATCGGGCATACTTAAGCTGTATGACATCAGTCAGGGTTATACTATTCTCGTCCACATAATAAAGACAGAAATATCAGCAAAGCAATAATAAACATCAACCAGTCCAAGTAAATAAAATCGGGAAACAACCCGATATTAGTCTGTTACAATGTTCTCATAAACAGGAATTAAAGAGTTTAATTAAACAGGAAATAAAGACTATTTGTCATAACGACTGAGCATGGCGAAGCAATTGTTCAGGAGAAGTCCTCAGCGATCACCTCATCCTCAGGATCTGGTACTGTTCCGAGAAGTGCACATGTTCCGTATACCTCTGGATAAACTTCGTCTGCAAGTCCTGGGGACATAATCCGGATCCAGGTCCTCAGGGGACATAGCAAGGTACAAGAAAGCACAAGCCAAAATAAATGCAGTAAAATAGTTAATGAAACAATAGGGTCAACTATATATCCATCTATGTGAAATGCAAGTTGAGAGCATCACTAAAACTTAGGCTGATACCACTACAAGCTCTGTGTCTGGGAGCCGGTAGCAGCTATACTATGAATTTTACTATGTGTTTACTATGAATTATATATATATAATCAGCCTGTAGCCTGTGTGTCTCTCCCCACCCAATGTAATCATACATATCATGTCCACGATGCCTCATGTCCACGTCTCGTACGATCATATCTAATGCAGTAAGTCATACTATGTCTATGAACATAATGTCTAGGAATGTAATGTCTAAGTCATAAATCCTGGAACCTACACAGAATCACCTTGAATATTTCAGGAAGATCCTGTCTCATGCTCTGTGTCAGGTGTCCTGGGTAATAAGTACTTGATAGGGCAAGTACAAGAATATAAATGTCACGATATCCATCTCTAAATGACATTGCCCAACCCCGCGTACGGTGTTGGCACCCGACTATGATCGGACACTAAGCAAGTCACACGGCCCTAGGGTTGAGCAAGTACAACAATCACAAGAAAAATAAATCTAGAGAAAATGAATCATTAAACTGCATTTATGGCAAGGTACACTTGCCTGGGTTTTCAACTCCAATTGTAGCTCTGGCAATAGCTGGATTTCTAGGCAGTACTCCGGTTGCTGAAATAAACATCACCATCAGATCCAGAAAATATTAATCAGCTAGGATCGCCTGTCCTTGATTCCAATTTGGAGACAAGGGCAAAAATGTCATTTTCGGGTCAAGGCGGGGTCCAAATGTGGGCCGTTTTGCACCGAAAAATGCGTCAGGGTCAAAGGTCTCAAAAATAGTCCAACTTAGTGTCAACAGGTCAGGAACGATGATACGAACCCAACGGAACTTCCAGATTTGGATTCCGATGAGCCGTTCTCAAAATCGCCAGTCAAGTGGAGCCTGTGGGGCCCACGACACGCGATTTTGTCAAAGTTCTCACAATCGAACCAAACTTGGCTCACAGTACCAGCGTATTGTTACGAGTCCGATGGTGCAAGTTTCGTCTCGATCCGACGTGTGTACACTAAGTTACAGCAAGATTCAGAAAAGTCGGATACGGGGTGTTGTCCGTGGATACGCACTGATTCCGGTGTGCACGCACATCCGAATCAACTTCTGCGAAAGCCCGCACGTCCGTATCTATGATGTTCACGTGTCGGTGAAGACCGCACGTGACCAAGTCGTCCCGTTTGGCGGGGCATACTCGATTCCGAGGTGAAACAGGGCTTAGTTTTTCCTGTTTTTGGATCGCGGTGTGCGATCACCACAGGACGCGATGCCCCGAGCGGTTTGTCCGGGCACCGAGAGAGTCATACAGGCTACACGATACAATTTACGGAATTAAATTCCGAGCTACGAGCAAGAAATTATGAATACCTGAAGTGGTCCGAGAAACCGAGTTTTTAAACCATGTCCGACACGCGATACACTGTGTCCGAGTACTGTTCACTAGGGTTAGGGTTTAGTGCTCAGGCGGCTGGGCTTCGCCGGGGCAGGCCGAGGAAGGGCTGGGGTCGGCGGCGCTGGCCAGAGGCGGCCGAGGCGGTCGAATTGCTGGCCGGCGAGGGACTCGTGGAGGCGGCCGGACGGCTTCTGGCGACGTCGGGCTAGGGCAGCAGCGGGTCGGCCGGCGGGCTGCTGGATTCCTCGAGCTACGGCGGGTGCTGTGGAGGAGCTGATGGGCTCAGGCGGGGTTCGTCGGTTCGGGCGGAAGAAGGAAAGAGCCAGGCGGAGCTGGGGGAAGAAGGGTGGCGGAGAGGTCGGGGAAAACTCGCCGGAGCTCGAGTTATATAGGCAGGGGGAGGGAGACGACGGGGTGGCGGTTACGGGTAGGGGAAGAGCTGGGCGGGTCGTCGATCGTTAGGGAAGCTGGAGGGTGCGGGGAGACCAGGCGGCGGCGGTTGGCCGGCCGGAGGGGAAACGAACGGTCGGCCATAGGCGGGCGGGTCGGGTCGGGCACTGGCGGGTCGGGTCGGACCCGGATCCGACCCGCTAGGCAGCGGTCCGGTCTAGTCAGACCGGCCGGTCCGGTCCGGTTCATACACTGGGTTGGTTTGGTTCATTAATTATTTTGGTTTAAATAATCAGTTAAATTTTATAATAGTTTTTAATGCTTTAAAAATTCATCCGGGGTCCAATAAATTTTCGGGAAAATACCCTATGTCTAGTTTTTCATTTTACACCATAAAATATTATTTTTATAGTATTTTAATATTATTAAACATCAATTAAAAATTATTTAATTATTAAAACACATTAATTTAATTAGAGAAAAATCTCAGAAAATTCCAGAAATTCCAGAAAATGTAAAAATTAAAATTCTTGAAAATTAGGGGGATTACATCCCTTATCTGTAGATTAATTGACCATTATCCCTTGATATAATTAGGAATGACTTGAGAGTAGTATAGACACTACTAGAGTTAGTTAAAAATTTGACCATATCGTTTGACCCTAGCATTGACGAACCAATAGAAATCCGAGGTTAAATATTAGGACTAAACCTAACTTTCATAGTGAGATAATATTAGAACTATAACTTTAGATTCTTGTCTTGAAATTAGCAGAACAATACCTTAGGATGCCAAGAGGAATGAATAGAATATTTTTCTTGAGCATACCTCGAACATAGAGATTAGCATACTACTTTTCCCTTAGAAAACCATGATACTATCAAGAGTCTCTTATTTTAATTTTATATCTTGTTCCTCCGAAACTCTAACGCTCGTTATTTGTGCGACGACTAAAATCTTCCTTCATCTTTCAATTCGTGCCACCTAACCATTCTGATTGTAGGCCAAGTGATTCCTTTTATGTTAGGATATATAGTTTGCTAGGAATATAGTTGTTAATCTTGAATTTTGAATTATGTGCTTAGTAGTTAGAACTTGATAGTTTGAGTTGCTCATTTAGATTATGATTTTATGAATATCTTTAGTTTCAAATCAAGTAATTTATTCCACATATCTCAAAACAAGTTATGTCCTCTTTCTCTTGAGGGCCAGTAACTTTTTCATTCTTAATATTAACACTTTGTTCTATAAGCACTATGATTGAGACTTAAGATGACCATTACCTATATAATGCAATAGGATACCCTAATAAGTACTAAGATCTTTTCATCGTGTACCCCAATAAGAGTTCTATTTTATTTACAAGGACAAGATTATTTTATAGAATTCCCTTAAGGCAGTTATACTATTAGTTTATTCTTTTAAGTTGGGTAGTATGCCTTACAACCTAGTAACACATAGTCCTTTTTGACCCATTAATGTAGTGTAATAGAATGACACCAACTATAGACTTGCATAAGAAGATAGTGGTTATCCAGACTGTAGAACTTAGAGGCCCATACCTCCATTGGTCGACTAGAGACTTAGATAAGGAGTTAACTGTAGAGGCACAATACTGGATGAGTCTCATCTTCTTGGTAAACTTGAATTATTTTGTACCTTCTTTCATCATAATCCAGCATATTTATATTTTCTAGACTACCTCGACTTATGCTGCTATTTTATAGCCTAGTTTTGCAAGCTTATTCTTTTATCGAGCTTGTTCATGACATATGTGTTATTGGGGATGCCTACTAATACATTGTCTAAATCAGAATCAGTTTATTATGGTCTAGCTAACCTTAGTGCGCTTAGTTCGCTCTTCGCATGACTACTTTATGTGGATTGAGATATATAGTTGACTAGTAGACGAATATACTTGTCCTTAGACATCTCCGAGCATATCATATTAGTTACATAATTGTGCTAATATGAGCATGTGAATATGAATTTACCAAAATAGGATTTCAATCCACAACTGCCTTGACAACTCCCTTTTGAATTTTTTATCGCTTTGAATTCCGTACTTGTATTCTATCACCTCCACCTTGAATTCTTTATTATTGCTCTCCGTCTTCCCCTATTTTGGAAAGACGAACGCTCGTGCTTGGCATAAGTTTGATACACAGAGAGTACTAGATATACCCCATAAGCAAATCACATTACTTGATGACTATTTTTCGTAATTAAGGGCACATCACATGTGAGATATTTTGGTGTTAAAACTTTTGAGGATTGAATAACACGATTAAATAATTTAAGGAAGTCTTTCTTAAAGGTATAGTCTTACGTGATAGATCGGTAAATTCTATGTTGGGTAGAAATTGCATTGTCAACTTGAGGTAAAAAAAATTTTAGATTGTGATTAAGTAAGATTAGATTGAGAGATTTAAGTCATTTTAATTTTGGAATTTTTTTTTGAAGAATGATTAAGATGGTGAGAATTTAATAAATTTTGAAATCTTGATATTGCGGACCAAATATTTATACTTTGAGCACATAATTTAAATTTTGAATATTGAAGGTTGAATCATCGATTTAAATTTTGAGGATAAATATAGAATTTTAGACTTGAACAATTGGTGAATTAGATTTAAATTTTATAATTTGATGATTTGAATTAAAAGTTGAATTTTGATTGTTGGGTCACCTATTTGAAATGTTGAGGATGTAAATTGAGTTTAAACATTTGAAGAGTACAAAATTCTTAAGTTGAGAATAGGAATAAGATTTGATTAGAATTGTTTATTGTTCAAAGTCTAGAGGAGATTATGATAGTTGAAAATTATGATATAAATTTTGATGTGGGATGTCATATAGATTTGAGTTAGATTTGGATGTTGATTAATTAAAAATCGAGAAGAGATTACGACATGTTGAATTTTGATTTAAACAGTTGTTATTTTATTTTTGAAGTGATTGCGATGGATTTGAATATATTTCGTTATTTAAATTTTTGTAAGAGATTGCGATTGACTTGCCTTACATACGAATGTGAAAGATTTAGAAAATTATGCCTTATTTTTATTTCGAGGACGAAATTCTTTTAAGTTAGGTAGATTGTAAACCCCCTCACCCAAAATAGGTATTTTGTGTGTATTTTATATTATTATATTTATTATAGATGCTGAATTTCTTTAGAGTATTCTCTTAGCTAATTAGAAAATAAATTTCTTGATATATTTACTTATATAAATATTTATTTAGAATCCTTTTTATGCTATTTTAGATTTTTGGAGATTTTTCTAGAATTTTGGGTAATTAAAATCTAAGAAACGTAAATTTCTAGGACTTCCATGATTTACTATGAGACCATACTTGCATATTGTTCCTACCAAATATTTATTTTAGGTTAAAATATCTAATTATATTTTTCTGTAATTTACTCAAAATTTTAAGGAATTATTAAAATTTTGGAATTATTGAGGATTTATTTAGATATATAAACTCTTAATATTAGATGTTAATTTAGTGTTAATAGATATTAATAAGATTATATATAAATTATTTATATTATCTTTAATTCTATTTAAGATTATAAATTATTGAGATAAATTTAAACTATATTTTAAACTAATTCAAATCGTGAGCCTACTAGGAAAGCAACTTCATGCATATCATATCCATATTTAAACTGATCCTAATCATATCCAAATTAGCCAATCATAGTCGTATTCAATTAAATAGTCTCCACCATTATAAATACATATTAGAATTTTGAAATAAACTCATCTTTCATATTTTTTTCCCCAAACTCCTCTCTTTTTTGTCGAAAAATAGTCAAAATTTGTCATAAATTCAGGCTCATTTTCTAGTAGTTATGACGACTTAAAAAGACGATATCTCCTACCTCCGGACTCCAAACACATTCCAATTTTTTTGTTAGAACCATATCAAGGTAAGTTTTCTGAATATATAAATTATTTTAATAATTTAAGAGCCTATTTTTCCAGAATATTTTAAAAGTGCCAGCTGTCCAAAATCAGACGCGTTTTCGTATTTTCGAGATTTCGGGAGATCCCGAACTCGGAATTATGAGCCGTTTGAAGTTTCAAAAATATGATATGATGAAATTACATAAAAATATTTTTTCAGAATTTAATATAGTATTTTAATCTACTGTAAAATTTATGCAACATAGACGTAAATAGGAAACCACCAAAAACTGTCATTTGTGCGCCCTTGTGGCCATAACTCTTTACCGACTTATGATTTTATGAAACTGTCGATTCCAGCATTCATGTAGCATTAAAATCTATAGGATTCTACACACAAATCTAGGATTTGAGTTGGTTGACTTTTTGGTCAACGGATCGCCTCGATTTGCGTGCCACGAATCACAAATCCGTAAAGTTGACTTTCTTTGGACCAAAATTAGGGTTTAACAATAAAATTAGATTATAATAAGATCAAAATACTATTTTAGGTTATTTTATTCAGAATTAAAATTAATTAAATTGGAGGAACCTATTCACCTACTTTTTTAACCTAACTTGTTTAATTTATGTGACGGGTAGATCGGACGACGCCTTGAGTTACGACTTCATCCTTTTTCAGAGCAGGCAAGTATACCTTGCCATTGTACTGTGATTTATATTTCATATGGTGCATGTATTTTATTTCTGTCATTTAGTTCATATATTTTAACTGTTATATAAACTGCGCGTCCACGAATAATTTGGGTGCAACGACGGTGGCGTCGTATTCTATTTTTATTATATATATGTATGTTGACCTAGTTTTATGAGACCACCACATGATCATGAGGCATTCTTATATTTCATTTGGCTGTGACACATTTCTTACACGAGTTGTGAGTCTCATATAGATCACGGACTTATGTATTGACTGATCATCAGTACGTGTGGGACGTACAATAGGGAATAACTGCTGATAGAATTTGTATGCTAGAAGACTGGGCAGTTATTAGAGGTATCATCGTGTCATGGATATGACATTCTTAGAGCATGGGATGGGGAGGACAACGAGTAAGGCGTTTGGGCTCCTTTGCACTTTTCTTGTGTAACCCGTACTCTCCGCTGGAGATGCGCGATCATGATGACCCCTATATATTACCTGGCAGCCTCTGAGGTTCAAAATATGTCATACTTTGTAGGCCCCTGATTCTCCGAGAGAATTATGCCAATCCCATTTTGGCCAGATAGCCTATGTGTTGGAAAGTTGTTCTCAAAGTGCATTCACTTAGACGGTTAGTCGACCCATTGGATATTTATTTTTAGTACTTTAATGGCATGCTTCTATGTATCTTGTTACGTCCCTCTGAGGACCTGGTCCCTTTCCAGGTGTAGATGTTCATGACTTAGCATGAGCGCAGATCAGGACTTGCTACTTATATTTCGAGGAGGTCTTCTCTTCGAGCCTCGTGATTATTAGTTAATGTACTTATTTTGTTTATCTTATATTCTAGTTGGTAGTGGATTTATCTCCATCCAACTGTTAGTTCTTCTCGACTATTTCATATTTGGTTTATTGACATATATGATCATTTATTTCTTTATGATTTCTGTGGATGAGATTTAGTTATGCCCTGTGACTTGTGATAGATATATACCACTTGTGAATTATTGTTCATGATACAGCGTACGTATGTGTTATGGTTTCTATATATTGAAATCTCCATATACATACGGCTGGCATGCTTACGTGTTCCTAGTCCTACGTATTTTGGAACTTGGACGTGACATATTTTTAGTGGTGGCCCATGCAGGTCAAGAGTATATTGTCTCGGTTACGTTACTGTACCGAGCAAGCCTGCACCTAGGATTAGAGTCTTAGGTCTCATCCACATACTTGAATTTTCTCCTTGATTTTGTTCCAAATTCTTGAACTCACCTTCCTTCTAATCCGTTCTATTTAAATAATTACATCATGCTTGATTCATGTACTTCCCTAATAGTTCCTTGAGTATAGCCTTCTGCTAGAATATAGGAATCCTTATTGTTAGGATGATAATTAGGGTAACATTCCTACTAAGAATACAACTAGAATATTGGCACATCACTAAGTTTAGAATCCCTAATGAACCCTAGCATCCCTTACCTGTAGATTATTTGACCATTATCCCTTGATATAATTAGGAATGACTTGAGAGTAGTATAGACACTACTAGAGTTAGTTAGAAATTTGACCATATCGTTTGACCCTAGCATTGACGAACCAATAGAAATCCAAGGTTGAATATTAGGACTAAACCTAACTTTCATAGTGAGATAATATTAGAACTATAAATTTAGATTCTTGTCTTGATATTAGCAGAACAATACCTTAGGAAGCCAAGAGGAATGAATAGAACATTTTCCTTGAGCATACCTCGAACATAGAGATTAACATACTACTTTCCCCTTAGAAAACCATGATACTATCAAGAGTCTCTTATTTTAATTTCATATCTTGTTCCTCCGAAACCATAACGCTCGCTATTTGTGCGACGACTAAAATCTTCCTTCATCTTTCAATTCGTGCCACCTAACCGTTCTGATTGTAGGCCGCATAGCCCCAGGCCGCATAGCGTCTCGCCATAAAGACCCTAGCCGCATAGCACCTGGTCGCATAGTCCCTGGCTACATAACTCCAGGACGCATAACCCCTGGCCTCATAACCCCGGGCCGCATAACTCCTGGACGCATAGTGCCTTGGCCGCATAGCGTCGGGACACATAACGCTTTGGCCATATAGCGCCAGGTCGCATGTGCCACGAAGCATGTGCCCGAGCCAGAAACTGTGTATGCAACTCGCGCATAAAGGTGCACACGAGCGCCATGCGACGATGCTGACGTGCTAAGTGCATAGTGCGCCAACAAAGCGCCACTTTGCACCCTTGAGCATGTGTCCAAGTCCAAGTCGTTAAGCCCTTTCAGGGCTTAGCTCCTAAGGAAAACTTTCCTTAGGTGGTGACAAATCAAAGATTGTCATAATGGAGTTTATACTTAATCCCTCTAGGAAAGTCAACCCACATAGGCCTCCACCCCATGTGCATATACCAATACTAAGCATAGTTATATATTGAGATATACACATTGGTGGTTTTCCAATGTGGGACTAAAACTCTAAAAGCTAAGTGGAAAATACCAACAATCCCCACATATATCACAATATATGGTTGAGTGTTCCTCACAGTGACTGCCATCATGCATTAGAATAGATGTCGCCGACGACTTGAATCTTCCCGCATGGGTCAAACAACAGTACGATAGAAGAATGGACTCGGTCTTGAATTCTATACCATAGCTGCTATTCTTCCCACTAACACAATGATCTTAGTTATGCCATCCGGTCGCACGTTAAAGGTCCTGTGCTGACCTGGTCTCAGTGTATGTATCTTGGGCATCTACAAGCTTTCCCTCAAGAGACGGCCTACGTCTCTATCCATACACTTAGTTGAGTTCTTCCACTATAGAGAGTTTATTATCCGGCATGAAGTCTTGCGCTTATGTGTGGTGCTATGCTGCATACATGGTCGCCAAAGGCCGAGGATCCCCCTCTTGTGTGTCATACCATTGTAGCATGAGGACACATGCCTCTTAGTAATGCCGTTACTACACACAACATGGAGCCTTGCATCTTTGTACGGTGCTACGCTGCTGTGACATGGATTAAAGTCAAGGTTCACTCCCTCATATGGTGTCACCTACTGTAGCATGAGATCACAGGCCTCTTAGTAGTGTTGTACTACCTCCCAACATGAAGCCTTGCTCTTTCCTGTGGTGCTATGCCGTAGTGACATGGCTTGAAGCCGAGGTTCACTCCCTCATGCGATGTCACCCACTGTAGCATGAGGTCACAGGACTCTTTATAATGATGTACTACCACTCTCTATCTTTTTTCAGCATTAGGCTACCTGCCTATGTGCGGTGCTACCGCCTCTGTGACATGGCCCAAAGCTGAGGTTCACTCCCTCATGTGGTGTCACGCTATTGTAGCATGGGATACAAGTTCCTTGTAGTGCGAAAACTACTCGTGCTTCCTACAATGCACGCCGGACATTCACTCTACCCGAGAACTCATTAAGGCGTCAAAACTATCCTTCCACAGGAAATGTTCTGATCAAGAACAAATAACAGACCAAAGTGGTTCCGCGTACGTATCCTATAATGTCCCTGAGGACCACCCACTGTACCTGATATTCTCCTGGTCAATGGTCCTCTATTGAACCAATAGCTAGATGCCTGGAAGATTTATCTTTGAACCAATAGCATAAAACTAAATAGTAGGATTGCAGAGACGCAATACCAGAGGTCCTCTAAGCCCATATATGCTATGTTCTTGACTATGTGCGGTGTTACTGCCACTATGACATGGCCCACAACGAGGCTTTATCCTGTCAAGGTACCTCATGGTGGTGTCATCCCACAGTAACATGGAGTACTACACTCATTTATAGTGCTTGACTCTAACTATATGCAGTTCTACTGCCGCTGTGACATAGCCCAAAGTCGAGGCTTTACCCTATCAAGGTACCTCATGGTAGTATCACCCCACGGTAGCATGAAGTACAATGCTCCTCTATAGTTCTTACGATCAGTTGGCACTTGAGGCCTATTATGAACGGATCCGACAGATTTACCTGACTTCGATCTTTAGCCATTGTAATAATCCACGCTAGTTGCGCTCATTCAGTATTTTGTTCTAGCCCTTGAGGCCTATTATGAACGGATCTGCCAGAATTACCTGGCTCTGAATACTTAACTACTGTAATGATCCACGCAGGATGCGTTCATTCAGTATCATATATTTTATCCACAAAGTTCCTTCAAACCATTGAAGAGATGAATAGATACAACTACTGCAGCTTTCAAGTTTTTACAGTATGTCAGTATCATCCGAATATGTGTACTAACCATAGGAAGATCATCTGGGAGCTTCTAGAGCCATCCTGTGATATACGCTATAGTTGATAGTGCAAAAACCTCTGAGAGTAATGACTGCATCTTCGACTTCCACGATATAGCAGCACCACTCCTGGAGAAGTCACATCCTCCTGTGGATCTTTCACTCTTCTTTTCTGAGCACCAACTGACATCATTGAAATCTTCCATCATATCTAGATAACTGCTGTAGTACAGGATATACCACTGAGTCCACTTGAGAATTCTGACGACTCTTTTCACAGCTTCCAGTGTTCAACAACATACATCCTGCTCGTGAACTGACTCAACATCCCTACAACAAGAGCTATATCAGACCTGGTGGTACTTGCAGCTTGAATCATGCACATAATGATGCTTGAGTACACCAACTGTCTGATATTTTTTCTTGGATAATGCTTCATCTCCATGTCACACCTGAGGAGTATGTCCGTGATACCCAAAGCGTATGATTAGCTCTTCATATACAGCGCTTGTGACTGAGCAAGCCCCCCTGACATCCAGATTATCTTATATCCTTAAGGATGATATCCACAATCCCCTGTCCTGAGACTGGACAAAAGGATATCTTTGTTCTAGTGACACTTCTATATCCGTAGCTGGGATTAGCTAGTCCTCCACATAGATATAAAAGATTAATCTTTTATTATCAGCGAACTTTGTATACACACACTTGTCTGTCTCGCTGATCCTGCGATAACTTTGACTAGATGACTTATCAAACTTCTGCTGCCACATCCTGGGATTTGTTTCAGGCCGTATTTGAGATATCACCAACTTGCAGACTGCCTTCAAACCTGAATGACAATAATTCTGACTGTTGTCTGTTAATCTCTCATGTTTGTCTTCCTTCAAGACTTGTTGTCTTTCCTTCATCTGATAAACAATCAGCTTATGAATAGCAACTACGACAATCATCATCCTGATATATGATACTTCAATGAGGTACCACAAAACTCAGTCCCCTGTATCTGAGAAAACTCCTAGGCTACGAGCCTAGTCTTGAACTCAACTGTTCTGTCTGCTTCCATTTTCTTCTAATAAAGATATATAAGCATCTGATAGGTTTAGCTCCTTCAGGCAGATTGATCAACATCCAAGTATTGTTATGGGGTCAATCTCTTCATGGACTGCCTTCTCCCAACAGACCGAGTCCCTGGTCTTCATCGCCTCATCATTGGTAAGTGGTACGACATCCATATGATAGGTGATAAGATCATCTTTGGTCCTTCGACCTCCTGACTCTTCTAGCTGACTACTCTTCGAGTTCTGGTTCAAATATTTTCTCTTAAAAGACAACTCCTTCCAGGATCACGTCTTCTTCTACAGAAGGGCCAACAGCTTTGGTTGATACGGTTCTCCAAAAAATCTCCACAATCGAACGATATTCATGTAGATCTGACTTTGAACCAGAGTTACATCATAAGTGACGAACAATACTAAGGACATGTCCGTAAGTGCAACCTTCTCCCATAAACAATCTAGAAGGCCCTTTGAACAACAATATAGAAGTCATTATTACTGTTAACTGCTCGCCCTTCCTATCTACACCTTCAATGGACTGGGAGTGTACGAAGATGTCATTCCATAGTCAATTCTATGTTCTAAGCTGAACGATGTGAATCCAAAGAACGATGCATGCTCAATAGTCAATTTCATGTTCTAAGCTGAACGATGTGAATCCAAATAACGATGCTCTTTATATTGAGATTTTCTGAGTCTATTGAGTTGTGGACCGATATGACGCTCAGCTCCAAACTTGAAGTCCCTAAGGTTCTCGAATGCTTCATCCTTCGATTATGAGAAGATACGTGAACGCATTTCCTGAGAAATCGTTGAAGAAATAAGTGAAAAACTTTATCCCGACCCTTTGTGGAGAATAGAAGTCACAAATATCTGAGCGCACCAGCTCCATATGATCTGTACTTGTAGTCGTCCGTCTAAACGAATTTCTGACTACCTATGTCTGAATACAGCTATCACGTCTCTCCACCTCCTTACCCCCATATCTTGGATATATCTCTGAACTATACATTTTTGTTGGAAAAGACATGTCTTAGTCATATGCGTCATAACTCAATAAGATCAATCTCTTCCTCAAGATGGAAGTCCATAATCATAATCATGATCCCTAGATCTTCTGCTTAACACTTGTTCGCCATAGAGACCTTCTCTATTCCTTGGTGAACTGCTCTTTCACAGAGCATGCGTGGCCGAATGCACCAGTGTCTACCCACCAGTCAGTAACCACGCTTGATAACTCAACTTGTGCAATCATAGCAACCAAGTTAAGTAATCAAAGGAACCAAGTTTTAGCTATACCTTGCTATATTGGTTCGAACTGGTTCTGCTCTCAAGCTCCAATTCCAGAGCAGTAACCTTCATACGGAAAGCCCACCATGCGCCAGTCTTGCCATGCGTAGAGACGTCCATGCACATAAGCCACTATGCGGCCAGCTCTGCCATGCGCTAAGACCTTCAATGTGCTTCCATGCGACAAGAGTCTTTATGCGGCAAGAGTCTTCCATGCGACATGAGTCTGTCATGCGGCAAGAAAATGTCATGCGGCCAAGTCTTGCCAACCGCCAAGAACTGTCTTGCGCTAAGTCCTGTCATCCACAAACTCTGCAATCCTTGGTCATCTTGTAATCTTCCTTCCAACTGGAATGCGCGTCCTTCAAACGCTAACTCTTCCATCTTGGGAAAAGGTAGGTTCCGACAACTTTCTTTCAACATTTGACAAATGACTCCTTCCCTCATCCAAATGTTCGAAGTGTATCCCGTCAATCTCCTCAAATTTGTGAAAAGTTGTTGCCGAGAAGATTTGATCGAATGTTCTACCTCTTTCTTTAGATCTTGCTTTGAGATTGTTAGTTCCGAGACGGATCAAATATGGTAGAACGCGGGCCATAGCAGAGCTACTAGCGGGATCCGCTCCGCTCTCTACTGGAACCCAAGTTGTCGTCGAGATCAGAGATTCACACAAGAGTTCATCATATGATATTTCTCGATTCCAACAAAGCACGAACCAAGAACAGGTTATAAACTGACTTCGAGAAAAAAGAAGATATACTACAAGCAACAAGTAAAACGATCTTCTCTTTATGTTCACAAACGCTACAATGAGAAAGAACGAAGCAAAGAAAAATATTGAAGAAAAGCTCCTTGCTAGGGTGGTTAAAACCACCGTTGCTCAAAGCAAGATTTGCTGTACAGACGATCTGGCCCCAGAAATCAGCAAGTTCACAAATGAACTTTTGGAACGCTCAATGTCACCTCAGAAAATACCATGTGAGAGTGAGACACTCTAGGCCGCATATGATCTGGTATTCTCGATTTTTTTCATCTATTTTTCTCTCTCCTCAAATACAAAAGGAGGTCCTCTATATATAGAGAAAAATAACACCTATGAGGCTTGAGAAAACTCCAGGCCGCATATGCGCTGACCGACCAGATCCCCCAAAATCTGGGTGTCAGAGTCGCATGCTCCGCCCACGCCGCATGCGTCGTCTCCGCCGCTTGACACGCTGTACTACACGAGGCAGACAACATCCAAACGTAGAAAGCAACAGCTCGCATCTCATATTCCGGAAGGCACAGAAAATTATGCGCTAAAGTAGACACCATGTCCCCTCCAAATGCGACTCACTCATCCAAACCTGGCCGTATAGCCCCAGGCCGCATAGCGCCTGACCACAAATACCCTAGCAGCATAACGTCTGGACGCATAGTGCAAAGTGCGCCAACAAAACACCATTTTGCGCCCGTGTCCGAGTCCTAGTTGCTGGACTTAGCTCCTAAGGAAAATTTTCCAAAGGTTGTGACAAATAAAAAATTGTCATAATGGAGTTCACACTTAATCCCTTTAGGAAAGTCAACCCACATGGACCGCCATCCCATGTGCATACAAAGCATAGCTAAATATATACATTAAACTCCCAAAGCTAAGTGCAAAACCACACAAAGCTCCTTCTCCAGTGAGTCTTAGCACCAGCAGCAGATTGTCAGACATCTCCGGTGATGGCGGAGTCTCGGTGACATCATCTCGATCGGAGTATGCCAGCCGCAGTAGCCTCGACGGGTAGACTTCGACGAAGCCACACTGTGTATAGACCATCACTATGGCCAGATCGAAGCCAACGACGACGAGCTCCGGCCGACGAGTTCGTGTACGGGTCGGAGTACAGTGGTCTCGCTGTCAGCTTCATCGTCGTCAACATCTCCGGTGAGGTGAGTCTTCCTCATCATGTCTTCCTTCCCTCGTTTTCGCTTTCGATCGATCTTTTCGTTATCAATTATGTTGATCTTTTGATACGAACCTGAACTTTATTCTTGTTTGAATCTTGATCGCTATGTGTTCGATAAAATATCCCAGTGAAGTCCTTGTGTCGACCGAATAGAGCCAAGCGTTGCTACTGTCTCTGATCGTCTTCCATTGGCAAAGGCAACAAATCGATTGTTCGACTTTGATCGGACATAGAGCTTCACGTGTCTGCTCAACTCATGTATCCCTTCTTCATCTACCTATGTTCTGAGTTGATTGACGAATTCCTTCAACAAATTGTTTCTTTGACTTCTGTGTCCTGTGTCGAGTTGACACAGAGGTACAAAAATCTCCCTTTTTGTATTTGCTCACTCGATTTAGTTATGAGATGTATTTCGGTAGAGGGAAGGTTAATTTGGAGTCAAACAGAGATGTTTGAAATCAATAAGGAGTTGTGATATGGGTGTGCCTTAATATGGGACATGGGCAAGATACATATTTTAGGTAGTCCTCCTGTATTTTAGATTTTTTTTTCCCACAGTATGTGCCAGACACAAGATGACACTGACACCTATTTTTGGAGTCTCTGTGCTTCCTAAATTATTTCTATTGTTGTTGATGTGCGTTGGATCTAAATTATTATTATTGTTGTTGATGTGCATTGTTATGTGAAGTCAATGTTCTTAATTCAGAAGATTTAATTAAAATATAAAAAACTCTATGATTACTTGGAAGATTCAATGAAAATATTAAAAAAATGTATGATTACATGGTCTTGGCCAAGGAAAATATGAACAAAGGTAGGGATCTATGATAATAGCTAGCTAGATGGTTGAAATGTTTAAGACTTCAAATTGTAACTCATTTCCAACAGTTTTTTGAGTGCTATTTCCACAAAAACCAAAGAGATATGTTGCCCAACATAATTCCATGATTAAGACACATTTTATTTGTAAACATCAATATTAACCTACATATTAAATTGCTCAAGTCTAAACAACATGAGGAAAAATAAGTTCTTTTAATGTTAGAAATGGCTAAATATGAAGTTATGCCAATAATTTAACAATTAAATAAAGCCCATATATCTTAGCCTAATTAGGAGCTTCCATAGCACTGCCTTCACAAGTAGAGATTGAGAATGTAATGTTTTGACTTTTGATACAACACCAATAATTATTGGAGTTGCCAATTAATTGCTTGTTCCCTAGAATATTGACAGTTGAGGGCAAAATGCTAGTATACAATCCTTGAAAAATAGAAATCAATCAAGCAATAAATTATAGAAAATAGTATTATGACTATATGTATTCTATCACCCATCTGATGTCTCCGTCTATTGCCGGAAGTCCTCTTTCCTTGGAGTTCATATTTGGTGTTCATTACTTCTGTAGTAAAAGTATTAGTAACTTTTAGTTCATTATACTTTTAACTATATTCATGAATGTTTAAATTTGCATCAAATAATGTTTTTGGGGGTTATTTTGAACTCACAGTTATCATATTTAGGTTGCACCAGAAACGAAAAACTATTTGATGTTACTTGTGCTTATATTTGATCTTTTTCTATAAAGCTGACTTACTTCGCCTGGATAATTCTGATGTTGAAGATATTTGTAAACTTACTAGAAGTGAGTCTGCTTCTATTCTTGTAGTGGAGTGTTCCATGGATTTTTTTTTTCTTTTTAAGAAAAGTTGTGTTGCACTTGCATGGCATATGGTAGCAGGGACCACTGTTTTTATTTATTTATTGCATGCCACATGACAGGTAGCTCCTGTATATCCACTTTCCCCTAATATATTTGTTAGTTTATTATAGAGTAATTTCTTCTTCGCAGTGGTCTATGAATTCTAGGTATCTAAACTAGGAAGCCAAAATTTGATCCTCCCAACATGAAATAGCCAATAAGATCCAAAATAGATATAAATGTTAAAGCTAGATAAGGCAGGCAAGCACATAAGCTGTTAAATTATATAAACTGCTGTGACTAGAATTATGTGAGAATCCTTTTGGCTTGAATGTTCCTGCTAGGGTCAATCACTCCAATCTTATTCATCATGGTATTTTTCTGCTGATCTGCTCCTCCACACCTCTTCCGTTTGTTAGCTTAGTCCCCTCTTTGCATTGTGCTGCAGCCAAAAGTGCCATTTAGAGCAATGTAGATAAAGAAATTGAATGTAAAACTGAGACTTTTGTGGCAGCAATGAAAATGTCAGTGCTGGGTGCCTACTGCCTATATGGTGCTACTGTCTAATTCTTGCTGCTAATAGGTTGACTTGAAGAAAGTATCAATATGGATTTTTCTTTAAGTTGTAGTTTTCTCGTTCTGCTTACTAGGTTGTCTCAGAAGAAAGTAAAACTTGTTCTTTAATTATATTCATCAGCAGAGACATAAGAAGTCTATGGTTGGAAGTACAGTAGCATAGTTAGCTTTGAAGGGTAAGTTTGATTTTCCTGCAAGTGTTATTGTGATTGGTTCCCACACCCAAAAAGACAATCAAAAGGAAAAGGTAATGATAGAATTTGTTGGTCTTGCTTCAATCTTCATAATTGTTTTAAAGCATGGTATTCTTAAAGTAGGGCATGAGTGTATGGTCATTTGTGCCAATTTATCAAAATAGTATTTTTGTTCTTAGTGAAGTATATTGTCTACATTTTTGCAGTCTTCTGGGAGTTATTGTTGCTGTGGACCAAACTTAATAAATTCTCGTGTTTTCGGTTGAACCAGGATAGCATACCTAGGCAAGTAAAATTCTACAACAATACAATATTATGTCTCTAAACCTTTGCTTGATGATAATATTGTAACTTAAATTTCATGATGCATAGTTGACTAAGTTAGTAATTCCATGTAATAATCAGTTAAATCTCCACATGCTGTTTTTTTGTGGATACGAATTATCTCATTTCTGCCTAACAGAAGAATATCAGTCTCATTCACCACTTGTTTATCCCCTTTCAATAATTTGATGAATGTACAATTTTGTATTCTAATAATCTGCTTTTTTTTGCCCCATGAAACAGAAAAATAAAGATGGGCGCAAGCAATGTTAGCATCGACTATGGCTCAGCCACATACAACAAATCACTCTACTTTCAAAGACTACGACAACATGTCACCTGGAAGGTTAGTCTAGAAATGGTCATGTGAGATTGTAAATCTGTTATCAGTTTCATTCTTATATTTCCATTTCACTAGTTATTTTCTTATATTCACCATTATTTGTAAACAGACCCTCTCTCCATTCAATAACCCAAGATATTTCTTTTTACAAATTTATTCTGATTTGGCAGTTTACTTTTACAAGGCTTGATATCAACAGAACACACTTCTGAGGCCTTCTGCCCAATTCTATATAATTTTGTCAAGGCATAACAGAGAAAGCCCCTTCCTTTTCTGAGTCTACTGTGCACAGATGACCACTACAAAAAATCAGGGCTTTAGTGTCGGATGACTATCATGAACATTATTTTCCAATTCAGTTGTCAAATCCCTAACAGTTTCTACCATAAAAGATTCAAACTCATTTTAATATGGAATTGATATATTGTAGTGTGGTTACATTTCCAGTTAATATTATTAGTCTGGATGTTTGTATTTTTAAGTTTTCACCTTCTCTATTGAAGTCGGTTGTTCTTAATTAGGGTTGCTTGGTCTAATATCATGTCCTCTGGCTTTTTGAAGGGTGCAGTTCCTTTTTTCTTCTGATGCTGCTGAAGAATTGAAAGAAGCAATTTCAAAAAAGAAGCATGAGTTAGTTTTCGTATATGATTTCAACCTCGTGGATAAGATTTGGGGAACAGCAAGGCCTAGTCCTCCTGTCGAACCAATAAGAGTGCATGATATTAAGTATGCTGGTGTAGACATCTCATCAAAATTGTCGTTTGTAAGTCTGAACTTGTTGCAGCTGGATGTACCTCTATTATTATTACAATGCTTGATGAAGTTGCATGGCTACTAAACCTGGTAATTCTCTAATCAACTACCTTCATAGTTCATTGTTACAGTTGATACTCTGTAGTGGCATGAACCCAGATTATGCTTGAACTATTAGAGTATTACCTGGTTGTTTTGATCTTATTGAAATAAGATTCTTTTAGCCTCTTAGTTGTGAACTATTTAAAATGAAAGGACAACATGAGAGCTGACATCATGTATACTCAATTGTAGAGTCCATATGGATACAGTGAACTTTGATAGTCACATGAAAGCATTGAGAAACTCTTGTGACATTTTAACCATAAGGTTGGGATAATTTGGCCTTATGCTCATCATTTGGCAGTATGCCCTGTTTCTTCTATCGTAAAAATGTATGAATGTCCTTTTCTTCTATCAATTTTGCTCAATACCTTATTTCTATCATGGGCAATATTGCGCTCAAACTTCTAGAAGCCATAAATGAATGTACTGCTTATATGATAACATGTTCTTCATTCTTGGAATTCGTTTGCATGATTCTGTGACTATGCTAAAATTTTCCAGCACTGACATATATACATACCTTAGGACTTGGTTTTTTTTCTGCCAAACTATTGTGAGAGATATCTTAGTATGTACTACCTTGAAGATTTTACTACAAAAATACACTATTTTAGCAACGAAATTATCCGTCGCTAAAATACATATTTCTGTCGCTATCTGTATTTAGCGGACTGATTAGCGACGGAAATGTTCCGTCAGAATAACTAACGTCGCTACGAAAATTCTGTGACGGATTAGCGACGGAATGAGCGACATAAAACCAACGACGGATCAGTGACATATAAATTTCGTCGCTAAACTTTCTGACTACTTACCGACGGATTAGCGACGGATTATGTGAGCCAAAATTTTCAGAAGGTTTTGTACATTCAGAGCTCACAGAGTTCGTTGCTAATCCGTCACTAAGTTGTCACTCTCAGTGACGGATTAACGACGGATTTTAGCGACGGACTCTGATACATGTTTGGCACATTTGTGTGTATAAGACGTTTTAGCGACGGAATAGTCCATCAATAGGTAGTCTGTCCTGAGATTTTTCGTCGGAAATCTGTCGTTGATCTGAGATTTTTCATATTTTTCGTCGCTATTACGTCGTCAGTCCGTCGTTAAAGGTAATATTTTTCCCAGAAATCAATTTCTGTTGAGCATATACCTGTTATTCATTCACCAATTTTCACACAAATAAATTTTACACAAGTAAATTTCACACAAACTAATAAAACACACACAAACATGTACAAATGTTATATATACAATGAAATAATAAAGTAGAGTAATCCAAACATGTACAAATAACTGTTATACAATCCCACAAAGTCAAATAAATACAATCAAGTCAAAAAAAAATACAACCAACTAAAAAAAATTCCACAAACTCAAAAAATCCATCAAGTCGACGGTGGAGACGGCGGCGGCTGTCGGCTAGCTATGTACTGCACCACAACCATAGCGATGATATATTGTAGATCATCAGGAGCAACAGCAGACGGAGCATTGGCAGGAGCCGTCGAAGGAGCTGGATGACCCATCTATACCGCCGGAGGAGCAGGAGCCGTTGGAGTAGCCGGAGGACCCAACGTAGTAGCCGTTGGAGGAACCGTCGTAGTAGCCGTCGGAGGAGCAGGTGCTGCAGCATCACGAGTGTCTATCAACTGTCGAACCAGTCCATGTAGCTCATGCACAGTCGTCGTGAGTTGCTCTAGGGACATCGCACCAGAAGGAACGCCGGAGCCGGGCACTGATAGAGCTGGAGTAGCCGTCAAAGGAGCTCTGGAAAGAACCGATGGCTGGGATGCCAACGATCCGGTACCGTACACGCTGTCGCCTTTCCCTCTCCCGACAACTTGTACCCACCGATCGTTTCTCTCAGTCGGCGTACTGCTCTCAGTGTCCCCCTCTAACGTCTCATACGTCTTCTATATTTATTTATATAAATAGATTTAGAATAAAAAAATTTAGAGCTATATATGCTTTATTTGATTTTGGTTTTAGTATTATATTAGATACTAGATATCATAGTATATGTATATAATTTGAGTTATATTTGATTTTCAAGATAATCTTAAAATAGGATATTAACCAAGGTTCAAAGTATCGGAATCGGTATCGGACCATTCCTATGAGGTTTTAAGTAAATTAAATGAAACGCGGCTGAAAATTTTAAGTTTTCGCAGCGTCGAATCGCTGAAATAACAGCGACAGAATAGTGACGGATTGTTGACGAAATATATTTACATAAATAATTTAGTCGTTATTCTGTCGAATTTCTGTTGTTGACTCAACAACGGAGTAGTTTTCGTCCCTGAGATCCGTCGCTATTTAACAGTATTTTTTAGGATTTGAACTTAGTTTTGCATATAAATGGAGAACTTAGCTGATTTCTGTTACATGGGGAAATGACAACCGATGTTACTGGACTAACACCACTCTCTCTGAAAATGCAATACATACTAGAAAGAAAGGCTCACGAAAGCTATGAAGAGACTTATGAAGAGACTTATGCCTCTAAGGTTTGTTTGTAAATTTTGTCACAATGTTTGTATGATTGTGCTAAAATATTAATTTTTATGTTTCTTTTTTGGGTGCAGAGCTAATGATGAAGTGCAAATTAGTTGCACTTTTGATGCTAGCTGTGAAGAGTTGGAACTCTGAGTAGTAGTAGTAGTACTAAGAGTCTTACATATTATGGAATAGACTATTCCTATTAAACAAATTGGGCATTTATCTTGTAACTTTTGATTAACATTTTGTATGGATTTGAGATGTTTTAATATATTAATATTTGGTACATTAAAGTTTTATTATTTATAAAATTGGTTTTGGTTAATTATTTAAGAATAATTATATAAATAAATAAATATATTGATGATTTTTTACGACATTTAAAATGTGTCGTTAATGTGGTTTTAGATGACATTTGTAAAGTGTCATATTTTTTACGACACTTATCACATGTTATTGAAACATGTTAAGATGACACTAGTAAAGTGTAGGGAATAAATTTTTTAACCTCTTTTTAGATGACACATAAAAAGTGTCATGAAAAATATCAATGACATTTATTAATTGTCATAGAATATTTTTGATGACATCTACAAAGTGTCGTAATTTTGACGACATTTATGAAATGTCATTGAAGCATGCTAAGATGACACCAGTAAAGTGTCGTGGAATAAACATTACATAACATTCGAAAAATGTCACTGTAAAGATATTATATGACACAGAGTGTCGTTGAAAGTTAAAAAATTTCTCTGACACCTCCCTAGACAACAACAAAAAAGTGCCATAGAAAGTCATTAATGACACTTTTTGAGTGTCGTTAAAACTCTTTTTTGTTGCGTATCTTCGTGTTAGCATTGTTCTATCGTACCACCCCAAGGAAAAGTACATATTTCTGTTCATATTTGTTAACACCGCAGTTGATGTTGTCATCACCAGCCCCTTGTCAGACGCTTCTTGTCATGTGTAAGACAACAACTTTCGTCGTGGACAAACGCTCGAGCAATGACCTAGTTAATTACTCTTGAAACACTTGTCAATGATGGAATTGACATATGGGTTTTTGAGACAAGGGTGAGCCTCAGTGGGTTTCTTCGTCGTCTTCTCATGTTTGGGTGCTTCTTCCATCAGTACAAAATCGATCTATCCCCTCCGATTGCCACCTCGCTTCCTGCCACCTCGCTTCCTTTGATTGCCATCTTTCTTGCAACAGTAACTCGACTTGCAACGTTTGATTCCTGGCATCCGTTAGTTTGAATATGCACTGAAGCGAGATGTTTTATTTACTTTGATTCCGTCGAAATGGTTCAGTTAGGCAAGACAAAAAAAATCTGTGGTATACTCGTTGACGCTTCATTACCCCTATTCACATATTTGATATTGATGGGAAATGTGCTACTCGTAATCATCAGATAAGAAATGTTCTTTCAACTTCTTCTACATCTAACCCCATGAGGTGATACATTTCTTTCATGCAGCCTATCTAGCAAGACAATGCTCTTGACTTAATCGACATGCCATCAACTTCACCTTATTGTCCTGCGGATCTCCATGTAATATAAAAATCGGTTTACCTTTGACAACCAATGGATGAATCCATCGATGTCTTGATCGTAATTAGAGATCGTATATCAATCTTCAGCTATAAATCATCTACTCCCCCATACAGATCTTCTCTGCAACTGTCATTTTGATAAGTGTAGTCGTTGTCAAACCGATCTTCGTCATTGCAAAAATTATTCCTCTCGTAGTCAACATAGCGACCACGTCCTTCGACGTTGCACTAACGGTCGTAGTCTCGTCGATCAGGTAGCATGTCACCGCCTGTCACGTCCCAGTCCCAAAATACCAAGGGACTAGACACGTGGCAATGGCCAGCAGCACGCATCGATGGACAAACCCAATTTAATGGATCCATCGGGGCATACTTAAGCTGTAATATAAGGTCTACAACAACAATAAAACTAATCTCATCCACACACAAGATAATAAGATCAACAACAATAAGGAAAGTACATCCACATCCAGTCTCAGCAAAGTATTTTGGGGAACAACCCGATAATAGTCTAAAACACTGGTTCAACAGACCAGAACAAAGGAGTCCAAAAATAAAGTATCTGATGAGTACAAATAACATATACTCAAGAAAAGTCTTCAGCCATCACCTCTTCTTCTAAGATTTGTTCAGCTCCAACAACAGCTTCTGGTACAGCTTCAACTCCTATCCCGTAAACCTCGGGATAATGCTCTTCTGCTAAACCTGGGGACATCATCCGGATCCAGGTCCTCAGGGGACATAGCAAGGTACAAATAATACAAGCCAAAATAAATGCAATGAAATAGTAAATGAAACAAGTAGGGTAACTACATAACCATCTATGTGAAAATGCAACTGAGAGCATCACTAGTACTCAGGCTGAGACCGCTACAAGCTCTGTGTCGGGGAGCCGGTAGCAGTAATAACAAGTAATGGGTCTAGCTCTACTCGAGAGTCTACAACCTCACAATAGTAGTAGATATATATAAAACAGCCTGTAGCCTGTGTGTCTCTCCCCACCCAATATAACCACACGTCTCATGTCCATAACGTCTCATGTCCATGTCACGTGAGATCATAGCTAATGCAACAAGTCTTAATCTCTAAGAATATAATGTCTATGTCAATCCTGTATCCTACACAGAATCACCATGAATATCTCAGAAAAATTCTGTCATATGTATGGTTTCAAGTGTCCTGAGGTATAATGTACTTGGTAAAACAAGTACGAGAATGTAAAGGGTCACGATGTCCATCTCTAGGTGACTTTACACAACTCCGCGTACGGTGTTGGCACCCGACTATAATCGGACGCTAAGTAAGTCACACGGTCCTAGGTTTAAGCATGTACAACAATGTAAATAAGCAAGGAAATAAATAACAATACTACATAATTTGGCAAGGTACACTTGCCTGGGGTTGAAATACCAGTAGCGGTCCCTGTATCAGTGGGTCCTGTATATACTCCTCCAAAAGCTGAAATGAACATTACCAACAGTCTCAGAAAATATGAAATAGCTAGAAGCGCCTGTCCTTAAGTCCAGTTTGGACACAAGGACAAAAATAATATTTCCTAGTCAAAGCGGGTCCACATGTGGGCCGCTTTGCACCGAAAATCGGGTCAGGGTCAAAGGTCTCCAATTTCGTCCAACTTAGTGTCAACAAGTCAGGAACGATGATACGAACCCAACGGAACTTCCAGAATTCGATTCCGATGAGCCGTTCTCAAAATCGCCCGTCAAGTGGAGCCTGTGGGGCCCACGATACGCGATTTTGTCAACGTTCTCAGAATCGAACCAAACTTAACTCACAGGACCAGCGTATTGCTACGAGTCCGATGACGCAAGTTTCGTCTCGATCCGACGTGTGTACACTAAGTTACAGCGTGTTCCAGAATGGACGGATACGGGACGTTGTCAGCGGATACGCGTTGATTCTGGTGTGCACGCACATTCGAATCAATTTCTGCGAAATCCCGCACGTCCGTATCAACGACGCGCACGTATCGGTGAAGACCGCACGTGACCAAGTCGTCCCGTTTGGCGGGACGTACTCAGTTCCGGGGTGAAATAGGGCGTTGGTTTTCCTGTTTTTTTAATCGCGGTTCACGATCACCACAGGTCGCAATGCACTGAGCGGTTTGCACGGGCACTGAGGGAGTCACACAGCCTACGCGTCACAACTGACGGAATAGAAATCGGTGCAGCGAGGAGAAAGTTATGAGTACCTGAACAGGGCTCAAAAAGTCCGATTCACACGTGTCCGAGTCGAGTCTACTGTGTCCTGGACGTGTCCGGCCGTGTCCGGCCGTGTCCTGGCTAGGGCTTGAGTTCTGTGTCGTGTCTGAGTCCGCCGGAGACTAGCTGGACGGCTGAGGGGTCGCCGGAGTCGGTCTGGGGAGGTCGGCGAGTCGTGGGCGGCCGGACCTGGGTCTGGTCGAGGAGGAGAAGTGAGCTCGGCTGCGGACGGAGGCGGGTCGGGGTTCTGGAGGTGCGGCGTCGGGTTCTGGAGGTGCGGCGGACGGCGCCGGGTGGTCAGATGCTGGAGGGGGATGGCCGGAGTCACAGAGGCTCGCCGGAGAAGAAGAATTGAAGGGGATTTCCGGTGGCCGGCTCGGGTTTTTATAGAGGGTTGAGGGGAGAGGGACGGCCGGGGGTTTTGGCTGGAATAGGAAGAGATGTCGTCGGCAGGTGGAGGAAGAGGAAATGGGGGGTCCGCCGGCGGCCACGGCGGCGAAAACGGCCGCCGGCAGGTGAAGGGTCGGGGCTGCAATGAATTTGGGGTTAGGGTTAGTCCGGGTCGGGTTCTTAGCGGTTCGGGTCTGACCCGGATCCGACCCGTTAAGGGGTTTGGGCCGGTTCGGGCAGACCGGCCGGTCCAGTTCGGTCTAATTATTGGGTTCGGTCTAAAATGGTTTAGGTAAACCGGGTTTAATTAATTAGGTTAAATTAATCAATAGTTTTTAAGGCTTTAAAAATTCATCCGGGGTCCAATAAATTCCCGAAAAATTACCCTATGTCCGGTTTTTAATTTTACATTAGAAAATATAATTTTCATCACATATTAATATTATTTAATATCTTTTAAAAATTCATTTACATCAGATTACCTTAGTTTTATTTGTTTTAAAAATTACAGAAAATGCTAATTAATTTCAGAAAATTAAGTTTTTAAATTCTCAAATTTTCAGGTGATTACACAGCCACAACATCATCATAATTATGTTTGACAAGATCATCAAACTTCTCGCTTAACTAGATGAATATGAAAATATAGATGAGAATATTAAGATCTCATTTATTACATGTACAAAGCCAAAGGAGGGGAGTATATATTAAGACATTGCTCCTCCATGACCTACGTCGCTTCACTGTGATAACGTGTGCTATACATATTGCAAAATTTTAGTTTCTTTTTATAAACGGACAAAACATATTGAGATTGATTGTCATTTCGTTCGTAAATATTTTTTTGGCAAGCGCTATTTCTCTTCCACATGTAATCTTTGTTGATTGGCTGACAGATTTTTTACAAAGTCACATTATGTACGGTTTCAATTTTTCTTGGACAAATTCATGTTGTTTGACCCATCATGAGTTTAAAGGGGGTGTTAAGATTAAGTAGATTTAGAATTAGATTCCTTCTCATATATATATATATATATATATATATATATATATATATATATATATATATGTGTGTGTGTGTGTTTGGAAAAAGGTAATTGTATTAAGATCAAAACTCAGTTACATCTCTGCCAGCTTAACGGATGGTCTGTTTTGCCAGCATAGCTCTTACATTGTTGATATGGTATGTTGGGTGTCATATTTAAGTATAGTATAAGCACATGGTAATATCCTGAGGACATATTTGGGATGCCAGAATATGTCACAGGATATTCCATTATGAGATTATTGTCATAATGATTGAGATCATTGTATTAATGATTGTAAGGCTATATAATGCCAATGAGACAATCAATAAAATAATCAACTAATTTCAACATGGTATCAGAGCCAAGTTTCCACAAACCCTAGCCGTCACCAAGCTTCCACAAACCCACAAGAGGATTTCCTAGCGCCCTTCGCTGTTGCTGCCCCATCCCGCTACTGCTGCGGCTACTACTGCTGCTGCGGCTGCTGCGACTGCTGCTGCTGCGACGGCGGCTGTGACATGCGTGTTGCCGCCTCCTCCGCACCAGCACGAGACAGCGCCTAATAGGGATGCCTAGATCTGAAAAAAGGGGGGACATGTTCGGATCTAGGAGCAGACGACGAGAACGAACGTGAGTCGTGGAGCGGACGTGACGTGATTGGATAGACGACGCATCGATGAAGGAGATCATCAAGAAGCTAGATTCTGCATGGGTGGCGACGTTGATGAAGTTGTTGACGATGTCGGCCGGTGAGAACACGACACGAACGTCGCCGGAGTTGAAGCTTCCCTCCATCGATCTGAAATTAGATGGACCAACCACCTATCTGAGTTGGTCACGGCGGGTGAGAAGAACCCTCGCAGGAAAAAACATGGAGAGGTTCCTGACGGGCGAGGCGACAGAGCCGGACGAGGGCTCGACATGACGCGATGAGTGGAAGTCCACTCATATGGTGATCTACTTCTGGCTTCTCAACTCCTTAGTCCAGTCTATTGCCGCCACAGTAGACGGTATTGAGATGGTGAAAGATGTGTGGGAGAAGTTGAGAAGGACCTATGATGGTGTGGGGAACAACTTACGGGTCTTCCAGATAAAGGGGGAGATTGATGACACCGTACAGGGAGAGAAGACGGTGCAGGAGTATGCCACGGAGTTGGAGCGTCTGTGGTTGGATTATGATCACTCCTCAGATCGGACGAGCTGCGGGGACCCTAAGTGTAAGGAGAGACAGGTGTGTCTGCAGGAGAGGACGATGAAGTTCCTCAAAGGGCTGACTGCAGCTTTCGCACAGAGGACGGCCCTAATTCTAGCCCAACCAAAGATCCCTAGCCTTGAGGAGGCTATCTCAGCCATGATCCAGGAGGAGACACGTATCAGGCTGCAAGCCGGGACAGGTGGTCCCCCCGAAGCAAAGTCAGCTCTAGCGATCACCAGCTCAGGTAACACATGATCTAAGGGAGAGCCCTGGCAGCATAACCGGCAGTGCTACAACTGTGGGGAGATGGGTCATCATCGGTATGCTTGTACCAAACCACCTAGGGAGGGAGATTCAGGTGGTGGACGAGGACCGTTCGGCGGACGAGGATATAATGGAGGACATGGTCATGGTCGAGGGGGTAGACGAGGCGGCCGAGGAGGTTATCGGGCGAACCTCCTGATATCAGAAGGGAACGGAGAAGCTGATGGCACCTTTACTGTGGAGGATCAGGCACTGGGAGACATGAGGAGTAGAACAGAGGAGGCGTCCACCTCATTCTTTGTTAGGGACAACGCTGCCATGTATGCCCATCCATCAGAAGGTACTGACGAATCACTTGCCCTTGCGTCTATCTCTTCCCTTAAATCATCAGACTGGATTATCGACTCGGGAGCATCTCGGCATGTGACGGGAAATGCTAGTGAGTTTTCTTCCTACACTCACCTAGCATCAGCAGACAGCATTCAGACAGCTGATGGCACTTTCCAGCCAGTGGTCGGTAAGGGTACTGTTAATTGTACAGGTTCAGTAAGATTATCCAATGTTTTACATGCTCCATCATTTCCAGTCAGTCTCTTGTCCATTAGTTCTATAATCCTCCAACTTAAATGCATTGTTTCTTTTGATATTCCTAAGGTGACCTTCCTGGAGAAAGGGACAAGACGAAGACTTGGGACTGGCACTTGGCATGAGGGACTGTGGTACCTAGATCGAGAAGGACTGGACTCAGCATTGGTATCTATGGCAGAGAAGGCTGGCATGGAAGGACTGCAGCAGAGGACTGAGGATACTTTGATACTCCATCATCGGAGGATGGGACATTCTTCCTTTGATACTCTAAGTAAGTTGTATCCAGAGATTTATGCAAAAACAAATAAAGAGAAATTAGTATGTGATGCGTGCGAGTTAGGAAAACTTACTAGGAGCTCATATGTTGGCACGGGTCATAGGAGCACTTTTGCTTTTGAGGTAGTACATTCTGATGTCTGGGGTCCATGTGCTACTAACACTATGAATGGTTATAAGTACTTTGTTTCTTTCATTGAGTGTGCCTCTCGTGTTACCTGGTTATATTTGATGAAAAATAAGAATGATGTACCTGCTTGTTTTCGGGATTTCCATAAGCATGTCCAGACTCAGTACAAAGCAGTTGTGAAGGTACTGAGGTCTGACAATGGAACGGAGTATACCAACAGGACGCTTGCAGAATACCTGTCAGCACACGGAATACAGCATCAGACCACCTGTGCATACACACCAGCACAAAATGGAGTTGCAGAAAGGAAAAACAGACACCTTCTGGAGGTCGCAAGAAGTATGATGATCGACATGAATGTCCCACAGAGTCTGTGGGGGCATGCAGTGTTGACAGCAGCTCAACTCATCAACAGGATGCCCTCGAAGGTCCTTGGATGGAAGTTCCCATGTGATGTATTGCAAGGCAATAATAGTGGGATACTCCCACTGAAGGTTTTGGGTGTGTGTGTTTTGTGAAGGACAACAGGGCATCAGTTGGGAAACTTGACCCTAGAGCGGTCAAATGCATCTTCGTAGGCTACTCGGCGACCCAGAAGGGGTATGTGTGCTGGAGTCCAGTAGAGAAGAAGAAGTTTGTTAGTATGGATGTCCACTTTCGGGAGCATGAGCCATACTACCGCCATGGCGGAACTTCAGACAACACGCATAATACTGCCAGTATTAGGCGAGAGAGGGAGATGGAGAACTTGGTGGTAACCGATTTAGAAGTTTGGCATGGAGGCACGGAGAAGGGACAAGAAGGTGAAGGTGTTAGGCCTACGGCTCAGGGAGAGTTACTTACCTACAGCAGGAGAGAGAAGCAAACTGCAGGACCAGTACCGACAGTGCCAAGTCCCTTGCCTGCGTTCGTCCCAACTCCTGAGGCACCGACACCAACCCCCCTTCAGGTGATACCCCCTCCTTCACAAGATATCATTCCTCATACTTCTACTCCTCCCACACCACTATCTATACGGAGGACCACTCGCAGCAATGCAGGAAATCCTCCAAACAGATATGGTTGGAATATTGTTCAGTTTGTTTCTTATGACCATATCCCTTCTTCTCATGGAGCATTTATAGCATCTTTAGATAGTATTACTGTACGTAACAATTGACAGGTTGCCAAGAACGATCCAAAGTGGAAAGCGGCAATGCACGAGGAGTTGGGAGCTCTGGAGAAGAACCACACTTGGGAACTTGTGAGACTGCCAGAGGGGAAGAGAGCAGTTGGATGCAAGTAGGTCTTTACCGTGAAGCAGAACCCAGATGGACAGGTTGAGCGCTACAAAGCTCGACTAGTAGCCAAAGGATACAGTCAGACGTACGGCATCGACTATGACGAGACCTTTGCACCAGTTGCAAAGATGAGCACAGTCAGGACTTTGATTTCTCTGGCAGCGAATGGTGGATGGAAGCTACACCAACTGGATGTGAAGAATGCGTTTCTTCACGGAGATCTAGTGGAGGAGGTGTACATGGAGATACCACCAGGATTTGGCACCAATCAGACAGTAGGCAAGGTCTGCAGGTTGAAGAAGTCCTTCTATGGACTGAAGCAGTCTCATCGAGCGTGCTTTGACAAATTCAGAAGGGCGATGATAGGGATGGGATATCAGCAGATCAATGCTGATCATACTGTGTTCTTCCGTCGGAGTGGAGGCCACATCACCATGCTTGCGGTGTATGTGGACGATATGATTATCACAGGAGATGATGAGAAGGTGATCGCCCAGCTCAAAGGAAAGCTTGGCAAGGAATTCGAGGTGAAGGATCTCGGCCTTCTTCGGTACTTCCTTGGGATTGAGATTGCTCGAGAAGCAGAGGGGATTGTTCTCTCTCAAAGGAAGTATGGACTGGACCTTCTCACAGAAACTGGGATGTTGGGGTGCAAACCTGCAGCGACACCAATAGATCAGAGGTTCAAGATTGATGCTGAGGCTGGAGAACCAGTTGATCGGGACAGATACCAGAGACTGGTTGGCAAGTTGATCTATTTGAGCCACACACGTCCTGATATCTGCTTTGCAGTAAGTGTGGTGAGCCGCTACATGCATGACCCACGGAAGGGTTATATGGATGCAGTGTACCATATTCTGAGGTACTTGAAAGGTGCTCCCCGGGAAGGGACTAATATTTAGGAAGAACAATCACGTGAGCATCGAGGACTACTGTGATTCTGACTGGGCTAGTTGTGCTGATGACATGAGGTCTACCTCGGGATATTGCATATTTGTAGGAGGTAACTTGGTCTCCTGGAGGAGTAAGAAGCAGTCTGTGGTGGCCAGATCGACAGCTGAAGCAAAGTACAGAGCTATGGCCTTGGGAGTTGTAGAGCTGCTATGGTTGAAGAATATGCTGGTGGAGCTGAAGCTGGATCAAGGAGCCAAGATGAAGCTGTGGTGTGACAATCAGTCAGCTATTAGTATTGCCAACAATCCAGTACAGCATGACAGGACCAAACACATCGAGATTGATAGATTCTTCATCAAAGAGAAGTTGGATAGTGGATTACTGGAGCTTGGCCATGTTCCAACCAGGGATCAAGTAGCAGATGGACTAACCAAGGGACTCGCCTCAGTGAGCATGATTAGAGGATGTGACAAGATGGGCTTAGTGAATATCTTTCACCCATCTTGAGGGGGAGTGTTGATATGGTATGTTGGGTGTCATATTTAAGTATAGTATAAGCACATGGGAATATCCTGAGGACATATTTGGGATGCCAGAATATGTCATAGGATATTCCATTATGAGATTATTGTCATAATGATTGAGATCATTGTATTAATAACTGTAAGGCTATATAATGCCAATGAGACAATCAATATAATAATCAACTAATTCCAACATACATCAAACTCAATATTGTTACTAATACCAGTATAAGGTGTAACCAGTCCTTCGAAGATCCGCCTGTTGCGTTCCCTCCAGACATGACAGACAACTGCCACAATCCGAATGCGGGCTTCCCTGTAAACCACTCTGATCCCTTCTCCGGTCACCCCGAATAAGAATGAATAGACCATCCAAGTCCCTGAGCGCTCCCATACGGAGGTCCAGCCTCCTCCCCTGCTCAAGTAGAATCTGTTCCATATAGGTACACCCGAAAATTAAGTGGTATATATATTTGGAAAAAGGGTAAATAGGATATGAGCCACGCACATGTGTACCAATAGGAATGGATTGCTACATCCCATGTGTACCCATGTGCACTAGTACACTACATTCCTATTGGTCCACATGTGCATTGGTTCATGTAGGAATATGACCCAATGGCTCATATCTCTTTTTTCATATATATATATATATATATATATATATATATATATATATATATATATATATATATATATTGTCTTTTACATTATCCATTAATAAAATCAATAATGTTGATTTGTTTCAAATTTTTTATAATTTGCTGAATTCTTTTTCATCTGTTCTATGTAGTCTTGTGCAACAGAGTTTAAAATGACGTCTTGTGTGACTATTTGCAATGTCAGTTGGGATACATAGTTTTTATTCCTAAAAATATTGTGTTGTAGCAATATTTAGGAAAATAATTAGAACTTTTGCAAAGCCGGCTAGTTATGCGTCAAATGTCGACCTTTACTAAAGGGAACATTTCTTCCCTAAAACAAAGAGGTTTGATGTATTAATAGATTGGTAAATCCCGGTTCTTATCCAGAAGTTAATACAGTTGGTATTTGTACCATGACCAACTAGTTCATTCTGAGACCAATCGAGGTTTTGCAAAGATATATATGCACTGTCATTTATGGGATTAGGGTGAGAATAATGAATCAATTAAATCAATTATAGTCTGAAACTTCATGGGGTTTGAATATATGCATATTCAGAAAGAACAGATGTTCCTTTAAAGACGATGATCGATACCTCATTGGTACTAAGATGTACTAATTAAAATGTAGATAAACAACCATAAAAAGATATCAACAGGAACTTTTTTAAGAAATATCAAGTTAAAAGTTATTAAAAATTAACTGTGTTAAGAATATTCTAACTCAAAGTATTTTTATTGCA
The DNA here is from genome assembly GCA_036927795.1 of Iris macrosiphon. Classification (NCBI taxonomy): domain Eukaryota; kingdom Viridiplantae; phylum Streptophyta; class Magnoliopsida; order Asparagales; family Iridaceae; genus Iris; species Iris macrosiphon. The sequence continues at coordinate 47,079,542 of JAYESA010000009.1, forward strand.
TGAAATTTTCTTTGTGCTGGTTGCGCATATAAGTTAGAAATAAAGGTCAGACCCTAAATAAAACTATTTACTTTTAAGGTTGGAATCCGGATAGAGCATGTGGTTTTGACCAAATCAATATTTAGGATTACTAGGTCTCAGTTGACTCTACGCATACGTTGGGAAAAGAAACATAAACAACTGCAGTATCCTATATATCTGGGCACGAAATTAACGGAAAAGGTCGGCCGTAGTAGTTAGCATGAACATATATGTTTACTCTACGTACTATTAGTTAGTAAAGTGTCATAATAATTAATGATGGAGAGACTGTTTCCGCGTCTTAATACACATCAGTGATTTAAGAGTCCAAATACCGCCTTTAACAATATTGAAAAGTTTGAGAAGTAAGAATTGCAAAATTGGTTTACTTAATTGTGTTGGGGTGGAGGAAACTTCCTGGTGGAAGTGGAACAGGTAAATAATATGTGTTATGTAATAGGTGAGGTAAGGTAACATATAACATGCGTGCTGTAATTTATCTATACTGATCATATCGCATCCAACAATTTTACTTGAGAATTTTCTTATTAGTAAGGATGATGCATGTGGAGAAGACCAATATGGAGGCATGCATGTTTGAAATCAGAGGAGCAAGGGAAACCCGAATTTTGAACAAGGTCTTAATTAAATAACTCTTCCATCTGCCACATATGACATGGTTGGAAGCTACTTGACATAGTATACTACTTGAATCACTCTATAGATTTAACATGGGTAATTTCTTTTTCAAATCTTTTTTTTTAAGAGAATTTTTCAAATCTAGATGTGGGGTCATATTGTATATTTTATCAATGTCCTCCAAGCATATGCAGCAGTTCTTGGAAAGATATTTAATAACTAGTAATAAAAATTCCCATTCAGCTACACTTAAAATCAAACATTATAGACATTTAATCCTAATAAACTAAATAAGCTATTAGTAATATTTATTTAAATAAATTAAAACCAAATCAAAATTTACAAGATAAAGTTGAACTAAATTCAAACTCTTTGCCGCTCAAATTAGCAGAGGATTGAATTGAATCCTTTAATTCATCCGATCCAAATTAGCATAGTATCAATCCAAATCCTATGTCCAAATCAAATTCAAACTATACAAATCTGAACTAAATCGAAATAGAAAATCCTATATAAATACCATTGAGTCCTCTGTCGAATTCCTCCTCTGATAACTCGATGGCCAGAGACCTAGTTCGATCGATCTTCATTTGACAAGAGATCATCCCAACGAAGCCCGGACCTCTCCCATCCACGATAGGCATTACCTCTGTTGACTAAAGTCCGACCGTCAACGGTAGCCGCACCCAACAACCACAACCACCAATCGTTCTATCTTTTATCTATGTTCATTCCATACCATGTGCATTTCAAGAGTCTCAATACATTTTGAAAACATAAATCAAAACCATATTTTATTCTTTCATTCATGCAAAATCAGTTAGCTCGGGGCTATTGATTTTCCTTTCTATTTATAATTGAAAAAGTATACAAACATAAAAAGATAAATAAGGACTATTGATTCTATCTATAAAATTCATTAAATCTTTGACTAAATATACTAAAGTCACCTTTGGGGCCCTAGTAAATAGAAATATTTTAGACTCATCCTAAAATATACCAAATTTGGTGTTGATCCACTTATTCTAACTTACATAATTACATTCAATCAGAACCATAAATTATTGTTGCTTAATTATCGTATTCTTCTAGATCAATTCCTTAGTTGTAAGATGGATTACTAATTTGAAAGTAAATAAATGAATATATATATATATATATATATATATATATATATATATATATATATATATATAAAAGGGAATTTGAAGAAATCTCGAGTTAACCATTTGCTATAAATTAACTGTGAAAAGAATATGATTAAAAAAAAATTATTGTAAGAAAGTTTCATTGAACTTGTTGCGTATATAATTCAGAAGTAAAGACATTGACCCTAAATAAAAACTACTTAATGTTTTAACGTTGAAATTGGGATAGATCATGGTTTTGACTACCTCAATATTTATAATTACTAGGTCTTAATTGACTCTAGGTATATATTGGGTTAATTAACCGAAAGTAGAAAAGAAACATGATCACCAACTGCAGTATCATATTTCCATACGGAATTAAGGAGAAAAAAAGGGTCAGCCGTAGTAGTTTGCATACATCACTTACTTTTAATTACTCGAGCATGCATAATATATATATATATATATATATATATATATATGTCACGTCTGTTTAGGGTATAGACTAGTTTGATTTTCTTTCGTAGAAATGATTTATTCTAATATAGGAAAAAGACATCTCAATAACACGAGGTTCTGCTAATTCATGTATATATTTTCAATATATGGAGAGACTCTTTCTGCAAGTTAATTAATTAATATAACAGTGATTTTGGAGTGAAAAGTCCACCTTTAAAAGTGTTGGAAAGCTTGAGAAGCAAGCATTGTAAATTGTTTCCCAGTCGGTACGTAGGAAACTTCCTGGTTTGTTAATAGTGGAACGGATAATTAAGTAATATTTGTGTACGTATTAAGTGAGGTGAGGAAATAGTAGCATGTTGTAATTTTTCTATACTGATTGCATCGACTACCAATTGACCGATGCAGACTCATGCATGTTAGAAATGAGAGGAGCAAGGACAATTCATGAGCTTAATTATGTCACACGTATTTATAAAGCTAGGTATGGGAGTTAATTTGAATCATTAAGGTGTCCCAATGGTCAAATTTTCTGTAGAAGTGCTACATAATACATACTATTAGAGGCTACTTGACATATTATATAACTACTTGGATTTTTTTTATTTTTTATTAACATATGGTTTTCTTTATCAAATCTTATCTTGGTGGTCATAATTAATCGACATGTTCTCCAAGCATGCATGCGAAGCAGTAAGATCTTTTCTAGGAAAGATATTAAAATTTTATTGTAAGAACTATAGTTAACGTACATCTAAAAACATGATTAATTAAGATCTAAAATAGCATGCATAATTAAACACGACTTGCGACCTCTCAATCAAAGATGGATGGGCGGAATGGATAGTATTCACATGCTCATCACATGCATATAGTAGTACGTCGACTGTTCGTCTACCGACTACATTCTTAGCTATATTTTTTGTGCATCATACATTTTTGAAAAATAAACTACATATTAAACAATAACTATATTCTATATTTAATTTTGACATTTTTATTAAGGAGTTGTCCTATTAGATCAGAGTATTGCATATATATAGATTCAGTCATTATATATATATATATATATATATATATATATATATATATATATATATATTTATTTATTTGTGTGAAATACATTTACATTATTGATCACCAATGCGCTTACATTTCATGCAATGAGACCTTTGATTGAATGTATACTAGTAAAATGCACGTGCCTTACACGCACGTAAAAAAAGATTATTGGAAAAAAATTTAAGTTAGAATTTGTTACAGATACCATTTTTTTTTTTTTTTGGAATTGAACTCACCTAGTCAAAAAGAATGCCTCCCACGTTAACCACATGAGTTAGAGATATTTGACTATATATATATATATAGTTAGATAATATTAGATAGTTAAACAAATAGTTAGATTTTATTTTATTTTTTTAATTACATGAGAATATATATATATATATATATATATATATATATATATATATATATATATATACGGTTTGGACGGTTCATTTTTATGTTGTTTTCAAGTATCTTTATAAATAGTAGAAATATAGTATCATATGAGCCATTATGAACTACAATAGACGCTAGTGATCTCGAAATATTGGGAAATAAAATTGGTATATTTCGATCAAGCAATAGCAAATGAAAAATATTATGGGGACACATTTTTTCTGACACATTCCATAGCCGCACTGATGTGACAGTACATTATTGAATGTCAATAAGAGTCTTAAAAGGGAGGAAATAATTAAGTTCCAATAAAGTACTGTTATATCAGTGTGACTATAGAGAGTGTCAAGAGAAGTGTGCCCCATAATATTTCTCATAGCAAATGGGCAATCGAGCAAGCGAGGCAAATCAAAGTGTGAGTATTCTGATTCTGATTCTGATTCTGATCCGGACTCATCGCAGTCGTTCATGGCTAATTAACCGCCGATATCAATTTTGAATGAGATTGGTTTTCTCCGTTAAATCTTTTCTTTTCCATTTTCATGATGTACCAAATGAAATGTTTTTAGCAGCCTTCCTAGCTAATATTTCTTCTTACTACTGAATTAACTTTTGTGACAGATATTGTTGGTTTGATTGTGCTTCAATAGAGAAGATAAAAAGAATCAGTGTCTTGTGTATGCAAAGTCTGTATAGCTTTGCGCACACACACCAGACCTATCTTCCTATTCAATATTGTTGTTACTAGTATCGTATAGATGCTCGTAGGGTTGAGTATTATTCGGTTTTAGACAAAAAAATGGGTTTGATTTCGATTTTAAAAAAACTAAAAAAATTTATTCGGTTTCGGTTTTGGATTTAGATTTCGGTTAAAAACCAAAAACAGAATAAGATTTATACAATGATGTAAATATCCTAATTCTATGCATATTTTGTAATTAAAATGTGTATATTTTGAAAACAATAATTATATATTGTCACGTTCCAGAACCAGAATACTAGAGAGCGGAGGCGGACAAAGCCAGCTACGTACACCAGAGTACTCAATACTCTGAGATACGGTCACGGCTGTCTAGACATGTGAGGGTTTACCCTACAATCCAACAGTCATACCTGGGTCAAGAGTCCTAAGTGTCTCAATCTCAAGCAAGCAACAAGTTACAATATGTATGATCACCAAACATATAATAGTGAGGCGTCCAAAACTATACATACACAGATGATTATGAAGTTAGTTACAAAATGAAGAACTAGCAAGAGTACAATATTACATTATCAGCTCTAACTATAGCATAGAATATGCTTTACATGTGCCCACAGGCTAGAATGTCAGGTTCCAAAACACGAGCTAAACACGTGCTCGGTGGCTAAATGCCTCAAAAGTATAAGTACAAGATCAAGTGGGTGATGAAGAAGAAACTCACTCATGTCCTCGGGTACTCCTAGTGTTCACCATCTTGAGGCAAAAAATACGAAAGATCATGTGGTCCTGCTCCAAAATCTGGTCATACAAAACCAGTGGGATCAGACCCCAAAACAGCAATTACCATAAGGGAACCAACTTAGGAACTAAAATCAGTATGTAGACAAACTAGTAAGAAATAGCACAAGGAACAGTTAAATAAGTACATCAGGTAAAATAACAGTTAAACAGTTATGGAGTATTTAAACAAGGATATCTGAAATTAGTACTCAGGTTATAGTTTTTTTTCCAGATCAGTTGTTAAACAAATCAGGACAGAACTAGACTAGACTGAAAATCAAGCAATCACGACAAATCATGCCATACGGCTTGCTATCATTAGCTAACTAGGCTTATCACAATCCTAGTTACTAATACATGCAGTTTGAGATTCCATACAACCACATGCCCTACAGACTATCCGGATTATCCAGGCGTAAGGATACCTAGAATAGATTACATCCGATATAGTAATTTACAGGTAAATGCAACACTCGACGACGTGCTGGAAGTGTGCCTCTCGCGACGTAGAGCTCCAAATCCATCAGGTGTCGCTGGGATACCAGAATTGCATGTAGCCAGAAAATCTCTCTAGATGCTTCTAATACATTATTCTAGTTGTTATCCTGGCCAAGTTATAAAAATTTTTGATCGTGGTGCTCAAAAATTTGCCTTAGACATAATGTGGGACATGACAAGACAATAGCTTAATAAGTACATTCAAGACAAGAGAAAGCAAATCAACAACATGAATTATCTTATAATTAAAGCATTTCAGTTCAGAAAATTCTAGCATGTCAGGAATGCGCTTCGTTGAGCCACTATCAGGAGTATCGGTACATGTTAGTTACCTCTGATATCGGTTGTCATCCCCACTTACCACCCATACTCACCAAGGTACACCAACGATGTTAAGTTCACAAAAACTGCCACGTCCATATCACCTCTGGCAGGACTTATTTCCAACCTATTACTTGCACTAACATGCGCAAAAAAAGTAATGGGTCCACAAAACCTATCATGTCCATATTACCTCTGATAGGGATTATTTTTGAATTAATTATTTATATTCAACATGCGCAACAAATAATAAGTCCACCAAAAATCCTACAGTGGAATGTCCTCAATGGAAGCAAACAACCACGTCTATACTACTTCTGGCGCGCTTCCTTCTCTTTCCACAAAAATACCAGGATCGTACCGGACCTCTCGGTATGGCTATTGATCATCTCACGTCTACGTCACCTCTGAGCCAACATCCCCACATCCTCCCCCGAGAGTGTTCTATATCCAAGTAACCTCTGAGCAAACATCTCCCTTTGACTATCACCAGTCGTCTTCGCAACCTATCACCTTCTCTTAAATTTAAGTGTGCCAAAGGTATTAAGTCTACCAAACTTGACACGTCCATATCACCTCTGGCAATGCTTGTTTTGAACTTATTACTTGCACTCTCGTGCACGATAAGTAATAGTTCCACCAAAGATCCCCCAGCGGGATGTCCTTAAAAGGCTACAGTATTGTACTACGTCCACATTACCTCTAGTACAAATACCCAAATTCCACAACATTTAACACGGTAGAGAAGTTCTGGAAAAAGATAAACTTATCAATAATATTCAAGATCATGAGTACACAAGATGGAAATCTATTACATTTTAAGGATTTTCATTAATATTCAAGATCATGAGTACAGGTGATAGAAAATTCTATAATCAAAACTTTCTCCATCCAGGCGCCCCTCCGAGCGGTTGCAGGTACTGACACCAACAAAGCTCGCAGCGGAACTCAATACTTTCTGGGTCATCCCTCCACAGTAAAAATCTCAGTATATGGAAAAGAATCCATACCGACGGATAGCAAGGGATGATCAGGAGCAGGTGCTTTATAAACATGCGGGAAGACCGATGACAGGAATGAAAATTAATACAAATCATGTCATCGACTCCGCAGTCTCCCAGCCGTTTGCAAATCGCATAAAAGGGAGAAATGTAGCTGGCACACTGTATGAACAATGAAAGCTCAGCGCACGACGCAGGATGTTCATCCTCGTCTCTTGGATTAGTTCTTGCCAAACTGTCTTAGTCTCCTGGATCAGTTCTTGGCGAACCGCCACATAAAGTTGGTCTTCACCCCCGAACAACAAGTGTTATAATATCCTTTCATGCTCCATCATGAGCCACACAAGGGGAAACAAAGCTTGCACAAGGAAAACATATGACATCAGCATACAAAGACAAAGTTGACGTCTATGCGGTAGAGCCTAGTCGACGCATGAGGTATTTCCATGCGGCAGAGCCATGGTTGTCGCATCTCCGGATCGAACTTCCATCCATGCGATAGAGTCATGGTTGGCTCATCTCAAGGTCGAGCCTTTATCTATGCGGCAGGATCTTACTTGCCGCTTAGTTGTTGTCCATCCATGCGACAGACTAATGAATAAAGCCTGCACATGTTCGTGATGATCTCCCATCCATGCGACAAGGCTGTGTAAATATTTTGCGCGTGTTCTAGACATTTTCTCGTCCACACAATAAGACTGTGCATGGGTGTCTCTGTGTCCATGAAAGCCTGACACGAAGAACATGGAGCTCCACTACCACCGAGTAAAGTACCAGAATCAGGGGGGCCAAGGATCAAGACCGCCCTTGACAAACTCCTCGGCGAGAAGGGTCGTAGCCTGTGGCATCCTTCGCAGGAAGAGAAGGAAGAAAGCAAAAAGATAAAAATTTCTCTCTCTCTCCCCCTGACTGCCTATTATAGGCTCCAAAACTGCATGAAGGGATAGAGGCAATGAACCGAGTGGTTAATAAAATAAACCTGATACCTCGATCCGCGTGATCCTCTTTAATCTCCTCAGAAATCGATGCCTCAAACTCCGTGTCAACTAACAATACAAAATCCTAATATATCTCCTCGGAGATCGAACTAAATACACTCATCTAATGACTTGACAGCCTGACAGAATGTGCTATGCGGCAACACAGAGTTATGCAATATGTCTCTACTATGCGGCCAAAAGTGCTCGATCATGCTTCTCATTCAAAGTATTCCAAACTCGTTATTGTGAAAACTTTGAAGAGGGTCTTGTAGAAGCATAAAAATACTACATGCTGCATAGAGCTCATGCCGCATAAAACCTGATAGATACGGCCAGACGTAAGTCGCATAAAATATCCTTCATGCGGCCAGACCAACCAAGTAGCAAGAGGCCGCTTAAAGGATCCTTGACACACTCTCCAACACCTGACAAAAAGGCCTGATAGCCTCGAGACTCGCAAGAAGCCGGCATACAAAAAGACAAAGAGTCACGTCCGATAATTAATGACCTCGTTAGACAAGCCGTGTCACGTGTTCCACCTATGCGTCTTTAATATTATGCGGCCTCGATGATATGCGGCCCAGTCAGATAAAAGCTCATATGCGGACATGATACATATGCAGCCAGAGAATACATGCAGCCTCGACTCTATGCATCCTCGTCCTCAGGAAGCCAAAGTGTCCATCAGACCAAAGGCGGACGAGAGCATATATGCGACAAGAGTGTCCATTCGACCAAGGCCCAAACGAGAGCACGTATACGGCTACAAGACCCATGCGGCCTCACCATTATACGGCTAAGTTGTTATGCAGCCTCTAGCTCACAAGATCTTTCTGTTACAACTGCAAAGATTCTCGCATAGTTGGTGCTAACTACGTGTCTAACTAACCAAGTCACTCCCACAACGAGTTGATAACAACCCTGAGATCTCGTCAATAACATATCTGAACCAAACTCATGTGGCAGCTTTCCCGTGGCATGCGAACACAGTTATAACTGCATGCTGTTGAAGTATCCCTATGCAGTCACCAAGCAGGAATATATGTGACATCCATAGGGCGGCTATAAATAGCAGGGTACCACACCCTTATAAAGGGATGCTTGGTTATATGCGAATCTATACTCAAGCGAGAGAGAAGAGCTTCTACATCGGATTATCCATGAAGTAAAGAGAGGATCTATACTCCTAACCCTCCATCGTCACTCCCCAGAAAGCAAATTTATACTTAGATTGACTTCTAGGACTTCTCTGTACTTTATTTAATTTGTCAATCAAATCAAGTACTTTTAGTTCTCCTTTTGAATTAATGGCAAACAACCTTGACCTAATGACACACCAAACATTTGGCCTCAAAGCGAGCTATCTCCCTCTTCATCCCATGCCACCAAAAGTATTGTCGCAAGTCACGGTATATCTTGGTGCCTCTAGGATGAATGGAATATATCGAGCTATGAGCCTCTGCCATCAGCTCATGTCGAATCTCTCCATTGGGAACAAATAGACGATCATCATATCTCAATGTTCCATCAGCATGAATGTGTAATCCCGTCTGCTCTCCAGTCTCGGTGCTCTCTCTCTCTTAACCTCTTGAATCTAGCATCCGTAGGCAAAGCTGCCATGATCCTTTCTACTAGCGATGACTGCACTTGCAAGTTAGCTAGTGTCCCATCTGATCCAGATAATACAACCTCTATGCCAAGCTCCTACAAGTCCTCCAATAACTTCCTCTATGTTGTCAAGAAGAGCGCCATGGGATTACGGCTTAATGCATCTAATACTACGTCAGCCTTGCCCTGGTGATAATGCATCTCTATCTTGAAGTCCTTCATCAACTCAAACTATCATCTTTGTCTCATATTCAGCTCCTTTTGCGTGAAGACATACTTGAAGCTTTTGTGGTCGGTACAGATCTTCACTCTTTTTCCATATAAGTAATGTCTCCATAACTTTAAGGCAAAAATAACGGCTCTAAGCGCCAAGTCATGAGTTGGATAATTCTTCTCATTTACTCTCAACTGTCAAGATGCATACACAACCACCTTGTCATGCTGCATCAATACACATCCCAATCATTTCCTGATGTGTCACTGTAGATCACGTAACCTCCTGATCCTGATGGTATAGTCAACACTGGCGTTGTGGTCAGTCGCTTCTTCAACTCCTCAAAAATGGCTTGACACTTATCTGTCCATATGAACTCTCAGTCCTTGCAAGTCAACCGAGTCATAGGCTATGCTATCCTTGAGTATGCGCAGGCCCAAGCTCAAGTACAAGCCAGGCAAGGAAGTTCGCAACAGCGAGGACCAGCATCGAGAGGAAGAGGCCAGGCTATAGCACTCACCATGGAGAAGCAGCTAGCTTCAGGTGAGGTGGTGGCAAGTACCATTCTTGTCAACTCTCATTCAGCTTCAGTATTGTTTGATTCTGGTGCATCATATTTCTTTATGTCTACACAATTTGCGACACGAGTTGGATTAAAATCCAAATTATTATCAGTAAGACTCAATATACTTACTAGTAAAGGTATCGTGGGAGTAGATAGAGTTTATAGCTCGTGTGCAGGAGAGATTTTCTGGCTAGACTGATAGAGTTTTCTATGGGAGATTATGACATTGTTCTAGAAATGGATTGGTTGGGTACCCGATACGCAACGATAGAATGTCATAATGGCAAGGTTATCTTTCATATCCCTGGTGAGAAGGAATTCTTATTTTCTAGAGGCAAGATGGAGTCACTGTCAGCAATCATGAGAATGGCAGTAGCAGAAGGAGTAAAATTCTCCAGAGTGGTCAGTGAGTTTCCAGATGTGTTTTCAGAAAATCTTCCAGGCATGCTACCAAAAAGAGAGAGAGTTTACCATTGATCTACTTCCAGAAACAACACCAGTGTCAGAAAGAGTCTACAGGATGGCACCATCAGAATTGGAAGTCTTGTACCGAATGATTGAAGAATTGAGAACCAAGGGATTCATTCGTGCTAGTGAATCACCTTGGGGAGCCCCAATGCTTCTAGTGAAGAAGAATGATAGAACGTCCCAATTATGTGTTGATTATCGTACCCTCAACGCAGTAACCATCAAGAATAAGTATCCCTTTCCGATGATCGATGACTTGTTCGATCAGCTTAGTAGAGCAATGATATTTTCTAAGATTGATTTGCGATCGGGATATCACCAGATCAGAGTCAGGGAGTAGGATATACCCAAGGCGACGTTCAGATCGAGATATGGACATTAAGAGTTTCTAGTAATAATCTTTGGAGTAACCAATGTGCCAGCAGTGTTTATGGATCTCACGAATCATATTTTTATGCCATACTTGGACAAGTTCGTGATAGTGTTCATTGACGATATCTTGGTGTCCAGTCAAAGTGAAGCAGAGCACGAGCAGCATTCGTGCAGTTCTTTAAATCCTTAGGGAACATAAGTTATATGCCAAGTACATCAAGTACGAGTTCTGGCTTGATCATATTTCATTCTTGGGGCATATTATTTTAAAATATAGAGTTGAAGTGGATCCCCATAAGATAAAAGCCATTGAGACAAAGCCAGTACCTAGAACAGTTGTAGAAGTCCGTAGTTTTCTGGGACTAGTAGGATATTATCGAAGATTTGTGTCAGACTTTACTAGAATTTGTGTGCCCTTGACACAATTGACTCGTAAGAATGTGCGCTTTGATTGGACAGATGAATGTCACTCATCTTTCGAGAAGCTCAAGCAAAAGTTGATTACGACACCAATTTTGACGCTTCTAGATGGGACAGGTGGTTTCACGGTATATTACGACGCGTCAGGGAAAGGACTAGGGTGTGTTCTTATGCATCATGGTAAGGTTATAGCTTATGCATCTAAGCAGCTTTGAGATCATGAGAAGAATTATCCATCACACGACTTGGAGTTAGCAGTAGTTGTCTTTGCACTCAAACTTTGGAGATATTATCTATATGAAGATCGGATAGAGGTTTATAATGATCACAAGAGTTTGAAACATGTCTTTACTCAGAAGGATCTCAACATGATACAGAGAAGATGGCTAGATTTGATGACGAACTATGACCTTGACCTTCAGTATCACCCTGGGAAGGCCAATATTTAAGCAGCAGAGCATGAGCGTATTTTTTGATAATGCAACGAAGAATATTAGATGATCTTCAGGATATGGACATAGAAGTAGCATTTCCTGGCAACTCAGTTTTGATGGCTGGCTTACAAGTTCAATCTAGTATAGTATAAAGGATCAGAGCAGCATAGTCTACAGATGTCAAGCTTCAGCGACTTAGAGCAGAATGCGAGGTATAACATAGAACATAACTAAGCATTTACTGTGACAAAACTCTCCGATTTGGTAATCGCCTTTGTGTACCAAGTAGAGATATCCGTCAAAAGATTATGTCAGAAGCCCACAGTTCTCAGTATTTTGTTCATCCAGGAGAAACAAAGATGTACAGAGATATTCGTTAGCATTTCTAGTAGAATAGAATGAAGAGGGAGATAGCACGGTTTGTCTTCCGATATTTTGTTTGTCAGCAAGTCAAGGCTGAGCATCAGAGACCAGCAGGACTTCTTCAACCTTTATCCATTCTATAGTGGAAGTGAGACAATTTTACCATAAATTTTATGACCGGTCTTCCTATATCCCCAGCTGGCAGAGATACAATTTGGGTAATAGTGGATCGACTCACGAAGGTTGCTCATTTCTCTCCTTCAGAGTGGGACAGTCTACAGAGCTGTTGGTTCGGATGTACATGAATCAGATTTTTAGACTTCATAGAGTGCCAGTTAGAATAGCCTCGGATAGAGATTCCAGATTCATATCTTACTTTTGGCAAAGTCTACAGCAGATTCTGGGTACCCGTCTGAAATTCAGTACAGCTTATCATCCCCAGACAGATATTCAGTCAGAATGTACGATCCAGACTATAGAAGATATGCTTCGATCATGTACCCTTAACTTTGGTGGTTCGTTGGAGGATCACTTGTACTTGGTCGAATTCTCCTACAATAATAGTTTCCAGAAAAGTATCTAGATGGCACCCTTCGAGGCACTGTATGGCAGAAATTGTAGATCACCTTTAGCTTGGGATGACATTGATGAGAGAAAATTGGTTGGTCCCGAGATGATAGCCCAAACAGTTGAGGTAGTCAAACAAGTCCGGAGGCATCTTAAGGTGGCTCAAGATCGTCAACGTTATTGGGCCGATTCGTATCGGCGACCTCTTGAGTTCTCTGTCGGTGACCATGTATTCCTTCGTATTTTGCCTACCAGATGTCACGTCCCGATCTTCCACAGGATTGGCCATCCCCGCTAGGCAAGAATCACCGCGCCAGCGCTCCCGCAGGATGATCGTTCCCATTAGGATGTGATACTGTTCGAGCACAAGATGCGCCCGTGCAAGGCCATGATCCTAACAGGTAATAAAATAGTTAAACCACAGATTCTGTGAGCACCCTGATTTTTATATAGGGTTAGTTCGGTAATTAATAATTATTTTTTTATTTTAAATATTTGTTCGATAATTTAATTGAACTTTGGAAACCAACTACCATGGTTTAAGATCTTGAGTGCAACACTAGCCCCTCCCTTCCAACCAACCTAGCATGCTCGACTTAGACGAGTCAAATTAGGCTCCTGCCATGACTGTCACTCACAAATTCGCAATCCCAGGCCTTATTTTGGTCGCACAACTTTCGCGACACAATTACGAGTAAACGATGATTAATTAACCCTTTTGTCGTGGCATATGATTTTAGCACGCCACAACAACCCATTGCTTCCAATTAAATCCATACTATGAGCCTAACTAATCATATTACGTACATGACACTCGAGTTGCGTTATTCGAACCCCTTGCATGCTCCCAATATAATATTAAGTAAAAAATAGAATTTATGGTTTTATTTAACTAATTTAATATTCATTAATATTTAGTAAATACTTTTTAATTAATATAAATTTGAGTGTAAATTAATTGTTGGAGAAAATATAAATTCCTAGAATTTTTTCCAAGAACCTAACTATTTTTGAGAATTTTCTATATATAATTATGATTAAATAAAACAAAAGAAAAGAAAAAGAAAAAGAAATAAAATAAAATAAAATAAAATCCATTAAACCCAAACTCAAACCCATTAACCCGAAACCCAAATCCCACACCTAGACCCTCACCCGCAATTCCTTCCCCTAACTCTCGTTATATATATATATATATATATATATATATATATATATATAAAACCCTACCCATAATCCCACACCACCTCCACCATCACCGACGTCGGACCCCGAACACCCACGGCGACCGCTTGTACCGTCGCCTGCACCGCCGTCGCCGCGCCGAAGCAGCGTCGGAGCACCGCAAGAGACCCGCCCCCGCGCGCACAGCAGCAACAACCGTATGGCCCCCCTTCGTACAGAGTTTTCTCTCTCCTCGCTCGTTCGTTTTACGTCCTATCTTCACTGGTATGTTCACAACCTAACCCCCTAGGATTTCTTTCAAGTGGAATGAATTTAGGAACCCGGGTTTGATCGAAAAATCGACCGAAAGTTGGTCGAAAAACTGTTCAAAAACAGTTCAGCAATTCAGTCCAAGTACCCATGTTCATGCCCAATTTTCTACCAACTCGTTATTTATTTTTAAAATATAATTGAAAGAACTTATTCATAATATAACCAAGATTTTTACTGTTCTTTTAGTTTTTATTAGTTTGCTTTAATGGTTAAATTATTCTGATTCCAAACGACCAAAAAAACTTATTTTTAAAGAACCCAAAATCTCTGATACGGGGTGCATCTCGCTAAACGAGACCACGTCATCGCGTGCGGATTGCACCGAATGGTGCGTAACGTGAATGCGAACGTGTGGGCTTTCGCGAAACTTGATTTGGACGTGTGTGCACGCTGGAATCAACGCGTATCCGTCGAAAATACCATATCGGCCTATTCTGACACCTCGCCAAAACTTTGTATGTACTCGACGATTTACAACAAAACTTGTTCCATAGGATTCGCAGCGTTACGCTGGTTCTATGACCCATGTTTGATTCGAATATGAGAACGTTGACGAAACACCGTTTCGTGGGTCCTACGGTTCTACATGACGGGCGATTTCGTGATCGGCTCATCAAAATCCAGTTCTGGACGTTCCATTGGGTTCATATCATTGTTCTGGACTCGTAGACACTAAGTTTGACAAATTTGGAGAACTTTGTCTCTGACATATTTTTCGGTGCGAAGTGGGCCATATGTGGTCCCCGCTTTGACACAAAACTGTCAATTTTGTCCATGTGTCCAAATTGGACTTATGGGTAGTCAATCCTAACTATTTCAAGTATTCTGAGAACATTGGTGATGTTTGTTTCATCATCCGGAGGTGTACATGCAGATTTTACTTTCCCAAGAACAGTTGACGGAGTTCAGAACCCAAACAAGTGTACCTTACCAAACTTGTAGTAGATTCTGTTATATTATTTGCTTGTATTCTTTCTATATATATACTCTTATGATGTGCCTGCTCAACCTAGGACTGTGAGACGTTGCTTAGCGTCCGAACAAAATTCGGGTGTCGACGCCGTACGCGAAGTCGTGTAACGTCAATTAGAGAGTCGATTCCACGATCCTTTATTTTTACGTGGCTGCTTTACCAAGTACGCCATATCGAAGGACACTTGACACTATTTTATGTGACATAATCTTTCTTGAGTTATTCATGGTGAATCTCTATAGGCTTATATGATTCGTGATATGAGACTTGTATATTATATGCATATTATTATGACTCGTTGTACTAGCTAGACGTCATGATCTTGCGTGTTATGGACATGAGACATCGTGGACATGAGACATGAGGTTACATTGGGTGGGGAGAGACACACAGGCTACACACTGATTATTGATACATATACTATACTACTGGAGGTGCCTCAGACTCTGTCTCTAATCTTTGGCACATATACTGGAGTCGTGATACTACTTGCTATTATGGGCTCCCCGACACAGATCCTGTAGTGGTCACAGCCTGAGTCCTAGTGATGCTCTCATTTACATTTCACTTAGCTGGTTACATAGCTTACCCTGAGGATTTATTTATATTTACTTTCTTTATTTCATTTGGCTTGAGTGTTTATTGTACCTTGCTATGTCCCCTGAGGACCTGGATCCGGATTATGTCCCCATGTATAAACGAGGAGAGCTATCCCGAGGTTTATGGGACAGGTGTTGTTATTGGAGACGTACAGATTGTAGAGGATGAGGTTGTTCCGGAGGAGTTCTCTTGAGCACACAGTATTCTTACTATTCATTTATTATGCTTAGTGTTCTTAGATATTTAATCTTGTAGGGACTTCTGGATATTGTACTTGGAGTTATTTTCCTTTCAATTTTGATGTCCGGTTGTTCCCCACGATATTATTTATATTGCTTGGTTGGACATATCATTTTATATTATTGTGAATGTACTTGTATCTTTGTGATTTTGTTACTTATCGTGGATGAGATTAGATATATAGACTGTGATAGATATTTGTAGACCATTTTATATGTATTACAGCTTAAGTGTACTCTAAAGGGTCCATTAAATTGACTTTGTCCATTGGAATTGTGCTACTGGCCATTGCTACCTGGCTAGTCCTTTGGATTTTGGGACTGGGACGTCACATTATTTCTGTGGTAGCCCATGCAGGTCTACGAATATATTATTTTGGTTTGAACTAAGGGACCGAGCAAGCCTGCGATTAGGATAAGAATAAATTTATAGGATCTCATCCACATATTGATACGTTCTTGACCTCTATATCGGATTCAAATTAATTTCTTGACTTGCATCATACCTGATTCAACTGTTCGACCCTACACTGATCCCGACAGAAGAAGAGAAGGCGGAGATATTCTTTGACGGGCTTGAACATAGAGTTACAGAGATTGATTGGCGCAGTTGCACCTACTTCTTATACGGACGTCCTTACCGCAGCTCAACGCATAGAGCGTATCCATAGGAGGGAGTCCATCCAGAAGAGACCTTACGCATTAGTACCAGCTCGAGCCCCACACGGAAAGCCTACAAAGCGGCCCCAGATGAATCCACCACAGAGAGCAACATTACGAGCCCCATCCCTTTCTACATGTCACTATTGTAGCAAGGTAGGCCATATTGAGAGGGAGTGCAGACGCAAATTAGGATTATGTTTAGCTTGTGGATCCAGTCAACATTCAGCCAGGGATTGCCCTGAGCGTTGGGGAGGAACACCGATGGTTCATCGACCCGCTTTACCAGCACCGAAGCTAGTCCAGCAGCCACATCGACCATCTCATCCAGCATCAGGAGCATCACAGGCAGAAGATGGAGGATTCAGACCACCAGCATCGGGAGGATATCAGTCGAGGCCACCCTTGGCATCACAGGCAGCACTTTTCTAGCAGGTCCAGCAACAGCAGAAGGCACCACCACAGGGACGTGGATAGGCTTTTGCGATGACAGGGGAGGAGGCACGGACTCGAGGAGTAGCAAATATGGGTAAGATTTAGTCTTATCATAGCTAGCTATAGTAACAAATATTCCTAGTAATACTTTAGCACGTGCATGTTAGTTCTATTCCATAGTCTATACCTAGTATTATGATAGCATGAAGTTGTTAGTCTAGAGTAGTAATATGCAAGTGGTACCCAAGTTTTCAAAAGCTGTACTTGATCTCCATTCTAATCAGACTCCTTTACTCTTGAGTTACTCATCTCTCTTTGCCTAAAAAAAAAGTTTTTATTGCTTCCCTACGTGTTCTGCTTGAACAAAACCCTCACCCTTCCTCTTGATTTTTTCTTGTTCATGGTCCCATATCCTTTGTGTCGTGCTTCAACAAATGTCAAACAACCGCGTCATCTCTTCTGGTGCAAACCTTTCTTGACCGGTTATGTTTTATTTTTCTTAATTGCGAAGACGCAATTCTTTTAAGGTGGTTGGACTACCTATTTGAAATATTGAGGATGTGAATGGAATTTAAAAAGTTGAAGAATACAAAAAATTTATAAGTGAAAATAGGAATAATATTGGACTCGAATTACTTCTAGAGGAGATTATGATACTTGGAGATCGTGAGGTAAAATTTGATATGGGTTATTTAAATCTTGAAGATATTATATGGATTCAATTTAAATTTGGATATTGATGATTTGGAAAAGTGAGAAGAGATCACAATAGGTTGAAGTTTGATTTGAACAATGATTATCTTAATTTTGAAGTGATCGCGATAGATTTGAATAGATTTTGTTATTTAAATTTTTGGAAGAGATTGCGATTGACGTACCTTATGTACGAATGTGAAAGATTTAATAAATTATGCCTTATTTTAATTTCGAGGACGAAATTGTTTTAAGTTGGGTAGATTGTAAACTCCCTCACCCAAAATAGGTATTTTGTGTATATTTTATATTATTATATTTATTATAGATGTTGAATTTATTTAGAGTATTCTCTTAATTAATTAGAAAATAAATTTTTAGTATATTTACTTATATAAATATTTATTTAGAATTATTTTTAGGCTATTTTAGATTATTGGGATTTTACCATAATTTTTAGTTAATTAAAAACTAGTAACACTAATTTTCTAGGATTTTGAAGAATTTATTTTATATTCAAACTTAATTAAAAATATCCCAAACTTTTATTTTAGGTTCTAAATAATAAAATATATTTTCTAGAATTTTCTGAAAATTTTCTGAGTATTTTTAGTATTTATTGGGAGTAATTAGGCTAATAACTAATTTTTAGGACTTGTAGAATTTATTGTGCAATCCCAGGAATATAGATTGGACCCAAGTTATTTTCTAGGGTTTATAATATTATTATATATTTTCTGGAATTATTTCAGAATTTTTGGAATAATTTTAGTATTTATTTTTAGTTATATGGGTAAAACTAATGTTTAGAGCTTCTCCTAATTATAGTATTAAACCTATGAATATAAAATTATCCCAAATATTTTTCTAGAGTTTTTAAATTCAAAATATATTTTCTGTAATTTTTCCAGATTTTTATGATTATTTTTAATATTTATTTTGAGTTATTTAGATTTAAAACGACTTAAATAATGTTTTGATAACGACAAATCAAAAACAAATAATATAACAAAAACCATCCAATCAGATTCTGACACGTGTCAGCCTATAAATATCCATTCAACCGCAGGTACATCCCTATATATATATATATTATTATAACCCTAATTATCCTATTATTTTAGAGAGAGAGATTTTGGAGAATTGCCATCTAGGGTTCTTTCATCTTCCACAAGCCTTTGCGCATAGTTCCGGACTCCAAACGAGGCCTAGTTTCTTGCGTTAGAAAGATATTGAGGTTAGCTTTCTGATTATATAATTTATTTTACGAAATTATGAGTATTATATTCTGGAAAATTCGTAGAGCACAGTATATCCGAAAATAGACGTGTTTCAATATTTTCGTGATTCCGGGAGAACCAGGAATCAGAATCATGAACCGTTTAAAGTTTCGGAAAGCTAATGTCGAGATCATTGACATATGTTTTTCCTAGAATTTAATTCGAAGTATTTATATACTATTAATTCTGTAGAACTTCTAGGTTGGAATTTAACCATCGGTGCACAATACAAAATTTGTATGTGCCATAATTCCCAAACGAATTTGAATTCGGACGAGTCGTAAATTCTAGCATATTTTTGACGCTGAAATCTACAGAAAATCATGCATGAAAGTTGAGTTTGTGTCGGTTGACTTTTTGGTCAACAGATCGCCTCGATTTGCGTGCCATGAGTCTCGAGTTGATAAAATTTAGTTTTTTTGGACAAAATTTAGGAATTAACATAAAAATCAGAATAATAAGATTAAAATAGGATTTTAGAGTAATTATTCCAGAATTAAATAAATTAAAATAAATTATCTTTTGACGTGATAAATTTGTAATACATAGGCTATTTGGACTGTGACTGGACTCTGATTCATACCAGCAGCAGGACCCCAGGCGAGTACATTCTCTGACAGTGTTCCAGTAGGACGTTAGAATTTAGCCACCACAGTTATTTTACATCAGACCCTGAGTCGAAAAACCCAACGCGCGTTCGTACATTTACATGTACGCAAATATTATTCAGTTTGGTATATATATTTATGTACGTAATTACTATATGTATTCCAATAGTTATAAAAATAAATTGATGGTTATATTATTATATAGTTATATGAATATATAACTAAGTAAATGCTAATTGATAATTATGACTAAATATTCAGACTATACGACCCTAGGACACCGTGGACTATTCCATACTTACCTTGACCATGTTGACCCTAAGAACTTGTGAATTTGTCCGCCTTGCGTACATTAACGTACTGGCATAGACACCTGTCAGTTGAGTGACTGATTTCGTACAGTACTTGAACATGCGACACCCGCGTAATTCAACGCGTAATTGACCATGTTAGATGACTAGTGTTACCCCTAGTATACCCCCTGAGCCCAGTGTAAATATGGTTGGGTATGTGCTAGTGTAAAGACTAATGATTCTATTGTATTATATTTATGTGTACATAGGATGTTGGATTTATTATGCGCGACTTTTGGAGCAGGTTATTGGTACATCGCAGCTTTCTTGCCAGACAAGTATACATTGCCATTGTACTGTTATTTATATTCCATATGTTGTATGAATCTTTATTTTCTGTCTTTAGTTCATATATTTTAACTGTTATATAAAATGCACGCGACGGTGTCGTCGCGGTATATTTTTATTTATGTATTTGCATTGACCTTGTTTATGAGACTACCCCATTATCATGTAGCATCTTTAGGTTCATCGACCGTGACACGGTTGTTACACGAGTTGTGAGTCTCATATAGATTACGGACTGGCGTGCAGGGTTGACCTCTTGTACGTGTGAGCCGTGCGTTAGGAATAACTGCTGTTAGAAACTTTGCATGCTAGTAGACTTAGCAGTTATTAGAGGTCTAGGGACATAGCCTATTGTAGTACGGTGGTCCCATCCTTGTCCTTGTTTGGTTGCAGGATTGGGCTAGGGTACTAAGAATAGGCTATGAACCAAATCGTGTCATGGATGTGACATGCTTAGAGCATGGGGTGGGGAGAACAACAAGTACCGCATTTGAGCTCCTTTACACTTTTCCTTCTGTAACCCGGAAGCTCCGCTGGAGATACGGGCGGTGATGACCCCTTTACTACTTGGTGGGCCTCTGCCATTCAAAAGACGACATGCCTTTGAGGCCCCTGGTTCTCAGAGAGAGTCATGCCAATCCCAGTTCTCAGCCAGATAGCTCACTTGTTAGAAAGTTGTTCTCAAACTGTATTCACATAGATGGTTAGGCGACCCATTGGATATTTATTTCAGTACTTTATTGGCATGTGTTTAAGTATCTTGTTATGTCCCTTTGAGGACCTGGTCCGCTGCCAGGTGTATCTGTTCTTGAGTATTTGCAGGAGCGCAGATTTGGATGGTTCTATATGTTTCGAGGATGTCTTCTCTTCGAGCCGTGATTGCTAGCTGGTATACTTATATTTTGTTTGATTGTGTTGTACTCATATTGTATTTACTTTTCCATTCGAGTTGGTAGTGGATTTGTTTCCATCCAACTATCATCCTTAGATACTTCTTATTGAGATCTAGTTTCATAGATGCTGGTTATTCATTTATATTGATTTTCTGTGGATGAGATTTAGATTGTACCCTTTGACTTGTGATACATTTTATACCACTTGTGGATTGATATTTATATTACAGCGTACGTATGGAATATGGTTTTCATATATTGGAGTTGCCATATCCATGCGGCTGGCATGCTTACGTGTTCCTAGTCCTACATATTTTGGGACTGGGACGTGACATGCCTTGTTTTGGTCACACAACTTTCGTGACACAATTACGAGAAAATGATGATTAATTAACCCTTTTGTTGTGGCGTATTATTTTAACACGCCATACCAACCCATTGCTTCCAATTAAATCCATACTATGAGCCTAACTAGTCCTATTACGCACATGACACTCGAGTTGCGTTATTCGAACCCACTGCATGCTCCCAATATAATATTAAGTAAAAAAATAAAATTTATGGTTTTATTTAACTAATTTAATATTCATTAATATTTAGTAAATACCTTTTTAATTGATATAATTTTGGGTGTAAATTAATTGTTTGAGGAAATATAAATTCCTAGATTTTTTTCCAAGAACCTAAATATTTTTGGGAATTTTCTATATATAATTATGATTAAATAAAAAAATAAAACCCATTAAACCCAAACCCATTAACCCGAAACCCAAATCCTAACTACTCTACCTAGACCCTCACCCGCAATTCCTCCCCCCAACTCTCGTTCTATATATATATATATATATATATATATATATATATATATATATATATATATATATAAAACTAAAACCCTAACCCTAATCCTACACCACCTCCATAATCACCCACGTCGGACTCCGACTACCCATGGCGACATCCTGCAGCGCCGCCCGTACCGTCGCCGTCGTGCCGAAGCAGCATCGGAGCATCGCTGCAGACCCGCCCCCGCGCGCACAGCAGCAGTAACCGTGTGACCCCCCATCACGCGGAGTGCACTTTAGCTATAATAAATATCAATTCAGTCTACACCATCTATCACAGAATAATTCTAAACTCATCCACAGAAAAAAACATAACTAAATATGATACACTAATCAAGATAATAGATAAAAAGAAATATAGTCTATCAACAAGTCCAAATAAAAAGTGTCTCGAAGAACAACCCGATAAAATAAGTTAATACATAAACCCAAGAGTCGAGATATGAAATAACTTGAAGCATAAACAACTGAGTATGTAACAGAATACTCAGGAGAAATCCTCTGGCACAACCTTATACTCTGGTGCCAATACTGCCCTAGCGTCAGCTCTTGTCCCGTATATCTCGGGGTATTCCTCCTCTTTTGTACCTGGGAACATAATCCGGATCCCGGTCCTTCGGGGACGTAGCAAGGTACAATAAACACTCAAGCCAAATAAAATGCAGATATAAAAATAGATCCTCTGGGCAAGTTATGTGAAATGCAAATGAGAGCATCACTAGTACTCAGGCTGAAACTACTACAAGCTCTGTGTCGGGGAGCCGATAGCAGTAATATCACGAAGGGCCAAATACATGTGCCAAAGCTCTGGTACAAAAACTAAGGCAATCTCCAGTAACATAAGTATATATATATATATATATATATATATATATATATATATAATCAGCCTGTAGCCTGTGTGTCTCTCCCCACCCAATTTAACCTCACGTCTCATGTCCATAACACGCAAGATTATGACCTCTAGCTAGTACAACAAGTCATAATGATATCTATGTATGCAAGTCTTATGTCTCGAATCATGTAAACCTATACATAATCACCATGAATAACTCAGAAAAGATTCTGTCACATAAATAGTTTCAAGTATCCTATGGTATGACGTACTTGATAAAGCAAGCACGTAAAATATATAGGATCGTGGTATCAACTCTCTAAGTTATGTTACACGACTCCGGGTACGACGTTGGCACCCGAATCTTGTTCGAACGCTAAGAAATATCTCACGGTCCTAGGTTGAACAGTTACATCACAAAAAAAATATATATATATAGAAAGAACTCAAACAATAAAGTCATAGGATCTACTGCAAGTTGGCAAGGTATACTTGCTTGGGTTTTGAGCTCCGTTAGTTGCTCCGATATAAGTGAAATCTCCAGGTACGCCTTCGGATGCTGAAACAAACATTACCATCACTCTCATAATAGTTGAAATAGCTAGAATTGACTACACATAAGTTCAATTTGGACACAAAGGCAGAATTGACAGTTTCTGGTCAAAGCGGGGTCCACATGTGGCCTTCGCACCAAAAAAGTGCAAGAGACAGAGTTCTCCAAATTTGTCAAACTTAGTGTCTACGAGTCCAGAATGATGATATGAACCCAACGAAACTTTCAGAACTGAATTCTGATGAGCCGGTCACGAAATCGTCCGTCAAGTGGAACCGTGGGGTCCACGAAATGACGTTTCGTCAATGTTCTCAAAATCGAACCAAACTTGGATCACAGGACTAGCGTAACACTACAAATCTGATGGCATAAATTTTATTATGAAATGACAAGTACATACGATATTATGACGAGTGTCAGAACAGGCCGATATAGGACTTTTCGACGGATACGCGTTAATTCCAGTGTGCACGCATATCCAAATCAACTTCCGTAAAATCTCACACGTTCGTGTTGATGATATACGCCTTTCGATGCAATTTGCACACAACGAAGTCGCCTCGTTTAGTGGGACACACCCTATTTCAGAAAATTTTGGTTTAAAAACCAAATTTTTGGTCAACTTCAACCGCGAATAAATCACAACATACAACAAATTAAAATAAACTAATTAAAGAGATTAAATCTCGGTTATGTTGTCTAAATTATTGTTTAAGTGAAATTTAAATATATTAACTAGGTTGAAAGAAAAACGGCCATGAACATGGGTGTTTGGGACAGTTTTCTGAACTACAAATTGGGTCATTTTTTCATATTTTGCCTCGCGAATTACGACCGACACAGGACACGATAGGCCGAACTAATTATACAGGGTTGAAGAGGGTCATGTGGTATTCGTATAAAATTTGACAGATCAATATTTGGATAATTGTGCAAAGAGATACAAAGGTAGGAATTAGCATACCTTACTGCTTTGCTGCTGCTCAAAATTGGGCGACTTGCGGCGGTGGTTTGCGGCGGCGTGCGACGGCGGTCCAACGATCGTCGGAGGCTGTGGTTGGTCATGGTGGAAGAGGAGATGATGGTGGTGAGGTTCGGCTAGGCTGGAGGTTTAATAGGATGGAGGAAGAGCGGTTACGGGAAGCGGAAGAGAGGGCGTCGGGGAGGTTTCGGGGAGGGGAATCAAAGGGGGTGCTTCTGTTACATGGTTTGGAGAAGATACTGTTGCTGAAGGGTCAGGTTGGGGTTGGGTATGGGTCTCGGGTCGGGTACGTGTTGGTCTAGTTTGGTCTGGATTGGTTCGGTTTAGGTTGGCTTGGGTTGGTTTGGGTTGGTTTAGGTTGGTTTGGGTTGGTTTAGGTTGGTTTAGTATATATAGGTCATACAAAAATAATTTTGGAGCCCAATAAATTCCTAAAAAATTACACATTACTCTATTATTAGTTATACACCCAAAAATATAATTTTTATAATATTTTAATAATCTATTTAATACACAAATATAAATCCATAAAAGATTATTTATTATAATTAACTAAAAATAATAAAAATTTCTAGAACAATAATTAATGAAAATTTTAAATTAAAATCTAAAAAAATTAGGGTGTTTACAATCTATCCACCTTAAAAGCATTTTGTCCTCGCAATTAAAAAAATAAAATGTAACCGGTCAAGAAAACTCCAGAAGATATGATATGGTTGTAAGACATGTTTGTTGAAGCACGACACAAAGAATAAGAAACCATGAACAAGGAGAAATCGAGAGGAAGGGTGAGGATTTTGTTCAAGCAAAACATGTAGAGAAGAAATAAATTTTTTTTCCTAGGCAATGAAAGATAAGTAACTCAAGAGTAAAAGAGCTTGGTTAGAACGAAGATCAACTACAGCTTATGAAAACTTGGGTACCACTGACATATTACTAATCTAGACTAACAAGTTTATGCTAATCATAATACTAGGTATCGGCTAGGGAATCGAACTAACAGGCACATGCTAAAAGTATTACTAGGAATATTCACTACTATAGCTAGCTATGATAAAACTAAATCTTACTCATATTCACTACTCCTCGAGTCTGTGCCTCCTCTACTGTCATTGCAAAAGCCTGTCCACGTTTCTGTGGTGGTGCCCTCTGCTGTTGCTGGGCCTGCTGGAAGAGTACTGCATGTGGTGCCAAGGGTGGCCTCGGTTGATATCCTTCAAGTACTGGTAAAGCTTGTTGGTTTACCATCGGTGCTCCTTCTCGACGCTCAGGGCAATCCCTTACTGAATGCTGACTTGATTCGCAACCTAAACATAATCCCAATTTGAGTCTACACTCCCTTTCAATATGGCCTACCTTGCCACAGTAGTGACAAGTAGGAAGGGCTAGGGATCTTGATACTGCTCTCTGTGGTGGTTTTATCTGGGGTCGCTTTAAAGCTCCTCCCTGCTACGCTCGGTCTGGTGCTAGTGCATGCGGTTGCTTCTGGCTGGACTCTCTCCTGATAATGCACTCCATGCATCGGGCTATAGCAAGGACATCCATATAAAAAGTAGTTGTAATGGAGCTGATTAA
This sequence comes from Iris macrosiphon, assembly GCA_036927795.1. Lineage (NCBI taxonomy): Eukaryota > Viridiplantae > Streptophyta > Magnoliopsida > Asparagales > Iridaceae > Iris > Iris macrosiphon. The sequence continues at coordinate 47,105,837 of JAYESA010000009.1, forward strand.
TCTCTGTAGCTCAAAGCTAAGTCCGTCAAAGAACTTCTTCGCCCGGTATTGCTGGGCCTCTTGATGAACCTATTATTGTGCTTGCATCATTGCGTAGAATATTTAGAACATCTGATGACCATCCATCGGCTCTCATGGTGGAAAAATAGGCATCGGTGGTGGAAAAATAGGCATCGGTGGAGTAAACTGTGGCAATGGTAAAATATCGTCTCGCTGGAACCTTGAGGCGTGCTGATCTGCTTGATTGCTTTATTGAGTGGAGGTATCTCCACCCAATGGTGTCACTCCATCGTCGTAGGTGACCACAGCACCTTATGGTGTACCTGCAGGAGTTTCATCGCTGGCTCATGGATCCATTACTCTGCATACAAAGTAAACTATGAGAGGCACACAGAGGAATCAAGGCAGGATGCAAGTCAAGAAATTAATTCGAATCCAATATAGAGGTCAAGAATATGTCAATATGTGGATGAGATCCTATAATTTATCCTATCCTAATCGTAGGCTTACCCAGTTCTTTAGTTGAAATCGAAGCATCATAGTCGTAGACCTGCATGGGCCACCACAAAAACCATGTCATGTCCCAGTCCCAAAATACCGAGGGACTAGTCACGTGGCAATGGCCAACAGCATAACTCCAATGGGCAAACCCAATTTAATGGACCCGTTAGAGTGCACTTAAGCTGTAATAAATATCAACGCAGTCTAAACCATCTATCACAGAATAATTCTAAACTCATCCACAGAAAGAAACATAACTAAATATGATAGACTAATCAAGATAATAGATAAAAAGAAATATAGTCTATCAACAAGTCCAAATAAAAAGTGTCTCGGGGAACAACCCGATAAAATAAGTTAATACATAAATCCAAGAGTCAAGATATGAAATAATTTGAAGCATAAATAACTGAGTATGTAACAGAATACTCAAGAGAAATTCTCTGGCACAATCTCATCCTCTGGTGCCAGTACTGCTCCAGCGTCAGCTCATGTCCCGTATATCTCGGGGTATTCCTCCTCTGCTGTATCTGGGGACATAATCTGGATCCAAGTCCTCATGGGACATAGTAAGGTACAATAAACACTCAAGCCAAACAACATACAGTATATAAAAATAGATCCTCAGGACAAGCTATGTAACCAGCTATATGAAATGCAAATAAGAGCATCACTAGTACTCAGGCTGAAACTACTACAAGCTCTGTGTCGGGGAGCCAGTAGCAGTAATATCACGAAGGGCCAAATACATATGCCAAAGTTCTGGTATAGAGACTAAGGCACTCTCCAGTAACATAAGTATATATATATATATAATCAGTCTGTAGCCTGTGTGTCTCTCCTCATCCAATGTAACCTCACGTCTCATGTCCATAACACACAAGATCATGACCTCTAGCTAGTACAACGAGTCATAATGTAAACCCCCTAAATTTTTCAAATTATTAAATCTTGGATTTTTTCCAATTTTCTGGAATTTTCTGGGAATTTTCTGTAATTAAAATCAGGGTTTTCAATTAATAAATGATTTTTAATTAGCAATAAATAATATTAAAATATCATGAAAATAATATTTTTGGGTGTAAAATGAAAAATTGGACTTAGGGTAATTTTTCTGGATTTTTCTGGGCCTCAGACCTATTTTTAAATACCTCAAAACCATTTTAATTAATTAATTAATTAATTAAACTATTTATATTTATTATTAATTATTATTATTTATTATTTATTTTTATTTTGTTTTTTTTTTTTTTCGTTTCTGGGCCGGCCCGGCCCAGTGGGCCGAAGCCCAGCCCAGCCCGGTCCCCCGCCCTATCGGGTCGGGTCGGGTCAGCCAACCCGACCCGCCCGCAAATCCCCGACCCGCCCGCGCGACCCCGTCCCCCACGATCCCCCGACTCCACCGCCGCCCTCCGCGCTCAGCGCCGCCCTCCGCGCGCTGCGCCGCTTCCCGCGGCCACGTCCCCCCCCACGATCCGCCTTGGCCGGCCCCCTGCAACCGCCTGCTCCCCTTATAAAACCCCCCCGCCTCCGTTCTCCTCCTCCGCCTCAGTTCTCTCCCTCGCCGTAACCCTAGACGCCGCCGCCGCCTCCCAGAGCTCCGCCGACCGGCCGCTGCTCCCTCGCCGACCTCGCCCCACCGTCGCCTCCCCTCCGGCGCCCCGCTCCGCCGTCCCCGACGCCGACAGCAACCCAGCAACAGCAGCAGCAGCCGCCGCTGCCGGCCGCCTAGCGCCACCGCCGCCCCCGTGGACGCCGCGCCGCCCCTCGGCGAACCTTCCCCGGCCCCCTCCGGCGCCTCTCCGGCCGTCCTCCGCCGTCCACGGCCGTAATCCGCCGAAACCCTAACCCTAAAGCCCGATTCGTCGTGTCGTGTCGGACACGACACGGACACGATTTTGACCCTATTTTTGGGTCCCCTTCAGGTATGTGTAACTTTCGCCTCGTAGCTCCGTTTTCAATTCCGCAAGTTGCGTTGTGAAGCCTGTATGACCCTCTCGGTGTCCGGACAAACTGTTTGGGACACCGCGTCCTGTGGTGATCGCACACCGCGATCCAAAAACAGGAAAAACCAGACCATGTTTCACCCCCGGAATTGAGTACGCCCCGCCAAACGGGACGACTTGGTCGCGTGCGATCTTCACAGATACGTACGCACCGTCGATACGGATGTGTGAGACTTCGCGGAAGCTGATTCGGGTGTGCGTGCACACCGGAATCAACGCGTATCCGCGGACATCGCCCAGTATCTGGCCTTTCTGCAATTCACCCTAATTTCGTGCACACACGTCGGATCGAGACGAAACTTGCGCCATCGGACTCGTAGCAATACGCTGGTCCTGTGGGTCAAGTTTGGTTCGATTCTGAGAACGTTGACGAAATCGCGTGTCGTGGGCCCCACAGGCCCCGCTCGACGGGCGATTTTGTGTTCGGCTCATCGGAATCCAAATCTGGAAGTTCCGTTGGGTTCGTATCAGCGTTCCTGACCTGTTGACACTAAGTTTGGTAAAATTGGAAACCTTTGACCCGGACGCGTTTTTCGGTGCAAAGCGGGCCCACCAGCGGACCCCGTTTTGACCCGAAACTGCCATTTTTGCCCTTGTCTCCAAATTGGACCCAAGGACAGGCGTTTCTAGCCATTTGACATCTTCTGAGCATGATGGTAATGTCTATTTCAGCTTTTGGACTCATCTCTGGACTTTTCCCCCCAAGAACCTAATTAATCAGATCCAAACAACAGGCAAGTACCTGCACTTCAAGTTAAATCTATATATTGTGATAATTAATTTCCTGTTTTACTAGTACCCTTGATGACTACACCTAGTATTAGAAATGCTGGATTTTCATGTCTTGAATATTGGAATTCATGTCTTGTTATCATGTCGGGTGGGAGAATACTGAAAGGCATGTAGTTTACCCTTCCCCTTGTCGTGAATAATAGCTGTTGGTACACGACTGTCCATCAGCCGGATCTCGATTATTCGTGAATAATAGCCGTTTATGACGGCCGGATTAGCCTTATAAACCCCTACATGCCAACTAAGTATTCTAAAAACAAACACAAATTTCATACAGATAACTTCTGGTCATGTTATATTCTTGCTGACTGTGTAGTTTCTTTTCCTGCTCGTTTACTTTTGTTTTCTCATATTCCTGTTTATAGTTGACTCTGAGATATTAAATTTCCTTTATGCAATTTCCTTAACATGATATTCAATGTTTAATTGTCATAAATATTTAGTTTAACATTGTTGTGCACTGTGTACTTTGCTCCTTTCCTGACTGGATCTGTTGATTTAGGCGATGATGAGGATCTTGTCCCTACTTATTATGGTCCTTATGAGGGTACAGATGATACCTATGAGGAGCCAGAACCCACTCAGGAGACCCCTGCTGCAGAGTAGCTAGCAGTAGCTATCTTTCATTTCTATTTCTTATCTTATTTATCGGGTTTGTCCCCGATTTCAATATTGAATTTCTGTATTAAACATTTGAATTGTTGTCACATTTATTTCAGTTGCAAATTTTAAGTTTCTATTCCCATTATTATCTTGCCTATGTTAATTGTGAATGAGTTAGACTAGTTTAGATGGATTGACCTAGACATCGTACTACCGCCGACTCTGCGGCGTAGGCTGGACGTACCCACGTACTCGTGCCCGAACTTCCGGGTGCGGGTCGTGACACGTTTTTATGGTGGCCCATGCAGGTCCTATCCTAAAATAGGGTAATACCCTAGGACAGGGTATGGAATAAAATTTAGGATTCTAGGAAAAGCTCATTCACAGTATAGCGTCCTTATTTCAAATTCTTGATATCTTTGCTGCTCAATTTTCCTATCGCCTTTGATTTCCAAGTATTCTATTCTGATCTTCCTATCCCTTAATCCTTCAGAATGGTCCAGACCAGGAACACAGTAGGAGGCACATCAGAACCAGCTGAACAGAATGTGCCCGAGACTCTTGCACTCCCGCCGCCTCCATCTGTTCCGGCAGTTACTCTTGATGGGGCACAACTACTTGGAGTGTTCCAGGGATTGGTGGAATCCCAGAAAGAACAGACTGCACTCCTGCGGACCAGCCTCTCAAAAGCTATTAAGTCCCAGGAGTCGCCACTCAAGAGGCCAGGAAGTGCCAAAGACTTCAAGAACCTTAGGCCTCTGGAATTCTATGGAACTGAGGGCATTCTCTATGCCGATGAGTGGATAGAGAATGTCGAGAGACTCCTGAAGACTGTCCGGGTCCCTGATGACCTCAAAGTGGAGTCCGCAAGCCTGCAACTGTTCGACATTGCTCGAACCTGGTTCAGAGACGAACCCCAACTATCTGCTCCCGACATCACCTGGGAAGACTTCAAGAGGCTATTCAAGGAGAAATTCTACCCCGAAGTGGCTCGGGAAGCTCTCGAAAGCCAATTCGAGAGACTGGAACAAGGTAACATGACTGTTGATGAATATACTGCTGAATTTAGCAGGTTAAGCCACTTTGCGGAGTACATGGTTCGTACCCCGGAGGACAGAGCCCGTAGATTCAAGAAGGGGCTATCTTCGGATATCCGCCTTGCTGTCACCACCAGCCGAGCTCGCACCTATGAGGAGATCTTGAGCGTGGCTCAAGGCGTCGAGAGAGATATGGGGCACAAACTGAAACGAGAAAGAGATACCGGGAATGCGGGACCCAACAAACGCCCTTTTCAACAACAACAACAGCAGAGGGTCCCGCAGCAAACTCAGCGTCCTCTCCCTCGAGCTCCAGCACCCCAGGCTCAAGGTCAGAACCAGCGAGCTCCCCCTTGCAACTATTGCCAAAAACTAGGCCACACTTGGCAAGACTGTAGAAAGAGGCTAGGTGCCTGTCTCTATTGTGGCTCCCCAGCACATCAATTGAGGGACTGTCCTGCTGCTCCAAGACGCCCCGCTGCACCAAAGGCTCCAGTCCAGGCCAGGCCCCCAGCAGCACAACAGAGGGGACCCCCGCTTCCAACACAGCAACAACGCTTTGCTCAGCACCAGCAGCAACAGAGGGGTGCACCGCAGCAAGGCCGTGCTTATGCAATGACTCTGGAAGAAGCTGAGGCCACAGCAGACGTGATCACAGGTTCCGTGCTTATAAATTCAATACCAGCTATTACTTTATTTGACTCTGGAGCTTCTCATTCATTCATGTCAGTAGATTTCTTTATGAAGCATAACTTAATCACTAAACCCCTTAGGAATTGTTATAAGATCATTACCGGTGGAGGAATCATCCCGGTTAGTGATGCCTGTAACAATTGTCCTATTACATTATGTGGAAGAGTACTGTATGCTAGACTACTTGTAATGCCAGTGCCCAGTTTTGACATTATACTGGGTATGGATTGGTTAAGTCAACATCATGCCACCATAGACTGTCACAGAGGTAGTGTAATCTTCAGGCCCCCTGACAAGCCAGAATTTGAATTTGCTAGAGGTTCTAGAGAAATGGGTAATAACATAATTTGTGGAGCCCTAGTAACAGAAGAATTGCCACCTATCATCTCTGAATACCTTGATGTCTTCCCTGAGGATCTCCCAGGATTACCCCCAGACCGAGAAGTTGAATTCTCCATTGACTTAGTGCCAGGAGCAGCACCAGTATCTCAGAACCCCTACAGAATCAACAAGAATGAGATAATAGAACTAAATGAACAAATCAAAGAGCTAGAAGACAAAGGTTTCATTAGGTCTAGTGTCTCACCTTGGGGAGCTCCAGTACTATTTGTGCCCAAGAAGGACGGAACATTCAGAATGTGTATTGACTATAGGGCCTTAAATGCCTTAACAATTAAGAATAAGTATCCCCTGCCCAGGATAGATGACTTATTTGATCAGTTGAGTGGAGCTCGGGTGTTTTCAAAGATTGATTTGAGGTCTGGTTACCACCAAGTAAGGGTGAGAAAGGAAGACATCCCTAAAACTGCTTTCAATACCCGGAACGGACATTACGAATTCTTAGTGATGCCGTTCGGGTTGACGAATGCCCCAGCAGTTTTTATGAACTTAATGAACAGAGTTTTCCAGCCATACCTAGACAAATTTGTAGTGGTCTTTATTGACGATATTTTGATCTACTCCAAGACCCCCGAAGAACATGAAGAACATTTGAGACTAGCATTGGAGACTTTGAGGAAGGAAAAGCTTTATGGAAAATTGTCTAAATGTGCTTTCTTCCTAGACAAAGTAGAATTCTTGGGACATGTTGTGACTGGAGATGGAATAGCAGTAGATCCTAAGAAGATAGCTGCAGTAGAATCCTGGCCCACTCCAGACTCTGTGGCCGAGATTAGAAGTTTCCTGGGACTAGCTGGCTACTATCGAAAGTTTGTGAAGGACTTTGCTAGAATTGCGGAGCCCATGACAAAATTAACAAGAAAGGATGAAGAGTTCACTTGGACTGATGAATGTCAGCGTGCCTTTGAGGAATTGAAGAAAAGACTGACTACTGCCCCTATTCTGACCTTACCTTCTGGAACCGGAGGTTTCGCTATTTATAGTGATGCTTCTGGAAAAGGTCTAGGTTGTGTATTGGAGCAGAATAAGAAAGTAATAGCATATGCCTCTAGACAGCTTCGACCACATGAAAAGAATTATCCAACCCATGATTTAGAATTGGCAGCTGTCATTTTTGCTCTTAAACTTTGGAAGCATTATCTTTATGGAGAAAGGGTGGAAATATTTATGGACCATAAAAGTCTAAAATATATTTTCACTCAGAAAGATCTAAACATGAGGCAAAGAAGGTGGCTGGAACTAATGAAAGACTTTGATATCACTCTTCAATATCACCCTGGGAAGGCAAATATAGTTGCTGATGCTCTAAGCAGGTATCCTATGGCGATGTACTTGACTATGGACAGACACCTGCTGGAGGACTTGGAAAGTTTAGGTATCGAAGTAATTATCCCAGGAAAAGAAGGCCAAATGATGAACTTGCAGATTCAGTCTACCTTAATGGACAAGATCAAGGAGACGCAGTTTCAGGACGAAGGCCTGCGAAGCCTTCGAGGTCAAGTGCAAGCGGGACTAGTAGAAGAATTCAGAATTCATGAAGATGGATCACTGAGGCATGGCGATAGATTATGTGTACCTCAAGGAGACATAAGAGAAGAAATCATACAAGAGGCGCACAGATCGCAATACTCTATACACCCAGGAGCCAACAAGATGTACAAGGACCTGAGAACGCATGTTTGGTGGCATGGCATGAAAAGAGAAGTAGCCAGGTTCGTATCCCGTTGTTTAGTGTGCCAGCAAGTCAAAGCAGAGAGACAAAGACCTGGAGGATTGCTTCAACCACTACCCATTCCGGAATGGAAATGGGAACATATCACAATGGATTTTGTTTCCGGACTTCCAAGGACACCTAGTGGTAAGGATGCAATCTGGGTGATAGTAGATAGACTGACCAAGTCTGCACATTTTCTATCTTTCAAAGTAGGGCTATCTACAGAGAAGCTGGCAGATTTATATATCAGACACATTGTCAGACTGCATGGAGTCCCAGTAAGTATTGTCTCCGACCGAGATTCAAGATTCACCTCTCACTTCTGGAAGAGCTTACAAGCCAGCTTGGGGACTCAACTCAAATTCAGCACAGCTTATCATCCCCAAACCGATGGGCAATCGGAACGTACAATCCAGACCCTTGAAGATATGCTCCGTACATGTGTTCTGGATTTTGGAGGATCCTGGGAAGACTATTTACATCTGGTGGAGTTCTCTTATAATAACAGCTACCAAGCGAGTATCGAGATGACTCCATTTGAAGCCCTGTATGGCCGAAGATGTCGTACCCCGCTATCATGGGACGACGTTGGAGAAAGAGCCCTACTGGGACCAGAGATGGTGATCGATTCAGCTGAGAAGGTAAAGCAAATAAGGGACAGACTTCGAGTGGCTCAAGACAGACAACGACATTGGGCAAATAGCCACCGAAGGCCCTTGGAATTTGAGGTAATTAAATTTATGAAATTCAAGTCAATTTAAACATTTTGATTATGGAACTAAGGCTTCATTTTGACTCTATTTTAAGGTTGGAGAGCTGGTATTCTTAAAGATTTCCCCGACACGTGGCACCATTAGGTTCGGAAGGAGTGAAAAACTCAGCCCAAGATTCATTGGACCTTTTGGCATTCAGGAGAAAATCGGGGAAGTGGCATACCGTCTGGCATTGCCACCCTCTCTGGAAGGAGTCCATAACGTCTTCCACGTGTCGCAGCTGAGGAAGTTTGTGTCAGACCCCAGCCACATTTTGGATCACTCAGAGCTCGAAGTAGGCCCAAGTTTGACATACCAAGAGCAACCCGTGGAGATCCTGGATCGCTCGGAGAAAGTCCTACGGAACCAGGTTATCTCCCTGGTTCGCGTAGCTTGGAAGCACCATTCTCCCGACGAATCCACCTGGGAGCGAGAAGACGAGATTAGAGAGCGATACCCCTATCTTTTTGAACCCTGAGGTGTATTTTATTTCTCGGCCTTTCCTTTTCGTGCCTTGTTATTCTTAAATTTCGAGGACGAAATTTTTGTAAGTTGGGTAGGTTGTAAACCCCCAAAAATTTTCAAATTATTAAATCTTGGATTTTTCCCAATTTTCTGGAATTTTCTGGGAATTTTCTGTATTTAAAATCAGGGTTTTCAATTAATAAATGATTTTTAATTAGCAATAAATAATATTAAAATATCATGAAAATAATATTTTTTGGTGTAAAATGAAAAATTGGACTTAGGGTAATTTTTCTGGATTTTTCTGGGCCTCAGACCTATTTTTAAATACCTCAAAACCATTTTTATTAATTAATTAATTAATTAAACTATTTATATTTATTATTAATTATTATTATTTATTATTTATTTTTATTTTGTTTTGTTTTTTTTATTTCGTTTCTGGGCCGGCCCGGCCCAGTGGGCCGAAGCCCAGCCCAGCCCGGTCCCCCGCCCTATCGGGTCGGGTCGGGTCAGCCAACCCGACCCGCCCGCAAATCCCCGACCCGCCCGCGCGACCCCGTCCCCCACGATCCCCCGACTCCACCGCCGCCCTCCGCGCGCAGCGCCGCCCTCCGCGCGCTGCGCAGCTTCCCGTGGCCACGTCCCCCCCCACGATCCGCCTTGGCCGGCCCCCTGCAACCGCCTGCTCCCCTTATAAAACCCCCCCGCCTCCGTTCTCCTCCTCCGCCTCAGTTCTCTCCCTCGCCGTAACCCTAGACGCCGCCGCCGCCTCCCAGAGCTCCGCCGACCGGCCGCTGCTCCCTCGCCGACCTCGCCCCACCGTCGCCTCCCCTCCGGCGCCCCGCTCCGCCGTCCCCGACGCCGACAGCAACCCAGCAACAGCAACAGCAACAGCAGCCGCAGCCGCCGCTGCCGGCCGCCTAGCGCCACCGCCGCCCCCGTGGACGCCGCGCCGCCCCTCGGCGAACCTTCCCCGGCCCCCTCCGGCGCCTCTCCGGCCGTCCTCCGCCGTCCACGGCCGTAATCCGCCGAAACCCTAACCCTAAAGCCCGATTCGTCGTGTCGTGTCGGACACGACACGGACACGATTTCGACCCTGTTTTCGGATCCCCTTCAGGTATGTGTAACTTTCGCCTCGTAGCTCCGTTTTTAATTCTGCAAGTTGCGTTGTGAAGCCTGTATGACCCTCTCGGTGTCCGGACAAACTGTTCGGGACACCGCGTCCTGTGGTGATCGCACACCGCGATCCAAAAACAGGAAAAACCAGACCCTGTTTCACCCCCGGAATTGAGTACGCCCCGCCAAACGGGACGACTTGGTCGCGTGCGGTCTTCACAGATACGTACGCACCGTCGATACGGACGTGTGAGACTTCGCGGAAGCTGATTCGGGTGTGCGTGCACACCGGAATCAACGCGTATCCGCGGACATCGCCCCGTATCCGGCCTTTCTGCAATTCACCCTAATTTCGTGCACACATGTCGGATCGAGACAAAACTTGCGCCATCGGACTCGTAGTGATACGCTGGTCCTGTGGGTCAAGTTTAGTTCGATTCTGAGAACGTTGACGAAATCGCGTGTCGTGGGCCCCACAGGCCCCGCTCGACGGGCGATTTTGTGTTCGGCTCATCGGAATCCAAATCTGGAAGTTCCGTTGGATTCGTATCAGCGTTCCTGACCTGTTGACACTAAGTTTGGTGAAATTGGAGACCTTTGACCCGGACGCATTTTTCGGTGCAAAGCGGGCCCACCGGCGGACCCCGTTTTGACCCGAAACTGCCGTTTTTGCCCTTGTCTCCAAATTGGACCCAAGGACAGGCGTTTCTAGCCATTTGACATCTTCTGAGCATGATGGTAATGTCTACTTCAGCTTTTGGACTCATCTCTGGACTTTTCCCCCCAAGAACCTAATTAATCAGATCCAAACAACAGGCAAGTACCTGCACTTCAAGTTAAATCTATATATTGTGATAATTAATTTCCTGTTTTACTAGTACCCTTGATGACTACACCTAGTGTTAGAAATGCTGGATTTTCATGTCTTGAATATTGGAATTCATGTCTTGTTATCATGTCGGGTGGGAGAATACTGAAAGGCATGTAGTTTACCCTTCCCCTTGTCGTGAATAATAGCTGTTGGTACACGACCGTCCATCAGCCGGATCTCGATTATTCGTGAATAATAGCCGTTTATGACGGCCGGATTAGCCTTATAAACCCCTACATGCCAACTAAGTATTCTAAAAACAAACACAAATTTCATACAGATAACTTCTGGTCATGTTATATTCTTGCTGACTGTGTAGTTTCTTTTCCTGCTCGTTTACTTCTGTTTTCTCATATTCCTGTTTATAGTTGACTCTGAGATATTAAATTTCCTTTATGCAATTTCCTTAACATGATATTCAATGTTTAATTGTCATAAATATTTAGTTTAACATTGTTGTGCACTGTGTACTTTGCTCCTTTCCTGACTGGATCTGTTGATTTAGGCGATGATGAGGATCTTGCCCCTACTTATTATGGTCCTTATGAGGGTACAGATAATACCTATGAGGAGCCAGAACCCACTCAGGAGACCCCTGCTGCAGAGTAGCTAGCAGTAGCTATCTTTCATTTCTATTTCTTATCTTATTTATCGGGTTTGTCCCCGATTTCAATATTGAATTTCTGTATTAAACATTTGAATTGTTGTCACATTTATTTCAGTTGCAAATTTTAAGTTTCTATTCCCATTATTATCTTGCCTATGTTAATTGTGAATGAGTTAGACTAGTTTAGATGGATTGACCTAGACAGCGTACTACCGCCGACTCTGCGGCGTAGGCTGGACGTACCCACATACTCGTGCCCGAACTTCCGGGTGCGGGTCGTGACACATAATAATATCTATGTATGTAAGTCTTATGTCTCAAATCCTGTAAACCTATACAAAATCACCATGAATAACTCAGAAAAGATTTTGTCACATAAATAGTTTCAAGTATCCTATGGTATGACGTACTAGATAAAGCAAGCACGTAAAATATATAGGATCGTGGTATCAACTCTCTAAGTGACGTTACACGACTCCGCGTACGACGTTGGCACCCGAATCTTGTTCGAATGCTAAGCAACGTCTCACGGTCCTAGGTTGAACAGGTACATAACAGAATATATATATAGAGAGAAAGAACTCAAACAATAAAATCATAGGATCTACTACAAGTTGGCAAGGTACACTTGCTTGGGTTCTGAGCTCCGTCAGTTGCTCCGATATAAGTAAAATCTCCAGGTACGCCTCCGAATGCTGAAACAAACATTACCATCACTCTCAAAATAGTTGAAATAGCTAGGATTGACTACTCATAAGTCTTATTTGGACATAGGAACATAATTGATAGTTTCTGGTCAAAGCGGGGTCCACATGTGTTCCACTTCGCACCAAAAAATATGCCAGAGACAAAGTTCTCCAAATTCGTCAAACTTAGTATCTATGAGTCCATAACGATGATACGAACCCAATGAAACTTCCAGAACTAGATTCTGATGAGCCAGTCCCGAAATTGTCCGTCAAGTAGAACCGTAGGGCCCACGAAACGACGTTTCGTCAACATTCTCAGAATCGAACCAAACTTGGGTCACCGGACTAGCATAATGTTATGAATCCGATGACGCAAGTTTTTTTATGAAACGACAAGCACAGACAATATTATGACGAGTGTCAGAATATGCCGATATAGGATATTTCGACGGATACGCGTTGATTTCGGTGTGCACACACATCTAAATAAACTTTCATAAAATTTCACACGTCCGTGTTGATGATATGCGCCTTTCGATGTAATTTGCACACGACGAAGTCACCTCGTTTAGTTGGACGCACCCTATTTCGTAAAATTTGGGTTTAAAAAACTAAGTTTTTGGTCAACTCCAACTGCGAATAAATCACAACATACAACAAAATAAAATAAACTAATTAAAGCGATTAAATCTCAGTTATATTGTCTAAATTACTGTTTAAGTATAATTTAAAAATATTAACTAGGTTAGAAGAAAAACGGCCATGAACATGGGTGTTTGGGATAATTTTTTGAACTACAAATTGGGTCTTTTTTTTCTGTTTTGTTTCATGAATTATGACCGACACAGGATACGATAGGCCGAACTAATTATACAGGGTTCAAGAGGTTCATGTGGTCTTCGAATTGGATTTGACAGATCGATATTTGGATAACTGCGCAAAGAGATACAAAGGTGGAAAGTAGCATACCTTACTGCTTTGCTGCAGCTTGAAATTGGGTGACTTGCGACGGTGGTTTGCGGCGGCGTGCGGCGGCTGTCCGTCGATCATCGAAGGCTGTGGTTAGTCGTGGTGGAGGAGGAGATGATGGTGGTGAGGTTCGGCTAGGCTGGGGGTTTTATAGGGTGGAGGGGGAGCTGTTACGGGAAGTAGAAGAGAGGGGGTCAGGGAGGTTTCGAGGAGGGGAATCGAAGAGGGTGCTTCTGTTACAGGGGCTGGGGAAGCTACTGTAGCTGAAGGGTCGGGTTCGGGTCTGGTATAAGTCTCGGGTCGGGTATGGGTTGGTCTAGTTTGGTCTGGGCTGATTCGGTTTAGGTTGGTTTGGGTTGGTTTGGGTTGGTTTAGGTTGGTTTGGGTTGGTTTAGGTTGGTTTAGTATATATAGGTCAAAAAAAATAGTTTTGGAGCCCAATAAATTTCACAAAAATTAAACAATACTCTATTATTAGTTATACACCCAAAAATATAATTTTTACAATAATTTAATAATTTATTTAATACACAAAAATATAAATTCATAAAAGAATATTAATTATAATTAACTAAAAATAATAAAAATTTCTACAACAATAGTTAATGAAAATTTTAAATTAAAATCTAAAAAAATTAGGGTGTTTACAGTATGTTCACAACCTTACCCCCCTAGTATTTCCTTCAAGTGGAACGAATTTAGGCACCCGGGTTTGATCAAAAAATCGACCGGAAGTTGGCCGAAAAATTGTTCAAAAATAGTTCAAAAATTCAGTCCAAGTACCCATATTCATGCCCAATTTTCTACCAACTCATTATTTATTTTTAAAATATAATTAAAATAACTTCATAATATAACCAAAATTTTTAGTGTTCTTTTAGTTTTATTACTTTGCTTTAATGCTTAAATTATTCTGATTCCAAAACGACCAAAAGAACTTATTTTTAAAGAACTCAAAATCTCCGATACGGGGTACTTCTGCCAAACGAGGCTACGTCATCAAATGTGGATTGCACCGAATGGTGCGTAACGTGATGCGAACGTGTGGGCTATCACGAAACCTGATTTGGACGTGTGTTCATGCCGGAATCAATACGTATCCACAAAAAAATATCGTATCGGCCTATTCCGACACATCATCATTACTTCGTGTGTACTCGTCAATTCATAATAATACTTTTGCCATTGGATTCACAGCGTTACGTTGGTTCTGTGACCCAAGTTTAGTTTGAATCTGAGAAAGTTGACGAAATACCGTTTCGTGGGCCCCACGGTTCCATATGACATGCGATTTCATGATCGGCTCATCGGAATCTAGTTCTGTACATTCCGTTGGGTTTGTATTAGTGTTCTGGACTCGTAGACACTAAGTTTGATGAATTTGGAGAACTTTATCTCCGACATATTTTCGGTGCGAAGTGGACATGGTGGACCCGCTTTGACCCCCAACTATCAGTTTTGCCCCCGTGTCGAAATTGGACTTATGGATAGTCAATCCTAGATATTTTAAGTATTCTGAGAACATTGGTGATGTTTGTTTCAGCATCCGGAGGTGTACATGCAGATTCCACTTTTCCAGGAGCAGTTGACGGAGTTCAGAACCCAGACAATTATACCTTGCCAAACTTGTAGTAGATCATGTTATATTATTTGCTTATGTTCTTTCCATATATATAACCTTGTGATATGCCTGCTCAACCTAGGACCGTGAGACGTTTCTTTAGCGTCTGAACAAGATTCGGGTGTCGACGCCATATACAGAGTCGTGTAACGTCACTTAAAGAGTTGATTCCACGATCCTATATTTTTACGTGCTTGCTTTACCAAGTATGCCATACCGTAGGACACTTAATACTATTTCATGTGACATAATCTTTCTTGAGTTATTCATGATAATTTTGTATAGTCTTACAGGATTCGTGATATGAGACTTAAATATTATATGGATATTATTATGACTCGTTGTACTAGCTAGAGGTCATGATCTTGCGTGTTATGGACATGAGACATCATGGATATGAGAGATGAGATTACATTGGGTGGGGAGAGACACACAGGCTACAGGTTGATTATTTATATATATAATATACTACTGGAGATGCCTCAGACTCTGTCTCAAATCTTTGGCACATATACTGGAGTCGTGATACTACTTACTGCTATGGGCTCCCAGACACAGAGCCTGTAGTGGTCTCAGCCTGAGTACTAGTGATGCTCTTATTTGCATTTTACTTAGTTGGTTACATAGTTTGCCTTGAGGATCGGTTTATATTTACTTATTGCATTTTATTTGGCTTGAGTGTTTATTGTACCTTACTATGTCCCCTGAGGACCTAGATCCGGATTATGCCCCCAAGTATAGACGATGAGAGCTATCTCGAGGGTTACGGGACATGTGATGCTATTGGAGACGTATATGTTGTAGAGGATGAGGTTGTTCCGGAGGACTTCTCTTGAACACACGTATTCTCACCATTCATTTATTATGCTTAGTGCTCTTAAATATTTGATCTTGTAGTGACTTTTGGCTATTGTACGTGGAGTTATTTTTCTTTCTATTTTGATGACGGGTTGTTCCTCACGACATTATTTATATTGCTTGGTTGGACTGATCATTTTATATTATTGTGACTGGACTTGTATCTTGGTGATTTCTTTACTTATCGTGGATGAGATTAGATATATAGACTATAACAGGTATTTGTAGACCATTTTATATGTATTACAGCTTAAGTGCACTTTAACGGGTCCATTAAATTGGGTTTGCCTATTGGAGTTGTGCTGGTAGCCATTGCCACGTGGCTAGTCCCTTGGATTTTGGGACTGGGGCATGACAGAGTCGTACAAATAGTCTGAATATAGTGGAATAAGAACCGAACAGGAGATTGGTAACAAGTTCACAGAGTCATCATAGCAGAAGCATTGAATGAACACAAGTATGAAACAATAACAATCTCTTTATTGATAATCAAGAATTATTACAAGCGGCGCTATGCCGAGATTACAAATCGTTCAAGCTCTCTCTCTCTCTCTCTCTCTCTCTCTCTAATAATAATAAGGGCGTGCCAAGCGGCTTACAAGTTAGAATGATACATAGGCGATGTTCCAACATTATGTCTTGTATATGTTTTTCAGCTCCGGACGAAACACTCCAAGGCTCCAGAGCAAACTTTATGCCTTAGCACGCATGAGGAGATACTTCACACGGAACGAGGTTCTTCCGCACCCAACAAGTAATCTGGTGGGTTATCAGTATATGAATGCACTGGTTGGGAGGCTTCTCGTCCGCTCGACAAATTCAAACACGTTATATTAGTTCCGTGCACAATCTATTAAGTTATCTTTCTAGTCTTACCTTAGGATCAGTTTCATGGCAATGATGCCTAACTCGTGTGCCAATGCGCCGTATGATTCAAGAGAAACATGGCAAAACTTATCAACTTACCATTCTTCTTTCCCTGTCTAAAGATAAAACCATGTTAAGCCAAGCACGAATATATATAATGAAATCCACATAATCGCATAAGCAAATGCAGGGTGTTACTAACATATTTCTAACTCAGATGAACGACATACATAAATTTATGATACTCATATTACTTTGTGACTCAGGTTGTTAGCATGCATTATACTCAGGTTATTCAAGTGGGTTCAGATTTCTTGGTTTAATTAACGATCTGCACTATTTGTCTCAAGTCCATATGAGCCTATATGCGGATAGCCGCTACGTATACAATATACTTAACCATACATATTTGGTCTTATGACCTGATGAGCCTCCATGGAAAAATTATAGTCTCGGTACCAGAATGGGATACAACGAAGGTAGCGAGCCCTACTACATGCCTTTTCGTCTGAAGCAAACGACTATCAACATGTTCCTGACCGGTACAGATCGGCCCCGATGCCCCGGTGCATCGTCTGCATGAACCATAACCCTGTGTACAGGCTGTCCATGACCATTGACGATCTATACATTAATTTTACATGCAAGGCATTTCAAGATTCATAAGTGGAACACGTTGATACAATATAGGTACAAAATATAGTCTATTTGTTCAAGCAATTCAGTATAAGTTCATAGCATAGCATGGATGTTCTAATCACCATATTATCCCGTGTGTTCTTTTCAATGCACAATTAAGGTGATATATTTAGTACTTAATGCAGCTCCCATTTTGGAAGTTGCCTTGGCAACCCAAATGGTCCCAAAGCATTTTTATGTTTCTATTACTTGGCTCAGAAATGACTATTTTGATAGTCTTCCTGCCTCAGGTAGGAGAATCATTTTAAGTGAAGTGCTTGACTTATACCATAGTCTAAGTGAAGTAAAATGCCCTAATGCGCAGGGTAGTGCTACGAGGCATGGAGAACGATCTCTACTTTAATAGTAAAATGCACAAGGAAAACTCAATAGAGGCAAACAAATATTTTTATCTCTAGCAGCACGTTTATATTTTATGTTCTATATAAGTAATGCAAGACGGGATTATTCCCTTAGATAGGTGCATTGAGTTCTCTTTTTATTAGCATGCAATAAGTGATTCGTCTAGCGAATAGCATGTATCGTCCATATTTTTAAGTGTGCAGGCTAAGCAAAGATAGGTTCATCGTAGCCACCCACCTTAGCAATGAGTCACCTCGACCAAGTGATACTCCGAGCGCGTCTTTAAAAGTCTAATTCTGAACTCCTGAAGGACCAAGTATGAATCATTTTCCTCAAGCGAGTCTTCTTGCAGAGCAAAGCGGGTTGGGTCATCGCACTTGTGTCATTTGAATTGGCTATCCACATTGATGCGGTGCTGGTCGTTACATTATACACCACTCAGAACAAGTCTTATCCTCGAGACTTCCAGAGCGTAAACCGCCATATCACACACTGTCGATTCTAATTCAAGTGTAATACTCAGTATCCTTAGACCCATTTAAACACAACTTCCTAATTGTTGTACTCACTTTGTGTCGCATGCATGCTGGGTCTATTTTATTGAATGACACTATCACTCAATTTGAGTTGGCTAAAGTACTCCAACGTCGTATTCTCTGACTAGGTCTCTGCTCCGCCTTAGCGTAAACTTATATATCGCTTAACACGGGGCATGATCTACTGTGTACAAAGATCGTAAGCTGAGGTCAACTTATCTAAATTGTTATACTCATCCATGCTAATCTAATACATTCACTTGTACTAGCAATCGAGATCAGCATATCACAAGTCTGGATCGTGCACATATTTAAAGCTTCCCCCAAACATATGCATGTCAACCAACTTAGCGATAGCAAAGTCTTTGCACTCGAGTTTAACATATTACTGAGTCTTGGATCACTGAGTCTTGGATCGTGCATACGTTCAAGGCATCCCTCAAACATATGCATTCAACCAAACATTGCGGTAGCGAAGTCGGACAAGCTACTCGCAACAATCTCAAGGGTCCTAGTTTATGGATCATTATGATACCTCAAGCGGGGCCAATCAGAATCCAAGTTATTTATAATTTAACTCAAAAACGAGAATTTTACTACCGTCAAGCATAATCTATCCAATTATCGACTAGCGTACAAGTCCCATCGTCCATTTTGTTTGTGTCAAACATAGCACACGCTTACCGTTCTAAGCCTAACTCTAAGTCTTGCTGTCCCAGTTCTATGACTTGCTCAAGCAATACTCTAAATTCGGTCACACAAATTATTTTACTCAACATAGGATCGTCTGCCTATTCGTTAGGTCATCTCACAAGGTCATAGGTATATTATAAGTTCACAATTCTCATCGTGCAATTTTGTTGCACGATACTCACCCTAATTCCTAAGGTCAAACCATTGTTCATTCGTACGGGATATTCTACCCAAGCTTGTTTTACTCAAATTTCTAAACATCAAGCACAGATCATCCTATCCAAATCAACATGTTTGTTGCACAGGATCTGAGTCTTTTTAGCAAATTCGTTCCTATGACATGTTCGTTCAACCGAATCCATGATATATCTACGTCGCATATCAAACCTAATGATTTGCATAGACTATCTCCTCGAATATGTTTTGATAGAATCCACATATCTAATATTTTCTAAGTCTAGACCACCAAGTCATGATTCAATTTTTAACTCTTCGATCTCAACCATAAACTCTAAGCCGTTCAACATGATTCATGTATCCGTTACGAAACCATCAAGCATAACTTCATGTTCTAGACTAACTCCTCTTCAAAGCACTTTCGATTCACTTGTATCCTGAAACTCGCCTTATCGTGTCGAACCACAAGTCAAGATGATCCTTCACTTGTCACCCTCCGGTCTTTCGCAAGTTCAATTATCTCCGCTGGACGTGAGACCACCACGCCAACACTCCCGCGGGATAATCGTCCTGATCCAGGCGTGATGCATGTGCGAGCAAGGAGTTGCACTTGCACAAGACAAGAACGTCAATATTATAGTTATCACTAAAATGATCAAGACTATTATCTTTATACTTTATTTCAACCAAGTTATACATTAATCCACCAAGTCATATTCATCTAATAACCGTTTATGCCGTGACAATAATTCGTCGAGCCAAATCGTCCAACTTTAATGCTACCGTTCGATCAAACCGTAGTCTACTTCTAGCATTTATCAAACAAATAAGTTCAAATCCTCAAGCCAAAGTTTATCCACCTTCGTTGTGTTCCATTTTATCGAGTTATTCTGAATAATCATCGGACATGTTCTCGCAAGTTCGATCACCCCCGTTGGACGTAAAATTACCACGCCAGCGCTCTCGCAGAATAATTATTCTCATCCGGGCTTGATGTCGAGTGTTATCTTTCAAACTAGATTCAAGAGCGTTCATCCAAATCAAGATCGATTCCATTATCGCTTGCCCCAATCATCGAACCACAACATTCCTTTACTTGTATCAATTCGTATTATCTTTCAACTATCGATACCATATCAAGTCTTCCAAATTCGAAACCATAATATTAGTACTTAAGCTGAAATTTCATCGAGCAATATCCTACTAAATCTAATTTTCCATATGCACTATATTCCATCGTGCAAACTCTGGTCGCATCCTCGATTATTCCATCTCAAACTCAAGTTTTAATTAGTTTATTTTAATTTAAAATCGCTCGTACGATTTTCTAAGTTTTCTCGGCCAAGATGTTGATTTTTTACTCTTTGAATTCATTTATGATATAAGCCTTATCACTTGCTCAACGCATTCTAACTCGATCGAATGAAATCTCGCATGATTCCTTCGAATTTGCTTACTTGCTAGTCATTACTTATACTAAGGCTTTGTACAATTACATTGTTTACTACTAGACTCGTTTGATATCCCAAAATCCTTAATTCGCTCGAAGATCGCTAAGATGATCAATACACCACTCTGGGTTCCAGCTATACTCTACGAATCTTTCATTTGCTTATCCGTTCATGAGCTATCGCATACACCACTCAGGAATTGAGTCTTTCAATTAAATTCTCAACAGCGTTCGCATCAATCCATCTAACTCATTCATTTAACTTAAGAACGATCTATATGCGTCGCCTCAATAATTTTAGTCTCTTATATACCTCTATCGATATTTCTCTATACAAACTATATTTTGAGTCGTAACTTATCGATCCGAACAACCGTCCAAACTATATCACAAAATCCAGGCACGACTCCCTAGATTTGCCTTAGCGATAATCTAATAACATTTCTATCAATAACCATCCTATGTTTGACTTATCTTGTCCGAACAAAATCCCAATCTCGCTCTGAAACTTTGCTCGCTCCAATGGGTCATGGCGCGCGATAGACAACACAACTTAGCCAAAAGGCTGTGTACATAGCTATCTCATCCAAACGATATTCTATCTTGTACACTAACCAGCTTGGTATTTTTTTAAAGGTACTCGGGTTCGCACATAACTTGCAAATTTTCAAGCACGAGTCTATTTCCATAAAGTCTAACACAGGTAGGCACAAAGGCCTTCGCATTATTATCCCGTCCAAGCAATCATATTATTCATATGCACTTCCAAAAATATTTAGACTCACTGTATGAAACATTTCTTTGGAACATTGAGAGAGAGCATTTTGTACCTAACCCACGAACGAGCTTTCAAAACTGAGAGAATCGATAAGAAGGCCAAGGACGTAAAGTCATGCTCTGATACCAATATGTCATACCCCGATCTCCTGCAGGATTGGCCGTCCCGCTAGGCACGAATCACCGCGCCAGCGCTTCCTCAGGACAATCATTCCCATCAGGATGTGATGCCGCACGAGCACAAATTGCTCCCGCGCAAGGCCATGATCCGAACAGGCGATGAAATAGTTAAGTCACAAAGTCGCACAGATAGTTCGAATGCAACGGAATAAGAACCAAACCGGTGATTGGTAACAAGTTCACAAAGTCGTCCTAGCAAAAGCATTGAATGAACACAAGTATGAAACAGTAACAAGCTCTTTATTGATAATCAAGAATTATTATAAGTGACGCTAGGTCGAGATTACAAGTCGTTCAAGCTCTCTCTCTCTCTCTCTCTCTAATAATAAGGGCGTGCCAAGCGGCTTATAAGTTGGAATGATACATAAACGATATTCCAACATTATGTCCTGTATATGTGCTTCAACTCCGGACGCAATAATCTGAGGCTCCAAAGCAAACTCCACGCCTTAGCGTCCACGAGGGGATACTCTGCATCGAACGAGATTTTTTTGCACCCTGCAAGCAATCTGGTGGGTTATCAGTACATGAATACACTAGTAGGGAGGGTTCTCGTCTGCTCGATAAATCCAAACACGTTATATTAGTTCCGTACACAGCCTATTAAGTTATCTTTCTAGTCTTGCCTTAGGATCAGTTTTATGGCAATGATGTAAAGCCTAACTCGTATGGCAGTGCGCGGGACAATTCAAGAGAAATACGGCAAAACTTATCAACTTACCATTCTTCTTTCCCTATCTAAAGATAAAACCATGTTAAGCCAAGCACTAATATATATAATAAAATTCACAGAATCGCATAAGAAAATGCAGGGTGTTAATAACGTGTTTCTAACTGAGATGAACGACATACACAAATTTGTGATACTCATATTACTTTGTGACTCAGGTTGTTCACATGTATTATACTTAGGTTATTCAAGTGTGTTCATAGGTTCAGATTACTTGGTTTAATTAACGATCTACACTATTTGCCTCAAGTCCATACGAGCCCATACGCGGGTTGCCGCCACGTATATAATATACTTAACGATACATATTTGGTCTTATGACCTGACGAGCCACCATAGAAAAATTATAGTCTCGGCACCAGAATGGGATGCAACACAGGTAGCGAACCCCGCTATGCTCCTTCCCGTCCGAAGCAAACGACTATCAATATGTTCCTGACCGGTTCGGATCGGCCCCGATAACCCGGTGCACTATCCACAGGAACCATAACCATGTGCACAGGTTATCCATGACCATTGATGATCTATACATTAAATTTATATGCAAGGCATTTCAAGATTCATAAGTGGAACACGTTGATTCAATATAGGTCCAAAACATATTTTATTTATTCAAGTGATTTAGTATAAGTTCGTAGCATAGCATGGATGTTCTAATCACCACATTATCTCATGTGTTCTTTTCAATGCACAGTTAAGGTAATGTTTTTACTACTTAATGAAGCTCCCGTTTCGGAAGTTGCCTTGGTGACCCAGCGGTCCTGAAGCCTTTCCATATCTCTATTACTTGGCTCGGAAATGACTATTTTGATAGTCTTCCTGCCTCAGGTAGGAGAATTATTTTAAGTGAAGTTCTTGACTTGTACCATAGTCTAAGTGAAGTAAAATTCACCAATGCGCAGGGTAGTTCTATGAGGCATAAAGAACTATCTCTACTTTAAAAGTGAAACACATAAGAAAAACTCTAAAGGAAAACAAATATTTCTATCTTTAGCAGCATGCTTATATTTCATGTTCTATACAAGTAATGCAAGACAGTATTATTCCCTTAGCAAGGTGCGTTGAGCTCTCTTTTTATTACCATGCAATAAGTGATTCCCCTAGCGGCTAGCATGTATCGTCCGTATTTTTAAGTGTGCAGGCTAAGCAAAGACAGGTTTATCTTAGCCACCCACCTTAGCGATGAGTCACCTCGGCTGAATGATACTTTGAGCGTGTCTTTGAAAGTCTAAGTCTGAACTCCTGAAGGACCAAGTCTGAATCCTTTGCCTCAAGCGATTCTTCTCGCAGGGCAAGGCGGGTCGGGTCGTCGCACTTGTGCCATTTGAATCGGCTATCTGCATTAATGCGGAGCGAGTCGTTACACCCGAGGAGTCATCAGATTTGGTGTGTGGGAAAAGCTTAGTCCACGGTATATTGGTCTGTTCGATATCCTCGAGAGAGTGGAACATATTTCTTATCTTCTTGCTCTTCCGTCGTCGCTTCACGAGATACATAACTTTTTCCATGTATCTCAGTTACGACGGTATATACCGGATTCAAGCCATAGCCTGGATCATTCAGAATTAGTTGTTGGTACCAACCTTTCATATGAGGAGAGGCATGTATCCATTTTGGACCAAAAAGAGAAGATTCTCAAGAATCAGATTATTCGGTTTGTCCGAGTTGCTTGGGGGCATCACTCATTGGGAGAGTCAACTTGGTAGCGAGAGGATGATATTCGTGTTTGATACCCATATTTGTTTGACTCGTGAGATATACTTGTTCGTATATCTCGTACTCTGATCTTGTCTTGGGCATGCTTGTCTTGTTTTAGGATTGTGCTTAATTCCTGTATGCCCTTGCTTACCTTGATTGCATGTCCCCAGAGTTTTTTGCTAAACTCTATGCCTTATTGAAATTTTGAGGATAAAATTTTCTAAGCAGGATAGAGTTGTGAGAGTTATCTCACTGTTCTAGTATTCATACCAGATATACGCGTATTATACATATATAGCTTGCTTATTGTTTAATCATTTACATCTTATTTTATGTTATTCATGCATTATTTAGGTTATTTTTGTAAGTTTTTCTTAGTTGCATGACTTGGACCATTGGTCCCTTGGTTTTCTTAGTGGGTGGCTGTGATGAACCCGGGTGAAAGGCATGGATTATGATCAAATTGCCTACAATCAATCCATTGGCTATATAAGCAATCACATTCTTTTTCCTTCACTTTTCTTTTCTTGCATTTCTCTTTCCTTCTTCATTTCTTCCCTAGCAGAGAGTAGTCGAACTTGGCCTTGGCCGTGGGTGACCTTGGTAGTGTTGGTATTAGGATAACACTTGACCGTAGGCAAGTATATCTTACCAACCGAAGGAACAACCTTGGATCTTGCTTTGATTCTTAGTATAGATTATTTTATCATTTGATCAGTTTTATTTTTTCATAACACTTAGAACTTGTCTCATTGATGATTTTATTTTCTTAGATTAGATTGCTCTTGGAGCCCGAGAACAACAAGTCGGAGAATGCAAGTTGGCCTGAGAATGTATACAAAAGCACGCAGGGAACCCTTATCGCATAAGAGAAGTTCCAGTGAGCGCACTTGTATGTGTTTCACAAATTCTTTAGAAAGTGCGCCAAGATATGTTAAGTACTCTGGGCGCACTTTTCTACTCCTACGTACGTTTTGTACTAAGGTAATTCTTTCAAAAGTATGCCAACCCTACTTGGTGCACTTTTGAATGGGTATGCAAGTCATCAAGAATGTACGACATTTCTTAAAAAACTAAGTTGACGCACTTTGCAGATATTGCAGAGTTGGCGCACTTTGGTGAACTTTTCTTACTGGCATACTTTGTCCTTTCTGGAGAATGGCGCACTTTGCTGTGTGGCGTACTATGTGGCATTTTTTAGATATGGCGTACTTTGTAGCCTTTCGTATTACTTAATGACTAAGCAAAGACTTCTGACCATTCTCGAGAATTGTGTTCTTGACTGCAGGGTCATCTTGACTGCTATGCCTGGACTTGGAACTTATGTTTTGTCTTTTAGTAGACCTTCATGTGCTTGTTTGTGCGCCAACCTCACTTCTGGCATACTTGATGAAAGTGCACCAAAGTCGTAGCTTGGGTACTTTCATTTGTATGACAATGATAGATTTATGCGCCAAGCTCCTGGCTCGCGCATTTCTATTATTATGCGCCAAGATCCTATAAGTGCACTTTAGTATGATTGTGCTCCATCTTTGCTCGGAGCACTTTTGTATCAAACTGTGCCAGAACTGCCCGGAATAGTGATTTGTGCGCCAATACCCGTTTGTGCGCCAATGGTGGTTTTTGACCCATTGTGCGTGGATGTTATTTTCTTGCCTAATTTTATGTGCCAACCCTGAATTGTAAACTTATGTGCCTGCATGCCAGTATTCTCTTTAATATGCTTAACTCTTGATGATTCCCTGGTTCTCTTTTAATCCCATTATTTTAGTTAGTCCGGGTTATTTTCTAAGCATGACATTCTTGATATTGATCTTAATTTTCTGACATGATCTAGTGATTATAAATTATAAATGATAATCCTGATAATCCTGATCTTGTGTACTGATAATCCTGATTGTTGACACAATGTGGTCATAGTCAACCTGATTCTGATAATCGTCAAATATCAGATAAATCAGATCCAAAATACAGATAAAGCAGATACTCGATGCAAAGCATATCAACTCCGTCAGTACTAAAGACAAACTCTGCAACAGCTATTGGTTTCTATTCAAATGTAATCTTTCATTTATTTGAGTCTAGGACTGATATAAGTTGAGTCGCACTAAGCAAAACCCAAATACCTATACCCAAATACCTAGTCCAATTAAATGAACCAAAGAACCTATCCACCAAATTAGGCCATATTTATTTACAAAGTCTACCATACTAAGAGACCGAACTCGGGACAAACTCGGTTATCCTTTTGGTATGAAATCAACCAGTTCAATAGCTCATATTTCTTGGCCCAACGGTTGAAAATTTGAATTAAATCCCACATAAATTTTGACCGAATTTTGTTTGCCTACAACCTATAAATAGGATTAGAATTCTTCATTCTTACAATACCATAACAACTTAACCATTCTTAAGTCTTATATCATATTGTGAGCAAACCCCTAAAGTCTTAACATTCCCATCTCAAAGAGCAACTCCCTAGCCTTCTTAGTGCCAAGTGCGATCTCGATCTAGAAGTCTTCTGAGTTGTAAAGTGCTTTATTCAATCAGTTACTCTCTCTATCAAGTTATGAAGTTACGAGACTTCGAATCAAACCTCATGATGTAAAGAGGTGGCAAGCCTTCGAATCAAAGCTTGTGATTCATAATTGGTGATTATAGTGGATACAACTCCGAGCTTGAGTTCTCGGGACTGGACTAGTCCTCTCAGAGAAAAACAAGTATACATCTTGGTGTTTGCGTTTGCTCTCTCTCACTCTATTGCATATATTCATAACACTGCTAGTAGTATTGCTTACAAATGAGATATATTCTAACTTTTAGTTATTGATCACCATTGTATGCCATAGAATTATATTTTAACAGGTGATTTTATTCTGTTGTATATATACACTCTATTCACCCATCTCTAGAGTTGACATACACGGTCCTACAATTGGTATCAGAGCAGGTACTCTTATAGTAGAACTTTTACTGATACCATTTGCTCCTCCAACTGGTATTAGAACATGTAATCTCTTATTTGGTTTCTGATTCCAATTACTTCCTCAATTGGTATCAGAACAGGTGCTCTCTTTAGATATTACTGATATCATTTGCTTCTCAATTGGTATCAGAACTGGTACTCTTTATATAGGAACTATTGCTCATAATCAAAGCAAGTTCTCTTGATTATCGAATTAACATCTAAAGAGTATAACATATGGCAACAACAAGATCACTATTTTTCATTAATGGTGAAAGCCAACTCCTTGATAAGCCACATGTTTTAACAGCACTAACTATTTATTTTGGAAAATACATATGAGTGCTTTTCTAAAATCTCTTGGCTTTAACTTATGGACTTACGTTACTAATGGTTACAAAAGAGTTGACAAAGCAGATAATGAATATACCAAAGATGAAAAGAAAGCAGCAAGCGATGATGCAATGGCAATGTACATGCTCTACTGTACTCTAGAAGAAGGCGAATTCAAACTTATCTCCAAGTGCAAAACATCATATAAGATATGGAAACTACTGGAAGCAAACTATGGAGACAACGAAGAAGATAAAGAAGAACCTTATGATATTGCAAGCTCGTATCAAAATAAAGAACTACATATACAAAGAAAGATACAGACATTCAGTGCAACAATAATGACAGCAAGGAAGAAGATGTTGCAAACTTATGCCCAAGTAAAAATCTAGCAATCAATGCAAGCATCCAGTACGAGAATGAAAAAAATCTTCAACATATGACAGACTTATGCTTAATGGTAAGCGAGGTAAATGATGACTTACTAACAAAAGATATTTCGTATGATAAATTATCTGATGCTTTTAATGATTTTTTAAAGACTATAATAAGCTTAGAAATAGCTATAAGCAAGCTCGAAAAGATATCAAATCTTATCAGCTTAAAAATGATCAGCTTATTTGTTTACTTAAGGAAGCTAGAGAAAACTCCTCTTCTAATGAATCAATTGAAATCTCCAAACTTGAGCTTGGATTACAAGAAGCTCTTGACTGCTTTGATGAAAACAATCAAGAAAATGCTAAACTTAAGGAGGACTGAAAACAGGAAATGGAGAAGTACTCTAATGCCTCACTTAAGATAGATGCTCTTACTGTCAAATATGATAATTTATATGCTACCTCTAAAAAGTTAGAGATTAGATTAGGAAAGTAGGTCGTACAACCTATTATTCAGTCTAACACGAGACACATGGCTAAACAAAAGAACACTCACAACAAGACACCAGCAAGCAAACCGCATGCTTCACACTATCATGCATGTAGAACACAACATACTTCACACAATCACGCATTCTATTACAAATATTCACACAAGAAATATCATACTACTTCACGTACTCATCATTATATACCCAACATAAATGCCTATGCTATATGTCATTATTGTGGTTTAAAAGGACATATTACACTTTAGTGTAAGGCTAAAAAATTGGTTGATATGAATATGTATAAGTGGATTCCTAAAGCTTACAAATACAGATCCAAATCCTGGATACCAAGATCTTGTTCTAATTATATAGGTGGAACGATTTGCGGCAAGACGTAATGGTAAAGAAGAAATTTGATGATTGCAAAAAGCCAAATGGATATTCTCAAGGCAATTGCACCAACAACGAAACATGACTATTAAGCCATTATGGCAACATGATTCATATTTATAGTAGTATACTATACTCATTTAATATGATAAAATAATTGTTCTTGAAATGTGTATGAAGAAACTCTTGTTAAATAATTCTTCAATATTATGCTCTAAAGGTATTAAAAATTATTGTTGAAAAGCCTAAAGGGTCCTTCTTTCAACAAGGGTCCTTAAGCGACACGGTACTTAAGTGTCTTCGGACCACCGCTAGTTGGAAACCGGCCCCTACAGCTAATTAATAATAACAAAAATACCTCACTGAGTAATGATATACAAAGAGTTATTTACAAAAATTTCCTAAATACAATTATCATTCATTCAGTAATTGACTGCAATAAATTCTGTTAAATGACTTGTCTAAAATGACTGATAATAGCATGTCATAGTTATAGACCTCATATATTTTATACTTGTATTATTATTTTTATAAGATCAATTATATTTTTTTCATATAAATATTATAGAATTCTATAAAAATGTATTTTCAAAATCCTGAAGCTATCAGAACTCGAACAGAGTTCGGTCCGAACTCGGTCCAAATTTGGTTCAAGTATTTTTATATAACAGCAGTAACCATGGATTTGATCTTATTACTTCATCCTCCCAAACCCTTCATCTCTAAACCGAGAATCAAATCTTTCCTCCAAAATTCTAGTTTTGTAATCCCCTTCCTCAAACGCTTTTTCTCTCTCAACTTGAGATCTAAGGCTCTTGGTGAGATTCTCTTTCATCCCCTTCAATCTTTTCAAGGTATAATCTTCATATTCTCAAACCTTTATTCATGGCTCCTAAATTTGAAAAAAAGAAGAGGAAAGCAAATGAAGCTTCCACTTCTCAACCCTCTAGTGATGATGCTATATATTCCTTATTTTCTCCAACTATTTCAAATCCAAAAAAATATGATGATTTTATTTTAACTTCTATTGATGCCTTAAACCTAAGGTTCATTAATTTTGTGCAAAAAAATATTTGCAAGGTCAATCCTATTAATTTTACTACTTTTTATGCCCAAAAACCTAAACTTATAGAATTATATCTTCATCGTCTATTCAAAACTAGAAAACCCATATATTTGAATGCCATTCGCATATTTTACTGTAATCTATCTCATGATCAATGGTCTATCTCTTCGAGAGTTGGTGGAATCGATATTGAATTTGACGATACAACTTTGGGTAAAATTCTTGAAATCCCTAACGAGGGAGATGTCCTAATTGAGATAGATAAACTCAATCATAGAGACGACATCACTCTTGATTCTTTCAGGGACATACTTTGCACCCCGTATCCTTGTCCTGACGGGAAGTTTCGTACTCGTTATTTTAACCAATACTTTTATGAACTTTACCGTATCATATACTCTGCTATCATTCCCAAGCAAACATCCAAATATGATGTGACCTATAGGGAGATGTCTATTTTATATCACTTCTACACACAAACGTCAACTTCCTAAAACCATAATTCGGCATATGATTAACTGTTGTAAACACAAACGTCAACTTACTTATATCATGTATCTACCACTCATCTTTGAGCAATTCCATATTCTATGGAAGAATCTACTTATCTATCTGAGCCAGCCTACCTGAACAAACCCGCAGGATTCAGCCTATTTCTCTCATTCCTGATGAAGATGACTCATCTGATTCTGATGCACCAGCTGATCCAGCTCCTACTTCAACTCCATCATCCTCTGCATAGCCTGCTGCCTTGGAATCTATCCAAGAGATGTTCCACGATCAATTCAGGTTGCAAAATGAGATAATAGCTGCTCAACACCAGGAGCAAAACACTATTATTATCACTTGGCTTCACGACCAGTCTTCAGGCTCACACTTTAGCCAACTCCCTAGCAGATCTTTATTATCACCTAGCCCATCATCCTACTGCATCTCTATCACCCCCACATTTCAAATTAGGGGTATTTCTTCTTTTCGTAATTGATATGTAAATAATTGCATGATAATTAATTATATTTAAATTGCTGTAATTTTATTTGATTATTGTACTTTATCGTTGCTTCGATAATTTGAATACTACACTAGCCATTATCTTCCAACTGAATTCACATCCTTGTCCTAGACGTGCCAAACTGTTACTTTGATCTTGGTATGACTCATAACTATGTCTTGTTGTGCTTCATTTTAGTCGCACAGCATTAGTCGCGACTGACTACAATTAATTCCCTATAAATCTAACTTTGTACCCTGGTGTGTTCCAATCGAATTAGAGACACAACCTAGACCTATTTTGAACAACCCAAATTAGGATAATATTCTATTCTGAGTCTATTTTATTCATGATGCTTGTGTCCCACTTAAATTCAGTCCCTTATACTTCTAATTAATTTTAGAACACCAATTACATCTTTTTTTAATTAAATAAACCGTAAATCTCACTTCGTGTAATTTTCTAATTATTGGGCACTTTTGTGCACAAGGCATTAAGGTGTCCATCCCGTTGGACTCGACACGTAAATAAACCCAATTCTCCTTAATGTGTATTTTTCCATAATTTTTGGGAGTTTGTAATTTAACATCAACCTCCTTGAACCATGACCCCAAAACCGTGAACCAATGCATCCTAGCCTTCCATTTTAATTCCATTTAAATCATAGCCCTTGAAATACCCATCAGAAGACCCTTTTCCCAAGGGGTTGACCAAAGTCAACTTCTAGGTCAACCCAAACCCATTGCATATAAATATTCCTTTCCTTGTGTTTTTCTTTTCTTTTTCATCTAAACCTAGCTACACCGAACCTCTCCCCCTTACTATTCATCACCACCTTCATCATATATTTCCCATCACGCCGTCAACCTCAACCCCGCCGGGACGAAACCCTCGCCGTCGCATTCTTCCACACGAACAACCCCCACTTCCACCGGTGTAGTCTACCGCCCCATCCCGCTCGCAGCGACCCACTGTACCCGCCTTCACCCCTCCTCTCGTCGACCGGAGAACGTCGGAGCCCGTCGACTGAACCCGCCCGCTTTCGACTGCCTGAAGCCGAGCCACTCGACCAGAGCATCCCGTCGTCTAAATCGCCTGACCCGCTGTCCCGAATGCTACACCCGTCGACGACCCGACCGGAGCACCGCCTGACCTGCACAGCGCCGGACCTCGCCATCCCCGTTGTCAATCACCAAAAATCGCCTGCACACGACCGGAGGCCTGACCCGCTCGACTGAACGACTTCGACTCCGCGACGACCTCGACGCACACAACTCATCCCACGTACCCAGGTTCGATTTCCCCTCGCGTGCATGTACACGTATGCGCACCCGCATATTTTACCATCGTATTGCATACGTATTTAGACATGGTATTTAGTATATGATGGTATATTGGTATGATTGTATGTACATAGTATATACCTATATGTGTATGAACCCGATTAGTATATATATAGTATAATTCTCAATTAAGTATATACATACGTATATGTGTTGAACATGTATCCCTAGTACATGGTTAATATATATATATATATGTGCATAGTATAAATTCTATTTAAAGTATATATATATATACACATATCTATTATAATTGTAACTAATGAGTATACTGTATATGTTAGTTAATAATGTGTAAGTATATGACTATGTACTTGATGACCCGAGCGTAACCACGGATACCCCGTAGTTACATTGACCTGTGACCAGATAACATGTTAGCAGACTGCCATATGTACACTGACGTACTGGCAAGACCGTACCATTGACTGTCTGTTATGCACAGCAACTACAGATGTGACCCCCCAAGCGTAGTCTCTGAGATCATTGTGTTTGATTGTGTATGTAGTGTAATGTCTGATGTAGTGTTGTGTTATATGATATATCTATAGGACTGTTGGATCCTTCAGACGATACTTTGGAACCCGGACATTGGTATTGCCAGCTAAGGACCACAGACGAGTATATTCTCTGACAGTTTCCATTATGTTGATTATCTCTATATTCTTGTTGTATAGCGTACATGACTCTAACACTGTTATTTACACGAGTTGGCATCATCGAGACCTGTCACGAGGAGTCGTGATTGGAATCTATCATGCTAGCTGGGGAAAACGGGAAAATATAGTAGCTTATGTGATTATACCCAAACTTTATATGCATCATAGCTCACCCACACCTCACGTCGTGCAGCCTGACCATTACATGCCTCATAGCCTGTTATGTGTGACTAGCCTGACTATTGCTCGCATCATAGCTATCCGGATGGTTAGCCTGACCTTATATGAATCATAGCTAGTCATACATAGCAAGCCTGATCAGTCCCAAGCCGATCACATGATATGCTGATGTTTCACACACTTAGTTAGATGTTCGTGACATGTATCTCTAGTATATTGATCTAGTATTCCTTATGTTCTAGTCATGATTCTAGCATTCACATATATACCATTTCATTGTTCTAGCATGTACTTGTATTTCTATTTCATTGCTAGATGTATATTGATGATGACATGCTCCAGTATTTCTTATTCCAATATTTCTTATTGCCAGTTTTTCATATTTGTCTTGTATTTCTTTACACTATGTTATAGTTTTTGTCAATATATGTGAAACTGTTGTTAGTGCTTGTACTTCATTCCAATCCTGACTGGATATTTTTTCCAGAGGATCTTGAGAATTTCTGTACCACACACTATGGACCGGGTATAGATGCAGATTACATACCAGAGATCTTAGAGGAGACTATTCCTTTAGAGAAGACATTACCTGCAGCTATCTAGATAGTATTTATCTTATGCATCTGAGACTTATTGAGGTTTATTTCAGTTTATGTTTAGACTTATGTTAAGTTTAATTTGAGACTTGTGGAGACTTTATGTTGGACAGCTAGACTGTGATTTATCTTTATGTTTGAGACATGGTGTTTAACTATGTCATTCCTCTCATTTTTTTAATTTGCCTTTATACTCTTATAGATGTTGTGATTGAGTTTACATTATGAGCTATTATGAGATATATATTGTCCTCCTTATGGAGATTGATATCATTGACAGGTATTTACTTATATAGTATTATTGTGACCTAGACAGCGTTCTACCGCCGATACTGCGGCGTAGGCTGGACGTACCCACGCTCTCGTGCCCCTATACCGGGTGCGGGTCGTGACAATCTCACCCAGTGGCTCGTGATCCTTCCCTTTCTGGCTGCAGGATCGATGATCCATTTGTTCAGTAGTACTTCGACCCTACCGGAGCATACTTTGACAACCACCCGCCTGCTGATGCTGTTGATGATGACTTATGATAGTTTTTGTGGCTATATGAATGTATTAGTTTTTATATATTTTAGTGTACTGGAAACATTTGCTTAAGTGTTCGTAAAACTTTTATGATATTTGCATCTCTATATATTTGCCAGTCTTGTTACTTATTCTGATTAAAACAATACATGCCCTGGTTAATTTATCTTTTTCCAATTTGTCATAATCACTTATTACGGGAGAGTTTTTTTATTTTCCACTATGATATATTGACAAATAGGGAGAAATGACAAAATATGATAACAAATGTGAAAAACAAAATATTTCGATTATAGCTGATGTATGGTTGATAACATATAATTGTGACATATTTTTTGTTGATATATCTGCACCTAATTTAGCTATAAAGAAATGTCAAGTTACAGGTCTTTTAAATGCTCCCGTTCAAAGGAAAGATCTACTTACGGGAGAGATTTTTCTAAAAAGCTAGTTTATTTACGAAAAGATCTATGTTCAAAGAAACTTCGTCTATGTTTCAACTATTTACATCAAAGGCTACATCAGACTCACCATATGTGTATTTTGGCATACTTTGTCAATTATCATAATGGGGGAGATTGTTGACTTAAACTGGTCATGATAAACCTGATTCTGATAATCGTCAAACATCTGATGAATCAGATCCAAAATACAGATGAAGCAGATAGTCGATGCAAAGTATATCAACTCTGTCAATACTAAAAATAGACTCTGCAACAGCTATTAGTTTCTATTCAAATGTAATCTTTTATTTATTTGAGTCTAGGACTGATGTAAGCTGAGTCGCACTATAAAAAACTAAAATACCTATAACCAGTTACCTAGTCCACTCAAATAAACGAAAGAACCTATCCACCAAATTAGGCCATATTTATTTACAAATTCTACCATACTAAGAGACCGAACTCGGTCCAAACTCGTGCCGAACTCGGTTACCCTTTTGGTATGAAATCAACCAGTTCAATAGCTCCTGATTTCTTGGCCCAACGGTTAAAAATTTGAATTAAACCCCATCCAAATTCTGGCCAAATTCTGTTGGCCTATACCCTATAAATAGGATTGGAATTCATCATTCTTACAACACCATAACAACTCAACCATTCTTAAGTCTTCTATCCTATTATGAGCAAACCACTAAAGCCTTAACCTTCCTATCACAAAGATCAACTCCCTAGCCTTCCTAGTGCCAAGTGCGATCTCGGTCTTCTGAGTTGTAAAGAGCTTTGTTCAATCAGTTACTCTCGCTATCAAGTTGTGAAGTTGCGAGAATTTGGATCAAACCTCGTGGTGTAAGCAAGTGGCAAGCCTTTGAATCAAAGCTTGTGATTCACTATTGATGATTATAGTGGATACAACTCCGATCTTGAGTTCTCGGGACTGGACTAGTCGTCTCAGAGGAAAACCAGTATACATTTTGGTTTTTGTGTTTTCTCTCTCTCACTCTATTGTATATATTCATAACACTGCTAGTAGTATTGCTTACACATGAGATATATTCTAACTGCTAGTTGTTGATCACTATTGTATGCCATAGAATTATATTTTAATAGGTGATTTTATTCCGCTGCATATATACACTCTATTCACCCCCCAGTAGAGTTGCCATACACTGTCTAACAATTGGTATCAGAGTAGGTACTCTTACAGTAGAACTTTTACTAATACCATTTGCTCCTCCAACTAGTATTTGAATAGGTAGTCTCTTATTTGGTTTCTAATTCCAATTACTTCCTCAATTGGTATCAGAACAGGTGCTCTCTTTATATATTACTGATATCATTTGCTCCTCAATCGATATCAGAACTGGTACTCTTTATATAAGAACTATTGCTCATAATCAAATCAAGTTCTCTTGATTATCGGATTAACATCCAAAGAGTATAATATATGGCAACAACAAGATCACTATTTTCCATCAATGGTGAAAGCCAACTCCTTGATAAGCCACCTATTTTTAACAGCACTAACTATTTATTTTGGAAAATATATATGAGTGCTTTTCTAAAATCTCTTGGCTTTAACTTATGGACTTACGTTACTAATGGTTACAAAAGAGTTGACAAAGCAGATAATAAATATACCGAAGATAAAAAGAAAGCAGCAAACGATGATGTAAAGGCAATGTACACGCTATACTGTACTCTAGGAGAAGACGAATTCAAACTTATTTCCAAGTGCAAAATATTATATGAGATATGGAAACTACTGGAAGCAACCTTTGGAGACAACGAAGATGATAAAGAAGAACCTCATGATATTGCAAACTCGTATCAAAATAAAGAAGCTACATATACAAAGAAAGATGCAGACATTCAGTGCAACAATGATGACAGTAAGGAAGAAGATGTTGCAAACTTATGCCCAAGTAAAAATTTAGCAATCAATGCAAGCATCCAGTACGAGAATTATAAAAACCTTCAATATACGATAGACTTATGCTTAATGGTAAGTAAGGTAAATGATGACTCACTAACAAAAGACATTTCGTATGATAAATTATCTGATGCTTTTAATGATTTGTTTGAAGACTATAATAAGCTTAGAAATAACTATAAGCAAGCTCGAAAAGATATCAAATCTTATCAGATTAATAATGATCAGCTTATTTTCTTATTTAAGGAAGCTAGAGAAAACTAATATTCTAATGAATCAATTGAAATCTTCAAACTTGAGCTTATCTTACAAAAAGTTCTTGACAGCTTTGATGAAAGAAATCAAGAAAATACTAAACTTAAGGAGGACTTAAGACAGAAAAAGGAGAAGTACTATAATGACTCACTTAAGATAGATGCTCTTACTGCCAAATATGATGATTTATATGCTACCTCTAAAAAGTTAGAGATTATATTGGGAAAGCAGGTAGTACAACCTACTATTCAGTCTAACACGAAACACATGACTAAACAAAAGAACACTCACAACAAGACACCAACAAGCAAATCAAATGCTTAACACTATCATGCATGTAGAATACAACATAATTCACACAATCATGCATTCTATTACAAATATCCACGCAAGAAATATCACACTACTTCACATACTCATCATTCTATACCCAACACAAATGCCTATGCTATATGTCATTATTGTGATTTAAAAGGTCATATTATACTTCAGTGTAAGGCTAAAAAATTGGTTGATATGAATATGTATAAATGAATTCATAAAGCTAACAAATACGAATCTAAATCCTGGATAGCAAAATCTTGTTCTAATAATATAGGTGAAACAATTTGTGGTAAGGCGTAATGGTAAAGGAGAAAGTTGGTGATTGCAAAAAGCCAAATGGATATTCTCATGGTAATTTCACCAACAACGAAACATGACTATTAAGTCATTATGGTAACACAATTCATATTTATAGTAGTATACTCTACTCATTTAATATGATAAAATAATTGTTCTTGAACCATGTATGAAGAAACTCTTGTTAAATAATTCTTCAATATTATTCTCTAAAGGTATAAAAATTATTGTTGAAAAGCCTAAAGGGTCCTTCTGTCAACAAGGTGTAAACAGCCTTAAGCGATACGGTACTTAAGTGTCTTCGGACCACCGCTAGCTGGAAACCAGTCCCTATAGCTAATTAATAATAACAAAAATACCTCACTGAGTAAGGATATATAAAGAGCTCTTTACAAACGTTTTCTAAATACAATTATCATTCATTCAGTAATTGACTGCTATAAATTATGTTAAATGACTTGTCTAAATAGCAATGACTGATAATAGCCTGTCATAGTTATAGACCTTATATATTTTATACTTGTATTATTATTTTTATAAGATCACTTATATTTTTTTTATACAACTATTGTAGCATTCTACAAAAACATATTTTTAAAATCCTGAAGCTATCAGAACTTGGACAGAGTTCGGTCCAAATTTGGTTCAAGTATTTTTATATAACAGTAGCAGCCACGGATTTGATCTCATTACTTCATCCTTCCAAACCCTTATTCTCCAAACCGAGAATCAAACCTTTCCTCCAAAACCCTAGTTTTGTAATCCCCTTCCTCAAAGGCTTTTTCTCTCTCAACTTGAGATCTAAGGCTCTTTGTGAGATTCTCTTTCATCCCCTTCAATCTTTTCAAGGTACAATCTTCACATTCTCAAACCCTAATTTATGGCTCCTAAATTTGGAAAAAAGAAAAGAAAAGCAAAT
Organism: Iris macrosiphon; assembly: GCA_036927795.1. Classification (NCBI taxonomy): domain Eukaryota; kingdom Viridiplantae; phylum Streptophyta; class Magnoliopsida; order Asparagales; family Iridaceae; genus Iris; species Iris macrosiphon. Next base: position 47,143,766 of record JAYESA010000009.1, read on the forward strand.
GAAGCTTCATCTTCTCAACTCTCTAGTGATGATGCTATATATTCCTTATTTTCTCCAAATATTCCAAATCCAGAAGAATATAATGATTTTATTTGAACTTCTATTGATGCCTCAAACCTATGGTTCAATAATTTTGTATAAAAAATATTTGTAAGGACAGTCCTATTAATTTTACTACTTTTTACGCCTAAAAACCTAAACTTGTAGAATTCTATCTTCATCATCTAGTCAAAACTAGAAAACCCATATATTTGAATGTCATTCGCATATTTTATTACAATATATCTCATGATCAATGGTCTATCGCTTCGAGAGTGGGTGGAATCGACATTGAATTTGACGATACAACTTTGGGTGGAATTCTTGAAATCCCTAACGAGGGAGATGCCCTAGTTGAGATCGACAAACTCAATCTCAGAGATGATATCACTCTTGACTCTTTCAGGGACATACTTTGTGTCCCGCATCCTTATCATGATGGAAAGTTTTGTGCTCGTTATTTTAACCAATACTTTTATGAACTTTACCATATCATATACTCTACTATCATTCCCAAGAAAACCTCCAAAGATGATGTGACATATAGGGAGATGTCTGCTTCATATCACTTTTACACATCCACTCCCTTTGGCCTTCCTAAAACCATGATTCTGCAGATAATTGACTGTTGTAAACACAAACGTCAACTTTCTTATGTCATGTATCTACCAATCATCTTTGAGCACTTCTGTAGAAGCCTAAAATATACTGGAGAATTGTTCGCATATTTTTACAGTCAAAACCCCAACATACATGAAGTCACTCTCTGTGTAAAACAGGACTTCAGAGCTGTCTGCGTAAAGCATAGCTTCAGAGCTGTCCGTGTAAAACAGAGCTTCAAGACTGTGTGGCATAAAACATGGCTTCGAAGTTGCCCGCATAAAGTTCAGAGCTGTCCGCGTAAAGCAGAGCTTCAAGGCTGTGTGGGGTAAAACATGGCTTTGGAGTTGCCCGCGTAAAGTTGAGAGCTGTCCGCGTAAAGCAGAGCTTCAGGGCTGTTTGGCGTAAAACTGATCTTCAAAGCTGTTGGCGTAAAGCTGAGCTTCAGAGCTGTCCGCGTAAAATAGAGCTTCAAGGCTGTGTGGCGTAAAATATAGCTTCAGAGTTGTCCGCATAAAGCAGAGCTTCAGAGCTGTCCGTGTAAAGCAGAGCTTCAAAGCTGTTCTACGTAAAGAACGGCTGTGATGATGATTTTGCACAGAGACCCAGAAATGAGTTTTTACGCTCAAGATAAGATAAAATCAGATGCCACGTCAAAAGCTGTTTCTCGTACAGAGCTCGAGGCATATCTCTGCATTTAATGCACAAGATTTTGTTCTATTTTTAATTTGTCACGACTGGAAAAGCTAAAATTGTGACTAATACGCTCACATCACCATCCTTACATTTTATGCCAACCAGGCTATTTTTGACTATAGGAGTACGCCGTATGCTATCTTCTCAAAATACGCCAACTCGGCTATATTTGCAAAGGTACGTGATAAGGCTAGTTAGCCCAAAATACGCTTAAGACCTCAGTCGTGAAGGATAATTGGTTATTTTACGCCGGTTATCTATTATCATCAAGTTTTATGCAGGGGCATTAAGCTACGTGGCTTGCACGCAATGATCTTCGAGAAGTGGTTATACGCGTTACCTTATAAAGGGACACGTGTCATACGCAAATTCAGAGGATTATTTGAACGTGGGTAGCAGTTGTCATAACCGCAGCGTAAAAGATGCAATCTTCTTCACAGTTTGGCCTTACGCCAACAAGACAGTTATTTGGCTTTTACGCCAACCAGGCAGTTATTTGGCTTTTATGCCAACCAGACAGTTATTTGATTGATCTCTATAAATAGAGACCCCTGGTCACAGGGAAAGGGGAGATCAGAAAGGAGGGGGAGGAGGAATCATATTCTTTCATGTTTATATGACCTCTGAATAGATATATTTAACTAATTTGAAACTTTAAAACCTATCATGTCCATATTACCTCTGATAGTGTTTTGTATACAAATTGAGTTAAATCCTACCTGCAACTTTCCTTTGGCTGGCCTTTTCCTTCAATTCAGAGAAAGTTTGAAGCTCCTTCTACAGCACTTCTTCATTATCATGTGGTCCAAGGAACAAAGTGATCGACCGCAGATCAGACTTCTATAGCAATACTTCCCCAGAATTATTTTATTGTACTTAATATTCTCGTATAGGATTAATTGTACTTTTCTCTTTTCTCATTTGTAAGCAAAAAGGTTTCGTATAAACCTCTCAATTTGTTTATTCAAACAAAATGGCGACTCTACTGGGGACGACTTTCTCCTCTGACGAGAAAGCAATTGCTCAACATGATGCTGTATCCGTAGGATCGACGAAGAAGACTTTGGTCGTCCAGTTCGACCAATCTGCCTATAAAGACATGCTTCATGCAGGGGGTAGTTCTCATTCCTCCTTTGTCCATAACAACAGAAAGCTGCATAAAGTGTGGATGCCTAAGACGTCCTCTACCCTTCCTGCAAGTTCTCATTCACTGATCAACAAAGTTGTGACAACACAGCCAACACGCCCTGTGCATAAAAATTTGTCTGCCGTCTGTGACGTGGTAGACAAGACTTCTGGCAATGACTCAGTGCCAATCCAAAAGTCTCAAACACGCCTTGTGCATAAAACTTTGACTCACGTTTGTAACGTGGTAGACAAGACTTCTGGCAATGACTCAGTGCCAATCCAGAAGTCTCAAACATGCCTTGTGCATAAAACTTTGACTCCCGTTTGTAACGTGATAGAAAAGACTTCTGGCAATACCTCAGTGCTAATCCAGAAGTCCCAAACATGCCCTGCGCGTAAAACTTTGTCTCTCGTCTGTGACGTGGTAGACAAAATTTCTGACAAGGCCTCAGTGCCAATTCAGAAATTTCAAATACGCCCTACGCAAAAAATTACATCTTCCGTCTATGATGAGGCAGATGTACCATTTGATCACATCAAAGGAACAGACAATGACAGGCTGAGGGGGAGTTACCCTCGAATAGTCTGAGCATCTTCTGAAACTGAGAGTAGCATCTCCTTTGAGTCTGAAGATGATGCAACTATGACCGTCTTCCCTGAGGACAGTGCGACTCAAGAACCCAGGGCAGAAGGGCTCAGCGATCGCCAACGACTCGATGCTCTTGAGTTAATGATGCACACCATGAGTTCCACAATGCAGACTCTGGCCCTCAAGGCAAACATGGTCCTGCTGACCTCAGGGCCCGCAGTAACTCTGCAAGCCGGGAGCATCAATCTTCTGGGGATCCACGCCAACCCGTCATGCCGTTAGGACGGTGATTCCCAAGAATCAGACAATGACATATCTAGGGGTAGTCTCCCTCGACAAGACAGAGCAGCATCCAAAGCTGGGGGTAGAATTCTCTGTGAGTCTGAAGATGATGCAACTATGACCGTCTTCCCTAAGGACCGTATGACTCAGGTATCGGAAGCCCTAAATCCAAAGGGGACTTTTTCCTTCAATGATGATGACATCATTGAAATCTTCAATATATTGATGAAGGAAAATAAATTTTGGCTACCCAACATCAGATACCCTGAAAAGGCTGACAAGGTCGATGACCCAAAATATTGTCTCTTTCATCGGTACATTCATCACTCCACAAAGACATGCTATGTACTGAAAAGGAAAATCCAGGAGTTGATAGATGCCAAAGTCATCACTTTGCAAATATGATCTCACTCCAATTTGGTAATTTCCCCCCTCAAGAAGTACCGGATGATGAGTCCCCAAAGTCTCCCCAGCGGAGCAATCTTCAGGTCTATCCTTATTTTCGGATAAACCACACTTAGCAAACCACTCTTCAGTGAGTTTATTGAACATTAGTTCACATCCATATTACCTCTGAACTGTTGTCCAAATTTTTTTTTCTGACGGAGTTTGGCATGTCCATATTACCTCTGAGCAAACCTACCAGATTCGGCTATCGATTATCATGTCCATATTACCTCTAATATCGGTTGTATTCTCAACTTAGTACCCGTACTTAATTCTAAGTACGCCAGTGGTGTTAAGTTCACCGAGTTTGCCATGTCCATATTACCTCTGAGCAAACCTTCCAGGTTCGGCTATCGATTATCATGTCCATATTACCTCTGATATCGGTTGTCATATTAACTTAGCACCCGTACTTAATTCTAAGTACGTCAGTGGTGTTAAGTTCACAAAAGTTTGCCATTTCCATATTACCTCTGAGCAAACCTTCCGGATACGGCTATTGATTATCATGTCCATATTACCTCTGATATCGGTTGTCATCTTAACTTAGTACCCGTACTTAATTCTAAGTATGCTAGTGGTATTAAGTTCATCGAGTTTGCCATGTCCATATTACCTCTGAGCACACCTTCCAGGTTCGGCTATCGATTATCATGTCCATATTACCTCTGATATCGGTTGTCATCTTAACTTAGCACCCGTACTTAATTCTAAGTACACCAGTGGTGTTAAGTTCACAAAAGTTTGCCATGTCCATATTACCTCTGAGCAAACCTTCCGGATACGGCTATCGATTATCATGTCCATATTACCTCTGATATCAGTTGTTATCTTAACTTAGTACCCGTATTTAATTTTAAGTATGCCAGTGGTGTTAAGTTTACCGAGTTTGCCATGTCCATATTACCTCTGAGCAAACCTTCCAGGTTCGGCTATCGATTATCATGTCCATATTACCTCTGATATCGGTTGTCATCTCAACTTAATACTCGTACTTAATTCTAAGTATGCCAGTGGTGTTAAGTTCACAAAAGTTTTCCATATCCATATTACCTCTGAGCAAACCTACCAGATTCGGCTATCGATCATCACGTTCATAATATCTCTGATATCGATTGTCATCTCAACTTAGTACCCGTACTTAATTTTAAGTACGCCAGTGGTGTTAAGTTTATCGAGTTTGCCATGTCCATATTACCTCTGAGCAAACCTTTCAGGTTCGGCTATCGATTATCATGTCCATATTACCTCTGATATCGGTTGTCATCTCAACTTAATACCCGTACTTAATTCTAAGTACGCCAGTGGTGTTAAGTTCACAAAAGTTTGCCATGTCCATATTACCTCTGAGCAAACCTACCAGATTTGGCTATCGATCATCACGTTCATAATATTTCTGATATCGGTTGTCATCTCAACTTAGTACCCATACTTAATTCTAAGTACGCCAGTGGTGTTAAGTTCATCGAGGTTGCCATGTCCATATTACCTCTGAGCAAACCTTTCAGGTTCGGCTATCGATTATCATGTCCATATTACCTCTGATATCGGTTGTCATCTCAACTTAGTACCTGTACTTAATTCTAAGTACGCCAGTGGTATTAAGTTCATAAAAGTTTGCCATGTCCATATTACCTCTGAGCAAACCTACCAGATTCGGCTATCGATCATCACATTCATAATATCTCTGATATCGGTTTTTATCTCAACTTAGTACCCATACTTAATTCTAAGTACGCCAGTGGTGTTAAGTTCACAAAAGTTTGCCATGTCCATATTACCTCTGAGCAAACCTTCCGGATTCGGCTATCGATTATCATGTCCATATTACCTCTAATATCGGTCGTCATCTCAACTTAGCACCCGTACTTAATTCTAAGTACGCCAGTGGTGTTAAGTCCACAAAATCAGCCATGTCCATATTGCCTCTGAGCTATCATTCTATCAATCTCCCCAGCGGAGCAACCTTCAGGTCTATCCTTATTTTTCGGATAGACCACACTCAGTAAAACTTATTACTTACACTCTCGCACGTAAGAAGTAATAAATCCACCAAAAATCCTCCAGTGGGATATCCTCATGATCGTACCTAACCTCTCGGTATGGCTATTGATCAGCTCATGTCTACGTCACCTCTGCGCTTTCATTCTCCCTCTGAGAGTCTGCCATATCCAAGTGACCTCTGAGCAAACCTCTCCCTACGACTATCATCAGTCGTCATCTCAACTTATCACCCGTGCTTAAATTTAGGTACGCCAACGGTGTTAAGTCCACAAAATCTATCATGACCATATTACCTCTGATAGGGTTTTTATCTCAAACTTATTACTTACACTCTCGTGCACAAGAAGTAATAGGTCTACCAAACCCCCCCTGTGGGATGCCCGCAATGGAAACGAATTGTTCAAGTCCATATTACCTCTGAACTATCCTTATTTTCCCCAGCAGAAAAAAAAGTCAGTTCATGTTCATATTACCTCTGAACTACGTCTCTCCACTATCCCCACAGAATAATATCTTACTATGTCCACATTACCTCTGAGTAAGATATTTTCATAACTTTTCCATGTCCATATTACCTCTGAGTAAAGTTCTGCTTTTTTTTAACTTTCTACTATCACGTTCGCATAACCCCTGATAGTGCTAGTCATTTCAGCTTATTACTTGTACTTAAGGTACGCTATGGGTAATAAGTCCACAACCCAAGAGTTTGCCATGTTCATCTTACCTCTGAGCAAGCTTCCCTATTTGAGTATCGATCACATGTTCCTCCGACTCAACTACGTGTGGGGGTAGACATACCACCTAAACCAATACTGTTAGATGCTAGCCATGTTCACATTTATCTCTGAGCTATCATCCTAACGATCTCTCGGGCGGATCAACCAACCCTCAGGTCCATCTACATTTTTAGGTAGACCACCCTTAGTAACCTAAATTCTCTTGGCCATTACTTCACGTCCATATTACCTTTGAACTACTACCCTCACATCCTCCCCAGTAGCGCTAGCCATGTACCTATTACCTCTGAGCTATCGTCCTACCAATCTCCCCAGCGGAGTAGCCCTCGAGTCTACTTGCACACTCTCGCAGTGACCACTAAAACCAATCTCATTAGATGCTAGCCATGTTCACATTACCTCTGAGCTATCGTCCTATCAATCTCCCCAGCGGAGTAGCCCTCAGATCCACTTGCACACTCTCACAGTGACCACTAAAACCAATCTCGTTAGACGCTAGCCATGTTTACATTATCTCTGAGCTATCGTCCTACCAATCTCCCCAGAGGATCAACCCTCAGGTCAATCTTTATTCTTGGATAGACCACACTCAGCAAACCACTCCCCAGTTAGTATCCCAGATATTAGTTCACGTCCATATTACCTCGGAACTACCGTCCTAATATTTCTCCCCAACTGAGTTTGCCATGTCCATATTACCTCTGAGCAAACCTTTCAGATTTTGACTATCGATCATCACGTCCATATTACCTCTGATATCGGTTGTCATTCCCACTTATCACTCATAGTCACCAAGGTACACCAGCGGTGTTAAGTCCACAAAAACAGCCAAGCCTAATGGAGATTTGATAAATGGCTCATATCAATGGCAAATTCCTGAAGAAGTATTATGCTTGATCTCCCTTGCTTAATGGAGTATGATGGAGATTTTATTCTGATGACACTATATACAAAGATTGGCTGAATCATATTCTATCATTTTTATATTACCTCTGAATAGATATGTTTAACTAATTTGAAACTTCAAAATCTATCATGTCCATATTACCTCTAATAGTGTTTTGTATACAAATTTAGTTGGATCATATTCTATCATGGTCATATTACCTATAATTAGATATATTCAGTAAAACCAGTTACCGAAAGTATATCATGTCCATATTACCTCTGATATCATTTTCATCATAGCCTATCATTTATATTCTAATAATAAGTGATGGGACCACATAGTCAGAAGTCGTCTCTTTTTACGGCTCCTTACATGCAGGAAGAGCATAATCTTCTTCTTTCTCAGTTCAGCCCAATGAATCTCAGCAGTCATCTTTGTGGTGAAGGAAGTATGAAAAATCAAGTTCATTTGCTGGCCCTTATATAGGCAGAAGAGAACATACAAATTCTAACGACTTCTTAAATATAGCCATTTCATGCTTCATTCAAAGTCTTTCAAATTACGAGAAATTTGAAAACTTTGAAGGGGGTCTTGTAGAAGCATGAAATATGCTGGGAAATTATTCGCGTATTTTTACAGTCAAAACTCCAACATACATGAAGTCACTCTCTGCATAAAATATGGCTTCAGAGCTGTCTGCGTAAAGCATAGCTTCAGAGTTGTCCGCGTAAAGCAGAGCTTCAAGGCTGTGTGGCATAAAACATGGTTTCGGAGTTGCCCGCATAAAGTTCAGAGCTGTCCGCATAAAGCAGAGCTTCAAGGCTGTGTGGCATAAAATATGGCTTCGGAGTTGCCGGTGTAAAGTTCAGAGCTGTCCGCGTAAAGCAGAGCTTCAGGGCTGTTTGGCGTAAAATTGAGCTTCAAAGCTGTTGGCGTAAATCTGAGCTTCATAGCTGTCCGCATAAAACAGAGCTTCAAGGCTGTGTGGCATAAAATATAGCTTCAGAGCTGTCCTCATAAAGCAGAGCTTCAGAGCTGTCCGCGTAAAGCAGAGCTTCAAAGCTGTTCTGCGTAAAGAACGGCTGTAATGATGATTTTTCACAGAGACCCAAAAATAAGTTTTACGCTTAAGATAAGACAAAATCAGATGCCACGTCAAAAGCTGTTTCTCGTACAGAGCTCGAGGCATATCTCTGTATTTAATGCACGAGATTTTGTTCTATTTTTAATTTGTCACGACTGAAAAAGCTAAAACTGTGACTAATACGCTCACATCACCATCCTTGCATTTTATGCCAACCAGGCTATTTTTGACTAAAGGAGTACGTCGTATGCTATCTCCTCGAAATACGCCAACTCGGCTATATTTGCAAAGGTACGTGATAAGGCTACTTAGCCCAGAATACGCTCAAGACCTCAGTCGTGAAGGATAATTGGCTATTTTATGCCCGTTATCTATTATCATCAAGTTTTACATAGGGGCAGTTACCTACGTGGCTTGTATGCCATGATATTCGAGAAGCGGTTATACGCGTTACCTTATAAAGGGACACGTGTCATACGCATATTCAGAGGATTATTTGAACGTGGGTAGCAGTTGTCATAACCGCAGAGTAAAAGATGCAATCTTCTTCACAGTTTGGCCTTTTACGCCAACAAGACAGTTATTTGGCTTTTACGCCAACCAGGCAGTTATTTGATTGATCTCTATAAATAGAGACCCCTGGTCTTAGGGAAGGGGGAGATCAGAAAGGAGGGGGAGAAGGAATCATATTCTATCATGTTTATATGACCTCTGAATAGATATATTTAACTAATTTGAAACTTCAAAACCTATCATGTCCATATTACCTCTGATAGTATTTTGTATACAAATTGAGTTGAATCCTACCTGCAACTTTTCTTTGGCTGGCCTTTGCCTTCAATTCAGAGAAAGTTTGAAGCTCCTTCTACAGCACTTCTTCATCATCATGTGGTCCAAGGAACAAAATGATCGACCGCAGATCAGACTTCTATAGCAATACTTTCCCAGAATTATTTTATTGTACTTAATATCCTCGTATAGGATTAATTATACTTTTCTCTTTTCTTGTTTGTAAGCAAAAAAGTTTCGTATAAACCTCTCAATTTGGTTATTCAAACAACTTCCATATTCCTATGGAAGAATCCACTTATCTATCTGAGCCAGCCTACCTGATCAAAGCCCGCAGGATTCAGCCTATTTCTCTCATTTCTGATGAAGATGACTCATCTGGTTCTGATGAACCAGCTGATCCAGCCCCAGCTCCTCCTGCTCCTACTTCAACTCTATCATCCTCTGCACATCCTACTGCCATGGACTCTATCCAAGAGATGTTCTGCGAGCAATTCAGGTTGCAAAATGAGATGATAGCTGCTCAACACCAAGAGCAAAACACTTATTATCACTCGACTTCGTGACCAGTCTTATCGCACCAGTCTTCAGGCTCACACTTTAGCCAACTCCCTAGCAGATCTTTATTATCACCTAGCCCATCATCCTACTACACCTCACCCAGTGGCTCATGATCCTTCCCGTTCTGGCTACAGGATCGATGATCCATTTGTTCAGCAGTACTTCGACCCTACCGGAGCATACTTTGACGATCACTCGCCTGCTGATATTGCTGATGATGACTTGTGATAGTTTCTTGTGGCTATATGGATGTATTAGTTTTTATATATTTTAGTGTACTTGAAACAGTTGCTTAAATGTTCGTAAAACTTTTATGCTATTTGCATCTCTATATATTTTCCAGTCTTGTTACTTATTCTGATTAAAATAATGCATGCCCTGGTTAATTTATCTTTTTTAATTTGTCATAATCACTCATTACGGAAGAGTTTTTTATTTCCCACTATAATATATTGACAAATGGGGAGAAATAACAAAATATAATAAAAAATGTGATAAACAAAATATTTCGATTATAGCTGATGTATGGTTGATAACATATAACTGTGACATTTTTTTTTTATATATCTGCACCTAATTTTGCTATAAAGAAATGTCAAGTTACAGGTCTTTTAAATGCTCCCGTTCAAAGGAAAGATGTACTTACGGGGAAGATTTTTCTAAAAATCTAGTTTTTTACGGAATAATCTTCGTTCAAAGAAACTTCGTCTACGTTTTAACTATTTACATCAAAGGCTATATCAGACTCACCATATGTATATTTTGGCATAGTTTGTCAATTATCATAATGGAGCAGATTGTTGCCACAAAGTGGTCACAGTCAACCTGATTCTGATAATCATCAAACATCAGATAAATCAGATCCAAATTTCAGATGAAGCAGATACTCGATACAAAGCATATCAACTCTGTCAGTACTAAAGACTGACCCTGCAACAGCTATTGGTTTCTATTCAAATGTAATCTTTCATTTATTTGAGTCTAGGACTGATGTAAGCTGAGTCGCACTAAGCAAAACCCAAATACCTATACCCAGATGCCTAGTCCACTCAAATAAACCAAAGAACATATCTACCAAATCAGGCCACATTCATATAAAAGTCTACTAAACTAAGAGACCTCGGGCCGAACTCGTGCCGAACTCGGACCAAACTCAGTTACCCTTTTGGTATGAAATCAACCAGTTCAATAGCTCCTTATTTCTTGGTCCAACGGTTGAAATTTTGAATTAAACCCTATCCGAATTATGGCCGAATTCTGTTTGCCTACACCCTATAAATAGGATTAGAATTCTTCATTCTTACAACACCATAACAACTCAACCATTCTTAACTCTTCTATCCTATTGTGAGCAAACCCCTAAAGCCTTAACATTTTCATCTCAAAGAGCAACTCCCTAGCCTTCCTAGTGCCAAGTGCGATCTCGGTCTAGAAATCTTCTGAGTTGTAAAGAGCTTTGTTCAATCAGTTACTCTCTCTATCAAGTTGTGAAGTTGCTAGCCTTCGGATCAAACCTCGTAGTATAAATAAGTGGCAAGCCTTCGAATCAAAGCTTGTGATTCACTATTGGGGATTATAGTGGATACAACTCCGAGCTTGAGTTATCGGGACTGGACTAGTCCTCTCAGAGAGAAACCAATATATATCTTGGTGTTTGTGTTTCCTCTCTCTCACTCTATTGTATATATTCATAACACTGCTAGTAGTATTGCTTACACATAAGATATATTCTAACTGCTAGTTGTTTATCACCATTGTATGCCATAGAATTATATTTTAACAGATAATTTATTCCGCTGCATATATATACTCTATTCATCCCGCTCTAGAGTTTCCATACATGGTCCTAAACTGATGATCCTGATACTGTACTGATACTCCTGATCCTGGTAACCTGATTGGTAGCTCGACATAGCGTACTCCTGACTTAAGAATTCCTGTACTGTCCTGATATAGGCTATTAGTAGCACATGTATTGCATGACATGTACCCATGTGGTTGATTTTGATTGTACTCGTAAAGTTACTATCCTGTCTTACATCATGTCTAAGGCAGATTTCTGAGTACCACGGTCGGGAATCCTTGATAATTGTCCAGGCTAATAACTAGAATAATAATCTAAAAAGCATCTAGAGATATTTCCTGGTTACATGCAATCCCGGTATCTCAGTGACACCTGATGGATTTGGAGCTCTCCGTCGTGAGGGGCACACTTCTAGCATATCGTCGAGTGTTGCACTACTATAAAAGATAAGAAATATTTATACCTGATATATCTTTACTATGTACATGTTCGTCTAGATAACCCGGATAGTCTGTAGGAAATGTGGCTGTAAGGAATCTAAAACTGCATGTGTTAGTAATTAGGACTGTAATAACCCTAGTTAGCTAATGATAGCAAGTCGTAGGGCATGATTGACCATGATCACTTGATTTTCAGTCTAGTCTAGTCATGTCCTGATTTCAATGGCAGCTGATGTGGTGGCCCATGCAGGTCGAGAGCATATTGTCTTGGTTACGTTACTGTACCGAGCAAGCCTGCCCATAGGATTAGAATATAGGATCTCATCCACTTATTTAAATCACCGTCCTTGATTTTATTTCGTATTCTCATTTGATTGCTTGCATTACATCTTGCTTGAATCCTTCTCAACGTCAATCTTTCCTTTGTGCTTGATGGGGTTAGGAAGGTGCCTTATACTAGGTATATATACTCTAGTATTCAATAACACTATTAGTCAAATCCTTGTAAATTTGATAGTATGCCTCATAACCTAGTATCACATAATCTTTTTACCCATTAATGAAGCTAATGAATGACACCAACTATAGGCTTCCATAAGAAGATAGTATTTATCTAGACTATAGAACTTTAGTGTTTATCTAGACTGTAGATCTTAGAGGCCCATACACCCATTTGGTCGACTCTAGACTTAGACAAAAAAATTAGTATGACAACTGTAGAGGCACAACACCGATCTTCTTGGTGAACTTAAATTATTCTGTACCTTCCTCCATCATAATCAAGCGTACTTATATTTTTTTTACTACATCGACTTATGCTGCTATTATTGTAGAAGCATGAAAAATACGCTGGAACGATCTACGCAACATCTCGATACAGAGCAGCGTAAGCAGAGGCCTTCGAAGCCATCCAACGTAAAACAGGGTTCTTCATCGCCTCCATGGCGTAAAACCCAGCCGCTCTCAAAGCAGCGTTAAAACGTACGAGGAACGCTTCGTCTTTCCTGAAATGAACCTGTCAAGTCACGCGGTGAACCTGGCCTCTGACTCCTGACAAAAAGTACTGCACGGCTACCCAAACGACGGCTGGAAACGGTGGCAGACCCCTCGGGACGCGCTCCACAGTATGATGGCGGATCTCTGCATTTAATGCAGAGGATTTGGTTAAAATATCACCAAGCCATCGTCTACTGAAGTCCCCTCAGCATAAACCGCTCTTTCACGTACAAGAGAATACGCTGCCTTGTTTACACAGGCGAACATGAGCTGTTTTACGCTCCGCAGTAAGGCAAACTGCTGCCACGTCAAAAGCTGCACTTTGTACGGGGCTCGAGGCACGTCTCTACGTCTAATTGCACAGAGCAGTGACAGTTTCCCTCAAGGCACGTCTCCGCGACGGATGCACAGAAGGGCTGCAGACCTTCAAAAGCACGTCTCCGCATTTAATGCACAAGATGATGACAAATCTCTATAGAAGATTTGATTACATCTTCGAAAGCCGTAATTCTGGCTAAAACGTCCGCATCAGCACTTCGACTCGGTACGCAGTGGCTTCTACGCCCGCTCAGGATCAGTGCTCCCTCGGCTTCCAATGCCCTCTCGGTCTCTACGACTGTTCGGCTTCCAAAGCCCTCTCGGTCTCTACGACTGTTCGGCTCCTATGCCCACTTGGCTTCTATGCCTGTTCGGCTTCTATGCCCATTCGGCTTCTATGCTTGCTCGGCTTCTATGCCTATTTTGGCTTCTACGCCAAGGTGACAGTCGCTTGGCTTTTACGCCAACCCCTGCTACACAAGGGATACCTACCTACGTGGCTTCTACGTCGTGATCTTCATAGCAGATATACGTATTTTGACCCCTTAGTTGGACACGCATCACATGCTCACTCAAAAGATTATTTACACGCAGGCATTGGTTATTTTAAACCGTTGTGTAAAAGGGTGCTGTACTGTCCACTCCTCGGTTGTTACACCGACGGAGTGGTCACTGTCACCAAAACTCTATAAATAGAGACCCCTATCAATGGGGAAAAAGGTCAAAAAATTGGTCAAGAAAACCAGTACAAGATCAAAGGTCGAAGAATTAGATCGGACAAGGTCATCGAACCAGAGATCAAGGAGGAGAGATAGAGAGAGAGAGAGAGGAGAACCCAGAGCTCGGGCAAGGAACAGGGAGCGACGACCTTCAGCATCGCGCATCCACCCTCCTTTGCAACCTCCGGAGCTGCATCCTGTCTTCCACGGCACTTCTTCAACATCGTGTAGTCCAAGGGCTAAAGTGATCGACCGCAGATCAGACACCTATAGCAATTTATACCCAGATTAAATAAATTATACTCCCACATCCTCGTATAGGATTACATTGTACAAGTTTGTTTGTAAACCAAAGGGCGCGGGCCTCTTATAATCCCGTCATTGAAATACACTTTCATTCTTTCGTTTAATACCACAAACAAGATGGCGACTCTGCTAGGGACATCTTTCTCTTCTGAAGAGGAAGTAATTGCTCAACACGATGCGGTATCTGTAAGAACCGTGAAGAAGACACTGGTCGTTCAGTTCGACCAGTCTGCCTACGAAGACATGCTTCGGACTGGGGGTAGCTCTCACTCTCTTTCCGTCCAAGACAGCAGGAAGCTGCACAAAGTGTGGATGCCCAAGACATCCTCCGCCGTTCCTGTGGACTCTCCAGACTCTCCGATCTCTCCGACCAATGAGGTGGTAGCATCGCTCCCTCCGTGCCCCGCACGTAAAATTCAGTCTCCCGCTATGCGCGGTACAGACAAAGCTTCTGGCAAAGCCTCAGCGCTAACCCAGGAGTATCCACTGCGTTCTATGCGCAGAAATCAGTCTCCCGCTATGTGCGGTACAGACAAAGCTTCTGGCAAAGCCTCAGCGCTAACCCAGGAGTATCCACTGCGTTCTACGCGCAGAAATCAGTCTTCCGCTACGCGCGGTACAGACAAAGCTTCTAGTAAAGCCTCAGCGCTAACCCAGGAGTATCCCCTGTGCTCCACGCGTAGAAATCAGTCTCCCGCTACGCGCGGTACAGACAAAGCTTCTGGCAAAGCCTCGGCGCTAACCCAGGAGTATCCACTGCGTTCTACGCGCAGAAATCAGTCTCCCGCTATGCGCGGTACAGACAAGACCTCTAATGGCGCCTCAACATCAAATCAGAAGTACAGATCACGCTCTACGTGCAAAATAACATCTGACCTTTACGGTGAACCAGACGAGCGCGGCGATCTCCGCAAAGGAAAGCAGGCGGGTGAATATTCAACTACTGGGCCCTTACGCCAGCAAAAGAAGAATCTGCCTACTCTCCGGATTACGCGAGAAGCTAATGGCCAACTGAGAGCCTCTTCAGCCTCACGCCAGACTGAGCGAATCTCCAAGTTACGCCAGGCGCGGTCCTTCGGCGTAAAACAAACTCAGACGGCGGAAAGAAACCTTCCTGACCTACGCAGATATCTAATCAGGAGGCGTAAAGAAAGAGGACCTTCCAACATGACTATCTCACCTCCTGGCGAACGCTATTGTAATAGTCATAAAGTTATGATTAATTGCTGCTGCTCCAAGGCGAAACAATCGGTCTTCGACCGGTTGAGCTACTCGCTGTCTTTTTCGGAAGGGGAACCCGCGCATGCGTCTGTGAACATGGCTTCACACATACCTAGAGGAGGGTCGAGCTCAAGACGACAGCCTTCCAGACCTCCGAGCCGAAGGAGGTTTAGTAAGCCCCTCGGAGACATTGAAGCCGGGGTGTTCCAAAACACTCGCGCAAGATCACAACAACCAGCGTCATCCTCTTCTGATTTCGACGCCGAAGGTTGCCAAATTTCCGAATCAGAGGCAGAAAGTATGGAGTCGACTTCTATAACGACCTATACTAATCCCTCAATGACCCCCAGGGAAATGGGAGCTTACGCCAATGAAGATGAGCGCGAGGAAGCTTCGCCGTCAGGGAGCGCAGAATGCATCACTACGCTGGAGACGTCTCTGAAACAAATACAATCCGTAATGGAAAACATGCACCAGATGATGCTCGCTCAGCATGCAACTACCATGGCTCAAGCGTCGGTCCCACCAACTCAGATACGTGCGGGGGTGGACTCACCACCATCCGACCCAAGCCAAGAGTCTACGCTGGATCAAGAGTCAACAGTTCCTCCGCTGCCTCACCTAGAAAATGCCCTACCTCCTGCTGGAGCTACAATACAGCTGACTCCGCATCGCTTAGTAGCCCCGCTTCCAACTGAGAATCCGATGCAGGCAGTACGAGAATTAAAAGCCCAGTTCGACGCCTTGAAGCACAAAGATCAGCTCAAGAAACTGGGAATCAACCAGCCCTACCCAGCTGTCTGGAAGGAGGTCCCTTTCCCTCCAAGATACAAACCTCAGACTATGGCTCTGTTCGAGGGAAAAACATTACCAATTCAGTACATGAACTATTTCAGTATGATGACGGTGTTGCTACAAGGGAACGATGCCCTCCTCACTCGGGTGTTCAAAGGCTGTCTCTCGGGAGTAGCCTACCAGTGGTACAGAAGCTTGGCGGACAACTGCATTACTTCCTTCGAGGACTTCAAAGCTCTGTTCTTCACACGATTCTACGAAGGAGGAATGGACATGTCTATGTCCTCCCTCATCGAAGTCAAACAGAAGGAAAAGGAAGACGTCCGCATCTTCATCGAACGCTTTCGTCAGGCCACCTTACAAATGCCCCCAGGAGTTCCAGACTCAGCGTTGATAGACATTTGCAGGAAAAATCTCCTGCCCGTGGTCTCGGTGTTCACAGAACCATATCAGTTCCATGATTGGCCCTCGTTCATTATCTCGGCAGTAGCCGTCGAAGACAACAGTCGCAAGGCGCGCGACAATGGCATCATGATCTCTGCCTCTGACAGAGGCAAGAGGTCATCTCCTAGCAGTGACCATCCTCGTGGTCCCAAAGGGAAAGAAGCCCTGGCAATCAACACGGCTAGACCAAAGATTGTGGCAACCACGCAAGCAAAACCCGGGACTTCTAGGCCCGTCGAAGTCTACTCTTTCGACGACGACGACATCCCAAGTATCTTTGAGTGTCTCGTCAAAAGTGGCAAGATCACCCTCCCGGAGCTAAGGCGGCCCCAGGAGGTTGTCAATACCGACGACCCCAAATACTGCATCTTCCACAGATACGTACACCACCCAACGAAGGCGTGCTATGTATTAAAACGAAAGATCCAGGGATTAATTGATGCTAAGGCCATCACTCTGCACAGCACCGAGAAGACGGTTGCGGCCAACATGATCTCTCTGCAGTTTGGCAATCTACCTCCCCAAAGGGTCCCTAATGGTGTTGCACCTATATCCCGGGCAACGATGAACATCGTTAACCTCCCCCCGGCTAGGGGTCAAAATCACAACCTGGTGCCCCTAACTACCCGGCAGGGCGAGATAATGTGGGTTCACCCGGATTTAGTGCCAGAGCTCGAGAGGGAGACCAAGGCAGCCAAGCCTACCTCCGAGAAGAGTCCCAAATACAGATCATGCCACATGATCACAACTTCTTCTACACCAGACGAAGACAAGGTACTTACCGCAACCCGTTCAGGGAGGGCCTACCTCGACGACAACGGAGCAAACCAGGAAGACACGCCAGCTGACGCTCCAGCTACCAAACCTTCAGAGCAAGGTCCCGTCGTGCCAAACGTCAGCCCTGCGAAACCTACTCCGACGAAAAAGGGAAAGCAGAAAGAAATACGCTTCGAAAAACCTGTGAAAAACATTCCAAGCAAAGGTTTAGAGAAGCCATACAAATTTGACATCCTGGCCCAACTAGCCAATACGCCAGCCAGGTTGTCCATCCTCGAGCTACTCAGGCTCTCCCCAGACACTCGTCTAGCCCTGAGTGAAGCGCTGATGCAGGCAGAGGCGTACTTGACCCAACTCAAGTCCCCCGACGGGGAGCCAGTGGCATGTCCTCAGTGCCACAGCGTAATGGAGGTGGTCCCAAACATCACCTTCACTCAAGACGACATGTTGTTAAAACATAACAGAGATGACAGGCCCCTCTATTACACCGGGTATGTCGGTTCCATGGAGGTCGACCGGATTCACATAGATCCGGGATCATCGATCAGCATCATCTCGCACAGTCTGCTAAGGCCACTAAGAATCCCTACCAGCGAACTGGCTTACACTACCACTACAATCGTGGGTTTCAACGCTGGAAAAAGTAAGCCACTGGGGAAAATTTGCTTGAGAATCCAGATCGGCAACCTTAGGTCGGTGGCCACATGTTACGTCATCGACTCAGAGGTATCTTACAATATCCTGCTAGGAAGACCGTGGATTCACGACCACAACATCGTTCCTTCAACCCTACATCAATGCCTTAAGTATGTAGACGCACAAGGAACAGTACAAACGGAGGTAGCTGACCTAAACCCATTCAAAGGAATAGAGTCGTACTATTCCGATGCCGTGTTGTACTCCCAGGACCATGTGGAAGAAGGGTCGGGCGAGGCAAAGGAGGAATCCCGCCGGGAGCCGGAAGGGCCCTCTGCCACACTGCCGCTGTCCATTAAAGTGAAGGGACGAACCACTCGTCCGAAAGCCATAGAACCTTTGGCTATCCACCGGGACAAGACCAAGACAGGAGAAGGGGGTGATCCTCTAGTGATCACTTTGGACCGAAAGCCTCCACCCTTGGTCATCAACCTTCGACGCAGCAGGCAGTCAACTGGTGTAAAGGCGACCAGGAGTAAAGTTCCAGATGATAATAAACATCCTCTTTTTCAGTATATTTATGCTCAAATTCCAGTACAGAGACCTACTCCACATCACGAGGTAGAACCCATAGCACAAAAATTCTTGAAAGCTATAGGCTCCTATCGCCCATATGTCTGGGAAGTAGCATCGCCGTCCAACGTCGTCACGACATATGGACCTCATGAGGATTCTATCTTCATCGTCCCGCCTACCTGCAGTACTCAGCGCTCAATTGTCTTCGGTCGCATGCGGAATCAACCGATTGTCCAAGAAGACCCTTTCGATGACGACACCGAGAAAATATAGATTCATCGTTATAGCCCACAAGCGCTAAAGATCATGCAAAACATGGGCTACGATTTGAAACATAGGCCAGGCCTCAACTATGGAAGAGGCAGACGAACGCCGCCGTGCGGCAACCCCCATAATCAACAAGCCCGTCTCGGGCTAGGGTATGCCACCTCCATCGCGACTTTCGAGCCAAAAGAGGACCCCTTTACCTCTTCCCAGAATAGCTCATCGCCCTCCAACTCGCCAGATGCTTTCGAACAAGCACTATCGGCGAATATGGTGATGACAAATCCCTCAGAAGCCGAGGAGCAGGATACGGAGACATTCAAGGATGACCCCTGGGCTCAACAAATGGATACGCAGTGGAAATTCCACTTCGAGCAGAGAGAACCTCCCACCAAGGACGAAGTCATCCAGATCAACGTTGGGAGTGAGCTCTCACCAAAGCCAATATTTGTCAATAACAATCTTCCCCCACCTGAAAGGGAAGACGTTATACAGCTGATAAAGGAGTATATTGACGTCTTCGTGTGGGATTACGAGGACATGCCAGGCCTAGACCCGAAGGTAGCTACTCATATGCTCAATATATTAGCCGATTCGAAGCCGGTAAAGCAGCACCAACGACGGTTCCGCCCCGATATGATGGACGCCATCGAAGCTGAAGTCAAGAAGTTGATAACCTGCGGTTTCATCCGGGAGGAACAACACCCCGACTGGGTCGCTAACGTGGTCCCGGTCATGAAGAAAAATGGGAAGGTACGCATCTGCATCGACTACCGAGATCTGAATGCGGCCTGCCCCAAAGATGAATTCCCTCTCCCCATCACGGACATCATGATCGACAACACCTGCGGCTTCGAACGCATGTCTTTCATGGACGGGTTCTCGGGATATAATCAGATCAAGATGCATCCTGAAGACGAGAAGCACACAGCCTTTCGGACACCACTGGGGGTATATTGCTATACGGTCATGCCCTTCGGGCTAAAGAACGCTGGGGCTACGTACCAACGGGCTATGAGTAACATATTTCGTGGACATTTACGCAAAACAGTGGAATGTTACGTAGATAACATAGCCGTCAAAAGTTGCCTCAAAGGCGATCACATCCGAGACCTGAGGGCAGTATTCGAATTAATGCGCCAGCATCAACTCAAGATGAACCCCGCAAAGTCCTTTCTGGGTGTATCCAGTGGCAAGTTCCTGGGATTCGTCATTACCACCAAAGGCATCGAAGTAGACCCTGACAAAGTCCAGGCGATCACGGCAATGCGACCGCCCCGTAATCTGAGAGAACTCAGGGGGTTCCAAGGACGTCTGGCTTATATCCGGCGATTCATATCCAACCTCTCGGGGAGATGTCAGCCCTTCTCTCATCTCATGAAGAAAGGTGTATCCTTCATATGGGACAAAACCTGCCAGCAAGCGTTCGAGGATGTCAAACGCTACTTAACCAGCCCGCCAGTCCTGGTGCCTCCCGTCGTGGGAAAACCATTCTTGCTGTACGTACGGGCAATGGATCATTCGCTAGGAGCTCTTCTCGTACAGAAAAATGATGCGGGTCATGAACAGGCTATCTACTATCTTAGCAGAATGATGGTCGGGGCCGAACACCGGTACAACCCAGTGGAGAAGGAATGCTTGGCTCTGATGTTCGCTGTCCAGAAAACGCGGTACTACGTCACCGGCCAGACTATTCATATCATCTCCAGGATCAACCCCCTTCGAGTACTGATGAGCAAGCCAAGTGCCCTCAACTCCCGACTCGCAACATGGGCGATGCTGCTGACACCATACGACATGGTGTACATCCCACAAAAATCCATCAAAGGCCAAGCGCTGGCCGACTTCCTAGCGGCTCATCCGATCCCGGAGACCTCCAAACTATACGAGGACATCCCCGATGAAGTTGCAGAATGTAACTTCGCAAGAAAAAGCGACATATGGCAACTGTTCTTTGATGGCGCCTCCAGAATCGGTCCTAAAGGAAACGTCGTTTCAGGAGTGGGAGTCGTCCTAGTTACCCCGGATCAACTCGTCATCTACCGAGCATACTCTCTTAGCGAGCCCTGCTCCAACAACGTGGCAGAATACAACGCTCTACTAATTGGGCTCCAAGTTGCCACGGAACTGGGGGTAGAATCCCTGAAGGCTTTCGGTGATTCTCTGCTCATCGTCAATCAAGTCAGGGGAATATACGAAGTCCGTAATCCAGACCTCATCCCCTATTACCGGGCGACGATCGAGATAGCCATGACGTTCAAAGGGTTCTTCCTAGAACACGTATCTCGATCTCGGAATCTGGAAGCTGATGCCCTGGCCAGCCTGGCCGCAGACTTGGCCGCTCCTATAAGAAGGCAAGATTCGGTAATCCTTCTTAACAGAGATTTGTTCTGTGTGAAGAACAGCTGTCACATAGAACGCAGCTACGCTGTAAATGCCGATCCTCCTACAAGAGATTGGACAAGTCCTTTCATAGATTTTGTGGCATACGGAATCTTACCGGAGAACCCCAAGGAAGCAGTATCCGTCAAGAGACGATCGCTACGCTTCTACTTCGACGCGTCTTCACAACGCCTGTATCGCCGGACCTACGACGGACTGCTGTTGAGGTATCTCTCTGGCACCGAAGCACAGCAGATTATCCGTGAAGCTCACGACGGCGTATGCGGAGCGCATCAACCCGGGCCTAAGCTACAGGATCGCATCAGGAGGATGGGCTATTACTGGCCGACCATGATCGCAGATGCAATACAGTATGCAAAGCATTGCAGAGCCTGTCAGGTTCATGCAGACTTCATACATCAACCGTCGGAACATCTACATCCTACGGTCGCATCCTGGCCTTTCGAAGCATGGGGAATGGATATCATCGGTCCTATTCACCCATCTTCTTCCAGGGGTCACCAGTTCATACTGGCCATCACGGATTACTTTTCCAAATAGGCCGAAGCAATCCCTCTCACCGAGGTAAAGGCATCCAACGTGGTCAGCTTCATCAAACATCACGTCATCTATGATTCGGGGTACCCCGGAGGATAATTCACGATAATGGGCCCCAGTTCATTAGCCAGACGTTTCATCGGTTTTGCGATAAGAACCGGATACACAATGTTGCCTCCACGGCATACTATCCAGCTGCTAATGGTTTGGCGAAAGCTTTCAACAAAACCATTATCAAACTCTTAAAGAAGTTTGTCTCTTCAAACAAGAGAGACTGGAATGAAAAGCTGGACGAATGCCTCTGGGCATACCGCACGACGGTACGAACGCCAACGGGTTGTACCCCATTCTCGCTGGTCTACGGGAGCGAAGCAGTTCTTCCCATTGAAATCCAGATCCCGTCGCTCAGGATAGCCGTGGCTAATGAGCTGACTCAAGAAAAGAATGACCTCTTAAGGCTTCAGGAGCTAGAAGGATTAGACGAGAAATGCCTCCAAGCTCAACAGAGCATCGCGCTCTACCAAGCACGCATTTCCAGGGCTTTTAACCATAAAGTAAAGGAAAGGGTGTTCAAGGTCGGCGAGCTAGTTCTAGCAGTAAGAAGGCCGATGATTTTAACTCACAGAAGTAAAGGCAAATTTCAGCCCAAGTGGGAAGGCCCTTATGTGATCGAGACAACGTTCTCGAACGGCACCTACAGGATAGCCCAGCCTAACGGAGACCTAATAATGGCTCCCATCAACGGCAAATTCCTGAAAAGATACTACGCTTAATTCCCCCCTGCCCAGGCGGAACACAACGAGAATCTCAATTCTGACGAAACTACTCCAAAAAGAGAAACTAGTTAGGTCATATCCTATCATGTCTATACGACCTCTGAATAGATACATCCTGCTAAGGAGGTTTATCGAGAGTATGTCAAGTCCATACTACCTCTGATATCCCCCTCACCGAAAAAAGTATTATTTACATTCCGAAATGACGGGTCCACCACAGTCAGAAAAGAGTCGCTTTTATTCATTCCCAGAAGGAGGCGAAATTACATAAGGAAAGATACATCAAGATGGCGGAGTAATCAGATCACGAATCTGCCGCCCCAGTGCAGCCATCCCCTCCTTCCTAAAGGCCAAGGCATCGGCACGAGCTCGCTCCAGCTGTGCCTCCGGAGTATGCGTGAGGGTCAGGTTAGCCCTTGCTCGAAGACAGCCCGCACAGGCAGCTTCCGCACGGTTCAGATCCCGTCGCGCTTCACTCAGTCGACCAATCGCTACCTCTGAACCTGCCAACGACTGGGAGGCCCACTCCTCTGCCAGAGCAAGTTTTTCCCTCAGCTTGGAGACCCTCACTGCATTCCCTTCATGCTCGGATCGACATTGCATCTCAACAGCAAGAGCTTCTTCCACTACAGCCTTTCTCCTATCCCTCTCCAGCTTGTGCTTCTGGATAGAGTTGTCTAGGCTTGCCAGCTTGGTAGCGAGCCGCTCAGCCATGAGGTCGAATCGAGCCTGGATATCAACATCGAGGCTGGCCTCAGCCCGCTGCAAATATTCGTTAACAGGTTGCTCTAAACCATTAACCACCGCCTCCAAAGCGTCAGCTACTCCAGGATTGCCAAGCCCCCTGATAACCTCGATCGAAAGATGAGAAGTCTTCTTCAGGAGCTCGAAGTCAAGTTTCTTCGCCAACACCATCGGTATCATCATTTGTAAACCGGTGTAGACAAGGCTGGTATGCTGCTCAGTCAACGCGACTAGACCCGACTGAACGTTCGGAGTAACCGCGATGCTAGTAACTCCCTCTCCAGGGACAATTGCAGACGAGGTAGCCACCGCCGCCGTCTCGACGGGTGGCGCGGCCGAAAAAGGTGTGACGGCAACGATCGAGGTCATCGGCATACTCGCGAAAGGCGAGGTCGCGATAACAGGCTCGTCCCCCTCCCGGGATGACGAAACCTCTCCAGGCGAGCTGGCCCCCGAAGACACTTCTGCCTCAGAATTAGGCGCCTCCACATCTTCACTAGGAGCCAACGGCATATACGACGCGTCTGCACCTGGTGTGGTTAAACCACGCCTTAAGGACGCAATGCGACCTGTCATACCTGGAGAAGGAGGTGGGCTGACCGACATCGCCAAAAGTTTGGTCAAGCCTTCCCTGAGACGCGGTCGAGGTTCATCGGCCGGAGTCTCGCCGAGCGCGCTCGCTGACCCAGAAGCAACTTCCCCCACTGCTGACCTCGGGAAAGATTCTCCCATCTGCAGCGGCCACGTGGGCAATCCCGCTCTACTGCTTGAAGCAGCCACGGCGACAGCAACCTCTAGCGAGGACTCCCCGGCCCCACCAGCCGGAACTGTAGAAGGTCCCTCTCTAAAAGGCGAGGAACCTCCAGCCAAAGATTCATCCCTGATATAGGAAGGTGCCGACTCACTCACAGGAGCCTCAATACCAGGAATACGGAGAGGACGAGCCACCGTCTCCTTCCTCCTCTTACGAAGGGAAGCTTCCTTCGGAGCAGAAGCCCGTCGCTTCCCAGAGGAGACTATCAAAGCCCCCGCCGGCGCAGGCACTGCACACCTCGACAACGACACCAGGAGCTCATCCGGAGTACCAGACTCCTCGCCCTCGTAAGAAGAAACCGGGGGGACTTCGACTCTTTCCCCAGGCTTGGCAGAAGGCACTCTAAAACTTCCCCGCATGTCGAAATCGCGATGGAAGGTGTTAATCGCCACATAAAACTGGGCGTAAGAGTGAAGGAGGCGCAGCTCCGTGGAGGTTGTAACAACCGGCACGATAAAAATTGCCCCCGTACAACCCATGATAAAATATCGCCACCCTCTAGCTCCATCAATGAGTCCGCCCCTGGGTCTGAAGCTGGTGACAGCGTTACCCACGTGCAATTAATCGTACCCGAACTGTCTGGCAAATCGACTAGGCAAGTAGGGCTCGAAGAAGCAATAGTCTTCGCTCCTATACAGCAGATGGGATGGTCTGATACAGACCAACCAATTAAAAGCCTCCGGAGAAAGTCTCTCCACCTGAATCCTCAAGCCACACCACGGATTGGTTGCGATGTACCGGAGGGGGAGTACAGAGGATCTTCCAGCCATGGCTGAGGTTCAACACTAACCGACAGTCTAAAACTGTGTTCACATTCCAGGTAGAATCCCTGTAATTCAACAGGAATATGCCCCCTGAGCTGCTGCCGAAACCGGGACACATCACCCGGGGGTTGTGGAGAATTAACCAACCCATCAAATACAGGTATGGCAATTCCACCCTAGGAAAACTCTCACGCCGAGCTTCATCGACGAGCAACCCATCGGTCATGGCCCTCAGGCCAGCCTGAATACGGCACACCATGGCAGGAAGCAGGCCCAGTCTTGCCCCAAACACCAGACGCACTGCGGGCCACAGGATGTTCCGGTGAATTCGATCCGCAGACGCGATACCGGGCACTACCACTCGACGCAGCCATATGGAGAGGAAACCAGCCAGCTGGGCTTTCTTAGACAGGGGCCTGCGACAGTGCCTCAAGTAACTGTGGGCCTTGGTGCCTTCGGGGTATTTTCCTACCCCCTCAACGAGAATCTGATCGGGAGCCTTGGCATCCTCCATAAGAGCCTCGACCACCTGGGCACTAAGGACGCTCAAGCAGTTTACGGGCTCATTCTTACCCCCCGAAGCTTTCTCCGACTTGGCGGCCCTAGCCCGATGGAAGAAGAGGTAAGATATCCACTTAGTGGTATGTGCCAAATCCGAGGGCTCATCATAAAAAGTGGTGCACGCGAAGTACTGACACATCAGGTCTTGATATACTTTCGCCACCCGAGGATCCGAATCCCCCATCTCCCGTTGGTGGGGACATACTCTTCATATGGGGTATCCCCCATCGGCAGTCTCGAGACAACTGCCATCTCATGGAGGGCCAATCCCAACTCCCCCAGCGGAGTGGCGAAGGTCCCGGTGAACGGAATATACCGCTCCATCAGTGCCAAGAACAAATTAGCATTGGGAGGCAACCCAACACTCGTTGCGCTCACAGCGGCGTATAGTCCGATGTCCTCCAGCTCTCTTCGGAAGTGCGATAAGGCCCAATCAACTAGGCATCTCCATCGGGAGTTCGTCGGGGCGATCCACCCGTTGCACCGAGGATTCTCCTTGGGATATACCCCACCTCGATTCATGAAGTAGTTGCAGAAGGTCGGCAACTGAACAGGCTGAATCACCGAGCTATCTTCACTCGGGACATTACCCGGGCACAGACCCTGGAACAGCGTCACAACGCCGGAGGGGCGACTGACAAAAGACCCCTGGTCAGCTCCTTTCAGATGAAAGATCTTCCCAGGCTTCCCGTGAAGATCAGGAGTTAGCTTCCACGACATCTTCCTAGGATGCGTCGCATGGGAGAAAGCCGAGATAGGATAATCCCTCGACATCGTCGGCAGATACAAGACCAAATTCCCGGCAGGGAAGACCCAAGGCTCCCTCTTGGGTTTCGTTTGGGACTGCTTATCGATCATGTCCCCAAAGAGGAAAGCCGGCTTTATGTACTGCTCCCCGTCTACATGTGTCAGCGGTTCGCCATTGATCATGCTCAACAGCATTCGCTCACCCTGGGCCGATATCAGAAATGCCCTGCCCTCAGGGTACTGGGGTCCAGAGATGGGAAAGGCCACATGGGACAGATCCTCCAGGTAGTTCGAGTGCAGCATCCCGGCAGCAGAGCCCATCACCTCAGCCAGCGGTGACTCACCCAAATCAACTGCAAAAGTGCAAGGAAAATAGGTCATTACAAATCCTGCACAAGTGCAGACCAAAAGAAAACGACAGTCTGTGCTTTACGCCAAGATTGCGCAAATTTGGTCTCTATACGCCAGAAGTCTCCTCCGCAAGCGTAAAATTCAAAATTTACGATATACCCCGATTTTTGTCAGCCAGAGCTTTTACGCTCAGAGCTACAAAAATATGGAGTTCTTACGCTAACACATTAGAAATGTGGGCGTAAAAGATGAAAACGTCTCCGTGCATCATCTTCCTCAAAAGAGGCTATCAGCACAGAAGACGACCTAGCGCGGTCACGTTCAACGTGTGCGAAGGATTTTTCGTCGTTTGTGTCATCCCAAAAGGCTCTACCTCTAAAGCCAGGTGCACTGCTCGTCGGCGGAATACTCCTCTCGGAAGGAGGTTCACCTCGCCCGACCGAAGATTCTCTCGCCGGTACCGAAGGACGAGACGAGGAACCTGCGCTCTTTCCCTTGGTAGAGGGAGTTTGTTTCGACGCCATTTTTGAGGACTCGAAGTGCTCGGAGAAGGAACGAAGGAAAACTCGAACAGTCGAAAGCTCTCTTTCGTAGAAGACAGATAAAAAGCTTTTTCTCTCAAAAGCTTGGGGTATATATATACGGTCCGAATCGACTCCTCGAATCCTCGGACGAACCCCTCGAGACCCCAACCGGATCTCGCAATTAAGAGTTGGTTATGATTGGATGCTACGTCAGCCCACTACCCTCGAAAAATGGACAGTCAGCGAATTCGAAAGGTTTTTTCGTGCAAGACGGTTCAGTGGGTTCTACGCTAAAGGAGCTTTCTACGCTCGACAGCAACAGATCTACGATTTTACGCTTGCAAGCTGCAAGTCTAGGTTTTATGCCCGGATGCCTTTGTGCTCGGTAGCT
Organism: Iris macrosiphon; assembly: GCA_036927795.1. Lineage (NCBI taxonomy): Eukaryota > Viridiplantae > Streptophyta > Magnoliopsida > Asparagales > Iridaceae > Iris > Iris macrosiphon. Next base: position 47,171,519 of record JAYESA010000009.1, read on the forward strand.
TTTATGCTCGAGAGGCCACAAACCTACGACTTTACGCTCAGCAGATACCAAATCGACGATCTCACGCTCGGTGGCGCTCAGTTTACGCTCAGAGGCAACAGATCCGTAAAACCTCACGCCCGAAGAAATTTTCTTTTCAGGAGTACAGATCTACAGTTCTGCGCTAAAGGAGCTTTTCTACGCTCGACAGCAACAGATCTACGGCTTCATGTTCGACAGCTACAAGTCTACGGTTTATGCCCGGATGCCTTTGTACTCGGTAACTTTTATGCTCGAGAGGCAACAAACCTATGACTTCACGCTCAGGAACCACAAGTCTACGATTTTACGCTCGATGGTGTTCTTACGCTCACAGGCTACAGATCTACAGTTCTGCGCTAAAGGAGCTTTTCTACGCTCGACAACAACAGATCTACGGCTTCACGTTCGACAGCTACAAGTCTACGGTTTATGCCCGGATGCCTTTGTGCTCGGTAGCTTTTATGCTCGAGAGGCAACAAACCTATGACTTCACGCTCAGGAACCACAAGTCTACGATTTCACGCTCGATGGTGTTCTTACGCTCACAGGCTACAGATCTACAGTTCTGCACTAAATGAGCTTTTCTACGCTCGACAGCAACAGATCTACGGCTTCATGTTCGACAGCTACAAGTCTACGGTTTATGCCCGGATGCCTTTGTGCTCGATAGCTTTTATGCTCGAGAGGCAACAAACCTATGACTTCACGCTCAGGAACCACAAGTCTACGATTTCGCGCTCGGTGGTATTTTTACGCTCAGAGGCTACAGACTGATGATTTCATGCTCCACGACTTTCCGCATATCCGAACAATCCCCAAGGCGGTCAATTGCAAAGAGTTCACACAGAAGATACTCGTTCTTGACCCAGAGCATCCCAAGTACCCGAAGCATACAGAGTTCAAACATTGAGAAATTACTCTTCTCGGGTCCAAAATTGGAGGTTCATCCAGACTCCAGTTTGAACATTCCGTCTATCAAGGTGGCAACTCAATTTGACAGCCAAAAACCTCGACCCTGTTCCAAGGGAGTTTTGAGAGATCATTCTTGAAGACGAAGTCTGAACAAGATCCTGCTCATCAGAGAAGCAACAGTTCAGAATTCTACGCCGTCCCTCAGTCCTACCGACAGGACAGATCTAAACGTTCAAGGACGCTCAGCGGCGTTCTATAGACTATGCGCTACGCGTAAAGGACAGGGCCTAATACTCTTTCTATCAGAGTCGACGTAAAGATTCAGACGTATCAAAGCTGCACATATCCAGACTTCACAGCAACGTATGGCAAAGACGATCATATGGAGAAAAAGACGACTTTATTTAAAAATCATAATTACATATGAGGGAAATCCTGTCTACAGGGGTTTTCTTCATTTTTCGTGATTACATATGAGGAAAATCCCTTCTACAAAGGATTTCCTTATCGTCGTCTGAAGATCGCCCAGAAGCTGTTCTGACAGGTTCTCGCCGGGGCGTCAATTCTTCATCCGTCTTCTCCAGCAGCCAGTCAGTTCCTGCAAACTGGCTGACATGGCAATGATCACCGGCGACGGCGACAGAGTTGGGGCTCGCATAAAGCTGTGCAGACCCCATGCTCCACGCGCCATTGAGTTAGGGTTTTTCACCCTACTCAATACGGGAGGACGGCGGTTACAGCTTGTCTTCTCTCTCATCACCAGAGGGCATCGAGGGAAGGCGCAGCTTGCCGAAGCCGCTCTGGTCTAATACGACCCTTTCTCTCTCCTGGTGCAACGCCATACAAAGTTGCTGATTGTCCCGAGCAAGGGAGGCTAAGATATCCTTCCATGATCCATCGTTGCAGTGGACACTCGCTCGAAGACGCCGTCTTTTTCGGCTCCTTACATGCTGGAAGAAAATGATCTCCTTCTTCCTCAGATCGACCCGACGAGCTCCGGCGATCATCTCTGCATGACAATGGGAATGCGGTGAAACAGGTTCACCCCCCCAGCCTTTTATAGGCGCAAGAGATCACAGCGGTCCCCAATAAATCCGCCATAAAATCAGTACCGACCGTTTCAACGCTCCATTCAAAAACGTTTCGAGTTACGAGGGGCCGTTCATGCTTCTTTCAAAGCGTTTCAAATTCCGAGGAATTTAAAAGCTTTGAAGGGGGTCTTGTAGAAGCATAAAAAATACGCTGGAACGATCTACGCAATATCTCGATACAGAGCAGCGTAAGCAGAGGCCTTCGAAGCCATCCAACGTAAAATAGGGTTCTTCATCGCCTCCATGGCGTAAAACCCAGCCGCTCTCAAAGCAGCGTTAAAACGTACGAGGAACGCTTCATCTTCCCCGAAATGAACCTGTCAAGTCACGCGGTGAACCTGGTCTCTGACTCCTGACAAAAAGTACTGCACGGCTACCCAAACGACGGCTGGAAACGGTGGCAGACCCCTCGGGACGCACTCCACAGTATGATGGCGGATCTCTGCATTTAATGCAGAGGATTTGGTTAAAATATCACCAAGCCGTCGTCTACTGAAGTCCCCTCAGCATAAACCGCTCTTTCGCGTACAAGGGAATACGATGCCTTGTTTACACAGGCGAACATGAGCTGTTTCACACTCCGCAGTAAGGCAAACCGCTGCCACGTCAAAAGCTGCACTTCGTACGGGGCTCGAGGCACGTCTCTACGTCTAATTGCACAGAGCAGTGACAGTTTCCCTCAAGGCACGTCTCCGCGACGGATGCACAGAAGGGCTGCAGACCTTCAAAAGCACGTCTCCGCATTTAATGCACAAGATGATGACAAATCTCTGTAGAAGATTTGATTACATCTTCGAAAGCCGTAATTCCGGCTAAAACGTCCGTATCAGCACTTCGACTCGGTACGCAGTGGCTTTTACGCCCGCTCAGGATCAGTGCTCCCTCGGCTTCCAACGCCCTCTCGGTCTCTACGACTGTTCGGCTTCCAACGCCCTCTCGGTCTCTACGACTGTTCGGCTCCTATGCCCACTCGGCTTCTATGCCTGTTCGGCTTCTATGTCCATTCGACTTCTATGCCTGCTCGACTTCTATGCCTATTTTGGCTTCTACGCCAAGGTGACAGTCGCTTAGCTTTTACGCCAACCCCTGCTACACAAGGGATACCTACCTACGTGGCTTCTACGCCGTGATCTTCGTAGCAGATATACGCATTTTGTCCCCTTAGTTGGACACGCGTCACATGCTCACTCAAAAGGTCATTTACACGCAGGCATTGGTTATTTTAAACCGTTGTGTAAAAGGGTGCTGTACTGTCCACTCCTCGGTTGTTACACCGACGGAGTGGTCACTGTTACCAAAACTCTATAAATAGAGACCCCTATCAATGGGGAAAAAGGTCAGAAAATTGGTCAAGAAAACCAGTACAAGATCAAAGGTCGAAGAATTAGATCGGACAAGGTCATCGAACCAGAGATCAAGAAGGAGAGATAGAGAGAGAGAGAGAGGAGAACCCAGAGCTCGGGCAAGGAACAGGGAGCGACGACCTTCAGCATCGCGCATCCACCCTCCTTTGCAACCTCCGGAGCTGCATCCTGTCTTCCATGGCACTTCTTCAACATCGTGTAGTCCAAGGGCTAAAGTGATCGACCGCAGATCAGACACCTATAGCAATTTATACCCAGATTAAATAAATTGTACTCCCATATCCTCGTATAGGATTATATTGTACAAGTTTGTTTGTAAACCAAAGGGCGCGGGCCTCTTATAACCCCGTCATTGAAATACACTTTCATTCTTTCGTTTAATACCACAAACAATTATAGCCTAGTTTTGCAAGCTTATTCTTTTATTGAGCTTGTTCATGACATATGTATTATTGGGGGCCCACACTAATACATTGTCTAAATCAGAATCGGTGTATTATGGTCTGATCAACCGTAGTACACTTGGTAAGCTCTTTGTATCACTACTCTATGTGGATTGACATATAGTTGACTCAACTTGTTAGACAAATATACTTGTCCTCTAGACTGGTCAGAGCATATCATGTCAGGTACCTAACTATTCTGATATGAACATGCGTATAGGAATTTACCAAACTAAGATTTCAATCCACAACTGTCTTGGCAACTCCCTTTCAAAATTCTCTAATCCTTTTGAATCTCGTACTTGTATTCTATCATCTCCTCCTTAAAATTCTTTATTGTTGATTTTTATCTTTCCCTATTTCGGAAAGACGAACGTTCTTGCTTAGTATAAGTTGATACACGGATAGTACCAGATATACCCCATAGGCCAAGCACTCATTATGACAAATATAGGAGAGCAGACACAGAAAGCCGTAGATATAGGTACGACCTTTTAGTTATATTTGCCATTGCATACTCATAACCCTATTATGACACAGAATCTTAGATGTATAAATAGACGTAGAATTATATATATGGTGGTTTAGCAGTTATGAGGATATATTGATATTCTACCCAGATGGCATACACGCGATACCAATAGATAACGCGAGTAGCAGTAGTAGTATTCTCTTCCTATCACCATCTTGCCCACTTGGGTGGCTCATCTTCTCTTCTATATCCATTCATTATCTCATGCTTAACTCTTCCTATCATAGTCGTATCTTTTCGTGCCATTAGAAATTGTTTGATTACTTTAACCTCACCCTTGTATTGTTAGTTAAGACATAAATGGTTTAGTAAATGATTAAATAACTAAAAGAATGAGTTCTTAATAAATACCCTTACGTATATGTCCTGTAGCAATATCTGTATCCTCTTATTTTAAAAACTATGTATAGCATCCCTTAGTCTAAACAAGAATTAGTTAGATTGATTAAAATAGTTTATACTCCTAATAGTTTTATAAAGTTAGACAAGACCTAAAGTGTTGCCCTAAAACTTAGACTATGCCTAGGAAAGAGTTGAAGGCACTTGTTACGAACTGACGACTATGACAAATCGCTGGCGAAGTAGCGACAGCTGCAGCTAGATCGTTATAGTAGAGTAGTCAAAGTATTTGCAGACATACTGGTCAGGTGGAGTGGCAATATTAGACTACGATACTTGACGGTTATGGAGAAAAATCTTAGTTATGAGATTCCAGACAGGTATCCCAAGATTCTTGACCCAATGAATAAATTCGTCTTACAACCTAGACAATAGCCACAAAAGACCTTGACTACTAGTAAAATTCTTTTAAGTTGGATAGTGTAGATGAGTTAGAGGATAAAAGAATAGTGTATGGACAATAAGGGAGAAAAGTGTTAGGGTGGCTGATCATAACCTTTTAGGAAGCACTGCAAGCTAGCAACGAAGTGTTAATAGCTATTATGATTTATTACGGATATGGGTTAGTGTTAATTTCGAGGATAAAATTCTTTTAAGTTGGGTAGATTGTAAACCCCCTCACCCAAAATAGGTATTTTGTGTATATTTTATATTATTATATTTATTATAGATTATTTTAAATATTGAATTTTTTAGAGTATTCTCTTAGTTAATTAGAAAATAAATTTTTTTGATATATTTACTTATATAAATATTTATTTAGAATCTTTTTTAGGCTATTTTAGATTTTTGGAGATCTAGAATTTTTGAGTAATTAAAACATAGGAAACGTAAATTTTTAGGACTTCTATGATTTACTACGAGACCAGACTTGCATATTGTTCCTACCAAATATTTATTTTAGGTTAAAATATTTAATTATATTTTTTCTATAATTTATTTAGAATTTTAAGAAATTTATTTATATTTTTGAAATTATTGAGGATTTATTTGGATATATATATAGTCTTAATATTAGATATATGTTAATTTAGTGTTAATAGATAATAATAAGATTATATATAAATTATTTGTATTATCTTTAATTCTATTTAAGATTATAAATTATTGAGATAAACTCAAACTCTATTTTAAATTAATTCAAATACTGAGCCTACTAGGAAAGCAACTCCATGCATATTCTATCCTTATTTGAACTTATCATAATCCTATCCAAATTAGCCAATCCTAGTCGTATTAAATTAAGTAGTGTCCACAATTATAAATACCAATTAGACTTATGGAATAAACTCTTCTTTCATATTTTTCTTCCCCAAACTCCTCTCTTTTTCATCCAAAAATAGTTAAAATTCGTCATAAATTCAGCCTCATTTTCTAGTAGTTATGACGACTTAAAAAGACGATATCTCCTATCTCCGGACTCCAAACGCGCTCCAGTTTTTTTTGTTAGAACAATATCAAGGTTAGTTTTCTGATTATATAAATTATTTTAATATTTTATGAACCCATTTTTCCAGAAAATTCTAAAAGTATCAGTTGTCCAAAATCAGACATATTTTTGTATTTTTGAGATTTTGGGAGATCCCGAACTCAAAATTATGAGCCGTTTAAAGTTTCGAAAATCTAACATGATAAAATTTTATAAAATTATTTTTATTGAATTTAATATAGAAGTTTAATCTACTGTAAAATTTGTGCAACGTAGACGTAAGTAGGAAACCACCGAAAACTTTCATCTGTGCGCCCTTGTGGCCATAACTCTATACCGACTTATAATTTTATGAAACCGTCGATTCCGGTATTCATGTAGCATTAAAATCTATAGGATTCTATACACAAATCTAGAATTTGAGTCGGTTGACTTTTTGGTCAACGGATTGCCTCGATTTGCGTGCCACGGATCACAAATCAGTAAAGTTGACTTTCTTTGGACCAAAATTAGAGTTTAATAAAAAATCAGATTATAATAAGATTAAAATACTATTTTAGGTTATTTTATTCAGAATTAAAATAAATTAAAATGGAGGAACCTATTCACCCACTTTTATAATCTAACTTGTTTAATTTATGTGACGGGTAGATCGGACGACGCCTTGAGTTGGGACTTCATTCTTTTTCAGACCAAGCAAGATACCTTGCCAAATTGTTTACATTACTTTGCATATTTATTATATTTTTGTATATTCATTGCATTTTTGTATATTCCTTGCATATGTAGTTTCTTTCAGTCATTACTATATATTAGATATGTTTACACACACATGGCACTTAGTATCATGAGAGGACAATCAGTAGGCGTATGGACTTTAACCACTCTGGTGAACCATAGTAACTAGCACGCACTATGGTAGTCGTGTCCGATGGTCGCTACCCCCGTGGTATATCGATTGATGGAGTCACGAGGGTCGCTACCCCCGCGGTATATCGGCTGATGATGTTCTAGACGTATGTGTGAGTTGTGAGACTTAGATCGAGTAGCCTACCCTTGCCCATACGTCAAAAAGTTATCCTCATTTGCATTCATATAGATTATCTTGTACAGCGTACTTATATATTTTCAAACATTATGCATGTTTACTGTATTCAAATTGGCTTGCTTCTATGTATCTTGTTACGTTCCTCTGAGGACCTGGTCCCTTTCCAGGTATAGATGTTCATAACTATTCGTAGGAGCACGGATCAGGACTTACTACTTATCTCTTCCGAGGAGGTCTTACCTTCGAAGCATATTTGATTATCTCTAGCGATGGATCTTCTTAGCTGATACACTTCTGTCATCACCTTATTTTATATTGGAGATTACCCTTCTCTCTCATTTTAGTATTGATATAGTCATTGGTAGTGGATTTGTCTCCACCCGACTATTAGTTTTGGATTATTCAGACTCATTATTCTAGTTTAGTTATTTCCTTTTTGTGACTTGTTGTGTGGATGAGATTTAGTATATCTATGACTTGTGACTATATTTATACTACATGTGAGTTTATATTCATATTACAGAGCACGTGTGTATTATGGTATCTATATATTGGAGTTGTCATATACATACGGCTGGCATGCTTACGTGTTCCTAGTCCTACGTATTTTGGGACTGGGGCGTGACAGCTGATCCGAAAATGGTAATCCTGAGTACTGATTCCATACATCCTTGTTTAATTACTCCTGAACTGCTTAACTGTTATCTTACCAGTTGCACTTATTTATCTATCCTTATGCTATCTTTTACTGATTTGTCTGCATGCTGACTTTAGTTCATAAGTTTGGCTCCCTTGTGGTACTTGCTGTTTTGGGGTCTGATCCCACTGGTTTTGTATCGCCAGATATCGGAGCAGGACCGCAGGATCTTTCGTACTTCCTGCCTCAAGATGGTGAACACGAGGAGCACCCGAGGACCTTAGTGGGTTTCTTCTTTCTCACCTACTTAATCTTGTACATTATTCTTTTAAGACGTTTATCCACCAAGCACGTATTTAGCTCGTATTTTGGACTTCACATTCTAGCTTGCGGGCCTACATGTAAAGCATATTCTAAACTATAACTAGAGCTGATTATGTAACATTATACTCGGCTAGTTCTTTATTTTGGTACTAGCTTCATGATCATTTGGGTATGTATAGTTTGGGATGCCTTACTATTATATGTTGGTGATTCATACATCTTGTAAACTTGTTGCTTGCTTGAAGATTGAGACTCTTACGATTCTCGACTCAGGATTGCCTGATGGATTATAGAGTAAAACCTCACATGTTTAGACAGCCATGACCGTATCTCAAGGTATAGAGTACTCTGGTATACATAGCTGGTCTTGTTTGTGTATTGATCCGCTCTGTATCAATGAGGATAGTTGATTCAAATGTCGCAAGTGCGATGACCCGACCCGTCTTGCTCTGCGAAAAGACTCGCTTGAGGTAAAGGAATTCAAACTTGGCCCTTCAGGAGTTCAGACTTAGACTTTTATAAGCACGCTCGGAGTATCGTTCAGCCGAGGCAAAACATCGTTAAAGTGGATGGCTACTATGAACCTGTCTTTGCATAGCCTTTATACCTAATAACTTGGATGATACATGCTAGTCTCTAGGCAAATCACCCCTTGTATGATTATAAGAATACAACGCACCTAGATAAGGGAATAATCACATCTTTTATTCCTTGTGTTAGAACATAAAAATAAAACTTGACTTATAATTGGACCCTCGCATGCTACTCTAGCTTCGTGTAAGTAGACTTCGTGAATGCTTCGCGTAGATCATTATATACTCTTCGCAGTGCACTACTTCACATGTTTACGCTACTTGTCTTATAGATTATTCCGTGATTCAATGACACATTCATGCTCGTGCTAAGTCATACTGCTTATGTTTCGAGTAGACCATTATTTGATCAAGTATAGTGTTTTACCCTTATATGTGCCATGCTTATCTCGTAGACTAGTGCCATGACCTGGAATATGACTCGGAACATGATTCACTTTGTTTGGTCGGAAGACTATCAAATATTCATTTTGTGCAAGTTTAAAGATAATTTATTCGGGACCGTTAGGTCACCAAGGCAGTTCCTAAACTAGGGTACTACAGTACGACAAGTTAAGTATGAGTTATGAATAGACAGCTCGGGGAGTGTTGGCGTGGTAATTTTATATCTAGAGGGGACGGACGATCCTATGAGAGATCGGGGCGTGACAGTCTACCCCCGCTCTCCAGTATTCTGGTTCTGGGGCGTGACACTTGGACTCCAGTTCAGACACTATTTGATATTCAATGCTCCGGACCTTAGGCAAGTACATTCTCTGATAGTTTTCATTATATAGCATTTACTATAATTCATGTACTTAGTGATGTTCTACTTGATTCCTGACACGATGGTATACGGATTGGTATAGTATAGATCCCGTCATGAGATGTTATTTTTTCCGCTTACTGCGTAAGTTATCCTTACTGTGTAAGTTATTCTTATGGAACGTGTCATGGTTTGGATCTATTGTACTAGTCGAGGTGAGGAAGTACTAGCTAGATGTGTGATCATATCCTTACTGTACAAGAGAAAGTACTGTGAGTGTCAATCATACACCTCACGTATGATTAGTCAAGCCTTATCATATTGTGCAAGTTCCCAAACCGATCACATGTCAACACTAATACTTCAAGGCACTTAATGAGTATAGTTTCTTCATATCTATTTCATTTTCATTGAGATGTTCTCTATTTCTCTGTCTATTTATTCTCTGCCATATAGTTATGTTTATCCATTTTTTATATTGATATTGTCAGTTATGATTCAGTTATTTATTCTCATATTGTATTGCACTTATTATTATTATTTTATAGCCTTTGTCATTTAATTCAAACTGTTGTTAGAGTTATGTGCTTCGCTCCGATCCCGACTGGATAATATTTTTCAGAGGACTTGGAGGATTTGTGTCCGACATAGTATGGACCACAAGAAGAGTAGCTGCAGCCTTGGACCTTCTAGCTCAGGTGTGATTGCCGGGAGGTCTAGTCGGAATCACTAGTTATCTTAGTTAGTTCCTTTTAGTATTTTGGTATCGGATTTATTTATGGCATATATTGAGACTTGGATGTTATTGTTTGAAGTTTACATTTGTATTGTTATTTAGACTTTGTGGTTTTTATTTGGATTTTTTTCTTAATATCTTATCGTGCTTTAGCTCTGTGATTGAGTATTTTATATTATATTGTTATATCATTGCCTCCTTATAGAGTAGAATATTATTGTGTGAGATGATAGATAGATAGATAGATAGATAGATAGATAGATAGATAGATAGATAGATATTGATGACCTGAACAGCGTTCTACTACCGATGTTGTGACGTGGACTAAACGTACCCACGTACTCGTGCCCTTATTCCAGGTGAGGTTTGTGACACTCTATCCAAGACTATGCTAACTGGCATACCATATAGTCTGACAATATAACTTATGTACATATCAGCTAAATGTTCTATGGACTAGACAATTCTAAAAGGAAGAAAGTGTGCAACTTTCGTGAGACAATTCACTATTACCCAAATAGCATCTCTGTCGACTGGGAATATGGGAAGTCCTGATACGAAATCCATGGTGATATGCTCCCACTTCCAGTTCAGAATTAGTAAAGGTTGAAGAAGTCCTATGGATCTCTGATGCTCAGCTTTAACTTATTGACAGACCAAACATTGAGAGGCAAACCGAGCTATTTCTATCTTCATTTCGTTCCACCAAAAATACTGACGAATGTTTCAGTACATCTTTGTTCCTCCGGGATGCATTGAATACTGCGAACTATAAGCTTCTGTCATAATCCCGCGATGAAGGTCTCCACTTGGTACACAAAGACGATTCCCGAAAGGAAGAGTTATATCACTGTGAATGCTTAGTTATGGTCTATGTCCTGCCTCACACTTTGCTCTGAGACGCTGAAGCTTGACATATATTGGTTGTGCTACCTTGATTCTTTCAACTATACTGGACTGAACTTACAGACCAGCCATCAATGTTGTGTTGCCAGGCAATACTACTTCTATCCCTATCTCCTGAAGATCTTATAATATTCTTTGTTGCGTTGTAAAGAAATAGGCTCATGCTCTCCTGCTCAAGGCATCAGCTACGGTATTGGCCTTCCTAGGGTGATACTTGTAAAACCCCTATTTCAAAAAAAAAATCGTATTTATTATTTATTATTAATTATTAATTTAATTATGGTAATTATGTGCTAAATAGGAGAAATAAATTTTTATTAATTTTTATTTTAGGTGTTGGTGCACTTAGAAGATTTATGGGACCATTAGGAATTTTTTCTAATTTATTTCATGTAGGAGACCCCTTGAGCAGTTGCTAGGCTAATGGTGTGCACAAATATATTTTTTAGAATTTTTCTATGTATTTATATATATATATGTGCATTTAGAGAATTTATGGAGCAATTATGAATTTTTTCTAATTTATTTCATGTAGGAGACCCCTTGAGCAGTTGCTAGCTTAATGGTGTGCATTAGTGTAATTCTAGATTTTTTTATGCGTATATATGTATATATATAAATATATATACATATATTTTTTTTAAGGAAAAAGAAAAAAAAAAAATAAAAAAAAAGAATAAAAGAAAAGAAAAGAATGGAAAAGAAAAAGGAGAAAGAAAAAAAAGGAAAAGAAAAATAATAAAGAAGGGGGGACTAAAGTGATAAATCCACAAATTCCTTATGAAGCAGCTAGCAACCCCAGAGTATGTGCGCGGAAGACTCTTCCCTGACCTCTCTCTCTCTCTCTCTCTCTCTATATATATATATATATATATATATATATATATATATATATATATATATATATATATCTTCGTAAACCCTAAACCTAATCATCAAAACTCTTCCTCTTCTCATCTAGACCTAGAGAGCGTCGCCACCGCAGCCAGAGAACCCCGCCAGGCCATCAAAACAGATCCCGACGACTGCGACCCCGCGCACTGCAGATTGCCACACGAGGTACCTTCGCTCCAGAGTTGTTTTCCGTCGACTCGCTCAACCAAACGCCATTCCGTCTTCACCGGTATGCTCATCCCTTAACCCTCTTTCATATCTGTATGATAGCAGACCTCGAACAACGTGTACCCATAGGCGAAAACAGCGCCCAAGTTGGCATAAATAGACCCAATTCTGATATCGCAAAAAACTACGGTGACCACCCATGTTGCCGAGTTCGTATCTTCCACCACAGAGATCCGAATTTGGTGATTCTTTTTGATATGTGTAGAACACTTGACCTAGTTTATTTTCTGTTAATAACCATAGATTATTAGCTGTTGTGGGCAGAATTAAATTTGTCACAAAATCCCGCGAACCCACTTTCCCATATTTCCAAAAGTTGTGAAACGGAGCGCGCCCCGCCAAACGGGACCGCCCCGCCATGTACCAAGTGTACCGAACGGTGCACGCAGCGTAACCGGACACGTAAAAATTCATGAAAACTGATTCGGGCGCGTGTGCGCACCGAAATTAGCCCGTATCCGCGGACACACCCCGTGTCCTAACTTTTGTGGAAGTCGCACGCATTTTGTGCACGCTTGTCAGATTACGACGAAACTTACGCCACTGGACTCGTGGTAACGCGCTGGTCCTCTGACCCAATTTTTACGCAATTCTGAGACGGTTGACCAGATCGCCAATTAGCGGGCCCCACAATTGACTTTTTGGACGAAATTGTGTTCGGCTCATCGGAATCCATATTTGGACATACCGTTGGGTTCGTATTGACATTTAGAGTTGTTTGACCTATTATTTGTCTCATTTAGAGACTGTTACCCTTGGCACGCTTTTTGGTGCAAAGTGGACCACATGTGGACCCCGCTTTGACCCAAAATTACCGTTTTGCCCCTGTGTCCAAATTGGACGAAAGGGGAGTGCTTTTTGCTATTTTGCTTATTCTGGGAACGTTGGTGATGTTTATTTTAGCATCCGGAGACGTTCATTCTGAGGCCGCAGCTTCTGACTCTTGGAGTTGACATCGGGACATTACATTTTTGCAGCTTTCTTGCCAGGCAAGATACCTTGCCAAATTGCTTACAGTATTTTGCATGCTTAGTATACTTCTTTATATTTATTGCATTTTTGTTTATTTATTGCATGTGTAGTTTCTTTCAGTCATTACTATATATTAGATATGTTGACACACACATGGCACCTAGTATCATGAGAGGACAATCATTAGGCGTATGGGCTTTTAACCACTCTGGTAAACCATAGTATATAGTTCGCACTACGGGCATGTGTCGTGCTGGTCACTACCCCCGCGGTATATCGATTTCTGGAGTCTCGCTGGTCGCTACCCCCGCGGTATGTCGATTTCTGATGTCCATTGACGTGTGTGTGAGTTATGAGGTAGATCGAGTAGCCTACCCTTGCCCATACGTCGAAAGTTGTCATCATTTGCACTCATATAGATTGTCTTGTATAGCGTACTTATTTATTTTCAAATTATATGCATGTTTACTGTATTCAAGTTGGCTCACTTTTATGTATCTTGTTACGTCCCTCTGAGGACCTGGTCCTCTGCCAGGTGTATCTGCTCTTGAGTATTTGCAGGAGTACGGGCCTGGACCTAACGCATTACTTTCTGCCGAGGAGGTCTTACCTTCTGAGCATCGTTGATTATCTAGCGATGGATTCTTTTAGCTGATACACTTCTGTCTTCATATTATTTTATATTGGAGATTTTATACTCCTCTCTCCTTTTAGTTTTGGATATAGTCTTTGGTAGTGGATTTGTCTCCACCCGACTATTATTTTGGATATTCCAGACTCCTTATTCTAGTTTAGTATTTCTTTTCTATGACTTGTTGTGTGGATGAGATTAGCATATCTGTGACTTGTGACATTATATATACCACATGTGAGTTTATATTCATATTACAACGTACGTGTGTATTATGGTATCCATATATTGGAGTTGCCATATACATACGGCTAGCATGCTTACATGTTCCTAGTCCTATGTATTTTGGGACTGGGGTGTGACATATTTTTGTGGTGGCCCATGCAGGTCGAGTTAGCCGTTTCGGTTACGTCACTGTACTGAGCGGGCCTGCACCTAGGATTAGAATTTTAGATCTCATCCATACTTGACTATAACTTACCTTTCTTCCAACATATCCTACTTAAGTTCTTGCATCCTGCTTGATTCATGTACTCTTCTTAATCCTTCATCCATCACTTGCAGAGAGATGAATTTGCATAACAGGCATGCCGCCACCGGGGACAACACGTCTCCGGGGGACGACGACCAATCGCCCGGAGTGACCTCAACGACTCCTCTTCTTCCCGGACCGGATGGACTGACTAACAATCAAATTCCATCAACCCCTTCCACGATACCCAATGAGACTTTTCCAGCTCCACTAGCACCTCTGGATGGCCAGACACAGCTGTTCCAATTCTTCCAGATGATAATACAGGAACAGAGGCAACAGACAGCAGAGCATAGGCTAGAATTTCTGGCAGCACTGGAGAGAATGGCTGCATTAGCCCCTGCACCAACCCAGGCACTAGTTTCAGTACCACGAGCTCGGGTTGGTTTAGTCAAGGACTTTGTGCAGATGGGCCCTAAGCCATATAAGGGCAATAAAAGTCCAGAGGAGACCAAGAACTTGATTGCCAATACCAAGAAGTTGTTAGAGGCATCACAATTACCTTCTGACCTATGGATGATAGGCGTGAGGACTCAGTTAGAAGGCAATGCGCATCACTGGTGGGAATCAATGGAGCGCCAGTTGGGTACGCATCAGACTTGGGAACAATTCTTGGAGTGCTTTGAGAGGAAGTACTTCCCGGATACTGTAAGGGACGCACTGTACGATCAGTTCCTTCATCTGGAGCAGGGGAACAAGACGGTTGATGAGTATGACGCAGAGTTTAGCTGTCTCAGTAAGTATGGCACAGTCCTAATACCTAATGACTTAGAGAAGGCTAAGAGGTTTCACCGCGGGCTAACTCAGGAGCTCCAGTACTATACTAGCTCCCAGTCTCGGATCTCTTATGCCGAGCTATTGACAGAGGCCAGGGTCCAGAAGGCCATCAGCAAGGGGAACGAAATTCAACAGAGAAGTCACCAAGGACCAGTAAGGATACAGCAAGGAGGACCCATTCGACACCCTTTAACACGCCAGCAACCAGATAGTGTCGCACCATATCAACCAAGGACCCCCGTACTTGTCACTTTTGTGGTAAGATAGGTCATATTCATAGAGACTGTCATCGTCGGTTGGGGCTGTGCATGATATGTGGATCAAGTCACCATCAAACCAGAAGATGTCCTCAACAGAACCAGAGGTCTATGGCATTAGAATCAGGAACACCGCATACACCCACAAGTATAGAAGACCAAAGGGACCCGCCACTACTTCTACAGTCTGCACAAATGGAGGGAACTAGACCCCAGTTGAACAACCAAGGACAAGGCCAAGCACTCATTATGACAAGTATGGGAGAGCAGACACATGAAGCCATAGATACAGGTATGACCTTTTAGTTATAATTGTCTTTGCATACTCATAACCCCATTGTGACACAAGATCTTAGATGTACAAATAGATGTAGAATTATATATATGGTAGCTTAGCAGTTATGAGGATGTATGTATATTTTACCCAGGTGGCATACACGCGATGCTAATGGATGACGTGAGTAGCAGTAGTAGTATTCTTCCCCTATCCTTATCTCGCCCTCTTGGGTGACTCATCTCCTCCTTTTATATTCATTCATCATCTCGTGCTTAACTCTTCCTATCATAGTTGTACCTTTCGTGCCATTATTAATTGTTGATTCATATCAACCTCACCCCTATTTTGTTAGTAAAATATAAATGTGTTAGTAATGCTTGATAGCTAAGGATGAGTTCTTAATATATGTATATGCACTATAGCAAGATATGTATTCTTTATCAGTTTAACCCTTAAGTAGCACCATGTAGCATAGTAAAAATTGTTAGATCATTTAAGGCAGATCATACCCCTAATAGTTAGTCAAGACCCTAAGTGTTTTCCTAAAAACTTAGACTATGCCTAGGAAAGAGTTGAAGGCACTTGTTACGAACTGATGACTATGACAAATCGCCGGCGAGGTAGCGACAGTTGCCGCCAGACGATTTTGGTAGAGTAGTTGAATTACTTGCAGCCATACTGGCCAGGTGGCGTGGCAGTATTAGACTATGATACTTGACGGTTATGAGAAAAAGTGATAGTCATGAGATTCTAGACAGGTATCCCAAGATTCTCGATCCAATAAATGTATTTGCCTTACAACCTAGACAATAGCTTCAAAGAATGTGACTACTAGTAGAATTCTTGTAATTTGGGTAGCGTAGACGAGTTAGAGGATGATAGAATAGTGTATGGACAATAGATGAGGAAGTGTTAGAATGGCAGACCCTGAGTTTTAGGAGTCATGCTAGACACCAATGTAGTATAATAGCTATAGTGATCATTATGAATATGGGTTAGTGAAATTTAGAGGACGAAATTTTTGTAAGTTGGGTAGAATGTAAAACCCCTATTTCAAAAAAAATTGTATTTATTATTTATTATTAATTATTAATTTAATTATGGTAATTATGTGCTAAATAGGAGAAATAGATTTTTATTAATTTTTATTTTAGGTGTTGGTGTACTTAGAAGATTTATGGGACCATTAGGAATTTTTTCTAATTTATTTCATGTAGGAGACCCCTTGAGCAGTTGCTAGGCTAATGGTGTGCACAAATATATTTTTTAAAATTTTTCTATGTATTTATATATATATATGTGCATTTAGGGAATTTATGGAGCAATTATGAATTTTTTCTAATTTATTTTATGTAGGAGACCCCTTGAGCAGTTGCTAGCTTAATAGTGTGCATTAGTGTAATTCTAGATTTTTTATGCGTATATATGTATATATATAAATATATATACATATATTTTTTTTAAGGAAAAAGAAAGAAAAAGAAATAAAAAAAAGAATAAAAGAAAAGAAAAGAATGGAAAAGAAAAAGGAGAAAGAAAAAAAAGGAAAAGAAAAAGAATAAAGAAGGGGGGACTAAAGTGATAAATCCACAAATTCCTTATGAAGCAGCCAGCAACCCCAGAGTATGTGCGCGAAAGACTCTTCCCCGACCTCTCTCTCTCTCTCTCTCTCTCTCTCTCTCTCTCTATATATATATATATATATATATATATATATATATATATATATATAATATCTCTTCGTAAACCCTAAACCTAATCATCAAAACTCTTCCTCTTCTCATCTAGACCTAGAGAGCGCCGCCACCGCAGCCGGAGAACCCCGCCAGGCCATCAAAACAGATCCCGACGACTGCGACCCCGCTCACTGCAGATTTTCACACGAGGTACCTTCGCTCCGGAGTTGTTTTCCGTCAACTCGCTCAACCAAACGTCGTTCCGTCTTCACCGGTATGCTCATCCCTTAACCCTCTTCCATATCTGTATGATAGCAGACCTCGAACAACGTGTACCCATAGGCAAAAATAGCGCCCAAGTTGGCACAAACAGACCCAATTCTGATATCGCAAAAAACTGCGGTGACCACCCATGTTGCCGAGTTCGTATCTCCCACCACAGAGATCCGAATTTGGTGATTCTTTTTTATATGTGTAGAACACTTGACCTAGTTTATTTTCTGTTAATAACCATATATTATTAGCTGTTGTGGGCAGAATTAAATTCGTCACAAAACTCCGCGAACCCACTTTCCCAGATTTCTAAAAGTTGTAAAACGGAGCGCGCCCCGCCAAACGGGACCGCCCCGCCATGTACCAAGTGTACCGAACGGTGCACGCAGCGTAACCGGACACGTAAAAATTTATAAAAACTGATTCGGGCGCGTGAGCGCACCGGAATCAGCCCGTATCCGCGGACACACCCCGTATCCTAACTTTTGTGGAAGTCGCACGCATTTTGTGCACGCTTGTCAGATTACGACAAAACTTGCGCCAGTGGACTCGTGGTAACGCGCTGGTCCTCTGACCCAATTTTTACGCAATTCTGAGACGGTTGACCAGATCGCCAATTAGCGGGTCCCACAGTTGACTTTTTGGACGAAATTGTGTTCGGCTCATCGGAATCCATATTTGGACATACCGTTGGGTTCGTATTGATATTTAGAGTTATTTAACCTATTATTTGTCCCATTTAGAGACTGTTACCCTTGGTACACTTTTCGGTGCAAAGTGGGCCACATGTGGACCCCGCTTTGACCCAAAATTACCGTTTTGCCCCTGTGTCCAAATTGGACGAAAAGGGAGTGCTTTTTGCTATTTTGCTTATTCTGGAAACGTTGGTGATATTTATTTTAGCATCCGGAGACGTTCGTTCTGAGGCCGCAGCTTCTGACTCTTGGAGTTGACATCGGGACATTACATTTTTGCAGCTTTCTTGCCAGGCAAGATACCTTGCCAAATTGTTTACAATATTTTGCATGCTTAGTATACTTCTTTATATTTATTGCATTTCTGTTTATTTATTGCATGTGTAGTTTCTTTCAGTCATTACTATATATTAGATATGTTGACACACACATGGCACCTAGTATCATGAGAGGACAATCATTAGGCGTATGGGCTTTTAACCACTCTGGTAAATCGTAGTATATAGTTCGCACTACGGGCGTGTGTCGCGCTGGTCGCTACCCCGGCGGTATGTCAATTTCTGGAGTCTCGCTGGTCGCTACCCCCGCGGTATGTCGATTTCTGATGTCCATTGACGTGTGTGTGAGTTGTGAGGTAGATCGAGTAGCCTACCCTTGCCCATACGTCGAAAAGTTATCCTCATTTGCATTCATATAGATTGTCTTGTACAGCGTACTTATTTATTTTCAAATTATATGCATGTTTACTGTATTCAAGTTGGCTCACTTTTATGTATCTTGTTACGTCCCTCTGAGGACCTGGTCCTCTGCCAGGTGTATCTGCTCTTGAGTATTTGCAGGAGTACGGGCCTGGACCTGACGCATTACTTTCTGCCGAGGAGGTCTTACCTTCTGAGCATCGTTGATTATCTAGCGATGAATTCTTTTAGCTGATACACTTCTGTCTTCACATTATTTTATATTGGATATTTTATACTCCTCTCTCCTTTTAGTTTTGGATATAGTCTTTGGTAGTGGATTTGTCTCCACCCGACTATTATTTTGGATATTCCAGACTCCTTATTCTAGTTTAGTATTTCTTTTCTATGACTTGTTGTATGGATGAGATTAGCATATCTGTGACTTGTGACATTATATATACCACATGTGAGTTTATATTCATATTATAACGTACGTGTGTATTATGGTATCCATATATTGGAGTTGCCATATACATACGGCTGGCATGCTTACGTGTTCCTAGTCCTATGTATTTTGGGACTGGGGCGTGACAATACTGGAGGTCAAGGTCGTCATCTACTCTAGCCATCTTCTTTGCCTCATATTGAGATCCTTCTGAGTAAAGACATACTTCAAACTATTGTGATCAGTATAAATCTTTACCCGGTCTCCATAGAGGTAATGTCTCCAAAGTTTGAGTGCAAAGACAACTGCTGCTAACTCCAAGTCGTGCGTCGGATAATTCTTTTCATGGTCTTGAAGCAACCGAGACGCGTAAATTATAACCTTGCCATGCTGTATAAGAACACATCACAATCCTCTGCCTGACGTATCACAATTTACGGATAAACCACATGTTTCATCTGGAAGAGTCAAAATAGGTATCGTGATCAACTTTTGTTCGAGCTTCTCGAAAGAGGTTTGACATTCATTTATCCAATTAAAGCGCACATCTTTCCGTGTTAGCCACGCCAAGGGTGCAGAAATTCTAAAAAATTCTGATACGAAGCACCAATAATAACCTGCTAATCCTAGGAAACTACGAACTTCGACGACTGTTCGGAGAACTGGCTACGTCTCAACGGCTTCTATCTTCACGGGATCTACTTCAACTCCTCCTTTAGCAATAATATGCCCTAAGTATGAAATACAATCAAGCCATAAATCGTACTTCCTGAACTAGCCATATAACTTATGCTCTCTGAGAGTTTGAAGAACTGTACAAAGATGTTGCTCGTGCTCTGCTTCACTTCGACTGTATACCAAGATGTTGTCAATGAAAACTATCACGAACTTGTCCAAGTATGGCATGAAAATACGATTCATGAGATCCATAAACACTGTTGGCGCAATGGTTGCTCCAAAGGGCATTACTAGGAACTCCTAATGTCTATTTCTTGATCTGAATGCCGCCTTGGGTATATCCTTCTCCCTAACTCTGATATGGTGATAATATGACCGCAAATCAATCTTGGAAAATACCACTGCTCTACTAAGCTGATTGAACAAGTCGTCGATCCTTGGCAAGGGATACTTGTTCTTGATGGTTATCGCATTGAGGGTACAATAATCAACACATAATCATAACGTTCCATCCTTCTTCTTTACAAGTAGTATTGGGGCTCCCCAAGGTGATCCACTAGCACGAATGAATTTCTTGGCTCTCAATTCTTCTATCATCCGGTACAAGACTTTAACTCTAAAGGCACCATCATGTAGACTCTCTCTAACATTGGTGCTATTCCTGGAAGTAGATCAATGGTAAACGCGGTCTCCCTTTCTGGTGGTATGCCTGGAAGTTCTTATGGGAATACATTTGGGAATTCATTAACAAATCCGAAGAATTGCACTTCCTCTGTTACTGTCATTCTTATGATCATTGTTGAAGACTTCGTCTCGCCTCTAGAAAATAAGAATTTCTTCTCACCAGGGATATGAAAGATAACATTTCTATTATGGAAATCTATCGTTGCATACCGGACACTCAACCAATCCATGCCTAAGACGACGTCATAATCTCCTATAGGAAATTCTATCAATCTAGCGAGAAAATCTCGCCTACACACTACGACTCGACACGAGGCATAAACTCTATCAACTCCCATGATACCGTTACCAATAAGTACATTGAGTCTTACTGATAATGATTCGTGTTCTAATCCAACTCATGTCACAAATTATGCAGACATAAAAGAATATGATGCACCAGAATCAAATAATATTGATGCTGAATGAGAGTTAACGAGAAAGGTACCTGCCACCACTTTCCGTGAGGCTAACTTCTCTTCCACAATGAGTGCCATCGCCTGACCTCATCCTCCCAATGATGGTCCTCTCTGTTGCGGACCTCCTTGCCTGGCCTGTACTTGAGCTTGGTCCTGCGCATACTGCTGTGGCCTCTGTTGCTGGAATACTTGGGATTGGGTCTGCAAAGGTGTGAGCACCCTGGTTTTTATATAGGGTTAGTTCGGTAATTATTAAAAAAATTTATTTTAAATATTTATTCGATAATTTAATTGAACTTTGAAAACCAACCACCATGGTTTTAAGATCTTGATTGCAACACTAGTCTTTCCCTTCCAACCAACCTAGCATGCTCGACTTAGACGAGTCCAATTAGGCTCCTGTCAAGACTGTCCCTCACAAATTTGTAATCATATGCTTTATTTTGGTCGCACAACTTTTGCGACACAATTACGAGAAAACAATAATTAATTAACCCTTTTGTCGTGGCGTACGATTTTAACACGCCACACCAACCCATTGCTCCCAACTAAATCCATACTATGAGCCTAATTGGTCCTATTACGCACATGACACTCGAGTTGTGTTATTCGAACCCCCTGCATGCTCCCAATATAATATTAAGTAGAAAATAGAATTTATGGATTTATTTAACTAATTAAATATTCATTAATAATTAGTAAATACCTTTTTAATTGATATGATTTGGGTTATAAATTAATTGTTGGAGGAAATATAAATTTCTAAAAAAAAATTCCAAGAACCTAACTATTTTTGGGGATTTTCTACATATAAATATTGAATAAATAAAATAAAATAAAATAAATAAAATAAAATAAAACATAAATTCTAAACCCAAACCTAAACCCATTAACCTAAAACGCAAATCCTAACTACCTAAGCCCAGACCCCAACCCGCTCAAACCCATTCCCATCTATATATGCATACATGTATATATATATGTGTATGTATAACTAAATCCGAAACCTAAATCATACCACCTCCAACATCACCCATGCCTCCACCCTCTAGCGACACCCACGCCGGACCCCGACCACCCACAGCGACCGTACGCAGCGCCGCCCACACCGTCGCTCGCAGATCCGACCCCGCGCGCGCAGAAGCAGCAGTCGTGCGACCCCCCTTCGCACAGAGTTTTTGCCCTCCTCGCTCATCATTTTCGCGTCCCATCTTTGCTGGTATGTTCATAACCAAACCCCCTAGGACTCCCTTCAAGTGGAACGAATTTAGGCCCCCGGGTTTGACCGAAAAATCGACCGAAAGTTAGCCGAAAAACTGTTCAAAAATAGTTCAAAAATTCAGTCCAAGTATCCATGTTCATGTCCAATTATCTACCAACTCGTTAATTATTTTTAAAATATAATTAAAAGTACTTCTTAACAATATAACCAAGATTTTTACTTTTCTTTTAGTTTCTATTAGTTTGCTTTATTGGTTAAATTATTCTGATTCTAAAACAACCAAAAACTTATTTTTAAAGAACCCAAAAATCTCCGATATGGGGTGCGTCCCGCCAAACGAGGCCATATTGTTGCATGAAAATTACACAGAAAGGTGCATAACATAAACGCGGATGTGTGGGCTTTCACAGAACTTGATTTGTAAGTGTGTGCACGCCGGAATCAACGCATATCCGCCAAAAAATGCCATATCGGCCTATTCTGACACTTCACCATAACTTCTTGTGTACTTGTCGATTCGTAACAAAATTTATTCCATTAGATTTGCAGTAGTAAGTTGTTCATGTGACCCAAGTTTGGTTTTTATCTGAGAACATTGAGAAAATACCATTTTGCGGGCCCCATGGTTCCACATGACGGACGATTTCGTGATCGGCTCATCGGAATCCAGTTCTGGATGTTCCGTTAGGTTTGTATCATCGTTCTCAACTCGTAGACACTAAGTTTGATAAATTTTGAGAACTTTATCTCTGCCACATTTTTCAGTACTAAGTGGGCCACATGTGGACTCCGCTTTGACCCAAAACTGTTAATTTTGTCCCTGTGTCCAAATTGGACTTATGGATAGTCAATCCTACCTATTTTAAGTATTCTGAGAACATTGGTGATGTTAGTTTCAGCATCCGGAGATGTACGTGCAATTTTTACTTTTCCAGGAGTAGTTGACGAAGTTCAGAACCCAAGCAAGTGTACCTTGCCAAACTTGTAGTAGATCCTATTATATTATCTGCTTGTATTTCTTTCCATATATATATATATATATATATATATATATATATATATATATATATACTCATGTGATGTTCCTGTTCAACCTAGGACCGTGAGACGTTGCTTAGCGTCCGAACAAGATTCGGGTGTTGATGTCGTACGCGGAGTTGTGTAACATCACTTAGAGAGTCGATTCCACGATCCTATTTTTACGTGCTTGCATTATCAAGTACATCATATCGTAGGACACTTGACACTATTTTATGTGACAGAATCTTTCTTGAGTTATTCATGGTGATTCTGTAGAGGCTTACAGGATTTGTGATATGAGACTTGTATATTATATGCATATTACTATGACTCGTTGTACTAGTTAGAGGTCATGATCTTGCGTGTTATGGGCATGAGACATCGTGGACATGAGACATGAGGTTACATTGGGTGGGGAGAGACACACAGGCTACAGGTTGATTATATATATATATATATATATATATATATATATATATATTATACTACTGGAGGTGCCTTAGACTCTGTCTCAGATCTTTGGCGCATATACTGGAGTCGTGATACTACTTGCTTTGTCACATATACTGGAGTCGTGATACTACTTGCTGGTATGGGCTCCCCGACACAGAGCCTGTAGTGGTCTCAGCCTGAGTACTAGTGATGCTCTTATTTGTATTTCACTTAGCTGGTTACATAGCTTGCCATGAGGATCTATTTTTACTTACTGTATTTTATTTGGCTTGAGTATTTATTGTACCTTGTTTATGGGGCAGGTGCTACTATTAGAGACATACAGGTTGTAGAGGACGAGGTTGTTCCGGAGGACTTCTCTTGAGCACACAGTATTCTCACCGTTCATTAATTATGCTTAGTGTTCTTAGATATTTGATCTTGTAGTGACTTCTGGATATTGTACTTGGAGTTATTTTTCTTTCCATTTTGATGACGAGTTGTTCCCCGTGACATTATTTATATTGCTTTGGTTGGACAGATCATTTTATATTATTATGACTGGACTTGTCTATTTGTTATTTCAATACTTATCGTGGATGAGATTAGATATATAAATTATGACATGTATCGTAGACCATTGTATTTATTTTACAGCTTAAGTGCACTCTAAAGGGTCCATTAAATTGGTTTTGCCCATTGGAGTTGTGCTGCTGGCCATTGCCACGTGGCTAGTCCCTCGGTATTTAGGGACTGGGACGTGAAAAAAAAGGCCGGACCCTGGTGTTGCTGAACCGGTACTGGAGCCCAATAATACAGTCCTGCCAGGGAAGATGATGATGAACTAGCTCTGTGAGGGCAAGATCCCACTCTGTGGCCTGGAGCTCCACAAGCTAAGCACAACCCTTGTGCTCTGGGCATTCAGAAACTATGTGCCCAAGCTTTCCACAATGAGAACACCATATTTAAGAAGATGTCCTTTGTTGTCGAGTTTGGGTTGGGGCTATTTGCTGAACTGAGGTTGTCGAAACTGGCCTCCTCGGAGATCTGATGGTTAAAGCCCTAACTATCGGGGCTGGTGCTGAAGAGTGAGTGTAAGAACTGTGGGTCCTTTTTCGTCCCCCAGTCTTGTCCACGATTCTCTGGGAGGTATACTCATGCCTCCTTGCTGCTCTTAACACAGCATCAAATGTCTGGAACTCTTGTTGTTATACTGCTAATATGATCTCCAGGTGAAGTTCCTTCTGGAACCTTCTTGCTCGATCTAATTCGGTTGCCACCAAGGTGGTAATAAACCGACTAAGTCTGCAGAACTCTGTCGCATAGCCATCGACAGTCCTGCCTATCTGCTTCAAGTTGTTAAACCTTTGTTGCAAGTTATAATGTGATACTGCATCAAATTATCTGGTCTGAAACCTTTCACTAAAGACAGAACAAGGGACGGGTACTGCTAGTGAAATTATCTGTGCTACCCGCCAGTCTCGGGCCAAGTCTAGCAATTGTAGTCGTACTACTGACACTTTCTCTTTAGCCGGTACTCCAGCTGCCTCTAGGATAACTTATGTGTCATGAAGCCATGCATCCGATGCAATTGCGTCATCGGTGCTATAGAAATACGAGGGTTGGAGGCGCTTGAAGTTGCTTGATGAGTTGTAGGCATGATGTCCGCCTCTTTCCAAAGCCTCTTGTACTGACTGAGTGAGTATGTCCTCTCAACATCCTTGACATGTCAATAATTCTCGAAGAATACCAATCAGCACACTATTCCTCCCTCCTGCCTCAGGTATTAGTTACACGGGAGGCACTGGATGGATCTAAGGTTCCTTATTTTGAGCTGTTCTTGACCCGACCCCGGAATGCTGAGGCTAAACCTCAAGGATTTGTTGGGCATCGGGATGTTGTCCTGTTACTGGAGGAACTTGGGCGGGATGATCAGAAGGACCAGGAATAATATCCCTGAAAGATAAAGGCCACAAGGATCAACAAAGAGACGGACATGATTGATCGAGGATCAATGCAGATATTGAATCAAGTTTCATGGATATAAATTCGACACTAGAGGAGATCAAGGAGTAACATGATTGAGACATCTAACATGATTGAGTAACATAATTGGGCCCCCACACTTCTGTATTTTTAGACCTGCATGGGGCACCACTTAAACCTTGTCACTTTCCAGAACCAGAATACTGGAGAGCGGAGGCGAACAAAGCCAGCTACGTATACCAGAGTACTTAATAATCTGATATACGGTCACGGCTGTCTAGACATGTGAGGGTTTACCCTACAATCCAACAGTCATACTTGGGTTAAGAGTCCTAAGTGTCTCAATCTCAAGCAAGTAACAAGTTACAAGATGTATGATCACCAAACATAAAATAGTAAGGTATCCCAACCTATACATACATAGATGATCATAAAGCTAGTTACAAAATGAAGAAATAGAAAGAGTACAATATTACATGATCAGCTTTAACTATAGTCTAGAATATGTTTTACATATAAGACCGCAGGCTAGAATGTCAGGTTCCAAAATTCGAGCTAAACACGTGCTCGGTGGCTAAATGCCTCAAAAGTATAAGTACAAGATCAAGTGGGTGATGAAGAAGAAACCCACTCATGTCCTCGAGTGCTCCTAGTGTTCACCATCTTAAGGCGAGAAATATGAGAGATCCTGTGGTCCTTCTCCAAAATTTGGCCATACAAAACCAGTGGGGTCAGACCCCAAAACAACAAGTACCACAAGGGAGCCAACTTAGGAACTCAAACTAGT
This sequence comes from Iris macrosiphon, assembly GCA_036927795.1. NCBI lineage: Eukaryota > Viridiplantae > Streptophyta > Magnoliopsida > Asparagales > Iridaceae > Iris > Iris macrosiphon. The sequence goes on from JAYESA010000009.1 coordinate 47,198,303, forward strand.
GTGCAGACAAATCAGTAAGAAATAGCACAAGGAACAATTAAATAAGTGCAACAGGTAAAATAACAGTTAAACAGTTCTGGAGTATTTAAACAAGGATATATGAAATCAGTACTCAGGTTATAGTTTTTCAGATCAGTTGTTATACAAATTAGGACAGAACTAGACTAGACTAAAAATCAAGCAATCACGGTAAATCATACCCTACGGCTTGCTATCATTAGCTAACTAGGGTTATCACAGTCCTAGTTACTAACACATGCAGTTTGAGATTCCATACAGCCGCATACCCTGCAGACTATCCGGGTTATCCAGACGTAAAGATACATAGAATAAATTATATCTAGTATAGTAATTTACAGGTAAATGCAACACTCGACGGCATGCTGGAAGTGTGCCCCTCACGACAGAGAGCTCAAATCCATCAGGTGTCGCTGGGATACCGGGATTGCCTATAGCCAAAAAATCTCTCTAGATGCTTCTAATAAATTATTCTAGTTGTTATCCTAGGCAAGTTATTAAGAATTCATGATCATGGTGCTCAGGATTTTGCCTTAGACACGATGCAGGACAGGACAAGACGGTAGCTTGACAAGTACATTCAGGACAAGAGAAAGCAAATCAACCATTGGAATTTATCTTATCAATTCAAGCATTTCAGTTTAAAAAATTCTAGCATGTCAGGTGTAAACCCCCTCACCAAAAAATAGATATTTTGTGTGTATTTTATATGTATTGTATTTATTACTAATAATCTATTAAAACCTAATTATTGTATTAGGATACCTCACTGTAGTTTGAATATTAATGATATAGGATGACCCCAAAATCAATATTGCCCTTCGTAGAAAGTAGCCTACACTGGAGACACTACTCGTAGGATCTTTCCATGACATAAAATTTGATCATTCAACATTGGTATGGCATTGGTGTAACGACCATAGTTGCTTTAATTCAAATTTAGAGACTTTTTGTATATAATTTATTATTGGTTGTTTTTTTATCCAAAACCCCTACAAAATTAGCAACCCATAATTTTAATTGCCACCATAACTCCCCCATGCCAAATTAGGCCACTCCCTTTTTTGTGAGATTTGCATATTAATTGTCCATTAATTATTTCCTTAGAGGCCCAAACAAATCCCAACTACCAAAGATTTACCTTAGATTTACTAAACAACCAAATTAGGAAACCTCCATCCTAATCCTACTTCTACCCAACCTGAGGCCCCCTCTCCTAAACCCGTGCACATCCACAACTGCCTTGATGACTCTCTTTTGAATTCTTCAATCGCCCTTGAACCCGTACTTGTAATCTATCACCTCCTCCTTGAACTCTTTATTGTTGTTTTTCGGCTTTTCCTATTTCGGAAAGGCTAACGCTCGTGCTTGATATAAGTTTGACACACGGATAGTACTAGGTATACCCCATAGGCCAATCACATTACTATGTGACTATCTTTTGTAATTAAGGGCATATCATATGTGATAGATTTTGTGTTAAGATTTTGAGGATTAGTAAGCACTATTGAATGATTGAGAAATTTTTTTTTTATAGCCTTGTGTTTATGAAAGATTGGTAAATTATAAAAGTTGCATTGTCAACTTGAGCCGAATTTTATATAAAGGTAAAAATCTTAGATCGTGATCAAATAAGATAATATTGAGAGATTTAAGTCATTTAATTTCGAGGAAATTTTTTTTTTTGTATAATTATAATGATGAGGATTTAACATTAAAGATAATAATGTCTTATAGAATGAATTATGAAATGTTGATATTGTATAAGTTTCAAATTTTGAATATGGGAGGTTGAATCATCGATTTAAATTTTGAGGATAAATATAGAATTCTAACGTGAGCATTGATGGATGAAATTTAAAATCTTACGATTTGATGATTTGAATTAAAAGTTAAATTATGACTGTTTAAAATTTTGAGGATGGAAATTGAATTTAAAATTTGATGCGTACGAAATTTTTAAGTTTAAAACTAGGAATAAGATTTGATTAGAGTTGTTATTATTTAAACATTTAGAGGAGATTATGATAGTTGGAATCATGATTAACAATTTGATGTAGATTATTTAAATTTGAAGATGTCATATAGATTTGATTTAAATTTTGATTATTAAAAATTTGAGAAGATATTACGATAGGTTAAATTTTAATTTAAACAGCGGTTATTTTAATTTTAAAGAGATTACAATGGATTTGAATAGATTTTGTGAAGATTGCGGTTGACTTGACTTAGATACGAATTTGGAGGATTTAACAAATCGTACTTTATTTTTTAATTTCGAGGACAAAATTCTTGTAAGTTAGGTAGATTGTAAATCCATCACCCAAAAATAGGTATTTTGTGTGTATTTTATATTTATTGTATTATTCCTAATAATTTATTAAAATCCAATTGTTGCATTATGACACATCACCGTAGTTTGGATATTCATGATATAGGATTACCCCAAAACCAATATCGTCCTTCGTATGAAGTAGCCTACACTGGAAACACTACTCGTGGGATCTTTCTGTGACATAAAATTTGATCATTCAGCATTGGTATGGCATTAGTGTAACGACCATAGTTACTTTTATTTAAATTTAGAGACTTTTTATATATAATTTATTATTGGTTGTTTTTCATCCAAAACCCCTATAAAATTAGCAACCCATAATTTTAATTGCCACCATGAGTCCCCCATGCAAAATTAGGTCATTCCCCTTTTTATGAGATTTGCATATTAATTGTCCATTAATTATTCCCTTAGAGGCCCAAACAAATTCCAACTACCAAAGATTTACCTTAGATTTGCTAAACAACCAAATTAGGAAACCCTCATCATAATCCTACTCCTACCCAACTCGCGGTCCCATTTCCCAAACCTGCGCACATCCCCAAGTCCGACCCCCTCTCTCTCTCTCTCTCTCTCTCTCTCTCTCTTTCTCTCTCTCTCTCTCTCTCTCTCTATATATATATATATATATATATATATATATATATATATATATATATATATATACCTTCATAATATCTCCTTCTCATCTTTCCTCCACAAACTCTAACCTAATCTTCTCTCCTCCTCCATAACCAAAGTTGACCCCCCCCCCCCCCCCCCCCCCCTCTCCTTCACATGGAAACCCATAACCATCTCCTCCATCCAAGAACCCTAGCATATCCTTCATTCTCCTTCTAGTAAGTTCTTTAATCCTCCTCCCCTTCCTTATTCAATCTCTTCTTGAATTTTATATATATATATATATATATATATATATATATATATATATATATATATATATATATATATATATATATATATATATATATATATATATATATATATATATATATATATGTGTGTGTGTGTGTGTGTGTGTGTGTGTGTGTGTGATGTAAACTCTATTTTTTATTTTGAAGAACTCATGCAACCCATGAACCCTAATCTTGAGGTTTAACTCAACACTTTTGTGCATGCATGAAACCTCCTTCAAAATCCTCTTTAATTCTTGTTAATGTATTTATATATATGTTATTAATAGAAAATATATTCAGTTTTTATAAATAATTTCAGATTTATTAATTTGTATTAAATTAGAGTTTTGAGCATATTTTATGGGTAGTTTTGACCTAGTTTTGATGTATGTATGTTGGAGACCCTTGGACCTTGTTAGAACTTGATCATAGACAAAAAATTCTAAAATTTTCTTGATAAATTATTATTTTCCAGAAATTATATATTCTGAATTTATATTAAAACTATATTATTTTGATGTTTATAATGTCCCAACACACATGTGCCACCCATTTTGCATGCATACTAGCAAGTTTGGTTGCCAACCCTAATAGGATCAACTGGTAGATGATAAAACTTTAATTATTTTTGTGTAGATAAAATAAATAGTATTTAATGTATTTAATACTGATTTTTACCAAATATATTCAGATTTTAATTGTATTAGAATTATAAGTGTTTTACATAACCAATTGACCTAGTTTTGACAAAACTTGACCCCGATAATTGTAGACTTAAACCCCGACCAAGAACCCATATTTTTCTACATCAAATTACATTATTATATTTTAATTCTTTTTTAAGTATTTATTTAAGATTTACTTATTTGTCAAAATTTGGTTTTATTGACTTGTCGGTAACCTGTTATGACCTAGTTTTGGTTTCTACTTGATTTTGGACTCATAGAATTTATAGGAGATGACCCTATCACTAAAAATCTTATTTTCTAAATAAAATCACAGAAATAATAGTTTTTAATAATTAATATTTTAAAAAATAGTTTTTTTGTAATGTTTAATGACTAGTAATAATTTAGGGTGGAGTTAGTTGCATGTGCAACCAACGTAGAAGTATTAACTAGATAATAACTTAATTGATCTAGAAAGTAGAGTCTAATTAGTTTATAATTAATTGGTAGGTGTTCGAGACGTTTCTGTGGATAGCTCCAGACCAGATTTATTGTGCTCATAGCTTGGCTTGAAAGGCAAGTACACATTGCTTGATTGTATTATTCAGTTTACATATGTCTAGTTTTTATTTGTTTAGTTGTATGCACGCATCTTAGAGTAGCAGACTTACCCAGTATCTTGTGAAGATACGAGGTATCTTCTGACCTGACATATGGTATGGTGGTCCAACCCTTGTCCTTGTCTGATTGCGGGGTTGGATTATGGTGAAGGTAGGAGGTATCTTCTGACCTGATAATGTTTCAAACACGTTCACTGTCTGAGTGAGTGAGTGTATGGACTAGCGTGTTGACTGATCATCGGTACGAGAGTTCGAGTCTTATGTTAGTAGTTGGTATTGGTTTAGTTTTCTAGATATTATTTAACGTCATTGCATTATGTCTGCACCGCGTATACGGTTCAGATAGTTCATTGGGAGGGAAGAATCTGCTAGTGAGTGTATGGGATTTTTGTTTCTTACTGTACTGTAAAAATGGTGCATCTGTGTAACCCCCGAGTTCTACGGAACGCCTGGTGGGACGACTGTTCTTCTATTTCTCCCCCCTCATACGCCATTAAAGATGTCTCGAGTACACATCACATAGATGGTTTAGTTACCCTATTTATTGTTTACTGCTTTACTTTCATGCATGTCGATTTCTTGTGTACTTGTTATGTTCCTCTGAGGACATGGCACATTTTTCATATCCCGATGAGCACTTATACCCGACGGATTACGGAGTTGGAGATTTTGCAGACGATGACTTCGAGGTGGAGCCACAGGAGTTTCCTTGAGCATTCATTCATGGACGATAGTTGCTTAATATTTTGGGTGTCTTTATCTAGTTAGCTGACACCCGGACTATTTCTTTATTGCTTAGTTTTATTATTTCAGTATTCTTTTTTACTCTCTTTTTTTGTGGATTGTTCTCCACCAGATATTCTTTTGTAGTGGATTCTAAGACTTACCTATTTCATTCAGTTTTCTATTCTGTGATATTTTGTGGATGAGACTAGATTTTACATTCCTGTGATATTGAGACTTAGTTATATTTTACAGCGTACTACGACTGGTTAGGTCCATTAAAATTGGGTTCCTATACTTGTTCGTACAACTGGCATGTGTACGTATATCTGGTCCTACATATTTTGGGACTGGGGTGTGACATCAGGAGTGCGCTTCATCGAGCCACTATCAGGAGTATTGGTACATGTCAGGTTAACTCGATACGACGAGCTATTATCAGAAATATCAGGAAAATTTTGGTATCAGGAGTTCAAGATTAACATTGTCAATATATCCATGTTTAGAAAATTCCAGGTTCTGGCAAGTTGTCACAAATCGTATTATAAGTAATTTAGAAAAAGTATGCATTCATAACAATTAAACAGAATAGGCTAAACAAGGGTAATAGTTAAACCATAAGAGAACAAATCATAAGAGGTTATGCTACTACAAGTATCAAAGGCACATGGGGTAAGCTGGTCGTTTGCAAGAGCTGGCTGCACGCAAGAGCTGGCCGCATGCAAGGGTTGGTCGCATGCAGCACACTAGCCGCATGGGAGAGTTGGCCGCATGCAAGATGCAAAATCCATTCCTCGGGACAAGGTGACTGACAGACAATAAATACAAGGTCAGGAAAGGGACTGATGTGACTGGCCGTGTCAGAGAAGTGACCGATGTGACTGATCAAGACAGGGTGTCAGAAGAAAAAGACAAAATCATGAAAAGTCGTGCCCAGGCGGTGCTGAGTCTTACGTTCACAGGAAAGAGGAACGCATAGCTGTGGGCCGCATGGACGACTTAGCCGCATGCTACTCTTGGCCGCATACACAATTCGGCCGCATAAAATCTTTTGAACTTAGAGAACTTTCATTCATTCAAGTTCCATGCATTTGGCTAAATGGCGCATGTGCAGATTCAGTCATGCGTCCAACAAGATGGCTGCATGCTGACTTGGAACGAGAAGTCCAGGCCTCATAACAAGCGGGACGCATGGAACTTCTTCGTCCCAGAATAACAAGTTTCAGCTATGGAAAAGCTCCAAGTCTGAAAACTTGTTTTCTCCATGAAATCCTCTTTTCTAGTTCGATTCCAACAAAGTAAAGTTCAAAATTGCATGAAATCAAGTGCTCGTCAACATGGAACTACTGGTTTTGGAAAAATATCAAGTTTTAAGATATCAAAACCAAGTAAACTCATGAACACAAAAAAACTTAGAATTCAGATCTACTCCTACCAAGACATCAAAACTGAAAGTAACAAGAAGTAAACATGTAGAGAAACTCATAGAGAGAAAAATAGAGCAAATAAAATACGAGAAAGCTAAATAAATACAACATAGTAAGTTCTTCATCATTGACAAGATGTACTAGCCTAAACTCACTACTAAACTATTACTACCACCAAAGGGTAAGGGGAGGCCGGCCTTAGGATGCTCTCGGCTGGGGCTAGGGTTCGGCCAAGGAGAGGAGAGGGAGAAGAAAATGAAGAAAGAGAAGAAAATGAAGAAGAATGAGGAGGAGAGATAAAGGGTAGGCTATATATATCAAAGGATGACTAGCACTATTCACAATTCTAGAAATTACATGAAAACAGCTAAAAATTTCATAAATTACACGGGAAGTAATATACAACTCTAATACACATATACTAGATAAAATACAATAATACTAAAATAGTGAGATCGGTCTCATACATATATATATATATATATTTATTTATTTATTTATTTATTTATTTATTTATTTAAACACAATTTTGGACACAACTTTGAAATACAACAAATGTGTATATAAAATTATAATTTTTAATATAATTTAACTACGATCTCAACATTGGATCTGATCCATTGTACAATAGCAATAGTCCAACAGAATAAATCGAATAAGCCGAGTAATACCGAATGGCTTATTCGTTTCGTTTCGGTTCGGTTTCAGTCTTGGCTAATTTCGGTCGGTTTAGGTTTTAAATTTTTAGAATTTTGGTTTATTCGGTTTTGACTATTTCAGTTTGGTTTAAACCGAATGTTCATCCTAGATGCACGTGTGTTGTACGTATTTTATACTATTTGGAAAGAACAATCAAAAGCCTTGTTTATTTATTTATTTTTCTATACGTAATTATCTAACTGTCCATATATATGTTAAATTTAATGAACGATATTAATTAATAAATATATGTAAAGAAATTTTTGGAGGAAAAACAATTATACAATGAAGTTTCAACTTTTGCTATTATATTGTAGCATAGATAATCATAACAACTTGAACTGTACGTACAAGGAGAGTATATATTAAAAATAAAGTTAACAGACGGCCATGCATACAAAAGGACATTGAACATAATATTTGTAGGCAAACACTTTTCTACCTATTGATCTCTAAAATAATCCAAATCATAGACTCCATACTTTATAGTAGAGATACTTATTTAACTAATTGGACTAGCTAGAGTATAATTCTTGCTTGTTATAACTTAATTATTGTTTAAGTACACTTGAACCATGTTCATTAGTTAAGTATATAAGCTTGTCCTAATCTGGTTAGTTAGTTGCACCATTATCGGTGCTTCTTAATATAAGTATATAGCTGGGAGATCATGAGGAGAGCAAAACCAATCAATGGGAAAAGGGGGGATGAACACTGAAGCTGCTATCGAGTCTGCGCCGCCAGGAACTTTGAAGGAGAGACTGACCGCAATAAACATATATAGTACGATTTTAATTTGACTATCAAATAATTAATAAGCATGAGTAGATATGATCATGAATTAAGCACATGCTCACATATAGAGTAATAATCTTCACTGATAGGAAGAACGGGATGATGATTGTGCTAAGTAATCTCACAAAGGGATTAGATATGGGCAAGAATTTTTCAAAATAAGTCTAGAATTTATTGATTGAACGATTTTGGAGGATAGATAGATATACTGGGAATCCTATGGAAACATAAGGTATTATTTCCATATATACTGGACAAGAAAGATTCCTATGGACAATCTTTTTTTTCATTTAAAACAAGGAACTGTAAAACAAAATCCCATTTTAAGAACTCGGCTATTAACAAAGGTTGGATCACATGCATATCATATTTTGATTACAAAACCAAAAAAAATAAGAATTTAAATGCAAAAAATTGTACACATGTCAACACATGATTGCAAGTTGTTATTATGAGTTCATATTTGAACTTCTGTAGTTGAACTGCATTTATAAAGGCACCACTACATTGTCAGGGAGTGTCACAAAAAATTTAATAAATTACTTCACAAAATACTATCTTAAAATTGTTAGGGAGGGTCATATAGTTATGTATAAAATTTAATTTATTCTCCACTAAATCTTAACTAGCTTAATAATTTCTAATGGATATTTTTTAAAATTTTAGAATCCAAAATTAAAAATTCCAACGTCAGAATTTAACAGTCCCATTGGGGACGACAGATCACTCTCAGGATCGTGATAGTGCTAACTATTGCTAGAACTGTCAAGATCCTGATAGTCTTAAGACATGAAATTCTCTGTCAAAGTATTGTCAGGATTCTATCTGGCAGTCCTAGCAATAGTTAGGACTGTCAGAATCCTGATAGTCCTCTGTCGTCTCCAACGAAATTATGTCAAATTTTGAGGTTGGAAACTCTAATTTTGGATTATAAATTTAAAAAATATCCATTATGAAATTATTAACTTAAAATATAATAAGTAATGTTTAATTAAAAATTATGAGAATAACATAGAAGCTAAATTTTTTTTTTTTTTAAAACTAAGAATTAGAAGAGAAAAAATTGTTCAAAAATAGAGAAGAAGAAGAGAAATAGAAAAATTTTGTGTGTAATCTTGGAAGAGGAAAAAGAAGTGAATCGGGGAGAAGAAAGTAGGAAGAATAGAAAAAATGAAATGTTAGAGAAGATAGAGGAGAATGTGTTTTTTACAATCAATTTTATGGCTAGTCCCTAACAAAATTTACAAAACCTATAATAGCTCGTATCTTGTGATGTTTTCTAACAATGGGAGTTGCATCTACCGAATTCGAATGGTTCTTGTGGTTACCGAGAAGAGGTATAAAATCATGGTTGGGTGGCAGAAGATCAATGGATCGAGCCACGGGGACGTATTATTCCTTCCATTTATAAATGATGGGTGTTGGAGACAGTGAATCCAAACACATAAAATGCAGTGTGTACAAAATCTCGAAAATTGAAAATAAAATAAATTGGGAGTTGTACCTTTATAAATAATCTAAAACAATCTAGCATTACTCTCTAAATGGCTACGTGAGTGTATTTCCCGTGTTATGTGCCTGCAAATGGATCATGGATCAGGCCGACGCGTTGTGTGTACAACACCTGAGCAATGTGTCAAGAACAGAACGCATAGATCACATTTCTCATAACAATCTAGCAAGTAGTTTCCTCCAGATCCCAAACCACATGAATTTACCAATAACAAAGATGTACTTTGAACTAATTATTTATAAATGAGAGGTCGTAAACCACTTCCAGATCCAGATGTATAACAATGGTGATCCTCCCCTCATTACTTAAATTATATTAATCCTTCTGCAAAGTATAGGAAAACCACAAAATCTACCCCCTCAGCAGAGGCATGTCCCTCCTCTCCCTCCAACTCCTTACTGAACAACCAACACATCTCCAGGACTTTGACAGAGAAAAAAAAAATACAAACGTGCTACTTAGCCAGTGCTTTTGTTAGCACAGTACATGCGCAGGGTGGCCGAACGCGAAGCAGAAGGGAGGGAGAGGAAGGGTGGAAAGTGACGGTGTCGGCTCGCGGACAAACACGGTGACTGGACTGCCGGACGAGAAGCAAGAGAGGGAGGGGAGGACTGGAAGGAGAATGCAGCGGCGTGCGGTAGCTCGCGAGTACTGCGGAAACCATCGTACTTTTTCGAAAATATATATATATAATTTTCCCAATTAAGATCCCTTTATTAGGGTTCCTAATGGGCCCTACCAAGTTTTATGGTTGCCCTGACCCTAATATATGGTGCACAAGGAAGACAGTTGTCTCTATCCTTTCCTCTTGAACAAGTAGTTGAGTCAACAGTCTCTATCCACGTATAAAAACAAAATCCGTACATTATATACATGCAAGTCATGTAATCTAAGTCTTGAAAAAAAATGTCATGTAAACCAAAGTGGGAACCAATAAAATATTTGCATGGGGGTTATATATAAAAAAAAAAAACGCATGGTACGTAGGTCTTGAATATTGTATGAATTTTTTGGTCAGAAGGAGGAACACCTCTATTACACACAAACACGCTATAAAAACCTCACATAACTAACACATCAAACCCAAATCCTCACACTTTCTTCTCCTTCTCGTTCCTTCCAAGACATCCTTCCATTTGCTTGTGACCATCTCTTGAACTCTAACCCTAAAATAATGGGGAGGTCTCCTTGTTGCGATGCCGATGCGAACATGAGGAGAGGTCCGTGGCTAACCGAGGAGGACGAGAAGCTCAGGGAGTACATAGAGGAGAACGGCGCGGGCAACTGGAAGAATCTGCCGAAGCTGGCGGGGCTCAACCGCTGTGGCAAGAGCTGCAGGCTCCGGTGGGCGAACTACCTGCGTCCTGACATCAAGCGCGGGACGTTCTCCGAGGAAGAGGAGCAGCTGATCATACACTTCCATTCGGTTCTAGGAAACAAGTAGGTTTTCAATTTGCGTTATTTGCGTATATACAAATATACATAGACTAAACTATGACTTCAATTTTACCACTTTCGAAAATGCTATTTTGACCCCCAATGGATGTGACAGTCCATTGCTCGCACCACGTGGCAGTCCCAATTGGCCCTGACCCCTTAAATTCCGATCCCTCCTCCAATGGGAGGCTGCCACATGGCACAAACAATGGACGGTGCATATAGCAGCCTCGTTTTACTTTACATTTTCACACATTTTCAAGAAACTAAATTTTTATTTTCCCCCTTTCTTATTGAAGGTGGTCTGCCATAGCTGCTCGATTACCGGGAAGGACCGACAACGAGATCAAGAACTACTGGAACACTCATCTGAGGAAGAAGCTCCTTAATATGGGCATCGACCCGGTGACCCATAGGCCAAGGACAGACCTCAATAATCTCCTCGCGAGTGTCCCATTAAACCTCATCGCGGCTGCTTCCAATCTGAGCAACTTGACAGCAAACCCTTTGCTTAACGCTCTCCAGCTCCCACAGCTGCAGGTGCAGGTGCTCCAAACCCTGCTTCAAGTCATGGCAACCAATATTAATAGCTCTCCTCCAAATCTTGATCATGCCATGAAGCTCTTGGGCTCACCCTTCCTTAATGGCTCACTAGGCCTTCCGAGTGCAAATCTCATGGCCCTCCAAAATCTTAGCAACAATAATTTTCTTGACACTACCATGATCATGCCAAACCTTTCGATCAGTGGAACTGAAGCCGTCACACCGTTGGATAATTACTATGGTTCTTCTTTGATCGAGCAAGGGGTCGGAAACAATGGATGCACTAGTTCTTCCTATATCACCACCCCGACTGCGACGTCCACGCCTTCCCTGGTTTCAGCCTCCCCGGAGAACAGTATCGCCGACCAAGTACAAGAACCAGTCAACGACGTCACGAGGAACATCGCAATTAGCTCACCCACCTTGAAGCCACTCCACGCTTGGGATGGACGAAACTTGGATGAGCTTGACAATGATCTTGACTGGAAAGATATTCTAAAGTAAGAGACTATACTTCTCTTTCCTCGTATAAAAAGTTTGAATATATAAAGAACCAATACAAAACAATGGTATTGACATAAATTTTGTTTGTTTGCAGCCATATACAATGGTCAGATGCATTGTAGAGCAAAAAATTGGAGAAATATTGTGAATAAAAGAAGCCATCTTTTTGTGGATATATACAATATATGCAGTAGCCGATTCATGAATTTGTTTACAGTTGGATTACATTCAAGGAACAGAAGATAGAGGGAAAGATTTTATATACAAAATACAAATGTTCATTTAAACCCTTAGAGAGAGAGTAATCTTTATTGGTGTATAACTTGTATTGATTTTCCATTCTAGAAAATATTGTTTTGAGTATATTTCTGTTATAATGAGTTTTGATGGTTTATTTTAGTATCAACTAAATTCTTGATTGATAAACAATGATGAGATGTAAGTGTCCTAACTATTTAAAACGTTAAAACATAGGTAGTTACAGTTGTGAGATGGATTGTGTTGTGTAGTAGAGTTGAAAAGGACTTTTTTTTTGTGGACTACATGAAAGGGAAGGTGGACTTTATACAAGACTTGAAGCATTATATAATACGTACCAATGGATATAGGCCCTCACAAAATTAATGGACCACCTATGGATTGGGACTACATGCCATATGTGAAAAATGAAGGGTTTTCCATGTCAGATTAGGATCAAGAAGCTATATGATAATAAAATTGTTCTATGATGATATGATAATAATTTGGCTTTCTTCATACACTTCTAGACAAAGAAGTCATGTTATTGGTACTCATTAGGTAGGAACTGTTACTTTATCTAAAAGCCATTGACTGTGAAGCCTTTCTTTCACATATCTAACGGAAACTACTTTGAATACAAAATTATAAAGAAATAATTTCAGTTTTTCGAGAAATTTGTGCATTTAATTTATTCCTAGTTAACACATGTTATATATCGACAATTAACCATACAAAAGTAAAATATGGTCACCAATCTCATAAATGAATTATGAGGTGAAGTTTCAAGTTATATTCAAATATCTTTCTGTTGAAAACTTGAGAGAGAAAGAGTATGCATGTCCTACTTGAAACTTCTTTTCCCCAGCATATAATCAGTCACAATGTCTCTACTCTTTAAAGAAGTAAATGAATTGGAAATATGCTTTCCTGATAGAAAGCTACTTAACTTTACAGAGAACGTCCATCTTTAAAGTTGATTTGTTTGTTAACCAACTGCCTACAAGTCGGTACGTGTAAGCTTATGGCATTTCTACTTGCCTTCTGCCGGTTGCATCTAAGTCAAATTACTTCTGCAAACAGCTAGACAAGTGCAAATATACTCCTTTGTGATCACCTCTTTCACACACAAATATCTTGTTTCTGTTGAAAACTTGAGATATAAAGCGTATGAATGTAGCTACTTGATACTCTCTTTTTTCCAGCATCTAATTAGTAACAATGTCTCTACTCTTTAAAGAAGCAATGAATTAGAAATATGTTTTCCTGATATAAATCTACTTACTTTACAGAGAACTTCAATCTTTAATTAAAGTTGAAATATAAGTTGATGGCATGTTAACCAATTGCCTACAAGCCAGTTACAAGTTTAAGCTTATGGCGCATGTTTACTTGCTTTCTGCCAGTTGTATCTAATTCAAATTACTTCTACAAACAGACAAGTGCAAATATATTCCTTTGCAATCCTCTTTCACAGACAAATGTTTAGTTTAATTAGACATATCAAGGTGTTGGAGTGAGTGGGGTTTCTAACCTATGTGAAAAATATTTCGAAGTAGGATTGAGTATTTCTACATATAATAGGAATATCTTAATTTATTTGGATTGGATATTCCTATATATAATAGAAATATCTCAATGGATTTGGATTGGATATTCCTACATATAATAGAAATATGTCAATGGATTTGGATTGGATAGTCCTATCTACAATAGGAATGCTAATTGTGGGTTTGAGGCTATGTATAGGTGTCTTATGGCCCTAAAATATATCTCACTCTCTCTAAAAAAAAAATATAGCAACAAGGAGAGAAAATGAGTCAAGAGTGTCATTGCAACATTGGAGAGAAAAAAGAAGGATTGGAGGCCGTTTCGAAGAAGGAGATCAGTTTCAGGTATTTCTCGTTGTCTTTCTTCTTCGTGGTTATAATCTATTTTCTGTTCCAAAAGAGTTGTGGTGATCTGTTTGGATCGGTGAGAAGTTTGTAAGGAGTCGGTGTATTTCTTATTGCATTAGGTGGAGGCTTTTCAGGGTTAGACTCCGATCGTTCCGTGGTTTTTCTCGCAAGGGTTTTCCACGTCAAAAATTTCTGTGTCTGCGATTTGTGTTTGGCATTTTTGGTTTGTGTTTTGCTCGGTTCTCTCAAAGGTGCTCTCTAGTTTAGGGAACGATTTTCGCACTTTCGTTCCCAATAAAGTGGTATCAGAGCCAGGTTCTGGAATTTCAGAAGGGTGTCAGGAGTTGACAGGCAAACCAGGGAGAAGAGATGAACGCGAAGCCGATGCGCATGGTAAAACTGAACGATACCAACTATCATTACTGGAGGAGCAAGATGAAGGATCTGCTATTTGTCAAGAAGCTGCATCTGCCGGTATTTGCTTCCGAGAGGTCCAGTGACAAATCCGAAGATGACTGAAATTTTGAGTATATACAGGTGTGTGGGTACATCAGGCAGTTCGTTGACGAGAACGTGTACAACCACGTTGCCAGTATTGAGCACGTGAGGACACTGTGGGATAAGCTGGAATCTTTGTATACGAAGAAGGCCAGGATAAATAAATTATTCATGATCCGGATGATGATGGATCTGCGGTACAAAGATGGGGCATCTATTACGGATCACTTGAGTGAGTTCCAGGGTGTGATTGACCAGCTATCCTCAATGGGAGTCAAGTTCGACGACGAGGTTCAGGGAGTATGGCTGCTGTGTACAATGCAGACTCGTGGGAGACCGTACGAGTGTCTATGATCGCTTCTGCTCCGGAAGGCGTAGTCAGTCTGGAGTTTGCCAAGAGCAGGGTACTGAATGAAGAGATGCGGAGACGTTCTCATGGTACTTCATCCACATCCTACTCAAAGGCGCTTGTTTCAGAGAGCCGCGGAAGGGGTAAAAGCAGGGGGTCCAGGCGGTGGCAGAGACAAAAGCAGAAAAAGATCCAAGGGTCGGTACGAGGACTTGGAGTGTTACTATTGTGGAAAGAATGGCCACATCAAGTGGAACTATTTCGCTTGGAAGAGAGAGAAGAAGGGCGACAAGGGGAAGCAAAGTGAGAACACTACAGTAGCAGCCTCGACACATGGAGGCGACGTGATCATTGTAGGTGATGAGATAGTTATGAACCTCGTCTGCGATAACAACTCTTGGCTGGTGGACTCAGGTGCTTCAGCGAACGTATCTCACAACAGGACACTATTTGCTACATACACATCAGGCGACTATGGAGTATTGAAGATGAAAAATGGAGATGTGTCGAAGGCGGTTGCCATTGAAGATGTGCATTTGAGGACAAAGACAAGTGCAGTTCTTATTCTCAAAGATGTTCGTCATGTCCCTGATATCTGTTTCAACCTGGTGTCGGTTGGAAGGTTGGATGACGAGGGTTTCTTCAGTCTCTTCGGGAATAATCAGTAGAAGCTTTCCAGAGGTTCGATGGTGATTGCCAAAGGAAGCAAGAGGTCCGAACTCTACTATATGGAAGGGAGCGCACAGAGGACGCAGGAGGTTAACGCAGCTACTGATGCGTCTACTGAGTTATGGCACAGGCGGCTCAGCCATATCAGCGAGAAGGGGATGAGCTACTTGGTGAACAGGAAGGTGATTCCAGGACTAAAGTATATAAAGTAGGAGAAGTGCACGCACTGTTTGGCGGGGAAGCAAAATAGGGTATCTTTCCAAAGTCACACAAGTTCAAGGAAGCCGACGTTGCTCGAGTTGATTCACTCGGATGTCTGCGGTCCTATGAAGGTAAAATCTATTGGTGGTACTTCTTATTTTTTAACATTTATTGATGACTATTTCAGGAAGGTTTGGGTCTATGCCTTAAAGACCAAGGATCAGGTGTTGCCCACTTTCAAGAAGTTTCAGGCCTCTATTGAAAGAAAGATGGACAAGAAGCTGCTATATGTTCGGTCAGACAATGGCGACGAGTATATCGTTCCCTTTGATGCTTATTGCAGAGAGCAAGGGATACGACACCAGAAGACTCCACCAAAGACACCGCAGCTCAACAGTGTAGCGGAGCGGATGAACAGGACGCTAATGGAGAGGGTGCGGTGTTTGCTGTCAGAAGCAAACTTGCCAGGCAACTATTGGGGTGAGGCACTTTACACAGCTGCTTATATTATTAATTTATCTCCTTGTGCTCCTTTGCAGGGTGATGTGCCTGACAAAGTATGGTACGGCAAAGAGCCGCCATACAATCACCTAAAAGTGTTTGGTTGTAAGACCTTCGTGCATGTACCGAAGGATGAGAGATCCAAACTTAAGCCAAAGACGAGACGGTGCATCTTTATCGGCTACGGTCGGGATGAGTTTGGCTATAGACTCTACGATCCAGTGGAAAGAAATCTCTATAGAATCAGGGACGTGGTACTCGTCGAGGATCAGAACATGACCAACACTCAGGATTCTGAGATGCCTTATGAGGCTGAGAAATTGCCTAAGTTAGAGTTATTTCGTTTCTAGCAGTTTCTAGAGGACATCGCAGAGGATCTAGTTATGGGGGAGCCAGTACATGGAGTTGCTCCCAATCTTGATCATCAGCCTGCTGATGGTGGTCAGGGTGACCCTCAGGAGGGTGAGCATGCCGAGGAGGCAATTCCTGGAGGGGAGGAGGCTGTAGATATACAGCCAGCACCAGTGATTCCATTGAGAAGGAGCGATAGAGAGAGTCGACCATCTACGAGATACTCACCGGGTGAGTGCTACTAACTAATGGGGGAGAACCCAAAACTTTTGCAGAGGCTACAGAAGACGAACACAGGCAGAAGTAGATGGTCGCCATGCAGAAGGAGATGAGTTACTTAGAGGCCAACTCTACTTATGATCTGGTGTGGTTGCCAAAGGGCAAGAAGGCTTTGAAGAATCGATGGGTGTTCAGAGTAAAGCAGACAGATGATGCTACTCTCCCTCGATACAAAGCGAGGCTGGCAGTTAAATGCTACGGTCATCGGAAAGGCGTAGATTATGATGAGATCTTTTCGTCAGTCGTCAAGCAGTCGTCTATACGGGTGGTGCTATCATTGGCAGCCAGTTTCAACTTGGGGGTCGAGCAAATGGACGTGAAGACGGCATTCATCCATGATGATCTTAAGAAGGAGTTGTACATGGAGCAGCCAGAGGGATTCTGTGAGAAGGGCAAGTCATATTTGGTCTGCTGGTTGAGGAAGAGCTTGTATGGTCTGAAACAGGCTCCGATGCAGTGGTACAGGAAGTTTGAGTCATTTATGGGGGAGCATGGCTATGCACGAACGATGTAGGATCATTGTGTTTTTGTGAGGTACTTCGCCGAGGATAATTTCATCATTATGTTGCTTTATGTTGATGACATGCTGTTGGTGGGTCAGAATACCACCGGGATAGCAGAGTTGAAGCGCCAAATGGGCGCGACCTTCTCTATGAAGGATTTGGGCGCAGCGAAGACTATTCTTGGGATAGAGATCAACTGAGAGAGAGAGTCCAAGCTGCTACACTTGTCCCAAAAGAAGTATATTCATCGGGTACTTCAGCGTTCGGGATAGACGGGTCGAAGAAAGTGAGTAACCCACTTGCGGCTCACTTTAAGTTCACTGAGGAGCAGTGTCCATCTAACGAGGATGAAAAGAACGATATGGAGCAAGTTCCATATGCCTCAGCCGTGGGGAGTCTTATGTATTCTATGGTATGTACGAGGCCAGACATTGCTCACGCAGTCGGCACAGTTAGCAGGTACACTTCCAATCCTGAAAGGGTACATTAGAGTGGGGTCAAGTGGATTCTACGATATCTTCAGGGTACTGTCGATTGGAGACTTTCATTTGGTGGTGACGAGCCGAAGCTGGTTGGATATACACGCTGATATGGTTGGAGGTGTAGAGACGAGGTGATCAACTTCGGACTATGTGATGATGTTTGATGGAGGAGCAGTATCGTGGCAGTCGCGTTTACAGAAGTGTGTTGCCTTGTCGACGACAGAGGCAGAATACATTGCGGCGACGGAGGCTTGCAAGGAGTTATTTTGGATGAAGAAGCTGCTACAGAAAATTGGGCTAAAGCAGGAGCAGTATCCTTTGCTTTGCGATAGACAGAGTGTTATTCACATTGTGAAGAACCAGACATTTCATAGCTGGTCCAAGGACATTGATACCTGGTATCATTGGATATGGGATGTATTTGACAAGAAGGAAGCGGCGTTTGAGAAGGTTTATATAGATGACAACGGAGCAGATATGTTCACAAAGGTTCTACCAAGGGATAAGTTTGAGTACTGCAGGCGGGTCGTCGGGATGACGACCCATTCCACATAGTTGTGAAGGAAAAGATTTGTTGGAGTGGGTGGAGTTCCCAACCTATGTGAAAAATACCTCGGAGTAGGATTGAGTATTTCTACATATAATAGGAATACCTCAACTTATTTGGATTGGATATTCCTAAATATAAGGAATATCTTAATGGATTTGTATTGGATATTCCTACATATAATAGAAATATGTCAATGGATTTGGATTGGATATTCTTATCTATCATAGGAATGCTAGTTGTGGGTTTGAGGATATATATAGGTGTCTCATGGCCCTAAAATATATCTCACTCTCTCTAAAAAAAAATATAGCAACAAGGAGAGAAAATGAGACAAGAATGCCATTGCAACATTGGAGAGAAGAAAGAATGATTGGAGGCCGTTTCGAAGAAGGAGATCAGTTTCGGGTATTTCTCGTTGTCTTTCTTCTTCATGGTTATAATCTATTTTCTGTTCCAAAAGAGTTGTGGTAATCCGTTTGGATCGGTAAGAAGTTTGTAAGGAGTCGGTGTATTTTTTATTCCATTAGTGGAGGCTTTCAGGGTTGGACTCCGATCGTCCCGTGGTTTTTCCCGCAAGGATTTCCCATATCAAAAATCTATGTGTCTGTGATTTGTGTTTGGCATTTTTGGTTTGTACGTTTTGCTCGGTTCTCTCGCAGGTACTCTCTGGTTTGGAGAACGGTTTCCGTACTTTCGTTCCCAACACAAGGAACATCGGATATTTAGAAGTTAATTTTCATTATGATACTTTCATCACTAATGACCAAGTCAATTTTGCAAGAGAAATTAAACTTGGCAATTTCAAGTTATCTTCTATCCCTCTCCATGTCTTTAATACGTGGAAGAGAGCCAAAATTGCCTTAGAAAACAGAACAACTTGCCATACAAGGGATACCATGATATTTAGTAGGTAAGACATGAACCTGTAAGGAACAACCAACATCACCTACCCACAAAGAATATGTTGGTTTTCAACCTAAAGCTTAATGCCATTGCATCATATGTAAACCAAGAAGAAGAAGAAGAAGAAGAAGAAGAAGAAGAAGATATCGTTACGATCGGTCCCTATCATGTAGATGCCTCGCTATTTGTTTATGTTTTTAGGGCTCTTAGATTAACCATATGAAAAGAGGAAGCTACCGAATCTCAACATATTATCGTTAGGACCTAAACAGATAGTACTATCTTAGGAAGAACTGTAGCAAGTTTGTAGTTTTGAACGAGAGTTCAAGGAAATTCATCAGCTTTTAAGAACTTACTGCTAATCACTTTCAAACTTGGTTCCAAGACTCTGGAGAAAAGGCTTAGTCTGGATTAGGAAAACACGTTTTCTTTGTTCTTAGAGTTAAATTAATTAAATAAATGTCTATGAGATATTGAAGAGATCGTGTATGATGTAGGCCAAAATAGAAGAAGAAAAATTATGATCACTTTCACAAAACATGGCTGCTACTAATTCAACAGAGCACAATATTGTTGCAGGAGAACAAATCCTAAATGATGTTGTCTGCTTTATTTTGGTGGACATGCAGGGCATGGAGACTTGCTATAATTGGTATTAATATATCATAATAACTAGCATCACTACTATATCATATATATGCCTAGTGGAGGCTGAAGAAAGCTAAATTGCAAGAGGGTGACACTGGTGAAACGAAAGAAAGGTTTACAGATGTAAAGAAAATTGATAACAACTGATAAATGATTTTAGTACATATATTAAAGTATAAGTTACTTATGTACACTGGAGATTGAAGGAATCACACAAGGAACCAAGAAATTAATTAGATGAAGCTATATCCAGTACATGTAGGTATCTGATATGGGTCGTTTTCTAAATTTATTTTTTATGCTCTCTTTAATGAAACAAAGTCAAAGATGCTGCATTCCTGAAAGAAAGTAAAAAAAAAAAAAATGATCATAGATAAGAAATGGCATGTTGTTGGATATATAATAACATCACAACTATAAAGCTTCATGCCATTGCAACATATGTGTAAACCAAGAATATATTGTTCAAATTAGTTGCTCCCTTTCATGTCAATTGACTACCTGCGTCTTTATCTTTGAAGGGATCTTAAATTTGATTAAATGCATGCTCTGACCTAGATTGGTTGATTTAGATCTTGTGTACATATAAGCCATTCAAGGACCAGGATTTGACTACCGACACTGAACATCTTAGAAAGAATAACTAGAGTTACATTGTCATCAATTGAACACAAGCTTGGGGGATAGCGTTTGGGGTTTCGTTTTTCTTTTATGGTGGCTCAGAATATATATATAAAATGGGTAAAACTCATATATATATCAGCAACTGATCATAATAATGATAATCATCAGAGAGTGGTGCATGACTTGTTAATCAGCATTGTCACATGCGTTTTGAGGTTTCAACAGGATCCTTGATCAATGTTTGTTCATCAAGCTAAGAATGAAAATGTTGTACAATATGCACACAGCAAAATGGATCTTAGGTGCACGAATTTCCTTTTCTTCTTAGGGATAATTTAATAGCATGCTTGTTTTTGTAAAATCATATACATCATCAGTATAACGATGATGTAGGCAAATACAAAAAAATAAAATAAAATAAAATCATAACAATCTCTAGAAGACGCTACGAATTAATTCAATGAGAACATACAAAACCGTGGAATGCGGTAGAACAATTCCTAATGTTGAGGTCTGCTTTGATTTGTCGTAATAATGAAATTGCAGGGCAGATCGACCCAAAGGCCATGGCAGTCGGGATAATTGTAATATTTCATCTGGGGTTTGCCATGTCACTATTACATCATATACACATCTGGATTGATATTGATATTGATATTGAAGGTTAGCATGAACAAGAGACATAATGATGACATAACATATATGTCTAAACTATATAAACTGATGCATCTGGTAGATGTGTATCTTAATCTAGACAATTGCTAAGTACATTAATTGCATTTGCTTACGTTGTTACCTAGAAGCTCATCACGTCTACCACAGGAAATCTATCAGATGGAAGAACAGCGGTCCACAGTATGGACTTTCTTAATTAGGTTCAGACAAAACAATTTCCCAGGCATTAAGTATATACTAAGCGCTAGCTGATCCTAGCATATGGTGTCGAACGGTTTTATTGAGTATCTGCTGACGTCTAGTGAAGCATCAGTTTCTTCATTGTCTATTAATGCCCAATGAAGCTATTTTGGACAACTTTAACACGAGCATTATGAATCAGGTCAGCTGAGGACATTTGATTACATAAAGAAGTTTCATACTAAGAAAGGGCCGGCCCGATAGGTTGGATTACCTTAGCCGAAACTAATTTTGGTTGTCCTTCATCGTTATTGAAAAGATATAAACTTAAGTTAGATTTAGGTTGGGTCGGTTCTAAGAAAACCAAATGGCTTAGGGTGTTGTCTTATGGAGGAGAGTTGTCCAAGCCTAAAGTCTTGTCAGACTTATCCTAGGGTTGGCCCTGATCCTAACCATAGAGAAGGGAAGGTTTGAAGCTATGGTATCGGAATTTACAAGTTGAGCTTGTCTCCAGATTACAACACTCAACACTGACAAAGATAACTAAGAATCACAGCAGGTACAAACATTTCGTTTCCATAGCATGATTGAGCCTTTAAACATCCATCACGTCCCTTATTTTTCAATGCATTCTAAAGATCTTGCTATCTATTTTCATTGTTGTCAAAAATGGTTGCCTAGGCGTCCAAGTCCCTTTAGGGGACGTTTGTCGATTTTGGTATGCGGAATACTATATAGCCGAAAATTCTAAATTTTCAGGAATCAAATTTTAAGTAATTAAATTTTCATGTTTGATGACTATATAACTATTTTCGAGAAAAAAAAGGATTAAAAACAAAAAAAACCAAAAGAATAGGAAAACCAGAAAAAATAAAAAAAAACAAAAAAATATTTTAACCGCACAAAAAAATATACCAACATATTCTTAAGAAATAGGATTCTCATATTTTATGGATAAATTATTTATCCAAATATTTATAATTTTTAAAATTATATATTTTTAATCTAAACCAAACATCGAATAGATTTTTACTATAAATTTGTCCCAAAAAAAAAATAAAAACAATCGTGTATCCTTGGCAGCTCACGGATATACATGTCATCCTGTAATTAGCAATTAAAGCATATAATCATGAGTTGAGTATTAAATCTTTCTCTTACATCAATTCTGTGTGTTTGAGCTGAACCCTATTACAGAAGTGAAGCTTTGTTGTGACTGCTTAAAAGATTAGCAAATAAGAGATTTATGGTACTTAAAACCTAATGCTAATGATGTATGTCTATGCATCATCTCATGCATGAAGAATGAGGAGAATATGTGAATAAAATTGTTAATTTATTGTTAGTCTTGAAACGGATCAAAGATGGTAAAACACAAGCCATGTGCAGAGCTACTAGCGAGATCCGAAAATCCGCTCTCTACAGGAATCCAAGTTGTCGTCGAGATCAGAGATTCACACAAGAGTTCCTCATCTGATATTCTCGATTCCAATGAAGCACGAACCAAGGACAGATTACAAACAAACTCCAAAGAAAATGAAGATTACAACAAACAACAAGAAAAACGTTCTTCTCTTTATGTTCGCAGACGCTACAATGAGAATGAACGAGCAAAGAAAAAGCTGAAAAAAAGCTCCTTGCTAGGGTGGTCAAAACCACCGTTGCTCAAAGCAAAACTCGCCGTACAGACTATCTGCCCCCATGAACCAACAAGTTCACAAATGAACTTCTGGAACGCTCAATGTCACCTTCGAAAATACTCGAAAATACCATATGGGAGGGGGACACTCTCGACCGCAGATGCGATCTGATGTAATCGGTTTTTTCATCTGTTTTTTCTCTCTTAAAAGATATAAACTTAAGTTAGATTTGGGTTGGGTCGGTCCTAAGAAAACCAAATGGCTTAGAGTGTTGTCCTATGGAGGGGAGTTGTCCAAGCCTGAAGTCTTGTCAGACTTACCCCAAGGTAGGCCCTAATCCTAACCACAGAGAAGGAAAGGTTTGAAGCTATGGTATCAGAATTTACAAGTTGAGCTTGTCCCCAGATTGCAACACTCAACACTGAGAAAGATAACTAAGAATCACAGCGGGTACAAACTGTAAACTCGCTCGACCAGATTTCAGTAATTTAGGATTATTTTTAGCTAATTAGAATTTTTGCAACTTTTTAAAATTTATTTTGTTTACATATCCTATTGATTTGTGCACATGTCCCTCACACAATTATTTAGGACATTACACTAGCTATTATTCCCAAACAAAATTCACATACCTGCCCTAGACATGTTAGACTATTTTTTAGAATTTTGTGCAACTCCCAGATGCTTTATTTTGAGCCTCGTTTGAGACGCACAAATATCGTTACAAAAGTCAGTATTTATTTTCTATTTAATTTTCTGTCCTTTACCCATCTCTGTACCCCTAGGAATTTGAGGTCCAACAGGCACCTGTTTTACCCAAACAAAAATACGATAATATTCTACTTTAAATATACTACAATTAGTATATTGACACCGTAGTAAAATTATGGCCCTACCTGCCTCTAAATAATTAGAGAACACCGTGCGCAGTATTTATTAAATAATAAATACGATGACCCGTATCACCAAGAAACCAGGCCCTGTCCCTGCCCAGACTCACCCCCACCCCCTCGGGACCCTCCCACAGCTTTTCCCTCTCAATTCTGAGCCTTTTAGTATTTTCTGAGAACAGGGTATTTTATCAGACAAATTGCGTAATTACGTAAAATACCAATTTTAGGACCTATTTACAATTTAGGGAATTTCAGGGATTTTTCTGCAAAATTACCTGTGAGGTGTCACCTCCCTATTGGCTGGTGAACATGGACCGTCCACGTGTCATGTGGGATCCACAAAATATCTGAAATGGCTGCCAAAATATCCTTAAAAACCAAAACACCCAAAATACCCTTGAACTTCTACTTATTAACACCCTATGCCATTGCCCTAACCCTATATAAACTACCACAGCCCCCCCCCCCCATTCCAACACACCCCACCACCAGCACGACCACCCTCCGCCCACCGGACCGCCGCCAACCACCTCGCCCCTCCCCCAGCTACTCCCCGGCCATCCGTCACCCCCTCCGGCCACCACCTCCGCCACCTACAACCTCCACAGACCCTTCCCCCATCACCCGAACCAGCACCCCACCACCAACCCGACCTCCCCCACCACCGCCTCCGACCGCCTTGGTCCACCGCCACCACCCCCATCCGCTCCGCCTCACCTCCCTCCGCCGAACCACCATGCCCCCACCGTCCCACGACCAACCCGACCGCCGCTAGCCTCCCCACAGCGCCACCCGACCCTCTCCGGCCACTGCAACCCCCAAGCACCCGACCGCCTCGAACTCCCCCTCTGGCAGCCTCCGACCTCCGCCACCACCCCAGACCTCTTCGTCCCGACCTCCTCCTCCGCCCTGACCGCCTGCACCGCCGCCTCCGCCGCCGCTAGCGCCGGTGCCACCGCTGCAAGCTGTCGCTGCTGCTGTTACTACTAACTCTGGCTGCTACTGCAGCTGCCTTTCCGGCCAGCCACCACCGCCTGCACCTCCGTCCTCCCGCCGGCGACGAGGCGTGGGGCCCCCCTGTCAGACAGGTATACCCCCCACCCTCTCTATACGTATATACTAATATATATGTATATGTATGTATATGTGTATATATATATATATGTATATGTATATTTACATATATATATATATATATATATATATATATATATATATATATATATATATATATATATATATATTATTATATAATATATATTATAATTTATATTACTGTATATATACAGTATAATTATACAGTATACATATATTATTATTATATATTTAATATGTATTTAATATATATATATTTATGTATATATATGTATCTCTATGTATATTTATACATATATATATTATATATATATAATGTATTATGTATGTATATATATATATAATATATATATATATTATGTATTATATACTTATTAATATATTTACAGTAAATATATATATATACAGTATATATATTTATATATATTATGCATTTTATTATTTAATTATGCATCTTTTAATTTCTGTTTTTCTTTTATTATTTATATATATATATGTAGTATACATATATATATATGTATATATATATTTATATATATGTATTCTATATATAATTATATATATATATATATATTATATATATATAATTATTATTATTATTACTATATACATATATATATATACAGTGTATATATATATATTGTAATATATATGTAAATGTATATATTTCCTTTTTCTTTCTTATATATCTATATATATATATATTTATATATAGTATTTATTATATATATACATATATTATATATGTGTATATATATATATATATATATATATATATATATATATATATATGCCTTTCATTTATTTATTATATGTAATTATATGTATATATATACTATATACTAATATATATGTATATATATATATATATTTCAATTCCTGCATTTTTTCTTTTCTTTTATATATATGTAGAGCACTATGTACTTTTTTATCCATTTCGAAATTCCATATATTTTTAAATGGATAATTAAGTGTGAATTTAATGCTCTTAATTTTCCTGTTCTATCCAGAAAATTTCTTATTAAATGGTGGAATAGTGTAATCCCTCTGATTTTTTAGAAAATTATAATTTGGACATTTCATAATTTTTTGGAATTTTTCTGTAATTTTTAGCAATTAAAACTAAGGTATTTCAATTTTGATGGATTTTTAAATGATAAATAATAATATTAAAATATTATAAAAATAATATTTTATGGTGTAAAATAAAAAACTGGACCTAGGGTAATTTTTTGGGAATTTATTGGACCCCGGATGAATTTTTAAAGCCATAAAATCTATTGATTATTTAAACCTAATTAAATAAACCCGGTTCACCAAAACCCATAATAAACCGACCCAGACCGGCCCGTCTATTCGAACCGAACCGACCGCCCTAGCGGGTCGGTCGGGTCTGCCCGACTGAACCCGAATCCGCTAACCCGCTAGCCCGCTAACCTATTCCCTTGCCAACCCGACCGTTGCCCTCCCCTCCGGCCGGCCAACCGCCGCCGCTTGGCCTCCCGCCGCTGCCAACGGGCGCCGCCGGCTGCTCCTCTCCCCCAGCCTCTTCTCCTATCCGTAACCGTCGGCCGACTGGCCACCTCTCTCCTCCACCTCTATATAAACCCCAGCCCTCCGGCCACCTCCCTGTCTCCTCCGGCGTCCCCAACCTCCTGCTCCTCCGCCGTGACCGCCTCGCCCAACCCCCTCTTCTCCTCCTCTCCTCAGTCTCCTCCGTCCCAGACGAGCTCAACCACCACTCATGTAAACCCCCTGAATTTTTAAAAAAATATTAAACTTGGATTTTTCACAATTTTCTGGAATTTTCTGGGAATTTTCTGTAATTAAAATCACGGCTTTAATTATTAAATAATTTTAGTTGTTAATAAATAATATTAAAATATTATAAAAATAATATTTTTGGGTGTAAAATGGAAAACTGGACTTAGGGTAATTTTTTGGAATTTATTGGGCCCCGGACCTAACTTAAAATACCTAAAAACTATTAACTAATTATTTATTTATTTATTTATTTAAATAATAATAAAACCTAAATTCTAAAACCCAAAAACCGAACCCAGCCCGCTCAGCCCGGCCCAACCCCCCGGCCCAGTCCCCTCCGGCCCAATACCCTAACGGGTCGGGTCGGGTCCGCCCGGCCGAACCCGACCCGCAGCCCGACCCGTTTCCCCTCACCCTCACCCAACCCACCGCCCCGAGTCTTCCGCCGCATCCGCCGCCGCGCCACGCCGGCCACGCCTACCCCTCGCCTCCGCCTTCCCCGCCACGACGCCGCCCTTCCCGGCCGACCCCCTCGCCCTCTCCACCGATATAAACCCCCTCCCTTCACCTCAGCCTCCGTCCACCGCCTCCTCGCCTCGCCGCCATTCCCCTCGCCGCCTCGCAGTGCCCAGCCCCGCTCCGCCACAGCACCGTCCCGCAGCTGCCTGCATCATCCTCCTCCTCCTCCCCCTTCTTCCTCCCAGCGCCGCCTGTGCTGCGCCGCCACCCGAGCCCTCCGGTCGGCTCCGCCCGCCTCCCAGCGCGCCGCCGTGCAGCGCCCTAGCCCCAGCCGGCCTTCCACCCGCCGCAGAGCCGCCCCGAGCCACCGAAGAGCCCCCAAACCCTAAACCTAATTTTTCCTTTGTGTCGGACACAGGGACACAGGACACAGTGTCCTGTGTCGTGTCGGACACGGTGAAAAACCCGGTTTTTAGGACCATGTTCAGGTATGCGTATCTTTCTGCTCGTAACCTCGTTTTTTATTCCGTCAATTGCGTTGCGAAGCCTGTATGACCCTCTCGGTGCCTGGGCAAACCGCTCGGGGCATCGCGTCCTGTGGTGATCGCGAACCGCGGTCCAAAAACAGGAAAAACAACGACCCGATTCACCCCGGAACTGAATACGCCCCGCCAAACGGGACGACTTGGTCGCGTGCGGTCTTCACAGATACGTGCGCGTCGTTGATACGGACATGTGAGATTTCACAGAAGTCAATTCGGGTGTGCGTGCACACCGAAATCAATGCGTATCCGCGGACACCGTCCCGTATCCGCACTTTCTGGAACGCGACATAACTTTGTGTACACACGTCGGATTAAAACGAAACTTATGCCATCGGACTCGTAGCGATACGCTGGTCCTGTGACCCAAGTTTGGTTCGATTCTGATAACGTTGACGAAATCGCGTATCGTGGGCCCCACAGGTCCCGCTCGACCGGCGATTTTGTGATCGGCACATCGGAATCCAATTCTGAAAGTTCCCTTGGGTTCGTATCATCGTTCCTGACCTGTTGACACTAAGTTTGGTGAATTTGGAGACCTTTGACCCTGACACATTTTTCGGTGCAAAGCGGGGCCCACTAGCGGATCCCGTTTTGACCCAAAATTACCGTTTTTGCCCTTGTCTCCAAATTGGACTCAAGGACAGGCGTTTCTAGCTATTTAATATCTTCTGAGCATGATGGTAATGTTTATTTCAGCATCCGGAGTCATTTCTGGAAATTTTCCGATAACAGAACTGTAGTTGGGATCCAAACATCAGGCAAGTACCTGCACTTCAAGTTTATTCTTTATATTATGATAATTAGTTCCTTGCTCTAATAGCACCATTGGATGTTTACACGTAGTGTTAGAATACTGGATTTCATGTCTTGCTTTCATGTTGGGAGGGAGAATACTAGGAGGCATGTGGTTTACCCTTCCCCCTGCCATGTCTGATGGTTGTTGGTACGCGACTGTACCATCAGCCTGATACTCGATTATTCATGTCTGATAGCCGTCTATGACGTGCCTGATTAGCCTTATAACCCCCTACATGCCGACTATGTATTCTAAATACACAATTACACACACATAGTTTCTTGTCTTGTTACAGTTGCATTTTCTTGTCTCATTATATCCCTATTTTACTCATGTCCCTGGTTTCTAGCAATTAATCATGTTTTACTTATATTCCTGATTTTTAGTGCTTAATTCTTAGTTAATTTCACTACTTATTGTGCATATTCTTATCGTGATTGTTTAGTCAGTTCTTTCCTACTTGTCATAAATATTTAGTTTAATCTTGTTGTTTATTTGGTACTTTGCTCCTTTCCTGACTGGATCCGTTGATTTAGGCGATGATGAGGACTATGCCCCCACCTATTATGGTCCCTATGAGGTAGCAGGTGATACTTTTGAGGAGCCGGTTCCCACTCAGGAGACTACTTCTGAGGAGTAGTTAGCAGATAGTTATTTTTTTCTTTCAGTCTAGTAATCGGGTTTGTCCCCGATTTATCTTCTGGTTCTGTAATAAACTATGGATCTGTTTGTCATATTTTGTTTTATGAAATCTTAGCATTCCTATTTCCTGTTATTATCCCTTGCCTATTTATTTACTGTGGATGAGCTAGAGATTACCTGTGAAGATGACCTAGACAGCGTACTACCGCCGATACTGCGGCGTAGGCTGGACGTACCCACGTACTCGTGCCCGAATATCCGGGTGCGGGTCGTGACACGTTTTTATGGTGGCCCATGTAGGTCAACGACTAAATTGTTCGATTTCAACTTAGGGACCGAACAGGCCTGCAATAAGATTGAGAATTTTAGGAAAAGCTCATCCACTTGATTGAATCGTTCTTGATATCCATATCGACTTCGAATTATTTTATTGACTTGCATCCTGCCTTGATTCTTGTGCGCCTCTTATCGTTTATTTTGGATGCAGAGTAAAGGATCTATCAGCAAGCGACAAGATTCCTACAAGATCACCACGAGATGCTGTAATAAACCAGCAAGTTCTACCAGCACCCGAACTGAGACCACCCTTGGTACCACAAGCAGCACTCTTCCAACAGGCCCAGCAGCAGCAGAGTAATCCACCACAAAGACGCGGACAAGCTTACGCGATGACTTTGGAGGACGCGCAGACTCTTGGAGTAGCTAATGCGCGTAAGTGATTCGTAGATACCTTTTCTAGTATTGTTTAGCTCGTGCCTATTGGTCCGTGATCTCAGCCCCAACCTAGAAATTTTGAACTTGCTAATAACCTGGTATGCTTTTATAACTATAGAGATTGTAGAGTCTTTTGCTGTTGTGCTTATTATGTGTTGTTTTGTGAACTTAAATAATTTGTACCTGCTTTTATCATCATCTAACGCACTTAATTTTGATGTACTTGACTTATGCTGCTATTCTATAGCCTAGTTTTGCAAGCTTACTCTTTATCAGGCTTGTTCATGACATATGTGTTATTGGGGCCTGATCAACCCCACTAATACAAGTGTCTATTCAGAATCAGTGTATTACGGTCTGATCAACCTTAGTGCATTTTGGTTCGCACTTCGCACGACTACTTTACGTGGATTAAAAGATATAGTTGGCTAGTATACTTGCCCTCTAGATATGTCTGAGCATATCGTAATAGTTACATAACTGTACTAATACGAGCCTGCGAACAAGTGATTACCAGAATAGAATTTTAGTCCACAACTGCCTGACAATTCCCATTTGAATTCTTTAAACGCCTTGATCTCGATACTCCTATTATATCACCTCATCCTTGAACTCTTTATTATTGATCTTCGTCTTCCCTTATTTCGGAAAGACGAAACCTCGTGCTTGGTATAAGTTTGATTTATAGATAGTACTAGATATACCCCACAGACCGGTCACATTGATGATGATCATTTTATACATGATTAAGGGAATACCATAGGTGATGTGTTTGGTGTTAAAGACTTAAGGATTCAATACCATGATTAAATAAGTTGGGACATAGCTTTATTTGATGTATAGCCTTAGATGATAGATGGGTAAATTCTAAGTTGGGTAGAGACCGCAATGTTCACTTGAGAGGAATCCTGTAGACTGTAATCAAGTGAGATTGGATAGAGAGAACCCTACCATATTTTAATTTCGAGGACAAAATTTTTATAAGTTGGGTAGATTATAAACCCCCTGAATTTTCAAAAAAATATTAAAATTGGATTTTTCACAATTTTCTGGAATTTTCTGGGAATTTTCTGTAATTAAAATTAGGGCTTTAATTATTAAACGATTTTTAGTTGTTAATAAATAATATTAAAATATTATAAAAATAATATTTTTGGGTATAAAATGGAAAACTGGACTTAGGATAATTTTCTGGAATTTATTGGGCCCCGGACCTAACTTAAAATACCTAAAAACTATTAACTAATTATTTATTTATTTATTTATTTATTTAAATAATAATAAAACCTAAATTCTAAAACACAAAAACTGAACCCAGCCCGCTCAGCCCGGCCCAACCCCCCGGCCCAGTCCCCTCCGGCCCAATACCCTAACGGGTCGGGTCGGGTCCGCCCGGCCGAGCCCGACCCGTTTCCCCTCACCCTCACCCAGCCCACCGTCCCGAGTCTTCCGTCGCATCCGCCGCCTGCGCCGTCGCGCCAT
The DNA here is from genome assembly GCA_036927795.1 of Iris macrosiphon. Taxonomy (NCBI): domain Eukaryota; kingdom Viridiplantae; phylum Streptophyta; class Magnoliopsida; order Asparagales; family Iridaceae; genus Iris; species Iris macrosiphon. The sequence continues at coordinate 47,230,059 of JAYESA010000009.1, forward strand.
GCCGGCCACGCCTCCCCCTCGCCTCCGCATTTCCCGCCACGACGCCGCCCTTCCCGGCCGACCCCCTCGCCCTCTCCACCGATATAAACCCCCTCCCTTCACCTCAGCCTCCGTCCACCGCCTCCACGCCTCGCCGCCGTTCCCCTCGCCGCCTCGCCGTGCCCAGCCCCGCTCTGCCACAGCACCGTCCCGCAGCTGCCCGCATCCTCCTCCTCCTCCTTCCCCTTCTTTCTCCCAGCGCCGCCTGCGCTACGCCGCCGCCCGAGCCCTCCGGTCGGCTCCGCCCGCCTCCCAACGCGCCGCCGTGCAGCGCCCTAGCCACAGCCGGCCTTCCACCCGCCGCAGAGCCGCCCCGAGCCACCGGAGAGCCCCCAAACCCTAAACCTAATTTTCCCTTTGTGTCGGACACAGGGACACAGGACACAGTGTCCTGTGTCGTGTCGGACACGGTGAAAAATCCAGTTTTTAGGACCCTGTTCAGGTATGCGTATCTTTCTGCTCGTAACCCCGTTTTCAATTCCGTCAATTGCGTTGCGAAGCCTGTATGACCCTCTCGGTGCCTGGGCAAACCGCTCGGGGCATCGCGTCCTGTGGTGATCGCGAACCGCGGTCCAAAAACAGGAAAAATAACGACCTGATTCACCCCGGAACTGAATACGCCCCGCCAAACGGGACGACTTGGTCGCGTACGGTCTTCACAGATACGTGCGTGTCGTTGATACGGACGTGTGGGATTTTGCAGAAGTCGATTCGGGTGTGCGTGCACACCGGAATCAACGCGTATCCCCGAACACCGTCCCGTATCCGCCCTTTCTGGAATGCGACCTAACTTTGTGTACACACATCGAATTAAAACGAAACTTGTGCCATCGGACTCGTAACGATATGCTGGTCCTGTGACCCAAGTTTGGTTCGATTCTGATAACGTTGACGAAATCGCGTGTCGTGGGCCCCACAAGTCCCGCTCGACGGGCGATTTTATGATCGGCACATCGAAATCCAATTCTGGAAGTTCCGTTGGGTTCGTATCATCGTTCCTGACCTGTTGACACTAAATTTGGTAAATTTGGAGACCTTTGACCCTGACACATTTTTCGGTGCAAAGCGGGCCTACATGCGGACCCCGTTTTGACCCGAAATTGTCGTTTTTGCCCTTGTCTCCAAATTGGACTCAAGGACAGACGTTTCTAGCTATTTGATACCTTCTGAGCATGATGGTAATATTTATTTTAGCATCCGGAGTCATTTCTGGAAATTTCTCGAGAACAGAATTGTAGTTGGGATCCAAACATCAGGCAAGTACCTGCACTTCAAGTTTATTCTTTATATTATGATAATTAGTTCCTTGCTCTACTAGCACCATTGGATGTTTACACGTAGTGTTAGAATACTGGATTTCATGTCTTGATTTTTGTATCGGGAGGGAGAATACTAGGAGGCATGTGGTTTACCCTTTCCCCTGTCATGTCTGATAGCTGTTGGTACGCGACTGTACCATCAACCTGATACTCGATTATTCATGTCTGATAGCCGTCTATGACGTGCCTGATTAGCCTTATAACCCCCTACATGCCGACTATGTATTCTAAATACACAATTACACACACATAGTTTCTTGTCTTGTTACAGTTGCATTTTTTTGTCTCATTATATCCCTGTTTTACTCATGTCCCTGGTTTCTAGCAATTAATCATGTTTTACTTATATTCCTGATTTTTAGTGCTTAATTCTTAGTTAATTTTACTACTTATTGTGCATATTCTTATCGTGATTGTTTAGTCAGTTCTTTCCTACTTGTCATAAATATTTAGTTTAATCTTGTTGTGCATTTGGTACTTTGCTCCTTTCCTGACTGGATCCGTTGATTTAGGCGATGATGAGGACTATGCCCCCACCTATTATGGTCCCTATGAGGTAGCAGGTGATACTTTTGAGGAGCCGGTTCCCACTAAGGAGACTACTTCTGAGGAGTAGTTAGCAGATAGTTATTTTTTTCTTTCAGTCTAGTAATCGGGTTTGTCCCCGATTTATCTTCTGGTTCTGTAATAAACTATGGATCTGTTTGTCACATTTTGTTTTATGAAATCTTAGCATTCCTATTTTCTGTTATTATCCTTGCCTATTTATTTACTGTGGATGAGCTAGAGATTACCTGTGAAGATGACCTAGACAGCGTACTACCGCCGATACTGCGACGTAGGCTGGACGTAGATTTGGAGACCTTTGACCCTGACGCGTTTTTCGGTGCAAAGCGGCCCACATAAGGACCCCTTCTTGACCCGAAATATCATTTTTGCCCCTGTGTCCAAATTGGACTCAAGGACAGGCGTTTCTAGCTGATTGATATTTTCTGGATCCGATGGTGATGTCTATTTCAGCAACCGGAGTACTGCCTGCAATCCCCACTGAAGTCAGAGCTACAATTGGAGACAGAACCCAGGCAAGTATACCTTGCCAAATCCTGCAGTGTTGCTACTTAACTCCTGGATTTATTGTCGTGCAAGATACTTGTACAATATTTGCATGCTTCCCTTTCAGTTGTTATTTTCTTGTCATATATAGTTCTTGATGTATTTGATTTATTCCTGCTGCTCTAGTCATATTTACTCGGTTTGTGTGCATGTACATTATTGCTCTTCTCCTGGGATCACTATTTGTTTCATAGACATATTGTGATGATATATGTTTACTCTGCGTTCCTTGAGTTGATTTGACTGATTTCTTTAGTTCTAGATGATTGTTATTGGGCATTGACTACACTTGAGCATTCTCGATTGTGAGTACCCATTGTGCTGCAATAGAGACTTGTTCATTTGACTACCTCATTCGTGAGCTCCCATTGGGCTGCGAAAGAGCTATACTATAGATTGGGAGTCCACATTGGACTACTTTCTATAGGATCAGGATCTTCATTTGAGATGCGGTTACCCCGATTGCTTGTAGTCATGTTTGATAGCATCATTGGCATGCCAACGTCTTAGATGTAGCGATTTCTCGTATCTTATTTGCTTGTGTTTACTTTTTTCTCTATCTTGCATGTTCATGTACTGTATTTTGGCTCGTATTCTTTTGTATGTTTCTATGTCCCCTGAGGACCTGGTTTTGTTCTCCAGATTTAGCAGACGAAGAGTACCCGCAGCTTACGGATCGACACCAGACGAGGGTACGATAGCAGTTGATGGCCCTGCTTATACTTAGTTACTTTCTAGCATGTTTTAGTTATATTGTCTTATCTTTATTCTCTTGTTTATCGGTAGTGGATTTGTCTCCACCCGACTCTGTATTATTTCTTGCTGGATATTCGACAGTATCTTTACTTTCAGCATTTATTCCAGTATTATTTATAGTTCATGCTGTTCTGTGGATGAGATTAGTAAAACCCGATATTTGTATTACAGCTTAAGTATGCCCCGATGGATCCATTAAATTGGGTTGTCCATTGGTGCGTGCGGCTGGCCATTATCACGTGTTCAGTCCCTCGATATTTTGGGACTGGGGCGTGACAAACAGGTTGGATGAGAAAGAAAAGGTACAATATGTACAAAAATCTATCAAGGAAAATGAGATCCTTGTTGAAGCTAAGCTTAAAAAGGAAATCATGGATGATAGTCCTTTAAAGAAGCTAAGGAGTCTCTGAGGAGACAGAATCCTCGAATTACTGAGGAAGAATTGAAGAAGAAATGCCTGAAATACATGCAGACTCAATTTGATTCAATATTTGAAACAGATACTATGTATGTTAGTTCCACAAAATCGGAACATGAAGAAGAAGACTCAGAAACCTTCTTCAAAAAGATGCACAGGAGAGTCACTACTCCATCTGATGACGAAAGCAGTGATGCCAGCATGCACTAAGGAGGCACTGTTGCCAAGAATACAGGTGGCAACTACTGTTCATTTACTTTTTTAAAAAGAGAATCTCTTTAATTATTTCCCGGCAATGGTGGGTCCCATCCACTTTGTTTTTCAGCATAATTGCTGCTACGTGGACGGAGGAGAAGTAAAGGCAAATAAAGTGAAAAGGAGATAGCGACGGGCACTCGCGTTGCTGATAGGAAGGGAATCTTACCTGCAGCTGCCGGTTTCTCCACTCGCACCTGTCAGTTGTTAAGTCGGTCGATACCGACTCTCATGTATTATAAATAGAGGCCAAGACCTCTCTACTATGTACGTTTTATGCTAGTGTGTTGTTACTCTGCTCTTTTATTCTGTGTGTTTAAGCGTGCTTTGTAAGAGTGTTTGGTTGTAATATTTTCTACTATCAATAAAAATTCCGTTCAAGCGTTTGACTGCTCATCCTCTCTATCCTGGTTCTGTTTGGTATCAGAGCCATTTGGCTCAAGGCTGAGGTACTTCTACTTTCTCACAAGCATGTAAATATATGGCTTAGTTATTGTGTTTAAGTTATTTTTTTTCTGTTATGGTTATTATTATTGTTAAAGCTGTTGCTGTGGTTTACTGCAATAGAGCTAGGATTTGTCATAGCGATGTGTCTTCTACCTAGTGGGACGGCATCGAAGTCGCGTAGCCTTGTTATGCCGAGAGGGCAGTTGATGGCGTAAATTGTTGACAGCCGTGCTAGGTCTTTACTATCGTTAGATAGGTCTGAAACTTTAAAGTAGTTAACTAGAATAATAGAATTAACATAATAATTTCTATTAACAAAGAGGTAACTTAGGCATAAAAACTAGTCATAAGTGCATGCAAGTGAAGGAAGTAGAACCTCACAACTCTAATGAGTAAAGAGTTAGCAATTGGCTTTAATAAGAAAGCCCTAAATAGGGGTAAATCTGTTAAGAATGCTCAAAATGTTGAGTATCCCTCCGAATTAGAGAAATTAAATAAATGGACAATTCCAAAGGTAAAGCCAAAAGAAATTTACCAAATTGGTACTTTTGACTTTAAATCTTCTATTTCCATCAAAATAATGGAAAGAACTGTTTCTGTGAATAACACAGAGCATTCCTTTTAGCTAATAAGCCAAGAGGATATTGGGCATGTTCGTGATGCCTACAATTATGTCCATATTGGACTAATACAAGTTGCGTTTAAACCCTTAACATTACCAGGGTTAAATGCATCAATAATGACATATCTTAGAGATGCAAGATGTTTAGACTGGAGCCAATCTCTAATGGGAGTAATGCAGACTAGTCTCTGCCATGGTCCAATTTACTTTAATGTTTACCCGAATTTGACTCTGTCAATGACAGATAATCATTTATATGAATCTGTAACTTTAAATCTAAAAACTTATGGTTATAATTTCTTACCAGGATCTGAGACTATAGCAATAATCTATAGAATTCATTACAAGGTAATGAATACTATTGCCCCTAATGCAAGGCATATTACTACACCTGGTAAGACTACTTTGATAGAAATAAATTTGTTGACATCTAAAGTAGCAACAAATAGAATTATCAGATGGGATGAAATAAATTTCCCTAAAGAATGGATTTTAAGTCAAGCTGTGTTACCACAACCAATAGTAAACACAGATATTGACCAAATAATCCAAACTAATGATGGAGAAGTAGAAGTGAGATTTACTCCTAATGATATATCTCGATTGTCAATATCAGGAAGGAAATCTCTACCTTCTACAATAGGATCAACCTCTTCTAATAAAGAAGAAGTTAATAAAATAAAAATTACTGATGATGCAATAGCACATCCTTTGTATAAGAAAAAGAGCAAGATAAGCTCTCCGACAATGTCGAAAATGGAATTTACTTCTATTTAATGGGATTTAAAGTTCCTCAAGCAATTAGGGACATTCTCAATAGAATGTTCTATGAGAACAGTGAATTTGTGGCATGGTTTGAGAAAACTTATTCCACTAAACAAAGATACAAATTTAAAGATGAATATTATAATCATCTAGAAAAGAAAAAAAAGATAATACCTTTCGTTGATTGGTTTGTCCAAGAATATGTAGACACAGAATTAACACAAATAAATGTGTTAGAAGAATACTATAAAATCTGGAATACTGATACAGGATCCAGTAGTGGTACAACTAGATCAATGTACCCACCGAATAAATCAATTAAACTTACTGTTAAAAATAAGACAGATAAAATTGATGCTGTTTCCTTTGTCAAGATAATTGACAGTAAAGAAGCAGTCATTACTTAATTGCAAAAAGCTTTAAGGCAGAATAATTACACCAATGTGTTTATTCAAGTCATGGGTGTAAAACCCCTATTTCTAAAAACCGTATTTATTATTTTTTTATTATTAATATTTAATTATGTAATTATGTGCTAAATAGAAGAAATAGATTTTTAATGATTTTTATTTTAGGTGTTCGGGCACTTAGAGGATTTATGGGACCATCATGAATTTTTTTGGAATTTATTCCATGTAGGAGACCCTTTGGACAGTTGCTAGCTTAATGGTGTGCAAAAATATATTTTTTAGAATTTTTCTATGTATTTATATATATATGTGCATTTAGAGAATTTATGGAGCAATTATGAATTTTTCCTAATTTATTTCATGTAGAAGACCCCTTGAGCAGTTGCTAGCCTAACGGTGTGCATTATTCTAATCTATAAATTTTCTTATGTGAATATATATATATATATATATATATATATATATATACAAATATATATATATATATATATATATATACAAATATATATATACAAATATATATGCACATATATATTTAAAAAGAAAGGAAAAGAAAAGAAAGTATAAAGAAAAAGAATTAATAATATAATAATAAACTAATAATAACTACTACTACTAATAACTATACTACTACTACAATCAATTCCAACAACTCCAATTGCAGCAGCCCTTCCTTAGCACTACCCGCCCACATTTGCTAGGAAGCAAAACACCCCTATTCCATTAGCAAATTCGTTGGAATTTGCTAACAGACCCTCCTTAACCCCTTAGCCCGCGTGTGGCCGAACAACCCTCTCTCTTTCTCTCTCCCTTTAATATATTTATATATATATATTCTATTTATAAAACCCTAACCTAAAATCTCCAGACCCTCCTCTTCTCATCTAGAGCCGCCGTCGCAGCCAGAGAACCCCGCCAAGCCGTCCAAACCATCCCGACGACTCCGACCTCGCGCACTGCAGATTTCCATACGAGGCACCTTCGCTCCGGAGTTGTTTTTCGTCGACTCGCTCAACCAAACGCTATTCCGTCTTCAGCGGTATGCTCATCCTTTAACCCTCTCCCATATTTGTATAATAGCCGACCTCGAAAAACGTGTACCCCTAGGCGAAAAATAGCGTCCAAGTTGGCACGAGCAGACCGAATTCTGGGATCGCAGAAAACTGCGGTGACCACCCATATTGCCGAGTTCGTATCTCCCACCACAGAGATCCAAATTCGGTAATTCTTTTGTATATGTGTAGAACACTTGACCTAGTTTATTTTCTGTTAAATAACCATAGATTATTAGCTGCTGTGGACAGAAATAAATTCATCACAAAATCCCATGAACCCACTTTTTCCAGAATTCTAAAAGTTGGAAAACGGAGCGCGCCCCGCCAAACGGGACCGCCCCGCCGTGTACCAAGTGTACCGAACGGTGCATGCAGCGTAACCGGACACGTAAAAATTTGTGGAAACTGATTGGGACGCGTGTGCGCGCCGGAATCAGGCCGTATCCGCGGACATACCCCATATCGCAACTTTTGTGGAACTCGTGCATATTTTGTGCACGCTTGTCAGATTGCGACGAAACTTACGCCACTAGACTCGTGGTAACGCGCTGGTCCTGTGACCCAATTTTCACACAATTCTGAGACGGTTGACCAAATTGCCAATTGGCGGGCCCCACAGTTGACTTTTTGGACAAAATTGTGTTCGGCTCATCGGAATCCACATTTGGATATACCGTTGGGTTCGTATTGACATTTAGAGTTGTTTGACCTATAATTTGTCCCATTTAGAGACTGGTACCCTTGGTACGCTTTTCGGTACAATGTGGGCCACACGTGGACCCCACTTTTATCCAAAATTACCGTTTTGTCCCTGTGTCCAAATTGGACGAAAGGGTAGTGCTTTTTAGCTATTTTAGTTATTCTGGGAACGTTGGTGATGTTTATTTCAGCATCCGGAGATATTGTTCTGCGGCCATAGCTTTTGATCCTGTGCGTTTGACTTCTGGACAGTACACCTTGCAGCTTTCTTACCAGGCAAGATACCTTGCCAAATTGTTTACAGTATTTTACATGCTTAGTATATTTCTATATAATTATTGCATTTTTGTTTATTTATTGCATGTGTAGTTCCTTTCAGTCATTACTATATATTAGATATGTTGACACACACTTGACACTTAGTATCATAGAGAACAATCATTAGGTGTATGGGCTTTTAACCACTCTGGTAACACCGTAGTCACTAGCACGCACTATGGTGGGTAGTGTCCGATGGTCGCTACCCGAGAGGTATGTCGATTGATGGAGTCCGAGGGTCGCTACCCCAGAGGTATGTCGGCTGATGATGTCCACTGACGAGCGTGAGGTTGTGAGGATTAGATCGAGTAGCCTACCCTTGCCCATACGTCAAAAAGTTGTCCTCATTTGCATTCATATAGATTGTCTTGTACAGCGTACTTATTTAATTTCAAATTATATGCATGTTTACTGTATTCAAGTTGGCTCGTATTTTCTGTATCTTGTTACGTCCCTCTGAGGACCTGGTCCTCTGCCAGGTGTATCTTCTCTTGAGTATTTGCAGGAGTACGGGCCTGGACCTGACGTATTATTTTCTGTCGAGGAGGTCTTACCTTCTGAGCATTGTTGATCATCTAGCGATGGATTCTTTTTAGCTGATACACTTCTGTCTTCATATTATTTTATATTGGAGATTTTATACTCCTCTCTCATTTTAGTTTTGGATATAGTCTTTGGTAGTGGATTTGTCTCCACCCGACTATTATTTTGGATATTTCAGACTCCTTATTCTAGTTAGTATTTCTTTTCTATGACTTGTTGTGTGGATGAGTTTAGCATATCTGTAACTTATGACATTATATATACCACATGTGAGTTTATATTCATATTACAACGTACGTATGGGTTATCGTTTCCATATATTGGAGTTGCCATATCCATGCGGCTGGCATGCTTACGTGTTCTAGTCCTATGTATTATTGGGACTGGGGCGTGACAATGGGTCAACAATTGACCAGGATTAAAATTGTCTTAGAAAAATTATTACATAAATTAGATAAAATAAAATAAATAGACCATTCTGGAAAAAAACTCTTTTAGAGAAACTTCTAATATCCCTTTAAAACCTCCTCTTGAGGTTAAAGGGTTTAAAATGCCTAAAACCCTAGAAGTTACAAAAGAAGATATTCATGAGCTAATAGCTCAGTTTAAAAAGAGTAATCTTCATACAATTAATGCTGAAGAAAGAGAATTACAAGAGCTAATAGCTCAAGCAAAGCAAAAATTTGCTATTATTAGTAATAATACTAATAGAAATCAAGTAGCTATTAATAATCTTGATAAAAGTATTCAAGTAATTAATGGTCAATCTTCTAATACTTCTGAAATTTCAGAAGAAGATCAACAAACTGAAGATCTGAATGAGGAGGCAATGCTTCCACAAGAAATTGATGATCTTCGAAAATCCTTTGTTGAATCGAAGAATGATTCTAGAATACAAGCGGTTAAATATGGCAAACCAAATTTGATAAAATATTATTATCAAAGACCTACTCCCACAGATGTTTTATTTGAAGAGAATGATAGTATAATTCAAAATTATTATAGTGGGGGAGAGATCTATGAATGGAACGTAGATGGTCTTACAGATAAACAAATTCATGATCAATTACATCGAATGATGATGTATTCCAATGTAGCCAAAGCTACTGGAAATTCTGATAAGGAAATTGCACAGTTTATAACTTGTGGTTTCACTGGCACTCTAAGGGGTTGGTGGAATAATTGTCTGACTGACTCTCAAAGACAAAAAATTTTAAGTGCTGTAAAAATTGTAACTAATGCTGAGAATAGTTCTCAGACAACTAAACCTGATGCGGTTTATACTTTAATTATTACCATCCTGGAACACTTCACAGGAGGTATATCTGATCATGGAGAAAGAGTGAGAACTCTTCTTCAAAATTTAAGATGTCCAACACTTACTCACTTTAGATGGTACAAGAATACTTTCTTAAGTAGAGTAATGTTGCTTGGTGATGCTAATAATGCTCACTGGAAGTCAAAATTTATTGATGGGCTTCCTAATCTCTTTGCTGAAAGAATAAGGCAATGTTTAAGAAACCAAAATAATGGTGTTATACCTTATTCTAATTACACTTATGGAAATTTAATCACTAAGTGTATCGAAGAAGGTCTAGCTTTATGTAATGACTTAAAGCTACGACATCAATTGAAATCTTAGAGAATTTCTGAGAAAAGACAACTGGGAGAATTTTGTGACCAGTTTGCAATGGATACTTTCAAACCTCTTCCTAATAAGGGGAAGAAGAAAGTGAAGGATTATAAGGACTATAAGAGACCTTATAAAAGAAAGAAATATCAATCAAAGAAACAAAATACTACTGTTAATAAGGACAGTAAGAAGAAGAAATCTTCTAAGAAAAATATCATTAAATATTACAAATATGGCAAATTAGGCCACTATGCTAATAAATGTTATACAAAAAAGAAATTAGAAGAAATTGAAGATGAAGGGTTAAGAAAAACTCTTTACAAATTAATGATTAATTCTGACTATGAAGAAAGTTCATCTAATGATGAATCAAATGATGAGACTAATAGTCCATCAGAAAACGAATGTGGTGAGAATTGCCAATGTAACGAATGTGTCACGTAGAAAGACATTAACTATTATAAATCTATAATAGAAATGAATGGGCTATCCATAAATACTTTAACTCTCAATGAGAAAAAGAAAATTATTGAAGCCCTATGTACTGATAATATCAGTACAGAAAAAAAAAATTATAGAAGCAATTGGAGAAGAATTGAATAAGGATAATACTCCTATTCAGACTACTACTCCTGAAGCTTACAATATGGCCGAGGTAATATCTCGGTATAGACGTAGACAAGTTAAACCTTTACTATGCAGGAACTCCAATCTGAAATAAAAACTTTGAAGATTGAGATTAAAAATTTAAAATCTCAAGATCAATATATCCAGAAAAGACTGGATAAACTAGAACGAGATAACTTATCTCAGAAAACTACCAAAATTGGTGAATCCTCAGTTATTTCTTCCTGCTCGCAAGAACAAGAGGGGGAGAATCAGTCTGTTCAATCAGGACAGATAGAGGATAGGAAAAATAATTTTCTACAAAAAATAGATTTATTTATTACCCATAAATGGTACATTAAAAAAAATATGCTAGTTAATAATGAGTATTATATATCCAATTTGATTGCACTTGTTGATAGCGGTGCAGACCTTAATTATGTCAAGGAAGAAGTCGTTCCAATAAAATATTGCGAACGAACTACCCAAACACTTAGTGCTGAAGCACTAACTACTCCTTACAAAATTACTGATGTGAATATCTGTAAGGATGATGTTTGTATTCCTGTACACCTAATAGTTGTAAAGAAAATATCTCAGCATGTTATCCTAGGAACTCCTTTCCTAGAGAAACTCATGCCAAAAAATGAGATTACTAAGGAAGGAATTACCACCTGTTATAAAGGCAAAAGAGTAACTTCCGAATTTATAACTAATCCAATTGTTAAAATACTTAATGAAGTTCATTTGAAAGAAAATTAAATTAATTTCTTAAAGGAAAAACTTGCTCAGGTTACTATAACCCAGCAGTTGCAACAATTAGAAATTCAGAAAAGAATTCAACAAGTTGAGAAAGATTTCAAGCTACACACTTGTAGTAATATCCCAAATGCTTTCTGGGATAGAAAACAACATATTGTTTCTCTTCCTTATGAAGAATCCTTTAATGAAAAGGATATTCCAACCAAGGCAAGACCTTGTCAAATGAATCAAGAATATCTTGAGTTATGCAAAAAAGAAATCCAAGAACTATTGGATAAAAAATTAATTCGCAAGTCTTACTCTCCATGGAGTTGTACAGTATTTTATGTTAATAATAATGCTGAAAGAGAAAGAGGAGTACCAAGACTTATTATTAATTATAAACCTTTAAATAAGGTTTTGAAATGGATTAGATATCCAATTCCTAATAAAAGGGACTTACTCAATAGAGTATGTAAAGCAAGAATTTTTTCAAAATTTGACCTGAAATCAGGTTATTGGCAAATTCAAATAAACGAAAAAGATCGGTATAAGCCTGCTTTTATTGTTCCTTTTGGCCATTATGAATGGAATGTTATGCCATTTGGTCTGAAGAATGCACCCTCAGAATTTTAGAATATAATGAATAAAATATTCATTCAATATTCTAGTTTTATACTATCATACATTGATGATATATTAATCTTCTCTAATACAATAGAAGAATACTTTAAACACCTTAATGTGTTTAAACACTTAGTTATAAAAAATGGCTTAGTGATATCTGCCCAAAAAATGAAACTCTTCCAACAGGAAATAAGGTTTTTGGGACATAATATTACGAATAATACTATTATTCCAATTGATAGAAGTATTGAATTTGCTTCTAAATTTTCTGATGAAATAACTGATAATAAGCAGTTACAGCGATTTCTTGGAGCATTAAATTATGTCTCTGAATTCTATAAAAATATCGCTGCTGATACAAAAAACTTGTATCAAAGATTAAAGAAAAATCCTGCTCCCTGGACTAATAGTCATACTGAAGCAGTAAAATTAATAAAACATAAGGTTAAAAATTTACCTTGCTTACATTTAGCCAATGCTGAATGGTTTAAAATAGTTGAAACCGATACAAGTGATATTGGTAATTGGGGAATATTGAAACAATTAAACCCTAACACCAATAAAGAAGTATTAGTGAGATATCATTCAGGAAAATAGAATGATACTCAAATTAAATATTCAACTATTAAGAAAAAAATTCTTTCTATTATTCAATGTATACATAAATTTCAAGATGATTTACTTAATAAGAAATTCTTATTAAGAATTGATTGTTGTTCTGCTAAAACTGTTTTAGAAAAAGATATTAAAAACTTAGCATCTAAATAGATATTTGCTCGATGGCAAGCTGAATTAGCAATATTTGATTTTGATATTGAATATATTAAAGGAACTGACAATTCACTTCCTGATTTCTTGACTCGTGAATTTTTGCAGGACAATGAGTCAAAGAAGTAAAGGAAAACAACCATGGGTTCCTAGACCCATGGCCTCGAGCTCCAATGAGACGAGATATCAGAAAACCAAGAAAATTGTTCTTGGTAAAGAAAAATCTTCAAATAAGGAAGTTCAAGACTTCGAAGAAACCAATGTTTCTTCCTACAAGCAAGCAGTTGAAATTGAAACAATTTTCACTCAGAACAATTACACAGAAGAGATACTTCAACTGGAGAAATCTGACATCCCAATGATGGATGATCCCTGGAGAGTTAAAGAAAAATATCTGGAAAATAATATGTTTTCAGTACAGGGAAAAGATAGAAATGTCTATGAAGGAATTTTGCTTACAACAAAATCTGTTAAAATTGAGCATTTCTATCAGAAGGCCAATGACTTTAGAAGTGATGTGAATTATAGTAAAATAATCATAAGACACATCATTACACCTCAATCATAGGGACTACACCCAAATCGAACTAAATTATTAGTTCATAAAGAGAAAATTATTAATATGCCTTACTCCTACTGGGATTATATTGAGGCATTTACCAAAGTATTTTATTTTGACAATAGCAAGCAGAAACACTCTTGGTTTATTCGAATTTGTCCTGAAATCCTTAAACAGGACATACCAGCTTGGTTCATTCGTTGGTGGTTACAATTTGGAGCCACACTAGAAATTCTTCCACCATCATTGCAAGAATTATTTGCAACTTGGGCTCAATCCTATCCTCTCTGCCAGAATGCAGATCAACTTTTAGAGGGGGAGAGCACTATGTACTTTTTTATCCATTTCAAAATTCCATATATTTTTAAATGGATAATTAAGTGTGAATTTAATGCTCTTTATTTCCCTGTTCTAGCCAGAAAATTTCTGATTAAATGGTGGAACAGGTTGGATGAGAAAGAAAAGGTACAATATGTACAAAAATCTATCAAGAAAAATGAGATCCTTGTTGAAGCTAAGCTTAAAAAGGAAATCATGGATGATAGTCCTTTAAAGAAGCTGAAGGAGTCTCTGAGGAGACAGAATCCTCGAATTACTGAGGAAGAATTGAAGAAGAAATGCCTGAAATACATGCAGACTCAATTTGATTCAATATTTGAAACAGATACTATGTCTGTTAGTTCCACAAAATCGGAACATGAAGAAGAAGACTCAGAAACCTTCTTCAAAAAGATGCACAGGAGAGTCACTACTCCATCTGATGACGAAAGCAGTGATGCCAGCATGCACTAAGGAGGCACTGTTGCCAAGAATACAGGTGGCAACTACTGTTCATTTACTTTTTAAAAAAGAGAATCTCTTTAATTATTTTCCGACAATGGTGGGTCCCATCCACTTTGCTTTTCAGCATAATTGCTGCTACGTGGACGAAGGAGAAGTAAAGGCAAATAAAGTGAAAAGGAGATAGCGACGGGCACTCATGTTGCTGATAGGAAGGGAATCTTACCTGCAGCTGCCGGTTTCTCCACTCGCACCTGTCAGTTGTTAAGTCGGTCGATACCGACTCTCATGAATTATAAATAGAGGCCAAGACCTCTCTACTATGTACGTTTTATGCTAGTGTGTTGTTACTCTGCTCTTTTATTCTGTGTGTTTAAGAGTGCTTTGTAAGAGTGTTTGGTTGTAATATTTTCTACTATCAATAAAAATTCCGTTCAAGCGTTTGACTGCTCATCCTCTCTATCCTGGTTCTGTTTGGTATCAGAGCCATGTTGGCTCAAGGCTGAGGTACTTCTACTTCCTCACAAGCATGCAAATATATGGCTTAGTTATTGTATTTAAGTTATTTTTTTCTGTTATGGTTATTATTATTGTTAAAGCTGTTGCTGTGGTTTACTGCAATAGAGCTAGGATTTGTCATAGCGATGTGTCTTCTACCTAGTGGGACGGCATCGAAGTCGCGTAGCCTTGTTATGCCGGACAGGCAGTTGATGGCGTAAATCGTTGACAGCCGTGCTAGGTCTTTACTATCGTTAGATAGGTCTGAAACTTTAAAGTAGTTAACTAGAACAATAGAATTAACATAATAATTTCTATTAACAAAGAGGTAACTTAGGCATAAAAACTAGTCATAAGTGCATGCAAGTGAAGGAAGTAGAACCTCACAACTCTAATGAGTAAAGAGTTAGCAATTGGCTTTAATAAGAAAGCCCTAAATAGGGGTAAATCTGTTAAGAATGCTCAAAATGTTTAGTATCCCTCCGAATTAGAGGAATTAAATAAATGGACAATTCCAAAGGTAAAGCCAAAAAAATTTTACCAAATTGGTACTTTTGACTTTAAATCTTCTATTTCCATCAAAACAATGGAAAGAACTGTTTCTGTGAATTACACAGAGCATTCCTTTCAGCTAATAAGCGAAGAGGATATTGGGCATGTTCGTGATGCCTACAATTATGTCCATATTGGACTAATACAAGTTGCGTTTAAACCCTTAACATTACCAGGGTTAAATGCATCAATAATGACATATCTTAGAGATGCAAGATGTTTAGACTGGAGCCAATTTCTAATGGGAGTAATGCAGACTAGTCTTACCATGGTCCAGTTTAATTTAATGTTTACCCGAATTTGACTCTGTCAATGACAGATAATAATTTATATGAATCTGTAACTTTAAATCTGAAAACTTATGGTTATAATTTCTTACCAAGATCTGAGACTATAGCAATAATCTATAGAATTTATTACAAGGTAATGAATACTATTGCCTCTAAGCGTTTGACTGCTCATCCTCTCTATCCTGATTCTGTTTGGTATCAGAGCCATGTTGGCTCAAGGCTGAGGTAGTTCTACTTTCTCACAAGCATGTAAATATATGGCTTAGTTATTGTGTTTAAGTTTTTTTTTTCTGTTATGGTTATTATTATTGTTAAAGCTGTTGTTGTGGTTTACTGCAATAGAGCTAGAATTTGTCATAGTGATGTGTCTTCTACATAGTGGGACGGCATCAAAGTCGCGTAGCCTTGTTATGCCGAGAGGGCAGTTGATGGTGTAAATCGTTGATAGCCGTGCTAGGTCTTTACTATCGTTAGATAGGTCTGAAACTTTAAAGTAGTTAACTAGAACAATAGAATTAACATAATAATTTCTATTAACAAAGAGGTAACTTAGGCATAAAAATTAGTCATAAGTGCATGCAAGTGAAGGAAGTAGAACCTCACAACTCTAATGAGTAAAGAGTTAGCAATTGGCTTTAATAAGAAAGCCCTAAATAGGGGTAAATCTGTTAAGAATGCTCAAAATGTTGAGTATCCCTCCGAATTAGAGGAATTAAATAAATGGACAATTCCAAAGGTAAAGCCAAAAGAAATTTACCAAATTGGTACTTTTGACTTTAAATCTTCTATTTCCATCAAAACAATGGAAAGAACTATTTCTGTGAATAACACAGAGCATTCCTTTCATCTAATAAGCGAAGAGGATATTGGACATGTTCGTGATGCCTACAATTATATCCATATTTGACTAATACAAGTTGCGTTTAAACCCTTAACATTACCAAGGTTAAATGCATCAATAATGACATATCTTAGCGATACAAGATGTTTAGACTGGAGCCAATCTCTAAGGGGAGTAATGCAGACTAGTCTCTGCCATGGTCCAGTTTACTTTAATGTTTACCCGAATTTGACTCTGTTAATGACAGATAATCATTTATATGAATCTGTAACTTTAAATCTGAAAACTTATGGTTATAATTTCTTACCAGGATCTGAGACTATAGCAATAATCTATAGAATTTATTACAAGATAATGAATACTATTGCCCCTAATGCA
Source organism: Iris macrosiphon (assembly GCA_036927795.1). Taxonomy (NCBI): domain Eukaryota; kingdom Viridiplantae; phylum Streptophyta; class Magnoliopsida; order Asparagales; family Iridaceae; genus Iris; species Iris macrosiphon. The sequence goes on from JAYESA010000009.1 coordinate 47,247,091, forward strand.
AGGCATATTACTACACCTGGGAAGACTACTTTGATAGAAACAAATTTGTTGACATCTAAAGTAGCAACAAATAGAATTATCAGATGGGATGGAATAAATTTCCCTAAAGAATGGATTTTAAGTCAAGTTGTGTTACCACAACCAAAAGTAAACACAGATATTGACCAAATAATCCAAACTAATGATGGAGAAGTAGAAGTGAGATTTACTCCTAATGATATATCTCGATTGTCAATATCAGGAAGGAAATCTCTACCTTCTACAATAGGATCAACCTCTTCTAATAAAGAAGAAGTTAATAAAATAAAAATTACTGATGATGCAATAGCACATCCTTTGTATAAGGAAAAGAGCAAGATAAGCTCTCCAACAATGTCGAAAATGAAATTTACTTCTATTTAATGGGATTTAAAGTTCCTCGAGCAGTTAGGGACATTCTCAATAGAATGTTCTATGAGAACAGTGAATTTGTGGCATGGTTTGAGAAAACTTATTCCACTAAACAAAGATACAAATTTAAAGATGAATATTATAATCATCTAGAAAAGAAAAGAAAGATAATACCTTTCGTTAATTGGTTTGTCCAAGAATATGTAGACACAGAATTAACACAAATAAATGTGTTAGAAGAATACTATAAAATCTGGAATACTGATACAGGATCCAGTAGTGGTACAACTAGATCAATGTACCCACCAAATGAATCAATTAAACTTACTGTTAAAAATAAGACAGATAAAATTGATGCTGTATCCTTTGTCAAGATAATTGACAGTAAAGAAGCAGTCATTACTGAATTACAAAAAGCTTTAAGGCAGAATAATTACACCAATGTGTTTATTCAAGTCATGGGTCAACAATTGACCAGGATTGAAATTGCCTTAGAAAAATTATTACATAAATTAGATAAAATAAAACAAATAGACCATTCTGGGAAAAACTCTTTTAGAGAAACTTCTAATATCCCTTTAAAACCTCCTCCTGAGGTTAAAGGGTTTAAAATGCCTAAAACCCCAGAAGTTACAAAAGAAGATATTCAGGAGCTAATAGCTCAGTTTAAAAAGAGTAATATTCAGACAATTAATGCTGAAGAAAGAGAATTACAAGAGCTAATAGCTCAAGCAAAGCAAAAAATTTGCTATTATTAGTAATAATACTAATAGAAATCAAGTAGCTATTAATAATCTTGATAAAAGTATTCAAGTAATTAATGGTCAATCTTCTAATACTTCTGAAATTTCAGAAGAAGATCAACAAACTGAAGATCTGAATGAGGAGGCAATGCTTCCACAAGAAATTGATGATCTTCGAAAATCCTTTGTTGAATCGAAGAATGATTCTAGAATACAAGCGGTTAAATATGGCAAACCAAATTTGATGAAATATTATTATCAAAGACCTACTCCCACTGATGTTTTATTTGAAGAGAATGATAGTATCATTCAAAATCGTTATAGTGGGGGAGAGATCTATGAATGGAACATAGATGGTCTTACAGATAAACAAATTCATGATCAATTACATCGAATGATGATGTATTCCAATGTAGCCAAAGCTACTGGAAATTCTGATAAGGAAATTGTACAGTTTATAACTTGTGGTTTCACTGGCACTCTAAGGGGTTGGTGGAATAATTGTCTGACTGACTCTCAAAGACAAAAAATTTTAAGTGCTGTAAAAATTAAAACTAATGCTGAGAATAGTTCTCAGACAACTAAACCTGATGCGGTTTATACTTTAATTATTACCATCCTGGAATACTTCACAGGAGGTATATCTGATCATGGAGAAAGAGTGAGAACTATTCTTCAAAATTTAAGATGTCCAACACTTACTCACTTTAGATGGTACAAGGATACTTTCTTAAGTAGAGTAATATTGCTTGGTGATGCTAATAATGCTCACTGGAAGTTAAAATTTATTGATGGGCTTCCTAATCTCTTTGCTGAAAGAATAAGGCAAGATTTAAGAAACCAAAATAATGGTGTTATACCTTATTCTAATTACACTTATGGAAATTTGATCAATAAGTGTATCGAAGAAGGTCTAGCTTTATGTAATGACTTAAAGCTACGATATCAATTGAAATCTCAGAGAATTTCTGAGAAAAGACAACTGGGAGAATTTTGTGACCAGTTTGCAATGGATACTTTCAAACCTCTTCCTAATAAGGGGAAGAAGAAAGTGAAGGATTATAAGAACTATAAGAGACCTTATAAAAGAAAGAAATATCAATCAAAGAAACAAAATACTACTGTTAATAAGGACAGTAAGAAGAAGAAATCTTCTAAGAAAAATATCATTAAATGTTACAAATATGGCAAATTAGGCCACTATGCTAATAAATGTTATACAAAAAAGAAATTAGAAGAAATTGAAGATGAAGGGTTAAGAAAAACTCTTTACAAATTAATGATTAATTCTGACTATGAAGAAAGTTTATCTAATGATGAATCAAATGATGAGACTAATAGTCCATCAGAAAATGAATGTGGTGAGAATTGCCAATGTAACGAATGTGTCACGCAGAAAGACATTAACTATTATAAATCTATAATAGAAATGAATGGGCTATCCATAAATACCTTAACTCTCAATGAGAAAAAGGAAATTATTGAAGCCCTATGTACTGATAATATCAGTACAGAAATAAAAAATAAAATTATAGAAGCAATTGGAGAAGAATTGAATAAGGATAATACTCCTATTCAGACTACTACTCCTGAAGCTTACAATATGGCCGAGGTAATATCTCGGTATAGAAGTAGACAAGTTAAACCTGTTACTATGCAGGAACTCCAATCTGAAATAAAAACTTTGAAGATTGAGATTAAAAATTTAAAATCTCAAGATCAATATATCCAGAAAAGACTGGATAAACTAGAACGAGATAACTTATCTCAGAAAACTACCAAAATTGGTGAATCCTCAGTTAGTTCTTCCTGCTCGCAAGAACAAGAGGGGGAGAATCAGTCTGTTCAATCAGGACAGATAGAGGAAGGGAAAAATAATTTCCTACAAAAAATAGATTTATTTATTACCCATAAATGGTACATTAAAATAAATATGCTAGTTAATAATGAGTATTATATATCCAATTTGATTGCACTTGTTGATAGCGGTGCAGACCTTAATTGTGTCAAGGAAGGAGTCGTTCCAATAAAATATTGCGAACGAACTACCCAAACACTTAGTGCTGAAGCACTAACTACCCCTTACAAAATTACTGATGTGAATATCTGTAAGGATGATGTTTGTATTTCTGCACACCTAATAGTTGTAAAGAAAATATCTCAGCATGTTATCCTAGGAACTCCTTTCCTAGAGAAACTCATGCCAATAAATGAGATTACTAAGGAAGGAATTACCACCTGTTATAAAGGCAAAAGAGTAACTTTCGAATTTATAACTAATCCAATTGTTAAAATACTTAATGAAGTACATTTGAAAGAAAATCAAATTAATTTCTTAAAGGAAGAACTTGCTCAGGTTACTATAACCCAGCAGTTGCAACAATTGGAAATTCAAAAAAGAATTCTACAAGTTGAGGAAGATTTTAAGCTATACACTTGTAGTAATATCCCAAATGCTTTCTGGGATAGAAAACAACATATTGTTTCTCTTCCTTATGAAGAATCCTTTAATGAAAATGATATTCCAACCAAGCCAAGACCTTGTCAAATAAATCAAGAATATCTTGAGTTATGCAAAAAAGAAATCCAAGAACTATTGGATAAAAAATTAATTTGCAAGTCTTACTCTCCATGGAGTTGTACAGCATTTTATGCTAATAATAATGCTGAAAGAGAAAGAGGAGTACCAAGACTTGTTATTAATTATAAACCTTTAAATAAGGTTTTAAAATGGATTAGATATCCAATTCCTAATAAAAATGACTTACTCAATAGAGTATGTAAAGCAAGAATTTTCTCAAAATTTGACCTGAAATCAGGTTATTGGCAAATTCAAATAAACGAAAAGGATCGGTATAAGAATGCTTTTACTGTTCCTTTTGGCCATTATGAATGGAATGTTATTCCATTTGGTCTGAAGAATACAACCTCAGAATTTCAGAATATAATGAATGAACTATTCATTCAACACTCTAGTTTTATACTATCATACATTGATGATATATTAATCTTCTCTAATACAATAAAAGAACACTTTAAACACCTTAATGTGTTTAAACACTTAGTTATAAAAAATGACTTAGTGATATCTGCCCTAAAAATGAAACTCTTCTAACAGGAAATAAGGTTTTTGGGACATAATATTACGAATAATACAATTAATCCAATTGATAGAAGTATTGAATTTGCTTCTAAATTTTCTGATAAAATAACTGATAATAAGCAGTTACAGCGATTTCTTGGAGCATTAAATTATGTCTCTGAATTCTATAAAAACATCGTTGCTGATACAAAAATCTTGTATCAAAGATTAAAGAAAAATCCTGCTCCCTGGACTAATAGTCATTCTGAAGCAGTAAAATTAATAAAACATAAGGTTAAAAATTTACATTGCTTACATTTAGCCAATGCTGAATGGTTTAAAATAGTTGAAACCGATGCAAGTGATATTGGTTATGGGAAAATATTGAAACAATTAAACCCTAACATCAATAAAGAAGTATTAGTGAGATATCATTCAGGAAAATAGAATGATACTCAAATTAAATATTCAACTATTAAGAAAGAAATTCTTTCTATTATTCAATGTATACATAAATTTCGAGATGATTTACTTAATAAGAAATTCTTATTAAGAATTGATTGTAGTTCTGCTAAAACTGTTTTAGAAAAAGATGTTAAAAACTTAGCATCTAAACAGATATTTGCTCGATGGCAAGCTGAATTAGCAATATTTGATTTTGATATTGAATATATTAAAGGAACTGACAATTCACTTCCTGATTTCTTGACTCGTGAATTTTTGCAGGACAATGAGTCAAAGAAGTAAAGGAAAACAACCATGGGTTCCTAGACCCATGGCCTCGAGCTCCAATGAGACAAGATATCAGAAAACCAAGAAAATTGTTCTTGGTAAAGAAAAATCTTCAAATAAGGAAGTTCAAGACTTCGAAGAAACCAATGTTTCTTCCTACAAGCAAGCAGTTAAAATTGAAACAATTTTTACTAAGAACAATTACACAGAAGAGATACTTCAACTGGAGAAATCTGACATCCCAATGATGGATGATCCATGGAGAGTTAAAGAAAAATATCTGGAAAATAATATGTTTCCAGTACAGGAAAAAGATAGAAATGTCTATGAAGGAATTTTGCTTACAACAAAATCTGTTAAAATTGAGCATTTCTATCAGAAGGCCAATGACTTTAGAAGTGATGTGAATTATATTAAAATAATCATAAGACACATCATTATACCTCAATCATGGGGACTACACCCAAATTGAACTAAATTATTAGTTCATAAAGGGAAAAATATTAATATGCCTTACTCCTACTGGGATTATATTGAGGTATTTATCAAAGTGTTTTATTTTGACAATAGCAAATAGAAACACTCTTGGTTTATTCGAATTTGTCCTGAAATCCTTAAACAGGACATACCAGCTTGGTTCATTCGATGGTGGTTATAATTTGGAGCCACACTAGAAATTCTTTCACCATCATTGCAAGAATTATTTGCAACTTGGGCTCAATCCTATCCTCTCTGCCAGAATGCAGATCAACTTTTAGAGGGGGGGAGCACTATGTACTTTTTTATCCATTTCGAAATTCTATATATTTTTAAATGGATAATTAAGTATGAATTTAATGCTCTTTATTTCCCTGTTCTAGCCAGAAAATTTTTGATTAAATGGTGGAACAGGTTGGATGAGAAAGAAAAGGTACAATATGTACAAAAATCTATCAAGGAAAATGAGATCATTGTTGAAGCTAAGCTTAAAAAGGAAATCATGGATGATAGTCCTTTAAAGAAGCTGAAGGAGTCTCTGAGGAGACAGAATCCTCCAATTACTGAGGTAGAATTGAAGAAGAAAGGCCTGAAATACATGCAGACTCAATTTGATTCAATATTTGAAACAGATACTATGTCTGTTAGTTCCACAAAATCGGAACATGAAGAAGAAGACTCAGAAACCTTCTTCAAAAAGATGCACAGGAGAGTCACTACTCCATCTGATGACGAAAGTAGTGATGCCAGCATGCACTAAGGAGGCACTGTTGTCAAGAATACAGGTGGCAACTATTGTTCATTTACTTTTTTAAAAAGAGAATCTCTTTAATTATTTTCCGACAATGGTGGGTCCCATCCACTTTGATTTTCAGCATAATTGCTGCTACGTAGACGGAGGAGAAGTAAAGGCAAATAAAGTGAAAAGGAGATAGCGACAGGCACTCGCGTTGCTGATAGGAAGGGAATCTTACCTGCAGCTGCCGGTTTCTCCACTCGCACTTGTCAGTTGTTAAGTCGGTCGATACCGATTCTCATGTATTATAAATAGAGGCCAAGACCTCTCTACTATGTACATTTTATGCTAGTGTGTTGTTACTCTGCTCTTTTATTCTGTGTGTTTAAGCGTGCTTTGTAAGAGTGTTTGGTTGTAATATTTTCTACTATCAATAAAAATTCCGTTCAAGCGTTTGACTGCTCATCCTCTCTATCCTGGTTTTTTGTTTATTTGAATTTGCCAATAACCTAATTTCAGGTCAAATTTTGAGAAAATTCTTGCTTTACATACTCTATTGAGTAAGTCCCTTTTATTAGGAATTGGATATCTAATCCATTTCAAAACCTTATTTAAAGGTTTATAATTAATAATAAGTCTTGGTACTCCTCTTTCTCTTTCAGCATTATTATTAACATAAAATGCTGTACAACTCCATGGAGAGTAAGACTTGCGAATTAATTTTTTATCCAATAGTTCTTTGATTTCTTTTTTGCATAACTCAAGATATTCTTGATTCATTTGACAAGGTCTTGCCTTGGTTGGAATATCCTTTTCATTAAAGGATTCTTCATAAGGAAGAGAAACAATATGTTATTTTCTATCCCAGAAAGCATTTGGGATATTACTACAAGTGTGTAGCTTGAAATCTTCCTCAACTTGTTGAATTCTTTTCTGAATTTCCAATTGTTGCAACTGCTGGGTTATAGTAACCTGAGCAAGTTCTTCCTTTAAGAAATTAATTTGATTTTCTTTCAAATGAACTTTATTAAGTATTTTAACAATTGGATTAGTTATAAATTCGAAAGTTACTCTTTTGCCTTTATAACAGGTGGTAATTCCTTCCTTAGTAATCTCCTTTATTGGCATGAGTTTCTCTAGGAAAGGAGTTTCTAGGATAACATGCTGAGATATTTCCTTTACAACTATTAGGTATACAGGAAAACAAACATCATCCTTACAGATATTCACATCAGTAATTTTGTAAGGGGTAGTTAGTGCTTCAGCACTAAGTGTTTAGGTAGTTCGTTCGCAATATTTTATTGGAACGACTCCTTCCTTGACACAATTAAGGCCTGCACCGCTATCAACAAGTGCAATCAAATTGGATATATAATACTCATTATTAACTAGCATATTTATTTTAATGTACCATTTATGGGTAATAAATAAATCTATTTTTTGTAGGAAATTATTTTTCCCTTCCTCTATCTGTCCTGATTGAACAGACTGATTCTTCCCCTCTTGTTCTTCCGAGCAGGAAGAACTAACTGAGGATTCACCAATTTTGGTAGTTTTCTGAGATAACATATCTCGTTCTAGTTTATCCAGTCTTTTCTGGATATATTGATCTTGAGATTTTAAATTTTTAATCTCAATCTTCAAAGTTTTTATTTCAGATTGGAGTTCCTGCATAGTAACAGGTTTAACTTGTCTACTTCTATACCGAGATATTACCTCGGCCATATTATAAGCTTCAGGAGTAGTAGTCTGAATAGGAGTATTATCCTTATTCAATTCTTCTCCAATTGCTTCTATAATTTTATTTTTTATTTCTGTACTGATATTATCAGTACATAGGGCTTCAATAATTTCTTTTTTCTCATTGAGAGTTAAGGTATTTATGGATAGCCCATTCATTTCTATTATAGATTTATAATAGTTAATGTCTTTCTGCGTGACACATTCGTTACATTGGCAATTCTCACCACATTCATTTTCTGATGGACTATTAGTCTCATCATTTGATTCATTATTAGATGAACTTTCTTCATAGTCAGAATTAATCATTAATTTGTAAAGAGTTTTTCTTAACCCTTCATCTTCAATTTCTTCTAATTTCTTTTTTGTATAACATTTATTAGCATAGTGGCCTAATTTGCCACATTTGTAACATTTAATGATATTTTTCTTAGAAGATTTCTTCTTCTTACTGTCCTTATTAACAGTAGTATTTTGTTTCTTTGATTGATATTTCTTTCTTTTATAAGGTCTCTTATAGTCCTTATAATCCTTCACTTTCTTCTTCCCCTTATTAGGAAGAGGTTTGAAAGTATCCATTGCAAACTGGTCACAAAATTCTTCCAGTTGTCTTTTCTCAGAAATTATCTGAGATTTTAATTGATGTCGTAGCTTTAAGTCATTACATAAAGCTAGACCTTCTTCGATACACTTATTGATCAAATTTCCATAAGTGTAATTAGAATAAGGTATAACACCATTATTTTGGTTTCTTAAACCTTGCCTTATTCTTTCAGCAAAGAGATTAGTAAGCCCATCAATAAATTTTGACTTCCAGTGAGCATTATTAGCATCACCAAGCAACATTACTCTACTTAAGAAAGTATCCTTGTACCATCTAAAGTGAGTAAGTGTTGGACATCTTAAATTTTGAAGAAGAGTTCTCACTCTTTATCCTTGATCAGATATACCTCCTGTGAAGTATTCCAGGATGGTAATAATTAAAGTATAAACCGCATCAGGTTTAGTTGTCTGAGAACTATTCTCAGCATTAGTTTCAATTTTTACAGCACTTAAAATTTCTTGTCTTTGAGAGTCAGTCAGACAATTATTCCACCAACCCCTTAGAGTGCCAGTAAAACCACAAGTTATAAACTGTGCATTTTCCTTATCAGAATTTCCAGTAGCTTTGGCTACATTGGAATACATCATCATTCGATGTAATTGATCATGAATTTGTTTATCTGTAAGACCATCTATGTTCCATTCATAGATCTCTCCCCCACTATAATGATTTTGAATGATACTATCATTTTCTTCAAATAAAACATCAGTGGGAGTAGGTCTTTGATAATAATATTTTATCAAATTTGGTTTGCCATATTTAACCGCTTGTATTCTAGAATCATTCTTCGATTCAACAAAGGATTTTCGAAGATCATCAATTTCTTGTGGAAGCATTGCCTCCTCATTCAGATCTTCAGTTTTTTGATCTTCTTCTGAAATTTCAGAAGTATTAGAAGATTGACCATTAATTACTTGAATACTTTTATCAAGATTATTAATAGCTACTTGATTTCTATTAGTATTATTACTAATAATAGCAAATTTTTGCTTTGCTTGAGCTATTAGCTCTTGTAATTCTCTTTCTTCAGCATTAATTGTCTGAAGATTACTCTTTTTAAACTGAGCTATTAGCTCCTGAATATCTTCTTTTGTAACTTCTGGGGTTTTAGGCATTTTAAACCCTTTAACCTCAGGAGAAGGTTTTAAAGGGATATTAGAAGTTTCTCTAAAAGAGTTTTTCCCAGAATGGTCTATTTGTTTTATTTTATCTAATTTATGTAATAATTTTTCTAAGACAATTTCAATCCTGGTCAATTGTTGACCCATGACTTGAATAAACACATTGGTGTAATTATTCTGCCTTAAAGCTTTTTACAATTCAGTAATGACTGCTTCTTTACTGTCAATTATCTTGACAAAGGAAACAACATCAATTTTATTTGTCTTATTTTTAACAGTAAGTTTAATTGATTCATTTGGTGGGTACATTGATCTAGTTGTACCACTACTGGATCCTGTATTAGTATTCCAGATTTTATAGTATTCTTCTAACACATTTATTTGTGTTAATTCTGTGTCTACATATTCTTGGACAAACCAATCAACGAAAGGTATTATCTTTCTTTTCTTTTCTAGATGATTATAATATTCATCTTTAAATTTGTATCTTTGTTTAGTGGAATAAGTTTTCTCAAACTATGCCACAAATTCACTGTTCTCATAGAACATTCTATTGAGAATGTCCCTAACTGCTTGAGGAACTTTAAATCCCATTAAATAGATGTAAATTCCATTTTCGACATTGTCGGAGAGCTTATCTTGCTCTTTTCCTTATACAAAGGATGTGCTATTGCATCATCAGTAATTTTTATTTTATTAACTTCTTCTTTATTAGAAGAGGTTGATCCTATTATAGAAGGTAGAGATTTCCTTCCTGATATTGACAATCGAGATATATCATTAGGAGTAAATCTCACTTCTACTTCTCCATCATTAGTTTGGATTATTTGGTCAATATCTGTGTTTACTATTGGTTGTGGTAACACAGCTTGACTTAAAATCCATTCTTTAGGGAAATTTATTTCATCCCATCTGATAATTCTATTTGTTGCTACTTTAGATGTCAACAAATTTATTTCTATCAAAGTAGTCTTACCAGGTGTAGTAATATGCCTTGCATTAGAGGCAATAGTATTCATTACCTTATAATGAATTCTATAGATTATTGCTATACTCTCAGATCCTGGTAAGAAATTATAACCATAAGTTTTCAGACTTAAAGTTACAAATTCATATAAATGATTATCTGTCATTGACAGAGTCAAATTCGGGTAAACATTAAAGTAAACTGGACCATGGCAGAGACTAGTCTGCATTACTTCCATTAGAGATTGGCTCCAGTCTAAACATCTTGCATCTCTAAGATATGTCATTATTGATGCATTTAACCCTGGTAATGTTAAGGGTTTAAACGCAATTTGTATTAGTCCAATATGGACATAATTGTAGGCATCACGAACATGCCCAATATCCTCTTCGCTTATTAGCTGAAAGGAATGCTCTGTGTTATTCACAGAAACAGTTCTTTCCATTATTTTGATGGAAATAGAAGATTTAAAGTCAAAAGTACCAATTTGATAAAAAAAAATTGGCTTTACCTTTGGAATTGTCCATTTATTTAATTCCTCTAATTCGGAGGGATACTCAACATTTTGAGCATTCTTAACAGATTTACCCCTATTTAGGGCTTTCTTATTAAAGCCAATTGCTAACTCTTTACTCATTAGAGTTGTGAGGTTCTACTTCCTTCACTTGCATGCACTTATGACTAGTTTTTATGCCTAAGTTACCTCTTTGTTAATAGAAATTATTATGTTAATTCTATTGTTCTAGTTAACTACTTTAAAGTTTCAGACCTATCTAACGATAGTAAAGACCTAGCACGACTGTCAACGATTTACGCCATCAACTGCCCTCTCGGCATAACAAGGCTACGCGACTTCGATGCCGTCCCACTAGGTAGAAGACACATCGCTATGACAAATCCTAGCTCTATTGCAGTAAACCACAGCAACAGCTTTAACAATAATAATAACCATAACAGAAAAAAAATAACTTAAACACAATAACTAAGCCATATATTTACATGCTTGTGAGAAAGTAGAAGTACCTCAGCCTTGAGCCAACAGGGCTCTGATACCAAACAGAACCAGGATAGAGAGGATGAGCAGTCAAACGCTTGAACGGAATTTTTATTGATAGTAGAAAATATTACAACCAAACACTCTTACAAAGCACGCTTAAACACACAGAATAAAAGAGCAGAGTAACAACACACTAGCATAAAACGTACATAGTAGAGAGGTCTTGGCCTCTATTTATAATACATGAGAGTCGGTATCGACCGACTTAACAACTGACAGGTGCGAGTGGAGAAACCGGCAGCTACAGGTAAGATTCCCTTCCTATCAGCAACGCGAGTGCCCGTCGCTATCTCCTTTCACTTTATTTGCCTTTACTTCTCCTCCGTCCACGTAGCAGCAATTATGCTGAAAAGCAAAGTGGATGGGACTCACCATTGTCGGAAAATAATTAAAGAGATTCTCTTTTTTAAAAAGTAAATGAACAGTAGTTGCCACCTGTATTCTTGGCAACAGTGCCTCCTTAGTACATGCTGGCATCACTGCTTTCGTCATCAGATGGAGTAGTGACTCTCATGTGTATCTTTTTGAAGAAGGTTTCTGAGTCTTCTTCTTCATGTTCCGATTTTGTGGAACTAACAGACATAGTATCTATTTCAAATATTGAATCAAATTGAGTCTGCATGTATTTCAGGCATTTTTTCTTCAATTCTTCCTCAGTAATTCGAGGATTCTGTCTCCTCAGAGACTCCTTCAGCTTCTTTAAAGGACTATCATCCATGATTTCCTTTTTAAGCTTAGCTTCAACAAGGATCTCATTTTCCTTGATAGATTTTTGTACATATTGTACCTTTTCTTTCTCATCCATAGATATATATATTTACATATATATATATATATATATATATATATGTAAATATATATATCTATATATATATATATCTATATATATATATCTATCTATATATTATTGTATACATATAAATTAGTATATAAATATGTATATATTTATATATTTCAAATTCCTGCATTTTTATTCTTTTCTTTTATATATGTATATATGTATGTATATATATATATATATATATATATATATATATATATATATATATATATATATATATATATATATATATATATATATATATATTAGTGTACATAAATATGTATATATATATATATATATATATATATTTCAATTTCAGCTTTATTTTCTTTTTATATATCTATATGTATTATATAAAATATATATTATATATATATATATATACTATATATACCTACTACTATATATACTATATATATATGTATATATATATACTCTATATATATATGAACCCTATATATATATATATTGGCTTATGTGTATATATTTACATAAGTATATATATATACTATATTATTGTGCCTTTATTTAAATTATATTTACGAGACATGTACGTCTTAAACAGAAAATATCTCCAGCACAGTCAGTGACCCCCTGTCACCAGAACCCTCAGAACTGACTGTGAGACCAGGTTTCCAACACAATCAGGAAGTAGGCAAGTATACCTTGCCAAGTTACTGTTTAAATTTAAATGTTGTTATATGCTATTTTTTCCTGAATTTCATATGACTGTGAGTACCTGAGATTGCCTCAGGTACAGTCAACTAATACGTTGACATGTAGTATAAATAAACTTAGTCTTTACAGACTTACCAATAACTGAGAGGGTATTCTAATATCCTCCTAGACCCTGTCACGGGAATACGCAATATGGTTGCAATACATATTGGGATACAATCTGCGTATTTGATTAGCTGCCAGTACGTGTGACGTGCATCACGGCTTAGCTTAAAATCAGGAGAACTCAGGAATAATTACGACTTGGCATTAGTTACATTGGGCGGGAAAGATAACTAGTAGCCGTATGGGACACCCCCTCCTTGTATGTTTTACCTTCGTTCCATACTCCTCGGAGATGGACGATTGCAGAGTGCCCATGCATCTGGGGGCATATGACACATATACTAGCCAGTCAACACGATTGGTGAATTAAGTCAGCATATGTCTGGCCTACACTTTCCCATGCGTACTACGAGGTCTTTACTTGCATTCACATAGATGGTTAGCACCCTGTATTTATTTATTTATTCAGTATTTACATACCTGGCATGTTATTTTCCTGTATCTTGTTATGTCCCACTGAGGACCTGGTTCCCTTCCAAATTTAGATGAGGCCTACTACCCCACGGTTGTAGAAGCATGAAAAATACGCTGGAACGATCTACGCAGCATCTCGAAACAGAGAAGCGTAAGCAGAGGCCTTCGAAGCCATCCAACGTAAAACAGGGTTCTTCATCGCCTCCATGGCGTAAAACCCAGCCGCTCTCAAAGCAGCGTTAAAACGTACGAGGGATGCTTCGTCTTCCCCAAAATGAACCTGTCAAGTCACGCGGTGAACCTGGCCTCTGACTCCTGACAAAAAGTACTGCACGGCTAACCAAACGACGGCTAGAAACGGTGGCAGACCCCTCGGGACGCGCTCCACGGTATGATGGCGGATCTCTGCATTTAATGCAGAGGATTTGGTTAAAATATCACCAAGCCGTCGTCTACTGAAGTCCCCTCAGCATAAACCGCTCTTTCGCGTACAAGGGAATACGCTTCCTTGTTTACACGGGCGAACATGAGCTGCTTCACGCTCCGCAGTAAGGCAAACCGCTGCCACGTCAAAAGCTGCACTTTGTACGGGGCTCGAGGCACGTCTCTACGTCTAATTGCACAGAGCAGTGACAGTTTTCCTCAAGGCACGTCTCTGCGACGGATGAACAGAAGGGCTGCAGACCTTCAAAAGCACGTCTCCGCATTTAATGCACAAGATAATGACAAATCTCTGTAGAAGATTTGATTACATCTTTGAAAGCCGTAATTCCGGCTAAAACGTCCGCATCAGCACTTCGACTCGGTACCCAGTGGCTTCTACGCCCGCTCAGGATCAGTGCTCCCTCGGCTTCCAACGCCCTCTCGGTCTCTATGACTGTTCGGCTCCTATGCCCACTCGGCTTCTATGCCTGTTCGGCTCCTATGCCCACTCGGCTTCTATGCCTGTTCGGCTTCTATGCCCATTCGGCTTCTATGCCTGCTCGGCTTCTATGCCTATTTTGGCTTCTACGCCAAGGTGACAGTCGCTTGGCTTTTATGCCAACCCCTGCTACACAAGGGATACCTACCTACGTGGCTTCTACGCCGTGATCTTCGTAGCAGATATACGCATTTTGTCCCCTTAATTGGACACGCGTCACATGCTCACTCAAAAGGTCATTTACACGCAGGCATTAGTTATTTTAAACCGTTGTGTAAAAGGGTGCTGTACTGTCCACTCCTCGATTGTTACACCGACGGAGTGGTCACTGTCACCAAAACTCTATAAATAGAGACCCCTATCAATGGGGAAAAAGGTCGGAAAATTGGTCAAGAAAACCAGTACAAGATCAAAGGTCGAAGAATTAGATCGAACAAGGTCATCGAACCAGAGATCAAGGAGGAGAGAGAGAGAGAGAGAGAGAGAGGAGAACCCAGAGCTCGGGCAAGGAACAGGGAGCGACGACCTTCAGCATCGCGCATCCACCCTCCTTTGCAATCTCCGGAGCTACATCCTGTCTTCCACGGCACTTCTTCAACATCGTGTAGTCCAAGGGCTAAAGTGATCGACCGCAGATCAGACACCTATAGCAATTTATACCCAGATTAAATAAATTGTACTCCCACATCCTCGTATAGGAATACATTGTACAAGTTTGTTTGTAAACCAAAGGGCACGGGCCTCTTATAACCCCGTCATTGAAATACACTTTTATTCTTTCATTTAATACCACAAACAAGATGGCGAGTCTGCTGGGGAGTTCTTTCTCTTCTGACGAGGAAGTAATTGCTCAACACGATGCGGTATCTGTAGGAACCGTAAAGAAGACACTGGTCGTTCAGTTCGACCAGTCTGCCTATGAAGACATGCTTCGGACTGGGGGTAGCTCTCACTCTCTTTCCGTCCAAGACAGCAGAAAGCTGCGCAAAGTGTGGATGCCCAAGATGTCCTCTGCCGTTCCTGTGGACTCTCCGATCTCTCCGACCAATGAGGTGGTAGCATCGCTCCCTCCGTGCCCCGCACGTAAAATTCAGTCTCCCGCTACGCGCGGTACAGACAAAGCTTCTGGCAAAGCCGCAGCGCTAACCCAGGAGTATCCACTGCGTTCTACACGCAGAAATCAGTCTCCCGCTACGCGCGGTACAGACAAAGCTTCTGGCAAAGCCTCAGCGCTAACCCAGGAGTATCCACTGCGTTCTACGCGCAGAAATCATTCTCCCGCTACGCGCGGTACAGACAAAGCTTCTGGTAAAGCCTCAGCACTAACCCAGGAGTATCCTCTGCGCTCCACGCGCAGAAATTAGTCTCCCGCTATGCGCGGTACAGACAAAGCTTCTGGCAAAGCCTCGGCGCTAACCCAGGAGTATCCACTGCGTTCTACGTACAGAAATCAGTCTCCCGCTACGCGCGGTACAGACAAGACCTCTGATGGTGCCTCAACACCAAATCAGAAGTACATATCGCGCTCTACGCGCAAAATGACATCTGACCTTTACGGTAAACCAGACGAGCGCGACGATCTCCGCAAAGGAAAGCAGGCGGGTGAATATTCAACTACTGGGCCCTTACGCCAGCAAAAGAATGATCTGCCTACTCTCCGGATTACGCAAGAAGCTAATGGCCAACTGAGAGCCTCTTCAGCCTCACGCCAGACTGATCTCTCAATGACCCCCAGGGAAATGGGAGCTTACGCCATTGAAGATGAGCGCGAGGAAGCTTCGCCGTCAGGCAGCGCGGAACGCATCACTACGCTGGAGACGTCTCTGAAATAAATGCAATCCGTAATGGAAACCATGCACCAGATGATGCTCGCTCAGCACGCAACTACCATGGCTCAAGCGTCGGTCCCACCAACTTAGATACGCGCGGGGGTGGACTCACCACCATCCAACCCAAGCCAAGAGTCTACGCTGGATCAAGAGTCAACAGTTCCTCCGCTGCCTCACCTAGAAAATGCCCTACCTCCTGCTGGAGCTACAATACAGCTGACTCTGCACCTCTTAGTAGCCCCGCTTCCAACTGAGAATTCGATGCAGGCAGTGCGAGAGTTAAAAGCCCAGTTCGACGCCTTGAAGCACAAAGATCAGCTCAAGAAACTGGGAATCAACCAGCCCTACCCAGCTGTCTGGGAGGAGGTCCCTTTCCCTCCAAGATACAAACCTCAGACTATGGCTCTGTTCGAGGGAAAAACATCACCAAGTCAGTACGTGAACTATTTCAGTATGATGATGGTGTTGCTATAAGGGAACGATGCCCTCCTCACTCGGGTGTTCAAAGGCTGTCTCTAGGGAGTAGCCTACCAGTGGTACAGAAGCTTGACGGACAACTGCATTACTTCCTTCGAGGACTTCAAAGCTCTGTTCTTCATACGATTCTACGAAGGAGGAATGGACATGTCTATGTCCTCCCTCATCGAAGTCAAACAGAAGGAAAAGGAAGACGTCCGCATCTTCATCGAACGCTTTCGTCAGGCCACCTTACAAATGCCCCCAGGAGTTCCAGACTCAGCGTTGGTGGACATTTGCAGGAAAAATCTCCTGCCCGTGGTCTCGGTGTTCACAGGACCATATCAGTTCCATGATTGGCCCTCGTTCATCATCTCGGCAGTAGCCGCCGAAGACAACAGTCGCAAGGCGCGCGACAATGGCATCATGATCTCCGCCTCTGACAGAGGCAAGAGGTCATCTCCCAGCAGTGACCATCCTCGTGGTCCCAAAGGAAAAGAAGCCCTGGCAATCAACACGGCCAGACCAAAGATTACGGCAACCACGCAAGCAAAACCCGGGACTTCTAGGCCCGTCGAAGTCTACTCTTTCGACGACGACGACATCCCAAGTATCTTTGAGTGTCTCGTCAAAAGTGGCAAGATCGCCCTCCCGGAGCTAAGGCGGCCCCAGGAGGTTGGCAATACCGACGACCCCAAATACTGCGTCTTCCACAGATACGTACACCACCCAACGAAGGCATGCTATGTATTAAAACGAAAGATCCAGAGATTAATTGATGCTAAGGCCATCACTCTGCACAGCACCGAGAAGACGGTTGCGGCCAACATGATCTCTCTGCAGTTTGGCAATCTACCTCCCCAAAGGGTCCCTAATGGTGTTGCACCTATATCCCGGGCAACGATGAACATCGTTAACCTCCCCCCGGCTAGGGGTCAAAATCATAACCTGGTGCCCCTAACTACCCGGCAGGGCGAGATAATGTGGGTTCACCCGGATTTAGTGCCAGAGCTCGAGAGGGAGACCAAGGCAGCCAAGCCTACCTCCGAGAAGAGTCCCAAATACAGATCATGCCACATGATCACAACTTCTTCTGCACCAGACGAAGATGAGGTACTTATCGCAACCCGTTCAGGGAGGGCCTACCTCGACGATAACGGAGCAAACCAGGAAGACACGCCAGCTGACGCTCCAGCTACCAAACCTTCAGAGCAAGGTCCCGTCGTGCCAAACGTCAGCCCTGCGAAACCTACTCCGGCGGAAAAGGGAAAGCAGAAAGAAATACGCTTCGACAAACCTGTGAAAAACATTCCAAGCAAAGGTTTAGAGAAGCCATACAAATTTGACATCCTGGCCCAACTAGCCAATAAGCCAGCCAGGTTGTCCATCCTCGAGCTACTCAGGCTCTCCCCAGACACTCGTCTAGCCCTGAGTGAAGCGCTGATGCAGGCAGAGGCGTACTTGACCCAACTCAAGTCCCCCGACGGGGAGCCAGTGGCATGTCCTCAGTGCCACAGCGTAATGGAGGTGGTCCCAAACATCACCTTCACTCAAGACGACATGCTGTTAAAACATAACAGACATGACAGGCCCCTCTATTACACCGGGTACGTCGGTTCCATGGAGGTCGACCGAATTCACATAGATCCGGGATCATCGATCAGCATCATCCCGCACAGTCTGCTAAGGCCACTAAGAATCCCTACCAGCGAACTGGCTTACACTACCACTACAATCGTGGGTTTCAACGCTGGAAAAAGTAAGCTACTGGGAAAAATTTGCTTGAGAATCCAGATCGGCAACCTTAGGTCGGTGGCCACATGTTACGTCATCGACTCAGAGGTGTCTTACAACATCCTGCTAGGAAGACCGTGGATTCACGACCACAACATCGTTCCTTCAACCCTACATCAATGCCTTAAGTATGTAGACGCACAAGGAACAGTACAAACGGAGGTAGCTGACCTAAACCCATTCAAAGGAATAGAGTTGTACTATTCCGATGCCGTGTTGTACTCCCAGGACCATGTGGAAGAAGGGTCGGGCGAGGCAAAGGAGGAATCCCGCCGGGAGCCGGAAGGGCCCTCTGCCACACTGCCGCTGTCCATTAAAGTGAAGAGACGAACCACTCGTCCGAAAGCCATAGAACCTTTGGCTATCCACCGGGACAAGACCAAGACAGGAGAAGGGGGTGATCCTCTAGTGATCACTTTGAACCGAAAGCCTCCACCCTTGGTCATCAACCTTCGACGCAGTGGGCAGTCAACTGGTGTAAAGGCGACCAGGAGTGAAGTTCCAGATGATAATAAATATCCTCTTTTTCAGTATATTTATGCTCAAATTCCAGTACAGAGACCTACTCCGCATCACAAGGTAGAACCCATAGCACAAAAATTCTTGAAAGCTATAGGCTCCTATCGCCCATATGTCTGGGAAGTAACATCGCCATCCAACGTCGTCACGACATATGGACCTCATGAGGATTCTATCTTCATCGTCCCGCCTACCTGCAGCACTCAGCGCTCAATTATCTTCGGTCGCATACGGAATCAGCCGATTGTCCAAGAAGACCCTTTCGATGACGACACCGGGAAAATACAGATTCATCGTTATAGCCCGCAAGTGCTAAAGATCATGCAAAACATGGGCTACGACTTGAAACGTAGGCCAGGCCTCAACTACGGAAGAGGCAGACGAACGTCGCCGTGCGGCAACCCCCGTAATCAACAAGCCCGTCTCAGGCTAGGGTATGCCACCTCCATCGCGACTTTCGAGCCAAAAGAGGACCCCTTTACCTCTTCCCAGAACAGCTCATCGCCCTCCAACTCGCCAGATGCTTTCGAACAAGCACTATCGGCGAATATGGTGATGACAAACCCTCAGAAGCCGAGGAGCAGGATACGGAGCCATTCGAGGATGACCCCTGGGCTCAACAAATGGATACGCAGTGGGAATTCCACTTCGAGCAGAGAGAACCTCCCACCAAGGACGAAGTCATCCAGATCAACGTTGGGAGTGAGCTTTCACCAAAGCCAATATTTGTCAATAATAATCTTCCCCCACCTGAAAGGGAAGACGTTATACAGCTGATAAAGGAGTATATTGACGTCTTCGCGTGGGATTACGAGGACATGCCAGGCCTAGACCCGAAGGTAGCTACTCATATGCTCAATATATTAGCCGATTCGAAGCCGGTAAAGCAGCACCAACGACGGTTCCGCCCCGATATGATGGACGCCATCGAAGCTGAAGTCAAGAAGTTGATAACCTGTGGTTTCATCCGGGAGGAACAATACCTCGACTGGGTCGCTAACGTGGTCCCAGTCATGAAGAAAAATGGGAAGGTACGCATCTGCATCGACTACCGAGATCTGAATGCGGCCTGCCCCAAAGATGAATTCCCTCTCCCCATCACGGACATCATGATCGACAACACCTGCGGCTTCGAACGCATGTCTTTCATGGACGGGTTCTCGGGATACAATCAGATCAAGATGCATCCTGAAGACGAGAAGCACACCGCCTTGCGGACACCACTGGGGGTATATTGTTATACGGTCATGCCCTTCGGGCTAAAGAACGCTGGGGCTATGTACCAACGGACTATGAGTAACATATTCTGCGGACATTTACGTAAAACAGTGGAATGTTACGTAGACGATATAGCCGTCAAAAGTTGCCTCAAAGGCGATCACATCCGAGACCTGAGGGCAGTATTCGAATTAATGCGCTAGCATCAACTCAAGATGAACCCCGTAAAGTCCTTTCTGGGTGTATCCAGTGGCAAGTTCCTGGGATTCGTCATTACCACCAAAGGCATCGAAGTAGACCCTGACAAAGTCCAGGCGATCACGGCAATGCGACCGCCCCGTAATCTGAGGGAACTCAGGGGGTTCCAAGGACGTCTGGCTTATATCCGGCGATTCATATCCAACCTCTCGGGGAGATGTCAGCCCATCTCTCATCTCATAAAGAAAGGTGTATCCTTCATATGGGACAAAATATGCCAGCAAGCGTTCGAGGATATCAAACGCTACTTAACCAGCCCGCCAGTCCTGGTGCCTCCCGTCGTGGGAAAACTATTCTTGCTGTACGTACGGGCAATGGATCATTCGCTAGGAGCTCTCCTCGCACAGAAAAATAATGCGGGTCATGAACAGGCTATCTACTATCTTAGCAGAATGATGGTCGGGGCCAAACACCGGTACAACCCAGTGGAGAAGGAATGCTTGGCTCTGATATTCGCTGTCCAGAAAATACGGCACTACGTCACTGGCCAGACTATTCATATCATCTCCAGGATCAACCCCCTTCGAGTACTGATGAGCAAGCCAAGTGCCCTCAACTCCCGAATCGCAACGTGGGCGATGCTGCTGACACCATACGACATGGTGTACATCCCACAGAAATCTGTCAAAGGCCAAGCGCTGGCCGACTTCCTAGCGGCTCATCCGACCCCGGAGACCTCCAAACTATACGAGGACATCCCCGATGAAGTTGTAGAATGTAACTTCGCAAGGAAAAGCGACGTATGGCAACTGTTCTTTGATGGCGCCTCCAGAACTGGTCCTAAAAGAAACGTCGTTTCAGGAGTGGGAGTCGTCCTAGTTACCCCGGATCAACTCGTCATCTACCGAGCATACTCTCTTAGCGAGCCCTGCTCCAACAACGTGGCGGAATACAACGCTCTACTAATTGGGCTCCAAGTTACCGTAGAACTGGGGGTAGAATCCCTGGAGGCTTTCGGTGATTCTCTGCTCATCGTCAATCAAGTCAGGGGAATATACGAAGTCCGTAATCCAGACCTCATCCCCTATCACCGGGCGACGATCGAGATAGCCATGACGTTCAAAGGGTTCTTCCTAGAACACGTACCTCGATCTCGGAATCTGGAAGCTGATGCCCTGGCCAGCCTGGCCGCAGACTTGGCCGCTCCTATAAGAAGGCAAGATTCGGTAATCCTTCTTAACAGAGATTTGTTCTGTGTGAAGAACAGCTATCACATAGAACGCAGCTACGCTGTAAACGCCGATCCTCCTACAAGAGATTGGACAAGTCCTTTCATAGATTTAGTGGCATACGAAATCTTACCGGAGAACCCCAAGGAAGCAGTATCCGTCAAGAGACGATCGCTACGCTTCTACTTTGACGCGTCTTCACAACGCCTGTATCGCCGGACCTACGACGGACTGCTGTTGAGGTATCTCTCTGGCACCGAAGCACAGCAGATTATCCGTGAAGCTCACGATGGCGTATGCGGAGCACATCAACCCGGGCCTAAGCTACAGGATCGCATCAGGAGGATGGGCTATTACTGGCCGACCATGATCGCAGATGCAATACAGTATGCAAAGCATTGCAGAGCCTGTCAGGTTCATGCAGACTTCATACATCAACCGTCGGAACATCTACATCCTACGATCGCATCCTGGCCTTTCAAAGCATGGGGAATGGATACCATCGGTCCTATTCACCCATCTTCTTCCAGGGGTCACCAGTTCATACTGGCCATCACGGATTACTTTTCCAAATAGGCCGAAGCAATCCCTCTCACCGAGGTAAAGGCATCCAACGTAGTCAACTTCATCAAACATCACGTCATCTATCGCTTTGGGGTACCCCGGAGGATAATTCATGACAATGGGCCCCAGTTCATTAGCCAGACGTTTCATCGGTTTTGCGATAAAAACCGGATACAAAATGTTGCCTCCACGGCATACTATCCAGCTGCTAATGGTTTGGCGGAAGCTTTCAACAAAACCATTATCAAACTCTTGAAGAAGTTTGTCTCTTCAAACAAGAGAGACTGGAATAAAAAGCTGGGCGAATGCCTCTGGGCATACCGCACGACGGTACGAACGCCAACGGGTTGTACCCCATTCACGCTGGTCTACGGAAGCGAAGCAGTTCTTTCCATTGAAATCCAGATCCCGTCGTTCAGGATAGCCGTGGCTAATGAGCTGACTCAAGAAAAGAATGACCTCTTAAGGCTTCAGGAGCTAGAAGGATTAGACGAGAAACGCCTCCAAGCTCAACAGCGCATCGCGCTCTACCAAGTACGCATTTCCAGGGCTTTTAACCATAAAGTTAAGGAAAGGGTGTTCAAGGTCGGCGAGCTAGTTCTAGCAGTAAGAAGGCCAATAATTTTAACTCACAGAAGTAAAGGCAAATTCTAGCCCAAGTGGGAAGGCCCTTATGTGATCGAGACAACGTTCTCGAACGGCGCCTACAGGATAGCCCAGCCTAACGGGGACCTATTAATGGCTTCCATCAACGGCAAATTCCTGAAAAGATACTACGTTTAATTCCCCCCTGCCCAGGTGGAACATAACGAGAATCTCAATTCTGACGAAATTACTCCAATAAGAGAAACTAGTTAGGTCATATCCTATCATGTCTATATGACCTCCGAATAGATACACCCTGCTAAGGAGGTTTATCGAGAGTATGTCAGGTCCATACTACCTCTGATATCCCCCTCACCTAAAAAACTGTCATTTACATTCCGAAATGACGGGTCCACCACAGTCAGAAAAGAGTCGCTTTTATACATTCCCAAAAGGAGGCAAAATTACATAAGGAAGGATACATCAAGTTGGCGGAGTAATCAGATCACGAATCTGCCGCCCCAGTGCAGCCATCCCCTCCTTCCTAAAGGCCAAGGCATCGGCGCGAGCCCGCTCCAGCTGTGCCTCCGGAGTATGCGTGAGGGTCAGGTTAGCCCTTGCTCGAAGACAGCCCGCACAGGCAGCTTCCGCACGGTTCAGATCCCGTCGCGCTTCACTCAGTCGACCAATCGCTACCTCTGAACCTGCCAACGACTGGGAGGCCCACTCCTCTGCCAGAGCAAGTTTTTCCCTCATCTTGGAGACCCTCGCTGCATTCCCTTCATGCTCGGATCGACACTGCATCTCAACAGCAAGAGCTTCTTCCACTACAGCCTTTCTCCTATCCCTCTCCAGCTTGTGCTTCTGGATAGAGTTGTCTAGGCTTGCCAGCTTGGTAGCGAGCCGCTCAGCTATGAGGTCGAATCGAGCCTGGACATCAACATCGAGGCTGGCCTCAGCCCGCTGCAAATATTCGTTAACAGGTTGCTCTAAACCATTAACCACCGCCTCCAAAGCGTCAGCTACTCCAGGATTGCCAAGCCCCCTGATAACCTCGATCGAAAGATGAGAAGTCTTCTTCAGGAGCTCGAAGTCAAGTTTCTTCGCCAACACCATCGGTATCATCATTTATAAACCGGTGTAGACAAGGCTGGTATGCTGCTCAGTCAACGCGACTAGACCCGACTGAACGTTCGGAGTAACCGCGATGCTAGTAACTCCCTCTCCAGGGACAATTGCAGACGAAGTAGCCACCGCCGCCATCTCGACGGGTGGCGTGGCCAAAAAAGGTGTAACAGCAACGATCGAGGTCATCGGCATACTCGCGAAAGGCGAGGTCGAGATAACAGGTTCGTCCCCCTCCCGGGATGACAAAACCTCTCCAGGCGAGCTGGCCCCCGAAGACACTTCTGCCTCGGAATTAGGCGCCTTCACATCTTCACTAGGAGCCAACGGCATATACGACACGTCTGCACCTGGTGTGGCTAAACCACGCCTTAAGGACACAATGCGACCTGTCATACCTGGAGAAGGAAGTGGGCCGACCGACATCGCCAAAAGTTCGGTCAAGCCTTCCCCGAGAAGCGGTCGAGGTTCGTCAGCCGGAGTCTCGCCGAGCGCGCTCGCTGACCCAGAAGCAACTTCCCCCACTGCTGACCTCGGGAAAGATTCTTCCATCTGCAGCGGCCACGTGGGCAATCCCGCTCCACTGCTTGAAGCAGCCACGGCGACAGCAACCTCTAGCGAGGACTCCCCGGCGCCACCAGCCGGAACTGTAGAAGGTCCCTCTCTAAAAGGCGAGGAACCTCCAGCCAAAGATTCATCCCTGATATAGGAAGGTGCCGACTCACTCACAGGAGCCTCAATACCAGGAATGCGGAGAGGACGAGCCACCGTCTCCTTCCTCCTCTTACGAAGGGAAGCTTCCTTCGGAGCAGAAGCCCGTCGCTTCCCAGAGGAGACTATCAAAGCCCCCGTCGGCGCAGGCACTGCACACCTCGGCAACGACACCAGGAGCTCATCCGGAGTACCAGACTCCTCGCCCTCGTCAGAAGAAACTGAGGGAACTTCGACTCTTCCCCCAGGCTTGGCAGAAGGCACTCTAAAACTTCCCCGCATGTCGAAATCGCGATGGAAGGTGTTAATCGCCACATAAAACTGGGCGTAAGAGTGAAGGAGGCGCAGCTCCGTGGAGGTTGTAACAACCGGCACGATAAAAATTGCCCCCGTACAACCCATAATAAAATATTGCCACCCTCTAGCTCCATCAATGAGTCCGCCCCTGGGTCTGAAGCTGGTGACGGCGTTACCCACGTGCAATTGATCGTACCCGAACTGCCTGGCAAATCGACTAGGCAAGTAGGGCTCGAAGAAGCAATAGTCTTCGCTCCTATACAGCAGATGGGATGGTCTGATACAGACCAACCAATTAAAAGCCTCCGGAGAAAGAACGGTCTTCTCTCCACCTGAATCCTCAAGCCACACCCCGGATTGGTTGCGATGTACCGGAGGGGGAGTACAGAGGATCTTCCAGCCATGGCTGAGGTTCAACACTAACCGACAGTCTAAAACTGTGTTCACATTCCAGGTAGAATCCCTGTAATTCAACAGGAATATGCCCCCTGAGCTGCTGCCGGAACCGGGAGACATCACCCGGGGGTTGTGGAGAATTAACCAACCCATCAAATACAGGTATGGCAATTCCACCCTGGGAAAACTCTCACGCCGAGCTTCATCGACGAGCAACCCATCGGTCATGGCCCTCAGGCCAGCCTGAATACGGCACACCATGGCAGGAAGCAGGCCCAGTCTTGCCCCAAACACCAAATGCACTGCGGGCCACAGGATGTTCCGGTGAATTCGATCCGCAGACGCGATACCGGGCACTACCACTCGATGCAGCCATATGGAGAGGAAACCAGCCAGCTGGGCTTCCTTAGACAGAGGCCTGCGACAGCGCCTCAAGTAACTGTGGGCCTTGGTGCCTTCGGGGTATTTTCCTACCCCCTCAACGAGAATCTGATCGGAAGCCTTGGCGTCCTCCATAAGAACCTCGACCACCTGGGCACTAAGGACGCTCAAGCAGTTTAGGGTCTCATTCTTACCCCCTGAAGCTTTCTCCGACTTAGCGGCCCTAGCCCGATGGAAGAAGAGGTAAGATATCCACTTAGTGGTATGGGCCAAATCCGAGGGCTCGTTATAAAAAGCGGTGCACGCGAAGTACTGACACATCAGCTCCTGATATACTTCCGCCACCCGAGGGTCCGAATCCCCCAACTCCCGGTTGGTGGGGACATACTCTTCATATGGGGTATCCCCCATCGGCAGTCTCGAGACAACTGCCATCTCATGGAGGGCCAATCCCAACTCCCCCAGCGGAGTGGCGAAGGTCCCGGTGAGCGGAATATACCGCTCCATCAGTGCCAAGAACAAATTAGCATTGGGAGGTAACCCAACACTCGTCGCGCTCACAGCGGCGTATAGTCCGATGTCCTCCAGCTCTCTTCGGAAGTGCGACAAGGCCCAATCAACTAGGCATCTCCATCGGGAGTTCATCGGGGCGATCCACCCGTTGTACCGAGGATTCTCCTTGGGATATACCCCACCTCGACTCATGAAGTCATTGCAGAAGGTCGACAACTGAACAGGCTGGATCACCGAGCTATCTTCACTCGGGACATTACCCGGGCACAGGCCCCGGAACAGCGTCACAACGCCGGAGGGGCGACTGACAAAAGACCCCTGGTCAGCTCCTTTCAGATGAAAGATCTTCCCAGGCTTCCCGTGAAGATCAGGAGTCAGCTTCCACGACATCTTCCTAGGATGCGTCGCATGGGAGAAAGCCGAGATAGGATAATCCCTCGGCATCGTAGGCAGATACAAGACCAAATTCCCGACAGGGAAGACCCAAGGCTCCCTCTTGGGTTTCGTCTGGGACTGCTTATCGATCATGTCCCCAAAGAGGAAAGCCGACTTTATGTACTGCTCCCCGTCTACATATGTCAGCGGTTCGCCATTGATCATGCTCAACAGCATTCGCTCACCCTGGGCCGATATCAGAAACGCCCTGCCCTCAGGGTACTGGGGTCCAGAGATGGGAAAGGCCACATGGGACAGATCCTCCAGGTAGTTCGAGTGCAGCATCCCGGCAGCAGAGCCCATCACCTCAGCCAGCGGTGACTCACCCAAATCAACTGTAAAAGTGCAAGGAAAATAGGTCATTACAAATCCTGCACAAGTGCAGACCAAAAGAAAATGACAGTCTGTGATTTACGCCA
The DNA here is from genome assembly GCA_036927795.1 of Iris macrosiphon. NCBI lineage: Eukaryota > Viridiplantae > Streptophyta > Magnoliopsida > Asparagales > Iridaceae > Iris > Iris macrosiphon. Next base: position 47,274,411 of record JAYESA010000009.1, read on the forward strand.
AGATTGCGCAAATTTGGTCTCTATACGCCAGAAGTCTCCTCCGCAAGCGTAAAATTCAAAATTTACGATATACCCCGATTTTCGTCAGCCAGAGCTTTTACGCTCAGAGCTACGAAAATATGGAGTTCTTACGCTAGCACATTAAAAATATGGGCATAAAAGATGAAAACGTCTCCGTGCATCATCTTCCTCAAAAGAGGCTATCAGCATAGAAGACGACCTAGCGCGGTCACGTTCAACGTGTGCGAAGGATTTTTTGTCGTTTGTGTCATCCCAAAAGGCTCTATCTCTAAAGCCAGGTGCACTGCTCGTCGACGGAATTCTCCTCTCGGAAGGAGGTTTACCTCGCCCGACCGAAGATTCTCTCGCCGGTATCGAAGGACGAGACGAGGAACCTGCGCTCTTTCCCTTGGTGGAGGGAGTTTGTTTCGACGCCATTTCTAAGGACTCGAAGTGCTAGGAGAAGGAACGAAGGAAAACTCGAACGGTCGAAAGCTCTCTTTCGCAGAAGACAGATAAAAAGCTTTTTCTCAAAAGCTTGGGGTATATATATACGGTCCGAGTCGACTCCTCGAATCCTCGGACGAACCCCTCGAGACCCCAACCGGATCTCGCAATTAAGAGTTGGTTATGATTGGATGCTACGTCAGCCCACTACCCTCGAAAAACGGACAGTCAGCGAATTCGAAAGGTTTTTTTCGTACAAAACGGTTCAGCGGGTTCTACGCTAAAGGAGCTTTCTACGCTCGACAGCAACAGATCTACGATTTTACGCTTGCAAGCTGCAAGTCTAGGTTTTACGCCCGGATGCCTTTGTGCTCGGTAGCTTTTATGCTCGAGAGGCCACAAACCTACGACTTTACGCTCAGCAGATACCAAATCGACGATCTCACGCTCGGTGGCGCTCAGTTTACGCTTAGAGGCAACGGATCCGCAAAACCTCACGCCCGAAGAAATTTTCTTTTCAGGAGTACAGATCTACAGTTCTGCGCTAAAGGAGCTTTTCTACGCTCGACAGCAACAGATCTACGGCTTCATGTTCGACAGCTACAAGTCTACGGTTTATGCCCGATGCCTTTGTGCTCGGTAGCTTTTATGCTCGAGAGGCAACAAACCTATGACTTCACGCTCAGGAACCACAAGTCTACGATTTCACGCTCGATGGTGTTCTTACACTCACAGGCTACAGATCTACAGTTCTGCGCTAAAGGAGCTTTTCTACGCTCGACAGCAACAGATCTACGGCTTCATGTTCGACAGCTACAAGTCTACGGTTTATGCCCGGATGCCTTTGTGCTTGGTAGCTTTTATGCTCGAGAGGCAACAAACCTATGACTTCACGCTCAGGAACCACAAGTCTACGATTTCACGCTCGATGGTGTTCTTACGCTCACAGGCTACAGATCTACAGTTCTGCGCTAAAGGAGCTTTTCTACGCTCAACAGCAACAGATCTACGGCTTCATGTTCGACAGCTACAAGTCTACGGTTTATGCCCGGATGCCTTTATGCTCGGTAGCTTTTATGCTCGAGAGGCAACAAACCTATGACTTCACGCTCAGGGACCACAAGTCTACGATTTCGCGCTCGGTGGTGTTTTTACGCTCAGAGGCTATAGACTGATGATTTCATGCTCCACGACTTTCCGCATATCCGAACAATCCCCAAGGCGGTCAATTGCAAAGAGTTCACACAGAAGATACTCGTTCTTGACCCAGAGCATCCCAAGTACCCGAAGCATACAGAGTTCAAACATTGAGAAATTACTCTTCTCGGGTCCAAAATTGGAGGTTCATCCAGACTCCAGTCTGAACATTCCGTCTATCAAGGTGGCAACTCAATTCGACAGCCAAAAACCTTGACCCTGTTCCAAGGGAGTTTCGAGAGATCATTCTTGAAGACAAAGTCTGAACAAGATCCTGCTCATTAGAGAAGCAACAGTTCAGAATTCTATGCCGTCCCTCAGTCCTAGTAACAGGACAGTTCTAAATGTTCAAGGACGCTCAGCAGCATTCTATGGACTATTCAGGGCCTAATACTCTTTCTATCAGAGTCGACGTAAAGATTCAGACGTGTCGAAGCTGCACATATCCAGACTTCACAAGCAATGTATGGCAAAGACGATCATATGAAGAAGAAAGATGGCGTTATTTAAAGCTAAAATCACAAATTACATATGAGGGAAATCCTGTCTACAGGGGTTTTCTTTATTACATATGAGGGAAATCCCTTCTACAAAGGTCTTCCCCTTCTTCTAAGAAGATGATCGGTGGCAGGAGGATACACAACTGGGCAGATGACCCATCCTCCGAAGCAGGGTAACTCTGCTTCCCTACAGACCACCGCCACTCTGGCCGGTCTGTCTGCCTCTCGTCACCAAAGGTAACGAGAGGAGGAGCCACTTGCAAGCGGCCTGGTCAAAAGTGACCCCGCCCCACTCTCCGAGCGAGAGACCGCATAAAGTTGCTGATTATCCCGAGCAAGGGAGGCTAAGATATCCTTCCATGATCCATCGTTGCAATGGACACTTGCTCGAAGACGCCGTCTTTTTTGGCTCCTTACATGCTGGAAGAAAATGATCTCCTTCTTCCTCAGATCGACCCGACGAGCTCCGGCGATCATCTCTGCATGATAATGGGAATGCGGTAAAACAGGTTCACCCCCCCCAGCCTTTTATAGGCGCAAGAGATCACAGCGGTCCCTAATAAATCCGCCATAAAGTCAGTACCGACCGTTTCAACGCTCCATTCAGAAATGTTTCGAGTTACGAGGGGCCGTCCATGCTTCTTTCAAAGCGTTTCAAATTCCGAGGAATTTAAAAGCTTTGAAGGGGGTCTTGTAGAAGCATAAAAAATATGCTGGAACGATCTACGCAGCATCACGAAACAGAGCAGCGTAAGCAGAGGCCTTCGAAGCCATCCAACGTAAAACAGGGTTCTTCATCGCCTCCATGGCGTAAAACCCAGCCGCTCTTAAAGCAGCGCTAAAACGTACGAGGGACGCTTCGTCTTTCCCGAAATGAACCTGTCAAGTCACGCGGTGAACCTGGCCTCTAACTCCTGACAAAAAGTACTGCACGGCTACCCAAACGACGGCTGGAAACGGTGGCAGACCCCTCGGGACGCGCTCCATGGTATGATGGCGGATCTCTGCATTTAATACAGAGGATTTGGTTAAAATATCACCAAGCCGTCGTCTACTGAAGTCCCCTCAGCATAAACCGCTCTTTCGCGTACAAGGGAATACGCTGCCTTGTTTACACGGGCGAATATGAGCTGTTTCATGCTCCGCAGTAAGGCAAACCGCTGCCACGTCAAAAGCTGCACTTCGTACGGGGCTCGAGGCACGTCTCTACGTCTAATTGCACAGAGCAGTGACAGTTTCCCTCAAGGCACGTCTCCGCGACGGATGCACAGAAGGGCTGCAGACCTTCAAAAGCACGTCTCCGCATTTAATGCACAAGATGATGACAAATCTCTGTAGAAGATTTGATTACATCTTCGAAAGCCGTAATTCCGGCTAAAACGTCCGCATCAGCACTTCGACTCGGTACGCAGTGGCTTCTACGCCCGCTCAGGATCAGTGCTCTCTCAGCTTCCAACGCCCTCTCGGTCTCTACGACTGTTCGGCTCCTATGCCCACTCGGCTTCTATGCCTGTTCGGCTCCTATGCCCACTCGGCTTCTATGCCTGTTCGGCTTCTATGCCTGCTCGGCTTCTATGCCTATTTTGGCTTCTACGCCAAGGTGACAGTCGCTTGGCTTTTACGCCAACCCCTGCTACACAAGGGATACCTACCTACGTGGCTTCTACGCCGTGATCTTCGTAGCAGATATACGCATTTTGTCCCCTTAGTTGGACATGCGTCACATGCTCACTCAAAAGGTCATTTACACGCAGGCATTGGTTATTTTAAACCGTTGTGTAAAAGGGTGCTGTACTGTCCACTCCTCGGTTGTTACACCGATGGAGTGGTCACTGTCACCAAAACTCTATAAATAGAGACCCCTATCAATAGGGAAAAAGGTCGAAAAATTGGTCAAGAAAACCAGTACAAGATCAAAGGTCGAAGAATTAGATCAGACAAGGTCATCGAACCAGAGATCAAGGAGGAGAGATAGAGAGAGAGAGAGAGAGGAGAACCCAGAGCTCGGGCAAGAAACAGGGAGCGACGACCTTCAGCATCGCGCATCCACCCTCCTTTGCAACCTCCGGAGCTGCATCCTGTCTTCCACGGCACTTCTTCAACATCGTGTAGTCCAAGGGCTAAAGTGATCGACCGCAGATCAGACACCTATAGCAATTTATACCCAGATTAAATAAATTGTACTCCCACATCCTCGTATAGGATTACATTGTACAAGTTTGTTTGTAAACCAAAGGGCGCGGGCCTCTTATAACCCCGTCATTGAAATACACTTTTATTCTTTCGTTTAATACCACAAACAACGGTGTATGGTCCAGGACAGGAGACTAGGCATGCCACAGAGGAAGAACTAGAGGAGACACCATCAGAATCTACATGATCCTAGAAGCTGGTTCACCTGGAGATGGAGCTATTTTCTTAGATAGACGATACTTTAGTCTATCTTATTTTGGCACTATTATTATCTTTTGTAGTGGGTTGTTCCCACAAGATGTGTACTATGACATTTTCAGACTCAGCATTATATATATTCAGCACTATTTCCTGACATTTCTGTGGATGAGATAGATTTACCTGTATTAGACTTATAATATTTTAGGACAGTGTAACACATTCCTTTGGGTCCATTAAATTGGATTAAAACCCTTAGTGACGTGTCAGCTGGCCAATGCCACGTGGCCTAGTTTCTTATATTTTGGGACTGGGGCGTGACACAAACATTATGTTTCTATAGCATGATTGAGCCTTTAAACATCCATCACATCCCTTAGTTTTCAATGCATTCTAAAGATCATGTTATCTATTTTTATTGTTGTCAAAAATGTTTGCGTAGGCGTCCAAGTCCCTTTAGGGGATGTTTGTCGTTTTTTGTATGCGAAATACTATATAGCCGAAAATTCTAAATTTTCAGGAATCAAATTTCAAGTAATTAAATTTTCTGAAAAATTATATTTTCATGTTTGATGACTATATAAATATTTTCAAGAAAAAAAAGATTAAAAACAAAAAAAATTAAACCGAAAAATGAAACAAATCACATTTGCTGAGCTTGGCGTACAGCCTCTCCTGCCTCAGCGTCTCCAATCACGATCCTGAGATGTCTCTCGTGCTCCTCCTGGCTCTTAGAATATACCAAGATGTCGTCGATAAATACCACCACGAACTTATCTAAGTACTGGTGGAAAATATTTGTTCATCAAACTCATAAATAATGCTAGCGCATTGGTTAAACCAAACGGCGTGACTAGAAACTCATAGTGTCCATACTTCGTCCGAAAAGTCATCTTCGGAATATCCTCTCTCCGTACCTTGGTATGATGATAGCCTGATCTGAGATCGATCTTCGAGAATATACCTGCGTTACTAAGCTGATCAAACGTATCGTCCCGTCTTTCTTCGGCACAATTAAGATGACACTAGCCCGAATGAATCCCTTGTCTAAAAGATCCTCTACTATGGACCTTCAACTCAACCAACTCTATCGGTGCTAGTCTGAAGACGAGAAAATAACTGGCTCGGCTCTTTGAGTAAACTCTATAGCAAACTCTATCTCTCTGTCAGGTGGCAGGCCTGGAAGATTCTCTAGAAATACATCCTCAAACTCTGATATAATACGGGGGTACACTGGTTCACCTTTTGTAATGTGTGCCCCTAAGGTAGATGGGCACCATGCTCCCGGGCTCCCTGAAGAAACTCAATCTCAGGGTAATCTAATGGTCATAAATAATGCAACCACGTCGACAATCTAGCGTCGCGTGGTATTGGCTCAACCAATCTATGTCTAGGACAATGTCGTAATCTAGACTTAACCTCCTAATAAATCCTCTCGTTCTATTTTCAACACCAATCCTCCAAAAGAAAATCTTTTCTTGCCTAATGTATAATTACTCTTCTCCTCAAAAATTTCCCTAAAATTTTATTCCTCAAATTTTTTCTTTCCGTTATTTATCTCCCCAAGTCACATAGTACAATAATGGTATCACCCAATTACATGCTAGAATTTCTGGTATCAGATCATCATCTTCCAGGTGATAGCCTAAAATTCTATCTCCTCTAGCTCATAACATCGTTCCTGATATTGCTATTATATACAATAACTAATTTCTAACATCGGGCTATGCATTTTCATAAATTATTCTAGTGGGTTATGATCAACAATCTTTTCAGCTCCCAGTATTTTCTAAATCACTGCTATCTCAAGTACGGGTAGGGTACTATTGGGTCCAATTCTCTTGCTAACCTTCCACACTAGTTCTAGAATCCAAAAAGAACATATCAATCTATCCTACTAAGGGTAACAATCTCCTCAGAGAATAGTACACGAATTATTTTTTCTGTCGTCTGGACTTCGATCTTCTTCTGGAGGGAACCATCAGGCTAAAGCATTCGTCCTTCTGAAATAAAAGGAGATGAGAAACAAGGATAACGATACAGATAAAAAAGGAACGAATACAATTGGGAAGTCCAATGGCGATAATCAATTACGAAGGGAGTTTTAAAAATCGATTATGGATTGAGATCCTATTCAACAATAAATCATAATATCTATTCCTAATTTGCAGGCTCGCTTGGCACAGTCAGGTGACCAAGACGATTTAATTTGGACCTGCATGGGCCACCACAAAAATATGTCACGCCCCAGTCCCAAAATACTTAGGACCAGGAATACGTAACACGTCAGCTACGCATTCGACCAGACTCTGGTCTAACTCGAATACGTATAAGTTGTATAATAAAGGGCACTATCTAAAAATCCCGTAAATGTAAACATCTATGTCTCAATCCACAATGAATAGAAATATACAAGAAAGAGCTACATGTGCTACAGTTGGCCGCCCAATAAACACGCAAACTCGAATAGACTCGAGAAGAGATGAGTCTATAAAAACTAGGCTATAACAGCAGATGAATAACAATATGAATGAAACAACTATAATGTCGGTAGAAATGATATGAGTACCTGGTATAAATACCTGCAAGACAAGCAACTCCATCAACAACTCCAAATGCTCCGTAATCGTCTATGCTGCAAAACTGGCAGGGGACCAGGTCCTCAGAGGGACGTAGCAAGGTACAAAAATACTGCATGCCAAAGTATAACAGAAAGTACAAGTACAACGATGGTGTAATCTAGCATAACCAACTAAGTGAGACACAGTTTTGAAGACAATGTTCGACGCATGGGCTGTCCAAAATAAAATCGTAGTTCCAGACACGGAAACACACGGGACGTACCGCAGCTCCGGGCAAAGAGTCACACGGGTGATACAACTACTCTAGATACCGGATCACTAAAGAAATAGTATATATACATATATAAGCGCGTGCAGAGGAGCCCAAACTGTAACGCCCGCAACCGCACGGTGCGTTACGCTGAGTCGGATTGAGAAAAACAATAGCTGGTTACATTTGATTTGTTGGATTTGGGAAGAAGTATTGATTGAGTTTGTTTCATGTGCAGATGGCTAGCGGAGTTCGATGGGATTCAGGTGTTCGTTCAGAATAGTACTGAGATAGCATGATTGGAGTGATAATGTTGTCTTCCTTAGTCTGATCGGTCGGATGATTTGGAGAGCACGGCCTGCTCGCACGATCATACCAGTTGAGTAGATCGCACTTTGCATCGAACCACGGGTTCAAGGGATTGGCCGTATCGACAGGACAGGATGCTTAATGGGATCAAACATTATGAGTAGGCTCTTTCCCTTCTCCTCTACTCCTTCATGCCTAATAATATGGAAAACACGTAAAGGCTTGAACACTCAGACTGAAACATTGGAAATCACTACACTGAGGCGTGCATAGAGTGTACGTCATTTGCTTGGATATGATTGTGGCTTGAATTGAATTGCGTGTTGGATAGTTGGAGCTAGAGTTGGAATATTATCATTTGAGGCAGTTGGTTGAATGATTGGGATTATGCTTGGACAGTTGGAATGATACATTGAGGCATTAGGAATATCGGGAATTTGGGCGAGCGAGCATACATCCGTGCATGAGTATCACTTGGTCACTTTATCTTGCAAAGCGAGAAGTTGTGGTTCGAAACCGAACAACTACATCGGCGAGGACGTTGTGCCACTGTTGGGGCATTGTGCCTCTATTGGGGCATTGTGCTATAAGATTGTTCTGAGTTAGGGTATTGCACCCAATTTGAAACACTGTGCTGAGAAGCGGCATAGTGCCTATGGAATAACTTGAGATTTGGTGCCTTGGGCAATATGTTGGAAGAATGGTTATGGATGTTTTGGTTGGATATTTGGTTGAACGAGTCTAGGATCGCTTGGTGGGGCAAGAATGTTCGATCCTCTCGTCATACCTACTTGGTGTCTGCATGTCACGGATAACCTATGTACACAGGGTTTGGCATTTCCTCGAAACGGCTTTCCGGGGCACTGGAACCGTATCGATCCGGAGGGAAATATTTGAGTCGTGCTAGTCACGATGCATTGCGGGACCTCCAGCGGGGCTTGCTACCCGGGCTGATAGGGCGCACCGTAAATGCTTGGAATATGTCATTTATGGCTTTGCCAGTGACTTCATATAGATAAGAGTTGGTTTGCTTTACTTTGGTTGGTTTGTGCTTCGTGTAGGTGCGGCCACCTTGCCTCGGCAAGAGTGTGCACTTTGAGATTGGATTGTAAGTATTTTTGTTGAGGATAGATATTGAGGCTTGGATTGTTTGTTCGATAGTCGCGTTGCTTGGGCTTTGAGTAGGACGGTTTGCATGCTAGTTTCCTTCAGTTAGGTTATATTGCTTGTCGATTGGATTGAGTTGAATGTTTGCATGCTTAAACTGCTTTACAGCTTTCCTTAACATGGCATCCCTATGCCATGAAATGAATCTAGGATTCAACTAGAAAGATCACCATATAACTGTTTGCATTCACTTTTTACTTAGTGTCGGCTTAGACGAGTGGGTTACCCTGCTCACTAGTACGGCTGTGTACTAACCCACGTTTGTGGGCATTATTTCAGGTACGCAGGTGTAGTGGCGCTGCTTGGATATACGGGACATGATGTATGAACTGTAAGTACCTTTGTGGGCTAGAGAAAAGAACAAGAGTATTTTATCGCCTTCGTGGTATTTCATTTGGACCCTATCGAGAGCTTCGTTGCGTATTACTCTGATGTGTGCTTAGTACACAATACCTGACTTTCGTTGCAACTTGGTCGTTTCGATGATAACTTTGGTGTTAGTCAACATCGCCTTGTACGAACGCAACTCTAGGCTCGTACGGCATCACGTCCCGATGAGAACGATTGTCCTGCGGGAGAGCTGCAATATGGTAATTCACGTTCAGCGGGGACTATTGAGCTTACGGGAGATTGGGGCATGACAAATTGGTATCAGAGCGCCTGGTTCATTTTCTCGGACTTGGTCCTTCGCTTCATCACAAACTCTAAATAGCTTCTGCGTTTCGTTTAGCTCTTGGCTCTACTCGATGCCACATTGGATGTTTCATGCAATAAGTCTATATATTGCTGGTTGTGGCTGCATGTTGTTCTTGGTTGTGTTGCTTTTGTTGGTTTTTGTTAGATCGCTTAGCCTCGTTAGGCGTTGTTGCATTCGTGTAGCGAGTTGGGTGGCGTTGTTGCATTTGTGCAACAAGTTGAGAGCTGTCGTTGGCTTGGCTTGACTTGTCGTTCAGGGAGTTTCTGATTGCATCAGTGGATCAGTTGGTTGGCATACGAGATTGGTTATGCGGCATGTTGTGAGTGGAAGCATTGGATTGAGAAAGGATCGTGGCACGAGTTGCTCGTGTAGCAAAATTGTTGGATAGAAGTTTAATTTTTGGCTGGGTATATCACATGGCGCATCGGTTGAGCAGGTTTGAGTTTGGCTTGGAAATATTAGGATAGTGTTGCATGAGTTGCTCGTACAGCAAAGGTGTGGAACAGTTGGGTATTGGGTTGGACTACTTGAAAGACGATCGATGCACGGGATTGCTCGTGTTGCGAAAGTATCAGACGGTTTGAGAATAGTTGGAAGCATTAAGAATGGAACATAGCACAAGTTGCATAACGAGATTGATGGAAAGAGTAAGATGGTTCACTTGTTGGTTGAGTTTTTGTGTCAGACTTGAGGTGGGAAAGGCAGGATCGCGCATGAGGGATGGTTCGAACGGATCTTGGATCAGTGTAAGAAATTGTAATGCGAGTAGCGACTTGATTCGGAGTGGTATATGGGATACCACATAGTGAACAAGATATTTAAATATTAAGGCTAGACATCAATGGAAACTGCCTGAACGGACTCGGGTAACAGGAATATAAGTTGGTTGGTGCACATCGGCTGAGTTGGAAAGAATGAAAAATGGAGCAAGCGAATATTGTGTTGAGCATATCGAGAACGGACTTTTGTAATTGAAAGTATTGTTGGACTTGAGAGATGGATAAGATCGAAATAAACAGATGGAAATAGTGTTTGGAAATTTTAGGGATTGAGGCAGACCAAGTATTTGAAACAGTTGAGATAGTCGGATGGGAAGTTGAATATCGGATTTCGCTTGCACGATTTGGGAGTTCAGTGGAACATTCAATTGAATGCAAAGAGAGAGTTGAGCAATAAAACACGGTCTTGGTTTGGAGGGGCAATGCGATGATTCGAATATGCTTGAAGAATTTTGGATATTACTGCTCGAGAAGTCGACTCAGGTTTAGCGGAAGTAGAATTTTGGGCAAAATGGTACAACGATGGTAGACGGATTCTCCGGAAAGACGTGAACGGATTGAGGCAACAACTAAAGGCAAAGATTATGGCAGACAGACTTTGAAGATAGCTAAATATGGGAGCACCAATTGAGCAAATCACTATGCAGTTTGATCAAGTTGGACGTGCATTGTGGAACGCGGCAAACGGATAAGAATTTGAGCAAGTCTTTGGTTTCGGGAATAATTGCAAGGGGTAATGCGAGAAGTTGAACATGGCAGTTCGGAAAATTTGATGGATTCAGGGCAGAACGACGGATTGATGGAAGACGGTTTCAACGAGCGCAGTTCTCGAACTGTGGCTCGGATAGATAGCAAGACTCTAGGTGGTTAAGCGGCCTTTGGTTGACATATCAACAGAGGTAGTGCATGAAGTTCTCGGATTCGGAAGTTCGCTCGGATGGAATGGTTGGATTATGGCTCGGATTTGCAGATGAGATATAGCATGGTTCGTAGTAACTGTCCATCGTGATGACTTACAATTATCGAGCGTAGCTTCGGGACAACTGACCCTAGCGACTTGCCCACCAGATCAGAGATGAATATGGTAGACCCATAGAACGACCCTTGCGGTAACGCATTTGGAAATGTGTCGAGGGAAGATATGAGTAGTGTATGTTGGAGATTGGCTTATTGACTGAGTGTTGGATTTGAGAGACCCTTGGGATAGCCTTCAGCTGAAGATGCAACCGGAAGACCGAAGCGATGGTGGGATTGGCCTAGGTCAACTGATGAGATTCAGAGTCGCAGATTTTTGTAGATGGCATCACCTCTGACTCATCGTGCCCTGGAAGGGAATAGCATTCATATGAATTGATGACTGCGAAACTAGCTCGTGAAGTTAAAGCAGCGGCTCGTTCAGATCAAATCTTTGCAATACTAGAAGGGACAGATGTGCTTCAAATTTACAAGATGTATCAAAACTTAGTTTGGAAAGCGTGCTCGTTCAGAAGTCAAAGGTGATATCCTATGCTTCGAGGCAGTGGAAGCAGCGCGAAGAACTATTCCATGCACAACCTAGGAATTGTGGCAAGTGTGTCCACGTTGAAATCGTGGCGACATTATCCCTTTGGCGTGGCGGCGAGATCTTCGTGGATTACACGAACCTCAATATAGATATTCACCCAGCGAGGTATTAAGATTGAGGAAGAGGTGTTTGGTTGAGCTGATAAGAGCAAAGTTTGATATTTTGGTAAGTCGCATAGCTGGGGTAGTATCAGTTGAGTTGATCGTTAGGTGCATGAGATATATTTGGAGATGTTAAAAAATAGTTGGATAGATTGAGTTGGAACATGAACTGATCGTTCGGTGCATAATCCAACTCTAATCCTGATTGAGTTGATCGTTCGGTGCATGAGATATATTTGGAGATGTCGATAGTGCGGATTCAGAAATAGTTGGAAGGATTGAGTTGGAACACGAACTGATTGAGTCGCTGGGAAATTATCATAATTGAGAATAGTGCTTAAGCGAATATGTTGGAATAGAAATCAGGATTGGTTCAATTAGGAGTAAAGCAAATGGATGCTTCGGACATAAAGATACCCTTATAACTTGTCCAAATTCGCTATCGCAAAGATCGGCTAAAATACATGTATTTTAGGGACGCCTTAAATATGTGTACGATCCAAAACTAAGCGATACAAGGAATTCGTATTGAGCTGCAAGGAGGATGTGGGAATTCGAAAATTTGTACGAGCGTTCAGCAGAGCGAGATGCTGAGTCAGGATCATGAGTATGAGAGTTGCATAGAGCAGAGTTATGGAATTGGACAAACGGCATGTGATAGGAATGAGTACCAGCACGGTTCGTGGACGAACCTGATTCTAAGTGGTATATTATGTAACGCCCGCAACCGCACGGTACGTTACACTGAGTCGGATTGAGTAAAACAATAGCTGGTTACATTTGATTTGTTGGATTTGGGAAGAAGTATTGATTGAGTTGGTTTCATGTGCAGATGGCTAGCGGAGTTCGATGTGATTCAGGTGTTCATTCAGAACAGTACTGATATAGCATGATTGGAGCGATAATGTCGTCTTCCTTAGTCCGATCGGTCGGATGATTTAGAGAGCACGACCTGCTCATACGGTCATACCAGTTGAGTAGATCACGCTTTGCATCGGACCACGGGTTCATGGGATTGGCCGTATCGGCAGAACAGGATGCTTAACAGGATCAAAAATTGTGAGTGGGCTTTTTCCTTTCTCCTCTACTCCTTCATGCCTAATAATATGAAAAATACGTAAAGGCTTGAACACTCAGACTGAAACATTGGGAATCACTACACTGAGGCGTGCATAGAGTGTACGTCATTTGCTTGGATAGGATTGTGGCTTGAATTAAATTACGCGTTGGATAGTTAGAGCTAGAGTTGGAATATTATTATTTGAGGCAGTTGGTTGAATGATTAGGATTATGCTTGGACAGTTGGAATAATACATTGAGGCATTGGGAATATCGGAAATTTGGGCGAGCGAGCGTGCATCCGTGCACGAGTATCACTTGGTCGCTTTGTCTTGCAAAGCGAGCAGTTGTGGTTCGAAACCGAACAACTGCATCGGCGAGGGCATTGTGCCACTGTTGGGGCATTGTGCCTCTGTTGGGGCATTGTGCCACGAGATTGTTCTGAGTTGGGGTGTTGCACCCAATTTGAAACACTGTGCTGAGAAGCGACATAGTGCATATGGAATAACTTGAGATTTGGTGCCTTGGGCAATATGTTAGAAGAATTGTTATGGATGTTTTGGTTGGATATTTGGTTGAACGAGTCTAAGATCGCTTGGTGGGGCAAGAATGTTCGATCCACTCGTCATACCTACTTGGTGTCTGCATGTCACGGACAAGTTGTGTACACAGGGTTTGGCATTTCCTCGAAACGGCTTTTCGGGGCACTGGAACCGTATCGATCCGGAGGGAAATATTTGATTCGTGCTAGTCACGATGCATTGTAGGACCTCCAGCGGAGCTTGCTACCCGGGCTGATAGGGCGCACCATAAATGCTTGGAATATGTCATTTATGGCTTTGCCAGTGACTTCATATAGATAAAAATAGGTTTGCTTTACTTTGGTTGGTTTGTGCTTCGTGTAGGCGCGGCCACCTTGCCTCGGCAAGAGTGTGCACTTTGAGATTGGATTGTAAGTATTTTGGTTGAGGATGGATATTGAGGCTTGGATTGTTGGTTCTATAGTCGCGTTGCTTGGGCTTTGAGTAGGACGGTTTGCATGCTAGTTTCCTTCGGTTGGGTTATATTGCTTGTCGATTGGATTGAGTTGAATGTTTGAATGCTTAAACTGCTTTACAGCTTTCCTTAACATGTCATCCCTATGCCATGAAATAAATCTAGGATTCAACTAGAAAGATCACCATATAACTGTTTGCATTCACTTTTTACTTAGTGTCGGCTTAGACGAGTGGGTTACCCTGCTCACCAGTACGGCTGTGTACTGACCCACGTTTGTGGGCATTATTTCAGGTATGCAGGTGTAGTGGCACTGCTTGGATATACGGAACATGATGTATGAACTGTAAGTACCTTTGTGGGCTAGAGAAAAGAGCAAGAGTATTTCATCGCCTTCGTGGCATTTCATTTGGACCCTATCGAGAGCTTCGCTGCGTATTACTCTGATGTGTGCTTGGTACACAATACCTGACTTTCGTTGCAACTTGGTCGTTTCGATGATAACTTTGGTGTTAGTCAATATCGCCTTGTACGAGCGCAACTCCAGGCTCGTACGGCATCATATCCCGATGAGAACGATTGTCCTACGGGAGAGCTGTAACGTGGTGATTCACGTTTAGCGGGGACTATTGAGCTTGTGGGAGATTGGGGTATGACACAAACGTCTAGTAACTGTCTTTTCCATCCCAAGCGGTCAATGATTGTGCGCTGAACCTGAACCTCTATCTAACAGTCTTGTCACACCGAAATAACTATCAACAAACGCGACCCTAAGGTCGTCCCAGTCTCCGGTCATGATGTCAGTATCAGGATACAAGAAATCTGGCACGATAACAGTGTATGGACGTGTCCTAGGGTTATGTCACGCCCCAGTCCCAAAATATCGAGGGACTAGCCACGTGGCAAGGCCAGCAGCACGCACCGATGGACAAACCCAATTTAATGGATCCATCGGGGCATACTTAAGCTGTATTACAATGTTCAGGGTATACTATTCTCATCCACAGAAAGAATATATCAAAAACAACAAAAGGAAATATATACATCATCATCAAGTCACATGTATATAAATCGGGGAACAAACCCAATATAAGTCTGATACAACTGTCAGATACAAGAAATAAGATAACCACAGAAAATACTGAGTATAGAAACAGTATATACTCAGTAGATACCCGAAGAGATCACTCGTCCACTGGATCTGGTACTGCTCCAGTGCCGGCTAATGCTCCTGCTAATACTCATGTTCCGTATATCTCTGGGTCGAACTCGTTTGCTAATCCTGGGGACAAAATCCGGATCCAGGTCCTCAGGGGACATAGCAAGGTACAAGAAAATACAAGCCAAAATAATTGCAGTGCAGGAAATAAATAAAACAATAAGGTAGACTATATAACCATCTAAGTGATATACAAAATAAGAGTAGCACTAGAACTCAGGCTGAAACCACTACAAGCTCTGTGTCGGGGAGCCGGTAGCAGTGATATCATGTGGTTGTCTAGCTTGTAGTGAGACTAAGACGCCAGCATAATATAAAATCAACCTGTAGTTATGTGACTCTCCCCACCCAATATAATCATGCATCTCATGTCCACGACGTCTCATGTCCATGCCACGCAGGATCATAACTAATGCATCCAGTCATATAATATCTAAGCAAAGGAATAAGTCATGAAAACTGTATCCTATACAGAATCACCAAGAATATCTCAGGACGATTCTGTATCATGAATAGTGTCAGGTGTCCTGGGTAAAATGTACTTGATAATGCAAGTACGAGAAGTATAGGGTCTCGGTATCCATCTCTAGATGACTTTACACAACATCGCGTACGGTGTTGGCACCCGACTGTAATCAGACGCTAAGTAAGTCACACGGTCCTAGGTCAAGCATGTACAATAATGTATATATGTCAAGGAAATAAATAGCAAAAACTGCAGAGATTGGCAAGGTACACTTGCCTGGGGTTCTAGCTCCAACTGTAGCTCTGACTTCCGTGAGAATTGTAGGGACTGCTCCGGTTGCTGAAATAGACATCACCATCAGATCCAGAAAATATCAATCAGCTAGAAATGCCTGTCCTTGAGTCAAATTTGGACACATGGGCAAAAATGATATTTCAGGGCAAAACGGGGTCCAAATGTGGGCCGCTTTGCACCGAAAAATGCGTCAGGGTCAAAGATCTCCAAATCAGTCCAACTTAGTGTCAACAGGTCAGGAACGATGATACGAACCCAACGGAACTTCCAGAATTGGATTCCGATGAGCCGTTCTCAAAATCGCCCGTCAAGTGGAGCATGTGGGGCCCACGATACACGATTTTGTCAACGTTCTCAGAATCGAACCAAACTTGGCTCACAGGACCAGCGTATTGCTACGAGTCCGATGGCGCAAGTTTTGTCTCGATCCGACGTGTGTACACTAAGTTACAATAAGATTCAGAAAGGTCGGATACGGGGCGATGTCTGCGGATATCCATTGTTTCCGGTGTGCACGCACATCCGAATCAGCTTCTGCAAAATCCCGCACGTCCGTATCAATGACGCGCACGTATAGGTGAAGACCGCACGCGACCAAGTCGTCCCGTTTGGCGGGGCGTACTCGGTTCCGGGGTGAAACAGGGCATTGTTTTTCCTTTTTTTGGATCGCGGTTCGCGATCACCACAGGACGTGATGCACCGAGCAGGTTGCACGGGCACCGAGGGGGTCATGCAGGCTACGTGATGCAACTGACGAAATCAAAAACAGAGCTACGAGGAGAAAGATATGAGTACCTGAACAGGGCTCCGGAAACTGGGGTTTTCGTGTCCGTGTGTCGATACGAGACTCTGACACAGTGTCAGAGCTGTGTCCGGCCTGTTCTAGGGCTAGGTTTTCTGCGTGAGTCGCCGGAGCTGGCCGGAGGGAGCGAAGGCGGTCGAGGGAGGTGCGATGACGCGCTGGGAGACGGCGCTGGCGAGGGCGGTGGCGCGCTGGAGGCTGTGGAGGTCCGGGGAGCTCGACACGGGGAGGCGGTTGGCTGGACTCTGCTCGGCTGCTGCTGGTCGTGGAATGGCGGAGCGGCTCTGGGACTACGGGAGGTGGAGGTCTTGAGGGAGATCCAGTGCGGCCGGGGTTCGTGGACGGAGCTGCAGGGCTCTCGGCGGCAGAGGGGGATCGAGAGTGGCGGAGCTCTGGAAGAGAGCGGCTAGGGTTTTCGTCGGCATGGAAGGTGGAGGAGCAGGAGGTAGCCGGAGGGCTGGGTCGAGGGGACAGCGGGGTCGGTGCTCGAGGCAACCGGAGACTGGTGGCGGCGAGGAAGAGGGGAGAGGTGCGGGGTTCTGGGGAGGCTGACGGGGTCGAGGACGGCTGGCCTGGAGGAGGAGGGAGTCGAGGGGAGAGAGGGGAGGTGCTGGAGTGATGGCCGGAGTAGGAGGCTCTCACCGGAGAAGAAAGGGGGAAGGGAATCCTAGTCGGCCGGAGCTAGGGTTAAATAGAGGGGAAAGGAAGGAGATCAGTCGGCGGTTCAAGGGAAGAGGAAGGGGAGGCAGCTCGGTGGCGTTGCGAGCGGGAAGGCCGAGCGGCGGCGGGTCGGCCGGCGGAGGCGAGGGGTTTCGAAACCGTCGGGGGAAGGAGAACAAGGGTTACGGGTTAACGGGTGGCGACGGATCGGGTCAGGCGGATCCGACCCGACCCAACAGCTTGAACCCGGTTCACCTAGACCGGGTTTGGTCCGGTTCGGGTCGGTTCAGGCCAAATAAACCGGGTTTATTATGGTTCAATTTGGTTTAATTAATAAAATAGTTTTTAGGTCTTTAAAAATATTTTCGGGGTCCAATAAATTCCCAGAAAAATTATGCTATGTCTAGTTTTTCATTTTACACCATAAAATATTATTTTTATAATATTTATTATCGATTAAAAATTATTTAATAATTAAAATACCTGAATTTAATCACAGAAAATTCCCAGAAAATTCCAAAAAATTGTGAAAAATCTAAAATTAAAAATTCTTAAAAATCAGGGGGTTTACAATCTACCCCCCTTAAGAGGATTGCGTCCTCGCAATCAAAGAATAACCGGTCAACAGAGATGACACGGTTACAAAATTTATTCGAATCAGAAAATCAAGGTTGTGGGTTTAAACACATAGGAAAAATTTATTTTCCTAAGCAATGGAAGTTATACAATTTCCCAAATATAGGAAATCTAGAAAATTTCAGTTTTAGAAAACCAGATTATCTTTCAAAAATATATCAGGTTAACATTTATAAAACATTCTAGGTTATTTAGCAAGTTCAAAATTATTAGGTGATCACTAGGTTATCTATTATTAGCAAGTTAAAACTATCAGGTTAAGTCTAGGGTCACGAACCAAGGCACAAACTAAAGCAATACGAGGAACAGATAAAAACTTACGCGCACTAGCTACTCCATGAATCTGCGCATTCTCCAAGGTCATCGTCAGGGCTTGTCCGCGTCCTTGTCGTCGATTCCTCTGCTGCTGCTGAGCCTGCTGGAAGAACAGTGCCTGGGGTATCAAAGGTGGCCTCGGCTGATATCCTCCTGGAGCTGGTGGTAGGACTTCTTGAACTTTCGTTCGTGGTGCTCCCAACGCTGGATAGGTTGACCTCGGTACTGGTAACGCTTGTTGGTTTACCGTTGATGCTACTTCTCTACGCTCAGGACATTCCTTCACTAAATGCTGACTGGATCCACAAACTAAACATAATCTCCTTTTTCGTCTGCACTCGTTCTCGGTATGGCCTCGCTTGCCACAATATTGACAGACAGGTAGTGCCTGTGGAGATGCTCCCGATGACTGGTGTATGTGAGGTCTTTTTGCAACTTCTTCTTGTGGTGCTCCGGCTGGTGCTGATGTGGATGGCCATTTCAGACTGGTCTCTCTTCTGATGACGCGCTCCATGTGTCGTGCTGTAGCAAGGACGTCCGAGTACGAAGTAGGTACAACGGATCCAATTAGTTTCTGTAGCTCAATGTTTAGCCCGTCGAAAAACTTCTCAGCCTTCTCTTCTTCTGTCTGTATCAAAGTTGGGGCGAAGCGACTTAGACGAATGAACTCTGCGTTGTACTCTTCTACTATCATGTTGTCTTGAGTGAGGCGATTGAACTTGTCCTGAAGTTCTGATCGAGCGATAGCTGGAATGTACATCTCCTGAAAGAGTCTAGAGAACTCTTCCCAAGTGACTCAGTCTGGTCCGAGCCGTGACTCCTCAGATAGCCACCAGTGATGAGCATTGTCTGTCAACTGTATTCTGACGGCAGTCATCCAACGTTCTCGTAGAATCTCAGCTGCTTCTAATTGATGTTGAGTATTGGTGAGCCATTCATGAACTTCTGTGGGCTCTTCCTTGCCTGAGAAGGTACGGGGCTTCAGCTGGCGGAAGTCGGTGATAGAACCCTTCGTTGGTCGTCGTGCTAGTAGATCTGCCTGCTCTAGTGCGCTTACTAGGCTGCGACTCAAAGCCTCTTGTTGAGCTTACATTATTGCATAGATCATTTGAAATATTTGATGCCCGTCCATGGCCTGCCCTGATGGAATTACGGGCATTTGTGGAGTAAATTGCGTCGATGGTGGAATATCATCTTGCTGATTCGCTTGACTGTATTGTTGAGCGGATTGACCTTCATCAACTGGTGTTACTTCCTCTTCATTGGTTACCAAAATATCCTATGGTAATATTGTAGGAGTCTCGTCGTTTGCTCGTGAATCCATAACTCTGCAACCAAAATAAACAATAAGAGGCGTACAGGAACCAAGGCAGGATACAATTCAAGAAATTGATTCGAATCTGATATAGATATCAAGAACATTTCAAGCAAGTGGATGAGATCCTAAAAACTTATCCTATCTTATTGCAGGCATGTTCGGTCCCTAAGTTGAAACCGAATAATTTAGTCGTTGACCTGCATGGGCCACCACAAAAATCATGTCATGCCCCAGTCCCAAAATATCGAGGGACTAGCCACGTGGCAAGGCCAGCAGCACGCACCGATGGACAAACCCAATTTAATGGATCCATCGGGGCATACTTAAGTTGTATTACAATGTTCAGGGTATACTATTCTCATCCACAGAAAGAATATATCAAAAACAACAAAAGAAAATATATACATCATCATCAAGTCACATGTATATAAATCGGGGAATAACCCAATATAAGTCTGATACAACTGTCAGATACAAGAAATAAGATAACCACAGAAAATATTGAGTATAGAAACAGTATATACTCAGAAGATACCCGAAGAGATCACTCGTCCACTGGATCTGGTACTGCTCCAGTGCCGGCTAATGCTCCTGCTAATACTAATATTCCGTATATCTCTGGGTCGAACTCGTCTGCTAATCCTGGGGACAAAATCCAGATCCAGGTCCTCAGGGGACATAGCAAGGTACAAGAAAATACAAGCCAAAATAATTGCAGTGCAGGAAATAAATGAAATAATAAGATAGACTATATAACCATCTAAGTGATATGCAAAATAAGAGTAGCACTAGAACTCAGGCTGAAACCACTACAAGCTCTGTGTCGGGGAGCCGGTAGCAGTGATATCATGTGGTTGTCTAGCTCGTAGTGAGACTAAGACGCCGACATAATATAAAATCGACCTGTAGTTATGTGACTCTCCCCACCCAATGTAATCATGTATCTCATGTCCACGACGTCTCATGTCCATGCCACGCAGGATCATAACTAATGCATACAGTCATATAATATCTAAGCAAAGGAATAAGTCATAAAAACTGTATCCTATACAGAATCACCAAGAATATCTCAGGACGATTCTGTATCATGAATAGTGTCAGGTGTCCTGGGTAAAACGTACTTGACAATGCAAGTACGAGAAGTATAGGGTCTCGGTATCCATCTCTAGATGACTTTACACAACACCGCGTATGGTGTTGGCACCCGACTGTAATTAGACGCTAAGTAAGTCACACGGTCCTAGGTCAAGCATGTACAATAATGTATATATGTCAAGGAAATAAATAGCAAAAACTGCAGAGATTGGCAAGGTACACTTGCCTGGGGTTCTAGCTCCAACTATAGCTCTGACTTCCGTGGAAATTGCAGGGACTGCTCCGGTTGCTGAAATAGATATCACCATCAGATCCAGAAAATATCAATCAGCTAGAAACGCCTGTCCTTGAGTCCAATTTGGACACAGGGGCGAAAATGACATTTTAGGGCAAAACGGGATCCAAATATCGGCCGCTTTGCACCGAAAAACGCATCAGGGTCAAAGGTCTCCAAATCAGTCCAACTTAGTGTCAACAGGTCAGGAACGATGATACGAACCCAACGAAACTTCCAGAATTGGATTTCGATGAGCCGTTCGCAAAATCGCCCGTCAAGTGGAGCCTGTGGGGCCCACGACACGCAATTTTGTCAACGTTCTCAGAATTGAACCAAACTTGGCTCACAGGACCAGCGTATTGCTACGAGTCCGATGGCGTAAGTTTCGTCTCGATCCGACGTGTGTACACTAAGTTACAGCGAGATTCAGAAAGATCGGATACGGGGCGATGTCCGCGAATACGCATTGTTTTCGGTGTGCACGCACATTCGAATCAGCTTCTGCAAAATTTCGCACGTCCGTATCAACGACGAGCACGTATCGGTGAAGACCGCACGCGACCAAGTCGTCCCGTTTGGCGGGGCGTACTCGGTTCCGGGGTAAAATAGGGTATTATTTTTTCTGTTTTTGGATCGCGGTTCGCGATCACCACAGGACGCGATGCATCGAACGGGTTAGACGGGCACCGAGGGGGTCATGCAGGCTACGCGATGCAACTGACGGAATCGAAAACAGAGCTACGAGGAGAAAGATATGAGTACCTGAACAGGGCTCCGAAAACTGGAGTTTTCGTGTCCGTGTGTCGATACAAGACTCTGACACAGTGTCAGAGCTGTGTCCGGCCTGTTCTAGGGCTAGGTTTTCTGCGTGAGTCGCCGGAGCTGGCCGGAGGGAGCGGAGGCGGTCGAGGGAGGTACGGCGATGCGCTGGGAGACGGCGCTGGCGAGGGCGGCGGCGCACCGGAGGCTGTGGAGGTCCGGGGAGCTCGACACGGGGAGGCGGTTGGCTGGACTCTGCTCGGCTGTTGCTGGTCGTGGAACGGCGGAGCGGCTCCGGTACTACGGGAGGCGGAGGTCTTGAGGGAGATCCAGGGCGGCCGGGGTTCGTGGACGGAGCTGCGGGACGCTCGGGGCGGGGCTCTCGGCGGCAGAGGGGGATCGAGAGTGGCGGAGCTCTGGAAGAGAGCGGCTAGGGTTTTCGTCGGCGTGGAAGGTGGAGGAGCAGGAGGTAGCCGGAGGGCTGGGTCGAGGGGACAGCGGGGTCGGTGATCGAGGCGACCGGAGACTGGTGGCGGCGAGGAAGATGGGAGAGGTGCGGGGTTCTGGGGAGGCTGACGGGGTCGAGGACGGCTGGCCTGAAGAAGGAGGGAGTCGAGGGGAGAGAGGGGAGGTGCTGGAGTGATGGCCGGAGTAGGAGGTTCTCGCCAGAGAAGAAAGGGGGAAGGGAATCCTAGTCGGCCGGAGCTAGGGTTAAATAGAGGGGAAAGGAAGGAGATCAGTCGGCGGTTCAAGGGAAGAGGAAGGGGAGGCGGCTCGGTGGCGTTGTGGAGCGGGAATGCCGAGCGGTGGCGGGTCGGCCGGCGGAGGCGAGGGGTTTCGAAACCGTCGGGGGAAGGAGAACAAGGGTTACGGGTTAACGGGTGGCGACGGGTCGGGTTAGGCGGATCCGACCCGACCCAACAGCTTGAACCCGGTTCACCTAGACCGGGTTCGGTCCGGTTCGGGTCGATTCAGGCCAAATAAATCGGGTTTATTATGGTTCAATTTGGTTTAACTAATAAAATAGTTTTTAGGTCTTTAAAAATATTTTCGGGGTCCAATAAATTCCCAGAAAAATTATCCTATGTCTAGTTTTTTATTTTACACCATAAAATATTATTTTCATAATATTTTAATATTATTTATTATCAATTAAAAATTATTTAATAATTAAAATATCTGAATTTAATCACAGAAAATTCCCAGAAAATTCTAGAAAATTATAAAAAATCCAAATTTAAAAATTCTTGAAAATCAGGGGGTTTACAGGTTATGATATACACAGGTACGTACATCAAGGTGTTGCGAACATCTATCACTCGTTACCAGACGTTACCGATGAACGTCTACACCCGGTTGTGATTCGGACGCGAAGTAACGATTCTAAGCAAACACGCGCATAATGCATATAATAAAACAATAAATAACTGGTAACTTAAATATATGGTGGCAAGGTACACTTGCCTGCGTCCGGCTGCTGATGACGGGGATCCGGTATAACGTCCAAGTCTGCTGGTCCCGTAGTACCTAGAGTCGAGATACAAGCTCAATCAATAAACTATCACGAAGCTGAAATAAGATGTGACACACGTCTAACATATGTTCAAACTCAGTTACAACTCATATGGACACGAAGCTACAGGGTTGACGACGGTTGACTAAGGGTATGTTACTTCTAATCCAATTAATCATCGGTACATAATCATCAAACAAATCCTCAATCTTAATATATTCATCACGATGTTCGGTAGTTCAAACCATGATCAAATCCACAGTTTCACCTCAATGTGCACAGATGTTAACATGTACATTTACTATCATCCTCGAAATAAATAATTTATTTATTTATTAAAACCCTCAATTATAAACAATCATCTATCATTCTCCTTAAAACTACTACTCGATCAAATTCAGTACTATTTCTCAGTCCTCAATCACTGACTAATGGGTTGATATTACACCCATGTCACAATCAATCACCTGCTCCTCAATGTCCATCCATATTTTAATATCATAGTATTATTTTCCAATAATTTAAATCAGCTAAATCAACATTAACCAATACGTGTATATTAAATAGGATAACACCCTAACCGTCTCGTATGGTACTTAAAACCCAACCTCATTATATATCACATTTCCAACCGTCTCACTTATATATTTTATATCCTCACACATGAATATCAATGCAAATTTAAACCAAAATTAATTAATTAGCAATTTACCATCACTTGCACAATATAACACTAATACCTCAATACATAATGTAAACCTAACTAGATCTATATCATCCTTAAACCCTAAACTCACATGCAAACATATACTCTAAACTCAATATATAAACAGGAATTCTAACTAAGCTATATGCATCCCTAAACAAAATATAACTACACAAGGGAAGGGGGATGTTCACCTTGGCGAAGTGGTGGTGGTGCTAGCCGGTTGTGTTGGCAACGATGGGGGTGTGGTTCACCTCGGCGAGGTGGTGGCCGTCTCTGGCCGGAGGGGAGTCGGCCGGATGGTGGCAGCAGGCTCGGGTAGGATTAAGGTGGAGGTGGTGATGGACGTGGAGGTTCAGGCGAAGGTGGTCGATGGCCAAGGTTAGGTGGTCGGTTCTGCCCGTGGAATGTGGGGTCGACAGTGGGGTGGCTCGCCGGAGTTGAAGTCATGGTGGTAGTGGCGGATGTGGTGGTGGCGTTGGTGTGTGGTGGTGACGTTGATGTGTGGTGGTGGCGTTGATGGAGGAGGTGATGGCGGTAATGGTGGATGGGGTGGTGGCGTTGGTGTGTGGTGGTGACGTTAATGTGTGGTGGTGGCATTGATGGAGGAAGTGGAGGAGGTGATGGCAGTAATGGCGGATGGGGTAAAGTTGGCAGCGGGGTAGCTCGTGGCGATAGTCGGGGATGGCCAGCTCGGCCGGGGTTGGCTCGTGGCAGCAGTTGGAGAGAAGTGGGTGGCCGGTGGAGATCGTGGAGTAGGGTGGTCGGCCGGAATAGAGTTTCACTTGAAGAAGAAGAAGTGGGGAAGAAGAAGAAGAAGAAGAAGAAGAAGAAGAAGAAGAAAGGAAGAAGAAGAGAAATATGGTTGTGGATTTTAGGGAGGAGGGAGTTTAAACCCCCTGATTTTTCAAGATTTTCAAAACTGAATTTTTCACAATTTTCTGAAAATTTTCTGGGATTTTTTCTGTAATTAAAAACAGGGTTTTAATTATTAAATAATTTTTAATTGATAATAAACAGTATTAAAATATTATGGAAATAATATTTTTGAGTGTAAAATGAAAAACTGGACTTAGGGCAATTTTCTAGAATTTATTAGGCCCCGGACCTATTTTAAAACACCTAAAAACTATTATTTATTAATTAAATAATTATTTACTTATTTATTGATTTATTTATTAAATAAATATAATTAACCCAGAGCCCGGCCCGGCCCAGCCCGTTACCCTAACGGGTCGGATCGGATCCGCTCGACCCGACCCGACCCGGCTTCCCCTCTCCCTGACCACGTCCCCCTCCTCCCCGAGTCTTCCGGCGGAGCCGCCGCCTCCGGCCCGCTCCGCCCGCACCTCACCCCACGACCACCCCCTCTCTCCGCCTTCTCCGCCACCCCTCCGCCTCTCTCGGCCCCCCAGCCTCCTCCCCAGCCCTATAAAACCCTCTCCGGTCTTTCCCTCCACCGCCGAAGCCCCCACTCGCCACAGCCGCCCTGAGCCGCCTCGCCTCCACCGCTGCAGCCCCTCGCCACCGTCAGCCGCCTCCGCCCTAGCAGCGCCGCCGCCTCGCCAGTGCTCCGCCGCCTCCTTCTTCTCCTCCCTCCTCCTCTCCTCGTCGACGAGGCCGCAGCCGCAGCAGCAGCGAGCAACAGCGGCTCCGCCTTCTCCGCCGCCTCCCAGCGCACCTCCGTCCCCGGCCGTCTCCCTCCCCGCTGCCTCCGGCCCCCTCCGCCTCAGCCCGGCCAGCCGCTCCCCGCCTCAGCGCCACCCCCCGCCGGAGCTCGGCCAGCGTGCCCTAACCCTAACCCTAATTTCCCCCCCCCCCGCCGCGTGTCGGACACAGGACACGTGTCCTGTGTCGTGTCGGACAAGATTTTAACCCCGATTTTCGAGTCCCGTTCAGGTGCGTGTATCTACTTGCTCGTAGCTCTGATTTTGATTCCGTAATTTGCATTGCGAAGCCTGTATGACCCTCTCGGTGCCCGGATAAACCGCTCGGGGCATCGCGTCCTGTAGTGATCGCACACCGCGATCCAAAAACAGGAAAAATACGCCCCGATTCACCCCGGAACTGGGTACGCCCCGCCAAATGGGACGACTTGGTCGCGTGCGATCTTCACAGATACGTGCGCGTCGTTGATACGGAGTGCGAGATTTCGCAGAAGTTGATTTGGATGTGCGTGCACACCGGAATCAACGCGTATCCGCGGACATCGCCCCGTATCCGACTTTTCTGAATTGTGACCTAACTTTGTGTACACACGTCGGATTGAAACAAAACTTGCGCCATCGAACTCGTAGTGATACGCTGGTCCTGTGACCCAAGTTTGGTTCGATTCTGAGAACGTTAACAAAATTGCGTGTCGTGGGCCCCACAGACCCCGCTCGACGGGCGATTTCGTGATCGGCTCATCGGAATCCAATTTTGAAAGTTCTGTTTGGTTCGTATCATCGTTCCTGACCTGTTAACACTAAGTTTGGTGAATTTGAAGACCTTTGACCCTGGCACGTTTTCCGGTGCAAAGCGGGCCCATATGTGGACCCCGTTTGACCCGAAATTGCCGTTTTTGCCCTTGTCTCCAAATTGGACCCAAGGACAGGCATTTCTAGCTGATTGATATTTTTTGGATCTGTTAGTGATGTTTATTTCAGCAACCAGAGTACCGCCTGCAATTTCAGCTGAAGACAGAGCAGCAATTGGAACCGGAACCGCAGGCAAGTGTACCTTGCCAAACCCTGCAGCTTGCTAATTATTTTCTTGGCTTAATTTAGCATCAGTGGGCAAGTAAAGCTTGCCAATTCTCAGTAATTCCTGTTATAGTATTTTAATTGAGTTCTGGTAGATTCCTATGAAAACTTGTTTAACTGCTCAACCCAGGACACCTGACACTATTCATATGACGGAATTCCTTGAGATATACATGGTGATTCCGTATAGGATACATATTCATGACATTTACAGTTTACATGCTTAGAAATGTTTCTGACTCATTGCATTAGTTCAATCTTGCGTGACTTGTACCTGAGATCCTCTGGAACTGTGACGTAAGATTACATGGGGTGGGGAGAGTATTACCATAACAAAGGCTGATTATATTGTATATATTGACATCTGGATGTGTCTTAGTCTCTGACACAGAGCTTTGGCACCAGTTCTGGCCCTTCGAAAAAATACTGCTATGGTTTCTTCGACACTGATCCTGTAGTAGTCTCAGCCTGAGTATGACTAAAACTCTCAATTTGCATATCACTTAGCTGGTTATATAGTTTATCCTATGGTTTCATTTATTGCTGCACTGCATTTACTTTGGCTTGTATTTTCTGTACCTTGTTATGTCCCCTGAGGACCTGGAATGGACTATGTCCCCAGGTATAGCTGAAGAGATCTATCCCGAGGTGTACGGAACAGGAGCTCTTCTCGGAACAGAACAGGAACCTGAGGACGAGATCGTGGCAGAGGACTTCTCCTGAGTACCGGCTTCACATACTCAGTATTTCTATTTCCAGTTGATTTATTTCCCGTCTATTTGCATTCGATGTACCAGACATATTCTCGGATTGTTCCCGAGACACTTATTTGAGATTGCTTATTTATTCTATTGTATTATTTCTGGCATTTAATCTGTAATTATCTGTTGTGGATGAGATTAGAATAGTCTGTGACCTGTATCATTGGTTCTATTTCCTGTTAGACTACAGCTTAAGCATGCTCTGATGGATCCATTAAATTGGGATGTCCATCGGTGCGTGCTGCTGGCCATTGTCGCGCATCCAGTCCCTCTGCATTTTGGGACTGGGGTTTGACATGGTTTTTGTGGTGGCCCATACAGGTCAACGACTAAATTGTTCGGTTTCAACTTAGGGACCGAACAGGCCTGCAATAAGAATAGGATAAGTTTTTAGGATCTCATCCACTTGCTTGAATCGTTTTTGATATCTGTATCGTACTCGAACAAATTTTGACTTGCATCCTGCCTTGATTCCTGTGCGCCTCTTATTGTTTATTTTGGATACAGGAAAATGGACCCACAAAGATGCAACGAGACTCCCGCCGGAACACCACAAGCTACAGGTGTCACCTATGACGACGAAGTAACACCAGTCGGAGGAGTTCCAACAACTCAACAGAGCCAGCAGGCAGGTCAACCTACCTCTAGATTCCGGCGCGATGACATCCCACCTCCGCCGCAGTTTTTCCCACCAATGCCCGTGTTCCCACAAGGACAGCCGATTGACGGGCAACAGATATTCCAAATGATCTGCGCGATGATGCAAGCTCAGCAAAAAGTCCAACACGAGGCTCAGCGTCGCGAGGCTAATTTCTTGAGGGACAGCATCGTAACTGCATTGGAGTAGGCCAACCTACCAGCTCGACGGCCATCTACAGGCTCAATCACTGACTTTCGCCAACTGAAGCCCCGCACTTTTTCTGGAAAGGAGGAGCCCACAGAAGTTCATGAGTGGCTCACCAACATTCGGCATCAACTTGAAGCAGCTGAGCTTCCCCGGGAACGTTGGATGACTGCCGTCAGAATGCAATTGACGGACAATGCTCATCACTGGTGGCTATCCGAGGAGACACGGCTCAGACCAGACCAAGTTACTTGGGAGGAGTTCTCTAGACTCTTCCAGGAGATGTATATTCCAGCCATCGCTCGATCAGAACTTCGGGACAAGTTCAATCGCCTCACTCAGGATACTATGACGGTGGAAGAGTACAACGCTGAGTTCATTCGTCTAAGCCGCTTCGCCCCAACATTAATCCCGACAGAAGAAGAGAAGGCCGAGAAGTTCTTCGACGGATTAAACTTTGAGCTACAGAAACTGATTGGATCCGTCGCACCAACATCATACTCGGACGTCCTTGCTGCGGCTCGACGCATGGAGCGCGTCACCAAGAGAGAAACCAGTCTGAAGAGGTCTTCCCCATCAGCAACATCCAGAGCACCACAAGAAGAATCTGCAAAGAGACCGCACCAACAGCAGAAAGCATCTACACCACAAGTGGTAGTCCTCCTTACTTGTCACTACTGTGGCAAAGCAGGCCATCTAGCCAGGGAATGCCGACGCAGGTTAGGACTATGCATAGGTTGCGGATCCAGACAACATGCAGTGAGAGACTGCCCTGAGCGTAGAGAAGGAGCACCAAGGGCGAACCAGCAAACTCCACCAGCGCCTCGAGCAGCACCCTACCAGCAAGCTCAGCAGCAGCAGAGGAATCTACCTCAAGGACGAGGACAAGCTTATGCGATGACTGTGCAGGACGCTAATACGAGTAAGTGATTCGTAGTTATCCGTTTCTGGTGTTGTTTAGCTCGTGCCTATTGGTTCGTGACCTCAGCCCCAACCTAGTAATTTGTAACTTGTTAATAACAACCTGGTTTTCATAAAAGTTGTAGTTTTCTTGCTTTAACTAGAAAGTGCATAACTTTCATTGTTAGGGAAACGGTATTTCCCTAAGTATCTTGTGATGTGCTTGCGACCGCGTCATCTCTGTTGATCGGTTATTCTTTGATTGCGAGGACGCAATCCTCTTAAGGGGGGTAGATTGTAAACCCCCTGATTTTTCAAGATTTTCAAAACTGGATTTTTCACAATTTTCTGAAAATTTTCTGGGATTTTTTTCTGTAATTAAAAACAGGGTTTTAATTATTAAATAATTTTTCTTTGATAATAAACAGTATTAAAATATTATGAAAATAATATTTTTGAGTGTAAAATGAAAAACTGGACTTAGGACAATTTTTTGGAATTTATTAGGTCCCAGGCCTATTTTAAAACACCTAAAAACTATTATTTATTAATTAAATAATTATTTACTTATTTATTGATTTATTTATTAAATAAATATAATTAACCCAGAGCCCGGCCCGGCCCATTGGGCCCAAACCCGGCCCAGCCCGTTACCCTAACGGGTCGGATCGGATCCGCCCGACCCGACCCGACCCGGCTTCCCCTCTCCCTGACCACGTCCCCCTCCTCCCCGAGTCTTCCGGCGGAGCCGCCGCCTCCGGCCCGCTCCGCCCGCACCTCACCCCACGACCACCCCCTCTCTCCGCCTTCTCCGCCACCCCTCCGCCTCTCTCGGCCCCCCAGCCTCCTCCCCAGCCCTATAAAACCCTCTCCGGTCTTCCCCTCCACCGCCGAAGCCCCCACTCGCCACCGCCGCCCTGAGCCACCTCGCCTCCACCGCTACAGCCCCTCGCCACCGTCAGCCGCCTCCGCCCTAGCAGCGCCGCCACCTCGCTAGTGCTCCGCCGCCTCCTTCTTCTCCTCCCTCCTCCTCTCCTCGTCGACGAGGCCGCAGCCGCAGCAGCAGCGAGCAACAGCGGCTCCGCCTTCTCCGCCGCCTCCCAGCGCGCCTCCGCCCCCGGCCGTCTCCCTCCCCGCTGCCTCCGGCCCCCTCCGCCTCAGCCCGGCCAGCCGCTCCCCGCCTCAGCGCCGCCCCCGCCGGAGCTAGACCAGCGTGGCCTAACCCTAACCCTAATCCCCCCCCCCCCGCGTGTCGGACACAGGACACGTGTCCTGTGTCGTGTCGGACACGATTTTAACCCCGGTTTTTGAGTCCCGTTCAGGTGCGTGTATCTTCTTGCTCGTAGCTCTGATTTTGATTCCGTAATTTGCGTTGTGAAGCCTGTATGACCCTCTCGGTTCCCGGACAAACCGCTCGGGGCATCGCGTCCTGTGGTGATCGCACACCGCGATCCAAAAACAGGAAAAACACGCCCCGATTCACCCCGGAACTGGGTACTCCCCGCCAAACGGGACGACTTGGTCGGGTGCGGTCTTCACAGATACGTGCGCGTTATTGATACGGACGTGCGGGATTTCGCAGAAGTTGATTTGGATGTGCGTGCACACCGGAATCAACGCGTATCCGCGGACATCGCCCCGTATCCGACTTTTCTGAATTGCGACCTAACTTTGTGTACACACGTCGGATTGAAACAAAACTTGTGCCATCGGACTCGTAGCGATACGCTGGTCCTGTGACCCAAGTTTGGTTCGATTCTGAGAACGTTGACGAAATCGCGTGTCGTGGGCCCCATAGGCCCCGCTCGACGGGCGATTTCGTGATCGGCTCATCGGAATCCAATTCTGGAAGTTCCGTTGGGTTCGTATCATTGTTCCTGACCTGTTGACACTAAGTTTGGTGAATTTGGAGACCTTTGACCCTGGCACATTTTCCGGTGCAAAGCGGGCCCACATGTGGACCCCGTTTTGACCCGAAATTGCCGTTTTTGCCCTTGTCTCCAAATTAGACCCAAGGACAGGCATTTCTAGCTGATTGATATTTTCTGGATCTAATGGTGATGTTTATTTCAGCAACCAGAGTACCGCCTGCAATTCCAGCTGAAGACAGAGCAGCAATTGGAACCGGAACCGCAGGCAAGTGTACCTTGCCAAACCCTGCAGCTTGCTAATTATTTTCTTGGCTTAATTTAGCATCAGTGGGCAAGTAAAGCTTGCCAATTCTTAGTAATTCCTGTTATAGTATTTTAATTGAGTTCTGGTAGATTCCTATGAAAACTTGTTTAACTGCTCAACCCAGGACACCTGACACTATTCATGTGACGGAATTCCTTGAGATATACATGGTGATTCCGTATAGGATACATATTCATGACATTTACAGTTTACATGCTTAGAAATATTTCTGACTCATTGCATTAGTTCAATCTTGCGTGACTTGTACCTGAGATCCTCTGGAACTGTGACGTAAGATTACATGGGATGGGGAGAGTATTACCATAACAAAGGCTGATTATATTGTATATATTGACATCTGGATGTGTCTTAGTCTCTGACACAGAGCTTTGGCACCAGTTCTGGCCCTTCGAGAAAATACTGCTATGGTTTCTTCGACACTGATCCTTAGTAGTCTCAGCCTGAGTATGACTAAAACTCTCAACTTGCATATCACTTAGCTGGTTATATAGTTTATCC
The DNA here is from genome assembly GCA_036927795.1 of Iris macrosiphon. Classification (NCBI taxonomy): domain Eukaryota; kingdom Viridiplantae; phylum Streptophyta; class Magnoliopsida; order Asparagales; family Iridaceae; genus Iris; species Iris macrosiphon. The sequence continues at coordinate 47,306,453 of JAYESA010000009.1, forward strand.
TATGGTTTCATTTATTGCTGCACTGCATTTACTTTGGCTTGTATTTTCTGTATCTTGTTATGTCCCCTGAGGACCTGGAATGGACTATGTCCCAGGTATAGCTGAAGAGATCTATCCCGAGGTGTACGGAACAGGAGCTTTTCTCGGAACAGAACAGGAACCTGAGGACGAGATCGTGGCAGAGGACTTCTCCTGAGTACCGGCTTCACATACTCAGTATTTCTATTTCCAGTTGATTTATTTCCCGTCTATTTGTATTCGATGTACCAGACATATTCTCGAATTGTTCCCGAGACACTTATTTGAGATTGCTTATTTATTCTATTGCATTATTTCTGGCATTTAATCTGTGATTATCTGTTGTGGATGAGATTAGAATAGTCTGTGACCTGTATCATTGGTTCTATTTTCTGTTAGACTACAGCTTAAGCATGCTCTGATGGATCCATTAAATTGGGATGTCCATCGGTGCGTGCTGCTGGCCATTGCCGCGCATCCAGTCCCTCGGCATTTTGGGACTGGGGCGTGACAGGGAGGAGAGAGAGAGGGTTGTGTTCTCTAGGTTTGGGGATTAGGGCCGGCATGGGGAAGAGTGTGGTGATGGAGACATTTTATAGGGAGTTGTGTGAGGGTTGTGTGGTGTGGATGAGCCCAATTCAAATGAGTGGCTAGGATTTAATATGGACGAAAATTGTGTTCACCAAAGGAGAAGGAGTGGGGATGGGATTGACCGGTCAAAGAAGAGGGGGCTTGTTCATTTGGTCTTAACCAATGAGGTTATGACACCTATTGCAATAATTGCAACTAAGCCCCTTAATTTTGGGTATTTGCACAAACACATGAAATAATGCAAAATTTGTGAGAGAAATGGTGTTTGGTATTTTGTAGGGTGAGGGGGTGTTGTGTGTTTTGCATGGACTTAATTCAAGGGGGCATTGGGTTAAGTTGGGATTAAAAATGGGATTAGTCAAAGTGGGTATCCCCAATTAAATAAAAATAAAAATATCATGTGCTCTTAAATTAAATGGGGGCACTTAGGTCTCATTTGGGAGTGACACAAAGGTCATGAACGGTGTAGGCTTGGTGTCAGTCTTGGACCCTTTAATTGGTCCGGCTCAACGGGTTGAGTTGGTGTCTCAAAATTGATGGCAACGACACAGGTGCACGACACAGGATTAAATAATGGATTCCGGTTACGAAAAATTGTGCAATTAAATTAGAGCACAAGGAATTATGATTTTGAGTGACGGAAAAGTCCAGCGCCTAAATTGGCGTGTCAAGTCAAGAGTGCAACAATCTGTTGGAAATTATGGGCTGATGTTGGGCTCCGAATATTTCAACAACGTTAGGGCGCGCCAAGGGTTTAATTAAAGAATCAGACTTCTGCATCCTAAATTCTAAACCTCAATCATCTGCTGCTAAACCAAATTTTTTTAACCCATAACCAGACTATCTATAGAAATAAATGAGGGGGTTTACAGGCGAATTTTGGGCAGTGGGGCCCGCGGGTTGGGTTGGGGTGGTTTTGTTTTGTTTGGTTGATTTGGTTTGATTTGGTTGGTTTGGTTTGGTTTGGTTTGGTTTGTTTAAAGAGTTTTTTTTTTAATTAGTTATGTTTTGGTTATTTTTATTTAGTTTTTTTCTATTTGGTTTTGTTTTGGATTTTGATTTTTTTATTTAGTTTAGTTTTTGAATTTTGTTTAAGAAAATTTACTTTAACAAAATAATATTTAAATTAATTAATTGTAAAGAAAATTTTAGAAAAAAAGAGTTTGTTTTTTAAGAAAATTGTAAAGAAAAATTTTCTTTTTGCAATGTTTGATATGAAAAAAACTAAATAAAGAAAAAAAACTATTATTTTTTCCCTCTAAACGGTATTTCGTCAACGTTCTCAGAATCGAACCAAACTTGGGTCACAGGACCAGCGTAACGCTGCGAATCCGTTGGCGCAAGTTTCGTTGTGAAACGACAAGCACACACGAAGTTATGACAAGTGTCGGAACAGGTCGATACGGTATTTTTCGACGGATACGCGTTAATTTCGGTGTGCACGAACATCCAAATCAAGTTTCGCGAAATCCCACACGTCCGCGTTGACGATACGCACATTTTGGTGTAATTCTCATGCGACGAAGTCGCCTTGTTTGGCGGGACGCACCCCGTATCGGAAAATTTTGGAGTTATAAAAACAGATTTTTCTTGATTTTAGAAGTTGATTTTACAGAAATTTGGGGCAAATAAAAATAAACTAAAAGATGAGTTTTAAACTTGGTTATGTTGTCTAAAAGTCTATTCAAGTATATTTGTAAAACATTAATCGAGTTGGTAGATAACTGGATGTGAATAAGGGTAGTTGGACTTAAATCTGACAGTTTTAAAAAATGTATTTTCGTCCAACTTTCGATTCAATTCTCTCTTAAAATAATCCAAATACTTGAAGGGGATTAAAGATGGTAGGGTTGTGAACGTACCAGCGAAGAAATATTGGAATTTGGTCGAGCGACGGAGGAGAAACTTTACCGCAAAGTTGGGGTCGGAGGATGTCACGCGTGCACGCTGCTGTCGCGCGACCTTTGTCCAAGGTGCTGTGGCGCGCAGCCAGTGCGGTCGTCGGCGGTGCAGGGCGGCCGAAGGGCGGCTCCAGAGCTGGGAGGGGTTATGGTGGCGGTGGTTGATGGCAAGGGTATATATAGGGAGTGAGGGGGGTTTCGGAAGTTGAAAGGAGGGGTCGGAGGGTTTACAGCAGCTGAACGGAGGGGGTTACTGTAGCCGAACGGGGGTCGGAGGATTTCAAAAGCTGGGTGGGTTTCGGTTTCGGGTGTGGGTTTCGGTTTCGGGTTTTGTTATTATTTTCTTTTCTTTTATTCTCTTATATATATATATATATATATATATATATATATATATATATATATATATATATATATATATTTATTTATTTATTTATTTATACAAAATATGTTTGCACAAGAATTAAATTGTAGGGAAAATTTTATAATTCTTTAAAAATACTTTTACATTCAAAAATTAATTTTTAGACTTATTTTAAGTACTAAAATTAAATAATATTTATACAAGTTATCAATAAATTATTTATTTCTAATTAGCTAAGTAGAATTCCCAAAATTCTATAATTAAGTAAAAATAATAAAATTAAAAGATTAAAATTGAGGGGGTTTACAGTCTGTTGTCTTTCATTATTTTTGTTGTGTAGTTTTTCTTGTATTTTCCTCGTTAAACCAAACCGAAGAACATTAACTCATTCCTCGTTAAACCCAACCGAAACAATAGCCGTTGAACATAAACCAAAACCAACTCTTGAACCAACACCAATCCATAGATCCAGATCAAATTTCAAATCCAAATAAAAATCAAATCAAACCAAAATCCAAATTTCAAATCCAAATCCAAATAAAAATCAAACCAAAATCCAAAACTAAACTAAATAAAAAAAAATCAAAATCAAAATCCAAAACAAAACTAAATAAAATATATCCAAATCCAAAACAAAACTAAATAAAAAAAATCAAAACATAACTAATTAAAAAAAACTCATTAAACAAACCAAATCAAACCAAACCAAATCATCCCAACCCAACCCGCGGGTCCTACTGTCCAAAATCTGTCAACTGAGTTAGCGGACTGTATTTTTATTTTTAATTTAGATAAACTTATTTTATTTATATTAATTTAATATAATTTAATTTTACTACGATATATTTTCTAAAATTTATAACCGTCCACTCGAGAAATGATAAATAAAATATCACGTGTTGCCATGTATTATATAGAATTTGTGCAGAGATGTGGTAGGTCTACAGAGAAAGCATTTTTTTTTTTCTTTGACTACTACTTTATAGGAGTCTAGTAAGAATCAATTTGTGAGAATAAAAATACACAAAACGTTGACAGCCAGCCAATCTTTCTCACCATCCCATAGGACTCAGGTGAGGCAAACTTTCGAAATAGGGCCATATACAATACGAGATCAAAATATATATATATATATATATATATATATATATATATATATGATAAACAAAATATGAGTTATAGATTTTCCTAATATAAGTAAAAATAAAAAAAACGGATCCCCCTAAAAATTACAAAAAAATGGGGTGTCCGATACGGCCTACTCCTCCACCTCTCTATAGGGTCGGTCATGCTATCGCTAAAACTTTTATTCTTATGGAATTCAAGATATAGCAGGAGTTTCAAAATAAAGAAGATACCAATACCCAATAGATGATATCCTTAGAGGATGTTTGGTTCGCAAATTTGGAGCACAAAATGGTTAAAATTTAAAATTTTGACCATTTCACATGTTTGTTTAAAAGATTTACAGATAAGATTTACTTTAATTTGGCATGAACAATAAATCGTGTTTGCCACGAAATTCTCATTTTGATATCGGAGTTTTTTTCTTCGAAGTGGAACGCGGAAGTAAAAAATCATCATTCTCGCTTCTCACTATTTTTTGGAGAACCAGTTCCTCTCTACGTTAACACTTTCCAAATAAAATAAAATAAAAAGTTATACTTTTTAACCAACTTCAAAAACCATCAAAATACAAAATTTTAGAATTTCTCACTACTAATCTCCACTTATTCAAAATATTCAAATAAATAAAAAAATTATTTCCTTTTATTTCACCATAATATATATATATATATATATATATATATATATATATATATATATATATATATATAATATTGATTTTAAAATTTTCTATTTTACCGTACCATACTCTCTCGAACAGAAAAGCTCCGGTGTCGAAACAAAACCTTGGTGGACCTCTATAAGCTGTGTCCACCGTACTCGGCTAGCTTCATATATCCGAAACACCAAGCGCTAGTTTGAATCGCTCAAATATCCATTTTGAAAAGATTTTGTGAGACTAGCACTCCGAAAATATCAATTTAAATCCAAAAATAAAAATAGTCATCTAACACCAAACTATGCATTTTTGGATCCAAAACTTGAACAAGCAAGGAAAACGGGTGTGGACTAGTATTATACGGACACCACCCGGCCCCATAAAATACTTCAGATATTGAATTGCAATTCTGAAATTATATCCAAATCAGGTAATTGACAATAAAATAAAATAATATTTTGTGGGGGAAGGGAATAGATCGTAGCCTAGGTTAGGTTATAGGGGGAGTTTTGGTAGGGAATCGGGGAACGCCGATTTTTCCGGCGTTAGAGATTCTCTCTTTCTCCCTCCAATACCTAACCTTACTCTCCTCCTTACTATATCCCTCCGTGTATTCCTAACTAACATGCACCAACAAATGCCGACACACAATAAAATATCGCATACTTAATTAGCCGTATATAAATTAATAGTTGAACATGGATTGCATTCTTTAACTACTTTGGTTCCATATAATCTCTTTGACTTTTCTTATTTCTTACGGTATAATAAATAATACAAATATCGATAAGTTATAGCCCTTTAAATTTGGATTCCCAGATAAGTCCTATCTACATGCTACTCGAAGTAGCTCATAAATAACATTTCATCATCATAATTTTGTCAACTAAATAATTTTCTATCAAATAGTTAATATTTTTTATTGAAGAAGTTTAATTTAATATAGTTTTTGTTAAATAATATAATATTAATATTTCTAACACAAAAAAAATGTATATGGTAAAATAATATTTTGTAAATAAATTTGATTGTAACTCATCTTTGATACATAAAATAATATAAATATTTGTAAAAATATATGCTGTACACGCATAACGTGTGCCATGAGGCTAGTAAATTAATAGTTAAACATGTATTGCAGGTTTAACTATTTTTGATACTAATTTTTTTTTCTAAATACAAACTTAAAGCCTAAGTGCTAAGCAGTTAATTTTAAAATATATATAAAAAAAACAATTTGACTTTCAATTAATTTTGACCCGAGTTGCTCAAAGAAGAAATATATTAATCTCCTGTGGCAACATTATGAACTTTCTAATTTTGTTTTATAGGTTTTAGATTCTGTGTATTGTTTATTTGCTTAAGTGATTATGGTATCTCAGTGTCTAAATACGCAAATTATGCTTAATTAAATATACGAATAGTCAGTCTTTTTTTATTTTAAAACATAAGAAAAAAAACCATCAAGTAAATACCTTAAATTATGTTAGTCAATCGTTTTAAGTTGGTGTTAACAATTTTCATCCTTAAAATCTAACAAAATAATATTAAAAAAATAGTTTAACTTAACTTTTCCAATATTCCCGCCTCCACTCTAACCATTCCCTGTGCTCCCAGTTAGCCTCACACCTGTTTAATTTTCTGTGGCTGAATGTAATTGCGGTAGGAAAATGGCAACCTAAATGATAAAACCTACACATATAATAGTTTTACCATCTGGTATAATATTAGATCTTCATATTATCTATAATAGAATTTAAGTGTCGTCATAATGGTTGACTTGACTGACCACTCAAAATAAAAACGAAATATATAATTTTAAAATATTATATTAGATCCTAAAATTAAACGAAAATATGAAAAATTTGTGTGACTTAAATTATTTAGTTTAGACTCTGTGATACTGTTGGTTTTAAATAATGCAAAACTAAATAATCCAAAGTCACAGAATTCTTGCATATTTTCGTTTGTTTTAAAGTCTCGTATAATATTCAAAATTTACGTTTATATCTTCATTTTTGACGATCACTCTGAGTCAACGATTAGAAAGATACCTAAGTCCTCTTCTTAGAAAACCCAAATACAAATTTCTAATTTTATACTAGAGCATAAAATTAAATAACCCCCTTATTGTTATACCATGATTTCTATTGTAATACCGATGTGAAAATACAAAGTCTATTTTGTCCATCCCAGGAGGAACTGTAATGACCCGTGTCCGCGTGGCTGCCCCGGCTTGCTCGGACCCATCTAGACGGAAAGAGCCAATGGTTGGCCGCCACATGGACCATAAAATTAAATAAACCCTTTATTGTTATACCATAATTTTTATAATAATACCAACCTTGCTGGTCCGCGTTTGCGTGGCCACTAGCCATTAGTCTCCTGCTCACTCGGGTCCACCGGATGGAAGGAGCCAATAACTGACCGCCACATGGATGCGAACCGGCACGGTCCCTCCTGGAGGCGGTCAAATTAGCAAGTCTCTATGTGAATATTGATACTGGTCAATGAGTAAAGAACATGATAAGAATAGTCTACTCTTAAAGAACAAGTAAAAAAGTAGGAGAGAGAGTAGTGCATATAGCAGCTGAGCAGACAGCGGTATCACAGGGTCCGTGTAGGGTCTTGCAGAGGCAGCCAAAGGAAAAATAAAATCCTCACATTCATTTGCCAATTCATTTCAATTCTTTTTTCATTGTTGAACTTCCAAACACTTCTCTCTCTCTCTCTCTCTCTCTCTCTCCCCCCAATTCCCCAATTTATCAGATTCACTCTCCAGAAAATCCCACGCTTTTCCCGCCAAAAAGATCCCTCCTTTCCGACCCACTCCGCACAGATCTAGGGTTTCCCGAGGTTTTTTTTTTCTCGTGGAGCAAAGCTCGCTTCACTCCCCACGCTGCTCCTTCCTTCCGTTAAAGCGCCACAGCTTCTGTTTCGAAAAAAAAAAACCAATCAATTTTGGGTCTTTATGATGTTTCGGGGCGCCGGTGGCGGAATAATGGGCTAGGGAGTCCCCTTCTTCTTCCTCCTCTGGAAAGTTTGGATCTTGCTTAGGAAAAGAGCCCAATTTGGGGAGTTTAGGCGGCGATGGCGCTCGCGGGCTCGAATCGAGGCGTTCCTGGTCCAGGTTTGTTTGGTTCTCGAGCCAATTCTCGTGTTTTAGTAGGTGAATTGTTGGATTATGTAGTAAACATGGTGAATTTTGATGGCTAGTGAAGCAAAATTATGGGCAAAGTATAATAATTGGTTTCACATTTAATTACCTATTGATTGCTTAGAGTGTGTCTATCCATGTTTTTCCTGATACTTAAGGAGCCAGATTATTGGTTTTTGTAAGAAAATTGACAAGTTCTATAGTTAGTTGGCCCTTGTTCATGGTTGGATTATGTAAAAATAATTTCTAAAGTAGTTGGTTTCACTTGTAATTACATTTTTTTTGTTATAATTGTAATTAGCTATTGATTGCTTATACTAATGGGCGTATCCATATTTTTCCTAAAATTTTAGCAGGAAAATTGTTATTGGGTTTTATAATCTTTGTTTGGGTATAGGCTGAAATATTGAATAAATCAAATCATAACATTTTTTCGAACTATTTGGTCTGATTGTTATGTAAGGGAAAAAAAAATATGCGGTTGAGTAATAGCTGAATGATTCATTGGTTGGATTCATCAATGTGGACATACAGATGAGCTATTGAACTCATGTAATTGCCTCTATTTTAGTAAATTGATTCAGCTCTTGTTCATACTTGGCGGCGATACAAGTGGATAAGGAGTTGTTTGGAGTGGTTTTGGTATAGTTGTCCTCCATCAAGTATATTCTTGTATTTCTTTGCTGAAGCATATCGGCGCGGTTGCTTGGTCAAAACATGTTTCTGACTTCTTTTCCAAGAATTGGCATATAGTGGATGAGCAATTTTCTTCTGGACTGGATGGGAGGTTTGTTGTGCTTTTTTGTTCCTAAATGAGCATGGTTTTTACAACAGGATCCTCGGCCGATCTATTGTACAAAGAACTGTGGCATGCCTGCGCTGGACCTCTGGTTACGCTGCCCCGGGAGGGGGAGAGGGTCTTTTACTTTCCTCAAGGCCATATGGAACAGGTATTGCAAGCTTTTACCTTATTTTGTTTGCCGTCTCTGCAAGTTATATCTTACTTATGAAAGCGAACTATCTTACTATGTGTTGATTGTGTATACTTAATACTTCAAGTCTACAAAGATTGTTGATTGTAACTAGTTTTTATCTCTCCACTAACTACTATATCGTGCAGCTTGAAGCATCAACACATCAAGGGCTTGACCAACAACTTCCCTCATTTAATCTTCCAGCAAAGATCTTATGCAAAGTTGTCCATGTCCAACTTCGAGTAAGCTCCCTACCATTATAAGTTCACACAATTTTGAGTTAGTTTTGTATTCCATAAGTTTGTCACAGTGCTTGTTGTGGTGTTGCTTGCCTTATTATTTACTTGAATTTTCTTTTCTTTTTCTGCAGGCTGAAACGGATACTGATGAAGTCTATGCGCAGGTGACATTACTTCCTGAATCACTGGTGAGTATTCTCTTTATTGTGTCAATTTATTTAACTTGTACATTCATGGACACATACTGAAATGGGATTTGAATAGGCCGGCATTTGAGTAGTTTTATTTTATTTGTACTTTTTCCTCTCTTTCTTGACATCTTTGTTAAAAATTTTAACCAGCGAGAAGAGATCACTAGTCCTGATCTTCCACTTCCTGAACCTGAAAGGTGCACGGTTCACTCCTTTTGTAAAACACTTACTGCTTCGGACACAAGCACCCATGGGGGGTTCTCTGTGCTCAGGAGGCATGCTGATGAATGCTTGCCCCCTTTGGTGAGTGGATTTAGAGAAGTCCTTTCCGTCCCCATACCTTGACTAGCAGGATTTTATTGACTTTTGTTTCAATTTTGTAGGACATGTCACAACAACCACCTTGGCAAGAATTGGTTGCTACAGATCTTCATGGGAATGAATGGCATTTTCGCCACATTTTTAGAGGTATAATCCCCCTCCCACCTCTTTCACACTACTACCTACTGTAATCGGTTTAATGATTCATTGCGCATAATGATTTGTTGTGTACATCTATGACATCAGATTCTGATCAGAGCATGTCTAGTTTCTAAAGACAACTCCGTTGGTGTTAGTTTGGAAATAAGTGCAATGGCATTTTTTTGTGTTTTACCAAAGAACATGTCTTATGTTCTGAACGCTACTTTCGTTCCAATGATCGCAGGCCAACCTAGGCGGCATCTGCTCACAACTGGGTGGAGTGTGTTTGTAAGCTCAAAGAGATTGACAGCTGGTGATGCATTTATCTTTCTCAGGTAAACATTATCTTCTCTTAAGCTCACTTATTTTTGAAGTGTTGCATATATTCTTCTGTTGTATACGGTCATTCTAGTTGGAGTAGCCTTCCTGCCAATTTGTAGTATTAATATTTTATATATGCAGGGGTGAGAATGGAGAATTGCGAGTTGGTGTTAGAAGGCTCATGAGGCAGTTGAGTAATATGCCGTTATCAGTTATATCGAGCCACAGCATGCATCTTGGTGTTCTGGCCACTGCATCTCATGCCATCTCTACCGGGACTCTGTTTTCCGTCTTTTACAAGCCAAGGTATGTGCCTCCTTTCTTCCCTCCCCGTTTCTTTCTTCTTATTTTTTAGTTTGATTTGCTGTTGCCTTCACGCCTTTTTTCTTCTTCTTCTAGACTTGCATCTCTTCAGATCGTTGAAGGTTGATTCCAACATGCGTGTAATTCTTCTTACTATGCTTTCTTATTACAGAACAAGTCGTTCCGAGTTCATCATAAGTGTCAACAGATATCTTGAAGCAAAAAACCACAAGCTGTCCGTTGGAATGAGGTTTAAGATGAGATTCGAGGGTGATGAAGCTCCTGAAAGAAGGTACTATCACTACTTGCAATTGCAAATGAAAATAGAATCATCTATCTTATCATTGATTAATTTCTATTTTACTTATTATCAGATTCAGCGGTACTATAATTGGTGTGGGTGATTCAGGATCAACCCGATGGGCAGATTCTGAATGGAGATCTTTGAAGGTAAGACCATCATATTGCCTCTCTAGCTTCCAAAGCACCAGTGAAGATCTCATGTCCTCAAAATAAACACATTTGATTTTGAAAATTGCAAAAAATATAGATTTTGCAAATGAAGGGCATCATTACTTTGTAAATGCAAGTTCATATTGATTCTAACAAGAGCAATTACAAACCATAGTTTCACCATGAAGTGTTCTCTGTATAGAGTTATAATCTCCATTTTGCTCTATTTCTTTTTCTTCTAAGTTGTGGACTGCTGTGCAGGTCCAATGGGATGAACCATCATCCATAATACGTCCAGACAAGGTTTCACCATGGGAAGTGGAACCACTTGTTGCAGCTACACCTCCAACCTCCCAACCAGTGCAAAGAAACAAACGTGCACGACCACCAATTTCCCCTTCTACAGCATCAGATCTTCCTCCAGAATTCGGTATTGTGTTCCCCATATCCTTTTTCTCATTGATTTCTTTATTTTTTTCTTCATTGGTTTCTTTTTTTTTTTTTTTAATTCAGTCAGATGATACTTTATTCATTTCATAGAGATCCAACCACCAATTTCCTCTTCTACAACATCGGATCTTCCTCTAGTATTCATTGTTGTTATTGTTGTTTGTATCAGATGAGAATTTTATATTTTATTTGCAAAATGAAACCTGTTTCTCTTCTGTAGAATCCTCTTTCCTCCATTATTAATTATCATATGTATGTTTTTTTTTTTATTTTCTGTCTGAACCTGACCAAGAAGAAATTTAGATGATTATAAGATGAAACTGAAACTGAAACTATGCCTTAATGCTTATATGTAGCTTTCCATCATTTGACAATCATATGATATCTCAGTATTTGATCTTTTATTGTTTCTTCTGGCTCAAATGGATCATACAGTCTGCATAGTTTGTGGTAATTTACATTTTGGCTGATGTGAGCACCGTATCAAGCTTGATTTTGAGTTTCTTATTCATAAAATGAGATGCATGTTGTAGTTTACTCTCTGTATTATACTATTATCGGTCATCATTCTGATTCCTTTCTTCTTAACAGGGATGTGGAAACCTCCAGCTGAAGCTGCTCAAACTTTTTCATTTTCGGGATTACAACGAGGACGTGAATCGTATCCGTTTTTCAATTCTTCCTCTCCTTTCTCATCAGTATCAAAACCTGTGTCAGTTCCATTCAGTGGAAGCACTGGTTCGTCACCGATTCCCAGCAGTCCTGGCTCTGTTGGATTCAGTAGGTGCACCGGACCCTCAGCGAGGCCCATTACTCCGGCGTGCTGGCCCAGAGCAGAACCTCAGAACGAATATTTGTCTGCAAGCATCAATAGAGAACCACCTGGAAGGAAGCAGGAAGCTAGCAATGGCAATGGCAATGGCTGCTGGCTATTTGGGATCCAGCTGGTAGAAAGTAGTTTGATAGTGGAAGAAACTCCAAAACCAGTGGCTACTTCCACTGCTGGGGAGGACCAGCCTGTTCCATCCCTGGATGCAGAACAGCAGTCACAGCCATCGCATGCCAACCGTTCTGATGCCCCTGCTGTCAGTAGTGACCCTGAGAAGTCATGCCTCCGCTCATCTCAGGAGACTCAGAGCCGTCAATTGCGGAGCTGCACCAAGGTGAATTTACAGTCCCGAAAAAAGTATTTAATGTGTTCAAGCAATAGATCTTGCTTTAACAGTGATATTTTGAGACAAAACAGGTCCATATGCACGGGATGGCAGTTGGGAGAGCAGTAGACTTGACAAGATTTGATGGGTACCCTGACCTCCTCCATAAACTGGAAGATATGTTCAACATCAAAGGAGAGCTCTCGGGTGCGGTCAAGAAGTGGCAGGTTGTCTACACTGACGACGAGGACGATATGATGATGGTCGGAGACAATCCTTGGCAGTAATGCACTATGCTGGACCCATCACTTTATATCATGTCTCTTTTTTTTTTACCAGAAACCATAGTAATTTCTAATTGTCACCCTGCAGTGAGTTCTGCAACAATGTGAGGAAAATTTACATCTACACGACAGAAGAGGCACAGCGGATGTCTGCAAAAGTGAAGCTACTGGCGAACACCGAAGGCGATGATAAGCCCGACACTGATGCCGCAAGGACTGGTACCACCACCGACGACCAGATCTCTGCTGATAAGGATTGCTGACTCTTCAAATCTTACATGGGGTCCGCCAATCGATCTCGTAGCGGCATGATGACCATTTTTGCTGACCAAAAACATGGGCGCATCTGAACTGGGTGATAGGGCCCATGGGCAAGCATGGATGGTGCGTGGGTACCCGCATTTGCTGATTGTACTTTTTTTTTTTGGGTGTGGCTGGCGGTGAGAGAGCTGAGCATTGGTGATGTCTGGTTTGTTGTGTTTTGGTGTACAGGATAGTGTTAGTAGCTTAGTCTTCATTCTTATCCTCTGTTCGAAATATTCCCGTCTTCTGCTTTCTTAACCTTGTTATCAAATATGATATAAATAGAATATATATAATGTGGAATGTAGTAGTCGTTCGATTGTCTTGATATTTATCTTTAATTTGCTGTGTTTGTCGATTCCTTTCCTGTTTCTGCTTAATTTTTTTGTGTTGCCCCCATCTGAGCTGTTGGCTTGTGAACTTGGGAGTGTTTTGTTTGGACAAATGTGTAGCACAATGCGCATTGAATACTCATTTTGTGGGAGTAGATGTCTTGACTAGAAACAGAAGAGCCGACGTGCCTCGTAATTGTTTCAAACTTCTTCGAACAGAATATGAAGTAGATGTCGTTCTCAAGTGAACTATGTGATTGAAACCTCCGAGTCTTTAGTCTTGCAAGCATTTTAGTGTCGAGGAAATGATAGCTTGCTTCTCTGTATTAAATAAGAAATTTCTATATTACGTCATGGCTCTTTGGGAATTTTTGAGGATGTTTCGTGGAATTTGATGATGAAAGGCCTACACCTAAAAGGAGCTCCCTCCAACACATAACTCCAAATGTGGAAGCATCAATGTTGAATCAGTAACTCTTTAAATAAAGACTTGGGTCTGTTTGGTTCACTGCAATGGAATCGAATAAAAAAAAAAACAATATTTTTATTAAATTTTATTATGATTACGATTATATTGCAGTGAACCAACAGATCCTTGGTCACAGTTACTGTAACTGTGTTTTTGAATGGCTCCCTTCTAACAGCTACATTTTGTGAGAAAGCAACACCCATACCCATCATCATGATCATCCAAATCTTCTCGGTTGGTTATGGAACATAACAAAGCTCCTTAAAAATGTGTGTACGTTGATTCCAAATTCTTGGCCAAGATAGGTGGCCATTTGGCAAACAGACAGACAGACTTACCGAGGATTGTCCTACAAGTTCTCCTAAACTATGTTTTCCAAGACTATGAAAAGTCGAGAAAAACAAAAGGATAAGATAATAGAATTACTATAATACATTATTAGTCGGAATAGTGGAAAGATATGAGAAGCTCATATTTTGGGAGAAAGAATGTATATACTGAAGCAACTGTTAGCCCACTTTACTTTTCTATTAAGAGCGCATCATATTATTATTGTACCTCCTAATTGTCAACAGGGTCCCCTTTCCTCCCAATGTACGTACAAGTTTACACACAAGTCCAAAATTCCGAGCACAATAGGGGCTAGCCCAACCAAGCTATCAGAACAATAGAAGAACGTCCTAGTAAAAAGGATATAAAGGGCCGGCTATTTGGAGCTCGTCATACTTGACGAGAAAGACAAACCCAAACCAAACGTAAGACTCTCTCTTGATAACTCATGCAAAAGAGAAGACCAGTGCATGCCTACTTACAACACTTTTCCTTCATTTAATTCTTAAGACCATTCTCATGGCGTGCAACAGAGGGGGCAAATAACCAGGATTCATTCCAAATTGAAACAGCCTTTTGCTCTAAAGGATAAATGCCTTGTATGAAATGAATGTTTTATTGCTATTTTCTACTTAGGGGATATGAGGTTGCTTTACATTGATTTGGGGTTCGTTTCAAGATGTTGGAGGTCAACCAAACCAAAACATAAAGTTGGGGAGAGCAATCAAATCAAAGTAGCACTGATTAACTTAATTGACGTTCAAAAGTTCATTGATAGAAATTTGGAGCTTCATATGTTCTGTTCAGTTTGATATGGTATTAATCAAGGTTCGTAGTATCGGTATCGGAATCCGTATCGAACCATTCCTATGAGTATCGGAATCGGAGGTATCGGCAGTATCGACGGTTTCGGATCGGAGTATCGGATTTTTTGGTATCGGAAAGCAAATAATAATTAACAAATTATTAACATTTTAGAAAGTATATTTTATACATTTAGACATAATTTTAAGTATTTTCAGTGTTGTTTCTTAGCAGTTTTAAAATTGAATAAAATAGTAGCCACCCTTGCCAATTGGTGTAATATAAGTTTTCTTCTTTTACATGCTTCTACAATCTTACTATGTTTTTACACCTTGCTGATTTATCTTTTTCGTTCAATTTTATTTTTCAAACTAACATGAAAAGAGACCCCCAATGTCGGTATTGGTCAGTGATCGGATATTGGTCGGTATCGAATCGGGACATGCTAAACCGTATCGGTATCGGCCATATCGATATCGGTCGATACTGCAAACTATGGTATTAATAACCTTTGTATTCTAGAGAAAAATATAGTGTTTTGTGACAAACTAGAACATTAAAAAGGAAAGTAAAAAAAAAATGGAGTAGAAACATAACTAATATTGATGTTGTTCATGATCTTGAAATTATTTTTTACTTGAGAACTGATAATGATATAGAAGAAGTCTTTTGAAATAGCAACAGATAACCTCTAGTCTTGACAATTATCACCAACTGATGAATGATACACTAGTCTAACTTTAAATTGACTCACTTTCCATCCCCACTTTCTAATTTCACTATCCTTCCCCACCTTCTAACAACCAAACAGACCAACAAGGACTTGGACTTCAGATAATTAATGTTTGTGGATCCTCCTAATTTTATGTTTTTCATAATTTTACATGCATGGAAACTGAAAATTAAGAAAGTGTGAGGATTTCAATCTCTTTTCCATTCTTGAATATCTTTCATTGATGGAGACATGCTAACATCTGCCACAACATTTCACTTGCACCAGACAATATCCTTTGCTTCTTAGTCTCTGACTCGAAAGAAAGTGAAGAAATTTCTTTGCTTTAATGAGAGGGGCAAAGGTTGCATCAAACATAAAAAGATAGATGCCATAGTTCAAATTGTGTTCGGCTGCAAATCATTCTCCATAAACATGTTAAACAGTTGTCTATCATATCCTTAAAACTCAAAAAGTATTCATCCAAAAGAATGAGGTTGAATTTGTCTTTAAAACTTTGAAATTATTTCGTACATTCTATAATATGGTAGTTCGATGAGCTTGAATTATCCCTCTTACGCTAAAATTTTTGTCGCAACGGTGACCAACAAAACATTATTGAAAGAAACAACAATCATGAAAAATCAGGATTAGGCGGCACCTAGGTGTGCTAGGCATCTACTGCATGTCCGATGTCTGCCTAATGCTCTTAGCATGTCGTTGTGTCCGACTATGCAGATTATTTGAAGTTTATGGATAATTTTTATTTTTTGACCGATTATTGGTGGACCGCCTAGAACAAGGCAGAGCCTAAGCAGAGCCTAAGCGAGGCTAGATGCTAGGCAACGGGTGTCTGTCCGACTACCACCTAACGACTTTTACAACATTGAGAATAACCCTATAATAAGTAGACTTTCACTCAGGCCACTCAACTCATAAGATGGTTTCATAGCAAATATTTAATAGAAGTTAGGTAGCCTCATGGTTATTAGATACATGGTTCAGAATCCTTACAGAAACTAGGTATCCATAGGTTCGAGCCCATGCCTCAAATAATAACAATAAATATACCGAGAAGTCTGGACCATCATCTAGAGAAATTTTATCAAGAAGAAATATTGTTCCGCACTATTTGGGAAATCAGTGTAAGTGTGAATTCTCAAATGCAGTAAAAAGCAGAACAAACATCTAGATATATCCTCAACACAATCCATAAATGCTTCTTTTTTGGATGGAGTAAAAGCAGTTGAATTATGTCAAAATTTGACAGTAAATTGGTCGCTGAAATTTCTTTATGATACAACCATTTAGCTATGGATGCTGTGAATCTTAAGAAATTTTATCTTTGGCAACTCATCCTGCAATCAGCAATGAAGGCATCAAAGGAGTATGACATTTGATAGCTACAAGTAGCCTTCAAAGGAGTACAAAGTTTGATAGCTACAAGTATGAGTTGATAGAAAGGTTTGTTGATTGAAAGCATTATTGCCCCTTGAAGGAAGCTATCGACATGGCTGTTCCACTTGGAGAAAAAAGAGAGATGGATACTCAGAAAAGGACACCCTGGATTTTATACCAGCTTAGAGTTTAAGTTCTAACATCTCCAATTGGAAAGTTTAGGCTATGAATTTTTAGTTTTAATTTCCTTTTTTTCCCATTATACTCTCCCAAGCTTATATAGGGAAGTTTCATTGTCAGGAGGGTATAATGAAAGAAAATAAAAAATAAAAATCCAGGATACAAACTTTTCAATTAGACATGTCAGGACTTAAACTCTAAACTGGTATAAAATCCAGGATCTAAACGCTAATTAACCCCTCAGAAAATGCAGCTCTCTAGCTCAACAGTCTAGGTAAGCACAGACACTGCAAAATCAGTGCCCTGTCATGTCGGACACGTGTTAGACACGACACAAACATACTAAAAGTAGAACAGGACATGCCAAAAATATTAAGCATTGTAAGATTTACCCAAGAAAGCGAAAAATCAGAAACTAGGGTCACCCATCCTCAAGACGACATATTGATATAGTACACGCAAAAATACGTGTCGGTGTCTGTGTCGCTTTGTGTCCGTATCGTGTCTGTGCAACATAGGTGGCCGTTCAATAAGATTTCCCAATATCGCAACATCTGCAGCCGAATTATTCTATAACAACGTTCATATCGGTAACCCGTGAAAAATCAAGAAAATGTATATACTAATTCTAATTTAAGATAGATACAGTATTGTAAAAAGAGGGGAAATTTAGAGAGTGGCTAAGAGAGACAGTGGAAACCTCGGCACACGGCCATCCAGATCGCGAAGAGGATGACGCAGAGGAAGAGATCGACGACCATCACGACCTTGACGTGCCTCCACCACTCCTTTGACCTCCTCTTATTCATCTGCAACTCCGCAGCATTCGCCGATGCCGATGCCGATGCCGAACACTCCACATCCACCTCCACCCCCACCCCCACCCCCACCCCCACCTCCCTCCGGTCCAGCAGCGGGGCCTTGGTGGAGCTGGAGACCGAGGACGGCCCGCTCCGCTGCTGCTCCGCCCCCGCGGTCAGTCCGTGGTCTCTGGCAATTATGTCGCCCAAATCGAAATGTTGCTGCAGAGTGGCTCTGTCGCGGATCTGGTAGAGAAGAGCGATGGGGTCGTGGTCTGTGGCGGCGGCGATGGCGAAGAAGGTGAGATCGGAGTCAACGAGGAAAGCGAAGGTGCGGCTGTTGGCGGTGTGGGAGTAATGGGCGTGGAAAGGAGGGGTGTGCTCGAGGCAGAGATGGGCAAGAGACTCTATGGAGGAGGAGGAGGAGGAGGAATCATTCACATTCACATTCACATTTACATTTTCATTACCATTGTCATTGTCATTCGCATTGCCATTGGTGTTGATGTAGGATTGGAGGATTAGTTTGGTTTTGGTATTGGAGATGCTGCAGAAGATCACCTTGCCTAAATCCATTGCATGAAAAGAAAAAAAAAGGAAGAGAAAGAGAAGGAGAAAGAGAGAGGAAATGAATCTGATCCAAGACTCACCCCCTCTCCTTAATTAGTTAGATTAACAGATGCCAGGCTTTTGGTGGTTTGGCACCATCATTTTCCTTAATTATTGTTACTTAATAAACTATTCTCTCTCATTGATTGATAATTTATTAGTGAAGAAAATTAATATTGTCTACCAAATAATGAGATTGTCATTATTAGAGCATCTCCATTGTGGTATGATTTTTATGTGACATGAGGCACAAGATAATGACTTTTCTAACTGGCAAGATTATATTCACACAAAACAATGGAATAAAAAAGTGTTTCCAATGCAAAAGTATTGAGAAGACAATAATAAAAACTACTTTTTTTTCGAACTTCCAAAACAACTTTTTCACTTCTTTCTTATTTTATAAATATTTTTATTCATAATTGATGATGTGGAAGTAAAGCATTATGAAGTACATTGTATAGATCTAGACAACCAACTTAAAATTGTCTTTGAAATGTCATTGTCATGTCAACTTCATAATTTATTTCACATTTGCATTGGAGAAAAAATTTTAAAATAAGAAGTTGTGATTTCTATGTAGCAACCATTTTTTCAAAACTTACAACAGGGTTGGAGATGCTCTTACCTCCTCCTTTAGACTCTTTATTTGGACATGCAAGGTTCTTCTTCGTTACATGAGCTTAAACTGTACATGTCCATAAGGTGGGTCTATTTAAGGTCATCTAGATTTTATGGCACGACTCTCATTCTTATAACTATCTTATTTGGACCTATCTAACAAACTTTCATATTTTATGGCACGACTCTTTCATTCTCATAGCTACTTTAAGCTAAAAATTTGATAAAAACATAGAATGTTGACATCATGTGGACAGTTAGATGTAAAAACTTGTGTCAAATTCTTAGTCCATTTTACTATGTCCTATACATGACCGCATTATAGTGGTAGAAGGCCTTGACGGACGGATGAACTAAAATTTTCAGAAAATTTTCTACAAAGTACTACATTTAAGGATTATTAGCTGCAAGGATAAAAATCTGCCAACGTGCCAGTCCGAATGGAGCATTTTGTGTTTTTTTTTTTTAAATGCAACGGTCCAATTTTCAACTGTTTAGATCATAATGGTTAGATTTTGCATTATAAATTGAAGGGGGCTTGGCGGAAGCTTTCAAACCATACTCTTCTCCAACAATCTCTTCTCTACACAGTTCCTCTTCTCTACCGACCTCTCTAGTAGTTCATGTCTAATAGCTCTCGAGAAGCTCTCTATTCATAAGCTTTATATCTTTATTGGTCGGTTCAATCCTAAGATTAATATGCTCGTATGGAGGTACACTAAATGGTTATCTTACGAAGAAGGTTTAATTTTCTAGCTTATTGGAATACTACCTTAGATAATTTACACAATCTTATTATGGATTATTCTTTATCCGATATGAATTTATATTAAGGTACATTTTTTTTCTACTTGTTTATTATTAGATAATGAAGCATGAAAATTTGTTTTTGAAACTAATTTACATTCACCTTATATAAATGTTAATATTACTCAACCACTACCAAAATTTGATACAAGTAGGCAATATTTTTCTAATAACCAAACTATTAATATTTGTCCTAGTTCTTCTTACTAAATTGTTCCATACTGAAGAAGAACATATATTAAATGAGGAGGAGGATGAAAATAATGATGATTTAATTGATAATTTAGATGATGATTTAGATGTTAATGTCAATATTGTTAGCACTCCAAAAAACAATTGTCCAAAAATTATTTGTATATCATTCTAAATTTAGAAGTTTTATAAGTGATATAGCAATTGAACATAATGTTACTTGTTCAGCTAGTCTAAACAATGTTTAAAATTTTATATATAGTTGATATGAACCAAGTTGCTCTTGGATAGTATACGCTAAAGACATTGGTGAAGACGGAACATTTATTATTCGAACATTAGAAAGTCGACATTCTTGTTTAGGTGAACTTACAATAGGAAGTCATCCATCAGCTACTACTGCATGAGTTAAAAATAAGATAATATGTAGAATTAGAGATAACATGTCATATAGTGCATCACACAATATATATATATATATATATATATATATATATATATATATATATATATATATATATATATATATATATATATATATAATTCTAATACTTGGAAAGTCGAAAAAATTGTATTAGTTGAATTTAATGGTAGCTATGTTGATGCAGTTGGTAGTCTTGAAGAATATGCTTATAAAATTATAGAAACAAGTCCCAGAACCAAATATTTTATAAATACTACAAAAATAACAAATTAAATTTTCTTTTAAGACATGTATGTGTGGTTTTCTAAGTAGTTGTTTATCTGATTAGTATTGATGTTACTATTTTACATGTATATATCAAAGTAATTTATTTGTTACTTATGCTCACTGTCCTAACTACCATTTATATCCAATTGGTTATGTTGTTGTTGAAATAAAAATACTAATTTATGGACATAATTTTTAAACAATTTAAGAATATTTTTTGACAGCCTTCTTTTATCAATAGGATAATATTTTATTTATATCAAATAAAAAATGATTGATAAATAGTATGCGTGAAACTTTTTTAGACTCGCCATTTTTTTTTTCTATTCAACATTTAAATAAAATTTGAGAACCAAAATAATTGGAGTAAGACAATATCAAGTATGGTTAGATAAGCTTGCAAAATCTTAAAATGAGTTGGAAGCAGATATTCTGTTTAAAGAATTAAAATAGAAAATATGAGTGTTTTTAAACGGATTATTGAAACTCATGATTTTACGCATTGGGTAACGTCTTAGCTCCGTGTCCTAAATTTGATATTAAGACATCAAACCTTGTTGAGTGTTTAATAACTAGATTAAAAATTTATGTTATAAACCAATAACAATAACAAAATTACTTGATGGTATTAAATCCAAGATTACATTGCTTCATGTCAAAACCAGACAAATTGTTGAAAATTTAAAAATAGACTATTGTCCGACAATGCTAAAAACTATGGCATGTATCAAAAGAGAACAAGATATGACAACATTCTACTCGATAATATTTCTAATGCTCGGTCCAACAATGCATGATTTAACATAATTGTTATGAGGAATTTTATTAAACATATAGAGTACAATATGTAAAAATATTAAAGAGCACATACAAAGTGCTAATTCCTTGCCAAAGAGGATCTTGGATGTGATTCTCAATGTGGAGATCTAGAAGGAGATAGAGAGGTGGTTGGCGAATGGGCTACTATTGATACCTCGTCCCTGATTAGTAGTAACCGGAGGAGATCTCTCCAAATTCGCCATAAATTCAACCATAGGCAACAAATCATCAATCAATTTGAGGAGAATTAGGGAATTTTATTTGAATACTGAAAAGTGCGAAAAAAAGAAATACAATGCAAATGAAAGCAAAAGCATAAAGGAAAAGTAACAATACCAATGCTGACCCTTTCCCATCTATTCTCCTCTATTTATAGGGAATTACAATGACCTCTGATACGAAATTCATTTGAGTATCATACATGAACTTGGTCTCTGATTGGGTGCAATATGCTGACTGTGTATCCAGCTGGGTAAGACTAATATCTGACTTGTCCAATGGTAATGCTGACTATGCTAATCAACAACTGTTAGCTGACTGTACCAACTAACTTGTCAATCAACCTTTATTACATAACTCCCCTGAACCAAAATGAACTAATCTTCATACCACTTCACACTGTCACTACTACTACTACTACTGCTAACATAGTATAGAATTTAGGAATGTAACAACTTCCCATACCCCCCCTCCCCTCTTATTTTGACCTTGCCTCAAGATCAAAGTTAGCATAGGTATTAATAAACTCCTCGTAAGGAACCCATTGTGCCTCCTCCAGAGAAATGTCCTTCTACTGAATTAGCAAATCCACAGCTGCTTTATTGTTCCTCTTAGTTAGTCTTCTGTCAAGCACACAATCTGGTTCGAATACTACCTCTTCTATGTGACTAGGAGAACCAGGTTGTATCTGAATATTAGACCCTAGCTTTTGCTTGAGTTGGGATACATGAAAGGTAGGGTGTATCAGAGAATCTTCAGGTAATTGCAGTTTATAAGCTACAGATCCAACTCTGTCTAGGACTTGGTATGGTCCAAAATACTTGGGAGAAAGCTTTTGGGGCCTTTTGTGAGCTACTGAAACTTGTCTGTAGGGCTGCAATCTTAGGTAGACCCAATCCCCATGTTCAAACTCTCTATCTGTTCGATGCAAGTCGGCAAGTTTCTTCATTCGACTTTGAGCTAAATGGAGGTTATCCTTGAGCAACTGAATGGTATTATCCCTAGAATTTAATGTTGCCGCCACTTCTCTGTCCTGAACAATCTGGTACATAGGTGAGTATATGGGGGAGGGGGTCTTCCATACATAGGTTCGAAAGGAGTGAGTCTTGTGGATGAATGCCAGTTAGTGTTGAACCAATATTCAGCCCATGTTAGAAACTTACTCCATTCTTTGGGTTTGTGTCCACAAAAGCACCTCAAGTAAGCTTCTATACACCTATTTGTTACTTATGTCTGTCCATTTGATTGTGGATGGTAAGCTGTGGAGTACTTCAGCTGTGTGCCCTGTAATTGGAAAAACTCTTTCCAAAATTGGCCTGTGAACACTGGATCCCTATCTGACACCATGGTCCTTGGCATCCCATGCAATTTGAATACCCCATCAAAGAATATGTGTGCTACATCAGCTGCTGAGTAAGGATGACTGAGTGCAAACAAGTGGATATACTTTGTAATTTTATCTACCACCACTAAGATAGTGGTTTTGTGATGGCTCATTGGTAGACCTTCTATAAAGTCTAAGGAAATGCCTTCCCATATTCTATCTGGAATGGGAAGAGGTTGGAGAAGCCATGTAGGAGCCACATTCTCCACTTTATTTCTCTGACATATATCACAATTCCTTACATAGGACTGTACTGCTCTTTGCATCCCTTGCCAATAGCAAACCTTCTTGAGCTTGTGCAGTGTTTTAATCACTCCATAATGACCACCCTATAACAAATCATGATGTTCCCTAATCATTCTCACAGCAAATTCAGATTTAGGGTCTAAAAATAGTATGTTCTTGTAGAAAAGCAAGTCATTTTTCAGTAAATACTTAGTAGTATCAAGCTCCCCTTGTTCCCATCTTCTTCTCTGTTCCTGATAATACTCAGATTCTGCCATTTGATTCCTAAAATTCTGATCCAGTCAGCAGAGACTACAGATACAGCAAACAAAGAACCTATGTCTCTTCTAGACAAGCTATCCCATGTCTCTTCTAGACAAGCTATCAGCAGTTGTATTATCTTTCCCTTTCTTATATTCCACTCTAAAATTGTAGCCATGAACTTTGGTACCCATCTATATTGATCTTATGTATAGTCTTTCTTCTCTAATAGGTATTTTCAAGACTTGTGATCAGTCCTTATAGCAAATGTTTTTCCACACAAATATTGGTTCCACTTCTTTACAGCTGGTAGTATTGCAAGCATCTCTTTTTCATAAGTAGACAACACCTAAGCCCTTCCTTTTAATTGTTGACTCAAGTAAGCTTCCCAGACTGCATTAATACCGCACCTATGCCATGGCCTGAGGCATCACACTCCAAGATGAAGTCTTGTGTGGAATCAGGCATACTCAACACTGGAGGATGTGTTAGAGTCCTTTTTAAAGTTTCAAAAGCCCGTTGTGCCTTATCACTCCATAAGAAAGCATCATTTTTTAGTAGTTGTGTCAAATGCCCTGCAATCTCTCCATAACCCTTGATAAATATTTTGTAGTACCCAGTCAGGCCTAAAAATCTCCTGAGTTCTTTCAGTGTCTTAGGTGTAGGCCATTGAGTAATAGCCATAATCTTCTCTGAGTCCACTTTAACCCCTCCCTTTGAAATCACATGGCCCAGAGAGACAACTTGCTCCTGCACCAAGTGACATTTACTTTTTTTAAGTTTCAGTCCATACTCTTCCAATTTCTGAAATACTTTCTCCAAGTGTTGATAATGTTCCACTTTGATAGAGCTGTAAACTAATATATCATCAAAGAATACTAAGAAAATTTTTCTTAAGTATTCTTTAAACACATCATTCGTCATGGCTTGAAATGTGGATAGGGCATTAGTAAGGCCAAATGGCATGACAAAAAAATCGTAATGACCCTCATGGGTTCTAAAAGCAGTCTTATATACATCTTCCACTGGCATTCTTACTTGATGGTACCCAGATCTAAGATCCAATTTAGAAAAAAAAATCAGACCCATGCAATTCATCAAATAATTCATTTATGAAGGGAATTGTAAACTTATCCTTGATAGTGATGTGATTGAGAGCTCTATAATCAATGCACATTCTCCATGTGCCATTTGATTTTTTACTAGTATCACCGGAGAAGAGTAGCCACTGTTGCTAGGTTTAATCACCCCACTCTTTAACATTTATTTAACCTGCCTCTCAATTTCATTTTTGTGGACATATGGGTGTCTATAAGGTCTACTACACACTGGTAGAGAACCTGGAATCAGTGGAATTTTATGATCATAGTGTCTTTATGGTGGTAGCTCTTTAGGCTCCGCAAATAGGTTATTAAATCTCTGCAGTAGCTGAATCAACACAGGTTCATGCTCCACAACTGTTTCCTCCACTGCAGTAGCACAAAGTTGTATAAAGAAGATCTGTGAGCCCTGCCTCATGTCCTTCCTGTGTGGTTCTAGCAACTGTGTGCAGTTATTTGGTATCCCTCTAAATGTATGTAATTTTCCATTGGTAGAATATTTCATAGTTAAATTGTTGAAATTCCATACTATATCTCCTAGTGTGCTAAGGCAATTTTCCTCCAATACTATTTGACAACCAGATATTGGCAGTTGCAAGAGATTTGTGATGATTTTCTCCCCTTGGCAATTAATTACCACTCCCATGCATATTCCTTGGCTCTTTAATTTTTCTCCATTAGCCACCATTACATCAAAAGTTTCACTGTTACTAACAGTCAGTTTCATTCTATCACTAAATGATAGATCAATGAAACTATGTGTGGAACCATATACACTAATATAATAACAGGCTTTTTTGGAATTGTACCTCTCATCTTCATAGTAGAAGTGTGCATAGTTTCAGATAAGGCTTGAAGAGAAATGGAAAAGGATCCAGCAGCTACACTCTTCTAGTCATTCTCCTCTTCACTGTCACTGTC
Organism: Iris macrosiphon; assembly: GCA_036927795.1. Classification (NCBI taxonomy): domain Eukaryota; kingdom Viridiplantae; phylum Streptophyta; class Magnoliopsida; order Asparagales; family Iridaceae; genus Iris; species Iris macrosiphon. The sequence goes on from JAYESA010000009.1 coordinate 47,332,278, forward strand.
TGTTCCTTCAGGCTCCTCGGTATCAGCTATCAACAAATAAAGTTTTTTATCCTTGCATTTATGTCCTTTGTGCCATTTTTCTTCATAGAGATAACATAAACCCAGATTCCTCCTTCTGGATGAATTTGTAGGTGATATGGTTTTAGTAGCTTGATTGTAACTAGTAGCTGCCTTTTGGATACCCTTTTTTGCTTCTTCAATGTTAATGTTTGATACAGTAGTTGAAGATCCTGCAGGCTTCATGGGATACTGACTGGCCTTATGAGATTTTTTAATGTCTTGTAGTTTAGGCTCTTGTAATCTAGCAAGTTGCATTGCCATAGGTAGATCAGTAGGTTCTGCCATCTGCACTTCATACCTTACCTCTTCTTTGAGTCCTCCAATATATTGGCTAACTAGGCAAGCTTCTAAAATTCCTTGAACTTTATTTGACAACTTCTGATACTGTAAATCATAGTCATGCACAGAACCCTCTTGCTTCAGTAGGTTGAGCTCGATCACATGATTAGTGAATTTGGAAGGTCCAAATTTACTCTTAATAGCTTGGAAAAAATCAGTCCATTCCAACACCCCTCCTCTGGTTTTCCAAATCCAATCATACCAGTAGAATGCAGTGTTCTTGAGCTGAACAGAACACATTTGAACCCTTTCTCCTTCAGGTACATGATAGAATTTAAAATATCTGTCAGTCCTCATCAACCAATCTTCCACATCTGTTGTTCCATCAAACTCTGGTAGTTTAAGTCTCAAATTACCATGACCCAAGTTTGAATTATGTGTAGTTGGAGTAGTTTGCCCTGCTCCTTGAACACCTATATACACTGGAACATTCACACCTGGAAGTCCTGTACTCTGGTTGAACATAGACATTCCTTGAGTAGGTTTGGTCATTTGGGGAGTGCAACGATCCCGTGTTGTAGGAATGAGTCATTCCTGATTGATGTGGAACAGGTTGTGGAGTAACAGGGGTATGAGTGAATATGGGGGATGGCAAATTCATGGAAACTAGGTTATGATAATTTGGATGATTGAAACTTCCATTGAAATTGTATATATATACCAAAGTGATTCACTCCTCCATTTCCTAAAGCTAGGTTAGTGTAAACTCCTTGAGAAACCATTCTCGAAAACCCTAAATTGGAATTTATTCAACCCTCGATTACAGTCTCGAGTGGCTCCGATACCATGTTGTTGAGACCTCATCCCTGAGCAGCAGTAACCAGAGGAGATCTCGCCAAATTCGCCATGAATTCACCCATAGGCAACAATCAACAAGCAATTTGAGGAGAATTAGGGAATTTTATTTAAATACTGAAAAGTGCGAAAAAAGGAAATACAACGCAAATGAAAGCAAAAGCATAAAGGAAAAGTAACAATACCAATGGTTACCCTTTCCCATCTATTCTCCTTTATTTATAGGGAATTACAATGAACTCTGATACGAAATTTATTTGAGTATCATACATGAACTTGGTCTCTGATTGGGTGCAATATGTTGACTGTGTATCCAGCTGGGTAAGTCTAATATTTGACTTGTCTAATGGTAATGCTGACTGTCATGACCCGCACCCGGAATAAGGGCACGAGTACGTGGGTACATCCCGTCTATTCCGCAGTATCAGTGGTAGAACGCTGTCTAGGTCAACAATACTATCTATCACATCTCACAAATATATAAAATTTGTCAATGATATCTCAACTCTATAAGGAGGACAAGATGAATATAAAAATAATGTTTAAACCAATACTCAACCACAATAAACTATAATGAAGATAAATGGCACGATAAAGATAAGAAATGATATCAAGAGAAGTCTAGCAATATACATCTCCAAAACAATAACCAATCCTAAGAGTCTAGCATCATCAACAACATGTATAAGTCTCCAAGAAATAATACATCTCAAATCTCAAGTGGTACAATCCAAATATAATATGAATGCTAGGCTCTAAGTCACTACTAATTGATCCTCACTGGAATGAAATTCTCCCGAGGCTCCTAAATGTAACCCTCGTTTACTCCCGATCCATAGTATGTAGGACATGAGTCCTCTAAATCATCTAAAAAATATATCCATTCAGGATTGGAGTGAAGCACATAAACTAAAAATAGTTCCAATTAAATTGATAAAAACTATAAAACAGTGAGTAATGAATATATATGATGGAAATAAAATACTAGAATATAAGAAAACTGGAGAGGCATATAATAATATCACACATACATTCTAAGTAGTAAAAAGTAGGTAAAAATAAGTACTAGCAGATACGAACTGGAATGGAGAATAGAAATACTTGTAAACCCCCTCGCTTAATTATATGGATAGACATGTTTTGATTTGGAAAATTTTGGTTTTTAGCAGCAGATGTTGAGGTATAGAGTGGAGTTAAGTTTGTCTGGTATTTTAATTCATTTAATTAAAACCCTTGGCGCGCCCTATCGTTGTTTGATTATTCGGAGCCCAATATCAGCCCATAAATTCCATCGGATTATTGTACTTCTGACTTGACCCGCCAAATTAGGCACTGAACTTTTCCGTCACTTAAAATCATATTTCGTTGTGCTCTAAATTAATTGCACAATTTTTCGAAACCGTAATCCATATTTAATTCCGTGTCGGACACCCGAGTCGTTACCTTAAATTTTGAGATACCAACTTAACCCGTTGAGCCGGACCAACAAGAGGGTCCAAGACTGACTCCAAGCCTCCACCATTTTTGACCTTTGCGTCATTTCCGAATTTTGACCCCAAGTGCCCCCATTTAATTTAAAAGCGCGGGACACTTTAATTTTATTTAAATCAGGGATACCAATTTTGCCTAATCCTATTTTAATCCTTAATTAATCCCGATGGCCATAAAATTAAACCCGTGCCAAAACCCCCAATACCCCATCGCCATGCAAATCATCAACCGTAATTTTCTCCACAATTTTGGCGTCATTTTATGTGTTCGTGCAATTTCCCGAATTTAAGGGGGCTAAGTTACAATTTAGTGATTATAGGTGCCCTCACCCGATTGGCCAAGACCAAATGGAGAGGTTAATTATGTTGGACCGGATTACACCCTCCCCCACTCCACTTCTCTTGAAGAAATAATTTCTCTCATGAGAAATCTTAGCCCACCATTTTGAATGGGCTAATCTACACCCTCCATCCATTCACCACTCCCTATAAAACTATCACCATCACCCTCACAAACCCCAAGGCCGGCCCTAATCCCTAGGTGTGGAAAACCCCCTATCTCTCTTCCATCCTCTATTTTATTCTCCATACAATTTCTCCTTCATACAAAGCTTTCTTCTTCTCCTTCCTTTACTCTTCTTCTTCCTTCCTCCTCTTTGGAGAACACCCTCACTCCGGCCTTGTCCTCCGACGCACCACCGCAAGTCAGGCCAAATCCGGCCTGCTGCAGCCCGCGGTCCTCCACCTTGCTGTCCCCGCACTCCGCCTCCACGACAATAACCCGCCCCCGACGAACTGCTGCTTATCGACATCCCCTCTCCGGCCTCGACCCGACTTCATCGCCACGAGCTCCGACCGAGTCTTTACCACCACTCCACCCCGGCCTCTACAACCCGCCATCACACCCGCCGCGGCTCCGGCCGGCTGTGCAGCTCCCTCGACCCGACAGTGCAGCTCCCCCGACCCGATTGTGCAGCTCTCCCCGACCCGGCTATGCGGCTCCCCCATCCGGCAGCCACTGCTCTAGCTGTGCCCAGCCCGCTCGAGCTCGCACTCTGGCAATTCCAGTCCGACCTCCCTCATCCGACTCTTCACCTGCTACACTCCCTCCTATGGCGTCAAGAACAGCAACCGGCCGGAGAATCCTCGGGAATGGCCGATCAGCGCTCGTCGGGGCTCGGTCCATGTCCACCTCCTGGTTCTCCCATATTGAGCCGGCCATGAAGGATCCCATCCTCGGCTTCACTGAGGCCTTCCTCGCTGATCCGAGCCACGACAAAGTTAATGTTGGCGTCGGAGCCTACCGTGACGACAATGGGAAGCCTGTGTTGCTGAACTACGTTAGAGAGGCTGAACGTAGGATCGCTAGAAATTTGAACATGGAGTACCTGCCTATGGGAGGAAGCCATCAGATGGTTGAGGAGACATTGAAGCTATCATATGGGGAATATTCTGAGTTCCTTAAAGATCTATATTCCAGTGCCTACCTGGGACAATCATCATAACATTTGGAGAGATGCACATGTTCCACAAAGAAGTTTTCACTATTGCAATCTTGAAACGAAGGGGGTTAGGTTTTGCAGCATTGAATGGATGTCCTTGACAAGATCTCGGTGGAAGAACACTGCACATACGCTACTCAGTTCCACAACCTGAGAAGGTTAAGTGCAATGTTCCACTTTCAGTATGTATATTTTCATCAGAGTTGGAGATTGCAGGAATCTACTTGGTGCATGACTTTATCACTCCTAATCAGGAGAAGGACCTCCTTGAAGCTGTGGATGCGAGGCCTTGGAGAAGTCTTTCAAAGAGAAGAGTGCAGCATTATGGTTACGAGTTTCTATATGAAAGCAGGAATGTTGATACAAAGAAGTTCTTGGGTGAACTTCCATCATTTGTTTCTCCCCTACTTAAGAAGATCTGTTCATTTCCAAGCCTTATTGACAAGAAGAGCAGATTGATGGATCAATTGACGGTACTACGGGACTTGCGGACTTGGACGTTGTACCGGATCCCCGTCATCAGCAACCGGACGCAGGCAAGTGTACCTTGCCACCCTGTATTTCAGATTACAGATATTTGTTGTTTCTTTTTGTACATTATGTACGTATTTATGTTGACGTGCGATACTTCGCGTTCGGATCACAACCGGGTGCTGACGTTCGTCGTAACATCTTAGAATAATTGTTAGATGCTTTGTAGTACCTCGATGCACGTACCTGAGTACATCGATACCCCAAGACACACTCATACACTATGATCGTGCCAGATTCCTATATCCTGATACTGACATCATGACCAGAGACTGGGATGACCTTAGGGTCGCGTCTGTTGAGTTATTTCTATGTGTCGAGACTGTGGATAAAGGTTCAGGTTCAGCGCACCATCGTTGACCGCTTGAGATGGGGAAGACAGTTACTAGACGTTTGGGCTACTCTGCACGCGCTTATATATATATATATTGTCACTACCACATTCCGAAAATAGGGGTATTTTCGACTTTTTACAATATTTAATATTATTGTAGTTATAATTAATAAATTGCATGAATAGTATATATTTAAATTAAATAACTGTGTGATGTGTACTTTAATATATTATATTATAGACAGTGTTCGTTGTGTTTGTGATGGTAGACTTGACCTAGAAGCCAGTAGATGAGCACCTGTCGGAATTATGGAATTTTGAGGTTAATTGTTTTATTTTAGAAGTAATTTATTGGAGGTGTAATTAATTACTGTATTTTATTTAATTTTTTGTGCATTGCCTTTGCTTCGATATTTGGAGCACTACCCTGACTTTTGTCTTCCAACAAATTTCACAATCTTGCCCTAGACATGCCTGCCTTCCATTCTGCTATTTTTGCAACTCATAATCGTGCTCTCTGTGCATTATTTCTAGCCGCACAAAAATCGTCGTGGACGTTATTTTAATAAATTCCTATTTTGTATCATTGTGCGTTCCAATCGAAATTGGAGACAATCTTGACCTATTTTTCGTGCGGCCCAAATTAGGGAAATATTCTGTTCTGAGTCTTCCTCAATATTGGTATTGATGACCTGACCTGATTTTGGCTCCATGTACTCCTAATTAATTGTTGAACACAACTTACATTTATTTCTATTTAAATTGAGGATACTATTTTATCTGATTCTAAAATCCCAATTTAATTCCAGTGCCCTGCTAATTTGAGCCGTACCAGTCTTACAGCGTCCCATGACCCTACAAAACATCGGACCCCGAATCGCCCGCCAAATTTTTGTTATTTCATGTGTTTGTGCAATTTCTCAAATTTAAGAGGGTTAAATTGCAAATTGGCATTTTCTGCCAACACCCAATTATTTAAACCAATGAGGAATCCTTAATATTTTAATTAAACCTCACCCTCATTTCCCACATGAATTAATTTCCCTCATGTTCAATCTAGACCACTCATTTAGAGGGTCAATCACAACCCTCCATCAAAATTCCCTCATCCTATATAATGACATGTCTACATCAACCATAATCCCTAGACAACCTAGGTTTTCCCCCACCTCACAAGCCTCCTCCCTCTCTCCTACGTATGTGAACATTTTCTTCTCTTCTTCTTCCCTTCTCCTTCTCTTTTTCCTTTCTTCTTCTTCTTCTTCTTCTTCTTCTTCTTCTTCTCCTTCTTTCATTCTTTGAATTTGAAATTCAAATAATAAAAGAGAGAGGGAAACCATCACCATCCCTTTCCCCTGTGCACTCCTCGTTCCGGCGGACTCCCTGCACCCCGGCGTTCACCCACCGCGGTCCGGCGGTCGAAGTCGCTGCTCCTCCATCTGCGGTGCACCCGGCGGCCGACCCAGGAGGCCCAGCTTCACCCTGCTGCTCGTGCTCCTCCCTCCATCTCCATCTAGCACCACCATTACCACCAATCCCCGCCGGTCTGCTCCACCCCGCAGCAGCCATCCCCCGACGAGCGGTCAGCCGGCTGCTCCCCTCCCCTTGTTCCCTACTCCAGCGGCCAACCCGCTGCTCTTCCTCCCCCGCCGGACAGTTCCCCCGACGCTGCTTCCCTCTCCATCTCCACCTATCCCCTCTCCATCCATCCATCCATCTCTGCCCAGCCCGGCGTCGGTGCAAACTCCGGCCGCCCCGTCAGTCCAAGATCGACGATTTCCTCCCTTTCCCCTGCTGTACCGCCTCACCTAGTCGAGACCAATCCCCGACCGACGTCGAGCTCTCCGGCTCCCGCTGTTAACTCCCTGACCTCCGGTCTACTTCCGGCGAGGTCCAGCCATCACCACCACCCTCTGTAAGTTCTTCTCTCCCCTTCCTTCTTCTCATATATATATATATATGTATATGTAAATTTGTGAAGTTATTGTATATGTATTTTAGTGTAAGTATTGTGTGTTTAATTAATGTAAGAAATTGTATATATTTAAATTAGTATATATATACATTGGTTTATTTTATGACTTTTATTTAACAAAAGTATATGCTAGTATAAATTTATTTTAGTGTATTCTATGTTAATGTACATGTATGTTATTTATAAATAAAATGTTTAAATACATGTATTAGCATAGTATATATATATTTAGTATAGGTATGTGTATAACTAATAAATAGGTATTAGTATTTATTCTTAAATTATTGTATATGTATGTATTAAATCAAATTAGTATATATGTGTATGTATATATGTTCGTGTATTCTTTCTATATATATATATATATATATATATATACGTATTCAAAATATATTTTGTGTGTACATATTAAATAAATATTAATCTATAAAATTGGTATCTGTATTTTCAGTATATGTTGATAATTGTTAATTTAGTATATGTAAACAAATATATGTATGTTTTGATATAAGTGCTAATTTGGTATGTATATAATATATATATATATTTGTTTTGGTATTTTGGTTTATATATATGTGTACTTGTATACATAGTATAATTTAATATAATTAGTATTTTGGTATATATATATATATATATTGTATATGTATTTATATTGGTGTATATATATTGTAAGTACTAAGGTAGTAAATAGATATATGTATATTTATATATCCCTACCAGTTGACCCTAGATTGACCAGTGCCATATCTGGCAGAGCCTCTGACTTCATGGATTGTGTGTTAGTATAGCCTCTGATACAAGTGTTATTGTGATATATTTTTAGGACTGTTGGTTTACCCAGGGGATACTCTGGAACAGGACATCCATAAATACCAGCTAAGGACCCAAGGCAAGTACATTCTCTGATAATTTCCAATTCTTGATAATTTCTATAAGTTCAATGATCTTGAAATGTTACAACTGAATCTTTGACACTGTGCTACACGGACTAGTATATAACCTGGATCTGCAGTCATGAGATGTTACCTTGATTATCGTATTGACATTGTACACGACATGTATATTAGACATCGTACATGATAGACTTGACTTGCTCGTGTATCGTGACGTGTCATGGTTGGATCCACAGTACTAGTTGGGGGCGGGGAAGTAGTAGTAAGAAATGTGATCATAACCTCTTGTTGTAGTATAGAAATTGTAAGTGTTAATCATGCTCTTCACCCATGATTAGCCAGGCCCTGTAGCTATCGTACATGTTCCCAAGCCGATCACATTTTGAAACTACTATTTCAAACACTTAGAATAGATCATAGTTCCCTATTTTAAATCATATACTACATCACCCGTATATGATACTGTTCCTGGTTCTTTTAATTCCATACATGCACTGACTGTATCATATTGCCTATTACCTGTCTCTTTATATTGCCTGTCTCTCTTAAATTGTCATTGCATTTATTTCACTGTCTTCCCAGTAGCTAGCATGACATATTTTATTGTATTATAGACATTATCAATTAATGGAACTGTTATTTGAGAGTGTTGCTTTGCTCCTTCCTGACTGGAAACATTTTTCCAGACTATGCCTTAGAGGACCGCTGTCCGACACTTTATGGACCATATGGTGAGTAGCTGCAGACTTGGTAGTTTAGCTGTAATTCTGGAAGGTCTAGCCGGAATTATTATTTATTGTTAGTTCTTTAAGTAGACTATTTGGTACCGGATTTGTCTCCGGCATTTTGATGATTCTTGGATATTGTTGAGTTAGAATATTACTTGTGGACTTGTGTTGTGTTTAAATTTTAAATTTCTGTTTCGAAATCTTATCGTGCTGTAATCCTGTGATTGAGTATGTGTTCATCTTATTTGTGTCATCCGTGCCTCCTAATGGAGATTGGATGCTTGCGTGACATTAGTTAGATAGTATCAAGACCTTGACAGCGTTCTACCGCCGATGTTGCGGTGTAGGCTGGACGTACCCACGCACTCGTGCTCCTAAACCGGGTGCGGGTCATGACATATATATATATATATTGTTTCTGTAGTGATCCTGTATCTAGTGTAGTTGTATCACCCGTGTGATTCTTTGCCCGGAGCTGCGGTACGTGCTGTGTGTTTCCGTGTCCGGAGCTACGATTTTATTTTAGAAAGCCTACGCGTCGAACATTGTCTTCAAACTGTGTCACACTTGTTTGGTTATGATAGAGTACCCTGTCGTTGCACTTGTACTTTCTGTTTACTTGGCATGCTGTATTTTTGTACCTTGTTACGTCCCTATGAGGACCTGGTTCCCTGCCAGTTTTTGTAGCATAAATGATTACGGAGCATTTGTACTTGCTGTTGGAGTCGCATGTCTTGCGAGCATGGTACCATGTACTCACATCTTATCTACCGGCATTATGGTTATTGTACATTGATTATTCATCTGCTGTTGTAGCCTAGTTTTTATAGACTCATACTTCTTCTCGAGTCTATTCGAGTTAGTGTATTATTGGGCGGCCGACTCTAGCACATATAGCTCTTTCTTGTATATTTCTGTATATTGTGGATTGAGACATAGAGGTTTACATTTATGGGATATCTAGTTAGTGCCCTTTATATTTTACAGCTTATACGTATTCGAGTCAGACCAGAGTCTGGTATAATACGTAGCTGGCGTGTCACGGATTCCTGGTCCTATGTATTTTGGGACTGGGGCGTGACATATTTTTGTGGTGGCCCATGCAGGTCTGATTTAAATCGTCTTGGTCACCTGACTGTGCCAAGCGAGCCTGTAAATTAGGAATAGGTATTATGATTGTTGAATAGGATCTTAATCCATAATCGATTTTTTAAAACTCATTTTGTATGTGATTATCGCCCTTGGACTTCCAATTTGTATTTGTTCAATTTCCGTTAATATCGTTATCATTGTTCTCATCCCCTATTATTCACGGAGAAGGATGCTCGTGCCCGATGATTTCCCTCCAGAAGAAGATCAAAGACCAGACGACAGAAGGCAGAGTTTGTATAACATTCCCTGAGAAGATTGTTACCCTGAGTAGGATAGATTGATAGGCTCTTTTGGATTCTAGAACTAGTATGGAAGGTTGGCAAGAGAGTTGGACCCAGTAGTACCCTACCCGTGCTTGAGGTAGTAGTGATCTTGGAAGTACTGAGAGCTGGAAGGATTGTTGATCATGACATGGAATAATTTATGGAAATGCATAGTTTGATGATGGAAACTAATGGTTGTATATGATGGCAATGCTAGGAACGATGATTATGAGCTAGAGAAGATAAAATTTTAGGATCTCACTTGGAGAATAATATTCGGATTCCAAGAATTTTAGTATGTGCTTGAGTGATACCATCATTGTACTTGTGACTTGGAGAGATAAATAATGAAAAGAAGAAATTCGAGGAATAAAATTTTAGGAAAACCTTGAGGAGAAGAGAAATTATACATTAGGCAAGGAAATATTTTTCTTTTGGGGATTGATGTTGAAAATAGAACAGGAGAATTTATCTTGAGGTTAAAGTCTAGACTATGACATTATCCTAGACATGGATTGGTTGAGCCAGTACCACGCGACTCGAGATTGTCGATGTGATTATATTATTTATGACCACCAGATTACCCTGAGTTTGAGTTACTTCAGGGAGCCCGGGAGCATTGTGCCCATCTACCATAGAGGCACACATTGTAGAAGGTGAACCAGTGTACCCCCGTATTATATCAGAGTTTGAGGATGTGTTACTAGAGAATCTTTCAGGCCTACCACCTGACAGAGAGATAGAGTTTGCTAAAGAGTTGACTCCCAGAGCCGAGCCAGTTATTTTCTCGTCTTCAAACTAGCAGCGATAGACTTGGTTGAGTTAAAGGTCCATAGTAGAGGATCTCTTAGACAAGGGTTTTAGTCAGGCTAGTGTTTTTCCATGGGGAGCAACCATCTTATTGTACCAAAGAAGGACAGGACGATACGTTGCATATCGAATACAGGGCATTAAATGCCGTAGCGATAAAGAGCAAGTACCCTTGTCGCACATCAAAGATTTAATTGAATCAGCTAAGTGACGCATATGTATTTTGAAGATCGATCTCAGATCCAACTATCATCAGATCTAGGTTCGGAGAGAGGCCATTCCTAAGACGACTTTCCGGACGAAGTATGGATACTATGAGTTTTTTAGTCATGCCATTTGGTTTAACCAACGCACCAGCAGTATTTATGTGTTTGATAAACAATGTCTTCCACCAATACTTGGATAAGTTCGTGGTGGTATTTATAGAAGATATCTTGATATATTCCAAGAGCCAGGAGGAGCATGAGAGGCATCTCAGGATCGTATTGGAGACGCTGAGACGTGAGAGGCTGTACGCCAAACTCAGCAAATGTGAGTTCTGCTTGGATAGAGTATCGTTTCTGGGACACATAATCACCGGAGATGGACTATCAGTTGACCCGGAGAAGATAGCTGCAGTTGAGACCTGGCCTACCCCTACATCAGTTACGGAGGTTAGGAGTTTCCTCGGACTTGTCGGATATTATCGGAGGTTCGTGGAAAACTTCTCGAGGATAGCTGTGCCTATGACGTGACTGACGCGTAAAGGCGAGGAGTTTATCTGGACCGACGAGTGTCAGGCAGCTTTCGATGAGCTGAAGAAGCGTCTGACCTCAGCACCGATTTTGACACTACCTTCAGGATCAGGAGGATTTGTAGTGTACAGTGATGCGTCAGGGAGCGGATTAGGATATGTACTGATGCAATACGGCAAGGTGATAACCTACGCATCGAGACAGCTGAGAGTTCATGAGAAGAACTATCCGACGCACGACTTGGAACTAGCTGCGGTGATATTTGCACTAAAGCTATGGAGACATTACCTTTATGGTGAGCGTGTTGAGATTTACACAGATCATAAAAGCCTGAAGTACGTCTACACGCAGAAGGAGCTCAACATGAGACAGAGGCACTGGTTAGAATTTATGACAGATTATAATATCGAGTTACAGTACAACCCTGACAAGGCGAATGTAGTAGTAGATGCCTTAAGCAGGAAGCCTATGGCATATTTTTACGACTCATCGCCAGTTGTTAGAGGATTTTCAGGAACTCAGGATTAAGATCGTATTGCCATACATGAATGAACAGATGGCGAGTCTCGAGGTTCAGTCCATATTTATTGAGGGGATTTAGGCAGCCTTGCCTACGAATACGAGATTTAGACGACTGCGAGAAAGGAAAGAGGCCGACATGCAAACGGGACTCAAGATTCATAAAGACGGAACGTTGAGGTATGGAGATCCGCCTATACATTTCGAGTGGCGAGCTACGCCAAGAGTTGATGACTGAGGCTCATAGCTCGATTTATTCCATTCATCCCGGGGGTACGAAGATGTACCGAGACTTGAGGCAACATTTCTGGCGGCATGGGATGAAGAGAGAAATTGCAAGATTCGTGGCGAAGTGTTTAGTTTGTCAGCAAGTCAAGGCTGAACATCAGAGGACTGCAGGATTATTGCAGCCACTTCCCATTCCCGAGTAGAACTGGGAACACATTACCATGGACTTCGTCACAGGATTCCCGCGAAGCCCTAGCGGGAAGGATGCAGTTTGGGTTATCGTGGACAGACTCACCAAGTCTGCACATTTCTTGCCCTTCAGAGTTGGGTAATCCACAGAAATACTAGCTGACATATATATGAGGCAGATAGTATGATTACATGGAGTACCTGTCAGCATTGTATCGGATCATGACTCCAGATTCATGTCACATTTTTGGAGGAGTATGCAGGAGAGCCTAGGAACTCGTCTCAAGTTCAGCACTGCATATCATTCATAGACTGATGGTCAGTCAGAGCGCACGATACAGATATTAGAGGATATGTTGAGAGCGTACATGATTGATTTTGGAGGATCTTGGGAGGACCACCAACACTTGGTGGAATTCTCCTACAATAACAGTTATCAGGCCAGCATACAGATGGCACCTTATGAGGCACTGTACGGCAGGAAATATAGGTCGCCAGTTTGTTGGAGTGACGTGGGAGAGCGTCAGATACTTGGTCCAGAGTTGGTAACACAGACAGTGAAGAAGGTCAAGCAGATTCAGAGCCACCTGCGTGCAGCACAGGACAGACAGAAACACTGGGCAGATGCGCACCGCAGACCATTGGAGTTCAAAGAGGGTGACCATATATTTTTGAGGATATCGCCCACCCACGGTACCATCAGATTCGGAGGCAGAGGCAAGCTGAGTCCGAGGTACATCGGACCTTTTGACATCTTGGAACGAGTTGGCGAAGTGGCTTACCGTCTTGCATTACCTCCATCATTAGAGGGAGTACATGACGTATTTCACGTATTGCAGCTGAGGAGATATATCGCAGACCCTAGCCACGTGCTTGATTATTCGGAGATTACAGTCGGGCCCAGTCTGTCTTACGTAGAGCAGCCAGTCGAGATTCTCGATCGCAATAAGAAAACTTTGAGAGGGCAGACGATTCGATTGGTCAGAGCGGCATGGAAGCACCATTCACCAAGCGAGTCTACTTGGGAGCACGAGAATTCTATTCGACAGTGGTTTCCGTACTTATTTGAAGAGCAAGGTACGAATTTACGTACGGCATTTGAATACTAGTTGTTTTTAAATTCTCTTAGCTATTATCGTGCTTTACTTTTAATTTCGGGGACGAAATTTTTCTAAGTTGGGAAGAATGTAAACCCCCTCGCTTAATTTTATGGATAGACAGGTTTGGATTTGGAAAATTTTGGTTTTTAGCAGCAGATGTTGAGGTTTAGAGTGGAGTTAAGTTTGTCTGGTATTTTAATTCATTTAATTAAAATCCTTGGTGCGCCCTATCATTGCTTGATTATTCGGAGCCCAATATCAGCCCTAAATCCCATCGAATTATTGTACTTCTGATTTGACCCGCCAAATTAGGCACTGGACTTTTTCGTCACTTAAAATCAGATTTCGTTGTGCTCTAAATTAATTGCACAATTTTTTGAAACCGTAATCCATATTTAATTCCATGTTGGACACCTGAGTCGTTACCCTAAATTTTGAGATACCAACTTAACCCGTTGAGCCGGACCAACAAGAGGGTCCAAGACTGACTCCAAGCCCCCACCATTTTTGACCTTTGCGTCATTTTCGAATTTTGACCCCAAGTGCCCTGATTTAATTTAAAAGCGCGGGACACTTTAATTCTATTTAAATCGGGGATACCAATTTTTTCTAATCCTATTTTAATCCTTAATTAATCCCGATGGCCATAAAATTAAACCCGTGCCAAAACCCCCAACACCCCCTCGCCATGCAAATCATTAACCGCAATTTTCTTCACAATTTTGGCATCATTTTATGTGTTCGTGCAATTTCCCGAATTTAAGGGGGCTAAGTTGCAATTTAGTGATTATAGGTGCCCTCACCCCATTGGCCAAGACCAAATGGAGAGGTTAATTATATTGGACCGGATTACACCCTCCCCCACTCCACTTCTCTTGAAGAAATGATTTCTCTCATGAGAAATCTTAGCCCTCCATTTTGAATGGGCTAATCTACACCCTCCATCCATTCACCACTCCCTATAAAACCATCACCATCACCATCACCCTCACAAACCCCAAGGCCGGCCCTAATCCCTAGGTGTGGAAAACCCCACCTCTCTCTCCTTCCTCCTCTATTTTATTCTCCATACAATTTCTCCTTCATACAAAGCTTTCTTCTTCTCCTTCCTTTACTCTTCTTCTTCCTTCCTCCTCTTTGGAAACCCCAAGGCTCCCAATGCCACGTCGGGAAAGAACTTCTTCTTGAAGAGGTCCTTGAAGGTCTCCCAAGTAAGTACTTGCGCAGTAATTCTCGGCTCCGTGCGATACCACGTGAGTGCGATATCGAACATCTGACTGCCAGGGGCTTCTATCTGTAAGCTCTCCGGTATCTGGGTCAATCACAGGCTCCTCTCTATATCCTCTAGCCAGTCGTCTGCGTAGAGTATCCCTTTGGTGCCTTTGAACTCTCGAGGCATCATCCTTTTGAAGTCCACTATAGTGCCTAATCTCTGTTGCTGCTGGCCAGGAAACTGTTGGTACTGTGCTACTCTCTCCAAAGCTTGGAGAGTCACCTGATGAGCATTCTCCATGCTCTCTCTTATCAGCTCGATTTGTGCCTGGTGCGCTTCTGCTTGCACCCTCTCAGCCTCAGCTTGAACTCGCTGAGCATCTGTCGTCACTCTCTGGGCATATACCATGTCCTGGATCAAAGTAAACATCTGCGCCCCGTCAATGGGCAAACTTCCGGGAATCGGAGTCGGTGGAGGAGGAAGGTTGTACGTCACAGCTGCGGCAATCCTCTGAACAGGTGGGGGAGGAGGATCCCCGAAAAGTGCAGACACTCCTACATGAATCGGAGATGTAGGAGGAACTACGACTGTCTGTCCCTCAGGTGGAGAGGTGGCAGACCCCTCTAAAGCTGGTGTTCCCGCTCTCATAGATCGTGTCTTCGGTGACATCCTGAAGGCAGATCCAAAAGAATCAATTAAGGCAAAAATGCGATATCACCAAGGAAGGACAGTAAAGTTCTAAAGAAACAATATTCAAGATAAATAGATTAGAATAATCCTAGTTGCGATTGCACAGGTCAAAGATGCTTCCAAGGTTTGATACCTCTATCCTTCTAGGTACCACAGTTTTACTACAAGCACACTCACTGCTAGCTTCCTTACCTACTGCAATCGTTGATACTAGTTATTCTTATCACTCAAGTGCATATCAAATGCAACACACTATACTAAGTACTGCACTCTCTAATACAACCCTAGATGGACACCCAAGTCCGTTGGCAGTGAGATCTCAATCATGCTCAAGCCAACAGATCCTTACACATGCACCTCATCTACTTATATACTAATATATCTCTCTCACTATAAGATTTTTATCCTCAAAATAAATTTCTCAAAATAACTCCTCGAATAATGCATATACTTTCCTCAAGGTCAATTATTTAAATACTGAAATAAAAACTTAATCACTTCAAAAAATCCTCACAGACTTGTCTAGGTTCATTGAATCGAATCTGAATCCTCAAAATTTTCATAACAATATCTCAACTTCTCAAAATTGCAATTCATTTTCAAGCTTCAAATTATAATTTAAATCCATATCTTGTAGTCCAATAGCCCTAGTGTTATCTTTCTCACTGTCCTCATCGACGTGTGTCATCATTTAATACCATAAATTAGTCTGTAAATTCATCTTGATATGAAATCAAACTCTACAATGAAACCAAAATCCTAATTTAATAACTAATCAACAATAATCAAATTCAATATCAATAAGTGAGAATGGACGGAATACAAGGGAAATGTTTTAAATTAAAAATTATAACAAGATTCTCAGGGGTCATCCCAGGAATCTCTCAAGGAATTGTGATTGAGTATTCGCTCTCATCCTAGTATCCTATGTCCTAGATTCTATCGCAGGCACGCAGTAGTGTAACAAAGATGCCACACTACCACGATATCGCACAACTCGCGAAGTCTGACCTGCATGGGCCACCACTAAAAACGTGTCACGACCCGCACCCGGAATTGGGGCACGAGTACGCGGGTACATCCAGCCTATGCCGCAGCATCGGCGGTAGAACGCTGTCAAGGTCATGATACTATCTAGCCAATCTCACACAAGCATCCAATCTCCATAAGGAGGCACGGATGACACAAATAAAACGAACACATACTCAATCACAGGACTACAGCACGATAAGATATCAAAAAAAATTAAATACAACACAAGTCTAAAGTAATAATCTAACTCAACAATTATCCATATCTCAACAAAGCATGCCGGAGACAAATCCGGTACCAAATAGTCTACTAAAAGAACTAACTAGAAAAACTAGTAATTCCGGCTAGACCTCCCGGAATCACAACTAAACTACCAAGCCCAAGTCGCAGCTACTCACCATATGGTCCATAAAGTGTCGGACATCGGTCCTCTAAGGCATAGTCTGGAAAAATATTTCCAGTCAGGAAGGAGCAAAGTACAAACTCAAATAACAGTTCTATTTAATTGATAAGGACTATAAAGCAATAAACAATTGATGCTAGATACTGAGAGGACAGTGAGTAAATGCAATGGCAAAATAAAGAGACAGGCAATGTAAAGAGACAGGCAATAGGCAATATGATGCAGTCAGTGCATATATGAAAATAAAAAGAACAAGGTACAGTATCATATACGGGTGATGTAGTATATGATTTAAAATAGGGAACTGTAATCTATTCTAAGTGTTTGAAATAGTAGCTTCGAAATATGATCGGCTTGGGAACATGTACGAGAGCTATATGGCTTGGCTAATCATATGTGAAGAGCATGATTAACACTTACATTGTTCTATACTGTATAAAGGGTATGATCACATTTCTTACTAACTACTTCCCCGCCCCCAACTAGTACTGTGGATCCAACCATGACACGTCACGATACACGAGCAAGTCCAATCTATCATGTACGATGTCTAATATACATGTCGTGTACAATGCCAATACGATAATCAATGTAACATCTCATGACTGCAGATTCAAGCTATATACTAGTCCGTGTAGTACAGTGTCAAGGATTCAGATGTAACATTTCTAGATTATTGAACTTATAGAAATTATCAATAATTAGAAATTATCAGAGAATATACTTGCCTTGGGTCCTTAGCTGGTAACTACTGATGTCCTGTTCCAGGGTATCTCCTGGATGAACCAACAGTCCTATAAATATATCACAAATATAACACTTGTATCAGATGCTACACTAACACACAATAGAAATACACTGGCCTCAGGGCTATGCCAGGCATGGCACTAGTCAACTAGGGTCATCTAGTAGGGATACGTATATAAATACACATTTACACTCAGAGTATATACCAATAAATACGTATATAATATATATATATATAAGCCTATCAGTAATTTGTACAAAATACGTATATGTGTATATACACTAAATAGATGTATATAAATATATATTCATATACCAAAGTACATATTTGTATCTATACCAATCAAATATATATATATATATATATATATATATATATATATATATATATATATATATATATATATATATATATATATATATATATACCAAATCATACTTATACTATATACAGGTAAATATACCAATTTATATTTATATATATATAAACAAATACAACATATATATATACATACATACATATACCAATACGAAAATATAAATCTATATATATATATATATTTATACCAAAATATGGTTATATATATACCAATTTATTATATAACATTAAATACTAAAACATACATTAACATATATTATATGTATACAGATAAATTAATACATATATATATTTAATACGTATTTATACTAACATATATTTTAATATACATATATATATAAATAGAGAAATACGCGAGATATATATATACATATATATATACATATACGCGTATATATATATATATATATGAAATATATATACACTAATAAAAATACACTATATACATTAACATATATATACCAATTTACATTTATATAAAATACATATACATTAGTTATATATACATATACATATACATTAGTTATATATACATATACATATACATTAGTTAGTGAAGGAGGAAAGAGGGAAGGAGAAGCTCACTGGGTGTTGGCCGGAGCTCAGGCCGGAGGGGATGACGACATGGAGGAGCAGCAGGGAGAGGGAGGAGGAGATCTCACTGTGGTCGGCTGGTCGGCTAGCTTCAGGTGGTGGTGATAGATGGTGGTGGTAATGGCACTGGTGGCCGGAGGGAGCTGGAGGGAGGCCGGGAAATTAGAGCAGGCCGGACGTGGAGTCGAAGGAGCTCGACGATGATGTGATCGGTGCAGCTGCGGTTGCAGGGCCGACTGTTGGCCGGAGCCGGAGTTGGATGCAGGGGGATGAGGAGACAGCGAGGTCGGGAAGAATGTAGTTATGAGCCGGAGTCGACGGGATTAATGGTGGTGGAGCCGCTGATGATGGTGGACGACGGCTCGATATGGGGTGGTGATGGCTCGGGAAAGTCGGAGAAGAGGACTGGTCGGCGGTGCTGGAGCAGTAGGGTCGGGCTACGGGGTCGGAGCTGACCGGGTGGCCGGAGCAGGGAGCAAGGGAAGCTCGGGGGAGTTGGGAGGAGCTCGGGAAATTGCAGGTGGCGAGGCTCGCCGGAGCCGTGTGGGTGCGGGGCCGGGGACAGGCTGTGGTGATGCTCGGTTGCCGCCGGGGTCAGAATCAGGGCCTGGCCGGAGATGGGAAAAAGTGAACAGTGAGTGAGGGGTTGGGTTGAGGTTCCCCCCCCTTTTGAAAGTTTAAAAAAAACAAAGGAAAGGAGAAGAAGGAAGAAGAAGAAGAAAAGAGAAGAAGAAGAGAAAAAGAATAGAGAAATGGGAACCTACGTTTGA
This sequence comes from Iris macrosiphon, assembly GCA_036927795.1. NCBI lineage: Eukaryota > Viridiplantae > Streptophyta > Magnoliopsida > Asparagales > Iridaceae > Iris > Iris macrosiphon. Next base: position 47,351,751 of record JAYESA010000009.1, read on the forward strand.
GGGTGGAGGCTTGTGAGGAGGTGGGGAAACCTAGGTTTTTGGGGATTAGGGCTTCCTAGGGAAGAGGGGATGATGTGACTTTAAATAGTGAGAGAGGGTGTGGGGATGAAGGGTTATGATGAGCCCTATTGAATGGATGGCCTAGATTTGTCATGAGGGTTTCTTCATGTGGGGATGAGGGTGAGAGACTTAGTTAAATATTAGGGCTCCTTCATTGGTTTAAACAAATGGGTGTTGACACCTAATGCAAATTTGCAAATTAGCCCCATTAAATTTGGGTATTTGCACAGACGCATAAAATAATGAAAATTTGGCGGACGATTCGGTGTTCGGTATTTTGTAGGGTCAGGGGGCGCTGTATGTTTGGTATGGGCTCAAATAGCAGGGCACTGGAATTAAATCGGGATTTTCGAAATTGGTTAAAATGGTATCCTCAAATTAATTAGAAATAAATGTAAGTTGTGTTCTAAAATTAATTAGGAGTACATGGGGCCAAAATCAGGTCGGATCATCAATACCAATAGTGAAGAAGACTCAGAATAGAATATTATCCTAATTTGGGTCGCACGAAAAATAGGTCAAGATTGTCTCCAATTTCGATTGGAACGCACAACGATACAAAGTTAGAATTTATTTAGGAATTAAATAAATGTCCGCGACGATTTTTATGCGGCTAAAAAATAAGGTACAGAGAGCTATATTATGAGTTGCAAAAATAGCAGAATGGAAGGCGGGCATGTCTAGGGCAAGATTGTGAAATTTGTTGGAAGACAAAAGCTAGGGTAGCGCTCCAAATATCGAAGCAAGGGCAGGGCGCAACAATTAAATAAATTACGGTAATTAATTACAACCTCAAATAAATTAATTTTAAATAAAACAATTAACCACATAATCCCATAATTCGGACAGGTGTTCATCTACTGGGCTTCTAGGTCAAGTCTACCAGCTCAAACATAAATGAACACTGTATATAATACTATATTTAATTACACATCTCACATAATTATTTAAATTAAATATACTATCATGCAATTACTTAATTGTAACTACCATAATATTAATATTATAAAAAGTCAAAAATACCCCTGTTTTCGGAATGTGGTAGTGACAAGTCTACCCTCCTTAAAAGAATTTCGTCCTCGAAATTTAAAATCCTCATATTAGTGTTTAATCATACACATTATTATTTTTCCTCAAAGTTTAAATTCATCAACCACGAAATCAGGTAATAATCCACAATGTCCTTTCACAATTTTAAAAAATTCTGAAATTATTGCATTCCTGAAAAAATCCTCGAAATAAAATTAAAGTCCATTTTTATCAAAAATTTCCCCGAAATTTTTAGTTAATAACTCAATACTTAGAATTTAATATCCACTCCTCAAATTTGATTTTAATCAATGTACATATAGAAAATGTAAATCTCGTCCCAAAAAGTTTGAATTCAAACATAATCCATCAATAATTTTATTCCTCTATTTCCTCTTTCCTCAAAATGCTCAACAATGCGATACTTATGGATTCTCCAAATGCAACATCCAAATATAAAATTTTAAATTTTTCATAACTTGCAATCAAATAATTATAATAATAATCTCCTTAATTTCCTCAAATTCTAATGATAACCTCAATCATATCATATCCTTCCTGGAATTAATAAACCATCCGTTATGCCATGTTAATTTCTTAACCCTTTATTTAAATCGATGTTTATCCTCGAATTTTAATCATCTTGTCTCTCTTGTCAAGTCATAACCCCTTCAGGAATCTTCGTCATGGTCAAACCCTAATAATCATGGTCTAAGAAAAATCTTTCCTACAATCATACAACATGCAACCTAAGGGAAATACGTACGGTCATGGTATCTTTTGTCATGGTATTGCAGTCTCTGTATCAGGGTGTACTACTAACTACATTATAACAAGAAAATCATGCATACCAACTACGGTACTAAGGTATCAGTCAATCAATCAAATAGATAGAAACAGAATGAAGGAAAGAACAGAACCTGCTAACACATTACCTGCAGTATCGGTCTCCTCGACCTTCATCGCAAATGCCCGCCCTGCTGGGATGATTCCCTTCGCGGGTGCTGAGCAATATACGGTTCCACAGGTAGCCTAACTGGATCTCTATAATCTGAAGCTGCACGCTGGCCGGGAAGATAAGGGGCTAGAAGACAATCCCTTACTCGATGTCCCGCAGTGCCGCAGTGCAAACAAAGTCCTAGCCTCGTTCTACAGCTCTCCCAAAGGTGACCTGGCTTCTTACAGATATGACAAGTCTGCTGTGTCTCTCTCGGAGGCTGTTGTTGATCCTGCTGAACACGGACTGGTGCCTGGTACTGTTGTTGGTACTGATACGCCCATGAATGTTGCTGGATATGAACTTTGCCAGGTACTGCGGGGGATGCTGAAATGCCCATGGCTGAATATGAACTGGTACTTGGTACTGCTGTTGGTGCTGAATACGGGGATGCTTGGCCGGGCCTGTGCTACCATTCGTATCTCCAAAAATGTTGTGACTCCTCTTAGGCCTGAGATCCAGATCCTCTTCTGCAATCTGGGCATCCATCAAGATACCTTCAAAGGTAGCGGTACGACGACCAGAAGTGCGTGACCTAATCTCTCTCGTCAGCCCCTTTCTAAATTTTTGGGCTCGATCTCCTGGGTCCCGAATCATAGACGATGCAAAACGGCTCAATCTACAGAATTCTGCAGCGTACTCGTCGACCGACATGTTTCCTTGAACCAAGTCATAAAATTGACTTTCCAAGGCTCCCAATGCCACGTTGGGAAAGAACTTCTCCTTGAAGAGGTCCTTGAAGGTCTCCCAAGTAAGTCCTTGTGCAGTAATTCTCGGCTCCGTACGATACCACGTGAGTGCGAAATCGAACATCTGACTGCCAGCGGCTTCTATCTGTAAGCTCTCCGGTATCTGGGTCAATCGCAGGCTCCTCTCTATATCCTCTAGCCAGTCTTCTGCGTAGAGTATCCCTTTGGTGCCTTTGAACTCTCGAGGTATCATCCTTTTGAAGTCCACTATAGTGCCTAATCTCTGTTGCTGCTGGCCAGGAAACTGCTGGTACTGTGCTACTCTCTCCAAAGCTTGGAGAATCACCTGATGAGCATTCTCCATGCTCTCTCTCATCAGCTCAGTTTGTGCCTGGTGCGCTTCTGCTTGCACCCTCTGAGCCTCAGCTTGTAAACCCCCGAATTTTCAAATTATTAAATCTTGGATTTTTTCCAATTTTCTGGAATTTTCTGGGAATTTTCTGTAATTAAAATTAAGGTTTTCAATTAATAAATGATTTTTAATTAGCAATAAATAATATTAAAATATCATGAAAATAACATTTTTGGGTGTAAAATGAAAAATTGGACTTAGGGTAATTTTTTGGATTTTTCTGGGCCTCAGACCTATTTTTAAATGCCTGAAAACTATTTTATTAATTAATTAATTATCTATTTATTTAATTATTTATTATTTATTATTTATTTTATTTTATTTTTTTATTTTTCTGCGGGCCGCCCAGGCCCATTGGGCCGCGGCCCGGCCCGTTAGCCTCAGCCCAGACCCGTCCTAACGGGTCGGGTCGGGCGCACCCGAACCCGACCCGCTAGCCCGCACCCCCTCGACCCGGTCCCCCTCTCTCCCTCGCCTCCGCGTCGTGCGCCGCCTCCGCCGCGCCCTCCCCCGCACCGGCCGCCCTCGCTCGCCCCACGACCGCCACGTCCTCCGCTCCGCCCGGGCTGCGCCCCTCTCCTCCGCCCTATAAATGGCCCCCAAACCCCTCGACTCCGGCTATCCCTCCCCGCTCCGCCGCTCACCGCCACCGTCGACCCCAGCCGTGCCCCGCCCCGCACCGCCAGCGCCTTCCTCCTCCCTCGCCGCGTGCCACCGGCCGCCGTCTCCTCCCCGCAGCAACCGTAGCAGCAGCACGCAGCTCCCACCGCCGCTGCCAGCCGCCCTGAGCTACTGCCGACCGCCAGCAGCTCCGCCTCGCTCCGGCGAACAGTCCCCCGCCCTCGTCGGCCGCCCAGCAGCCGCCCTCCGCCGTCCACTACCGGATTTCGACGAGAACCCTAACCCTAGCCCTAATTCCCAATTTTCGTGTCCGACACGAGTCGGACACGACTCGACCCTGAATTTTCAGGTCCCCTTCAGGTACGTGTAACTTTCGTCTCGTAGCTCTGTTTCCAATTCCGTAAATTGCGTTGTGAAGCCTGTATGACCCTCTCGGTGTCCGAACAAACTGTTCGGGACATCGCGTCCTGTGATGATCGCACACCGCGATCCAAAAACAGGAAAAACCAGACCCTGTTTCACCCCGGAACTGAGTACGCCCCGCCAAACGGGACGACTTGGTCGCGTGCGGTCTTCACAGGTACGTACGCATCGTCGATACGGACGTGTGAGTTTTCGTGGAAGCTGATTCGGGTGTGCGTGCACACCGGAATCAACGCGTATCCGCGAACATCGCCCCGTATTCGCCTTCTCTGCAATTCACCCTAACTTCGTGCACACACGTCGGATCGAGACGAAACTTGTGCCATCGGACTCGTAGCGATACGCTGGTCCTGTGGGTCAAGTTTGGTTCGATTCTGAGAACGTTGACGAAATCGCGTGTCGTGGGCCCCACAGGCCCCGCTCGACGGGTGATTTTGTGTTCGGCTCATCGGAATCCAAATCTGGAAGTTCTGTTGGGTTCGTATCAGCGTTCCTGACCTGTTGACACTAAGTTTGGTGAATTTGGAGACCTTTGACCCGGACACGTTTTTCGGTGCAAAGCGGGCCCACCGGCGGACCCCGTTTCGACCCGAAATTGCCGTTTTTGCCCTTGTCTCCAAATTGGACCCAAGGACAGGCGTTTCTAGCTATTTGACATCTTCTGAGCATGATGGTAATGTCTATTTTAGCTTTTTGACTCATCTCTAGACTTTTCTCCCAAGAACCAAATTAATCAGATCCAAACAACAGGCAAGTACCTGCACTTCAAGTTAATCTTTATATATTGTGATAATTAATTCCCTGCCTTACATGTACCCTTGATGATTACACCTAGTGTTAGAAATACTGGATTTCATGTCTTGAATAATGGAGTTCCTATCTTGTTTTTCATGTCGGGTGGGAGGATACCTAGAAGGCATGTAGTTTACCCTTCCCCTTGTCATGTTTAATAGCTGTTGGTACACGACTGTACCTTAGCCGGATCTCGATTTCCCCTGTTTAATAGCCGTTCATGACGGCCGGATTAGCCTTATAAACCCCTACATGCCAACTATGTATTCTAAAAACAAACACAAGTTCACACAGATAGTTTCTGGTCGTGTTATATTTCTTGCTGGCTATTGTAGTTCCATTTCCTGTTTCATTTATTTCTGTTTCTCATATTCCTGTTTACAGTTTAACTCTGAGATAATAATGTTCTGTTATGCTGTTTCTCAACATGATATCAAATATTTAATTGTCATAAAATATTTAGTTTAACCTTGTTGTGCACTGTGTACCTTGCTCCTTTCCTGACTGGATCTGTTGATTTAGGCGATGATGAGGATCTTGCCCCTACTTATTATGGTCCCTATGAGGGGACTGATGATACCTATGAGGAGCCAGAACCCACCCAGGAGACCCCTGCTGCTGAGTAGCTAGTAGTAGCTATCTTTCATTTATATTCTCATCTTATTTATCGGGTTTGTCCCCGATTTCAATATTGAATTCCTGTACTAAAACATTTGAATCTGTTGTCACATTTATGTTCAGTTGAAATCTTAAGTTTCATTCTCATTTTTATCTTGCCTATGTTATTTGTGAATGAGCTAGTTAGCAAATAATGGATTGACCTAGACAGCGTACTACCGCCGACTCTGCGGCGTAGGCTGGACGTACCCACGCACTCGTGCCCGAATTTCCGGGTGCTGGTCGTGACACATTTTTTTTTGGTGGCCCATGCAGGTCTATCCTTAAATAGGGTAATACCCTAGGACAGGATATGGAATAAAATTGAGGATTCTAGGAAAAGCTCATTCACAGTATAGGGTCCTTATTTCAATTCTTGATATCTTTGCTGCTCAATTTTTTCCTATCGCCATTGATTTCCAAGTATTCTATTCTGATCTTCCTATCCCTTAATCTTTCAGAATGGTCCAGACCAGGAACACAGTAGGAGGCACATCGGAACCAGCTGAGCAGAATGTGCCCGAGACTCTTGCACTCCCGCCGCCTCCATCTGTTCCGGCAGTTACTCTGGATGGGGCACAACTACTTGGAGTGTTCCAGGGACTGGTGGAATCCCAGAAAGAACAGACTGCACTTCTGCGGACCAGCCTCTCAGAAGCTCTTAAGTCCCAGGAGACGTCACTCAAGAGGCCAGGGAGTGCCAAAGACTTCAAGAATCTAAGACCCCTGGAATTTTACGGAACTGAGGGCATTCTCTATGCCGATGAGTGGATAGAGAATGTCGAGAGACTCCTGAAGACCGCTCGGGTCCCTGATGACCTCAAAGTGGAGTCCGCAAGCCTGTAACTGTTCGACATTGCTCGAACCTGGTTCAGAGATGAACCCCAACTATCTGCTCCTGACATCACCTGGGAAGACTTCAAAAGGCTATTCAAGGAGAAATTCTACCCCAAAATGGCTCGGGAAGCTCTCGAAAGCCAATTCGAGAGACTGGAACAAGGTAACCTGTCTGTTGATGAATATACTGCTGAATTTAGCAGGTTAAGCCATTTTGCGGAGTACATGGTTCGTACCCCGGAGGACAGGGCCCGTAGATTCAAGAAGGGGCTGTCTCCGGATATTCGCCTTGCTGTCACCACCAGCCGAGCTCGTACCTATGAAGAAATCCTGAGCGTGGCACAAGGCGTAGAGAGAGATATGGGGCATAAACTGAAGCGGGAAAGAGATACCGGAAATGCAGGACCCAACAAACGCCCTTTTCAACAACAACAACAGCAACAACAGCAGAGGGCCCCGCAGCAAACTCAGCGTCCTCTTCCTCGAGCTCCAGCACCCCAACACCAGGCTCAGGGACAGAACCAACAAGCTGCTGCTTGTAACTTTTGCCAAAAACCAGGTCATACTTGGCAAGTCTGCAGGAAGAGGCTAGGTGCCTGCCTTTACTGCGGCTCAGCAGCGCACCAAATGAGGGACTGTCCAGCTGCTCAAGGATGCACCGCTGCACCCAAGGCTCCAGCCCAGGCCAGGGCCCCAGCAGTACAACAGAGGGGACCCCCACTTCCAACACAACAACAACGCTTTGCTCAGCACCAGCAGCAACAGAGGGGTGCACCGCAGCAAGGCCGTGCTTATGCAATGACTCTGGAAGAAGCTGAGGCCACAGCAGACGTCATTACAGGTTCTGTGCTTATAAATTCAATACCAGCTATTACTTTATTTGACTCTGGAGCTTCGCATTCATTCATGTCAGTAGATTTCCTTATGAAGCATAGCTTAATCACTAAACCCCTTAGGAATTGTTATAAGATCATTACCAGTGGAGGAATCATCCCGGTTAGTGATGCCTGTAACAATTGTCCTATTACCTTATGTGGAAGAGAACTGTATGCTAGACTACTTGTAATGCCAGTGCCCAGTTTTGACATTATACTGGGTATGGATTGGTTAAGTCAACATCATGCTACTATAGACTGCCATAGAGGTAGTGTAATCTTTAGGCCCCCTGACAAGCCAGAATTTGAATTTGCTAGAGGTTCTAGAGAAATGGGTAATAACAAAATTTGTGGAGCCCTAATAACAGAAGACGTGCCACTACCTATCATCTCTGAATACCTTGATGTCTTCCCTGAGGATCTCCCAGGCTTACCCCCAGACCGAGAAGTTGAATTCTCTATTGACTTAGTGCCAGGAGCAGCACCAGTATCTCAAAATTCCTACAGAATCAACAAGAAGGAGATAATAGAACTAAATGAGCAAATCAAAGAACTAGAAGACAAATGCTTCATTAGGTCTAGTGTCTCACCCTGGGGAGCTCCAGTATTATTTGTGCCCAAGAAGGACGGAACATCCCGAATGTGTATTGACTATAGGGCCTTGAATGCCTTAACAATTAAGAATAAGTATCCCCTGCCCAGGATAGATGACTTATTTGACCAGCTGAGTGGAGCTCGGGTATTTTCAAAGATTGATTTAAGGTCTGGTTACCACCAAGTAAGGGTGAGAAAGGAAGACATCCCTAAAACTGCTTTCAATACCCGGAACGGACACTACGAATTTTAGTAATGCCGTTCGGGTTGACGAATGCTCCAGCAGTTTTTATGAACCTAATGAACAGAGTTTTCCAGCCATACCTAGACAAATTTGTAGTGGTCTTTATTGATGATATTTTGATCTACTCCAAGACCCCCGAAGAACATGAAGAACATTTGAGGTTAGCATTGGAGACTTTAAGGAAGGAAAAACTTTATGGAAAATTATCTAAATGTGCTTTCTTCCTAGACAAAGTGGAATTCTTGGGACATGTTGTGACTGAAGATGGAATAGCAGTAGATCCTAAGAAGATAGCGGCAGTAGAATCCTGGCCCACTCTAGACTCTGTAGCTGAGATTAGAAGCTTCCTGGGACTAGCTGGCTACTATCGGAAGTTCGTGAAGGATTTTGCAAGAATTGCGAACCCATGACAAAATTAACAAGAAAGGATGAAGAGTTCACCTGGACTGATGAATGTCAGCGTGCTTTTGAGGAATTGAAGAAAAGACTGACTTCTGCCCCTATTCTGACCTTACCTTCCGGAACCGGAGGTTTCGCTATTTATAGTGATGCTTCTGGAAAAGGTCTAGGTTGTGTACTGGAGCAGAACAAGAAGGTAATAGCCTATGCCTCTAGACAGCTTCGACCCCATGAAAAGAACTATCCAACTCATGATTTAGAATTGGCAGCTGTCATTTTTGCTCTTAAACTATGGAAGCATTATCTTTATGGAGAAAAGGTGGAAATATTTACAGACCATAAAAGCTTAAAATATATCTTCACCCAGAAAGAGCTAAACATGAGGCAAAGAAGGTGGCTGGAACTAATGAAAGACTTTGATATCACTCTTCAATATCACCCTGGGAAGGCAAATGTAGTTGCTGATGCTCTAAGCAGGTATCCTATGGCGATGTACTTGACTATGGACAGACACCTGCTGGAGGACTTGGAAAGTTTAGGTATTGAAGTAATTATCCCAGGAAAAGAAGGCCAAATGATGAACTTGCAGATTCAGTCTACTTTAATGGACAAGATCAAGGAGACTCAGTTTCAGGACGAAGGCCTGCGAAACCTTCGAGGTCAAGTGCAAGCTGGACTAGTAGAAGAATTCAGAATTCATGAAGATGGATCACTGAGACATGGCGATAGATTATGTGTACCTCAAGGAGACATAAGAGAAGAAATCATGCAAGAGGCGCACAGATCGCAATACTCTATACATCCAGGAGCCAACAAGATGTACAAGGACCTGAGAACGCATGTTTGGTGGCATGGCATGAAAAGAGAAGTAGCCAGGTTCGTATCTCGTTGTTTAGTGTGCCAGCAAGTCAAGGCAGAAAGACAAAGACCTGGAGGATTGCTTCAACCCCTACCCATTCCGGAGTGGAAGTGGGAACACATCACAATGGATTTTGTTTCCGGACTTCCAAGGATACCTAGTGGAAAGGATGCAATTTGGGTGATAGTAGATAGACTGACCAAGTCTGCACATTTTCTACCTTTCAAAGTAGGGCTATCTACAGAAAAGCTAGCAGATTTATATATCAGACATATTGTTAGGCTGCATGGAGTTCCAGTAAGTATCGTCTCCGACCGAGATTCAAGGTTCACTTCTCACTTCTGGAAGAGCTTACAAGCCAGCTTGGGGACGCAACTCAAATTCAGCACAGCTTATCATCCCCAAACCGATGGATAATCGGAACGTACAATCCAGACACTTGAAGATATGCTCCGTACATGTATTTTGGATTTTGGAGGATCCTGGGAAGACTATCTACATCTTGTGGAGTTCTCTTATAATAACAGTTACCAAGCAAGTATTGAGATGACTCCATTTGAAGCTCTGTATGGACGAAGATGTCGTACCCCGCTATCATGGGACGACGTTGGAGAAAGAGCCCTGCTGGGACCAGAGATGGTGATCGATTCAGCTGAGAAGGTAAAGCAAATAAGGGACAGACTTCGAGTGGCTCAAGACAGGCAACGACATTGGGCAAATAGCCACCGAAGGCCCTTGGAATTTGAGGTAATTAAATTTATGAAATTTAAGTCAATTTAAACATTTTGATTATGGAACTAAGAATTGATTATGGCTTTATTAAAGGTTGGAGAGCTGGTATTCTTAAAGATTTTTCCAACACGTGGCACCATTAGGTTCGGAAGGAGTGGAAAACTCAGCCCAAGATTTATTGGACCTTTTGGCATACAGGAGAAAATTGGAAAAGTGGCATACCGACTGGCATTGCCACCCTCTCTGGATGGAGTACATAACGTCTTCCACGTGTCGCAACTGAGGAAGTATGTGTCAGACCCCAGCCACATCTTGGATCACTCAGAGCTCGAAGTAGGCCCAAGTCTGACTTACCAGGAGCAACCCGTGGAGATACTGGATCGCTCGGAGAAAGTCCTACGGAACCAGGTTATCTTCCTGGTTCGCGTAGCTTGAAAGCACCATTCTCCCGACGAATCCACCTGGGAGCGAGAAGACGAGATTAGAGAGCGATACCCCTATCTTTTTGAACCCTGAGGTATATTTTATTTTTCGGCCTTTCCTTTCGTGCCTTGTTATTCTTAAATTTCGAGGACGAAATTTTTGTAAGTTGGGTAGGTTGTAAACCCCCGAATTTTCAAATTATTAAATCTTGAATTTTTCCCAATTTTCTGGAATTTTTTGGAAATTTTCTGTAATTAAAATTAAGGTTTTCAATTAATAAATGATTTTTAATTGGCAATAAATAATATTAAAATATTATGAAAATAACATTTTTGGGTGTAAAATAAAAAATTGGACTTAGGGTAATTTTTTGGATTTTTCTGGGCCTCAGACCTATTTTTAAATGCCTGAAAACTATTTTATTAATTAATTAATTAATTATCTATTTATTTAATTATTTATTATTTATTATTTATTTTATTTTATTTTTTTATTTTTCTGCGGGCCGCCCAGGCCCATTGGGCCGCGGCCCGGCCCGTTAGCCTCAGCCCAGACCCGTCCTAACGGGTCGGGTCGGGCGCACCCGAACCCGACCCGCTAGCCCGCACCCCCTCGCCCCGGTCCCCCTCTCTCCCTCGCCTCCGCGTCGCGCGCCGCCTCCGCCGAGCCCTCCCCCGCACCGGCCGCCCTCGCTCGCCCCACGATCGCCACGTCCTCCGCTCCGCCCGGGCTGCGCCCCTCTCCTCCGCCCTATAAATGGCCCCCAAACCCCTCGACTCCGGCCATCCCTCCCCAGAACGCCACCCGCCGCTCCGCCGCTCACCGCCACCGTCGACCCCCGCCGTGCCCCGTCCCGCACCGCCAGCGCCTCCCTCCTCCCTCGCCGCGCGCCACCGGCCGCCGTCTCCTCCCCGCAGCAACCGCAGCAGCAGCACGCAGCTCCCACCGCCGCTGCCGGCCGCCCTGAGCCACCGCCGACCGCCAGCAGCTCCGCCTCGCTTCGACGAACAGTCCCCCGCCCTCGCCGGCCGCCCAGCAGCCGCCGTCCGCCGTCCACGACCGGATTCCGACGAGAACCCTAACCCTAGCCCTAATTCCCAATCTCCGTGTCCGACACGAGTCGGACACGACTCGACCTTGAATTTTCAGGTCCCCTTCAGGTACGTGTAACTTTCGCCTCGTAGCTCTGTTTCCAATTCCGCAAATTGCGTTGTGAAGCCTGTATGACCCTCTCGGTGTCCGGACAAACTGTTCGGGACATCGCGTCCTGTGGTGATCGCACACCGCGATCCAAAAACAGGAAAAACCAGACCCTGTTTTATCCCAGAACTGAGTACGCCCCGTCAAACGGGATGACTTGGTCGCGTGCGGTCTTCATAGGTACGTACGCATCGTCGATACGGACGTGTGAGTTTTCGTGGAAGCTGATTCGGGTGTGCGTGCACACCGAAATCAACGCGTATCCGCGGACATCGCCCCGTATCCGCCTTCTCTGTAATTCACCCTAACTTCGTGCACAGACGTCGGATCGAGACAAAACATGCGCCATCGGACTCGTAGCAATACGCTGGTCCTGTGGGTCAAGTTTGGTTCGATTCTGAGAACGTTGACGAAATCGCGTGTCGTGGGCCCCACAGGCCCCGCTCGACGGGCGATTTTGTGTTTGGCTCATCGGAATCCAAATCTGGAAGTTCCGTTGGGTTCGTATCAGCGTTCCTGACCTGTTGACACTAAGTTTGGTAAATTTGGAGACCTTTGACCCGGACACGTTTTTCGGTGCAAAGCGGGCCCACCGGCGGACCCCGTTTCGACCCGAAACTGCCATTTTTGTCCTTGTCTCCAAATTGGACCCAAGGACAGGCGTTTCTAGCTATTTGACATCTTCTGAGCATGATAGTAATGTCTATTTCAGCTTTTTGACTCATCTCTGGACTTTTCCCCCAAGAACCAAATTAATCAGATCCAAACAACAGGCAAGTACCTGCACTTCAAGTTAATCTTTATATATTATGATAATTAATTCCCTGCCTTACATGTACCCTTGATGATTACACCTAGTATTAGAAATACTGGATTTCATGTCTTGAATAATGGAGTTCCTGTCTTGTTTTTCATGTCGGGTGGGAGGATACCTAGAAGGCATGTAGTTTACCCTTCCCCTTGTCATGTTTAATAGCTGTTGGTACACGACTGTACCTCAGCCGGATCTCGATTTCTCCTGTTTAATAGCCGTTCATGACGGCCGGATTAGCCTTATAAACTCCTACATGCCAACTATGTATTCTAAAAACAAACACAAGTTCACACAGATAGTTTCTGGTCATGTTATATTTCTTGCTGGCTATTGTAGTTCCATTTCCTGTTTCATTTATTTCTGTTTCTTATATTTCTGTTTACAGTTTAACTCTGAGATAATAATGTTCTATTATGCTATTTCTCAACATGATATCAAATATTTAATTGTCATAAAATATTTAGTTTAACCTTGTTGTGCACTGTGTACCTTGCTCCTTTCCTGACTGGATCTGTTGATTTAGGCGATGATGAGGATCTTGCCCCTACTTATTATGGTCCCTATGAGGGGACTGATGATACCTATGAGGAGCCAGAACCCACCCAGGAGACCCCTGCTGCTGAGTAGCTAGTAGTAGCTATCTTTCATTTATATTCTTATCTTATTTATCGGGTTTGTCCCCGATTTCAATATTGAATTCCTGTACTAAAACATTTGAATCTGTTGTCACATTTATGTTCAGTTGAAATCTTAAGTTTCATTCTCATTTTTATCTTGCCTATGTTATTTGTGAATGAGCTAGTTAGCAAATAATGGATTGACCTAGACAGCGTACTACCGCCGACTCTGCGGCGTAGGCTGGACGTACCCACGCACTCGTACCCGAATTTCCGGGTGCGGGTCGTGACACAGCTTGAACTCGCTGAGCATCTGTCGTCACTCTCTGGGCATCTACCATGCCCTGGATCAAGGTAAACATCTGCGCCCCGTCAATGGACAAACTTCCGGGAATCGAAGTCGGTGGAGGAGGAAGGTTGTCCGTCACAGCTGCGGCAATCCTCTGAACAGGTGGGGGAGGAGGATCCCCGAAAAGTGCAGACACTCCTACATGCATCGGAGATGTAGGAGGAACTACGGCTGTCTGTCCCTCAGGTGGAGAGGTGGCAGACCCCTCTAAAGCTGGTGTTCCCGCTCTCATAGATCGTGTCTTCGGCGATATCCTGAAGGCAGATCCAAAAGAATCAATTAAGGCAAAAATGCAATATCACCAAGGAAGGACAGTAAAGTTCTAAATAAACAATATTCAAGATAAATAGATTGGAATAATCCTAGTTGCGATTGCACAGGTCAAAGATGCTTCCAAGGTTTGATACCTCTATCCCTCTAGGTACCACAGTTTTACTACAAGCACACTCACTGCTAGCTTCCTTACCTACTGCAATCGTTGATACTAGTTATTCTTATCACTCAAGTGCATATCAAATGCAACACACTATACTAAGTACTGCACTCTCTAATACAACCCTAGATGGACACCCAAGTCCGTTGGCAGTGAGATCTCAATCATGCTCAAGCCAACAGATCCTTATACATGCACCTCATCTACTTATATACTAATATATCTCTCTCACTATAAGATTTTTATCCTCAAAATAAATTTCTTAAAATAACTCCTCGAATAATGCATATACTTTCCTCAAGGTCAATTATTTAAATACTGAAATGAAAACTTAATCACTTCAAAAAATCCTCACAGACTTGTCTAGGTTCATTGAATCGAATCTGAATCCTCAAAATTTTCATAACAATATCTCAACTTCTCAAAATTGCAATTCATTTTCAAGCTTCAAATTATAATTTAAATCCATATCTTGTAGTCCAATAGCCCTAGTGTTATCTTTCTCACTGTCCTCATCGACGTGTGTCATCAATTAATACCATAAATTAGTCTGTAAATTAATCTTGATATGAAATCAAACTCTACAATGAAACCAAAATCCTAATTTAATAACTAATCAACAATAATCAAATTCAATATCAATAAGTGAGAATGGACGGAATACAAGGGAAATGTTTTAAATTGGAAATTATAACAAGATTCTCAGGGG